>OX457139.1:2574302-3852704 GCA_949752895.1 Dendrolimus pini | reverse complement strand
AAATCACGTGCAATTTTAAATTTTGACAATCGATGAATCTCGGCATATTTTGAAAGTAGTTTCAAAAACAGCCAATAAATTGCCATAACTGGTCTTATTCAGACCTCGTCACACGACAAATAATATTATTTCAACAAGTTACAAAGTGCGTAGGTTATTGTTATTTATATATTAATTAGAACAAAATCATTTACCTTGTTATATTTCTATAAATATGAGGGTACATATAATAAAATTGAGTCGTTAATAATAATTGTTGCGCATATATTCGCAAGAAAAACATCGTTTGGAACTAGATGAGGAATTCCCGGCTGTTGTACTACTATAAATTAAAGGAGGGAACACACGGTGTACAATATCGTATGATGCTTAGTTCATATTCCTTATTCTGCATGTTCTTTGTACATACGGGTTAATGTATAAATATGAATTTTAGCTATGTGTGACTATAAAAACCCCGATACCGTTTCAACTGTTACCATGAAAGTTGTCCCAACTTATATACATGCTGATTTTTTATAGTAGGCCTCCACAATCAAACGAACTAAATAAAATATAGAGAATATATTATATATATTCAGAGGAGTCTAGGAGCTGATTTTAATGAATGTGTAACACTGCACATGCACTCTCTCATAACACCAGCTTGTAACATATACACTCTACATTAGTATAAATTAGTTTTAAAAATAGAAAAAATTATCTAAGTTATTCTTAAGGTACACAACACCACATAAAAAATACAAAATCAATGTCACACACTATAACAAAAGATAATAATAAGCGCGTATAAACTCAAAAAATCAATATAAGTTGTAAAAAGGGTACGGACCACGAGTCCGCAGTATTGTTATTAAAATAAAAATGAATATGTAAACGACATCATTCATCATCATCATACAATTAATCATTTTTGAGAAACCAATTACCCTGGTCAGAAATCGGATAGGCTGATTTTGAAAAAAAAACACGTGCGTTATTATTACACTAAATTATAGCGTGACTCGTAATAATCAATTTCTCTGAAGGAACATTAAATGTCAAGGACTGATTTTTAAATAAACCGATCCACGTTTTCAAGTATTAATAACCTGTGCGTTAATTTATAAAAAAGAACAATTTTTAAATTACTTCTCGTCTAAAATATCTATAATAATAATATATTCTAATTCTATGGAATAGAATAAATATATGTTTGGGATGTTGAGATTTTACAACGAATTTAAAAATGAAATATATCAAGAATATACATATTAATTACCTATATTCCTTTGACCAAAAAACCCCATCTTCTTTACAGGTTGAATCCCAGTTCAGGACTTAAGTGCCTGATGAACCGCGCAAAGTTACCTTTTCAGTTCGTATGTATTGTGGCTGTAATTTTATTATTATTAAAATAAATGTATTATTGCACCCATGAGTATTAATCCTTATAATAACCACGTTTGATGCCACAGTATAAATACTAATAAATATTGCAATAAGTTAAAAAACCAGTCATAACTACTTTATTTGCGGAACAATATACATATAAAATAATTTTGTTAAAGTATTATACATAAAAAATACCAGCTAAATAAAACTCAATTTCTAAATAACAGTACCTACATAACTTCAATAAAAAATCTATATTTTTGAACTTCCAACCTATCTATTATTTAATCAATAAGTGGTTTGTATTTAAAATGAAGCACCACACGAGTACAATATTATTTTTATGTATTGGTAAGTTTGAATTATTATAAATTATTATTAATTAGTTCGGGGCTAACTGATTCACGCTTATAATCTGTAATTTATTTCGAGAATATAATTTAATTTTATTTTGTATTGCAGTGTCATTCAGTCACAGTTGGAAAAGATATAAACGAGATAATGAAAATAATTTTATACCTCTGGAGGTAATTATATTGTCTATCTCAAAGTAATAATTATAAGTAGCAGACACCAAGGTCGAAATTCGACCATAATAATTAATTTAAATTACAAGTTTGAACATTATTAATGTTCTGTTGGCAAATACTATACTTATATAATCACAAATTTCGCCAAGGCTACACTGTTAATTTGACTTTAACAATAAACAATAGAGTATATAAATATATGCGTGTGTATGTCAAATACATGGTAGGGTGTGTAATGTTTTTTTATTGATTGAATTTATTTTTATGCATAATTTAAAAAAATAGCATTATGAACTCCTTCTCTATATAAACTGTAAGTGTGCGAAATTTCATACTCGTCCGTGTGCACAATTTTCGTAAAAAGTGGTATAAAGTTTTTGCTTCAAGTATTAATACAGTGATAACTTCCTTTCCCTCTTTCAACGAATTATTATATGCTTTAAATTAATTTATTAACAATTTAGAGAATTTTAAGTATTAAGTTTAATTTACAAAAAAATATTTCATTGTACTATTTATTTTAGACTTTGAAGTTTAAATTGTCTGTAAATTCCGTTTTCAATGCCCACTCTGCACCGATTACAGTTTTTGTGTTTTTTGTGTGTGATTGGCGTTCCTGGATGGTTCAGATAGACAATTGAGCCCTGCGGATGGCCTTACTGTCACGTTATTTCTTAGGACAGGACAACGTTAGCCACTAGTACAATATAAAAAAGAATCTGCAATACGTAAATAATTTGTATGTAAAACCAATTAATCATTTCAGGAATTTGAGATGAAATATAGACCACTATCTGCTTCATTAGTTTTACAAACAGTAAGTTACTATTTTAATATTCGTTTGTTTATAATTCGTCGCTCATTGAATGAGGTAATCCGTAGCTAAATCAAGTGAGACACTCCTCAGTATCTTGCAATACCTCCTAGATTTTGTACGCGAGTAAGTAAATAACCGTGTACGATTACTAAAAATGACAATTGCTTAGTAAAAGAGTTAAGCCTGCAACGCCTCTATATTTTAAGCTGATATTATACTCGTACGATTTAACTAAATTTAATTTTGATTGAATTATTTTATTTCAAAATATAAACACATTGATGGATAATACATCCTTTTGTTTAGCCATAAACCTATGGCATGGCATCTAGCATCTATCACCTCTTTGCTTCCATAATGTGTTTGAATATTGACATTTTAGAAAAGAGTTTTTAACCTTCAAAAAATATTTGTATCGAAACGAATAGTATGGTATAATTTAGAATACATTATATAGATTGAGAGAAATTTCAACACAGTTATTTCTTGAAGGTTAAAAAAACTTTTATCGAAAAATTCAAATTTCAAGATAACATGTAATTGAAGCCAAGAGGCGATATGCACCCTATATAGATGCTTCTGCGGGATAGAAGTTGTCGGTCTAGCGTATCACGATACTTTCTGACGCCTTGATGTCGAGAATGGTCACAACGACGTGCCGCCTTAAATAACGTCTTACACACAGAGTACATTGAATATGTCTTACATAGGGTGCTTGCCACCGCTAAACTGCCGGCTCTGCTGAAGCCGAATGGTATTTCACATGACATAACGATGGTAGGCATCCTAACAGAATGGTTGTAATTTCGCTGTCGATATGGCAAGCCTCTGGTACAGGATGCGACCTGCGTAAATACGTTAGCAGCACCCCATTTACCAAACACGCTTAGGTCAATCATTTCGGTGGTAGAAAAAATAATAAGAGATTGTGAGACACAGTGAAGCATGTCCGCGTTTAGCTAATTATGAGATAAATATATAAATTTCTTGATTATTTTAATAGAGTAATGAATCTTCCAAAGTTTTAACTTCTGGCGAGGAAGTAAAGCAGAGTCCAAACCCTTGTGATCCTTATATTATTCCTAAACAAGAAATTAATAACATTGGACGAAGAACAAGTGAGACAAGTGAGTACTTTCAAGTTTTTAATTATGATAGGACCAAATCTTAGAAGTTATGTGATACTTTATCTCTTTTTTTCAGAATGTATTGAATATATATGGGACCTAAAAGTGCGACATGAAAAGTATTTACGAGAAAGTGAATGTAAGGATTATATTAATTAATTATTTAGATGTGTGAAATTTAAACAAGACTAATCGTCTGTCTGTCTTTCTTTGTCATATAGATTTCGTTTAGTAATATTTGGGATATGGGCTATTTTCGGTTAAATATAGTTTACGTTCTCGTAGCCAGACGATAAAAACACTTGACGTTCGTTAGCTTCTCTAGTTCTTATATGTGCATAGTCCATCAAAAATTTGGCCATTTTGTAAAATGGAACATTGCAGGTGATGCAGAGGAAAGAAGGAAATATTTAAAAGAACATCCAGAAGAGTCTAATCGTCGTGACGTGTTTGGTGGACGAGAAACATATCCAGGAGAATTCCCACATATGGTAAGTGAATTTATGAAAAATTCACACATAACTACATAGATAATATTGCTATCATAGAGTAACTTCTTGAAGATTCGAACAACCTTATGCGTGAAAATATATTAACGATTGAAGCTCTAAAAGATCGTTAAGGATAATGTCCCTCCAGTGGACGTAAATATAAATTATAGCCATTTTTATTTTTTTAGCATTCATACACTAGTAAGATTGATATATAAAAAATACTATTATTACTAGATTTTTTATATAACAATGACTAGTAAGATATTTTTTCTTTCTATCCGTGTACCAGGGTGCTATAGGTTGGCGATCGAATGAAGGCACTTGGATATTCAAATGCGGCAGTTCCTTGATCAGCCACAACTTTGTCTTGACAGCGGCGCATTGTACCAGCACATCGCCTAGAGATACTACTGTAGCTGATATTGTACCAAAAATAATTAGGCTTGGAGATAAGAATATAAGGGACGACGTAAGTGTTTATTAGATTATACAAGTAATGCGATAAGCGGTGATAGGTAATTTAAAAAAAATAGCAAAAATTATTTACAGAATGCAAAAAGGGCGGGCTTTTTTGAATACCTAATACAATGATATTGCTCAATTTTAAGATTTCAATTATGTTTTTCAGATCCTCATATTTCTCCATTCATTCAGGATTATTGCCTCGCCTCGGGCTCTAAAGTCAATTATAACATTTTTATCTCTCCCATGTTATCGTAATTCTATACAATATCACTATGATTATATTACATATATATATATATATATATATATATATATGTATATATATATACATATATATATATATATATATATATATAAGCGAAATCGGTACTGCCGTCCTTGAGTTATAAATAGTGTAACTAACACGACTTATAGTATATTCTATTCTATTCATATTCAAAAAACATTTTTGTACATTTTGCATGACATTGTTGTTGCCATAAAATATCAATACCCAATTTCATGTAATTTTATATATCACACGTAGACACCGGGCTGAAATAATGTGGATTCTTGTTTACAAGGAAAACCTAGAGATATATCGGAACCTTGAAAATTTTGTAAAGATGTCTTGTGTTATTAAGAAAATATTGTTGCTATTAAAACAGCTTACCTCCCTTAAAGAAGTACTATTTGTATTCAGCGAGGTAATGCTGCCAACCTTCCAGATAAACTACATCCCCGCGACAGTGGTCTGGTTGAATTCGACCGATTTTAGTTTAGGCTTATATATAGTCTATACTTATTTTTATTTATTAAGTATTTTTTAGTATATGTACTAGGTATATACCTATAGTTGACACATATGTAGGATCTAATTTATTTTGTGTTTTTTTTGTTCTATTAACATTTTTTAGTTCATTTACATAAAAGTTGTTATTGTTACATAAAATGTTTAAAAAACAATTGCATTGTTGCAATGCATGCATTATCGTTGATGTGTACAGTTGAAATAATTCACATTTGCAGGGTGTAGGCTGGTTGCCCCAGAGAGATATGAATATATCCCGTATTATTGTCCATCCTCAATATGAATCTCCGAAGAAATACTACGACATTGCACTTATGGAACTTGAGGAGAATGTGATATTTACAAAATTTATTCAACCGGCTTGTTTATGGGCAAAAAACAGTATAAGCGAGCTTGGTAAACAGGGCACCGTCACTGGATGGGGTGTTGTAGAGTCAAGTAAGTCATCTAAAAATGTCTGAAAATTAATTATCATCCTAGTGTTGAATACTTGTCCTAGTCTGGATTTTCGCATTTTCATCTTCATTCTGCATGATAGTCGGCTTATCTTAAATTATTTCCATTGGTATGCATATCATCTTACAACAACGAACTATCATTTCTCAGAGTTATCCATTTCACAGGACCGTAGTGAAGATTGTGTGATTAGTCATCATCTATATAATTATTTCATGCATAAAACTTGGACATAATAATATCAGACATAAAGTTTGCTTCCGATCCAAAAGTTCCTATTGCGATCTTTTCATATTTCTCACGTAAAACGCAGTTTGTGTTACTCCAATGTTGGCCTAGCTTCACTACCAATTTAATGGATAGGACTAAATTCATCACAAAAATAAATTGACATGGGCTTCGACATCTAGCTCTAACTCGCGTAAACTTCATTATTTATATTCATATGGGCTAGTGTGGTACAAAATTAGTTTTAGGGCTCTCTTACTTCAGAGTGGCGGAATAAACTGATGACCTAATATCCTTATTCAACACAAATGTTCGAGACAGCTTAGGAGATCATGCCAATAAATAGGGTTTTTAATTAATTGATAATTAGGAATATTAGAAAATATGCACTTTCAAAAAAGGAGCGTAGCAAAGCTACTCTGTACAAATTCATAATGAATATTTACAGGGTAGCTTCAAAGACACTCCCTTCGGGGACAAAATCAACGAAAATCGCCTTTGTTGGTATGGTAATGTCAAAAAGAGAACTAAAGACCATGTTATTCGAACTGCCCTAGACATACAAGAACTAAATAAAGATAGAAGCCACCCGCCATTGGCCTAGTTGTCGTACATTGAAAGAAACCTTAAGAAAGCCCAATTTCCCGGACCGACAACCCAAGACCATGTGTCTTGGTGCAAGAAAGTGGTTCGAACCCAATTAACGTAATTAATTTTAGTAGTAGTTAATTTTTTGTTATGATTCTAGATCGTGAAAGTTACCACCCAGAACTACTGGCAGCAAACATTGACTTCTTAGATAGTGATATATGCCATAACTACCTGAACCGTTTCTACAACAGATACTTTTGGAGTGTCGCCGATCACCAGATCTGTGCTGGCGTATTAACCGGTGGAGTTGATCCTTGCCAGGTAAGATCTATAAACATACTACTTAATCTAACATGATATAGGTCTGTCCCGATACGATTCCACACTATTAAAAACCAGATGACATACTATGCACTTTTATTTGACCAAATAATTCTACTACGCATGTGTCCGGTTGATTTATGACTGCAACCATTTTTCCGGAATTACAGTCTGGCAGTATCTGCTTTGTCATATCTTTAATATTTTGAGTTTTTGCAATGGCTAAAATTTGTTTCCGTATAAGTGATAAAAACTGCACCACTATATAGACTGAATATGATTAAGGATTCCTATTTTTTACTCTCTCTTACTGCGCTACACATGCACCTCAAATCTTAAAATTTCACCACCTCCACCATGTAAGGTTGCCACTTTTTGTTAACAAAAGAAACTTTCACAGGGTGACTCGGGAGGACCACTTCAAGTGAAAATACCTCTACCGCCTCATAGCCAAGGTAACATGCATTACCTGGTCGGCGTGACATCATTCGGCATAAAATGCGGATTAGAAGACATGCCTGGGATATATGTAAGAGTGTCATCTTTCATTGATTGGATCGAATCAATTGTTTGGCCAAATAATACTGAAAAGTATACAACAACTTTATGATAGTAATCAATCAATCAGTCTTTATTTGCAAAAACATAGATACATGATATACATAAAAAGATAGGTGTTATATAATATAAAGTTTCCAGTATGTTTTGTCATTTACATGACGTGCAAATACACTCGCATAACCCTAAACTAATGTTTACAAATTAATTTAATTTAATATACATGTCAAAAAAATAAAAATGAATTGTTAAACATTTTAAAAACAAAATTTAAATTAGTGACAATATTAAACTTAAAAATGACAATATTATTATCTTATTTTATTGTATTGTCATTAATATATTCGTCTACGCTATAATATAGTCTATTAAGTAAAAAAGTTGTCATATAGGGTTTGAACCGATTCAATGGTAGCCCGCTAATATTGGTGGGTAATTTATTAAATATTGTTATTGCCATACAATATGCGTTTTTCTTAAACAATGATAATCTAATCGATAGGAAACATAGTTTTTCTTTATGTCTGGTTCTACTACCTTCCACCTCATATTTTGATTTAAATAAATTAAAGTGTTTTTTACAAAAATACAAATTACCAGAATGTACAAACAAGGTAAAGGAAGAATTTCAGGCTTTTTAAATAAGGGCTTACAGCTATCAACATACGATGCTCCACAAATAGCTCTAATACACTTTTTTAATCATTAGCAGTGCCTCGTATATCGTAGCATGATAGCTTAGACAGTAGTGTTTTATGGCAAACAAAGTCAAAAGCTTTTGTCATATCAAGAAATGTACATGCAACTAAACTTGAATCATTCATTTTTTCTGTAATCCTTTTCATAAAATTGAAACATGCAAGAGAAGTTGAGTTATATTTCCTGAACCCATATTGAACTTTTTTCAATATATTGCACGACTCTGCAAAATAAATAAATGAATAAACTAACCGGTAGCATTGGTGGATTTAAATAGCTGTTGTTTTTTTTTTATTTGATTAACTCCTATGAAAATGAACCAAAGACAAAGACTTTCAGAAGTCTTTCGTCGGCAAAGCCTCCGTTTCCATTTTGTGTCCTTACAATTAGTTCCCTTGTTCATGTCCAAAATATTTCAGTCATGACCACTGCCTATATTTCACAAAATGTTTATATGCCTTTTTTATTTTATTGCACGAGTTCAACGGAGAGCCAAGCGGCCCACCTAATAATAATAATAATAATAAAATAGTTTATTAGGTACCACAGCATTGTAACAACAATAACAGAAGGTGCTATAAAGTTCTATTACAATAAAACAGGTAAATGTAATTAATAACTAGGGATAACTAAAAATAATTAATAATGGAATACCTAATGGAAAGCAGTTGCCATCGCCTGTGGATATTTGCTACGCCAAAAGTGCTGCAAATGCGCTGCTGCTCTCTTAAGCTCACTAATGCCGGAACACAACTCAAGGTTATGTCGACATACTATTTTAAACCAGGGGTGGTAGCCATCCAGTCGGGAAAATGCCTAACCACCTGGCTGTGGGTTGTTTTGTCGCCTCTTACGACAGGCCGCCCGGTCGCAGGAAATTGTATTCTTTCTCTGTGCCTGCACGAATAAAACGTGCCTTACTATGGTTAAAATTTCACATAGGCTCCATACGTGCTACATAAAGCAAGTGAATGAGTAGTAAAATATAGGAACTGGTCATTACAAAAAGTCAGTAATATATCTATTGCTATTACATATTGTTAGGCGTTGTCTTCTTATACAATTATTGCTCTGAGAGATTTCTGTATCTAGCCAGTTTTGAGTATCCTTGATTATTGAAATTCAAACTTATTTTATCAATATGTTTTTTTAGATTCGGTTGTTAATTCAAGGTTCCCGTTACGTTTTAACCAAATGTAATTTGTTAAAATTATCTTTATTAAAATTGAAATTTATAAATCGTTTTCAATCAAAAACATCCCACAATTTGTATTTGACAGATAGACCGAAGAGTTCTTGTGGTCTTCATTTCATAGAAAAGTTAAAATATTGAACACAAAACACAATCATTAAATGACAACAACAACCTACAAATTTGATATTTTAAGTGAGCCTCTATTGCAAAAAATACCTAAATGATTCTTGGGGCCAACTATAATGAAAATCAAGGCAGTGTATTTTTGAATAATTGATTATATCATAAGTATGTAGATATATGTAAGATAAGATTTTATATTATCTTAAAAATTGAATACATATTTCAAAAATGTATAAATATCCGAATCGCCTACATCGCCAGATTAGCATAGAATATCCTACAAATTAGCTTGCCTGGAATGTTGTTTTGCCTAAGCATACTGTAATTAATGTTTTTTTTTTGGTGAGAAATAAAGTATTATATCTATATCTATCTATACCATGTCTCCTATTTTAAGCCCCGTATATCATCCCCTCTTTTCTATCTGAGAGGCTGGCAAGACTTTCATATCACACCTGGTGTTGCAAATATAGGCGATGACGACGGTAACCATATACCGTCTGGTGGGCTCTTTGCCTGTTTGTCCACTCGACGCAATAAAGTAACAGACGATGGAGGGGGTCTTTCCACTCCTAAGCTTTATGACCAAAAACAACACTTAACGCGATATTTCTTGTGTGAAACATGGCTATTAATGGAGCCGTTTTGTACCACTTTATTTCTTATTGATGTTTTGGGTTCACGATTATTGTTATTGATAAATAAATTTAATGGATTTTCAATGATCATCGGAATATATTAAAAACAATGACAATGTTCTTCTGTACGTATCGAATTAATATTGGTTGTTAAGTTTAATTAAGACATAAATTTTTGTCGCGAACTATAAAGAGGGTTTATTCTATGTATTTATATTTTTAAGAACTTACTTATAATTATTGGTTAAAATGAAAAAACTAAATATGTGGGATATTGATTGCGCTTACTTAAAAAGTAACTATTTAGTGGAATTAGTTTATGATTTACGATAACAACTCAGTTGTTCGGCTCCAGTCAAAGGCATACTATTTGCTGAAGTTGAGTGTTATTTAGGTGCAGGTGTCTCATGATGCATATTTGCTTAAAGATTAAGTATAAACACCCATACTTTATACTACCTCCGCGTAGGATAACTCCACAAAGTATTGGAAAATGGATTATTATATTATGTTTAGAAAAATAATCTTATTGAGAATCATAATTCCACGACCATTTTCGAAACTAATATACTTGCATTTGAAATATAACAAACCCAGGGATTTTTTTATTTATTTATGTAATTTGAATTATATTATTGATGTACGTGTTGACATCTATATAAAAGTTTTCTTGGACGATCTAGAAATATTCCAATACATAGTGGTCATCTGACCAATTGTTATATACAAGCCAGCTCGCACAAATATTAATTCTTAAAATCTTAATTGAGACTTCATTAGTATTATAACTATAAATACATGGTCTCTGCCTACCCCCATTAAAAACAGGAGGTATTGGTAGCAGTTGCTTCTTTTAAAAATGAAAATCGATATACTGGACTGTATGATTATTATTAAAACTATTTACATAAATTGAATCATACATAGAATAAGTGCGCGAGAGAGTCGAGTGAGATTGGTGTATGAGTGGTAAGTCGCAAGTAGCAATAAAGCAAGCAAGTTCTTCGCATTGAGTAGGTCATCGGGTCTGCCTATGGGTGGCAGAGCTGGTATGGGGCTTCGAGCTGTTGCTCTTTGCCCCGGTCCAATTCGCGGGGGGCAACTACCCCCGGTGACGGGGTACGGGAGCCCCCAAACAGAACCTCCAAAGCCGCTCCTATATCTCGCATTCCGTCCGACGCCTAGCTGCTAATTGCGCGAGCTATGGGTGTCGGCGGTAGGAGTATGTATGTTATTAGTTCGGTTTGGTAAATAAAAATTACACTGGATCTGCACGTCAATTAAAGAAAAATATTGCATTTTACCGTCTGTTAAATGGGGACTGTTCCGATGAACTGTTTGATTTGGTGCCAATGCCTCATTTTCAAAACCGTACCGCTCTCCATTGACGGGATGTTCACTCTCATTTGATTGAGCTTCAACACTGAACTACACAACGGTTCACTAGAATGTTTGTGCCACATACCACAATGATCTGGAGGGAACTTTCCAATGACGTTTTCCCTTTGCGCTATGACATGGGGTCGTTTAAGAAGGGCGCTATAAAATTCTTTAGATGCTAGCAACGCGTTGGTAACACCTCTGATGTTGAAACGTCTAAGAAAGACTGTAACCACCTTTCATCAAGTGGGTCGTCTGCTTGTTTGCCTGCCAAAGGCAACAAAAAAAAGTTTATTTACCAAGCATATTCAACGAACCTAAGGATTGTATTTTTAGTCTTTAATCTTGTCAAGTAATAAAAGAATACAGCTTAAAAGATTAGAAGGCGGCGGGTTATAATTTGTAAGGCACCATCATCAAGTGAACTAAAAAAGAACAACTAAAGAGTCGGATTAAATGCAAACATTTTATAGTTCAGAATCTTTAAAGCTTTATATAATATATTATAGTACTTCTAAATGACGTAATGAAAATAAACTTAATCAAATTTATTTTACCGAGACATGGCTTTACAAAAGCTCTGGATTAAGAATCTCTTAAATTCCTAACCCATGCTTACTTTTTTTAACCGACTTCGAAAAAAGGAGGAGGTTCTCAATTCGTCGGAATCTTTTTTTTTTTTTTTTTTGTTCCTTTTTTTTGTGTATGTTCGGCGATTACTCCGCCATTTATGATCCGATTTACGTGATTCTTTTTTTGTTCGACGCGGAATAGCTTCCAATTGGTCCCCTAAAAATTTTACATAGTTTGGCCCAGTAGTTTTCATTTTATGGACATTTTTCATGGAAATAATTTTCACTCCGTTCCATATGTTCGCCGATTACTCCGTCATTTATGATCCGATTTACGTGATTCTTTTTTTGTTCGACGCAGAATAGCTGCCATGTAGTCCCCTAAAAATTTGACATAGTTTGGCCCAGTAGTTTTCATTTTATGAACATTTATTATGAACAAAATTTCCTTTTCGTTCCATATGTACACCGATTACTCTGAGATTTATGATTCGATTTACGTGATTCTTTTTTTGTTCGACGCGGAATAGCTGCCATGTGGTCCCCTAAAAATTTGACATAGTTTGGCCCAGTAGTTTTCATTTTACGAAATTTTTTTTGTTCCGGGTTCTTAGGACCTATATTTTTTAAGAAGCGCGGCACCATTTGTAGGTCCACCCATACATAGCTAGACACTAAAAAGTAACAAATAAAATTTAAAAACTTCGTTTAAAAAAACCGACTTCAAAAACTAAAAAACTAAAATGTATAAAATAACTTATTTCTAAAGCTATTATTATTAATATATATTATCTAACACATCTTGAAGTCGGTGCAAAGCAAAACATAAAAATTACTATATTTTGAAAATTACTAAGCACCGATTTTAAGATGTTTTAGATAATATATATTAATAATAATAGCTTTAGAAATAAGTTATTTTATACATTTTAGTTTTTTAGTTTTTGAAGTCGGTTTTTTTAAACGAAGTTTTTAAATTTTATTCACTTCTAAAGTTGAATTATTAGTTATTGCTTATCTAATAGGGGCCTTACTTATAATGTTTCTTAAATTTAAAGAAACTGCTCAGCAACTGATTAATGAAATCTTACCCATAAACTCCTCTTTAGTCGAATATTTTGAGTACAACCTACGTTAATCATTCTAATTTCGTTTACCTGTGTTCATCTTAGATAAACAACAGGTAATACACGTTTGTAAGTGAAAAAAAAGATATTCATTGATTAGTGTCGGATACTGATTCTGTTACTTAAGAGATGCCTAATCGTTTCTTAACGAAATTATTATAAGTAAGGCCGTAGTGGAAGTGGAACTTCAACGGACAAGTCGAAAAACGAATCGCAACAAAATTTTGCGCACAGATTTTCTAATTGGATTAACAATCTGCCAGTTGGTTAGGTTAGGTACATTCTAATTAATGCATTTTTTATTTAAACATGTTTTATTTATTAAGCAAAAAAACTAAATTCGATCTGAAACCAATAACAACATCGATAGTCGGCTCAAACATTATGCCGCCTCTCACCACGTCTACTCTAAAATTATGCTGCCTTTCACCTCGGCCGTAACAGACAGTTGTGACAGAAAAAATCCTACTTTTTTATCAGGAATAGGTTTACGTGTCATATCTCGGTTCGATTTGAGAGGAGATATGGTCTAAGATCGAGCACGCTTATCTTGTAGATACCTATTCACTCGAGACTTAAAGACACCCAGGTTGTAGGTTTCGGGAAAAACAGACTTCGACAGTGCACTCCTTTGCAGTGCGCATAATGAAGATGGATTCAAAGCGCTTTGTTCGTATAGGTGGTATGTCCACTATATAGCGGTGTCGTATGCCAGTGCTTCTAGTTATCCGATAATGGAAGGGAGACTGCGGGATACGATTGAAAAGCTCCAATGCACACTCTCCAAAATGTATCCGATAGAAAACCGACAGGCTGGCAACCCTGCGTCGATGTTCAAGACTTTGTAATTTGTCTATGTTTGTATATATATATATATATATATATATATATATATATATATATAAGTTAGCTATCTAACGTTTTAGTGTATAAATAAAATATATTTGTAATTATTCATTAAATAAAATATATTGATTAACTAAAGTAATTAATTCATCCGTGTAGGAACGGAGAAAGAATATAATTTCCTGCGGCCGGGCAGCCTGTCGTAAGAGGCGACAAAATAACCCACAGCCAGGTGGTAGGGCATTTGCTCGACTGGATGGCTACCACCTTTGATCTATAGTATGCCGCCATAACAACCTTCAGTTGTGTTGCGGCATTAGTGACCAGGTTCCAATTGCATTAAGAGAGCAGCGCATTTCTAGTTATTTGGTGTTGCAAATGTCAATAAGCGATGGTAACCGCTTTCTATCATGTGGGCCGTCTCCGTGTCTGCTGAACTCCTGCAATAAATAAAAATTAACAGAGATATTGACTTACATAATACAACTAAAAAGTTTACTTCAGAAATCACTTTATGCATTTTAATTAGCACGTGACCTTAATAAACAACTTGCAGCGCTCCAAAATGTCTTTCAAGACAACAGTATAACCAAAATTTAAATGTGCTTTGAGCGAATACGTTTGTACAAGTACAGTGAAATGTCAACATTTAATACATCTAACGCTATGTTGCGCGAAAGAGATGGCATGTAAGTCTGGACTACCGCAGAGCGGGAACGCAATACTCTGCGTGTGAACCTTGTAACTACGCAATTAGACGTACGAACTACAAGGACGCATTTATGTTATCCTTATACCATACCCTCTTATGTAAAAACAAATCTATCAAGTTCAAATTACAATAAGAAATGGATAGATGCGCACAATTTGGTTAAATACTCTGTACATGATTTATAAATTCTTGTGAAAAAAAAATGACATAAAGCGTATTTTGAGATGATAATTTATGGAATGTTATTTGACGAGTAAATCCGCTGGTAAACAGCAGATCACCATTATGACGACTTAAGTTGCAGTCCACGAAATGATAAGAAGATACTTAAGTTTATTTCCATACGAAGGATTATCCGATATTTATAGTTGTGAGACGAACACTTCTTGATTTTATAGTTACTGATTATTCCCTTCGTTTTAGCGAACCATTTTTGAAAAACACTAGTCTGAAAGCTAAAGCTGAGTCCAAACGTCTACTTGACTCACTTAATATTGAGTGTAATTTACTCAGTCGAGATATAGCGTTGGAAAATCTATGGATATGTTTACATATAAATATAGTGCTCTCGTCCTAATATTTTGCACAGGTATGTCTATTTAGAAGTACTGGTTATTATATATAATATGTTGTTCTTTGACATTCTAATAAGTTAAAACTATGTATGTGCTTTATCGCCGCGGTGCAAGTTGTTTTTTAAATAAAATTGTAGTCAAAATTGTAGTCATTTCGATATTTTTTTTAATAGTGATTTAGGTGTCCTCCAGCATGGTGGATCAATGACCAATGCAAGGTCCACTAGTGGAGGCTGGATGTAGGAAGTAGAAGCTGGAATATGTGACAGAAATTTGTGGAATCCTTCGTCCAGCAGTACACAACAGTTGGCTGATGGCGACGACTAAGTTATCTTTGATTAACAATGGGTTGTCTTACCTTATTTTTGATACCACTATCTAATTGGGACACTATTTATATTTTACTTTAATTGGAAATTTAAGATTTAATCTACACTATAATAAATGCGTCGCGGGTGTCATGTTTGTACAATGAATTTAAAAACCAGAAAAATATAAAAGAGATTGAAAGAGCATCTTTTAGATTTTTTGTCTGTCTATGTCTGTTAGAGCATCACGTGAAAATTACTGAACCGATTTAAATGAAATTCCACACAGCTGACACATATTCCGGCTTATTACTTAGGCTACTTTCATTCTGGTGAATGACGTCGAATCCGTGGGCATGCAATGTCTTAAGATGGGCACCACACGCTGAAAGTCCAAATATTACAAACAAACATGTCATATGGAGGTGGTAAGTGGCACGTCTGTTGGATAGCCCATCGTTCTCTCAGAATACAAATAAACTTCCTTATCTTAAGAAAAATGCGGTATTAAATAGTCAAAGAAAGAAATGAACTTTATTTTCTCACACAACATGATACAAATAATAAGTACCTCTTGTGAGAGACTGGTGACTGTTGCAGATTTGTGCAGATCTGTATACAGGTCACCGGTGCTCCACTCCATCTCTAAAAAACTAACTACATACTAATTGTAAGGTATAATTGTTAATGTGGGAGTGTGAATGTGGTTGTGTGATTTTTTCTGTGAACGTGGGATGATTTTAGTAATGATTACAGTGTGTTTAGCATGGGACTGAAAAGTGTTTGTTATATTAAACAGTCTGTCATTTTAGTGTTCTCTTTTGGAGACAGAACAATAGGTGATCAAGAAGAGTTGGATTCTTTAACAAGACTGAAAAGAGTAAGTATTGTTTTTTTTTTAAATATGCACACAATACCATATCCCTAGATATGTTATTAAATACTATGTATCCACGTTTGACGAATAGCATGTTTCCAATTTATATTGCTAATATTCAACATCAGGGATAAGATTTGAAATTTTCAAAAGAAATGTCTATGTAATTAAATAATTTTAAAAGACCTCCCCTTACCTAATAACTAAAATGTGTCGGCTTCGACGCACGGCTCGAGTTTACTCCTTAAACATTAAAAACCATGAGCACGTGCGCTGTGACAGAGAAAAGATGCGGCTAAATAATGGCGGTTACGAGAAAAACATACAGATAGAGAGAGAAAGAGAGTGAGAGATATAACACTTTATTGCACACCAAAAAATACAATTACAGACAATATTTACAATATTTTCTAGGCGATACAATAGGCGGCCTTATCGCTCAAAGCGATCTCTTCCAGGCAACCTAAACCAAAAACAAATTTGAATCAGGCGATGTAGGTGGTGCAGGAAAAAGGCAATGGATGCATAAATACTCAAACTAATTTAACAAATAAATATACAAATACATACATATATACATAGTTATAAATATACACGTATACAATAATATATTACAAAGAAACATAAGTTATTATAATAAATGTATTAGCATGATTATATTGTGTTAATCAGACATAGCTATTTATGGACAAATAGTGTTTTCTGGGTTAATTTCTAAATGTTGGTAAGGATTTGGCCTCTGTGACAGTAAGAGGCAGCAACTACCTATTCCAAACTTTGACAGCCTGCACTGTAAAAAAATTATCATAATAGGATGAAGTGTGTGCAGGTGTCATAAGTTTTCGATATGTATTAGAGCGCAAATTGTGGGCAGTGGATAGGCGAAGGAATTGAAAACGTCCCTTAAGGTACTGGGGACTATTAAGAGTAAATAATATATATAAGATAATTATTTAGCCGGTAGAAAATACACATATAAATACAAAACACATTCACCGACATATCAATTAAACAATAAAATCATATAAGTAATATCAGAGCGCCTGACAGAAATATAACAATCGTTTTGCTAAAGTTAAGCAAGCTAATATAGCAGAGGTGATTTTTTTCCTGTCTACTCCGCCGAACGAACATAATTTGTCCGACCTTGTTGATTTTTTATTCAAATTTTGTGTTCGTTTTCTTTCCTTTTTTAATATCTTTTTATTCTTTTTTACATTTATATAAATACACAACCACAAGCACACATTTGTAACTTCAATGAGGATATTTAAAAAAATAGTAACGATATAAAGTATTAGATGGAAGCATATTGTGCCATATTCAGCGAAACTCAGGTAGTGAATTGGCAAATATATCTAAAGTGGAACTATATTTGTTGTATAGTTTATATAGTTTAATAATTCGTGGAATGAGTGAAGTGCTGCTTAAGACTATATATATATATATGTCGGAGGGAAGCTTTAATTGGACGTATTGTTGACTGGATGTATAACGCACAATATCATTTGTTTACATTTTAATTACTTCTAAAATTCTTAATGTAATTTAATTTGATTTGTTGAATGTTTCTATAACTTAAAGATCGTTCTAACCTAATAAAAGTTATGAATATTGTAATTTAATAAACGACCAATCAGAGCAGAGCATATGGCGGAGCGGGGTCAGCGCCCTCTATACTTTGAGTAATATCTACTTGGGTAGACTGAGGAGTTTTTGTGGCACATTTGGTTGGTGGCTACAGGTCGAGTTGGACCTTTGAGAGTTTTAAAGAAAGTATTGAAGTTGAAAGTATGAGCGGGTGCCCTGAACCCGCTGCTCGGTCTAAACTATGTCATAATGTTGATCAAATCTAAATTAAAAGTGTATAAACCGTGGCTATTGTGTTTTATGCTCGCATTTTATCCTGATGACGCCCACTAAACGTGCAATAACTAAAGATGATGTCGTGAGAACGAGGCCGTTCTGCGACATATATATATATATATATATATATATATAATTAATCACATTAACTAGCAATTTTATATAATATCTTTGAAAACAAGAAGGTATAGGTAAAGATTATAAAATTATTATTAATAAAAATTTGCCTAAGAATTAAAATAAAATTGTCATAGATAATAATTCTAAGTTAATTAACATTGTTAAAAAGTTATTTAACTTTCATTTATAAAGTAAATTTAAAGCTCACTAGCCATAAAACAAAAATTTATCACATTGTCAATTAAGCTATTATATACAATGACCAGGCATTATGTATAATAGCTATTTAATCACTGTGACTGTAACATATATAATAATACGCAGTTCTTGTGAATTTAAAAATGACAATTTGTTGAGATTTGTTCAATGTTCGCTAGGCCTGTGTGTGTCATCGGTGCCTTGTTAAGTAAATCGGTCCTGCTGTATGGTACTACAAACATTGGTGGCTGCCTACGTCTCATCATAAAATTCGCTGGAACATACACACATATGACATACAAAGACAGACGGATGAATAGACTTGACGAATATAAGGTTCTTTTTATGCCAATTTGGTTACGGAACTCCCAAAAATTGAACACCTTTGACAGGACTCATCTATTGTTATGTATTCAGGCAATGAAAGGAAAAGAGTTTCAAAACCGAAGCGAAGTCCACCGTGGTCCGTCACACAGGCTCTGTTGAGACCTAGTGCGGACACAGGGCTAACTTTGGACGCTCCTATAAAATTGTCATCGTATTGTGAATTATTTATGATCCCTGTACTCTTTATGTAAATAAATTGCATTTAATTTCATTTGGATACGCTAAGTTAATGTGGTCCATATACCCTAAAAATTATGAAGATGTATGGGATGAAACTGATCCCTGATTCGAAAAATAAAAATACAGACTTCTTTTTTGTGGGCTGGAGTTATTAAGAACTGATTATCTCAATATTTTTCAGTATGGCGTGGGTAGGTGGCACCGTCCCTTTTATTACAACAATAACCACAATCATGTAAGTAAATACTATTTACATTTCTCATACTCGGAAAGTACGCTTAAAGTTACCTGATCGCAGGAATGGAAATAGTAATTTTCGTTCCTGGGATACGACTTGTCCTGCTGGCAAAAAATTTAAAAGTATGCGAGTCATGTCCGATCTTTTTATACAGCCATACAGCATAAGAATGTTATTTAAACAATATCAACAATTTCTAACATGATTCAAACTCATAAATTACTTTTCACGAAATCGTTATTTTACTAACATAAATTTAAGCTAAATATTGACTATCATCAACGACAAAAAAAAATACTGACTGGTAGAATGCCAAAGAAAAAAAATATTTACATATCATATGTGACGTATTATGAGTTCAACAGAATCAGATATGGATTTAACACCTGATTTCATACGAGAAGTTGTTGTTTGTTTAACTTATCCATTTTTATTTACTTTTTTTATATTCGAAATATAAATCAGAGTGCTAACTTTGGATGAAAGGCCTATTTAGGCATTCGAATTACGTACCTAAAGGTCATTTTCATCCCTTGTGTGATAAGTTCTCAATTTCTTAGAGATATTTTTGATTATAATTAATACACTGTAGACCGCGATAACATCGCGGTCTACAGTGAAGAGGCTTGCGTAAAATATACCTGTTCACTCGTAATTTTAAGGCTCTCCGTAATTGTATTTCACAGATCATACTAACACCATATTATAAGTACAATTCTTGACATTGATATGATATACAGTGTCTTAATAAGAAAATTTAAAATGTTCCGTATATATTCACAGTGGTCCAAAGAAGCTCCACCTAATTCGTCAGATAATAGAGTTAACAAAACAGCCAAACCAAACCACTGGCCAAACGTAATGGCATTTAGTCATAATAACGCTGCAATTAGTGGATACAGGGAAAATAAAATAATTCTTAATCAAACAAAATATAATACGAACGGATACCAAGAGATAACACGTCAAGATACTAAACCAAATTTTAAACTACCATATTTTATAGAAAAATATACCAACTCAACATCACATTGGGGATACAAACCAAATATTCAAGTACCAAGTATCACAAAAAATTATACTAACTCAACACCTCATTGGGGACATACACCAAATTTTCACTTAGACTCACTAGATCATAAAAAAGATGAAGATAAGCTGACGTTTACCACTAGCCAATTCAAACCAAATTTTAACCAACAATATATCAAATACAACACAACAGGTATAAAATTCAACAGAACAAATATTATTTCAAAGAAGGATCAAAACAAATTTGAACCAAATGTCATAACTACATATTTGAAGGCCGATTCAAATGCTAAATATCAAACTAAACCTGAATACGGGAACAAGACCAATCTTGGTCAATTGAAAATTGATGAGACCCACGAATCTCGAAAAAGTCATAATGTTTTTGGAACTAAGCACATGACTCACTTAAATATCTCTCCAAATACAACTGACGTTAAGAGTAATAATAACAACAATAATGATTCATTGAAAGCAAATAATGAAGAAACAGATTTCGAAAAAAACCATGATAATTTAAATTTATGGATAAACCCAAAAAAAGGAAATAATGAAGGAATGGATGTATGGCAGAATAACCCTCTGACGGATGTTGGTAATACAAATATGTCTGTAACAGATGATATTATGACTAATCCATTTAGAAAGTTAGATGTGGCAACACCTGACTTTCGTGCACCGGGGATGAGAATTAGTGAAAGTAGTAAGTCTTTTGAATTAATTTTACTTAACTTTACTTTAACTTTATTATTAGCGCCACTTGAGTGATTCAGCTATTTCCACCGCCGAACCAGCTGATCAGGACGTGTTTGGTAAATGGGATGCAGCCAACGTCTGCGAAGGTCACGTTCCAAACCAAAGGATGAATCGTTCAAGCGGCGCTAATATGCAACCTTCAATGAGAGTTATGCGTTTCCTGTCGAGACGCTTGGACCGTGGGGTCCTGAGGCCATGAGCCTCTACCAAAATTTATCAAAACGACTCATCGACTCTTCAGGTGATCAGAGGGCTGGTGCCTACCTCGGCCAACGGATCAGTATGGCGATCCAGCGAGGAAACGTAGCCAGCCTTCTGGGCACCTTACCCATAGAAGACGGTGATCTGGGCTCAGTATTCTACTTATAGTCTTGAGGGACTATGGGTAGAATACAATACAAATAAGTTAAGTTTTCTTACATTGTATTCAATAGTATGCAATTTATATTATAGTTATTACAGATTGTCAGTAGAATACGAAGAAAACCTTAACTAAATACTTAAAAATAATTACGATAATTTATATTAAGATATAGTCAATAAATTTCACTTTATTATTGATATTGATTAAACATAGCATAATAACTTACAGTTTCGCAAAGTCGTCTTTCTATATTGAAAAACTATTGAAGAAGAATACTATGTTTCATTTGCAGTGTTTGTTAGAATCTCAAACAAAAAGTTTTTATATTTTTGATACGGCTTAGTGCTGGCAACGAAATTAAGGGTCTTATTCATATATTTTTTTATCGCCTACTCCTCCGTCATAGTTCAAGACAGAGTATTTTCTCTTCTTGTCTTCTTTTATTTATGAAATTCTAATACACTGTTTTATACAACTCTTATTTTCTAATACAATTTTCTTAAATACTTTACAGTTACATAACTATTTATTCTATGGTATCTATTATACGTTTGTTTATTTATACTTATCTATTTCTTACATGTTTTCCTAAAAACTTTGTCTATTTACATTATTTTACATTTTCTATTTTGTTTTCTATTGAGGTTTTTTCATATTGATTCTTATCCATATTGACTTAGAGTAACTTTGAAGGCTTCTTTAAGAACCATACTGAAACCTTTAAACTTACTCAATGTATAACATCAATAAAGTTTAGAACTATGTTGACATTCTTTTGTTTTATAGGTCAATGTTTTTTTATAATATATAATCATTTTCTAATAGAATGGGAAAAACATAAGTTTTTTTGTAATGATGATCAATAAATAGTCATCGATTTATCTTTGACGTAATTATGCTTCTTGCGGACTTTTAATATACCTAACTGGTTGGCCAAAATTAGAATATGTGATTAATATCAGAGGGTTATCAGCATTTAAACAAGGCCAATTCTATTATAACTGCTAAACTGCTATAAAGTGTAAACATACTCGGCAATTTAACGAGAACTTTAATGAAATACCAATTTTTTAAACTTATATTTTTGTGTGGCTATATTAGTTAAAAATCAACCATTTAGAGTTCAGTAGTCAAAAGGGTCTGACCGTCTATCTTGGTAAGCCACAACACGTTTCTCAGGAAATGCTGACTCAATATGGTTGAAAGACAGGCATGTGTAGTGTGTAGTACAGTATATTAGCCGACGGCCTCTGTGATTGAGCAGACTAAGTATTAGCTAGCTGAATTCGGTGGACCCAGAGGCGCCGGGTTCGATTCCTGGCCTGGTAAATTTCGAAAACGAACTCTCTATTAAATAACAACCCAGACAATAGTACCTACTATTGTCCAATAGTAAATACTATTGTCTGGGTGTCTGAAATCGGTCCCAGAGTGGTCCATCGTATAATACCCATAACACAAGCGTAACTTGCTTAGCTTCGGGATATACAATGTGTGTGTTTGACTGCCAATTTTTTTGTATGTCTTTAAAGACCACGGGCCATAAAGATGCTCCGGACTTTTGAAGGGGCTTGCGTGGGACCATGGGGAGGCCAAGAAGAAGAGAGCCCCTTGACAAATTTAATGTAAATGTGCGTGACACTGACCGGCGATTATCTCTGTCTACACCATATAATAATGCACCCAAAGACAAGCCCCGGCCAGTGTAGGACTATTGTGGGAAATAAGAACGAAAAGTAACGGGTTATTGAGGTGAACGGTTAGTGGTACTAGGGGTCTGGGAATATTGGGACTATGGCGTCTACCCGTCGTAATGTTGGGGAACATGGAAAATTTGGCAGATGGAGACTCACCACGCCCTGCATGGGCCCCAAAAAAAAAACCAAATGTGTGCTGGGACACATTAGATGTGAAATTTCAACGGACAAGTTGAAAAACGAATCGCAACGGACAAGTGGAAAAACGAATGGCAACGGATAAGTGGAAAAATGAATCGCAACGGACAAGTGGAAAAACTTCAGCTGACAAGTGACAAAATGAATCGCAACAAAATTTTAACTTGAAGTTTTACGGGCAGGTTTTCAAATTGGACAAGTACGTTAACAATCTTGAAGTTTCACTTCTAATATGTGTCCCAGCACACATTTTGATTTTTCGCATGTTTTGGTTAGGTTGGGTACGTTTTAATGAATGCAATTTTTAATGCAATTTAATTTTTATTAAACATATTTTATTTTATCAAACAAAAGCTGAATTCGATCCGGAACCAAAAAAACATTCACAGTCTACTCTAAAATTATACACATACAAAGGAACATTAACAAATGTGCATCTTTCGTCACCAATCTTCATTCGGACGTCAAATTATGTTAACAGAAAATAATAATAATAAAAAAAACAATAATATTTCGTTTGCTCAGTTTTGATGAAGAGGCTCCGAAACTACTGAACCCATTTGAAAAATTATTTCACTGTTGGCAAGCTACACTATCCCCGGGTGACAAAGGCTATTATATTTACAAAAAAATTAGGGATCCTTACTAAAACTCCAACAATGTAACCCAAGGTGTAAAAAAATACCTAAAATCGCGAGCGCTGCGAAAACTATTGATGATAGAATAAAATAATGTACTACGACTTTGCAGAACACATCATTATTTGCAAAAAGTGTCACGACACTATATACTATATATATAATGTATAACTATTATAGTTATGACACAATAAGTGTTCTTTTATTTTAAAATTTTAATTAAAATGCCGCCGCTAGAAAACGCTCCTTATTTGTTTCTTGGTATTAATTCTTATCAAAATAAATTACTTCATATTCAAGACTGCTTCAATACCTTTACATAACTTTTTGAATTATTCAATTTGGACGTTCCATTCGAAAGATATCCCGAGTTTAAAAATGTAAGAATTAGACCACGTGACCGTGACACCTTTTCGTGAGCGAAACAGCGTAAGACCCCGTCTATATAAAAGTTTCACTTCAATAATTATTATTATTAGTTTATGATACGTGGAGATAGAAATTTTTCTAGTGATGTGACGTCACATAGCAGGTAGTCGACATCGATATTTTATTTTGGTATGCAACAGAGTAAGAAGAAATTTTTTAACACCTTTTGATTTAAAATAATATTTTTAAAAACAGCCCTATTCAATGTCTAATTGACAGGATATTTACACAATTATTTTTCGGTTCAATATCACAATATTCTAATTATTTTCTGGCTGATTCTCGTGCTTTAGAATCGATTACTTGGATTTTCTTAACATGTGACCAAGAGGCAACCTAGGTCATTTTTAATATACACACATTTTTGAAAAAATGGTAGGTGGCGATACCAGTGGTCTTTACTTATCCAGAAATCTCCGCATTTAACAAATTAATAGGATTATATATTTTAGGTAATTTTTCAATACTAGTACAGATTTTTACAGACCTTTTATAGAGCACATGTTCTTCATAACGTGTTAGAAACATTATTGCTGGAATTAAAATTTGAATACATTTGCTTTTTCCTTATTTCGCTACCAATGGCGAGATAAATGATTAAATACTCGTTTTACACATTATACGATGGATTGTGAAATATTTATTTCCAAATTCGTGAAAAATTTATAATTCTATCTCTATCTAACTTATGAATAAAAGTCTATCTATCTAAACTGCTATATCATGCAAAAAAACTGAAATTAATATAGAACTTCAATAACATTTTTACAGAAAATTCATGCGAAAAAAAGGTCCTATCAGTAGTTTTGAGAACTAGAAAGTTATCAATTAAATTATTATTTAAATGTTTCTTGAGCCGAATTTTGAAAATAGTTGCTATACATTAGTTAGTTATACGGAAGGCTGATGGTGGAAAGCAAATTTTGTTAAACCTGACATTCCAATCAAATAAAATTAAAATCTTTGTAATATTTTTCAGAATGTTATGAATACCTTTGGTACATGAAAAAGAGAATTGATGATTCACAAAGGAAATTAAAACGTAAGTTTGGACATTTATTATTTATTAAATGTTATACTACCTTTTCTTAGGTCATAGTAATTTAATGGCTAGCGCACACGCCCCAGACGCAAAAACCGCAAGTTTGAATCCTGGCCGAAAAGCATGCACCACGTAGGCAGTTAATGTGCATATTGTTACAATTATCATGAACTGACGGTGAAGGAAACCATCGCGATGAAACCTGAATATCGAGACAACCGAAGTATCAAACCCACCAATCCACTTTAAACAAGCGTGACGGGTATATTGTCTGTTGTTGTGTGTACCTCCGTAGCCAAATAACCAAAACAGTGCTACAGAATCCTTTTTAGCGAGGGAAAATCCGCTTGAGAACAAGACACCGTGGAGTAAGCGCGGTGGGGCATGTGGGATTCGACACGTGGTAGTTACACTATTGCGTGAGTGCTAGTGCCACCCTGTTCGGGGATAGCCAATAAAACTCTCTCCGTTACTCTAGGTATACTTTGTCCATCTCCTATTGATAACGTAGTGGGGAGTTGGGTGACTCTCCCGGCGTCCTGTTCTCACGGACATCCTTTCTTGTCGACTTGCATCAAGACGTCACGGCAGATGATACCTATGATGACGTAGCCGTGGAGCTTCATTATGATGCAGAGGGACGCTGTAGGGCTTAGGCCTAATATGTCCGTGACGAGCGATGGCCATCCCCTTTCTGCTTTATTAAACCGGGAAGCTGGGCCTCTCCCGCTATCTCGGTCCAACTCACACGAGGTGATAGGAAGCGGGCGGGATAGTGCGCGCCTCTACTTACAGATTCCTCTATTTTATGCGGACTGCCAAGCACTTAACCAGTTTAATTTTTATTATTATGGCAATAAATGTATAAAAATATAGATCATGCGGACCTGTCAAACATAATAATATAAACTCGTTAACGTTATAAATAATTGGGCACGATTATCCACTATTTTTTATCGTACACTAACTCGTAATATCTTAATTGCGTGAAAAACCCATGAAGATTGTTTATTTAGTAAAATACCTTAGAGAGGTACTACTAACGAGGAAGATATTTATTTGAACAAAAATATTATATTGTTGAAAATGTCAACATTCTGAAAGTCCTTCACGGTTGGCGCCGGTCAAGCATTCAAGCATATAACATAGCAGCGCTGATCCAGCGCTGGTGCCACCTGTAGCTAGCTTCGAAAGACGAACTAAGTTTTACAATAGATTTTGACGAAAACTCAATGATTTTGATTTCCCATTTGACAATTTCTTCACAAAAATTGATGCTTACAAGCTACACTATATTTGATATAATATTATAGAATGTGTTTATTTCTTCGAAATTAGCCGATTCAATTCCTGAGATGGGCAATTGATTTTTCAAAAATCTGATCCACTCTGGTTTTCGTCAAAATTGGCTTCGAGAACCCTTCTAGTATTTGTCGCTATTTCGTAATCTTTAGGTCAATTTAAAAAATCACCTGTATGTAGTAAAAGGTTATTATACTGTCGAAAATTTTCCATTTTCTCTGGGCGCCTATAGTGTTAAAATCTAATTTGAGATCTGTAACTAATAATTTGTGTAATTTTTCAGGTGATGCATTCATACGCAATCGGGGTGTTTTAGTTAGCAAAATATTTTCCATTGACAGCCCACACACCGTTATACCAGGCCGTGATACATCTCCTGGTGAATTTCCTCATATGGTAAGTAATTTATAAACATCTTAGTCCGCAAATAAACAAACAATTACAAATACAAAATACCTTTATTAAGCTTTTTAAGAAAAGAAAGTACAAATTAGAAAAAGGACATTCTACAGGCTAAAACACTATACAAAATGTTTAGATGTCCCTGGCTCCCAAACTAGCTAGAATTACTTGTAACATGAGTTAATCACAGAGTTCCTCACATCAATTGCCTTAGGGATTTATAAGCTTATGTGTGTGGTCATGTTCATGCACATATATGTTTGCGTGTGACATAAAAGAGGAGATTGAACATTTGTAGAATAAAAGTATTTTTTTTTTCATTTACTGAATACTGTTAACCATCTTATGGAGAAATAGTCATAGAAAGACAGCAGGGAGGTATATATAGGCTATTATGTAATGGAAATTAACGAATGATAATAGTCTTTATTTTTGCTGTAGGTGTATTTTTTTTCATCTAATAGCCATTGGTATATTGATTGATGACTAAGCTAGGATGATTGCATCGCCTGATGCCTAACAAGACAAATCATTCTTAAAGATTAGAGGCTAAATGCAAGAAGAGTTTAATTTAAAGACAAAGAAAATAATTTAAGTTTATATTTAGAAATTTATCAACCAAACGTGTACAATGATTATTTATCAACAAAAAGAACTAAATTGAATTTATTATTTCAGTCGATTTACCATATTACATGTTTCTATCACCAGGGTGCATTAGGGTGGAAGGCAAAGAATGGAACGTGGATATTCAAATGCGGCAGTACCCTCATTAGCCATAAATTCGTTTTGACAGCAGCACATTGCTCTAAATCACCACCAGACACGGTAATTGCTTATCTAGAACCAAAGATAGTCCGACTTGGTGATAAGAACATTCTTGATGTGGTTAGTAGTTTTTTGTATCTCTAAGTTTTATCAATAATTTTTTGCCTCTAAATGCCAGGCGTAATATAAGCGATAATGGCTACATATTTGCGGCTTTTGGGGTCGAGACCCTGGGACCATGGGGACCTGATGCGCACAAACTTTATCGAGACATAGCCAAACGTCTGGCGGATGTCTCATGTGTCCAAAAGACTGGTTTATACCTCGGACAACTTATTCAGCGAGGCAATGTGACCAGTCTTTTGGGTACGTTTCCGACTGATAGCGGTCGGAACTAGATTTTATGGTTTAATTTTAGTTTGTACATATAGTTCATTTTTAGTTTAATTTATTTACAATTTAGTTTATTTTTAATTAGGAATATTTTAAATTTTAATTTTGTTTATTAAATATAGTATTATTAAGTAGGTATTTATTCATAAAGTATTTAATGCTGTACTTGGAAAATAATTTATGTAACATCATTTTTTACCATAAAATTAGAAATCTTCACTGGAAAAGAAATGTCTGCTAGTGATATTTGTTTTTCGATGAAGTTGGCTGGTATGTACTCCTTCATCATGCAGGCTGTCTTTCTTTGGAACTCTTTGCCCACTGTCGTCAGAAAAGTTAAATCCTTTGCAATATTTAAAAATTCACTCAGCATACATTTTGTTAGTCTTACGCAATAATATATGTGCTAATTTGCTATAACTCTAGACTGTAATCTGCTATACATGGGTGTCATTTTTATTTATACATTTTTTTCTTTTTCTTTGTTGCATAATAATTACAGATAATTTAAAAATTTCCTTTGAGTCAAGTTGCTTGGAAGTGATAACTACTAGAGTAACTATTGTCTTGTTATACATTTTTGTAATTTCTTTTTTGGTGAAAAGTGTTGTCTATGTCTATGTACCTGGCTTAAGATGACGTCAACTAGTGGTTTTAGGAAAAGCAGAATTCTAAAACAGTACAAAAAACTCGCAGCTCTTCAAAGAGATATAGACACTATTCCTCCTTCAAATTAAATTGAAGATGAAATTCAAATAAAGAAATAATTATAGAACTTCCACAAACAGTTTTGAGAAATGATGAAATAAATGAATCAGGAATGTCACATTTCTCTTTGAATGAGTTCAAATGATCACAGATTTATGCGTCATCGTACTTAATTGGAATACAAACGGAAGCCAAAACATTTTTGGGTTGGTTGCGAAGACGTAACAAAGAAAAATTCCGGTGATGAATGAATCTGGGTAAAACGTCAATTTCATCAAGTTTTATACGAATAACTTTATTGATCATAAAATAAATTACTATAGACACGATTGATTATTTATTGTCTTTGTTTAAACTTGTTTAGTTTGCAAACGACCACGAACCGTTCGACGTGAACATACTGAAGATAATCGTCCATCCAAAATATTCATCGCCGAAGCAGTATTACGATATAGCTCTGGTAGAACTTGAAAAGGAAGTGGAGTTTACAAAATATGTACACCCAGCTTGCTTATGGACTAATTCTGATACGAACAAACTAGTTAGAGAAGCTACTGTGACTGGATGGGGGGTTATTGAAACAGGTAATAAATTTAATGGATTATAAGCCCCGCGCAGAAGGTTTGCTGACTATTATTGTACTTATGTAATAATATATAATAATTATAAATGTAATTAAAAAAAAGTGGAAACAACTATTTATGTAACCTTTTTTGTCAACCGTACTGACCATCGACGCCCGATATCATGAGGCTATCGGCAAATCTTCTGCGCACAGGTAATACTCATATATTTTTTATATATCGCTCTTTGAATGTCCTACACACGTCTTGCTAGTATGGTAATCGTCGCTTGACTGCCCCATCCCTCCGTTCGGCCATTGTTTTATACTAAACTGTATAGTACCGACAAAGGGCCGCGTTCACTGAGTTAATCCGCACATCTGAAAAACTTCGACGCAATGCAATAATAACAAGGATTAGTTCGACACTTATGACTGTCATAAAGCAAGTACGATAACAAGAGGATGTTTTTCTTAATTGCAAATTTTAACACGAAGTAAACAAAATAACTACAAATGCAGGAAAGGTAATAAACTGCGTTTTGCGACAGCCTAGTGTGCGCATTTCTTTGTCGGTATGTAACAATATTTTAATATTTATGTTAAACAAAAGACATAGAAATGAGCATGAATCCTTTTACAATAATTAATAAAAAAATATCTTAACTACTGAGAAGTTATGGGTAAAATCACTTTATAATACCAATAACCTTTATTTTAATATTATTTTGCGTGTAGATTAAAAAAACTTTATTTTTGTCGAAGTTTTTTAATCACATGATATTATTTATTGAATGTAACAGAGTCATTAGTATATTCTTTGTTTTTTACAGGAAAACTATTACGAATTCTCAATATTATGTAAAATTTTCTAATATAAAAAAATACAAATAATATATAAGTCCCAAATCGCTGTTGGTTCGGGACGTGCCCAAAATACTCGCCTCATTTCCGTGCTGGATGGCAATGTCGATGCCAAGTACAGGCCTCAGGACTTCTATTAAACAAGATTATAGATCTCGTTAAAATCGATATGTTCGAGACCTAATGGTCTTAGAGCTTAAACACCAAACGCTACAAATAGGTATCCATTGCCAATAGATGCATGATTGCGGGGTTAAAAGTCTTTCGGTCGGGTGGCAGACTGCGCCAGCTAACACGGCTGTGTCTGGCAGATGGGACGCAGCCCATACATATCAACGCACATCGCGTCCCACACTAAGGTTCGTGCCATCTTCCAGGGCACCAAAGACATCCCGTCTGGTCTCTTGCCGTTGACGCGGCACACTCTATTGACAAGATCAGACTTATAAATTACAAGTTGAAATATATAATATAATATATCTATAATATTATAAAATTCTATACCTGCCGTGTATGTCCATTGAAACTATAAAAAAAATAGACTATATAAACGACGGAGAACACGATGCATTTTTCTTTAGATTTCCTATCTGTTTGTCTGTTTGTTCGGAGTGCGCGTGAAAACTACGGGGCCGATTTCGATGCGGTATTCGCTGTTCGATAGAAAATTCTTAGACTTAAAATCTGCGCTACTTTTTATCCCGAGAATCTCGAGGGACTTTTTCTGGGAATTAATTAAAAGTGCCAGATAGAAAAAAAACCAATTCCAACACGGGTTTACTTTACGGTTTTACTGGTCAATAACAAATTTAATGTAATAAAATATGTGATATTTGTTATCCCGGGAATCACGCAGGAATTTTCCCAGGAGCAGTTTGTAAATGTTTGGGTGCATAAAATTAGCTTGTTCCGATACAGTTTTGACTTAAAGGATTGCATAATTTTCATTCTTTTTTTTAAATACTGCTGTAATTTATATCCTGGGAATCCCGTGGGAACCTCAAGTCAAGTGTGGACAAAATTGCGAGCGTATCCTAGTTGTCGTATATAAATGCAAGCGATTATATAATTATCTATAACTAGGTTCCAAGTCTGTGATTACGATCGTGTTTGAATGGTCGATGAGTGACTTACACAAACAACCATTATGGAGCACTCATGACGCCGATGTTTGATCATTCCAACTCGATTCTAATACCAGACTTGGGGCTTTGGTTGTTTGTATTGAAACTGCTATAAACAAACTTTTACAGCGGGCCTAACAACATCTCCAGAGCTCCAGGCTGCGGTTGTAGATATACTGGATACAGACAAATGCAATCAGTTATTAAAATCCTCTTGCAATAGAAACTGGTGTGGGTTTCGAGATCACCAGATTTGCGCTGGCAAATTGGCTGGAGGCGTAGATACGTGTCAGGTCTGGTACATTCTTTAGTTTTCTGCATGCATACTTTTCTTGCTTTGAAATTATTATAAAAAGACAGTCCAAACGTCATTTTGGCTTTGCAATTGGAAATTAGACTAAAATGTAATTTTTTAAATAAGTGTTTAGAGATTTTAAGTATTTATGTACGTATATACTCTTCGCTATTTCACTGAAATTTGATTTAGATTAAATAATTTGTGAATTTTGTATATATCTAACCTTGTCTGAATCATAATTATATATAATATAAGTTGTATTAATAGCCGATTTAATAAAGTTACTCTTCTTGCACAATAATTAACCACTCTAGAACGGTGCTATGACATGTGCATCGGACCAGGGCCGGAGTGAGTTTACCTTACACCCGACCAAGGTCGGAGTGGGAATCACTACGGTGAGATTGTTGTCTCGTCATTCCATCAGTGCGCTTTTATATTCCAATGATGCAACCTACTGAGTAGTGGGGTGATGGGTACAAACTACCCTCTATTACTATTTTGTCAGTAAATAAATTCAGTTTTCAGCACCTAACAAACTGCTTCTTTATAAACAAGTCCTGATGCCAGTCTGGACCTATGGAGTACAGTTGTAGGGCTGTACCAAACCAAGTAATACAAAAATCATACAACGCTTCCAAAATAAAGTACGGAAAGGCATTGTAAACGCGCTATGGTACGTTAGATCTATTGACCTCCATCGGGACTTTAAAGTGGAGTTTGTCACCAGAATTATTAGGAAATACACGGCAGCCCACGAGCATTGGCTTTATCATCATGTGACTATCGAGGCAATCCAGCTCCTCGACAACTCGGACATAACGAGAAGGCTCAAAAGAAAACTATTTGAACTAGTGCTATAAACTAAACAAAAGTGTAGTGTAATGTACAAAAAAGTGCCTCCGCCTTATTAGAGACAACAGGAAAAGTGTTAGTGGATACTTTCTTATTTATTCATACTTTTAGTTAATTTAGGCTATATTTAAATTACTTATTAGTCTTTTTCGATTCGATGATAATATTAATTAGGTATTTCTTCTTAAATACTTCATTTATATAAAAATAAATTCGTTAACGTAGTACAATAATCTAACAAGATTTGTCTTAATTCAATTCTGTATTAAATTGATCTTCAAAAACGTGGTAATGAGCACGTGAGAAAAAATTCATTCAGGTAGCCTCTTAAGCATTATCTTTCTTTCTTACATACATATTATGCTTGTTAAAATTTAATGATTTTTCAAAATGTTACTAACGATACCCAGCGCGATTACTGAAAAAGACTTCAACGCTCACGTAGAGAAACCTCTAGTCTATTGCTTCGTGATTTCAGTATAGTCACAGATTACATACAATCTTGTAAAACATACACTACAAAAACTTATAAAAGGAAATTCTACATATTCATATAACCAGTAAAGGATATATTTTACCAGTTTTTGTAATAGTAACATTTACAAAAAATATGGGGTTAATATTGGCATCAAAATAATGGCCATGTAAATGTGTACATATAGAAACTGTCTAATGTCAAATTTAAATATATTTAAAATATATTACGACTTTCCCATCTAAGCTTCCAATAAACATACATACATACATAACTTCACGTCAGGTCCCTTGCCGTGTAGGCACGTACAACAGAGCGCCATACAGGCTTATTCTTACACACCTCACTTGCTTCTTTGACATTCATAGCTCTTGTCATGCACACTCGTCTCGTCGTCCAATAAACATGATTATTTTATTCCTAAATATATATTGTTATCCGTGCAGGAACGGAGAAAGGATACAAATTCCTACGGCCGGACGGCCTCTCGTAAGAGGCGACAAAACAACCCACAGCCAGGTGGTAGGGCATTTTCCAGAGTGGATGGCTACCACCCTGGTCTAGGGTATGCCACCATAACAACCTTGAGTTGTGTTCCGGTATTAGTGGCCAGGTTCCAGCCTAAGAGAGCGGCGTATTTGTAGCATCTTTGGTGTACAAATATAGGCGATGGTAACCGCTTTCCGATTGGCGGTATGCAATAAAAAAAAATTGTATTTGACAAAAGAAAAAACACACTATAGTAAAGATGTGTTAGTTTAAATTACGGAATTTAAAACAAGTAGGTATACCTTCGATTCTCAGACTAGGAACAATGTCTATTTTGCAAAATAAAGACTGACACAGGAAATAAAAAAAAACATGAAAGGACCCGTTTGTAGACTAAGGTATTTGTCAGGATCGTAGCAAATGGATAATCTTCCTCTCTGCCTACCCCCATGAGAAACTAGTGTGAAAATGTTAAACAGCATAATAAAACAGGTTTATGTTCTTGATTTTCCTTATACAGACTATTAAAAAAAACTAAAATGATTCGTCCTGTCTCTTAAGGATAATTATACTTATTATTATTAATGACCAAACATTGCACGAACTACACGATATTAGGTGAAACGGGAAATCCTGTTATTTTAACCACTAATTAATGAGTAATTTAAATTTTAAACAGTTTATCTTACCTATTAAGTTACAAGAATGTTGGGAATGTTTAATTTCATGCATTCTTCTCATTTTTTTCTTCTTAATATATTTTTAGCTTAATTAATTGCTATTGTTTTAAATAAAAAAAATATTAAGGACATGTTTACATCTTTACCAACTATACACTTATTTGAAATTAATAAAACTACTAAGCCCTTAACGGTTCCGCCGCCACACCACTACCACGCTGCTATTCTGTTTTCTATGTACATGCAAACTGTATCCACCCTCTCATACCACCGCCTTCACCAACTTGATAGGGAAAATGCGGAGGCAGCGTGGTAGCGCCGCAGTCGCGATTAGCTACATAGTTTGGCGGAGCAGCAGCGGTAAGGTGGCGGTGACGTGTTCACATGCGCTTATAGTACACGTAGTATATTATCGTATTGTATTGTGAAACTGGCAAACAGGCAGACGGCCCGGTTGACTGTCGCTCATAGACGTTTGCAACATCAAGGTCGAAGTTAACACGTTGCCAATCTTTAGGATAGGATTATATAGAGTAGATGGAAAATAGGATAGGAGAAGTGGGATAAAGGGATAGAAAGAACGAATGGTATGAAGGAGACGGGATAGGCTTTATTTTTATTGCATTAGTTCAGCAGGTAGGCAGAGGGTCCACCTGATGGAAAGCGGTTACACCAATGTATGTCTCTCTAAAGGGAGACTGGAACCTGTGCAGTCGGAACAAAATTCGAGTTTGTTATGTCGACATACTCTACATATGGGGTGGTAGCCATCCGGGTAAATACCTACCTGGCTGTGGTTTGCGTGGTCGCCTATTACGACAGGCCACCAGGCTGCAGGAATTGTATTTTTCTCCGTATATGCAAGGATAAAATGGAATAGAGAATGGGATAGAAAAGATGAGATTTCAGCCCTCAATTTCATAAATGATGTACCTCTAATTATTATTGTTCAATTGGTTCACCACACCTTTGCGTTGCAGCATATATATTATACTTCTCTACTTTCATCGATATGAAGTTGTAACCCAGTAGTTTTGTATAGATGAGAAAATGTCTGATTTACAAAAACAGACGAATAAACAAACGAACGGAGACGATTGTATAAGGGTACTGTATATTTGGGAAAGTAGCTATTTAACCCCAATAATAATAATCACTTTCTCAATTTTGTACGGCGTTCTTTGGGACCCATGCATGCAGTGGAGAGCCACCGTCTGCCTATTTCATCCATGTTCCCCGAACATTGCGAGGGGCAGACGCCATAGTCCCCATAGACCCAGGTCCCTAGTTCCACTAGCAGTTCATCACAGTTAATTGTATTGTGTGATATTTATATATCCTATTTACATATGCATTTATTTTGCATACCACCGTCAAACACTTGGGAATCTCCCGTTCATAAAATGCAGGGTTGTCTGGAAGAGATCGCTCTAAACCGATAAGGCCGCCCATTGCTCCTACTTTTACTGTTTAATGTGACTACTGTGAATTATTTATTTTATGTGTATGTGGTGAACAATAGTGTTTTCTATACTATTCTATTCATCCAAACAGCCCTTTTGTTCTCATTTCCTACATTTATCCTACACTGGTCGAAGATTGTCCTTGGGTGCATTTTTATATGGTGTAAACAGGGCTAATCGCCGGTCAGTGCCTGCCACATCTATATTAAATTTGTCGAAGCCCTTAGGAGTTGGAATGCCTATAGCTTCACGTAAAGTCCTCGAAAAGTCTAGGCCATCTTTATGGTCCATGATCTTCTAGGACATACATTTATACCTTTCATAGCGATACTTAAATTAAGCTCTTACATTTATTTAAACACTTACAGAACCGAATAAGAGGGTGGGTATAAAAAAAATGACAAAACGTGCGTACAAACTATATATTTCTAGTAGCCAGATTGTAAATTAAAAGAAACCGGCTAGAAAGGATGTATGCAGTCCATTAAAAACGAGTCCATAGTAACTACTATAGAAATGCCGTCTTTCTATTTTGATTTTATGAACTTTATAAACTACAAAATAAATAAACGTACTTCATAAAACTACGTTTGAACGGGTTTGATCGCGGTAATTTGATTTATATTATTCTGACGTTTTGGACATTTTATGATGATGATGATCAGTAGCTGAGATCACGGGAAAAAAATGTCGCGTCAACAAGTATTATTAAAGTTTTATATAAATATTAAGTTATTAGAGCTAGGCATGTTTGCTGAAGAGTTTCTTGCGCCGCTTCTTCTCTTCCATCATAACATGTTGCGAAGCAATGGTAAATTACATTAGGCTCCCATAGAGCAAATAATAACCATAAACAAAATTAAAACTAAATCATTAAAATGAACAAGTTAGTGGTAGGTTAAATTAAACTTTAACAATATTCATTCACACTTGACATCTTTGTCTTCCGTGATCACAGGTACTAAACTAAAACGTCGGAGTAATAAAAATAAAATAAATTTCGGCGATAAAACCGTTAAAATGTAGTTTTATTATGGAGCAAAATATCCTATCTACAATATTCAAAGCACTTCTCCTAGCGGCATAGCTTTGGCACATTCAGTTAGGAGGATTGAATTGTGAATCTTCTATATGTTTCCAGGGCGATTCTGGAGGACCGCTTCAAGTGAAGATACCACTTCCGACCGACAGTCAAGGGAACATGCATTTTGTTATTGGCGTGATATCATTTGGGGTGAAGTGTGCAGTACCACAATTACCAGGAATATACAGCAGGGTCACCAGTTTTCTGGACTGGATCGAAAAGATTGTCTGGCCTCTGGACTAACTTCTTCAAATTGATATTTGAAATATATATAAAAAAAGGAAAGTAACAATGCTCGGATATACATGACAAACGTTAAATTGAAACTTATGTATCAAACAAATTGATATTTGAACTTAATTTTGCAATTAATACTATCAAGTAGCGAATTAAATTTAAAATTGTTATAATAAATTCATTTCTGTTATATTTTTCTCCGTAAAACTTAAAGTAGTCAATGTATTGAAACTTTTTAATGTTTTTATAATGTGTATTGTTTTTTATTAATAGCGACCCAAAATGAGTCTTGGCCTCCGAAACGAGTTGTTATTTTGTTATTTAGTCGGATATCTTAAAATATATGTATAATTCTTCTGCAAGTATATATATGGTACTACTATACACTAACATATACGATACATATATGTTAGTGACCTCATAAATCGCTGGACCGATTTTGATAATTTTTTTGTGTTTAAGTCCCTGGATACTTTAGATTCACATTTATTTCCCATAAGTAACGCTGGAATTGTTTTCCAGGATTTTGTTGTAATTTTTTGTGTGGGTTTGTGTGGATCTTTATGGTTGAGATTCGCGTTTAGATCCGGTAGGTGGCGTTTTAATTGCATTCTAGAATTTTTTCGAGTTGAAAAAACGTCCGCCAAGCGCGTTGTTAGTATTATATATTATTTATCTTTCGCACATTTGTGTACAGGAAACTCGAAATCTACTTACTAACCGATGGGTTGACATTTTCTACTAATTATATTCTACCTAAAATAAGTTAATAAAGATTATTTAAAAAAAAACAATAGTGGCTTTCATTGAACAAACCTACAATACAAGTTTCAAATTGGTAACAACTATAAAAATATAAACGGGAAAACCTCAGTGTCAGTTTTAAATACCGAAGAGTAGTTCTTCTTAAAATAATAGCGTACAGTAGACCGTAGGTCACGCATCTTCCTTCAAGCCTGAGAAAATAACTTTGCCAGATGCCCGACTGGATGGCTACCATCTCTGGCCTAAAGTATGTCGCCATAACAACCTTGAGTTGTGTTCAGGCATTAGTGAACAGGTTGCAGTCTCCCTTAAGAGAGCAGCAGTGCATTTGTAGCACCTTTGGTGTTGCAAATATACACAAATACATACATCATATAAACTTTTTTCTTTTTAGCATCTAATCTTCCCAGTCCAAAAGGTCCCCGCGACGCTCGAGTAAATCCACATTCAGCATCTTGGGCTCCCCTACTATAGGTTTGCAATGGCATATCTATGAAGTTCATGAAATTTTAGTACTGTGGTATACATTTATTTGAATACACTTGCTTTATAAAAAAGATTTAATAAAAATTCGATTCTCGGCAAAATTACTACGATACTCTAAAAATGAAAGAAAACCTAACAATTTAGATTTAGGTGCAAATATTAAAATTGCCGAGAAATGCATAATAGCTCTATTATTTTTTTACATCTGGCCAATTAAGCTTTATATTAGTTCTGACATGGACAATCGATATAATCGATTAACCACGCCTGGATTATTAAACATTCACTTCATTCTAATCGTTGATGCATATAAAGTATGCAACAAGTTTCTTTTTCAGTATATCGTCTATTTCTGACGTGGTTGTGTTACGCGGTGGTGGTTCATGCTTGTGTGCTTGGAATGCATGAAAAAGACTGAAAAAACAACTATATGGTAACAGGGTGTGTTGCGTTCCTAAAGTTGCGAAGACTCGCTATGTGAAGTCCTTGTAGGATACCTGAAAAAAAACAGACAGATTAGTGATTGAATATGTGAAACAACAAACAAGTAGCGAATAAATACAAATTAAATATAAGTAATAGTAATATAAAACATGGCACAATTGACACTATAGATATATAGTGGTATATATTTCCATAGCGTCAGCGATAATAGGATAAATAATAAATAAATTAGTAATATATATATATATATATGTCGGAATAGTATTTGTTATTATAAAGTTACCATATGACGGTAGTAGTCAAATGTAGTAATCGGAAGTCGTATAACCGGATGTCAGCGTAGAAACATTTATTATCAAACTAACGGATATCGGAAATAGAGTAACCGGAAGTTGGAAGTTATACGGATGGCGGAAATTGGTGTTATTGAAGTGGCGCCAAAGCATTACCAGATGGTGTCAGTGCGGCGCGCTACGAGGACCTTAAATACACGGTGTTCGGGCAGAAGAGGAGGGTCTAAAACCGACAGTCTACGAGTCTAAAACTGTCATTCTACGTTCATCAGTTGGACAGAGCGGAAGCTCTGTTGGACAACAGGCCCATAGTGTATTGTAGTCGATAATCATGTTCGATAATCGCAGTATTCTTGCTGCTCGACACCTGACAAGCGTGGAGACATCTCTTGGAGTTGTCCTAATGTTTCTGTGTATTATTGTGCTGTATTCAATATTGTAATTGTGGTGATTCTAGTGTAATAAACTTTGATTATAACATTTCAGATTATTATTGCATTATACTCCGAGTGTCATCCGCTCCCGGCGGGAGTGAATCCGACATATACATGCTTAGAAAGAATAAATTATTACATATATAAGAATAGAATATTAGATGTAATCGACCTACGTTTCGATAAATAAATAAAAACTAGAAAGAAAGAAAGAAAATGATGTTTATTTAGAGTTATTTAAAATTACAAAAGTATACATAAGCAGTTTAGTAAAAGACAAAAGTTAACTCTAAACAGGCCCTAACTCAGCAAATGCTGGTTGATAACAACCAACGCTGGTCTTCCGTTAGTGCCAAGCAGTTACGTTATCTTCACACAAGCAACAAAAAATAGCTAATGAACTATAAACTAATTATAATTAGAAGATGAAACAAAGAATAGACATATTTTAAGTTATGAAATAATTATTGAATTTTGAAAATAATGATTTTAAAAATAATAATAGGTACATTACGAACAAAAAGAAAGAAATTAAATTAAATAGAGCTATAACTATGGACAAGACTCAATCAGGCTTACTAAAAGGCGCTTGTATCAAATGGGAGATCTGCTTGCTGCCTTTGATGTACGTACAGGAACGCTCAGTTTAGTTTCAAAAATATGTGCAATTCGAACGGTTCTTATTGGTGGTGGAATATTGTTCCAGCACCTGGAAGCCGAATACCGAAAGCTGCCTTTAAAAGCTGCTGAATGGTGTCGCAAAGTAATAAGCTGCACTGCACATTGTCGTAGATTAGTAGATCTATGTGAGCCTGTCCCGTAAAAGTTTCTCAAATAAATACTTAGGTGCTTTGTTTTTAATTACACCGAAAAGTAAACACATGAGATGAAACTTGCGATGGTGTTTCATTTTAAGTATTGAATAATCATTTAAAAATTCATTTAACTAAATAGATAAACATAAATATAAAAAATCAGATTATTCTAAATTATTATATAGCATTATTAAAGATATTTTAGATCCATAGTTCTCTCTTTCTTAAGCCATAAAAGAAGTTAAATTGGGGAAAAAACAGGGTGTTTTGTGTGGGATGTAGAGTTGTACTTACCACCATTAAATCGCAAATGTCTTAAAGAATGGACAAGTAAAAAGCACCTATAATAGACGTGTATGTATGAAGAAATTAATTAATGTAGAAGAAGCGAAAGATGTATGTCAAGATCGTAGCTCGTGGAAATCCATCGTCTTCACCCCTAGGGGAAACAGGTGCGATAATATGTAAGTTTATGCAATTAAAAAAAAAATTGCAAACTGACAAGAAATCTAAAAAAACGGCTCATCTGACTATGGGCATTGCAACACCAAAGGTGCTACCACTGTGCTTCTGCTCTCTAAGAGATACTGGAACTGGAACCTGGCCAATAAGGCTGGAACACAACTCAAGGATGTTATGGCGGCATACTCTAGACCGGGGGTGATAACTATCCAAACGGGAAAAAACACTACCACCTAGCTGTGGGTTGTTTTATCGCCACTTACGACTGGCCGCCCAACCTTAGGAAATTGTATTCTTTCGTCGTCCTGCACCGATAAATCTAAGACATTACCAAATTGTCAAATAATAAAAATTCCAAGTCACCATTTCTATGAAAGTCAAATGAAAAACATCAATACTTTCGCTCCTGACCGAAATCTAAAACAAGCCTTACAATACAAGTTAGTCAAAACAGTTTTTTAAGTGCAAAAAACCACAAGAACATGTTATGCCGGCATTCGCAAACCTGTTTAAGTTTAAAATAATCTTCATCCGCGTCAGTCATGTTTATGAGAATTGATATACGCACGTATTCAATTATTTCTTTGATGTAATAAAATAATTATTCCAACATGACGTCTACATGTTGTAAATTCAGTGCACTTATCATATATCTCACAGGTATCTAATGAAGTGTTTCAGTTTTACTATTATATTATAAAAGAAAAGTATTCGAATTATAAAAGTATATGTATTATAAAAGATAAATTCGATTTATAAAAGTACATATAACATGTTGCAGTGTCGACTCACATAGAGGTAAACGAAGCGACAAAATCTTTACAAAACTCGCCGAGATCAAAGCGGGTAAGTTTTTATTTAGAATATCAAGGTCAGATAATGTTCATCGTATTAATTATAAAATTGCACATAATATATGCATGTTATATTATTAAGTGTCATGCTATTTTTCCTCATAGATCACTACTGATCTTCACGTGGCTTTATTCGATTGGAAATTTTCTTAACGGACAGCAATTTGAGACCCATTAGGATATTTGTAAATAAAATGTATATATAATTCGTTCTTTATGTGTAATATTAACAATATATTCAAGTTAGTTTTTTCAAGCCGTAGTAACTTTGTGTATAGCACACACTTGGAAATAATGCACCATTTATGCAGTTTTCTAACGTAATGGACATTATTTTATGTATATATATACGATTCCGACTTTGTTTTTGGGCCAGGGGAAATCCGTTTGAAGACTAAGCCGCGACAGACACAAAAGCCTGGGGGGATAATTCACAACCCATGAATGTGGGATTCGCCAGATCGGGGGTGGCACTAGCCTGCCTTATCAGAAATGGTGCCACGCTTTTGCTACTCCCCTATTAGGAATACACACTAATACCCCTGGATGTTCCGTCTTGGGCCTTATGCCAGAGGTTCGGGATAGTAGGATTCCCAACTCTGCGTGCCCTGGCAGGCGTGGGCCTCCCTCACATTAATAATAGAGTTACCACGTGCTAACCTGCATGTCGAGATAACTAATGTGTCAAACCTTTTAATTCTCCTTGGACAAGCGAGTCGGGTATACTGACCGTTCCCCGTAGGCCCGAATACAGCAGTGGAATGTCAATGAACTGTTATAATTAATTTAATTTTTAAGTTAATATATTTTTCAAAAATTATCTGAGAGAAACTTTGACAGTACCTGTCAGATCAGAAGGCTGGTTTATATTTCTCACAGCGAATAAGAGGCCTTACTTTCAACGCCTTTCTTCGTTCGTTTTCGTCTGATCAGCCCAATTTCAATTCAATGAAATTTTAGGTAAGAAATATTTGGAAAGTGATCCCTTCCAGACAACCCATGGCAAGAATATTGCTGATTAGGAGTGGCGATGGTGGATACATAATTGTTGAACGATTACTTACATTTTAATAATAAATATATAACTATACTATATATACATATATTCACATAGTTTATATATAATATACAAGATATGGTGATAAAATGCAACTATTTAAAAATATACATATAGTATAGGCTGCCTCTTACTGTCGGAGAGGCCAAATCTTTACCGACATTTATAAATTTACTCAGAAAACATTATTTGTCCACGAATAACCATGTCTGATTAATACAATATAATCATGCTAATACATAATGATAACTTATATATTATTGTATATGTTTATATTTATGACTATGTATATATGTATGTATTGTATATTAAATTCTTTAATTATTTAGACTATTTATGTATCTATTGTCTTTTTCCTGCACCACCTACATCGTCTGATTCAATTTATTTTTATTTCGGTTGCCTGGAAGAGATCGTTTTGAGCGATAAGGCCGCCTATAGTATTGCCCAGAAAATATTGTAAATATGGTCTGCTTTGTAATTTAACGTTTTGATGTCCTATATAGTATTATCTCTGCCTCGCTATAGTCCATATAACACAAAAATCAATGTAGCATATAATGAAAAATGTACTTATTATATATGAAAAGAAATCAAAAAAATGATCGAAACCAAAAACGATCGACGAAAGACTTTTGATAGTAAACCGTCAGCATTGCCATACAGCGTGGTAATGCAGCCAGTCTTCTGCTTTCTTCTGACAACTCTGTTCCCAACCCAATGTATAACTTTATAATAGAGTTATATCGTAAGTATCATGTACATAATTTGTCTAGTTTTTATAAGAAATCAAATGCATAGCAAAAATCACCGACTAAAATCCTTAAATAAATAACATTAATTTTAAACTTTAACATACATAAATACTCTTTCTAAATTTAGCCTATAGCTTTACTAGATTAATAATCATTAATCATACACTTTTATAACTCTGACGACATAATATTTTCTCCTTTTCTTAATTTTAATCATAATAAGGTCATAAAGATGTTTCTCTGCCTTTTCCTCTCTTGCATCTACTCGTAAACTAAATTTTTGCATACATATTGTAAATATTTTCAATTTCTTTTTCCTGTTTTTACATAATAATCCGGATGAAGTGCCAATGTCTATTTTTGTACCGTAGTGATTGTACTAAAAAACCGGAGGCAAGTGGACAAATCTTATATATAAACTTCTGTGTCACAATGTTAGTTACCATACCCCTCTGAAACGGTTTGACCGATTCTCATGAAATTTTGCGTGCATATTGGATAGGTCTGAAAATCGGACAACATCTATATTTCATCCCCCTAAAAATTAAGTCCACCCCTAATTTCTTTTTAATTTTTAGAATTTTTTTTTATTTTTGAATGATTCAGCATTAAAAAATACATACAACCCTAAATTTTCAACCCTCTACGATCGACCTGTATTTTTTATTTGTTAAATATCGATTGAAGCTTTTCCGGCGACGTCTGCCGGGACAGCCAGTAATTAATAAATTCATGCAATATCGGCCATAATGTTTGTATTTGTTATATTATTTAAAAAAAGCAAAAAGCGCCTAATTTTTATTTATACATTTTTGTGTAATTAAGTCTATAATTTAGACTGATAACATTGTTCAATATAAAAAATTAGCTTTAACATTTAACCTAAACTGTTGTAGTTTGGTATCAAAATACTGGCTATATAAACACTCGTATATAGTTGGAAAAGTATATCAATTTTAAATATTACAAGAAAATATTACTCTTCCATCCAAGTATCTACTGCAATAACTCATTGCATTCGTAAAGTATATAATCAATATTCATAAATTGTTATAATTATTTAAGACCAGACACTAGACACGAGGCACGTATTTTGGGAAAATACCTTTTTCTTAGGCTTCTCGGGACAATATTGCTTAATGTACATAATCGTTTATTATATAAAAATGTACTTCTATTTTACTTGTTGGTTAAAAGTTGAAAATAATAATCAATATTTGTCATTCTAGAACCAGTACGTTTTATGGCAATGGCAATACGTAAGTAGTCATATTTATTATAACTTCAATAATATACGTTGAATATCCAATTATAAATAAGGCAGAGAAACGTCTAGTGTTGGAGTATTGAACCACGAAAGCAAAAATCGACTTATGCCCACTGTTTTTACAATTTGGCTACAAAATTTGAAAAAGTCTCAAAATATGTCAGTTATTTTAAATAACAAAGTTCACTTGCATAATGTAAAAAAAGCTTTTTTATTTGAAATATATTTCGACTATTTAGGGTATTTTTCAACATTACATTTTTAGCGCGGCAATTTTGTTATTATTCTGACGTTTCGGCCACTTTTCAGAAGTCTTCCTTGATCACGGCTAAAAGGTACTTTTATTATGTATACTAGTCGTGAAAAATACATAAAATATTATATTTTTAAATTCAAAACTTTAATGCTCGTTTAGTGTTAAGAATATTATCTTCTTGATGTTGTTGTAGATATGCAATACTGTTCTAAGTGAACCAATTCGTATTTCTCTAAGCGATAGTTATTCATAAAATAATTAATTATGTCATACAGACTAACATAAGGTATCGAAATAAGATTTTGCGGGTCTTTTCAAACCTTTGGACATCAATTTTAAAAAGCTTTTTTTCTTTGTTTTACATGTAATATTACTTTTGTTTATATATATACATTAATTATGTTTTCAGGTTTATCAATTTTTTCACGCAGGCTTCCCCTTTTACCTACCTTTTAATTTTGTTTTCCGCCGTTTTTTTCCGTTATTTCTCCGTGACCGACTCGATATCATCACTCGATTTTTAACGGACCTTCCACGACATCTTTTTTTAATCTCTCGGTTACCAAAAGAAACCTTTGGATACAGGAACCCGAAAATATGGGTTTTCTTATTTTTCGTATCGAGTACATAATTAAAAGCCCTACTTCTAGACATAAAATTTTAAAGCGAAGATACTACTTATCGGCAGTGAAGAATTATTTATTATTAACAAAGATTTATAACAACCTCTCCGTGCAGGAACGGAGAAAGAATACAATTTCCTGCGGCCGGGCGGCCTGTCGTAAGAGGCGACAAAATAACCCACAGCCAGGTGGTAGGGCGTTTGCCCGACTGGATGGCGACCACCCCTGGTCTAGAGTATGTCGCCATAACAACTTTGAGTTGTGTTCCGGCATTAGTGACCAGGTTCCAATCTCCCTTAAGAGAGCAGCAGCGCATTTGCAGCGCCTTTGGTGTTGCAGATGTCTATAGGCGATGGTAACCGCTTTCCATCAAGTGGGCCATCTGCCTCTCTGCTGAACTCCTGCAATAAAAAAAATAACAAATTTTACTTAGTATTCTAATGTCAAACTTATCTAGTCTGACTGTTTTATCTAACTTAAGATGTGCCAATATCCCAACCTTTTAATAGTGAAGTTATATAAAATTGAGATTTTTATTTTATTTTTAGTGGCCTGTAGGACAACAAAATGGGATCGGGCCTCCTATTGATCAGTTTAACGGATACAATCAAAATAACTATGATGGTTATAATCAATTTACTAGTAGCAATCAACAATATAATCCATTAAATTATGAAGAAGTACAACCCACAAGGCATTTAGAAGTTAAACGAGAACCTCATTTACCATTTGACTTTACACTTGATTATACTACTCCAGGACAAAATATATTGAGGAGTATACCAGGGTATAATTGGGTCCAGTCAGGTAACTCAGGTTCAACTTACAATGAAATTGCTGAACACACCCAAAGTATTCTTAGAGATATACATAATTCAGTGTTTGGCACAGGACAGCCTAATGGGGTATTTCAAACTGGACAATCACCACCTAGCCAAGCTCAAACTCCATATCAAAATAATTATTCCAACAACAACTATAACTATGTGAATCAGGATTACCAGAACAATGTGAATCGTCAAAAAGTAAATGAGGTACAAATTCAACCATCTATCACTGAAGCTACAGCAGATAATACATGGAATATACAGAAAAATCCATACAACACACCGTACAACAGAAATCAGCAACAAACTATTAGCTCACCTCAACTACAAGTCTTAGCTTCACAACAATCCAGTTCTAGCAGTCAATATCAACCAACGTACAGCCAAACAGCACATTCGAGTAGTTCCCAATGGAGTGACGGTTCTATTCCACAACAGAATCAGCAAGCTAATAATTATTATGTATCAAACCAGGTAGAACAGAGGCCAAATCTTTCCACTCAATCACAGTTCAGTTCATCGGGGCTTCAAAGTAGTTTTTCATCATCAAATCCACAGCCGTCAACTCTACAAATTCCTAGCGACAGTACGCCATCATTCACAGATACTGTACTAGACAATACACAATTTCAAATCGCTAGCCAAATACGGCCGACTAATACCCAAACTTTTTCGCAACAGAGTGCAGCTTCAGGTTTTTCAGGACAGCAACTCAGCAATGTTAATCCACCAATGCAAATACAGCAAAAAGATGTTATTGTGGTTCAACCTCAAGCACAGTATGACACAGCGTATCAAACATCTGCTCAAAATCCACAATACACAAGAGCTCCATCAGGGCCAGATTCTGAAAAAAATACAGGACAAAATGCACAAAGGACTCAAACAATTAGTCAAAAAGGGCAACAGACAGTAATTCCTACGTCTCCACCTGCTCCAACTACTCAAAGAGTAGTGAATTCAAATAACGTACCGTTTACTAACGTTAAAATCGAAACCACTACTAAACGAATGTTGGATTTGCCAAACTCTAAACAAAGAACAACTACAGTACCTTACATTACAAGCTCTAAAATAACTGAAGAGGATAAAGTAACTGAAAAGAATATTGGTGGTCAACTGTCTACATCTAATCAAAGAAACAAAACACAAGGTGTAAGTTTTAAAAAAGATTCTTTAGACTTTTACGGTACCAAGATAGAAGAAAACATTAGTTTTCCAGCTAATCAAATAACACAAAACCGTACAAGAAATTCTGAAGAAGAAGAAGAAAAAGAAGAAGAAGAGGAAACCATTAAACCAACAACAACAACAACGTCTCCTCCTCCACTTGGAATAAAAATACAAAATCGCATAGGTATAAGCTCCTCGGAGTCTCCCAAACGAGTTCCTACAACAAAAGGTCCTGATAAGGAATGTGAAACTCCTGTATCCCAGCCACTGCCTAACTTCAGCAAACCTGGACGAAAAATCAGTCATGCCAGTAAGTAATTTTGTAAAATTAATCAGAATTTTTGCTTACGTAATTTAACGATGTGATTTCTCGCCACTGAATCAAATTATACCATATTCATCTTAGCATGAGACAAAGTGTAGCAGTGTTTCTCAAATTTTATTTAATAAATGTGCGGTCCCTATCAATGTCCCATTTATTTGTCATATAATAAAAATACAACAATAAGCAAAAACTTAAAACGTAAAACAAGGAATAATAAGAGATAAACGAAATTGTCTTAAAAACCGCAATGTTTCACATCAACAAGCTGCCTGATAGTAAATAAGGCGGACATACCCGACCAATGACAACACGATACATCAAATCGGCCGACAACACCCGATGATATGATAGGCGTTCTCAAGCCCTCGGTGCGATCGCCCGACGATCATTTTAGCTGTTCTTTAATGTCTCCTGACGATGCACCGGTCACCCTGTGAAATGATGTTTGATGATGTGGATGAAAGTCACCCTGACGTTTTATCTGACAGTTGACATTTGTCCTTGAGCATATGTCTAGATTAGATTACAATAATTAAATGTATTTTTATAAAGATATTAATTTTTAACTGAAATCTGTTAGTATCCTAATATATTAATGTACTCTGTGAAATCGGCGACTGACAAATACTCGTTTCGAAACAAAAAAATGACAAATCAAGTCCCAAATTAATGATAGTGACGAATGGGTAGAACCCCGTTCTTAAACTTCGAATGACGGACATCCCTCTCCACGAGGTGATCGTCCGTCGTCGGGCGACGATTAAGAACATACTCTTATAGTATTATAAAACGTGCTGATTTTGAGAATCACGTCGTTTTTAGGTTCTTTAGTATGAAATGTTTCTAATCTATATTTAACTAGAGTTTTCCCCGCAGCTACGCCGTGTGAAAAACCCTAGCTGAGTACAAATTTAATTTAATTAAACTTTGAGTTTTTCTTGTTACTAAGTCACTACAATAACAAAGAAACTAAGTCCATTATAGTCCACACAACTGCCCAGCGAAACATAGAGGCGAGTCGCAGCCAATCTGCTTTGAAGTAATACTATAAATAAGATGTCGTTTATGACAATGTAGGTATTTGCTAGTGAACTAAAAAACGCGATTGCAGCGCCATCTATTTTGCATATTCGTCTATTCCATGGAAACTACATTATTTCTTGGGATAAAAAGTATCTGAGTGTTAACTTGAGTTATAAGCTAGCAATAAGTCGCGTTTTACTCGTATGTGTTCAGTAGTTTGCAAAAAATATGCGATCGCAGCGCCATCTTTTTCGCTATTTTCATCTATCCCACGAAATCGACTTCATCGGGATAAAAAGTATTCTTAGTTACGCTCCCGGATATAAGCTAGTTCGATGTCGAATTTCATTCAATCCCATGTTTTCACGTGATACTCTAACAGAGAAACCAAAATTCTAGTATTTTCGAAATTTCATGATCCGAATTATCCCCGTCATTTTTTCACATTTTTAAAAGCATTGTACAATCTCCAACCATTTACAGATTTATCATAGTATAAATTTAAATAAATAAAAAATATACGAGTTATTTATGGTGTTCAAATTCAAAAGAATTTAATAAATGCACCATACATAGGTAGTACTCGATTGTTATTTAAAGTTTTGCTAGTGTACCTTTCTTAGTTTTTCATATTAATATTTTTACTAAATTAAAAGCAACCTGTGATAAATATATTTTTTTATAATTTGTTTGTAAATTTTCTCACCATTCCATAAATATGGTATAAATAAAATTAATTGATCAAGGCCATGCCCGCTGGAGGCGTCGTTGAAGTATCAAGTCTTATTGACATTTGGCTCCGAAATCCTAAAAAATCCAGTTAATCGAAAATTTCACAATATACATACATATATAACTTCACGCCAGGTCCCTTGCGGGGTAGGCACGAACAACAGAGCGCCATACAGGCTTATTCTTACACACCTCACTTGCTTCTTTGACATTCATAGCTCTTGTCATGCACGCTCGCACACACAATATACTAACAATTCACACTAAACTATTCAACGGATCATTTCAAACCAATTTTTGTTGAAACGATGTTTTAAGTTCTGCTATATTGGTTTATTTCTCACAATTTTCAATGTCTTAGCTCAAATTGCCATGTATTTTTTACAACTTTGGAAACAGATATTTCACCATATAAAGACAATATTGTTATGGCTTTTAAAGATATATCTGACTAGCAGCCCGTCCCGGCTTCGCAAGGTTATCTAAAAATATTTTTTTTCTTGAGTTTAATTACCTATTAAGCGAATTCAAAATATTTTTTTTGAAAATACAATATAGCCTATATCACCCGGAGATAGTGTAGCTTGCCAACAGTGAAAGATTTTTTCAAATCGGTTCAGTAATTTCGGAGCCAATTCAATGCAAACAAACAAACAAATCTTTCCTCTTTATAATATTAGTATAGATGTCACGTGCTCATGACACTATGTTTTCATCATCAACAATCATCAGTCTAATCATTTTTGTTGCGATTTTAGAACACACTGTATAGTCGCATACACATACAACTTCTTGTCAATTTTTATTTGTATATTACCCACAGTATTTTTATTGAAAAAATAATCACAGACGGAAAGGCGGTCATGAACAATTTTATAAACATTCATTACATACTGAAATATTTAATCCTGAATCTGAATAAAAAATCCATTAAATCATAACTTACAATTTTGTATGTTTTACAGAATGCTATGAATACGTTTGGGAACAACAACAAAGGGTAGCCAAGCTGAATGCAAAGATAGAATGCAATCGTAAGTCTTATTCTTTTTAAATATACGGTTATATTAACTTTTAACCGCAGCTCGATCGTGTTAATATAGAATTTGTAGAGAAAGTGGAGCCACGGCCTCTGGGAGTACAACACGCCGTCTATGAAACACAAAAAAAATATCCCACTGGAATTATACATTTTTCGCGATAAAAGTAGTATATGTGCTATTCCAAACTATAATCTATCAAACATCCAGATCTATTCAGGCGTTTTGATATTACCGAGTAACAAACAATCCAATCTCTCATTTATAATAGAAGTAAGATTGTAAATGATCAGGTTGTTTCCATATCTTAATAACCCGTCAAGTGTACTTTACTCTACTGTTAGTTATTGTAAAGTTTTAGTAGATTGCTACACGAGGAGTGAAAGTGACATATTTAGGTATGAGATAGATGGTTTGTCACACGAGCCTAGCGAGGGCGCCAATAGTACGACTGCCTAAATAGGCCTTTCACCGGAGGTTAACACTCTGCTTTTAATATCGAATACGAAGAAAGTAAAGAAAACTGATTAGTTTAACAAACAATTACTTCTCTAATAAAATCAGGCGGTACATCCATATCTAAATCTGATGAAACGTCATAACGTACGTCAAGTAATTTTTGTTGTTGTCTGTGGCATTCTACCAGCCAGTATTTTTTTGTCATTATAATAGTAACTATTTAGCTTACATTAATGTTAATTAAATAATAGTTCTGTAAAATGTAATTTATAAGTATAAAATAATATTACAAAATTGATGATATCTTTGTTAATATAATTTATGCCGAGATTTAACAGTTGGCTGTAAAATAGTTGGAACATGAGTCACGTGCACTATCTATGGTTTGCATAGTTTTTGAATTTTTTGACAGCAGAGAAAATCGTTTCACACAGACGAAAAGTACTGTTTTCATCCCTGTATTAAGCAACTTCAAGCGTACTTTCAAAACATGAGAAACGTAGAATTATAAACATTATAACCTCAAGACTCTTCAGAAATCGTTTTATAAATTTTAATAAGCCCATGAATTTAATAAACAACTTGAACCGTTCCGACGTTCTTTCAAGACTACCATCTTATAGAAACAAATATAAAAATCAATTGAAAACTTAAATATTACAAAAATGAATTGATGGGTATGCATAATCGATGGACTCTTGAGAGAGTTTCCATCAGCCTTATCTGCCTTCGAGATGTGGGTACGCTGGGGTTCTGCATGCGCTTGTCACCTCAAGCTGACGAACAAAATAATAATAATCTGAAATATTATAATCAAAGTTTATTACACTAGAATTATTCCAATTATAATATTAAATACAGACAATAATACACAGAAATATTAGGACAACTCCAAGAGTTGCCTACACGCTTGTCAGGTGTCGAGCAGCAATTTAAAATAAAATAAATAAATGTGTGTTCTTGTGTGTGTATGTTTGAGTGTGTATGTCTGTGTTTGTGTCGTGCGTGCATGTGCAAGGACGTGTTGAGGGTGCGTTTACTTTAAAAATAAGTATGTAAGCAGTTCTTCTGTTTCGTCATAAGATAAACCTTCCAACCAGGTGCTCACTTATGCTTTGACTTGATAACGTTTGAGAACAACAATTTTTAGTTTGCTATTAACAATGTTATATACTTTACAACTAAGAGAATTGTACTGGTTTCAGTTCTACAACGTAAAATAGGGCACACAGTTAGTTTTGCACGTGTGTCATTGTCTGAAGTACTTGGGGTTTTATGTTTCCTTGAGATGAATTTAAGCAGGTATATCTGACGGACTGTTAGGACTTGATAATCGGCATAAAATTGTCTAGTGGGATATCGGTATGGTTTTTTTTTGTTATTACCTTTAATACTGCTCTTTGAGCTCCTTCCACGTGGTGTATTTATAGAGTGAGAAGGGCGAGCATGGTGCTCCTACACACCTATCGGCCTAATTTTTTTAGTACAAATGCCGTCACTCATAGAGCTTAATGTTAATTAACTATTAATTAACACATTTTATACATCCGTGATAATTTAATTCTCAGTTATATTACGTAATGGGAAATCCAAGAATTTTTAAGCGTTATATGTTAAGGCTAAGTAAACAAGAACTATATGTATGTAAATACGAATGATTTTCCTCATATGTTCGATCTGTAAAATTATTGCAATTAAATTGTTATGCTTAATTACACATGAAATCTTCTATTAGTTAATCAAGCACAATGTTTTTTTATTACGTCACTTTTAATATATTTGGCTTTAGACATTTAATTTAATTCGTTTTCTTGGCATTGTTATATTTCTGTATTTTTTTAATAATATAATGAATTAATTGATTTAACTTTATAATATTAGAATTGTTGTGATTTTTGTTTTTGTTTTTAGATTGAGGTGCACTCAAATCTTTGTATGGCCATGTGTAAGTCAAATACAGTAAGAACATTTGAATTTGTTACCATCCTATGCATAACTATTACCTGTATATTTACAAATTAACTCCCAACGCTGAGGTTCCGCTTATCTACTTTTGGTTTTTTACTACAGTACGCATGTCTTCTTTTACGACATCAGGCTCGAATTCCTTGGGACTACCCCTTGCAACGGGACCTGGCGGAGGCAGCATGGCCAGTCATTTGTTCCCCACATAAGCTCCGTAAAACGTAGCGTGGCAATTTTCTACAACTAATAATTGCACCGGATGTACCTATGTAGCAGACCACAATAGCGAGCGACAGGGTACGAATCGTGTAAGCGGGGCAGAAGCTCAACCATTCGACTCGAATAAGGCTAGCTATAAAACATTACAGATATAACCACTTATACAGTTAAAAGTCAGCTCCAACACTTGTCGGCCGCGCTCATGGAAAACGTGCAACGTGAATAAAATTAAATAATAGTCACGTTTGAAACCTTCAGATCTTTAATTGTTTAAATTATTTTACGAATTAAATAATTAATCTATCTAAAAAAATTTGTAATGATATAATCTTTTCTTATAACATATTTTTTCTTTACTCGAAATTATATTTCAAAAAAAACTTCGCGGAATAGTAATTAATCTAACAAACTTGTTTTTACCGAGGGAAATCTGGGGCATCTGGGACTCGCTACATTGGGGTGGTACTAGTACCTCCAAGGAAACGCTATGACCACTCGAGTCGGGGTTACCTGGTAAAGGCAGACACTTCGCCCCACAGGAGGATAGATGAGTGCACGTGGACCACTAATGTCGACAGCACTAATGGCGCGTGGGAATTCGTCCCCAATTCTAACAAACCTAACTGAACCTTACAATACCTACAGTTCAATATAGTTAACAAGAACGCTAACAGTTCGTGACTGGATAGTTACTATAGCATATGTATTTATTAATCTTTGATGACCTCTACACGATCACATCACCTTAAAGCGAATTAACCGGTTTTTTTCTCATACACGACGCTAATCATACAATTTAGACTTTGATCGTTTAAAAACCATTATTTATTATCAAAATACCCGATGAGAACCATTATTATTTAAGGTCAAGGCGTGTCATGGGTATGCCAATATTGATTTGGAATAATGCATAAAAATACTATGTTACAAAGAAATAATATAAGAAAGTACACTTGTGGTTGCTGTGGGACACTGACACGCTTTAGCAAAAACGCTGGTGTAGACAGAACCGCCGACACGGCGCCACCACGCTACTGTTCTGTTAATTTCTATCGCTCGACAGTGAGAGAACAGTGGTAGCGCGACAGCGTTGCGGTGCAATGCCTAACCGCTAAAATGTACGATGTGGTAGAACGTATTTTCGAATTGTCCGATGCGTTGCTGCATCGTACGAATTACGTAGGTAATAGTTAAAAATTGATGCACCCAGTAATTTGTGCTTTGATTTATTCTATTGATTTTATGCGACTTAATGCAATGAAGAAATATGACAAGTGTAATAAGATACATGTAAGTAAGTAAGTGTAAGATCCATGTTTCATTATGAACTTAATTGATTGTCACTTGGTCGGAGTCTAGAAATTAAATGTTCGCGGTACCTCATCGTATCGCATTGCGGTGCGACGTTGTTTGTGCGTTGCGTCGTATCACGCAGCGTTGTGGTTTCGCAATTTGATAGCGCGGCGGCGGCTTCGTGCACATTTTTTTTATATTGTATTTCATTAACTGCAACTACATTAATTGTTGTTATATACATTTATATATTACAATAAAGTCAGAGAGAAATAAAGATGAAATAAAAGAGTTTTTATATGCATTGTAATTTCCAGGAGATCAAAATAAGTTGTTCTACATAGATGGTCAAGAAGGAATGCCTGCCCAATATCCACATATGGTGAGTCTAATTCTTCTCTTTGCCTCTTTTATAATTTTAAGTACATTGGCTAGTATACCACCTGATGGTAAGTGATTAGAATCACCCATGGATATGTGCAATATTAAGGGAACATATGAGTTGCCTACCTAGTTGAGAAGTTAAATATCTAATTGCGTCCTTTTTAAAACAGCTCCATGTTGCAGTGCACCACAAATGTATAATTATAATCATATCAATTTTATTTCGATCATGAAAGAAGTGTACTAAGGAATGAACAAAAGGCAAGTGGATACTGAGCGTCGGAACAAACGCTCCGAACATAATCAGGACTTAATGCTCGTATGATGATAACGTCATAAGTATTTACGGTCACGGTATAAAATTTATAACATTACAACATTTTCTTACGATGATAAAAAGTATTTTAATTCATTTTACTGTCCATTCTTCTATTATTATCAAGTATTTCTTTGACATCAATGCATATAAAGTGTATATAAATAGAGTTACATAAACTCTTATACAATATTTTTTCCTCTATTTTTATTACAGGCTGCGATAGGCTGGCGTGGAAACAATGGCGACTGGTTATTCAAATGTGCTGGGGCATTGATCAGCCCGAAGTTTGTCTTGACAGCAGCTCGGTGTTCAAGGACTCCAACTAGCGATAATTCAGTTTTAAGTCCCGTGCCTGAATTAGTAAGGCTTGGAGACAGAGACGTGGCTGAACGAGTAAGTATACATCTCTGAGCGTTAAATCCCGGCTGCGTTCGGGGCGTCTGCTTCGAAGCCCGGGGCCCGGTTTTCTACACTCCTGTTCTCCACTTCGCGCGGGTTTCGGCATCCCTAGTTTCATTTATTCAAATTCAAAAGTTTTTATTCAAAATAAGTTTCATTTTAACAGTTTTTCTTCTGTACCTCTCTATTCTGGCATAAAAACTCTATAACATCACAAATCATTAAGTATATCATTCATCACACAATTCATCAAACTTGATTTTTGGCCTAACATAACAACTAAACGTTATGTTTAACAATCTTCCAGTTCCAAAAGCTTTTTGTTATATAATTTTCATCCCTCTTCACTACATGTTTACACAATCTTCCTCCTTTTTTTATTCATATAGATAATATTACTAACAGTCCCCGTGTAAGATGAATGTGAGATACTTACAGAAAAATATAGTCTTTAACACACAACGCAGATGCAAGTATATTTTATCTGCGTAGTAAAACTTTATTAGCTGCAAGTACCACACAATACGCAGATACAATAACATACGAAATAATACCTCGAAATACTTCAAACAAACCAAACCAATTTTTACCTGCGGATTGATTCTGACATTGAATTTGGTGCGCGTGTTGCATTAGCATTGACTAAAAGGCGGCGAGTTTGGATAGACCGACACATACAGCTTTAAAAGAACCGAGGTGAATTTAATATTTACAAGAATCTATCAGATAACAAATTTACACTGTATTTTCGAAACCCAAGGTCAATTTTTATGTCGATTCATGATTTGATTTTGATTTGATTCATGATTTTATGCGCAAACTAGGCCGGCGTGCAACCACCTATTTATTTGCAGGTAAAATCCTATGCCATATTTATACCTACAGATGTTGTCTGCAGATATATTGTATAAGCAGACAATATTAACTAATATATAATTATACCTAATACCTAAACACGCTTACACTTCGTCCTTCGTTTCTTTAATTATTTAATTCTTTTGCTTAAACACTTGATAATTAATCATTATTTGTCCATTAAATAAAAAAAATTGCAGTAAATGGAACTGCATTATTGTTCGCATGTAGTTATATTTAATTTATATTATTATAATCTATTTAATTATGTATATTTATATTAGTTTTTAAATTATTTGGCTTTTTTCTTTAATTATATTTAATTACGATTGAATTAGTTTTGATTTAGTTAAACCAATAAGTATCATTTAATTTTTCTTGTAATGTCTCTTTGGTCATCGAGTTGCCTGGAAGAGATCGCTTTAAGCGATAAGGTCACCCGTTGTTCTAATGAAAATGTATTCATATTAAATGTCTAGTTTTAGGTTATGGTGAGCAATAAAGTGTTTTCATTCACTCATTCATTCATTTCATTCAATATTGTCATCATCTTACAGTATTGGTCGGTGCCTACAGATACTTTATACGATAATAGAAATTATCTGCGCTATGTGCCAATAATAAAAAATATCTGCCCTATGTGCTTTACTAAATCTGCTCTTTCTTACAGAATCGTTTTGGCACCATATCAGTTAATGTCGGGATAAAAAGAATCATACCATACCCTGAATATTCGCCACCCCAACAATATAATGACATAGCTCTCATAGAATTGGATAAGGAAATTACGTTTAGCAAGCATGTACAACCGGCATGCTTATGGAGCAAACCTGATACTAGTAAACTTGCGAACCCGTTCATAGCAACTGGATGGGGAATTGTTGATGCAGGTAAATATCTATAATACTTTAAAATGCTGTCTGTATATTGAAGCTATTTAAAAAACAATTTGAATAGACTGGACAACGATGTAAAACATGATGAATTTTTTTTATAGATTTCTTGTCTCTTTGTTCGGAATTCACGTAAAAACTACGCGGCTAATTTCGATGCGGTTCTCGCTGATCACATTCTGAAACTTAAAATCTGTGCTACTTTTCATCCTTTGATGATTACCAGAATGATTTAAAATTGCCAAATTAAAAAAAACGCATGCCAATGTGATTTTCCACTGATCGATAGCAAATTTATGTAAAAATGTGCAATATTCTTTATGCGGGGAATCCCGCGATATTTTTTCCGGGAGCAGTTTATAGTTGTTCGGAAGCATTAAAATTAGCTTATTCCAATTAGTATAGGAATGCGCTATACAACGACCTTCAGCGAGATGCTTATTTGATGAAACCTATTTATATTTAATTTAATGTGTCAATAAATATATTGCATATGGGTTGCCTAAAAAAAATCAGTCCAGTATAGAAGAGGACACAGCATAGCAGCTGTTTGAAGTCCGTCCATAAAGAAAGAGAGTGCGTATGCTATTTGATCTTGAACGTGAAAAGTATTATACCTGGCTACCCGAGAGTTGTGACCGGAAAAGAATAGTCAACCTAACATTTGCATGTTCTATGGGCTTCATAATTTCGATTGGTATAGAATTTGTTTAATAAACAAACCGGTGAAATGTAAAAAAAATTTTTTTTTAAATTATTAATTATCATATACTGGACAGATTTTTTTTTAGCAACCCATATGCAATATATTTATTGACACCTTTTATATATAGTTAATATAAAATAGGTTACATCAAATTAGCAATCGGTGAAGTATGAAAACTTGATAAATTATTGGGATAAGCGATTTAAACAAAGCGTGCTCTTTTCATGGTTTCTTTATTACAGCAATGTCAAGGCAGTGTCAACATTAGAAGTAAATATAAATAATACAAAAGAGGTTCTAATGCCTAACACCCCCCTTCAATATTAAATTCCTTTTAATATTGCACTTATAAACATAACATAATAGCTTTCCCTTGTAACACGTAATATTTAAAACATAACTCTCTGTACTTTCTTTTAACATATTTACAGTAATTATTTATTCTATAATTAGGTATTAATTTATTCTGTAATTAGTTATTAATTTATATATAATAATATTTACACAAGTCCCAAACTTTTAACAAAACTGTGTTCTACCCATATCAAAATCCATACATCTTTATTGACATATAAACAGTAATCGTAATACGACTGTTCAAATCCTTGCTTGACAATAAAATCATTAAATCTTTCGTTCCAGCACTTTGGAGCTTCACGCAGACCATATAAAGATCTCCTTAGTTTCAATACATGGCCTTCTTTAACTGTTATACCCTCAGGAGGTTTTATATATATTGCTTCGCTTAAATAACCATTTAAAAATGCCGTTGGTACATCTAGTTGCCTAATAGGTAGATCTTCTTGTACAGCTTGACTTAGCATCATTCTGATAGTCATCACCACTCTAGCAACAGGTGAGTAAACATTATATTTACAATCTGTCTGAAAACCTTTCGCTACCAACCTAGCCTTCTTCTTACCGTTTTGCTTTGTTCTGAATATCCATTTAGTATCAATCGCCTTCTTGTCATCTGGTAATTTTGCTTCTTCCCACGTGTTCATCTCTTCTAATGAGCTTATTTCGCTATCAATCGCTGTTTTCCACTCTTCACCTTTGCTAATTGCTTCTTCAAATGTTTCGGGATCTTCACTATTGTTAAATAGACAAAATGCTATGTTAGCATCATAAGAATTATCTTGACCTTCATTCTCCATTTGATAATCTTTTAAATAATTAGGTAACCTTCTCTCTCTTACTGGTCTTTCATACATATGTGTTTCTCTCTGTTCTCTCGTTACTTCTTCCCTTTCTTCAAACTGTTGTTCTGTCTCTCTATTTTGATATTCTTCTTTTTCTTCCTCTTCAAAGTATCTCCATTGAGTTTCTTCTTGTTTGTTTTCTATGTATTTTATATCATTTTCGTCAAATTTTAAATCTCTTGAAATTACTATTTTGTTATTACTCGGATCCCACAAGCGGTACCCGTTTGGAGCATATCCTGTCATTCTCATTTCCTTAGCTCTTTCGTCTAACTTATCCCCTTTTGGCATTGTTAATACCCACACTTTACTTCCGAAAGCTCTCAGTTTTGATAAATCTCTATCTCCAAACATAATCTCTGCTGGTGTTTTGAATTGGATTGCTGAAGATGGGCACCTATTCAGCTGGTAAGTTGCACACGTAATCGCTTCAGTCCATAAGTTCTTTGGTAGTCCAGTTTCTATCAACAAAGTTCTCGCTCGATTGTATAAGGTTCTATTCATTCTCTCTGACACACCATTTTGCTGAGGAGAATACGGTCGTGTATATTGAATTTCAATTCCTTTCTCATAACAAAAATTTTGGAAAAATCGGTTCTTAAATTCTCCACCATTGTCGCATCTAACTTTATTTACTCTGGTCTGTTTGTTATTTTCTAATCTTTTAATATAATTAATCAAATTTGTAGCAGCTTCACTTTTATGTTTTAAAAGATATGTGTTACAAAAATGTGAAAAATCATCAATTATTACCTGGTAATAAATTTCTCCATTTATTCCAGAAGTTCTCATCGGACCTGCTATGTCAGAATAAATAATCTCGCCGATGTTTCGAGATCTTAGCCTGGGAACAGAATTAAAAGGAAGTCTGGTTGCCTTACCCATCATACATGGACCACATGGTTTCTCACTCGTAGGTAAATTCATCAAGCGGAGGCTTCTTCTGTTAAGATGTCCCAATCGTCTATGCCACAGATCATCAGAGCTTGCTGCATTACACATGTTTGCATTGACATTAGTATTTAAAATATATAACTTTCCTACACAAGTGCCTTTTATTGATCTATTTGTGCGACAGCAGAATATTCTAACATAATCTTTATTAAAATTGACCTCAAAGTTGTTTTGAACAATTTTCTTTACCGACAAAAGATTAAAATTGATATTATCTATTAATAGCGCTTCTAATTTTATATTCCTACCTTGGCAAATAACATCTATGGTACCCTTCTTTTTAGCTATAAGACAATCCCCATTAGCAATATAAATTTTTATTGGTTCAGATAAAATATTTACGTTAGTCATATATTGTTCAAAATTTGAATTAATTAAATGTTCCGTACATCCTGAATCTATGACCCATTCAATTTTCTGGCTTATTTTATAGTTTACATTATTACAATAGCCCGTACTTAAAAATAAAAAGCTACTAGGATCTTCTGCATAATTTACAGTATTGTTATACTGATTTTGGTATTCATATCTACCATTGAAATACTGTCGTCCTGCTCCTCTACCTCTTCTTGGGTAAGTCCTACCTCGTCCTTGAAATGCTCGACCTCGTCCTGATGAGCCACTTCCTCGGTTACAATTTCTCGCAATATGTCCCTTCTTGTGACATTTAAAGCACGTAATAAATGCTGTTTCAGGTTCATGATATTCAACATTGTTCTTTATTTTTAATTCCGTATCTAATAGTCTCGCCTTCACGAAGTTCATTGAAATATTTAAATCATTCATAGTTTCTATTGCCGTTATCACATTCTCGTATTGTTTGGGTAATGCGGTTAAAAGATTACAAACTTTGTCTATTTCCGTAAATTTACATCCTACTGCCTCTAATTCATTTATAATTTGTTCGAATCTCATAAAAAAATCTTGTAATTTTTCGTTCGGCTGACATTTTATAGTTAGTAATTTCTTCTTTAGATGCATTTTATTTTGTATGCTACTTCTCTGAAAAGTTTCTTGTAGTACGTTTATCATTTCTTCCGATGTCTGACATTTTGATATGATATCGAGATATTTATCTTCTAAACATTGAACAATAATAGCACGAGCTTTTGTATCTAATATACGTTTTTGCTTATCATCTTTGATCTCCTCTTTTAAATTAATACCTTTTTCTTCTAATAATAGGTCTATTCGATACTTCCAATGGGCGAAATTACCATTTTCTTTTAGTAGGGGAAATTTTCCTTCCGACATTTTCTTTTGTTTTTTTTTTATTCGTATTTCAGAATTTTTATATATATTACTATAGTTTTCTAATAATATTGCTCTCTACATTTTACTTATTCATTTCCCTACAACCTATAGGGCGTCTGGGCCCATAACCTATGAAAACTTGATAAATTATTGGGATAAGCGATTTAAACAAAGCGTGCTCTTTTCATGGTTTCTTTATTACAGCAATGTCAAGGCAGTGTCAACATTAGAAGTAAATATAAATAATACAAAAGAGGTTCTAATGCCTAACAATTATTAGTCGTTGTATAGCGGGATCTTAGCCTAAATACAGTTTTCACTAAAATGATAGCTTACATTATTTTTTAAATGATGCGTACTTTGTGTCCTGGGAATCCTGCGGGAATTTCAAACCAAGCGTGGATGAAGTCGCGGACAAATCTTATTTATATATAATATCGTTCTCTTTTTGTTTTGAATGGGTATATTTGTTATTATTTTTCTTTATATATCAAATAAAATAAAATAAATAAATGTTTACCTTTTTTCAATCATTTAGGAGCTACACTTTGTCTTTTCCTTTCATACTTCTTTTTTATAAGTGCTCTAAGGGCCTAAAGAGGTTATTTTTGCAGATTTATAATTATGAATAACGAACATGGCAAGTAACAAAATAAAGTAAAACTTTATGAATGAATAATCAATGAAAATTCTTTATTGTTCACCATAATTTAAACCTAGACAATTTAATATATTTGCATTAGAACAATGGGCGGCATTATCGCTTATAGCGATCTATTCCAGGCCACTTGGTGTCCAAGGAAACATCAAAAGAAAAATCAAATAATATTGCGTAGTTTATGCTATGTCTTACAACTGCCATAATATCTGACACGTGATCTAGACTCGTGTCCATTTCACTAAGCAATTCTCCAAAGTTAACTGTTTTAGGACCTCTGTTACAACTAACATAACTTTTTATTTCATCTTAGACACAACCATCAAATCAAATCAAATTAATCCATTTGGCCCCGAGATAGATATATCACAAAGGCTACTTTTTAACCTGGATTTTTTTACGCGAACAAAGCCGCGAACAACAGCTAGTCTCATATATCAATCAATCAATAACTCTTTAATGTACATCCATATAAAAAAGAACTTAAAGACTAAAACTATCTCTCATAATGCACAAAGGGCGGTCTTATCGCTAAAAGGACATCTCTTCCAGACAACCCCAGGAATGAATTGAGATTATAATGGCGATGGTGGTATTCATTATACATGGTACAATTTCTTACATTCTAGTTATAAATACATAAATGCTGTATATAATATACAGATGTTCTATATACTTTGCTGTCCATGTATGTCATTTTTATTTATTTATTTTTTCCATTTTCTTTATTGCATAATAATTATAGATAATTTAAGATTTCCTTTGATTCATGTTGCCTTGAAGAGATCGTTTTTAGCGATAAGGCCTCCTTTTACTTCACCAAGTAACAATTTTCTTGTTGTGCATTTTTGTAATTTTTGCTTTGATGAACAATAAACTGTTATCTATGTCTCTATGTTCTATTATATTACATGGTTGGCTAGGGATATAGGAGTTACTGGTTGTGTTGGAGAGTCCTACTGCTCTAGATTGATGCTTATATTGATTACTTCACTTAATTTTATTTGATTGGAGCGCAACCGGCGTGTGCACACTCTTGCGTTTTATTTGACACACTGGGCAGTGCGTGGGTGTAGGTAGGGATGTGACATAAATAATGTTCATTTGTCATGTTTGTACATATAAATACCTATATGTTAGAAATGTAATATTAATGGTTAATTATAAAGTATTCTTTATTACTTTTCAGCCCTTGAATACAATCCACCGCCAACACTTCAGAAAGTAGCAGTTAGAAATATCGACAAAGACACGTGCAATGGGCGTACTGGCTCCTATTGCAATGAGAACTGGTGTGGGGTTTCTGATCACCAGTTTTGTGGCACATATCTGAACGGAAGTCTCGATGCTTGTCAGGTTAAGTCCGTTTACATAAACAGCTAAGCCTTTGCACGGTTAGGGACCGTACCCATAGTACGCCAAGCTGCCTTGGACAAGAGTGGCAGGTATACTGTCCTTTCTCCCTATAATGGGAGGCCCGAGCCCAGCAGGGGGACCTTTATGAGCTGTAATTAAACATATAAATGTATATACATTTTTTTTTTCGAAGCTGGTAAACAGGCAGACAGCCCAGCACATGGAAAGTGTTTACTTGCCTATAGGCTTGCATGAATTCGGTCATCTCGATGTGCAGGTTTCATCACTATGTTTTTCCTGTACAGTTTTTAGCACGTGGTAATTGTCATAATTCGGACATTAGATTTGAAAACTGCCTAAGGCTGGTGTGCACCGACGTTTAACCGATGGTTAAAATAAAGTAATCGCTGAAAATGTATGCATAAACAGTGATTATTTTATTTTAACCGTCGGTTAAATGTTGGTGCACACCAGCATAAGTGGTGCATGTATTTCGGCCTTAGCCTTTACGCTACCGTGACATATAAAAAAAATGTGTGCTGGGACACATATTAGAAGTGAAACTTCCACGGACAAGTGGAAAAACGAATTGCAACGGACAAGTGGAAAACGAATTGCAACGGATAAGTGGGAAAACGAATCCCAGGTTTTTAAATTGGACAAGTACATTAACAATCTGCCCGTAACACTTCAAGTAGAAATTTTGTTGCGATTCATTTTGTCACTTTTCAGTTGAAGATTTTCGACTTGTCCGTTGCGATTCGTTTTTCTACTTGTCCGTTGCGATTCGTTTTTCCACTTGTCCGTTACGATTCGTTTTTCCACTTGTCCGTTGCGATTCGTTTTCCCACTTATCCGTTGCAATTCGTTTTTCACTTGTCCGTTGCAATTCGTTTTTCCACTTGTCCGTGGAAGTTTCACTTCTAATATGTGTCCCAGCACACATTTCGATTTTTCGCAGGTTTACTGCAAATTATGATTTGGTTAGGTTAGGTACATTTTAATGGTGTAAATGGTGTAATACGCTACACACGCACCAAATATTTTTATACGTCAACAATTTTGCCGTTCGTTGTTGTTCACTTTTGTTGTGACTATAATAAAACTACGTTTTTACGTTTTTAAGCGCGGTAATAACGTAGTTTTATTATGTATACGAGTACAAGGCGTAAAAAGTTAAGAAAATATTAGCAGAGCATAGTTCGATGCAAACTTAAGTTTGTCTCCTTTAATGTCGGCTCGGAACATCGCACATTCCGATGCGCTGAACGCGATTTTAGGTATTAGAGGGACGAGGTATATCCTCGCTCGCTCTCTCGCTCGCTTTCTCGTTTACGGGATTTCCCCGGCGCTCGGCTCACTGGGGCTTCAATAGCGCTTTCGGAGATAGATAAATCGCTTTTTAGGGCAACCCAGCTCCCAATTCTATTAAACAACTTCAGGCGCAAAATCTTACGCTTTTTGTAATATGCACATAACGAATTAATTTTAAATATCTGGATATGAATATGTGGACTAATATTATTAAGAGGAAAGATTAGATTGTTTGTTTGCATTGAAGAAGCTCTGAAACTACTGAACCGATTTTAAAAATTCTTTCACTGTTGGCAAGCTACACTATTCCCGTGTGACAAAGGCTATATTATATTTACAAAAAATTAGGGATCCTTACTAAAACTCCAATAATGTAACGCAAGGTGTAAAAAATACCTAAAATCGCGTGCACTGCGAAAACTATTGATGATAGAATGAAACAATGTACTACGACTTTATAGAACACATCATTATTTACAAAAAGTATCGCGACAGCATATGTCTAACTATTATAGTTATGCCACAATAAGTGTTCTTTTATTTTTAAAAATTAATTAAAATGCCGCCGCTAGAAAAGGCTCTTTATTTGTATCTTGGTATTAATCCTTATCAAAATAAATTACTTCATATTCAAGATTGCTTCAATACCTATATATAACTTTTTGAATTATTCAATTCGGACATTCCATTCAAAAGATATCACGAGTTTAAAAATGTAAGAATTAGTGATGGTGACCACGTGACTGTGACACCTTTTCGTGAGCCAAAAATTCGTAAGACCCCCTCTATATAGAAGTTTCACTTCAAAACGAATCGCAACGGACAAGTGGAAAAATGAATGGCAACGGATAAGTGGAAAAATGAATCGCAACGGACAAGTGGAAAAACGAATCGCAACGTACAAGTGGAAAAACTTCAACTGACAAGTGACAAATTGAATCGCAACAAAATTTTAACTTGAAGTTTTACGGGCAGGTTTTCAAATTGGACAAATATATTTACAATCTACCCGTAAAACTTCAAGTTAAAATTTTGTTGCGATTCATTTTGTCACTTGTCAGTTAAAAAGTTTCCACTTGTACGTTGCGATTCGTTTTTCCACTTGTCCGTTGCGATTCATTTTTCCACTTATCCGTTGCCATTTATTTTTCCACTTGTCCGTTGCGATTCGTTTTTCAACTTGTCCGTTGAAGTTTCACTTCTAATATATGTCCCAGCACACATTTCGATTTTACGCAGGTTTACTGCAAATTATGATTTGGTTAGGTTAGGTACATTTTAATGAATGCATATTTTATTTAAACATTTTATTTCTCAAACAAAAAACTAAATTCGACTACTCTAAAATTATACACATACAACGAAATATTAGCAAATACGCATCTTTCGTCATCAACTTCATTCAGACATCAAATTTATTAACAGAAAAATATTTAAAAAAAAAATAACTCAATGAAATTTCGTTTGCTCATGTTTTGATGAAGAGGCTCCGAAACTACTGAACCGATTTGAAAAATTCTTTCACTGTTGGCAAGCCACACTATTCCCGGGTGAGATAGGGTATATTATATTTAGAAATAAATTAGGGGTCCTTACTAAAACTTTAATAATGTAACCTAAAATTTAAAAAATTACCTAATATCGCGTGCGCTACGAAAACTATTATAGAATAAAATAATGTAGCACGACTTTGCAGAACACATCATTATTTACAAAAAGTGTCGCGACACTATATATCTAACTATTATAGTTATGCCACAATAAGTGTTCTTTTATTTTAAAATTTTAATTAAAACGCTGCCGCTATAAAAAGCTCTTTATTTGTATCTTGGTATTAATCCTTATCAAAATAAATTACTTCATATTCAAGACTGCTTCAATACCTATATATAACTTTTTGAATTATTCAATTTGGACATTCCATTCGAAAGATATCACGAGTTTAAAAATGTAAGGATTAGTGACGGTGACGACGTGACTGTGACACCTTTTCGTGAGCGAAACATCGTAAGACCCCCTCTATATAGAAGTTTCACTTCAAAAAGATATAGAATTAAGTAATTAAATATTTAAATGTTTGTTTTTCAGGGTGACTCAGGAAGTCCCTTACAGGTGAAATTCCCTTTGCCATCCGACAGTGGGGGTAGCATGCACTACCTCATTGGGGTGTCGTCATTCAGAATATCCTGCCGACAAGACAACGTACCAACTATTTATACCAAGGTTTCCAGTTTCATCGACTGGATTGAAAATATTGTTTGGATGTCAAATTCTTAATTTATATCAATTATAGTTTATATTTTAATTATCGTGTATAATGTTTAATGCAAATGGCACTGATTTTTGCCAAATTTAAAATAGTATGAAGAGGAAGATGGAAAAAGAAAATATAAATACAAAAACCTAATAATTTGACCAGTAATTTATATATGTTTTCTGTAAACCTGAATATCTATACTTAATAGGATAGAATATTCTTTATTATAACTATCATATAACTAGTAGAATCGGCGGTCTTATCGCTAACAGCAATTTCTTCCAGACAACCTCCTGGAGATAATTTTACATTTCTAATAATGGGTCGGTATTCAGTGCGCATGTTTTACAATTTATACAATTATATATACATATATTAATAGTAAGTAAAAATACACATACATCAATATATATAAAAGAAAGTCATGTGAGTTACACTATTTATAACTCCAGAACGGCTGTACCGATTTGGCTGAAAATTGGTGGGGAGGTAGCTTAGAACCAGGAGACGGACATGCGACTTTATATCCCGTTGGAACCGGTAGGTGGCGCTGAGATCGGGTTCTAGAATCATCACCTGGAGCGATTTTGTTTTTGTGTGTTCGAGCCCCGGATGTTTGAAATCCATAATTGGAACCGGTAGGTGGCGCTGGAATCAGATCCTAGATTTTTATTTTTTCAAAGCAGGATAACGTCTGTCGGGGCCGCTATTTGTATATAAATATATGTACATAGAGTTACATAGACATACATAGTAGTACAAAGTTTGAGAAGTTTATTAAAAGATATAAGTGACTTTGTACGAAAGTTTCAATGGATATATTTGGTTCAATGACGCCAGAACACACTGTGAGCGCTTTCTGCGTGCACCGGAACACATCGCAACATGATTGATAATTTTATCTTTTTAATTTACTCCCACCCCTTTTAATATTAGGCAAAAAAAAGAGTTATGCATGTTGTTGAAGAGTTTCTTGCACTGCTTGTTTTCTTCAAGCTGCTAAATGCTACGAAGCGGTAGTAAATTATATAAGGCTTCCATAAAATAATGATAACCATTAAAAATAATCAAAATGTACAGGATTAACATTACTCATTAAAACTTGAAATCTTACAACGCAAAACCTTAGAAATACTACATTTTATATTGTATGAGCTCAGCAGATAGGCAGACGGCTCATCTAAAGAAAAGTAATCACCATTGCCTATGGACATTTGTAACACTAAAGGCGCTACCAATGTGGTGTCACTTTCCAAAGTAAGACTGAAACCTGGCCACTAATGCCGGGAACACGACCCTAGGTTGTTATGGCGTAATACTCTAGACCAGGGGTGGTAGATATCCAGTCGGGCAAATACCTTTACACCTGGCTGTGGGTTGTTTTGTCGCCTCTTGCGACAGGTCGTCCGTACGCAGGAAATTGTATTCTTTCTCCGTTCCCGCACGTCCTTATCGTACTTCTAATCTGTCTGCTAATTTCCTAAGTGATTTTCAAATCACATAGGAATGTTGTCGGTATTAAAATTTCAAAAACAGTGTATTATCTGGGACAATCTATTTTATACTATTGCATCACAGCCTGGGGTGAAGCGGCTAAATCAACTCTCTTAAGACTTGAAAGACCTCAACGTGCAGTTATTGAACTGGTTTTGTTTAAGCCATTACGGTTTTCGACTTCGGGTCTATACATTTTGTTTGAGGTGCTTTCTGTAAGGAAATGTATTATGCAGTTTTGCCGTTTGATCTGAGTATATACAATACAAGAAGGTAAGATTTAGTTTGTACACTTGTACCATGCCGCCTTCGATTAGCTGACCGACATGCTTACTTTCTTAATCCCAAAATTTACAACCGAGTTAATAAGTTACTAAATATATACTCTCTTACTCATCGCGAATGTAAATTAAAATTATTCAACTGGCTAATAGAACTCCCTTATAACGACTCCGAGGATGTACGTATTAAACCTAAACTAGTGTAATAAGTCTGTAACCACACACTCATTCGTTCACTTGTGCACACATACACACTACATACATATAGTCATAAATACATAAACACACATTTATACATTACAAATATTAACATGAAAATTTCCAAATGTATAAACTTTAAATAATTTTCTTTTCTTTTTAAAATGTATAACAAACGAGTTGTCTGGAAGTGGGTGCTAATAACTGCAACACAGTATTTTACTACAGCAGTTGTTTGCGATACTAAATTGTTTCTGTATATTATGTTAATGGTTTCGAACAAATTCTTTAATTACCTTCGCTTGGCTAATCCGGGCTATTTATAGCAGAATCTTGGTCACCCAGCGGATAAAGGCACTTGGCTATGTCTCCGTTTGGGTACAGAAACCTAAAAACATTGAAACCTCGGTGAAATTTAAGTAAACGTTCTTAACCTGCAATAGAAAGTTAGTAAGATCATTTATTTCCAAGTGATTCCTGAAAGGGCGTCGTTACAAGCACTTTATTACTGTAGGTGGTACATAAAAGAACCTTGTCACCATATTATCGTAAGTCCTATTTATTAGGACATAAAGTTGAGTATCGCTTAAGATGGATTAAAGGTGATAAAGTCGGTAAATTTGATGTTATTAGCAAAAAGATCTTGATTAGATTGTTGTTGATAATGTAATAATATACTTCATAAATTTATATTAGTACGAGTTGCGAGACTCGAATTAAAATGCCGTTAGAATTATTATAGAGTTTATTAGAACTATACAAACACGTATAACACAGGTACAAGTATAAATGAACACAACAAGTCCAAACGTATTGCAGAAGGTCGTAATTCAATAAAACGCGCAAAGTCCGTCACTATTAGATTCCCGATTGTAGTACACACGTCTCGCTTTGATCGTGGTTCTTGCTCGATTCCCCCCTCTCTCAATCAGGCTATCGTTTTATACTGCACAAATGTGCTCGCCCGGCAACGTAGACCGAATTTCTTAGAATCAGCATGTACTTTAAAATCCGTAACACCTGGCTAATGATAACAGCCCCAGGTGGCTGTAAACGATTAACATACAACAATAGGCTGTTCTTTAGAAACGTATGCCAATAAATAAGTAAACAAAAGAAGATCATAAAATAATTACAATTATTTTAATGTTATTAGTAATAACTAATAAGTTCAAATGCCGACAGATAATGCCGACAGATGATAATAATTTTTAGCATTAAGCAAACTTTAAGTGACTTTATACATACAAATAATGATTTTAAAAAGTAATAAGTTGAATTTAAAATTTAATTAAAATTTCCTTATCTATCTACATACATAATACGTGCGAACAAACTATTTGGCCGCAAAATATCGAATTAAAGTCACAAGTTACTCTAAATTAAGAGAGGTAAAATGATCTTTACGAAATTCCCAAGAACCTCTACCATTAATCTCTTAGATGAAGAGTGATGTAAAACCAAACTTTTCCCGGCGCAATCCGTCAAATGCACCATTTTTCTCCGTCTTATTGACTTTTATAGGAAAAATTAATCAAACTTCCTTTATTACTTGATATAAGTGTCTTTATTGCTTTAAATCCTAACTAATCTATTGTTACGGGTTACGCAGGATTCGAATTAAAATTCCGTTGGACTATAGAATTATTTACAAACACGTATAAAACAGGTACAAATATAACTGGATACAACCAACCACAAACTGCACGATCCAATAACACGCGCAAAGTCCGTCACTATATAGCTTATCGAATGTACGTCTTGCTTGTATCGTAATCCTCGCTTGACTGCCGATCTCTCCATGGGGCCATTGCTGCATCGATACAATATGGCTGCCAGCCCGCATAGATCGGATTTCTTAGAATCAGTTCGACACACCTGCTTGATGACAGCCATAAAACAAATACAATAGAATGTTTTTCTTAATTACTAATTTTAAACACAAAGTAAAACAAAGAACTCCAAATGTGGGAAAGGCAATACACCAGGTTTATGGCAGGCAGGTGTGCATTCACTTTTTGTCGGCATGTGACAGTATGTTTGTTGTTCAATGACGCCAGAATGGCGGAACGGGTCTCAATGAAATTTGGCACCGAGTTAAATTATAAAAAGCGATCATATCTACAAAATATATATTTTTTACAGATGATATGACCGATATCGTTGTGTCGGCTATAATTCCGGCACAGCAATATGCTGAGTGCAAACCTTGTTTGCTGCAAATGCGGCGTACAAATTCTCAAAGTATTTTCTGTGTATAATGTATAAGGAATGTAATTATGTCGCTACTTCTTTCAATAAAGTTTTCTTTCTTTCTTTAAATGAATTTAAATATTCCAACGACAGTTTGTATTTTTTGGTCATAGTTTTAAATATCGGTAGTGATTTTGCTTATCTGATAGCAACAGGAAATGAAATGAAATCTTTATTTGTATGAAACATGAAAATCAAGATCTTATGCTAGTGAGAACATGTTTCGCCATTTACTAGCATACAAATTTTCTTATATCCTAGTAAGGTTTTTAAACATTTAATTTTTATTGTATATTTAATGTTTATTCTATTTAATAATTGACAATCTGTAATAACTATAATATAAATTACATACTATTGAATACAATGTAAGAAAACTTAACTTAATTGTATTGTATTCTACCCATAGTCCCTCAAGACTATAAGTAGATTGTAATTGTCTTAATTGTCCTATATCATTTTGTTGTACAATTTTGTCACCTGGAAGCGCGTTCCAAAGCTATATAGCCTTAACGGTAAAAGAATTGTAGACAGTTGAGTTATGCGCAGGAGTGTTCAATTTAAGTTTAGTAGAAGGGCATAAATTATGAGAGCATGAAATAAATTCAAAACGTTCTTTAAGGTAATCAATAATAGTACATAAGCTTCTTTTTATCCCGGAAAAACAAACGTTTCCTGTATAACATTAACGCGAGTGAAGCCGCGGACAAAAGCTTTAAGGATTCCATTAAGAAATACTAACAATACTGAACATTTAATTTATGTACCACTAAGAAACCCTTCATTCTTCGTTCTTTTTAACAGAGCTTGAAAACTTCATCAATTACCTTTAAAAATGTAGGTAATTACTAGTATTTTTGAAAAAGATACTGCCAGTATATTTTTTCCCGTTACTTGGTAACTATAATGATTTTAACGTTATAATATAACGTTAAAAATCGTATGTATAAGCTTATACGTATCGGTAACTTTCACGCTACTTCAAGCGACGTTTCCATTTTTAAGAATTGGCTTTATTACGACTTCTTGTTATATACCGAAACAACCGACAACACACAACTTTATATAATACGCGCGCTAAACAAAGTGCTGTTTGACAATCTTTGCAAGTAAAAGCGAGTGACGATGGTAACAAAATATAGTTATAACAGTAGAATTACCGATAAAAATAGTATTAACGTTTTATTTTTTACCGATAAAATGGCAAGAAATAACGGTAAGTTTTATAACGATATTTATTTTTTACCGTTACCTGAGATAAGCATAAATAACGATACCACATTTACCAGTATTTCAAGCCCTGCTTTTTAATACTCTCCATTATTCCTTAAGTAAATATATTATTTTATTAGAGTTATATTTTTAAAGAAATCTTCACCCAACTTTAACTAAAAAATGTTGCTATAAAAAATATTAACCCCGAATGTTTTACACATTTTTTTGAGTAAGCTTTACGTAATGGCCATGTTTATTTTCCTCGGTTCGGACCCGACTGTAATTTATGAGACACCCATAAAAAGGAAGGGCCTCCCTATGATTTGCATTTTTTTTTCAAATAACACATGTCGGTGACTGTACTGTAACTCAGTTTTGCATATTTAAGAATCAGTCCTTTTTAGGGTTGCTATAACTAAAGCCAATTTCAAGTAGGACGGTTGCATAAAACGTAATTTGTTGATTTGTCTTAAAATTTCTTTCCTGAGAAATATTTATTTTAATCATATGAATATTGCATTTTTTTAAATTATAATTCATTTATAGATAAATCTTCTAAATACAATCGCTGGCTGGAGTTTATTTACCTTGCTTAAAGGATTAAATTATGCATTCAGCGCGGTATAATCTTTATTGTAGAGATATAGTATAAGCTAGTTGTTTTTTTAATAGCTTCAATTCACGGACATGACATGATTTTTTTTTTTTTATACAGAATAAAATAATTGAAGCGTAGGAAGACTTCAATGAAGCAACTTTTCTCTAAATATAACTTTAATTATTCTAATTTACAATTTTTAACAAACCTTGGTTGCGCTTACAAAGGTTTATATTCCGTTTTTAATAGATTTCAAATATTGGCAGTGGGCCGTAGACTACGAGTGTTCCTCATAGACAATGTTAATATTGAGAGTACACACCGACGCGAGCGTAATGATTTCATCCCGGCTGGACCAGTGTGTACCTCCCCAAGCTAATCGTCCGCTGGCAATAATAATAATCTGTGCAAGAATGGAGAAAGAATACAATTTCCTGCGGCTGGTTGGCCTGTCGTAAGAGGTGACAAAACAACCCACAGCCAGGTGCTAGGGTATTTGCCTGTCTGGCTATCTGGTCTAGAGTATACCGCCACCTTGAGTTGTGTTCCGGCATTAGTGACCAGGCTGCAGTCTCCGTTAAGAGAACGGAAGCACATGGGTAGCACTATTGGCGTTACAAATGTCCATAGGCGATGGTAACCGCTTTCCATCAGGTAGGCCGTCTGCCTGAAGCAATAAAAAACAAGATATTAGAAAAATGTTAGCCATAATTGAATACCACAATAGGCACAATAATCTTCTAACACTGTCCAGATCCAATTGCAATAGGCCACCGAGAAACTACTGCTTCTATCTGTCCAGTAGACAAATCGCCCTCTCAAATGGAAGATTACTGTGAATCCGGCCGGCTTTTACACTAAAGTGTAAGGTTAACCACACGTTCGTTCTGTTTTCTTATTTCTGCTTTTTAAACAGAAATTTGATGGTTTGTATTTCTAGACAGTAACAAATATTCATGAACTTAAGAATTCTTTTTTATTTTTTTACTTGTATACTGGAATTAATTTGGAAACATTAGTGTAGGGTTATAGCTTCAAGATATTTAGTGAATGTAAGTATTTGCGGTGTCATGTAAATGACAAAACATACTGGAAACTTTATTATGTAATACCTATGTGTTTGCAAATAAAGACTGATTGATTAATTGAAATGTTTTAAAAATACCTAATATTGTAACAGAAACTTCAATCAAATGAAATTAACATTGAATATTAAGCATCTCAGGCTTTTCTACAATAAAATTAATTGAACATCCTCATACTTACATTTTCTATCTTTTAATTCGACTTTCTATTAAAGCTCTTCCAATTACAATTTCATCCTGATGATTTTTGTTCCACAAAGTTGTGAAATTATTGCATTCTCGTCTATACAAGTTTCTTCTATTCGTGAATATGTCACTAGTACAATCATGTAGCCTTCTTTCGGTGTATATGATCCTTTCTTCAAATATTAAACCGACCGTGATTTTTCCAGTTCCACTTGCTTACGGACGTCACAATCATAAACTCTAGTGAAACGAATTATGGAGCGTTAATGTCATCCACGACGAAACACACAAATGTCATTGGATGATATGAAAGTCGCGCCTTTTTTCAATGACAATCGATAGAGTGAATTGTTACTCTGTGGTCAACGCCCACTTCGACACACCTCTTTAAATGGGTCGTTGTAAACTGTGTGATCGAAAATAATGACGTCATTAGTAACGTTTTCGCCACGACCATAACAACGACTGACGAAGCATTTTGGGTGTGAACTACTAAAGGAACATGTCCTACAAGATCAACTATTATTTATTCAGGTTTCAAGTGTCGGGTACCTATTTCATAGTAAAAATTAAAATTATGTAGAGAGTGTATGCATGTATGTATGCCATGTAGTGCAACGGTGTGATATGCGGCCCCCTTAATCCTATGTCCTCGGATAGCCCTCCGCAAAGACAGAAGGCTAGTTTTACTGCTTGTTGTGTTCATCTTAAGCGGTATTCGTGAATTATTTCTTCTTTGTATGCTGAACAATACTTACATGTTCAGCACACAAAATGCTGATAGTTATACTTAACCCTTAAGAGCATTTGTTATTGCTTCTATAATCTATACTGATAGTAGCGAGCCAGACAGACTGCCCTGAAAAATTTTAGGACACGAATGCATCGCCATCTGCCTGGTCCAATTGTGAATTTAAACCACTTACTCGAACATACACAAGAAGATCATCATGATCCAGGGTTTAGAAGTTCAATGACAAATACTAAAATTAGAATTTTATAATTATTGAGGTCGATAACTGAGATAAAAACTACCTGTAGAAGAGTATGCCTGTCTAGTAGACATAGTGATGAGGTGGTTAAATTATTGTGGACTGTATATAAAAGATAGATGTATAGATAGATGCTGGTGTATTCGAAGTTACAGTATGTATGTCGCAGGCAATTTGTATGATTTGGCGTTTTACAAACGGCGTCGTCTGTTCAAAAACGCTCGCTGTTTTGAAACATGCCGAAGGCAAAATGTAAATTGCCTTGTCACTTTATAATATTATTATGTCACTTTATAATATGTCACTTTATATATGCCACAACATTTGATAGATAATTGAATCGCCGTTTACAAAATGCCGCGGCAAATTGAAGTATATAGTTCTTAATCTTACCGCGCGTGGCGCTACTAATCAAAACAAGAAAAATGGCGTCGAGTAGTGACATAGAAAAATACTGAAAACAGTTCAAATTCTACGTGTTCAGTATTGTTTTAAAGACAATTATTACAGTTAATTGAGAAAATTTCACGATTCACAAATAGGAGCAGTAAAAAGACCGTGAACAAATGACAAAGTTTTTGAGGTTATCCAGCACATAAAATACGCTAAGGTATCCATAGAATTTGGTGCTCGAAGGACTCTGCCGCGGCAAATTGAAGTAGTTAGTTCTTGTTCTTACAAGCATTACAAATATCGTCAAACAAATACCTCCAAGAAATCGCGCACAACATCATATCATTGAGAGAAGCGGTTTCAAAGGAATCTCTATTTGGCGGACAAGGCTTTAGCAAATGTTCATGTAAGCCGGCTAAAAGGCAATGTCAAAATAAGAGATGCATATGTTTTTAAAATAATGTGGCTCAACTTTTGCAGAGAGCGGCATTAACGAAAATTTAGTTTAGGGATATACTTACCCCTTATATATAGACAGAAGACTTGTTATTTGTGTTAGGAAACATGTTTTTAGGGTCCACCAACAAGTTTTGAATGAATAATGGGAAAAACAAAAATGGACTTAAACGGCCAGTTGGTTGGGTTGGGAAAGAGGCGCAGGTAGGTTTAGTGGGTAGTCTGGCGGACGGGATCTCGCGACTAATACCGCCGACGGCGGTAGTTATGCGTGGAGTTCCCTGCCGCTGGGAGTCCCACACTCCCCTCGGGACCCCCCCCCCCGGGCCCGAGGGGGTGTCGCAAGAAAAGACATTCCCCCTGCGTTATCAAAAAAAAAAAGGGTTAGTGTTTAGACCAAAGCGCACAAGCCGGGCGAGCGAAGCGAGCGTGCCGCGGCAGGGGCTGACGAGTGCCAGTAGGTACTTGTCACCATTTATTAATTGATAACTATTTAAATGGTGGCTACACATCGGTTGTGACATTTGCTGACCGCTGTCATGGCACACTTGCTTTACTCGCTAGGCTTGTGCGCTTTAGTCTGCGTTATTAGACTGTATTAAATATTTTTTACATTGACCACTACCTTTCTTCTGCATTTCTCGTTTTTAGACATAAGAAATAAGTACACCATTTTGGAAAAAATAGTAAAGTTATGTTTACAATATGTGTCCAACTTGTGTTTTATGATGGTCACCCTACTATAACAATCAATGTCGAAATTTTAACAATTGAACGAGCCGCCAATTTGCCTTCGGCATATTTCAAAACAGTGAGCGTTTGTAAAGGGACGACGCCGTTTGTAAAATGCGGAAACATACAAATTGCCTGCGACATATACAATGTATTGTCATCCGTCGCACTAGCCGTCGTAGGGGCGAGTGTTCGAGCGGCCCAGCCGTGGTCGTGGGACGGCCCCCTGTCTTCCGCGCGTCTCCACCCGTGCGTGTTCCAACACTATCCTATCTTTTAATTTGGACCAAATTCCACATTGTTACAAAATTTCATCAAGATCGGTTATGTAGTGTCGGATTTTATCCCGGACATGCACTTTACACGCGATTTTCATATATATAAAATGTATGCTGGTGTTGCCAACCTGAATTTACCAGTAACCAAACAAACAGCAAAATAGTATCTGTTACAATGACTTGTGACACATAATGACGCTAAGCTTGAGTTAATATTTAAATTGCTGAAATCAGACACCAGGGGACGTTAATGTATGCGAGAGCACGGTTGGGCTATGGTAGGTTTACAAAACACTAATACCCACAAAATATTTAGAAAATTATAAGTTCATCACACGGCTGGAAAAACCAAAATAAAATGTTAAAATCCTAAAATGCAAATCAATATGAAAGTAATGCACAGAATTTAAATCTAGTGCGGAACTAATTTCGTGATCTGAAGATCAACAAGTTAGTACAATAAAAAATGGTAGTCCCATAATCAATATTCAAAATGAACAAATTGAAATGGTTGATACTGCTTGTAGCCTAGGTCTCACTCTTGACACAGAACTGCATTTTGAAAAATATATCAGTAATATCATGAAGAACTGTTTTTATAGATTAAAAATATTATATACAATTAGGGCTTACATTAATGTAGAAGTAAGAAAAAGATTAATAGAGAGTCTGGTGCTGTCTAAATTAAATTACTGTGACACTATATGGGCCCTGCCTATTATCACGAACAGACCGTCTAATACAGCGAATACAAAATGCTTGTGCCCGTTACTCTTATGACATACCAAGAAGAAGCCATGTGACCCCATATTTAAATAAAAATAATGTGTTAAAGATGGCAGCTAGGAGGAAGTTACACTTAGCTTGTATGCTGTTTGGTGTAATTTCATCGCAGTACCCTAAATATCTATACAATAAGATGGATTGGAGATGGGATAGGTCACACCATTTTACTGTACGGTCTGTTACAAAACCTTTAATAACAGCGAAGCACAAGACAGCTGCTTTCAGAAGCTGTTTCAAATATGCTGCCACTCATTGCTGGAACGATATTCCTCCTCCATTTAGAGACCTAAAAACAATAAATTCATTTAAATTACACTATAAAAGACATCTTCTCACTTTACAAAAAGAAGATCATACATATGCATTGATAAAGCTTTAGATAATTACAACACAGACAGGCAAATTAAAGTGCATATGTAGCGGGGACGAGTTCTCACCCAAAATCATCTTTCTGTAAATGTCAATTTATATAGGTAACATAAACAAGAAACCCGTATGCAGTAAACGCACATCATGATCTGACAACTTACCTGCAACTCGAGGCAGCACGGCATATTTATTATACAGAGTGGGAAAATAAAATATATTTCATATTTTAACAGCAAAATAACACATTCAATATTTTTTATAGGTTATGAAGTAAAATGTCATTTGTTTTTTTTTTAATATTTATGGCTCGGCAACTAGGCAGTGTCATTTGTTGCATGATGCATGTCAGTGACGTGGCACACGGAATGTGGAATACTCGGCAAGCACTGTAGCGAATAGTATTCGAATAAATTATTCGATACAAGTTGTTACAGGAGTATTTATTTTAATTTTAAAGTAACGTATTTATAGTATTTATTAAAATTTATTTATTTCTTTCACGTATTAAAGTATTATTATTAAATATTTTATAAGTAGAATTAGTTTTATTAATTATTATTTTAATAACCAATTTGGGTCGTTTTTCGTTTTACGTCAAAGGGAGGGTTTGCACTGAAAATCAGCGTTGTGTCGGATATAGTTCCGGCACAGCAATATGCTGAGTGCAAACCTTGTTTGCTGAAGATGCGGCGTACAGATTTTCAAAATATGCTCTGTGTGTAAAAATGTAATTGCGTCGCTATTTTTTGCAAATAAAGTTTCTTTCTTTCTTTCTTTCAAGATGCGTAGTGACACAGATTTTGAGGGAAAAAGTCGCATAGATTTATTCCTAGTGTGCTTCATCGTCGCGTTCCAAGTAGATATATCTTATATACCACACTTGTTAAATGCAACATCAATTCTGTTATCAGCAGTATGTATATACTAGGCTATTTTATGCTTTAAAACACTTCTTCTTCACTTATGCGCTCGTATTACAATTTGATACCAACTAAAATTCATTGAAAGAAAATATAATATATATAAAAGACGATGATCTTGGCTCAGTATTCTACTTAAAGTCTTGACTATGGACTATGGGTAGAATACAATACAAATAAGTTAAGTTTTCTTACATTGTATTCAATAGTATGTAATTTTATAATTGTTCAATGTATAGAGTTTGTAATTAGTATTGTATACAAATATAACTAAATTATAAATTAATCTAAATACTTAAAAATGAATTTAATTATCTAAATAAATGTATATAAACTTAAATTAAACTATACTATAAAATAATAATATACTATAAGTATACTACTTAGGCTACCTTACATTCACATTTCTATTGATATATTATTATTTTATTCCATTCATGATGATTTATAAATTTACAAGCTTACATTAACTTAAAAAGTAATGGCATTATGCTCAACAACACTCGTAAGAAGTTCCAACTTGTCAAGACGTGCCATCAAGTATTTACCAAGTTAGCGCAAAATAATAGGCAACAGGTGGTCGAAGAAACGACTCGGGGGACTTCACAAATACACAAATGAATACTTACTCGCATACCTCTTTACATTTATGTTTTCATGGTATCTTAGAATTTATAACATAGTAATAAATAAAAAAAAATAACGTGTACGTCTCGGAACGTCCGACAGAAGTGATAACTTAAAGTAATCTAAGTTGAACTATTAAATATTGAAATTGTTTAACTTGAGAAAAGCTTAGGTTACTGCTTAAATTTTATGTTTATTAATATTGTTACGAGTTACACAGGAATCGAAATAAAATACCGTTGGAATTACTATGGAATTTATTAGAACTATACAAACACGTATAACATAGGTACAAATATAACTAGACACTACAAGTACAAACTGCACGATTCAATAACACGCTTAAAGTCCGCCTTATCTCGCTTATCGAATGTACACGTCTTGCTTTGATCGTGGTTCCCGCTAGACTGCCCCTCACCCCATTGGGCCATTGCTTTATAATGCACCGATGCCATGCCTGGCAAGCTTCGACGCAATTTCAACGCATTGCAACATAATGCGCACACCTGCTTAATTATACCTGCGATAAAGCTATAAACGGGTACAATAAAATAGGATGTTTTTCTTAATTACAAATTTTAATGTAAACAAAAGAAGTACAAATGCGACAAAGGTGCGCTTTATGACAGGCAGGTGTGCCTTCACCTTTGTCAGCGTGTAACAATGATAATGTAAGGGAAGGTTATTTATTAATAAAATATTTTATTGACTATAAAATATATTTTATTCTTAGTTACAATTCTCGATAGTGTATGTACGTTATTAGTATCATTTTAATCTTATTACCGAAACACGGCTAGCGCTGTGGGTGGGCCTATGCGTGAGAGAAAGGGAAGCCAGACTGGCGTCGTAACGCGATACGTAACGAAGCAGTTTACCCTCCCATAAAAAGTTATCACTTCAAAAATAGCATTTTCAGTTTTAGACTGATTCATTCATTCTATAAAATATGTTTCAGAGAGACATACGTAAACACATATCCATACACTACATATGTTGCGTCACGTTTCATCCACCAATTTATTGATGAATAGTTTAGCGCAATCAAATACTAGTGAATACATGAACATCTTGTTTGAAAATATTATAAGTCATCAGAATTTGCTGTTTAGCTTGAAAATACTTTTAGCGAAAATTATTTTAAACCATAATGAGTCATCACTATGGTTTTTGAGATATGAGATATTGTTAATGATTTCGCAGGCAAGTAACGAAAATATTCGACTATATTTATCACTTGTACAGAATCCTTCATAGTGTGGCTAACCGGTTTTCGCTTATACACTAACAAATTTTCTTAATTTCAATACAAATAGTTTAAACGAAGTATGAAACAACACCATGAGCCCAAAATGATTAGGTCTTTGCCAACATTTACGTAATAATGAATTATGGGCTCTGGTGAAACATCCCAAAGGTTTTTCGAAAGTCCATTCCGAACGTGCATATATTCTTATGCAACAGCGACATAAAATACTTTGTGCTTATTATGGATTAGAGTATAACAATTTGAACTTAACAAAATGTCAAGAATACAATATTGACATCAATACAACTAATTATAGTATAGGATCCCGCTATACAATGACCTTCACCGAGATGCTTATTTGATGAAACCTATTTTATATTTAATTTAATGTGTCAATAAATATATTGCAAATGGGTTGCCTAAAAAATTTCAGTCCAGTATATGATTAATTTATAATATAATATTTTTTTTTTCATTTCACCGGTTTGTTTATTAAACAAATTCTATACCAATCGAAAGTATGTAGCTCATAGAATATGCAAATGTTAGGTTGCCTATTCTTTTTCTTGTTGTCTCTTGGGTAGCCAGGTATAATCCTTTTCATGTTCAAGATCAAATAGCATGCGCACTCTCTTTCTTTAAATGGACGGACTTCAAACAGCTGCTATGCTGTGTCCTCTTCTATCGCATGGAATATGGTTGGTTGGGACCTCCCATCCACACATATTCTCTCGCAGCAATATTTCACTTTTCAAAATTCGACAACCGGAATTCGGGACTGATTTTTCGCAGGCAACCCTATACCACCGTGTTCATAATGAAATAATCTTTATTTTCATTTAATTTTAATTCAATAATCAGACCGGTGCAAAATGCTAGTATCGATTTACCTGTTTATACCTGGCTACCCGAGAGTTGTGACCGGAAAAGAATAGGCAACCTAACATTTGCATGTTCTATGGGCTTCATACTTTTGATTAGTATAGAATTTGTTTAATAAACAAACCGGTGAAATGTTATTTATTTATATATTATTAATTAATCATATACTGGACTGAATTTTTTTAGGCAACCCATATGCAATATATTTATTGACACCTTTAATTATATATAAAATAGGTTTCATCAAATTAGCACTCGGTGAAGATCGTTGTATAGCGGGATCTTAGCCTATTAGTAATACATAATATTTAAATTAGTTTTTAGTTACTTCTTCTACATTTCGTCTGTACTGGCGCAAATGGAGCAGGCCTTTACCCGGACGGAGAGTACAAAATTAGAATATTTAAAATAATAAAAAAATGTGAAATAAAAAAAATGATATTTTTAAATATTATATCTATGATATGGACCAAATAAAACGGCGTTTAATTTTTATTTTATTTTATTTATTCTACATTTCGTCTAATTGAGGCAAAGTACAGTCTTTATTAGTGATGTAGATTACTGTAAAATTTTGAAATGCAGTAATGAACAGTATGTATTGATATCGCATAGCTATTGTTATTGCTATACACATATTAATAATGTATATATTTGGAAATATATAATATTAATATGTGTTATTATCTATTTTCTTTTTCTTAATTATATTTATTGTGTAATATCTATGTATCCTATTAATTACATGTATTTGATTTCCACACCACACTCATACACTCTTGATTCCTTTCACAGAATCCACAGCCCGGGTTGTCTGGAAGAGACCGCTCTAAGGCAATAAAGCCGCCCTTTGTTCCGGCCTGACGAAACGACTGTAAATGATTTACTTTATGCATATGTGGTGGACAATAAAGTATTTTCTATCTATCTATGTACAAACCCTTAAAATAAACTACATTATATTGTATGTAGTCTCTTCTTCATCTTACATATACAAATAAAAACAGATTTACTTACCTAAACAAATAATGACAGATGCGAAAAGCAACTTAATTTTATAGTATGTAAAGATACCGGTTATACAAAAAAAAACCGCTTCCAAGTTACACCGTATTCAGGAGTTCCGAATGGTTCATACGTTACTTCCTACATCAAACGCATCATATTCACCTCCGTTACAACACAAACGAAACAAGTAATGGACTTGTAATAAAACACACATTCACGGCTAGACTGTCACGGGGTCACGTGTTCAGTTTGTCGTAGGTCACGTAATTTTGCAATTTGCCGACGAAATGGAAGAGTGCGGTCGTCCCGTAACGTATTGCCCTGTTTAAAACAGATTTACTTACAAATAATGACAGACGCGAAAAGCAACTTAAGTTTATGGTATGTAAAGATACCGATTATACAAAAAAAACCGCCTCAAAGTTACACCGTATTCCGGAGTTCCGAATGGTTCATACGTTACTTCCTACATCAAACGCACCATATTCACCTCCGTTACAGTAAAAACGAAACAAGTTACGGACTTGTAAATAAAACTCACATTCACGGCGAGACTGTCACGGGGTCACGTGTTCAGTTTGTCGTAGGTCACGTAACTTTGCAATTTGCCGACGAAATGGAAGAGTGCGGTCGTCCCGTTACGTGTTGCCCGGTTTATTGCGGGCTTTATTTCTTAAGAAAATAAATTTATTATTATGACAGATCTTCTTTTCTTAATGTTTACTATAGCTACCCAAAATTACTGAGAATAATCGGGGAAGAGTTTGATGCCGCACTAGTCGACTTTTTCAAAGACTTCAAATACTAATTTTCTAGCAAGATAGTAGTAACTAAAAATCAAAAAATACTTTTTTTTTTTCGTTGACACTACCCTCAAGATGGAGTAGATTTTTTAGTTACTTTTGAAGTCAGTTTCCTTTTTCGTATATTTTTTTATATTTCGCTTTTAAGTTATGTATATGGTATCAAAAAACAATTATAGTAAATGAAACTAGCCTGAAGCTGTACTGAATTCAACGTAAAAAGAATGATCAAAATCGGTTGAGTAACAAAAAAGTAGTGCATCTATTAAAACTGAAATAGACTATCTTAACGATGGAGAACACGATGCAATGTTTTTAGGTTTCTTGTCTATTTGTTCGGGATTCACGTAAAAACTACTGGGCCGATTTCCATGCGGTTTTCGCCGATCGACAGTGAATTCTTAGATTTAAAATCTGCGCTGCTTTTTATCCTGGGAATCTCACGGTTTCGAGGAATTATTTAAAATGGCCAGTTACAAAAAATCCGATATGATTGTTTCATTGATCTAGCACACTTTATGCAATCAAATGTGTGGTGTTTTCATCCCGGTCATTTAGCGAGAATTTTCCCGGGAGCGTTTTGTTGTTATTCGGGTGCATACAAATTAGCTTATTCCGTTATATTTTTCATTAAAGCAGCTTACACTCTTTTTTGAATACTGTGGTAATTTATGTCCCGTTAATTTCAAGTCAATCGTAGACGAAGACGCAGGCATGTCCTAGTATTAAATAAAAAATATTTAACGATGAATTGAGAATCTCCTTTTTTGAAGTCGGTTAAAAAAAGACGACGCGCTGCAACTACCTCCTCTCTTCCCCTCCCTATCCTTGTTACCTCAATGACCCACAGTGAGTCATGGCCTCCGAAACGAGAATATTGCATTTTTCCCTGTCCTGTGCAGTTACTTGCCAATTATATGCTCGAAGCTCATACAGGTCAGCTTCCACTCTGTCTTTCAGCGATATTTGAGATGACCGACAGGTCATCGACCTACCGGCCGTCCCAAATATGCTTTCTTCACACTATTATCCCTCCCCCATCCGTTCTACATGACCGAACTAGCGGAACTTTTATTTCTCTTATTATTTTGGACTCGGCTACGAGGTTCTCAATCTCGACGTTGGTTCGGACCCTCCAGCTATCATCCTCTCTCCTTGTGGAACCCAAAATCTTACGAAGAACCCTCCTTTCTGATACTAAAGGCTCGCTCACTTACTTGAGCGAGCGTACTCAGGATGGGCCGTATGACGGTTTTGAATATCTATACTTATATATAAAGCTGAAGAGTTTATTTGTTTGTTTGCTTAAACGCGCTTATTTCAGATACTACTGGTCTGATTTGAATAATTCCTTCAGTGTTAGATAGCCTATTTATCGAGGAAGGCTATAGGCTATATATCATCCCGCTAAAACCAATAGGAACGGAGCATCGATGAAGAATATTTCAAAATCGGGGGGTTGCTTGCATACTGAGCATGAAACTTGCAATGGATGTATGTATGTAAGTTTCCCGAACTTACATACATACATCCATCTTGCAAGTTAAATTTGACCAACTTCCCGGTTTCCGATTGAGCTTAAATTTTGCACGCATATATATATATATATATATATATATATATATATATATATATATATATATATATATATATATATATCATTTAACAATGCAACAATATGGTACAACGGAGCTGATCTGATGATGGAGTCGGAAGGTGGCCATAGGAACTCCTGTACTAAACAAGAGAGACCGTGTTTGGGCTCGTTTTACTCGTCTTGGCTATCAGTCTGCTGCTACATGATACCCAGGATCTCAAAAGCTTGTCTTTAAAAACCTTTTTAGAAAAGCTTATTTAATAAAAAAAATCTTAACTATTCCACGCGGACGAAGTCGCGAGTAGAAGCTAGTTTTGAATATATTTTAATATTAATTATTGTTTTTGGTCTTTAATTACAATAAGAGTCATCTAACTTTGCGAGTTCAAGGCTGTTTCTATGACCTGTACATTTGTATTAGGTAATTTGTAATCATTTATGACTTCAAGGCTTTTGCGTCCATTCACATTTGGTCTGTTGCACAATACGGTTCATGACATTACATCATACTATATGATTTGTTATTATTTTTTGTTCTGAACTCATTTTGGCTAGTATCCTTATGAAATCATGGGGTCATTTTTTATACATCACAGACAATTTAATAATTTTAAAATTTAGTAATATGTAACATTTTATTCCTACCAAACATGTAAGGAATTTATGAAGATACATGTTGTGTTATAAATTTTTAGTATGTGTTGTATGTCTTGCAAGACCACGGGTCATAAAAATGGCCCGGAATTTTCGAGGGCTTGCGTTGGGCCATAGAAAGGCCAACACGTAGAGGCCCCATGACAAATTTAATATAAATGTGGCGTGACACTGACCGGCGGTTGTCCATGTGTACACCATATAATAATGCACCCAAGGACAAGCCCCGGCCAGTGTAGGACTATTGTGGGAAATGCGGACAAAAAGTACCGGGCTATTAACTGCTAGTGGTACTAGGGGTCTGGGAAAATGGGGACTATGGCGTCTGCCCGCCGCAATGTTCAGGGAACATGGATTAATGGGCAGACGGTGACTCGCCACTCCCTAGATGGGCCCCAAAAAATGCCATAGAAGACAGGGGCAACATGGGTGTAGAGAGGTGGGCTGCAGGTTCACCGAAGCTACTTCTGACGTGATGACATATATCACTTCCACCCCTGGAGCTTGAGTCTTAGCTCTAGCGATCTCCACTCCGTACCGGCTGGTTAAGGCAAGCACGGAGGTGGGGGCCTACGTCAGAAATGATGTAATCGCCCGTGATGTAGGCATCCCTAGTGTTGAGCAATTTGGCGATGTTGGCGCGGAAAATATTTGACCGTGCTGACAACGGCGGCCACACAACGCTCCACGGGATTGCTCCCCTACACGCGCGGCCACCGGACCATCAACGCACTTGGCTGCCGACCCCCCGAGATCTCATACGCTCGCTAGATCAGGATGGTGCTACGAGGTCGCAAAGATCACAAAGCCGCTGACAGGCCACCAGAAGCCACAGATGGCCACCCAAAGCCCGAGATGGCCACCGAACGCCAACGAATGGCCAACTAAGCCGCAGACGAAGCCAACGCAAAGCCCGCGAAGGCCATCGGATGCCGCAGACTGGCCAACGAGAGCCGTTGAGAGACCGCCGTCATGAAGGCTCCAGTGGCTCCAAGCCCCGCCACTCAAATGGCTAAGAGGAAGAAGACCACCAACAGACTTTTTATTTATTTATTGCAGGAGTTCAACAGACAGGCAGATGGCCCACTTGATGGAAAGCGGTTACCATCGCCTATAAACATTTGCAACACTAAAGGTGCTACAAATGCGCTGCTGCACTCTTAAGGGAGACTGGAACCTGGTCACCAACGCCGAAACACAACTCAAGGCTACTATGGCGACATACTCCAGACCAGGGGTGGTAGCCATCCAGTCGGGCAAATGCCCTACCACCTGGCTGTGGGATGTTTTGTCGCCTCTTACGACAGGCCGCCCGGCCGCAGGAAATTGTATTCTTTCTCCGTTCCTGCACGGATATGAGACGACGACGAGCACGAGACAGGAGGTGGGGGCCTTGCCTTGACCCTCCGAGTCAGGTAAGATGTGTCGCTACTCACCTTAGGCTTCGCTACAAAGCCCCTGTGTATGTGTTGTCATTATTATGACGGTAGTAATATTATTTTGAAGTGAAACTTCTTTAGAATCGTTGTGATTTGAAACTCTTTTTTTATATATTACTTCTATTTTATATATATATTTTTTTTTTTTATATTAAATGCATTTGCGTTTGACCACGATCACATCAAATGCCGGAGGATGGTGCGGTCGAAGATAGATCACGCTTACCTCACCTTATCTTACCTTATCTCACACGAGACTTGAAGATACCCGGATTGTACTTTTCGGGAAACATGGACTCTGGTAGTGCATTCCAAAATTCTGCCGTACGTAGAAGGAACGTGCAGGAGAAACGTTTAGTACGCTCTGGCAGCGATTCCACTGTGAAACGATGGCTTAGACCAGAGCGCCTTGTGGTCCGAAGATGGAATGGTGTAGGGGGAAACTCGATGAAACGAAAAAGCGACATTAATTCCTAGGTATTATTTTTTTGCCATTTTGGTTATTTTGGTATTTTTTATATATATAGTAGTTTTCATACCCTCCTCACTCTTGTCTGCTAAGCATTGTAGATATAATTATATTCTCTAAAGTTTCACTATGTTATGTTTTTTATCTTATTAAGTATGCACTGTTCGCTACAACTCCATTAGTTCAAAAAGTGATTTTAAAACATAATTCTATATATTATATTAAACAAAATATAAAAGAGCCTGAGATAAATCAATACCAGAAAAAAACAGCTGGACATATTGCGGGGGGGTCCAACTTCTTCTTCTTCTCTAAAACAATGATAAATAAGTTGCAAATCAGGCTTGATTTTGAATTTATGGCCTTCAACAAAATAGTCTCCAGTCGAACTTATTTCGCATAGAAACTTTAGAATTATTTATTTATTACACATTTTGAAGTGGTGTTTTAAAAAACAAGAAAACCCATTTACACGTTTAACATTGCCTGTTAAAACTAGAGTCCATGACGTCAGATAATAATTGCATTCAAACTTGAATTTATATATTCTAAACGAATAAATGGGATAAACTCTAGTGTAAAATATAAATGATGAACTTCCAGTGCAAAAAAATCTTGAAACGTGTTTAATAGAGATTGGTAGTCAATTATGGGAGACTGTTTATATAGCCCAGTGATTCCCAAACTGGTCTATGACAACCCGCAAGGGGTCTACGTCAGCGAAAAAAAAAATTGGGGGTCCATGAAATGAAAATGGGGGTCCACGATAGTGGATCTCAACACATACACTGATAGTACCTATTTACTTACATCATACTATCTTATAATATCAAAACATATACATTATTTATAAAAAAACCTATAAAGTAAAAAAAATATTATATATGTTTATAAAATTGTGTAAGTTAATCCATATGGTGACATAAAAGAAACGAATGTCATAATACAAGAGGAACTGACTGAACTAAGTACAAACGAAGAACTTAAGGTTCAGTTTAAAAACGGATATCAGCAATTCTGGCTGCAAAACAACATACCCGTTACTTATCCCGTATTATGGAATATAGCGAGGAAATTTTTAATTTCCTTTCCATCGTCATACCTAGTGGAAAGGGGGTTCAGCGCTGTTACCAATCTCCTAACGACAAAAAGAAAGAGACTGGACATCATTAGCCGAGGAGATTTAAGATTAACCCTTACAAAATTGACGCCAATTGTTGATAATTTATAATTAAAGCATGAGGTTCATCCTTCTCACTAAAAATATTGACTTATTGCTTATGTTATTTTATTTATAGTTTATTTTATGTTTATTTAATGTTACGTATATTTTACATAACAGATATAAAATTTTATTTTGAGTAGTTTTAATTTGAATTCAATTAATAAATATATAAATTAACATGTGTTTTTACTTTAAGTTTTTAACACTAACTTCACTACAGTTAGAAATTTACAGGAAATCAATATTAGGTAAGTAGGGGGTCTACCCAACACGGAAAAACATGGCAAGGGGTCTACGACACAAAAAAGTTTGGGGAACTCTGATATAGCCTGTGTTTTTTTTATATCCTGGTAGTTTTCTGCATTAGTTCCAAGAGTGTTTGCGAAAATATATTTATCAAAAGCAGGGTTATAACTATATAATGTGATGAATTATGGAGCATTCTTGTACTCTTGGTAGTTCTTATAAGATTTTTTCTTAATCAATACTACATACATTGTGATTTTCAATAACTATTTCAAAGTAACAAGTTTCAAAATGTCTGTCGGCAAAATTTTAAAAGTGTTACTATTTATTACTTTCATATACTCAGGTAATATACAAAATCTAGTGACTTAGTAATCACATATTATATTGATTACATATTACAAAAAAAATGCAAAGCGGGCATTACCTCTACTTATTATATCTTTTAATTATTAAGTTGTTACGATAATTGCAGTACAAAAGAATAATATACAAAGCTAGAGATACTTAATTAATGTGGGAAAGGCAGGAGTCAAAACTAGGTTGTAACATGTATGCTGAAACTCCTGGCTTGAACATGAGAATTGAAATCTTTTAAGATTTTTAGATTTATTTGTCTTTTTATTTGTTGAATTTATTCAATAGCTAATTTAAAAAAGTTTATACATAAATAGTTGTTATTACAGTGGTCACATTTGAAGCTGAAGTGAAGAGTGGTTTTCAAGTTACAAATTCACATTCTCACAGTCGCTTTAAACAGGTATGTTACATAATGCCTAAAAGATTTGCAATCATTATACACCTACTATGTTGCTACCAAAACTACAAATGTGCTAAGTTTGGATTCTTATCTTTTGGGTTTTTTTTTAAAAAATTGTGCAATTTCACAGAAAACTTATATTATCTTCAAATAGAACTATAAACAGAAAACATTTGGCACTGTGTATTATAAGTACTGTTGCGGACAGAGAGCACCCCCTGACCCACCCGCCAGAACACATTCTCCGCGCCCCGCATACCGCCGACGCCCACAGCTAGCGCAATTAGCAACTAGGCGTCGGACAGGTTGCGGGATATAGGAGCGGCCTTGGAGGCAAAAAATATTCCTTGGTCATTCTTCATTCACAATTCTACTATAATTCTCAACAACGACTCTCTAGCATAATTTGTACTTATTCTATGTATATTTCGATTCATGTAAAAAATTCAATAATAATAAACATACAGTCCATTACATCGAGTTCAATTTCCAAACAAGAACCAACTGCCACCAATAAGTATAAACTAGTAAAATGGAGGAAGCTTAAGTTTATTGTATTCTACCTATAGTCGCTTAAGACTATAAGTAAATTTCTGAACTTAGATCATCTAAGTCAATGGGTAAGGTTTCTATAAGACTGTCTACGCTTACGAGGTAACCTCGCTGGATCGCCATACTGAACCGTTATCCGTGATCTCCCGAAGACTCCATAAACCGTTTCGGCACATGTTGGCGAACGTACAGCAAGTATCCCTAAATATTTCCCGAGAATTTGAGTTCTGTCAGAAAAATGTTTCTGTGAAATTTAATAATAATACTAAAATAAAGAGGAATACAAACCACGAGGTTCGATTCTAAAAAGAATAAATCTGTCAATCTCATCGCTGTTTGGTACGATCTAGGTATTTCCGAGATCAAACCTTAAGTATGCAATACCATATTTTTCACAGAAAATCCATAATTCATTTTGAGTACCTAAAAGAAAAAATCTGTCAAATTTATGCAAAATACAGCTAAAATTCAAGATTTTTACATATAGTCAGATACAGATAAACATTATGGTTAAATTCATTTTAACTCTATTTTTCAGTACGATTATCCTAAACCCACAGTCTTTGTTATATACTTCTTCAAATTTCAATCGAGAATTGTCATTCAGCTATTCACAAAGTCAAGCAGATATCTTAACAAATGGATATCATTATGAGAAACCTGAAAAACAATTTGCTCAATATGGCGCACCTTACATAGCAACTGATCAACAAAGTCAACAGTATTATGAGTCTGCAAGTCCAAGATTTGAAGAAAGTCAAGAGCAAATACGGCCAAATATGCACTTCAACGAGGAACCGATATATTCAGGATTACCTAATAATAATTATCCAACACCTCCAGGCACCCAACCTTTTGAACAATTTGTACCTAATCAACATTTCAGTCAAATAGACTTATCAATAACACCAAATATTGTGGAAAGATTACCTTCACGTACCAAGTGTGATGACCAAGGCGCATTTATTAGCTCAAACATCTTTGGATTGGGATTTGATATTCAAAATTTTACTGTAAGCCCAACGGGCTTGTTAATATCGATGCCAACTGAAAGTTTCGATGGTGGTGGTGGTTGGTGATCCATCCATAACTGACATCGTGTCAATTGTACGAATCGGCGACAAAAACATCGGATTCCGTGCTGATGGACGGGTTAGTAATATAATATGAATTTAAGAATTACATTCTCTGCTAAAGATCTTGGTAGCGGTTTAATTTAATCAATATTTAATAACTACATTACACCTAAATCATATGTATCTACAACCTCACCTTATCAAATTTCAAAATCGAGACTTGAAGTATTTTATTATTTATTGTTGCTTCTAAAAGTATTTCTGGGTCTCATTAATTAATTCTGATTTAATTTTGATAGATATTTACTCAAAAACGACGTAGTCAACAAACTACAGACCCAGGCCGACTAGATGTCAGCATCATCAATATAATCAAGTACCCGCAATACGATCCTAATATGAAATATCTCGACATTGCTCTTTTAGAGCTCGAATATTAATTAGAATTTAATAAACATCTACAACCAGCTAGTCTGTGGACAGATCCGAACACAAGCGGTAAAATACGAAAAGCGGTAGCAACTAGGTGGGGTGTGGTAGATTTTGGTAAGGACTAATTCACAGAAAAGATGAAAATAACGTATATGTCTAAATGCTTTTAAAAGACTGCTATACCTTTGTTTTTCTAGTCACATGTCGCACTACATTAGATCTGCAAGCTGGTGAGCTGGATATTGTCAACACGCAAACCTGTAACCGACTTCTCCAACCTTCGTTTGGGAGGAAATTCAGCCAAGTTGCTGACCACCAATTATGTGCTGGGAAGTTATCTGGCGGTTCAGACGTCTGTCAGGTTTGATTACATTATCATTTTCTTGCAAAGGAGTATAAAAAATAAATAGACAATATGCACTTTTTAAAGCATGATAATTACCATGTCTGTAGAGATTGTACCTAATGATAATTGGAATTCGGCGCATCAGCGTATTATCTAGATTGTCGCAACACGATGTTGTGTTCGGCAGTTGTGAACTGCTGATGATGATATAATAGTTTCATGCAATATTATATGGTATTAAAATGTAAAATGAAACATTTTCGCTCATCAGTAATACACATATTGTTTGTTTATCTTTTACGTAAACTAAGTATTTATTGCTATGGATATTGCAATTCGCGAAGGCTAGCGGATGCTATTGCATGCTTGTTGTTTAAGGAAATCCAAGTAAGGAATTACCACAGTGGGAACAGCGCGGTGGGAGTGTGTGGTATATGCCAAGTTAGGATGGCACTAGAATCCCCAAAGAAGCACTATTGCCATCCCAATCAAGAATACCCAATAAAATCCGTCAGTGCCACGTCCTTCGCCTTTATACCAAAGTCACGGATATATATAGCTATCAGCTTCGAGGTCAGGAAATCGCGTGGAAGACCTCGGTCAAGTACCTCGGAGTGCACATCGACAGGTCGTTGAGCATGGGCCACCAGGTGGAGTATGCGGTTAACCAGACTCGCACAGCCAAGGCCCTGCTCCAACCTGTACTGTCATCCAGCTTGCCTCTGAGGACGAAGATCGGGGTCTATAAGACCTATCTCCGCTCGAGGCTGACCTACACAGCTCCGGCGTGGTATGCGCTGTGTTCGGCTACCAGGAAGAAGCTGCTGCAGAGACAGCAGAACATCGCCTTGCGGATGTGAACGGGCGCGGGTTGGTTCGTAAGGAACGACGTGATCGCCCGCGATCTGAGCATTCCCAGTGTCGAGGACTTTGTGGCGATATCGGCGCGTCGGCTGTTTGACCGCGCCGACAACGGCCGCCACACTCATCTCCACGGGATTGCTCCCCTGCACGCGCTACCTCCCGATCACGAGACCCCAAGATGGCTACCGACCCCCCGTGACCTCATTCGCCGGGATTAGGGCGATGTGAGATGCCGCGAAAAATCGCCGCACATGGCCACCTAAAGCCCGAGATGGCCATCGAAAGCCGCAGACTGGCCAACCATGCCGCAGACGGAGCCAACGCGAAGCCCGTGATGGCCACCGAAAGCCGCTGATTGGCCAACGCGAGCCTGCCGACACACCCCTATGTGTCTGGCGGCTCCCGACCCCCGTTACCAGGGGGTAGTTGCCCCCTGCGAAATTAGACCGGGGCAAAGAGCACTAGCTCGAGGCCCCTACTGGCTCTGCCCTACACAGGTAGAGTTGATGACCTTCTCAACCTCATTATAATGTGCGTGTCTGGTGGGATCATCAGTTCCAAATTTGCCGTTCAATCAAACCCTCACCTTGATATGAGTTTACTACGAGTAAAGCTTGTTCGCCGTCGTGAATTGCGATAACTATACTCTTATTTATTGCATCAGTTGAGCAGACAGGCAGACGGCCCACCTGGTGGGAAGCGGTTACCGTCGCCTATGGACATTTGTAACAAAAAAAAACAAGAGCGCTACCAATTTGCTGCCGCTCTCTAAAGGGATCTGATTCGCCATTAGAGCCTGTAATTTCTTTGATTTGTGCAGTATGTAAATATGTGACGACTGATGGAATACCGAGCTGATCTGTTTGAAAAGTCCGAAGATATCATTTAAACTTTTATAATGAATTACTTTGAGACTGAGTTTTTGCTATTTATTGGTTTCGTATTAAACCAACGCCAACATCAGCTTGAAGTAGTAAGTTGAAATTGTTCTGACCTTGGCTCGTCTTCTCGATATAATACTTTAGAGTCACTTTTAGCTCAGAGTAGTATGTTGTAATGATTTGATAATACCATGACACAACGATATTATTACTAGACATTTTTACAGGGTTACTCCGGAGGACTACTTCAAGTGAAAATCCAACTTCCAATCCAAAGTCTAGGCAGCATGCACACTATACTGGGTCTGATATCCGCTGGTGTTGGATGTGCTAAACCGAACACTCCTGGAGTCTACACAAGAGTCACTAGTTTTATTGATTGGATAGAATACCACGTCTGGCCATAACTTCTTGTACAATAATAATAAATATACCCTATGAGTTGAATTTATAATCTGTTTATTGCATTGAAGTATCTTGGTACCATTTTCTATTGTTACAATTTGGGCCACCTGCATACCTGTAAACAAAGCACATTTACTACCCGTTGGTGTTTGAGCTTCTAAAATTGAACTTATGTCCGTCATCTTTTGTTTACTTTGTATTTAAAATTTGTGATTGGAAACTACAAATGGAACAGCCCATTGTGTATTGTAATCTTTCTGGTAGTCATTAGTCAGGTGTGATTCTTCGAAAATTCTGTCCACGCGGTTGAGCAGACATGTTGTATTTGTACAGTATAAATGCCCCAACGGAGAGGTGAGGCAGTCAAGCGATAACCACAAGTATTGAGTACATTCGATAATCTATATAGTGACGGACTTTGCGTGTTTTATTGAAACGTGCATTACGTTTGTACGGTTTGTGTTCAGTTATAATCGTAACTGTGTTATATGTGTTTGTATAGTTCTAATAAATTCTATAATAATTCCAACGGCATTTTAATTCGAGTCCTGCAACTCGTAACAGTATTTTCATAAATATGTGGATAGATCACTATGTTAAAAATACTGATCATGCTACTAATATCATGAGGTACGTTGCAAAGAATAGTTTGATCTGGTGTCAGCGCCTCATTTTTACAACCGCACCGTCCACTATCTATAGGATGTTTATATCCCCTTTCCTTGAGCTCCTGTATTCAATTACGCAACGGTTCTCTAGAAAGTTTATTCCGGGTACAAAAATAACCTAGTGTGACCTTACCGCCAGTGTTTTACGCTATGGCATGGAATTTTTCAAGAAGGCCGTTATAAATTTTCTTAGAGGCCATAGCACGTTGGCATTGCCCCTGGTGTTGCAAATGTCCATAGGCAATGGTAACTGTGGAGGGTGATCATTGTTGTGTGATGCATTTGTGTTGGTTGCTCTGTTCGATGGGGTGACACACCACTAGGTGAGAGTCGACGACTCAATCGCCGCGAGATCTATGCTCTATTGCTGGAAAGAGAAGCACTAAATAAGATGACAAGTGTTTTACTGTAATTGTTCTTAATTTAACTTACACTATATATACAAAAATCTTATCGGCTACGTGATGTGCACATTTATTTACTGATTATTGAATGTTATATTTACAAGTTTGTGAGATTGGACGTGGATTGGACAAATGGACATGTTTGATAGTACTATCCGTGCGCAGAAGGTTTGCCGATAGCCTCATAATGTCACGCGTCGATGGTCAGTAGGGTTGACAAAAAAGTTACATAAATAGTTGTTGCAATAAATTTATTATTTTAATGTTTCATTGTATGTATAGACATAAGTACGTGTATATACAATAATAGTAAGTAATACAATACAATAATAGTAAGTAGTTATCGGCAAACCTTCTGCGCGCGGTTTATAGAGACAAATCCAGTCGTATCGGTAGCTCTAACAGCGATGCCTATTATTTGTATACACATAAAAGAACGATCATACATTGACCAAATTCTTTACTTGCGCTAAATTATACATCAATTAATTGGTGCATGAAGTGTAACTTAACAGTTAATCACTTTTCATGTTCATTACTTGAGGCAATAATACGAATCACTTGTCTCTCACAGAGACCTAATTATAAGTTTAGTAAAAAACAAGTAATAGTTTATTGACTTGATAACTAGGGGCGCACACACCAAACACACACACACACACCAAACATACACACACACGCAGACACACATACGCACTCATAGTTTTAGGTTAATTAATGAACAATTCCATTATATTTAAGTTCCTATAATAAAATCGTGTTGGGTGCCGAGATACAAACCTAGAGTCTAGGGCAGCAACACCCGCCAAAAATTTTTTAGCCTTAAATTTAATTAAAAATATGTTATTACTATAAGTTATAGATATAATTATAAGGCCTAGGAATAGGGTTATATAAATAAATGAATTTGATTTCATTCTTCAGTGGTACGTATGCTACCACGATGTTATCTTAAATTTTAATATAAAGCTGATGTATCAAACAAAGTGCAATATTTAATGTGATTAAATAGAAAGAAAGAAAGAAAAATATTTACTGTCGCAGATAAATGCACACACACACAATACAAGGATGTTTATTAATAAATAGATACAGTTTAAAAAATTAATAATGTTTATAAATTAGCTTTAACGCACTAATCAAAATATTGCGTTTCTTAACTATTTCTATATATTGATCTTGGCAGTATTATAACATTCAAACGATGAACTCTCGTAACGACACCTTCCACAAACCAGGTTGTTAGAAATGGGTGGTCAATAATGCATCTTATATAGTATCTGTTTGTTAATACAGTCTTAGTTTTCAAAATTACTTTCGACTGTGCGTACCAATTTTTTTTATTTCAAATTGTATTCATTTAAAAATTTAAATTTCTACGATGTAATCAATTTATCCTATATACACAATTAAGTGATTTGAAGTAAAGATTTTCGTAAATCAGGCTACATAAATATTAACAAGTGTCGAAGAAGTTTACACTTTTTAAACAAATCGCAATATGGAGTTCGGCGAGATCTCGAACTGGTTATTAGTGACTACATTTTTAATATATACAGGTAATGTACATATTACCCTATTATTACTATTTGATGGCTATAATTTGTTATACGCACGGTACTACTGTAAACACATTGTATTTTTTTTTTAGTAATTTATGTTTGTGTACCTACTTACAAAATTTTAGAGTCCTCCACGCGGTTTGCTTGGTTATGTTAGCCTTAATTAGTTTGGCTAAAGACCAGTTCCTAGATCACACCGACCGTTCATTTGCCTTATTATCAGTTTAAATTTGACCTAAGCTCAAGTAATGTCAAAATTCAACCGATGTTAGGGAAACTGATTTTTAATTTTCATGGAAGTATAGGTTTGCATTTGACCAGTTGTGATGACACAGTCTAGGATGGAGCACGCTTACCTAGAAGATACCTCGTGACTTCAAGATTGTATTTGTCAGTAAAAACAGACTCCGGTCCGGCAAATTATTCCACTCTTTGGCAGTGCGCATCAGAAAGTATGAAGTGAAACGCTTGGTTCTGACTAGTGGTGTTTTCACCATGTAACACGGTGGCGTAAACCGGTGCGTCTGGTTGACCGATGGTAAAAAGGGGATGGAGGAATCAGCTCTTGCAATCCTAAGAAACACTCCCCCAAATGTATCCGATAGAAGACAGTGAGCCTGGTCTTGCGTCTATGCTCTAAACTCTAAATCTGAATGGTAAGATACCGGCCATAAAACAATAAGCTGCAAACAAAAATCTAAATTTACAATAATTGAAAAAATTGTTATCAGTAGTGTTATTTAAGTAGTTGTTAGTAGTTTAAGTAATATTGCAAAATAGTTGTTTAACTGTTGTTAGTAACTAACAACTTCTACTGTTGTAACTATTACTACTATATATATTGTTACGGGCTACAGGACTCGAATTAAAATTAATGCCGTTGGAATTACTATAGAGTTTATTAGAACTGTACAAACACGTCCAAAACAAGTACAAAATAAAATTGGATGCAACCAGTTCACACTGCATGATTCAATGCAATTCAACAGGCGCAAAGTTCGTCACCATGTCGCTGATCGAAAGTACTACACGTCTTAATCGTGTCGTAGTTGTCGATTGACTGCCCCAGCCCTCCGTTTCGGCATTGTTTTATACTAACTATACAGTACAAAAAAAATCGGCCGCGTGACAGTGCACCGCTCGGCACTCGGAAACACCAGTGAATTTCCGAGAAATAGTGATTTGCACATCTGGCAAGCTTCGGCGCAATGCAATAAAAACAAGCATTAACTCTACACTTAATGACAGCCATAAAACAAGTACGATAACAATAGATGTTTTTAAAGTTCGTTTTTTACAACATGGAGATGTGCGGTATTTGTCGGTATGTAACAATATTATTGTAGCTACTTCTACTGTGTTAGTAACTAACAAAATGTTAGTAGTTTAACATATGTTGCAAAATAGTATGTCAGCAGTTTGGGAACGCTCCCCGCGGATAGCAATTTGCATTCAATTTTTAAATTATAGATTTAAGTTATTGGGTAGGTTAAGTTTCATTTATAGTGTAGTCTAATTTATAATGTTGTCACGAGTTGCAGGACTCGAATCAAATGCCGTTAAAATGATTATAAAGTTTATTAGAACTATACAAACACGTATAACACAGGTACAAATATAACTGAACACACCCAGTCCAAACGTAATGCACGTTTCAATAACACCAGCAAAGTTCGTCACTTAATAGATTACCGAATGTGCACAAGTCTTACTTTGCTCGAGGTTATCGCTTGACTGCCGCTCTCTGCTTTGGGGCATTGCTTTATACTGCACAGATGAAATATGTCTGCCCGTGGACTGAATTTCTTAGAATCAGTTTGTACTTTTAAATATGAGACACCTAGCAGTGATCACAATACAACAATATGCTATAAAAGATTACAATACACAATAGGCTGTTTTTTAATCACAAATTTTAAACACAAATGAAACAAAAGAAGTCCAAATGCCGAAAAGGTAATTAATGTGTTTCTACAGCGCTGCAGGTGTGAATTTGTCTTTATCGGCACCTATGTCATAACAATATAATTATTTAATTATTGTTACCTCAAACATATACAAACAAACCAACCCACTTTCTCTGTTATTTATTACATTTGTGAATGAGTTATCTGTTATAAAACATTTTTCTTATTTCTATTCAATCTATGTCTTGGGTATAAAATAGTTTAGTTCTACAAATTTTGCAATTTCTTTTAAAGTCTGGTGGATGTCATTCATTCTGAATGAATTACTGTTCTTTATTGCATGTATTATTATTATTACATATACATATTATGTATACAATAGAAGGTTAAAATAATTTTAAATAAGAAAATTTAAACGTCAGATAATTATAATATTTTTACGCATGTCTTTATTGTTATGACTAAATATTTTTTGTTAGATGTTTATCTTAAGTCACAATCATATACTGGTTTACTTAATAAACAAAGTATTAAATACTCAGTTAAAACAAGAACAGTTTTTATTTCAGATGCTACGATAGAAGTAAAATCAAGTAATGGTTTGCAAAATACAAATTCTCCTTCCCACGCTCGGTTCAAAAGGGTATGTTGCCTAACATGATTATGTTGATGATAAAACTACGTTTTAACGGTTTTAAGCGCGGTAATTTATTTGATTTTGATTTATCCGACGTTTCGGCCGCCGAAGTTTTGACAATACACGTTAGACAAATGTCATCTTTGTTGTCCGTGACCACGGCCACTGAAAAGCGGCCGAAACGTCGGATAAACCAAAATCAAATAAATTACCGCGCTTAAAACCGTTAAAACGTAGTTTTATTATGTATACAAGTCGCGAAAACTTAAGAAAATATTATGATTATGTTGTATAAGATAAAGTTTTATTACCATTCGTCCAACTTTAAACTTATAAAGTTTAAAGTTCAATTACACGTTTCAACCAAATTGAATCAGTTTCGATGAAAGATGCTGTACTGATTAAAAACGATTAAAAATGTTTTGGTTCCTTCATCAACCAACCATATAAGAAATACCGGTTTTATGTCGAAAGCTGCCAATGCGCAAAAAATCCAGCTTTATAACTCGGAATGTTTCCATTATTTGAATTAAAAAAATATTCTATTTGTTGTAAAGTACTTAAAAATTTTGAAAAAATTGTACATCACAGCATTTAGGGTCGCAGATAGTCCTTGACTATTTCACTTCCATCATCAAATTATGAGGCGGAGTATACCTACAACTAGAATAACCTGACACACATTTCTCGATTAAAACTAGATCCATTGTTTTCACAGTATGATTATCCTAGGCCACAAGCTTCATACAACTACCACCAAAATCAAGCAGATACTTCTGCAAATGGATATCATTATGATAAACCTGGAACAAATATTGCTCAAGTTGGTGGACCTTCTATATCAGCTCATCAAGTGACTCAACAAGAATATGATTCTACGATATTTAATGGTCCACCGTTCATAGAATCTCAAATAAATATCCCACCAAATAGAAACTTCAACCAAGAATTAATATATAAAAGGTTACCCAACGAAGATGATCGAAGACTTTCAAACGCGCAGCGTCTTCAACAAAATCCTAATCAGAATGTAAACCAAATAAATTTACCCCCAACACCAAATATTAAAGAAAGATTTGCTACTCAGACAATAGATGATGATCAAGGCGCATTCATCAGCTCAGATATCTTTGGATTGGATTTTGATAAACAAAATTTTTCCGTAAGTCCAACGGGCCTTTTAATACCCAAATCTACACGAAGCGTAAGCTTTGCTGCAGGTGGATTTGGAGGTGGATTTTCAGGAGGAACTAGCATTTCATGTGATAAACCGTATCAGAAACCTCGTATGCCAACTTTTCAAAATGCTAAAAGAACTAGTGAACGTAGTAAGTACCACTACAGAGGTAAACGTATATATTAAAAAGCATCTATTACTTTTTGAAACACAAGTTTGCATCTCTTGTAACCTTTTTAAACCGAGACTGCGAGATTAGAAGTTGCAACAATACTAAGTTATAGTTATATATTGTTACAAGCCACATGACTCGAATTAAAATAAATGCAGTTGGAATTACTATAGAGTTTATTAGAACTGTACAAACACGTATAAAACTAGTACAAAATAAAACTGGATTCAACCAGTTTACACTACACGATTCAGTGCAATTCAATAGGCGCAAAGTTCGTCACCATGTCGCTGATCGAAAGTACTACACGTCTTAATCGTATCGTAGTCGTCGAATGACTGCCCCCACCCCTCCATTCGGGCATTGTTTTATATTAAACTGTACAAAAGGGGCAGCGTTAACCCACACATCTGGCAATGCAATAAAAACAAGGATTAAGTCATTCGACACTAATTACAGCTATAAAATAAGTACAATGACAATAGATGTTTTTAAAGTTTAAACACGAAATAAATTCAAAGAATTCGTTTTTACAACATGCAGCTGTGTGGTCTTTCTTGGTATATAACAATAAGTATGTAGTTACATATATATTATAAGAACCTTACCTTAGGAAAGCACAATATTAATAGTAAATTATAATTTTATAATGTAGAATATTGCGTACCTTATTTATTTATATTTGTTACGAAAAATATGATAACAATTATAGTTTAATTCACAACATTCAATTGATCCGCTGGATCTATTTTATATGATATCTCCACCACGAAAACGTATTAATATTTTCAGAGTGCGCTGAGTACATTTGGGAGCTAAGAATAAGGTCTGAAATGGAAAAAAGAAACAAACAATGTAAGTATGTTATCAATATGGAAAATATTCTGGAAAATTTGAGTATAATAGCATATGAATTATGTTGATACATAACACTGTATTCTGATATCAGTTTGTAAGTGGGTATAGCTTATGTAATTATTATGAAATTATTTTTTAGGTGAGAGTATGAGAACTAAAAGGTCTCAAGAAAGCTGGCCCCAGCAAAGTTCGCCTCAACAAAATTGGCCCCAAATAAACAGGCCTCAGGTATTTGGGTTTCACCAAAGCTGGTCTGAACAAGACTGGCATGCACAGGCTGAAATGCAACAACATAGTAATCCTGAAACAATCTGGTCACAGCAATTCTTGTACGATCAGACAGGGCGATCACGTTATGATAGTAATATTTATGGACCAACAGAACAATCGCAGGGTGGTGGTGCTTTCGGAATAGGTTTTCAAGAAGCTAAGCCCGAAGAGTTTCCACATATGGTTAGCATTTAACGTTATTTTGATAGACATGGACGATGTTTCTATTCAAATCATATCACAGATTTTGTACAGTTCAATGTACTGCTTTGTGCTTACTAGATTCACAGTTATTTCTGATCTAATAAGCTATTAAATGGCACTTGCAAATGGTCCATTAAATAATTCCAATAAAAATATCATCATACAATCAGTAACTAATAAGAAATTGGATTGGAAGAATAAATCAGTAAAACTTTAAGGTGTATTCTTTGACTTCCTACTATAGACCAATTCACCAACTACTGCCACAGTTATGATAACTACCTACCTTACTGATAAAAGTATATAAACTTTGATTCGTATATCACATGCGTAGCTAATATATTCATCAGCTACGCATGTGCTGCTTTCTCCTTCTTTTCGTGCGTTACATGGAGAGGAATCTTAATTGTCTTAAAATAACTACGTCATTTTCATTTTTAGGCTGCTCTAGGCTGGAGAGGTGCCACGGAAGAATATGTCTTTAAATGTGGCGGATCCCTTATCAGTCGAAATTTCGTTTTAACAGCAGCTCACTGCACAGCATCAGCACCTGATCCAACCATAACTGACGTCGTTCCAAGGATCGTGCGAATTGGCGACACCAACATAGGATTCCGAGCTGATGGTCGCGTAAGGAATATAATAATGTTCTAAGTTAATAAGAAAGTTTAATGAAACATCACTGTTAAATAATTAAATATAGTGAAAAACTTTGAGGGGACGTATCAATGAGAAGCCATTTTGAGTTGAAGAGAATTTATTTCATAATGTTGTCACCTATCAAAAATTAGTATTTTTAGTGTTGTCATATTCAAAGTTAATTTACCATATTTTATGTCTTGAACATAAGTTGGGCCCAGCAAAGAAAGTTATATAAAAATAAAGCATTAATTAAATGTTATTAAACAATTTTTAATATATTTATTTCCTGGCTACCCTAATGACTGATGTCTTAAAAAGTTATACAATTCAAATAATGTCAAGACCATTTATAAAAACAAAATCCAAATTTTAAACATTTCCATAGAAAATTGACAACACTAATGTAACACAATTCAAATTATAATTTAAGTGACAATAATACAATTATTTATTTTTACATTATTATATATTATCTTAAAGAATTATTGCAACTATTACATGTTGACCTAAACATACATTTTAGAATTATTTATATTTATTATTATACAATGCAAAAACCAAAATTACAAATAAAAATGTCAAGTTATACAATGTTAATTAATTTCAATCAAAATATGTCAATCAGTTTCTTTAGTATATTATATTTTTAATATTTATATCTGGTATTATATTTAGTATATTGTTAATTTTCAATATTTATATCTGCAATCTTATAATTTTACAATCAATTATTTTATCTTAAGTATTTTAAACATATCTATATAGGACATACACATTTTATTTAAATATTTCAATTTGACAGTGGTAATGGACACAATTTAGTATAAGACCTACTGTAAATTTTATTATTATGCCCCATTTTAACCTCAGCTACTCTAACCTTCCCATCAGGGCCTGGAAATGTTTTTACCATTCGCCCCATGGGCCAAGTAAGAGGAGGGACATTACTTAACTTTACAATCACCAAATCACCCTCTTTCAAATTAGTATAATCATATTTCCATTTTGGTCTATTTTGTAATTGAGACAAATAATCATTTGACCAAACCTTCCAAAAGTCTTGTTTTAATTTATTACATACATTCCAAAGCTTAAGCCTATTTACTTTTACATCTGTTAGATCAGTTTCAGGATAGCTTGTCAGGGGTGCACCTATGAGAAAATGACCAGGTGTTAAATACTTTAAATCTGACACATCACTACTCATTGGCAACAGAGGTCGTGAATTTAGTATAGCTTCTATCTGTGTCAAGATAGTACCAAACTCTTCAAATGTGAGACAAATGTTACCTACTATGCGCTTTAAGTGATACTTAAGACTCTTTACCCCTGCTTCTCATAGCCCTCCGAACTCTGGGGAGTAACTTGGTATATATTTAAATTTGATATAATTTGATGTACAATAGTATTCAATACAGTCTATGTGACTTTTAGAGGAATGTAGTTTATATAGGTTTTTTATGACATTATCTGCACCCTTAAAGGTTTTAGCATTATCACAATATATTTGTGATGGCATACCCCTCCTAGCAATGAATCTTTGGAGGCAGGCTAAAAAGGCTGGTGTTGTCAGGTCACTGACCAACTCCAAGTGAATAGCCTTTGTGGAAAAGCAAACAAATACTGCAACATAGCCTTTCGTTACTATTGGTTTCCGAACCCTTGCTACCTTTATGTCAAATGAACCACAAAAATCCACTCCTGTGACCTCAAATGGTCTAGAGGGCGTAATCCTTTGTACAGGGAGTGAACCCATTAATTGCTTAGGGGCCACTGCTTTTGCCCGGAAACATATTGTGCATTTATGTAAAATCTTTTTAACTTCTCTAATGCCGTTAACTATCCAATATTTTTGAGACAGTGAGCTTAGCACTAACTTTGCTCCAGCATGTAAAAGCCTGAGATGCTCTTTTCTTATAAGCATATATGTAATATTGGATGATTTGGGTAATATTATTGGGTGTTTTTTATCATAAGATATGTTTATAGCATTCTGAAGGCGACCTCCCACCCTAAGAATGTTATCATTATCAAGAAATGGATGTAGACCAGCCAAATTTGACTTAATTGGTTTATATTCTTTAATTAAATTAATTTCTAATAATAAATGTTCATTTTGAGTATGCCTTATTATGTACTTTAAAGAAATTTTTAACTCATTTGGAGATAATGAACCACTAAATTTATTATTTTTAAATCTACAATTATTCTGAAATCTCAATATCCAAGCAACAACTCTTTGTAATTTTGAAAAATCTGAAAACTTGTTAAAAATTATGTCATCAAATTTTACTAATTTATTAATTACTTGTTCCTTATTTTTAACATTTTGACAAGTTTGAATAGGTATTTGAAAGTAAACCTCACAAGTTTTAAAGTCATATTTATGATCAGACAACTGCTGTGGACCTTGCCACCATAAATTTTGGTTTTGTAGCTTATGTGGAGTTATGCCCCTAGACAACAAGTCAGCTGGGTTGTCTGCACTTCTAACATATAACCAAGTGTAACCCTGTGTTAGGTTTTTTATTTTGGACACCCTACTGGTTACATATTTATGTGATTTTAAATTAACTGATTGCAGCCATGCTAACACTATTTGAGAATCTGAAAATAATTTAATTTCTGGTTGAAATCTAGTAGATATAGTTTTATGTACTCTATTTGTGAGCTCAGCCAGAAGTAAGCAACTATTTAGTTCTAAGTTAGGCATAGTGATGGACTTGTTTAAGGGAGCTATTTTTGATTTTGAACATAATAAATTAATGTCAAAAGTATTATTTTTATAAACTACCTTGATATACAGGCAGCAACCTACAGCCTTGGATGAGGCATCACAGAAACCTATGAGCTGTACAGACTGTATGTCTGACTTTATGAGCCCTCTAGTAATGCTTATCGTTCCTGTGTCTTGTAAGTCAACTAAGAATTTTTCCCATTCCTGTAATTGTTTATCAGGTAACTTAGTATCCCAATTTAATTTTAAAGCCCATAACTGTTGCATAAAAATCTTAGCTTTTACTACTATAGGACCTAATAATCCAAGTGGATCAAAAATTTTTCCTATAAAACTAAGAATTTGCCGTTTTGTCACAAGTTGTCCAGTGCTCTTAGGACATGTAAAGCTAAATGAGTCATTCTGAACATTATATTTTAGCCCTAATGTTTTTATAATATTATCTTTATTTATTTCCAATTCACCAAAATATTTTTCATTTTCAGGAATATCCTGAAGAATTTGGTTTACATTGGAGCACCATTTATGCAAATTAAAACTTCCTTTCTTTAATAACTCTATTAATTCCATTTTTAGATGTTGGAGATGCTGGATATCATCACCCCCACAGATAACATCATCAACATATGTATTTCTTACTAAAGCTTGTGAAGCTAGAGGATATTGATCCTTATATCTAAGTGCAAGCTCTAAAAGACACCTAGTAGATAAAAATGTGGACGCTTTTAAACCATATGTCACTGTTTGCAACTGCAAACAGAGAATTGGCTTTGAGGGGTCATCCCTCCATAATATATTTATTAAGCCTAATTGACTTTTATTTAAATGAACTTGTCGAAACATCTTTTCAATATCACACATTAGTGTGAAGCGATAGGTTCTGAACAAAATTAGTATGTCCAACAATTGATTTTGAACAATAGGTCCATTTAACATTTTATCGTTTAAAGATGTTCCATTTTTTGAAGGCATACTGCCATTGAACACAACTCTCAATTTGGTTGTTTTGCTGGCTTCATTTAAGACAGCATGATGGGATAGAAAATAGACTGGGTCATTATTTATATCATAAGTACTAATATCAACTATTTTTGCATGCCCTAGCCTTATATATTCCCCAATAAAATTCTTATATTGTAAAAAATAGTCAGGGTGAGACTTAAATTTATTTTCCAAAGTATAGAACCTTTGAAGGGCAATATAAAAAGAATTGCCTAATTGTAACTGTTCTATGGGCAACTTCAATGGCATGTCAACGAAGAAGCGGTTGTCAATAAGCCGAACAGTGTTTTGAAAGTTATTTTCAGCCTGCTGACATTCCGAACTAATCTTAGGTTCCAAGGGAACCTTCTCCGCTAACCAGAAGTTTTCCATAATATTTTGTAAGTCACATTTGGTCTCATCCATCACAAAATTTGATACTAAATTGACAGTTTCATTTTTACTCATGCTTAGGGTAGGAGGAGTTACTGTACTGCCCCCCACTATATAGCCAAACATGGTATTTTGCAAAATTATGCCATTATTTAAATTTATTTGACCTTCCTGTATTATTTTGAAATAAAAATCTGCCCCTAATAATAGCTGAATTTCAGAGGGAACATTAAAATCTTCATCTGCAAGTTTAATATTTTGTGGAAGGACAATATTAGAAATATCAACATATTGTTGTGGTAATTTACTTGTAATTGTGTCCACAAGGTGGCACTTTACCTTAAATGCAATGTTTTGAACGTTTGAATGCAACACTAGTTCAGTATATTTATGTATTTTAGTAGGATTATTGCCTATTCCCACAATATCGCAGGATGCATTCATAGCATGCACATTCAATACCCTGACAAGCTTATCCTGAACTAATGAGGCCTGACTACCACTGTCAAGTAACGCTTTTACACATATTTGCTCTCCAAACTTATTAATGAACTTCACTTTTATTGTGGGTAAAAAAATATTAATATGTGAACTCTTTTTACAATGCAACCCCACTGGGATAACTTCTGAGGTTTCACATGAACCTGTGCCTGATGTCTCCTCATGCAAGAGACTATTATGTCTTTGTTTACAATGCTTGCATGTGAAATTGAATTTACACTTATTTTTATGTGGTTTGAGACACCTATTGCACAAACTTTTATTTTTTACAAATTCTAAACGTTCCCCTATTATTGCTGTTTGAAACTTAGGACATAAATGTAAGGGATGATAATTCTTATCACAATAACTGCATGAGGATGATTTTAATTTAATATTTTGAGTAGTAAGGTTTGATACTTTATAATTAAAAGATTTAATTTTGGTACCCTCATTAGCCATACTTTTTTGTATAGGACTATCTTCTAAAGCTATGGCTCGCCTTTCTAAAAATGATAAGAATTCATCCATAGTGGGCAAAACATCAGGGTTCACCCTATCTATATGATACGCTCGGCAAGTATAAGTGTCTAACTTACGAGTAAGTATAGATATTAATAACATATCCCACTGTTCAATAGGTTGATTTAAGTTTTTAAGTGCATATAAATGCTGCTGCACATTCGACATAAATGCTCTGATGGAGCTGGCAGTGCCCTTTTGCATGTGAGGAATATCTAATATAAAACTAATGTGATTCGAAATTAATCTAGTTTGATTGTCATATCGCTTTTTAAGTAGCGTTAATGCCTCTGGATAGGATTCACTAACTAATGGTAGGTTAATTATAACTGCTAAAGCATCACCACTAAGGTATTTTCGTAAATAGAACAGCTTTTGTATGCTGGATAAAGAGCCATTATTGTCTATTAAGGCACAAAACAGGTCGGAGAATGGTTTATACTGCGTAAAATTGCTCCCATCGAATGTCGGTATATCTATATTCGGTAATTTCGAGTTTACTATGTTGTATTTTTCCTGTTCAGCATACCTACGAAGTACTTGGTTCAACTTTGCAATACTTTGGAAGTATTGAGTCTCTACTTCCTCTACCTCCTCTTTGTCCGTGGCATCCAAAGTGATAATTTCTATATTTAGCTCCTCATATTCCTTGTAAGCGGCTGCCAATCTGTCCCGGCGCGCCTCAAGCATATCAATGCTGGCTGCAGCCAAGGATATTGCATCTTGTACAAATGATTGCACACGTGTTATCACGCCCTTGAGCGTGCCACGCTTGTTGCGCAATCTTGCTAATTTTTGCTCCATTTTTAACGAAACGAACACAGACACTATATATAACACTTATTTTTATGCACTTACTGCTTATACAGTGATATTTCAACGATAGACTCGTTAATCTGCAAGCCCACTCCCACGCCGCTGCCGTGACCTCTGAACTAGGCCTCGGTCGGATTTCGATACTTATACTGCAAGCTGCACCAAGCGCCGCCCGGTGATATTTATGTTTAAAAATGATTATTATGCGCCGGTAATTAGTTTTTTAAATTCGAAGGACCACTCACTATGTTAAATAATTAAATATAGTGAAAAACTTTGAGGGGACGTATTAATGAGAAGCCATTTTGAGTTGAAGAGAATTTATTTCATAATGTTGTCACCTATCAAAAATTAGTATTTTTAGTGTTGTCATATTCAAAGTTAATTTACCATATTTTATGTCTTGAACAAACGATTGGTAAACGTCTCACGTGATCAAAGGTTAAGCCTTTTTGAAGTGAAACTTCTTTATCAGCGTTGGAAAAAAAATTACCGTCACATTTTTCGGCTACGCGTCACATTTTTCCGTTACGCGCCATCTTTTTCTTGCTTGTTTCACTTCTTACGTGTGTACACAAGTACACGCACACATTTTTTTTAATTCAAAGAAGTTAGTTAGTTTGTTGCAATACAATGTGGCAACGCCGCTAGTCTTTTGGAACAGTTCCCGATAAGCCGTAGTGGCTACTTTATCTATATACTAGATGTACCTGGCAAACGTTGTCTTGCCCTTAAAAATAAAAATATATAAACCGATTGCAGCGCTATCAACCGGAACCAATTGCTAATCTAAACCATTCTCGAATCTACTTGAAAAAAACCCAAAAATACATCAAAATCTTAGCTACTGTGAATCCTAACCATGCCGGAATCCACTTGAACACACTCAAAAATAATTTCACCTAAATCCTGGAACCCGATTGCAGCGCCTTCTACCTGGTTCAACTTTGATTCTAAACCATCCCGGGACCCACTTGAACACGCACAATAATAATTCACCTAAATCCGACGAATAAAAATGACTTTAAATGCAGTCACCATTGCCGAAATCAGCCGAGAAAGATTATAACATATTTTATGAATGGCTTGACTGATGTTTTGACTGATATTTTTTTAATGATAATTTTTTTATTGATGAATATACACTTATTACCCTATTACGGATTAAAACTATTCTAAACACACAAAAAACACAACAGCCGTTTTTGAGTTATAAATGGTGACTTTGTTTTATTTATCTATAATTTAGAACCTTTTTTAATTAGTTTTAATGTTAGTCAATAGGATGTATTCCTAAGTTAATGAAACAAATATTTTCAAATATTACCGTAGGCCATGCTAGCATTTCTAAGATTTCATCAGTCCAGTTTGAATTGACTGGGGTACATAATCAATAATATTAATACCCATAATCATTAAGACCACTGCTGATAAAAACCTTTCAGTTTAAGACGCGAGTCCGGTAACCATCAAACCACCACAGCTGGTTACTTATATTCTTATTACGAGTTATGGGACTCGAATTAAAATGCCGTTGGAATTACTATAGAATTTATTAGAACTGTACAAACACTTATAAAACAAGTACCAATAAAACTGGACGCAACCAGTAAAAACATAATGCACGATTCAGTAACACGCACAAAGTCCGTTACGATATAGCTCATCGAATGTACACACGTCTTGCCTTGCTTGCAATTATCGCTTGACTGCCGCACCCCGCCGTTGCGGCATTTCTTTATACTGTTAAATACAATATGTCTCCTACCTTTTCGGCATTCGGACATCTTTTGTTTACTTTGTGTTTAAATTTTGTGAATGCAAAAACAGCCCATTGTGTATTATAAACTTTTATGGCAGTCATTAGCCAGGTGTGATTCTAAGAAACTCGGTCCACGCTGACGGGCAGACATATTGCATCGGTATAGTATAAGGCAAAGCCGCAACTGAGAGATGAGGCAGTTCAGGGAAAACTACGATCAAGGCAAGACTTGTGTACATTCGCTAATCTATTTAATGACGGACTTTGCGCGTGTTATTAAATCGTACATTACGATTGAACTGGTTGTGTTCAGTTATATTTGTACCAGTGTTATACGTGTTTGTATAGTTCTAATAAATTCTATAATAATTCCAGCGGCATTTTAATTCAAGTCCTGCAACTCGTAACAATACAATTTTTGATTAACAGATCTTTACGCAAAAACGTCGTCGACGACAAGCTATAGACCCGGGGCGACTCGATGTCAGCATCCTCGATATAATCAAGCCCGTAGAATACGATCCTAACATGAGATACTTCGACATTGCTCTTCTAAGACTCGAGTATCAATTAGAATTTAACAAACACCTACAACCAGCTTGCCTGTGGACAAATCCAGGTGCAATTAGTAGAGTACGAAAAGCAGTAGCAACTGGATGGGGCATCGTGGATCTTGGTAAGAACTGTTCTGTTTTTTGTTTCACCTTCTAGCTATAACCATATTTAGGGTCGTCACAATTATCTCTCAAAACAGCATTTTTTTTTATTTGATTGGATTTAAACAGTTATAACTTTACAAAATCGAAAATCAATTAAGCAAAATCTGTGTAGATTTCATTAAAATATACCTCGAAAAAAGATATTAGCTGCTGGTCGACTCTCAACTTCAAAACGTTACATATAATAGTGTTTTATAAATAAGTAAAATTTAACCAAAACAGTTGTTTAGTTGAAAGCTATTAGCTAAACCCGGTATAAGTTTTATTTTTTTCGTAAAAGTAGAAAATCTTACTGAGAAAAATGCCGAAAGGAGTCTTTACATTATATAGAAGCTGATATACATATATTTGAAAATTAGTGAAACATCGACTTTCTTAAAAATTCTCCAGCGGCTGGATTTGCAAATTTGTGTTAATATATAAAAAACCGTTTATACTTGTACAAAACACAATAAATAACTTTGAAATGGTTTTTAAGCTGAGTATGTTCAAGAAGCATGCTTTTTATCGTGATATTCTGTACTAAAATTACATAATTACCCCGTATTCATAATAGTTAAGTTATACAAGGTTATACAGGCTCATTAAATAATGTTATTCATAATAGCATCATTAACGCAATTATTAATTTTTAAAAATTATAAGTTTCTCTTCCAAACCTCCTATAAGTATTTTTTTATTGCTGAAGCACAGCAGACAGTTTGAGGGCCCAGCGGTGATGGAAAGTGTTTGACATCACCTATGAACATTAGCAACACCAGAGCTGCTGCCAATATGCTGCCAACCTTGAAAGGATTACTGGAACCTGGCCACTGATTCCGGAACACAGCTCAAAGTTGTTATAGCAGCATACTGTAGTCCAGGAGTGGTAGCCAACGGTCAAATATAGTTAATTACGGTCAAATACCCTACCACATGGCTGTTAATGTTTATTTATCTAAATTTACGACAGATTTCATGACAATATTTATGAACACTTTTAAAAGTTTGGCCGTTTATGCTTTTAGTGACCAGTCGCACTACGTTAGACCTGCAAGCTGGTGAGTTGGATATCATCGACACGGGGACCTGCAACCGACTGCTCCGACCATCATTCGGGAGGAAACTCAGTCAGGTCGTGGATCATCAACTCTGTGCTGGGAAATTGTCTGGTGGCTCTGATGTTTGCCAGGTTCGCTTATCTTCTATATATCTTCTTCTCTTATATATAAAAATGAATGTTTGTCTGTATGTCTTTTATAGAAACGTATCGATTATGTGATGATCTTTACCAAAGTTGTTGTGCATGAGCCAAAGAAGGTTTCTGAGTTGGTTCACAATTGGACCCGGTAGGTGGCATTGCTTTCGGTATAACGATTGAAGCTTTTCCGGACATGACGACGTCTGCCGGGACAGCTACTATATTATACTAAATTATATATATATGTGTCGGAGAACGGCCTCGTTCTCACGACATCTTCTTTAGGTATTGCACGTTTAGTGGGCGTCATCAGGATAAAATGCGAGCATAAAACACAATAGCCACGGTTTATACACTTTTAATTTAGATTTGATCAACATTATGACATAGTTTAGACCGAGCAGCAGGTTCAGGGCACCGCTCATACTTCCAACTTATCACTTTCTTTAAAATACTCCATGGTCCAACTCGACCTGTTGCCACCAACCAAATGTGCCACAAAAACTCCTCCGTCTACCGAAGTAGATACTACTCAAAGTATAGAGGGCGTCTGACCCCGCTCCGCCATATTATGCTCTGCTCTGATTGGTCGTTTATTAAATTACAATATTCATAACTTTTATTAGGTTAGAACGATCTTTAAGTTATAGAAACATTTAACAAATCAAATTAAATTAAATTAAGAATTTTAGAAGTAATTAAAATGTAAGCAAATGATATTGTGCGTTATACATCCAGTCAACAATACATCCAATTATTACGTAAAAGGTGACTCATCGCGATATCTCAGGAAGTATAATACCCATAGTCTTGAAATTGGGCATGGACCTTTCTTTTGCCAAGTAGAGGTCAAATAAGAACGGATTTTAGGGCACGAGTATTAGCTAGTATAACTATTATATTACCTAACTTGCATATGCCCATGACTTCATCTACGCTTGATTTACAATTCTCGCGGGATTCCCGGGATACAGCATTTAAAAAAAAGAGTGTAAACTATCGTTTTAGTGAAAACTGTGCCGGTAAAAGTTAATTTTTGAGCACCCGAACAACTTCAAACCGAAGGAAAATTTCCGCGGGTTTATTTAATGTTTGCCAATAGGCAAACTGGCAAACAGACCACCTGGTGATAGGTGGCTACCGTCGCCCATGGACATCGGCAACACTAAGGGAGCCGATGCGTTGCCTACCTCGTTGAGACTAGATATCTGTTCCCGCTCTTTTGTGAAGAGCCCCATATTGTAGCGCTTTGGAAAAAACCGCGGGATTCCCGGGATAAAAATAATCATATTTTTTTACATACAATTTTCTACCGATAAAAAATAAATGCATTTGAAATTTGTTTTTTTCTTAATTTGGCCATTTTAAGTCATTCCCAGAAAATTCGCGTGGGATTAGTGCGATAACAAGTAGCGCAGATTTTTAGTTTAAGTATTTGCTGTCTGTTGGCGACAGAGAAACTCCTTTAAAAATTATGCTTTTTCTTTATATTGACATAGTGATATTGTCTGAAAAATATAAAAAAATTCTAATATACGTTTTGCTATCGAAAACTGTTTTAAGTTCATTTCCGCCTCGTCCGCTATACTGTCGATCGGCGAAAACCACGCCAAAATTGGCCCAGTAGCTTTTATGTAAATCCCCGAAAAACAGACAAGAAATCTTTAAAAAAAATGCATCATGTTCTCCATCGTTTATATAGTCTATTCCAGTTGTATTTTTTAAACATCTTCACTTTACAGAGATGGCATGTTTAGAATTTTATAATATTATAAATAAAAACAGTCCATGAACGTCACACTGCTGGGCTCGGGCCTCTCACTATTGGGGAACGGACAGAATACCTGCCACGCTTGTCCAGGCGGCTTGGCGGATTTGACTCATCGGTTATCTCGATGTGCAGGATTCATCACCGTTGTTAGCACGTGGTAATTGTAACAATATACACACTAATTCAGAAAATTGCCTGTCCGAATCCAAGATTCGAACCCACGCCCTTTGAGTCTGAGACGCGTGCGCTAGCCATTACGCTACCACGACTATTATTATAATCTCTGGTTGTCAAGCGGAACACGGTTACAAGCAGCGAATAGTTCGTCAGCCCACCCTTGCCGTGACCACATTCCGTTCGCTTTTGATTACACTTTCGTGCACTAAAGTTGTACGCTTCGTTATGAGTTGTTCTTGTTGTTTTAAATTAAGTTTTTGTTACGGGTGTTTTAAATTTAATTGCAATCCAGGACTAAATACCATTTTACACAGACATGCCAGAAAATGGTTTATTTCTTAACTTTTCACTGTGTATATTTTATTCATAACACCTAATAAACTTCTTGTATTCCTCTCCTTTCTGTAAATTTCTTCTAAATTGACAAGTTTAAAAAAAATATGGCAATAATCATAGGATAATGACAATTAAGGAGGCACTAACAATTAGAGCTGTGTCCGACTTTGTTTCGTTATAGCAAAATACTGAGTGCCAACCACATTTCGCAAATTACGGCACACATTTTAATTATTATTGTATGTCTTTAAAGATCACGAGCCATAAAAATACCCCGGACTTTTGGAGAGCTTGCGTGGGGCCATGGGGAGGCCAACACGTGTATGTAAATGTGGGGTGACACTGACCGGCGATTATCTCTGTCTACACCACATAATAATGCACCCAAGGACAAGCCCTGGCCAGTGTAGGACTATTGTGGGAGATAAGAACAAAAAGTACCGGGCTATTGGGTTGAACTGCTAGTGGTACTAGGGGTCTGAGAATATGGGAACTATGGCGTCTAAACGTCACAGTGTTCGGGGAACATGGAAAAATGGACAGACGGTGACTCGCCACTCCCTGCATGGGCCTCAAAAATGCCATAGAAGACAGGGGCAACATGGGTGTGAGTGGCTAAGGGGTGTAGACAGGTGGGCTGCAGATTTACCGAAGCTTCTTTCGACGTTAGGCCATTTATCACTTCCAACCCTGCAGCTTGAGTCTTAGCTCCAACGCTCTCCACTCCGTGCCGACTGGCTAAGGCAAGCACGGAGGAGCAGGCCTTACCTTGGCCCCCGGAGTCAGATCCGAGGTCGCTACTCACCTAAACGCTCGCTACAAAGCCTCCCTGCGGGCTTATTTATTGTTATTATTAATTATTATTGTTAAATGTCCCAATTTCTTACAAGCAATAAGAGTGACCATTTTTTGTGACCTGAAGTGCCACAAAAAATGAAAAGAGTGCGCGAACTTACCCCAAAAATCAACAACAAAACAACAACAAAAATCTAGTCAAGTTACATACGGGGACTGTACCTAATACATATTATATGTTATCAAAACAGATGTAAATTAAAACACGTTTTTAAATGATCTTTACTGCATAGATGTATTTTTAATTGATATTCAATCACTTTATAGCTTGCTCCTAAAATATGCCTTGATGTTAACTGAATATGAAATGAAAGGCATTTAAATTTTAATTTCAAAATGGAATCTAACAAATTACTTACTGAATTTAGGCATTAATGTATTGCCCCCTACTCAATCTCCATTTATGGGCGAAAACTCTGATGTAGTCAGTTTTAGTGTTGAGTAAAGGTAAAAAGTAAATTGTTATATTATATTATATAATGTAGAGGGTTTGAGTTTGTACAATGAATTTGGAAATTAGAAAATCAAAGGCCTCATTCGGACAAGCAGATTTCGAAAATACCTATTAGAATTTTTTCCTGTTTGTGTGTTAGAGCATAACGTGAAAACCACTGAACAGTCAATCAACACTTAAGATTTTTTTTCCCAATAATGAACTCGTTTCTGTGAGATAGACGAATATAGCCCAAAATTTTTCCAATGTTTTTGAGCAAATCAATTATTTGATTTGATTTGAAGGTCACTCAGCGATCGCGTAACAATTCACTAATATATAATAATAACATATACGTTGTCATCATGGAAACCCGAACGACCCATCGCTGGGTTCGGGCCTTTCGTTTATAGGGGAACCACACCCGCCGCGCTTGTCCAAGACGGATTAGCGTCCAGGTTTCAAAATAAATTTTTCAGAACGAGTTGTCCTTTCCTTCACCAGGTAGTAATTGTAGTGATATGAGGTCAAAAGACGACCTAAGTAGTGTATGCTGTCCGGTCAGAGTATGAACTCGCGCCCCTTGAGTTTGGGACACGACTGCGCTAACCACTAAGCAACCACGCGCTTTGTTTGTATTTACTTTCCTACTTGCTACTAGATTGCTGTTCCTAGGCGTACACTGTACGGGTAATACATATAAATATGGTTGTTGTGTGAAAAATGTTTAAATTATACCTTCATTGTATAATATTTTATTTTTAAGCTATTACATACCTTTTATCGCGGGCTTTGAGCGCGGCGACCGAATCAAGAAATTCCGTAACGAGAATAAAAACTAACACCCCCACTCCGCCTACCATGTAGCTCGGCCCAGCGTTCGCTTAACGTGTATGTATATGGTACGACTGTACGAAGCTCGCACGGATCGAGACGAGCTGCTCCGCAATCGGACGAATACGTAAGCAGCTGTTTGTGAGAAAGTATATAGGTGTATAGGTATCTATCATATCTTTATAATGCCACACTCGCCGCATGTGCGCCCCGTAAGTATACATGTATATGTATACATAGGTGATTTGTTTTCTTATCGGTCACCACGCTCAAAAAGAGTAACTTGAATTAATATAAAAAAAATACTGCATAAATAAAAAATAAATAAATAATTATAATTGCATAAGTTGATAAAAAATGCTATGCAATAGCTTTTTTTTTATTATAATTAATAGTTTGTTATTAGTACGTTTATTTAATTTCAAGCTCAATGGGGTGGCGTGCCCACGCCGTCTTAGGTTGTCGGCCGATACCCTACCCTATTCTATTGTTTTAAAATTAGACAGAATGGGCCGTAACGGATATTTTTGTGGCGACCACTTGTGTCATTGGCGTGAACACTAGGTCATCATGCCAATAAAAATGGTTGAAAAAAAACTTTATTACTCAAAAACCGTATTTCACAGGGTGATTCAGGAGGTCCCCTTCAGGTGAAGATCATGCTACCGATCAAGGACCAAGGCAGCATGCATGCAGTCTTGGGCATCATATCCGCCGGTGTCGGATGTGCCAGACGGGACACTCCTGGCATCTACACAAGGGTTACTAGTTTCCTTGACTGGATTGAAGGACACGTTTGGCCATAATCCCTAAATAAATATATCCTATGAGCATTTTTGTATTTGTTTCATTTTACGAATAGAAACAGCACCTACTAAAATACGAATACACTCTATCCACGGGCACCGACTTATGTGTGTGTATGTATGTGTGTGTGTATATATTTTACCAAGCTTTTGAAGTGTCTAGAATATGACGGACGGCTCCATACCCACTTTGTGCAAGGCGATCACTGCAATCCTATTTTGTTTAACACCCCATTCCATATTGTAATTTGATAATGAACACGAAAAAATATGTGAAATGGCGCAAAATCGAAAGAAGTTTTTAAAATAATATATGTGTTCCAAATTTAAAATCATTAAAAAGTAAAAAAAAAAGTCTAGGCCAGACTCTAACCTCTAATAGTCAAATTGAAATTAATGAAATGTCGCTAGGAAATACTGGTCAGTTAGTAAATGTATATTATTGTGGCACTCGTCGGTCGCTGCCGCGGCGCGGCTCGTGCATTTTGGTTTACAGAAAACCAACTGCTCGTCGCGACCTTCAGCTGCGTCTCGCAACACATGTATACCAGTTGTTTCAAAAGTCTGATTGGTGTAAGTGCTTGACAAAAGTTGTGTAATTAAATCATTACGTCCATCGTCTGGTGCCATCAGGAAACATTTTCGCTTGAATTTCAACTCGGATCGTCAACGTTTTCTAAATATGACGGATCTGTTTATCCTTATCAATTCCATTGTAGGACTTCCTAGTCCTAGTCAAATCTAGAGCAGGACGTTATTGATCTTAATTAGATACCTACTCATTTTAGGATTGTCATAAACCTTAAAATATTTTTCAATACGTTTTCTATCTGATGTTGAGTAATATTCTGCTATGTCTTCGGAACTTAGGATCTAATAGCAATGGAATTATAAAGAACTATTCTGATGCTATACTAAATCCAAAGCAAAAAGAATGATCAAAATCGGTTCAGAAGCAAAAAAAGTTATGAATGTCATACCTCAAGAACTACACATTTTACCTGATTTAAACGAATTTTCTACATCTTTGAAACCCAAAATTCGATAACAATGAAATTTGTACCAGACTACTATGAAGATACTCTGAATCAAATACAAAAGAAATCATCAAAATTGGTTCAGTAACAAAAAAGTTACAGAAGTCAACCATTACAACGTTTTCTGCTAGAGTTTATAGATTTATTGCTATATCTTCGGAACTCAAAATCTAATACTAATTAAATTTATATAAGTTCATTCTGAAACTGTAATTAATAGAACGCAGAAAGAATGACAAAATTCAGTTTAGAAACAAAAAAGCTATGGCTAAATCACAAACAAAAATTTACACGACTATAGTTAATTAAGAACCTCGTCATTTTTTAAAGTCGGTTAATAAGGATAATTTTTATTTCAAGTTAAATAAATGTTATTGTAAAAATTATCATAAGGGCCATTCACATATTATGTCACACGAATTTTATGATTTCTTGACTCCTCGCCCGTCCTTGTCATAGCTGATCAGAGTCGTGGGACTGTTCCCACCTTATTGTGACATATTTAGCAAGATGGCATCAAGAAATTATTAAATTAAAACAGCAGCAAACAACAGCAGTTCAGTAATTAGTTTTATTTCCATTCAAAATATTTTTAAATAACTTTAACACAATGGCCATACAGATAGTTACAAATATTTTCATTAATAACACAAATGTTGTGTTTTAAAGCTTAAATATATTAAATTTTGAAACGGACTCTTTGTATCGTCATCGTTTGTATCTAGACTTAATCATTTAGTTGTGTTTAGTTTTCTCGTCAGAAGTTGCACAGTATTAGATAGATTAAAAATTTAATGTTAGTGTATTATAACTAACTATTTGCTTCTGTTCTGTTTCTATATTATAAGTACCTATCCATTTTTGGTTTGGATTTATTGTTATATTTTGTTAGGCCTTAAATTTAGGGATATATTGTTGGATAAATAATAAATAAATAGAAAATTAAGATCCCTTCCCACCCTTGTCATACAAAAGATAAGAAATAAAAAAAGGAAAAGAATGTAAAAAATAGTATATAAAAAACCCTCTAAAAACGCAAAAAAAACCCGAGCAATCTCGTTCGCTCGGAGAGAGAATTGAAAAAAACCCTTGTCACACACAGCCACACTTTGTCAACCCCCTGCACCTCCCCTTAACATGTGATTTATTTAAAGGTGGCACTTATATAATAAATAATAACAGCCCCTAAATGTCCCACTGCTGGGCTCGGGCTTCTCATTAGAGGGGAACGAAGAGTATAACCCCGGCCACGCTTGTCCAAAGCGTCTTGGAAGATTTGACACACCCGTTATCTCGATGTGCAGGTTGCATCACAATGTTTTCCTTCACCGTTGTTAGCATGTAGTGGGATGGTCCGTAATAAGCTTATAATATTATGACCTTTAATAAAATTTAGAAACCTGTTACAAGCAGGTTCCTTATTCAAAGACGGTAAAAGTATAAAAACCCAATAACAAGTTTTGTATTACCATTTACCTTGTGAGCTATACAGAGAGAAGCAATACGATTTAATTTTATGTAATTAACCATCTTAATAATATCTCCCTTTTTCCTGTGCATTTAGTGCAAAATATATCATAAAAAGTTACGATGTATCAATTTTCCGTAACACTTTTGTTGACTTTTGGTATGTTATAATAACATTTTTCTGTGATACAAAAGTCTGCAGCGTCAAAAATATATCTGTATTTATTGTGTTACAGTGTCAAAAATATTAGTGAGTGCAAATCCTAAAGAAAGCAGTAACGCGACAGGATTAAATAGATTTAAGAGAGTAAGTGCTTATATTTTATAATTTTGCTTCTTCAAAAATATTCTCATATGTAATTTAAAATCCAGTCTTCTGGGAACCTTACACTTTTTCTTCAATGACCGAGGCCCAGTATTCTATTTCTCTCTCTCAGTCTTAAGAGATTATAGGTACAATACTATATAACTTTCCTTCCTTGTAGGTATTCGTTTCTAATTTAATGTAATAAAGTAATACAAATTAAAAAAGTTAAACATTCAAAAGTTTTTATTTATACTAAGTATTTTTTATTGCATGAGCTTAGCAGACAGGCCGTCAGCCTATCTGATGGAAAGCGGCCACCATCGCTATGGACATTTGTAAAGTACTACCACTTTCTAAAGGGAGACTGGAACCTGGTCACTAATGCCGGAACACAACTCAAAGTTGTTATGGTGGCATATACTAGACCAGGGATTGTAGCCATTCAGATGGGGAAATATTCTAACTTCCTGATTGTGTGTTGTTTTGTCGCCTCTTACGACAGGCTGATCTGCCGCATGAAATTGTATTGTTTCTCCGTTCCTACACGGATAAAAACTGATCTGCAGGAAAAAAAATATAAGGTTATACACATACATTAAAAATTAAATTTACTTCCTACTCTAACTATATCGCTTCGCAATGTGTTATTTCTTTTTAATACCTCGACTATGCAATTTCATAGCTTAGCATCTACATTGAAAACAATTTTACAGGAGAGCAGGAAATATCTTACAATCTTTAAAGACTGTTGCTTCAAAACTATTAATCTATCTATCTTATTAGGAGTTATTACAAAACAATTATTAGAATATTACCTTTAAAATCAGTATTTATACAATAACTGTTATATTCTTTTACCACATAATGACAATTGCGACTCTTTAATACTTTTGTTTACAAATATGTATGTGTATATTTTAGTTGCTATTAATATGATACGTATATATATGATTGAATATATTTTTAAAATATGCGCACTAAATACCGACCCTTTATTTGAAATGTAAAATTATCTCCAGAAGGTTGTCTGGAAGAAATCGCTATTAGCGATAAGACCGCCGATTGTACTAATTATAAGATTGTTAATTAATGCTTATTATTATTTTCTTGCGTGCAATAAAGAATATTCTATTATATTCTAATACTCCGCTTACATCGCCCGATTAATTTAGATTATTCTTTAAGCTACATTTTTGTAATTGTTTATTTGATGAGCAATAAAGCGTTATCTATCTATACTTTGTGACTTGGAGGGCGGTTACTTATGACTGCATTGTTTTTTAATGTCCTAGTATTCGTTGTTAAGTAGTAAGTGTTTCTATGTTTGTTGTTATTAATAAATAAAGGCGCCGTTATTTATTAATAACAACAAACATAGAAATTTATACACTCATACGTATCGTAAACTCACTACACATGAATGAATGAATGATCTATCTATCTATCTAAATTTAATAATATTATTATTAATAATAAATATAACAAATACTTTATTAAAAATAGAAACTAGTTACTAAAAATAATCTTAAGAAATTAGTTATTCTATTCCCATTTTCAAATTTCTCAAATGTCATAATATTACTAAACTGATCAAGGGCTTCATAAGGTTTTAAATTGTTCTTTTTATAAAATAGAACCGACAAGGCAAACGACAGAATCATGAGAGATCAAATATCGTTATTCAAATCTATCATATCATACTTATATCGTATGAGACATAGTTTCGACAGAAGTCACATTAGTACATACATACATACATACATAACTTCACGCCAGGTCCCTTGCGGGGTAGGCACGAACAACAGAGCGCCATTTAGGATTATTCTTACACACAGTCACATTAGTTATAATGTTAATATTACAATTTCACAATTACTAGCCATATTGGCGTGGAAAATTATTCTTAAGGTAGGCTTTCTTAAGGTAATAACAAAATATTACAGTTAAATTACATTTATGAATGCCAAGTTAAAAAAAGAGTAAGTATAAATGTCAAATACAACAAAAATAAATCAATCAATCAATTAAACCAGTTAAACTGGTTTATGTTAAATAAATTACCATCATATTCTTTAATAGTTTGAGGTAGTTTATTATACATTTTTATAATCATAATATTGCTATTTCTACGATAGATATGGCTATTCACCGGCGGGTGTGCTAAACCATTTCCATGACGAGTGTCACGTCTTCAAATTTTAGAAACTGGTCTGGAATGCATTGAGCAAATTCACAAGCTTTTTGATTTTATATTTTCTAAAGAGACAAGAGGCCACCACGGTGGTACATTGAATATTGCTCTTTAACATTATTTTTCTTGGGCGTTAAACTGTATTACTCCACAATATGAGCCCGTATCTAATAAGAGATCCTACGTAGCCGTGGTGAGTCATAAGGGCAGTTTTACCATCTGTTATGTTACAGATTTTCCACAACACAATATTTTTTTGACAAGTTTGTGCATCTGCCATGAACAAACATAGTCAAGAGGAATTTCAAGAAATAAAACATTAGTATTTTCAAAACACGTAACGTGTTATAAGATTTTTGTTTTGTTTTTGGTTTTCTGTTGTAAAATTGTATAAAACTCCTTTTCGATATATTTACATTTAGGTTATTGTTAGCAAGTCACTCAATGGAAAAGTACCTATGACAGCGTTTAGTAGTAAACATGATCATGTTCATTATCACTTTTAACTACTATAGAGAGAGAGAGAGAGAGAGAGATCTCCTATGCCCATTAAAAAAAAAAAAAATTTCACTGCTAGCAGGACAAAAAAGTGATAAAAAGCTGTGTTTTCCCTAAAATTTAGACGGGAAAACTTAAAGTTCCATGGAGAACCTCTTAAAATTGGAATTTTGAGCTCCACTTTTGACAGGAGCTTTGTTTGGGCATTTCCTGAGATATTTTTGGGTGAGAGCGAAAAAATAAATATCGACGTTTTTTGGCACTCTTTAATATATACATACAGTCAGTTACGCCCCCTTACAGTTTTAATATTACCGCTTAATTTAAAAAATTTACCTACAGTACCATCATCAACATAATCCAGAGAATTGGGGATCACATTATGAGCCACAACATGCACCGGATTCCTACGATGTCCATTACAATTATCACGATTCCTACAGCAATGAGCACCATTATCAATATAAGAAACCAGACACTCATTACGGTGTACCGAATTCAGGGTCATATAATAGTGGACAATTATCATCAATAAATTACCCAGGATTTAACGGCTTTCCAAATCAATACCCCTCGCAGCACACGCCTGATTATGATAGTCAATTTACACATCACCATGGAAGCGGTTACTTTCCACATCACCAACATCCACAACATACAACTTATAACAGACCTAACGAACAGCTATACTTCTCAGGACAGAATGGCTTCCCGGATCAGAATAGTTTTCCAAGTCAGAATGGCTTCCCGAGTCAGAATGGCTTCCCGAGTCAGAATGGCTTCCCAGGTCAGAATGGCTTCCCGGATCAGAATAGTTTTCCAAGTCAGAATGGCTTCCCGAGTCAGAATGGCTTCCCGAGTCAGAATGGCTTCCCAGGACAGAATGGCTTCCCGGATCAGAATAGTTTTCCAAGTCAGAATGGCTTCCCGAGTCAGAATGGCTTCCCGAGTCAGAATGGCTTCCCAGGTCAGAATGGCTTCCCGAGTCAGAATGGCTTCCCAGGTCAGAATGGCTTCCCAGGTCAGAATAGTTTTCCAGGTCAGAACGGCTTCCCAGGACAAAATGGCTTCCCAGGTCAGAATTTTGAAGGGGATTCGAATCCAACATTGCCAAATGGACAGCCTAATATACCACCAAACACAGGTAGTATTGGTAATCCTAATTCACCCAATGAAAACCTTAATACTGGTTTTCCACCGGCACCACAACCTCAAACTGATGATAGATTACTGGCCCCATCTCCAAGAACTAGAGGTGACCGACTGGGTGCTTTCATCAACAGCAATATATTTGGAACAGGTTTCGACCCTAATATTACAATAAGCCCCACGGGTGTACTCTTAGAATATGAAACAAATGCAAGTGGATGGGCTTACAGTACTGCTGCGATTACATGCGATAAACCATTTGAAGCTCCCGAAATGCCGGATTTTAGTGCTGATGGTCGTAGAATTAGTGAAACTCGTAAGTTATACATTTAATCAATATAATTTAGAGAACAGTGTCCTGGAATTAATTTACTATCTACCATAATACTCTAAGAGGAAAGTTTTGTATTTTTGTTACGAATGAACTCAAAAACTACTGGATTGATTTAAAAAAAAATTCAACATTCGAATCCTACATTATCCCTAATTAATATAGGCTATATAAAAATTAGGGATCCTTACTTAACCTTCAATTATGTGACTAATAAATATAAACAAAATACTTGACGCTAGAATCGGGTTCTACGTCAACGTCTGACGAGACTGGTGTAAACTCTTGTAGAAATATGTTGTAAATAATTAAAAATATAGAAGAAAGTAAACAAATATGGAAGAGTATCCTTATAAGTAAGATAATGCATCCAGCATGGCTTTATCGTATCTAAATAGCCGAGGGAAATCAAAAAACTACAGAAAATAATAATTATGTTTATTTTAGGATGTTTTGAATACATATGGCAATTAAGAGTGAGAAATGATCGAGAAAATTGGGACAAGCAATGTAAGTAACAACAAGATTTGGTTTGTGTTGCTTGTAATATATGCATTACGAGTATAATGATATATATATATATATATATATATATATATATATATATATGTGTGTGTGTGTGTGTGTGTGTGTGTGTGTGTGTGTGTGTGTGTGTGTGTGTGTGTGTGTGTGTGTGTGTATGTATATATAATATAATAAATAGTCGTGGTAGCGTAATGGCTAGTGCACGCGTCCCAGACTCAAAAGGCGCGGGTTCGATCCTGACCGAAACGCATGCACCACTTAGTCAGTTTTCTGATCTAATGTGCACATTGTTACAATTCCACGTTTTAACAACGGTGAAGGAAAACATCGTGATGCAACCTGCACATCGAGATAACCGATGTGTCAAACCTGCCAAGCCGCCTTGGACAAGCGTGGTGGGTATACTGTCCGTTCCCCCTATAATGGGAGGCCCGAGCCCAGCAGTAGGACATTTATGGGCTGATATTATTTATATTATAATGTACATATATACATATACATATATATATACCTATACCAATTTGAATTGAGTTAAAAATACAATTGTTACTATGTTTGAACTAATAATGATTTATAGATTATGTACTAACAAATTAGCTACTATTTAAATATTGAAAATGTTTTATTAGCTATTACGTGCAGACTTAGACAGTTTTCTGACCTGATGTGCGTGCATATTGTAACAATTACCACGTGCTAACAACGGTGAAGGAAAACATCGTGATGCAACCTGCACATCGAGATAACCGATGTGTTAAATCTGCCAAGCCATCTTGGGCTAACGTGGCGGGGATACTGTCCGTCCCCCTATAATGGGAGGTCCGAGCCCAGTAGTGGGATATTTATAGGTTTTTATTATTATTTATTAACTCTTTCCTCTGTACGTAAATTAAACTTAAATTATATTTAAGGCAATACCACTGGACTAGTAGGTAATGCATTTGTTTTCGGTGGAATGAACGCGGCTCCTGAAGAATTTCCTCACATGGTAAGCCTTGAACTATTTAATATTCAACTATAGTGAAACCTGGTCAAAGCCTTGGATAACCTCTACGGTTGACATGTTTTTTGATCAAAATATAGTATTTTTGGAAAATTTTGGGGTTAAATGATACACTATTGAATTTTCCATGTGTATTTATTGTGTGTAAAAATGAAGTACATTTCATACTATATTATTTTTATATAACTGCTAATGATATTGTTATGAGGTCCCAACATTTTTACATTGAAGTACCTTTGTTACTGTAAATTTTCAAACCTTATTCATTTTAGATTTAATTTTTTTAATGATTACCTCTATAAATAACACTTAAATCAATGTTTAAATACAGGGTGTCCCAGAAAGAATGGATAATCCTGAAACACCTTATAGTAGAGCTATTGGGGACCCAAATAAAAAAATCTATCTTAAGTAGTACCCAAATTACGTATTAAAAAAAAGTTGATATTTTCCATACTGCTGTGCGTTTCTGGAATATACAACAGCTACAAATAAATGAAATCCATAGGCTTTTTAGTGTTATAATATTTTACATGGACTATACTAAGGAATATACAGGAAATCGTATGAGTAGCTAGTGTAATTTTTTATAAAAGTTAATCTTAACTTAAATTTTAATCATGAAATTTGGTATTTTTTCATTATTTTTAATTTATAATTAAGCGTACTTGGTGAAAAAAAATGTATGAAACTCTAAGTGGCCAACTATTTAAAAAGTATGCGCGTTTAATAGAGATTCTAAAATGGTATGTATAATACATACTTTTGTCTGAAGTAAATACGAGGAATTTGCATGTTATTGCTAATAACATGCAAAAGGAGTAAATAAAACTAAAAACAAAATTTTAAAAATGATTTAATTTCTTGCCTTAACTAACATGGTATTTGAAAAAGTCCTTGTCCTTGTGACCTTGACGGATTTGCTACCTGCGTAACCCACCTATTGTTAATGCGAGACAAGGAGAGCATGACTTAAGTGTGAGCAAGCGAGAAGCAGGTATTGCACGCATTTAGTGCGTCACTCGACTCGTTAGATATCGCATGTGTTTCATCTTGTATTTGTTTCGCTGTGATTGTGATCAGTGTGAAAACGATGACACCCGGCTATTTCATTGGACTACTCGTTTTGCTTACTGATTAGGAGGTTGGTTTTTTGGTGATTTCACTGTGATTTCAACTTGGCTTGACTTGGAACTTTATTTATTAAAATGCCACGTATTCCGTACACGCCACAAGAATACGCAAATATTCACCTTATTTTCGGCGAGTGGAGTGGTAACGCAAGTGCGGCTGCAGCTCTATACAGGGAGAGATACCTTAACGTGCGTCACCCCGATTATCCCGTATTCATCAGAGTCCATGCGTGTTATTCGGAAGGAAGAATACCTGGCAGCGGAGTCGGTGGTACTAGCAGTGGAAGACCTGCTGTTGGTAATTATGAAGAAATAGTGCTTGATGAAATTGAGGAAGATCCTTCGACTTCTATAAGATCACTAGCACGGCATACCGGGTTCTCAAAATCAAGCATACACCGTGTATTAAAAAAACATAAGTTTCACCCCTACCATATAACACGGGTGCAAACTCTACAACAGAGAGACTACAACGCAAGATTGGTTTTCTGTCGACAGATGCTTGCGAGAATAGGAGAAAATCCACAATTCTTTAATCATATTCTGTGGACCGATGAATCAACCCTGAAGAGAGATGGATATTTTAACATGCACAATCTGCACAGCTGGCAACAATCAAATCCGCATCTAATGCGAGAGGAAAGATCCCAATACCAGTTTAAAATAAACTATTGGACTGGCATATTAAACGGAGTAATTATTGGACCATTTGAACTGCCCGGCAACTTATCTGGTCAAAGCTATTTAGAATTTTTGGAAACTAATCTGCCAACTTTATTAGAAGAGTTGCCCGAGGAGGTGAGAGAATCCTATTGGTTCCAAAATGATGGGTGTCCTGCGCATTATGCAGTAAACGTACTCGCGTATTTAAATGAAGCATACCCCAATAGATGGATTGGCCATCTGAGGCCCATTTTGTGGCCTCCACGTACGACGGACCTAAATCCGTTGGATTTTTTCTTATTGGGGTTGCTTAAAAGATGAGGTCTACTCCAAGCCAATAACAAATTCAGCAGAGCTAAGTAGCCGAGTACAGCAAGCCGCTGCAAAAATAACTCAAAGACGTTATGCGCGACTGCTCAAAAGAGCTTTTATTCGCAGATGTCGCGCTTGTATCAGGGTTGGAGGCAGACAGTTTAGGCACTTATTATAAATGTAAATAAAACAAAGTTTTATGACTATGTAAAGTGTTTTATTTTATAAAGCCCTTATTATGAGGTTCAGTTAGGAGAAGAAATTAAATCATTTTTATAATTTTGTTTTTAGTCAAATTTACTCCTTTTGCATGTTAATAGCAATAACCTCGTATTTACTTCAGACAAAAGTATGTATTATACCATTTTAGAATCTCTATTAAACGCGCATACTTTTTAAATAGTTGGCCACTTAGAGTTTCATACATTTTTTTTTTCAACCAAGTAATTAAAAACTTAAAACTTTAACAATAATGAAAAAATATCAAATTTCATGATTAAAATTTAAGTTAAGATTAACTTTTATAAAAAATTACACTACTCATACGATTTCCTGTATATTACTTAGTATAGTCCATGTAGAATATTATAACACCAAAAAGCCTATGGATTTCATTTATTTGTAGCTGTTGTATATTCCAGAAACGCACAGCAGTATGGAAAATATCAACTTTTTTTAATACGTTATTTGGGTACTACTTAAGATATATTTTTTTATTTAGGTCCCCAATAGCTCTACTATAAGGTGTTTCAGGATTATCCATTCTTTCTGGGACACCCGATATATAATTCTTCTGTACAGTCGAGAGCAGAAAGATAGTAGCAGCCAAGATGGTCAAATAGATAACAACATCGAAAATGATCATTAGTATCGGTACAACCAATGTGGTCTAATTGTTGGAATCAGTCTTCTTGACCAAAAACATCGCTACACGCAGAACGCCAAATAGATAAGTTCAATCAAGTCGCCAAAATGATCGATACACTCTAGAAAAATGAACTCTATTTTAAATGTGAGTAGAGTCAAATCAAGATGAATTCATATTAGGTACATCAAAATTGTATTTCGAATTATGTATTTCAAATTGAATGACTTATTAACGCAGTTACTTAACTTAAGCAGTAACTTATTAACAATTATTTGATTCAGATTCAATTGACACTAAAACAATGGTTTACGTTCTTTTCCTGAAGTAATTATTTAACATACTTCTGTGTGAAAATTACAAAAAAGAACTTGTTAAAAATAGAATAAGAAATATAAATAAAAACAAATTTCAGATAGACGTGTTGCTTAAAGTTTATTGCCGCTTCCTCTCCTTAATATAAATCACAGGTTGCTAAGTGGTGTATTTATTTTTAATAAACTTTTGAATTTGAAATTCCGAACGCTTTGGTACTTTATATCCCGGGAATCCCACGGAAAATTTTCCGGGAGTGGTTTAAAGTGGTTAGTAAGAATGCATAAAAATTGGCTGATTCCAATAAGATTTTACTAGAACGTTAGCTTAAGATTTTTTCAATTACTAGGGTATATTATTTATCCTAGGCATCTCGATTTTTATTGCTGAGTATAGATCACGAGAATTCATATACGTATTCGACATTAAAACAATATCCAAGAAACACCAATTATTTAGTGACAGTAAAATAAGTTTTATGTTTAATTTTAAATTTCTTGTGTATTGAAACTCTTTAGTAGATATTTTCCCATACTCACAACACATAGAAAATATACTCACATATACAAATAGTGTGTTTTGTGGTTATATTAAATTTAAAGATTTGCTACGATTTTAATTATATATTTATGGTTTTACAAGGCTTTATATGTATTTTTAGATTTTATATAGCAATTAATATTTGTTGATGTTTAGACGTATGTAAGGCGAGTGACATGAGTGACTTTTAACAATATAGGTAATGTGTTGATGTAATGAGGTTTTATGAAATGAAGATTTGCTTTAGTAGCAAACATATTCCCGAAACACCGAGAAATATTTACAAACATAACTTATAGACTACTTGAAAATTAAAAGATTAGTGCATCCACATGTTATGTAGTGACGCAGCAATAGCAATGAAAACAAAGAAAATTAAAGGTGCACTTAGTGGCGAGAATTAAAATTAAAAACAACTCAAAGGACCATTAATAAATTAAATTGATATAATAAGATGTGGATGTATTTACAGATAGAAAGGTTAGGTGGCGTTGGTATATAATGGAGGCTTGTGTGTCTAATGATATATTTGTTAGCATTTAACTAAATGAGTCTGAGTATGTGGTGATGTGATATTGTGTGATAAGTAAGTGTACGGAGGATGTGTATATGTGTGTTTTTTGGTTGGGTAAATTGTGTGAAAAAAAGGAGAATAGGTTAGAAGATAGAAGGATAAGGATGAGTGTATTGAACATAAAATGTTTAATCCTTCCTCCGCCACGAGAAGGTTTTCGTTGCTATCTATAGCTACAGTATTTGAGACAAGCCAGCCAAATAATAAGTTAATTATTTGTGGAAATATATTTGTTGGTTATTTGTTTGTCCAGTTACTGCTCTATGAACAACGGATGACAATTCATTATTGTCGTATGGTTGCTGATGGCACGTTGATTTTGAGGGTGTATATAAGGCTGTGGATGTTAGAGGTGCATGGTTACTAGTTGATGGCAAAGGTTGAACATTACTATTGGCAATATTTGATGTGATAGATGAATGAAAGATATTGGCTTTCCTGGGTGGACAATCCAGATGCAGTAGAGAATGGTGTCGAAGGCGACATGTGACACATTTGTGCTTTGAACAGTTGTGATTTGCTTTATATAGTTTCAGGCAGTTAAAACAGAGATGGTTATGCTTTACGTACTCGTTTCGTTGTTCAGGAGTAAATTTTAAGAATTCCGGGCATTTGTATATTAGATGGTTTTCTTTGCATAATATACAAATATTTTGATTTTCAATAACTGTTTCCGTATATGAGGCTTTTCGTTTAATGGGAGATGACATGTTGAAATCTTTACATCTGTCATTGATTAAATCGATAGCTGTCGTCCGCATGTTCAAAAATTGCATTAGTTCAGTGAAGGTTGGTAAAGATGTGTCTTTTCGGCTTAATTCCCATGAAGATCTGAGAGAGTTGTCCAGTTTCTGAGTGACTAAGTAAACCAGAAGTAAATCCCAGCTGTATGTGTCGATGTCCATTGCGTTTAGCGAATCTATGCTTTGTTGTAGCGTAATAAGAAAGTCTTGAAGGTTGCAGCTAGTTATATGCGGAAAATTTAGAAATGATTTCAAATAATGGTTTACAATTATGACTTTATTCTCGTACCTGGTTGTTAATATGTCCCAAGCTTTGGTATAGTTGTCCTCAGTGATAAGTAGGGAGCTTACCAGTGCAGCTGCTTCACCTTTCAGTAATGATTTAAGGTATACTAGTTTCTGTATTGGCGGGATGTTAGCGTCGTCGATGGTAAGCATAAATATGTTCTTGAAGCTAGTCCATTCCTGCAGCTTGCCGTCAAACGATGGTAGTTCGAGTTGTGGCAGTTTAATGTGATGTATACTTTCCCTATTGTAGTGGGCTATGCGCGGTTACGAAGCCTCCTGGGTTTCAAGTATACGGCTATACGCTGCCCTGCTGGCGTAGTATATGTCTTCTATTGCTTCCCGATCCTGTTGATGTGCTTGTTCGTCGTCTTCTAATTCTTCTATTGATGATTGAATTTTGTCATATTGATCGAATATTTTTTCCAAATCGTTGTATCTGTTTTGAATTTGTGATATGTCGAAGCTTTCTTGTAAGATGTAGTTGTAGAGCCGAGTAAGTTTTCCTTTTATTGTTGTACGTTTTGTTTTGAATTGTGAAATCGACATTGTGAATATTGTTTTTTTTTCTCGAAAATATAATAATCTGTACTTGCTGGTTTAATCCGGGTCGATTAGGGCCAAATGTTTTGTGGTTATATTAAATTTAAAGATTTGCTACGATTTTAATTATATATTTATGGTTTTACAAGGCTTTATATGTATTTTTAGATTTTATATAGCAATTAATATTTGTTGATGTTTAGACGTATGTAAGGCGAGTGACATGAGTGACTTTTAACAATATAGGTAATGTGTTGATGTAATGAGGTTTTATGAAATGAAGATTTGCTTTAGTAGCAAACATAGTGTATTACGTCAATTACGTCAAATAAAATGTTAAAATAAGTTAATATTGTAAAATAGCCTTGTCTGTACATTGAAGTTATTAAAAAAAACCAATTGGGATCATATTGTTTGTTGATTGATGGAAAATTGAAAAAAATGATGTATTTTTTCATAAATATATGTTAGTTTCTATGAGGTTTTAACTATTATATAGACATTTATGAATTAAATGCTGAAAAAGCTAATACCATGCTAATTCTAGTATAGTTTTTTCGAAAACTGGATTCACTTTTTCCTGTATTTTACTCCCATACTTTAGTGCTGGAAAGTTCCAAAAATTTCTAGGGAATTATAAGCCTAGAAATAGTATTGTTATAGAATTCGCATGGTATTAGCTTTTTCAGAATTTAAGTCATAAAAATAGCATGAAAACTGTCCGCGTTACTCTTATTACAGCAGTTTGATACTCGGAGAACTCGTGAAATTTCCCGGGATTTCCTTTCACTTCCAAGCCACTAGATCAACTTTGACGTAATGCTCGTAAATCACAAGACACTGTCTGTATTTACATCCTTAGTGGGACATCTGTAGTTGAATAAGTCTTTAGTAACATTACTAATGTCGGGGTTTTATGGAAATATCCAGGATTCATGTATTCATATTATAAATGCATTAAATTTTAAATATTGATAAAATAACTTTAATCTTTGCCATTTAAGTGATGAAAATGAAGTCGAGGGCAAATACTAGTTACGTCATAAAAACCAATTTTAATTTAATAATACTATTTGAAGTTTGATTTAGTATGAAATCATTTCGATTTCACTCTAATCATATTATGAATAGAGTTCATTTTTCTAGAGTGTATCGATCATTTTGGCGACTTGATTGAACTTATCTATTTGGCGTTCTGCGTGTAGCGATGTTTTTGGTCAAGAAGACTGATTCCAACAATTAGACCACATTGGTTGTACCGATACTAATGATCACTTTCGATGTTGTTATCTATTTGACCATCTTGGCTGCTACTATCTTTCTGCTCTCGACGTACGTGTGTTGACAGTGAACTCCTCCAAAACGGCTGGACCGATTTGAATGTTTTTTTTGTGTGTGTTCAAGTGGATTTGACGATGATTTAAATTCACAATTGGACCCTGTAGATGGCACTGCAATCGGGTTCTAAATTTTATTTCTTCAAGGCAGGATAACGTCTGCCGGGACGGCTAATATAATTATATAAGTTGAATGATTTATCAGCTTTAGACAGGTCTGTACACGTTTGTTTACAAACCTGAATTTCCTTCCTACCTAATTAGATTGTTTATCAGTATATACTATGTAATATATATGTAATAACAATGGTAAAATATGCATTTTTAATTCAAATTTCCACCTCTATAGATGAACACCGATACGTTTCTATCTCTCTAATGCTCGGACTCCACCTGGCATAAGTTTATTAGACTTACTGACTATGGCCAAATGCGTCTTATTTAAAGACTTAAAAATAACGCTGTTAACGAATAGCTACATTAGTTTATATACATACACAAACTATGACCGCGACGTCGTCCGCGTGGAATTCGTTTTCAAAACCCCCACATTTTGAAACATTCTTCATTGGTGCTCTGCGCCTATTGGTCGTAGCGTGATCTCAATTGAATCGAAATCGGCCCCACCGTTAAAGAGGTGTTCAGCGGCGCCACCTAACTAACTAACTAACTCCGTTGGCTCAGCGACCTGGTTCCAATTTGAATCTAAACCATCCCGGGATCTACTTGAACACACACAATAATAATTCGCCTAAATCAGACGAATAAAAATGAGTTTTTTTAATTGTACTCTTTTTTATTGATGAATATCATATTTTAATACTTATTATGCTATTCTGGACAAAGACAAAAACCAAAAATCATGAAAATTGGTCCAGCCGTTCTTGAGTTATAAATGGTGTAGCTACATAATCACTCTCATATTCCTACAGGCTGCCTTAGGTTGGAATGGAGCGAACGGGGACATCATTTTCAGATGTGGAGCCAGCCTTATAAGTACTAACTTTCTTCTAACAGCTGCTCATTGCTCAACTTCACTCCCTGATCCCACACTGGCAGACGTAACACCAAAAATCGCAAGAATTGGTGGAGTTAATATAGGATATAAAACAAACGGACAGGTAATTATTTAAATCTTTATTACTTAACATTTTACAAATAAATCACCGCGCTTAAAACCGTTAAAACGTACTTTTATTATGTACACAAGTCGCGAAAACTTAAGAAAATATTATAAGAATATTTACTCAATTTATAGGCTTATAAATTGCTATATTATACACTGATTCGTTTATAAACTTACGAACATTTAAGCGTTAGATTACAAGTTTTACCGTATACATATTCCCAATTTATAGGTAGTTTAAACTAGCACTAGCAAAGATAGCAGTTAACCGGTGCCAGTTATAGGTAAATAAAAATACTGTAAGTTGTTTCGTAAGTTTTAGTTGAAGAATCCTAATGAAAGTTATTTGTCAGGATCGTCGTAAGTGGAGATCTATTGTCTCTGCCTACCCCATTGGGAAACATGGATGTTAATATTGTTACGAGCTACAGGACTCTAATTAAAATAAATGCCGTTGGAATTACTATAGAGTTTATTAGAACTGTACAAACACGTATAAAACAAGTACAAATAAAACTGAATGCAAACAGTTCACATTGCATGATTCAATGCAATTCAACACGCGCAGTGTCCGTCACTACATCGCTAATCGAAAGTGCTACAAACGTCTTACTCGTATCGTAGTCGTCGCTTGACTGCCGATCTCTCCGTACGGGCACCCCTTTATACTTGGCTTACGACCGCGTAAACAATGATTTCCACGAATCACACCTGCGCCTCTGTCGGCACAATTCCCAGAAAAACATCATCTGCCCACCTGTATAATTATGCCTGCGAACGGCCATAAACAAGTACAAGAACAATAGGCTATTGGATAATTGCAAATTTTAAACACGAAGTGAACAAAAATAACTTCAAATACGGAGGGTAATAAAACCCTGCTTTATGGCAGGCCGGTGTGCTTCGTGGAATTTTGGCTAAATTGTAACTATATATACTTATAACGGGTGCGCCAGAGAAACTTACTTATTTGAAAGGTCAATAAAAAAAAAGTACTTCAGTTATTGTTTTAAAAAATTTTTTATTTGAGAATACAATATCCCAATTTTTTTTTATGCAGTCTTAAAAATGACATCGGATAAATGGCGACCCCCATTGCGCATACACTGATGAAGTCGATTTTTGAAATGCGTATCCACTCTTCGCAGCATATCAATCGGTATATTGGCAATGGCGTCGCGAATGTTGTTCTTGAGGTGTGCTATGGTCCGTGGTCGATCGACATAAACCAGGGATTTCAAATAACCCCATAAAAAGAAATCGCATGGAGTCAAATCTGGAGAGCGTGCCGGCCATTGGAGATCGCCTCTGAGAGAGATGAGGCGGTCGGGGAAATGTTGTCGCAACAAATTCATTGAGTCTCGTGCTGTGTGTGCTGTGGCTCCATCTTGCTGAAACCACACGTTCCTAACGTTCATTTCTTCGAGTCTTGGAAGAAAAAATTCCTCGATCATGTTCCTGTAACGAGCTCCATTCACGGTAACTGCGCGTTCGTTTTCTTCAAAAAAATAAGGACAAATTATTCCCATTACCGACACCGCACACCAGACAGTAACTCGCTCACAATTAAGTGGCTTCTGGTGAAGCTCACGCGGATTTACATCACACCAATAACGCATGTTTTGCTTGTTGACGCAGCCGGAAATGTGGAAGTGAGCCTCGTCACTGAAAAAAACGACCGCGTCTTCAGGCAGGTTGTCAATCAGCATTTCACATGCATTTTGACGGGCAACAAAATCGCGTTCAGTTAATTCTTGCACAACAGCCAATTTATAGGGATGAAATTGAAGGTCTTCATGGAGAATTCGTCGAACAGTGGTATCAGAAATTCCCATAGCAGCTGCGTGTTTGCGAGCCGAACGCCGGGGAGAACGCACAACTGACTGCCTCACTCTTTCGATATTTTCCGGAGTTCTGATGGTCCGTTGAAGTCCATTTCTGGGTTTAGCGACACTTCCACACTCCCGAAATGAGTTAACCCACGACAGAATCGAATTACGGCCAGGAACGAGTCTGTGAGGAGGAATTTCAAAGCGAGCGCGGAAGGCACGTTGCGTAGCAACAAGTGAGCGACCGTTAGAAAAGAAGCTCTCAACTGCGAAGGCCCGCTGCTCTCTAGACCAGAGCATGATGGCAACTGACTGGAGGGAGAAACAAACTTGGGAACTTCCCCCTCCAGATGCGGCCCCTCTTGCCCCTCTACCCGCCCAACTCACCGCGCGGGAATTTTTTCAAATAAGTAAGTTTCTCTGGCGCACCCTGTATATGTCTGTCTGCATCATGTAGACAATTTAGACTATATGATATATATGATATGATATATATGACTGTATATAAGTATTTTGATTGCAAGATTGATTGTAATTAACAAATTCCTATTTGTTTAAGCATTTGTATTTCTTAAAGCTGATGATTCTCTAAGCTGATAGAGAAGAACAAAATAAATGTATTATTGTAATTTTTGATCGTTCGATCGTTTTGATCCTAAGGCATTTACTGATTCAAGAAGACGTCGCCGTCAAGCTAGTAACCCTGACCAAAGAGACGTGGGCATTACCAATATTATAGTACATGAACAATACGACCCGACTAGAAGGTACTACGACATAGCTCTTATGCAATTAGAAGACAATCTACAATTCACCAAGAATTTGCAACCGGCTTGTTTGTGGATAGATGTTAAGTCCAGTAGCAGAATTAAGAAAGCTGTTGGTGCTGGATGGGGTGTGACGAACGCAAGTAAGAGGTTATTTTAAACTAGAGATTTCCCCGCGGCTACGCTGCTTGAAAACCCTAGTTGGTAGCTCTATGCTACTTACAAAAAAACTTAATTTACTGTTACTTGTTAATTTCAGTATAATAACAAAGAAACTAAATGCATGTAGTCTACACAAGTGCCCAGTAAAATGTAAAGGCGAGTCGAAGCCAACCTGATTTTAAGTAATTTATTGAATAACATGTTGTTTATAACAACGTAAGAATTAAGAACCGGCTTTCTATCGATCAAAATACTGGCCCAAAATATTATTGTGAGGTACAATTATAACTCCATTAAGAATGAACTTCCTGACAACATTTCAAACGTTCTTGATGTCCAGAGGTCCTCCAAACTTGACTCTATCTTGTATTCGGCCGCAAACCGAAATGAGATTCATCGGAAAAGCAAACTCAATACCAGTCTTCTTCTAATTTTTGTGTTCGCGAGCCCAGTAAATGGGCTCTATAATTGCGGGGTGGTGGAACTATCAGCGGCCTTTAGGAACGCAGACCGACTTCACGTAAACGTGTTCGCATGGTTTGATCGCTTATCAGCAAGCCTGAAGCCTGTGGAGCTGTGGAGCCTCATAGCCAACATGATGGTGGTCATGGTACGATTCTGTCGAGCAGTATATTAGATGTTCCGGTCCTGCCTGCGAGTGTTGATGCGAGATTGTCCTCTATGTCGCTTGGCCACGCTACCCGTGATACAAGAGCGTGTCCAGAGGTGGCTTATGACGCTTTGTGTATTGCCAAGAGCGACAGCTACAGTACGCTGCCTGGCTAGCTTGCATCATTCCGACGGCTCTCAACATCTCTTCTCGTGTCAAATGATGCGAAACAGAAATTGTAATGGTTTTGTAAAAACGCTATTTACACACTTTTATAGGAATCCTGATTGACAGTTGATTTTCTATTTTTAAATTTAAGAAAACTTCTTTATTCATATAGTAAAATTCACTATAAAGAATAAATAATGATCTAAAAAAGTTCAAATAATACTCCTCAATTGCGACGATACTTTAAATCGTACTTGATCCCTAGACACTTTTGATGTGTGTAGTTTGTGTTTTGTATATTCTATAAAAACTAATGTCTCTAAGTATGTCTCTATGTATATGGCTAAACAGAGATTATTTTATTTTCACACAAGCATCATTGTCATATCAGGCAGAACCCTCTGAGTTGTCACATACTGTTTTATCGAACTTTTATTTATGCGTTCACTGGTTAGAAATTATATATTTAATTTCATTACATGAATAATAATTGAAATCTATATACTTTGTAAAGAACAAATATAACTGTTGTTTTAGATGCAAGGAACCGACCAGCTGATCTCCAAGTAGGTGAGCTAGATATTATTGATGTGAATACATGTAACAATTTGCTGAGTTCATCGTTTAGTACCAAATTTGACGGAGTTGCAAGCCACCAACTATGTGCTGGAAAACTATCGGGAGCCGTTGATGTTTGTCAGGTATCAAATATTAATTTCCGAAGATATAAGAAGTCAAGTTTATTTCTAATCTGCAAACAATTATGAGCCAATTGAAATTCTCTGTCAAGTATAGGCAACCCCAAACGCATTAAACTTTGCTGGATCTCTGGCTCTCTAGACACACACTGTGTATTTCGCAGTAAATCTAGTTTCACCTGCATAAATATAACATACAAACGAAAACTCTGAGCTGATTCTCATAGCACTCGGTCCAGAGTAAACAACGGAAAGTTTAAACACTACAAACTCGTACATCAGTTTTAGACAATCAAAAATTAATAAAAAATCTGCAGTAGTAATATATCTAGTATGTTGTTATTTTCTTAAAATATTATATTTTGCTGATGTTGCAAGTTGATACCGCCAGAATTCTTGTCAGTTCAGTTACTATAAAGAAACCCTTAGATGATTTGAGGAACAGTGGAATAGCTTTAATAGGTATCAGGCAGCTGCCCCAAGTCCTACACCACCCCGCCATATCATCTGGAGGTTTCTGCGTTACTATCTAATTATAGTGCTTATTATTATTTTGTAGGGTGATTCTGGTGGGCCTCTGCAATTTAAAATTCAGCTGCCAATCAAAACCCAAGGAAGCATGCACACAATTATTGGCGTGATAGCGGCAGGTGTAGGTTGTGCTATACGAAACACGCCTGGTGTATTTACACGAGTATCAAGCTTCGTAGATTGGATCGAAGCACGAGTTTGGCCATAAACTCGTACAAATAAACTTGGGCCATCATTCCAAAATTATGGCTGTAACATCTTGGTGCTCATTTTGTGCCTGACACAATTTGAGTACATTTTAATAGAATAATTGTAACGTGTTGATTGTTTTTATGTAAAAAACGTGTTTTTGTAGAAACTCGAGTGCACTTCTTAGTTGGACGTCTATCTAAGTTGGGGTGGGGTATGGCTACAGCTTCCGCCCCAAGTTTTTTCTCTCATTGAATACAGCATTACGCCTTGCCATGAATTGATACATGATAAATAAATGTAGTGAAAGTGTTTGTATTAGTTTTATTTTTATCGATTTTACATACATACATACATACCTAACTTCACGCCAGGTCTCTTGCGGGGTAGGCACGAACAACAGAGCGCCATGCAGGCTTATTCTTACACACCTCACTTGCTTCTTTTACATTCATAGCTCTTGTCATGCACGCTCGTCTGTTCTTAAGGCTCCTGACATCCTACCCTCCTCCTTTATCGATTTTATGAGAAAAAATAGTCTATGACATTGAAATATAAAATAAAATATCATAACTTCATGCAAATCATCAAAAGTACACATATCAATAAAACACCTTTAAATCGAAGGTTGTTTCCGTTTTCTACCTACTTTTTCTACCCAAAAATATTTTTTCCGCTTTCAATCCAAAATCTATTCCGTTTCCAAACTACAAAAATAAATATAATATTTTTTTCCGTCTTCTACCCAAAAATCTGTCCGTTTTCAACCCATTACTAATTTTCATTGTTTTGAAGTACGGTCAGAAACATTATTTGCTTTTAAATATTTATTCATTGGAAGATAAACAGCTCACAATATTAAAATGTATAAATCTACTCAATATCAGTTCACGAACGACTTCTTAGCTGCAAGTGTGTATGACGTCACTGGATAATAATAACCCAACACACAAATGAAAAAACAAGTTTTCTTCAAAATTATTTCACCTGAAACTAAAACCAGAGCCTGTTACTTTCACTTTTGCCAAGCGATATATAAAAAAAGCAAACAGTTCAATATGACCAAAAAAGGCATTTTAAAAAACATGTATGTATGTATGTATCTTTGATGCTTGCCTTAGGTTTAATACCGCAAGTAAATGATAGATGATGCTTTTCTCTATATTACGGAATAGATACCCACGCATAAAGATGGAGTGAGATTTAATTATTATATTGTCAAAACATATATGTTTGGCGGAAAATATCCCCTAGAATTATGGTCTTCGTGCGGATGTCGACACAGAACAACTAACGCTCCTGAAAGCTAGCATGTGACTGTAAACCGCGTTGTGGCAAAGAAAAAGTCACTAAACATGCTTCAGTTCAAAAGATATTGTAATATCAAGGAATCGAAAAACACGATGTGTTAAAAAGAGACCATAAATAGAATCTGCGCTTAGTGACTTGGCTTGTGGCAAAATTTGCATAGGCCACTGTTAAGAAAAGTTAGCTCGTTTATACAATAAATTTAAAAAAAAACTATTACAAAATTTATCTCAATACTTCATACTTTTAACGTCTATTATTAGCATTACCCAATCTATACAATTATTCAAATTTTACTTAACTTTTAGTTATGTTTTCAATATTATGATTCCAAAAGCAATAAATGCATCCAGTGTATTGAACAATAGTAGAACATTTTCTTTATTAAACTAATTTATAGTTCCTCAAAGTCTACTTGATATTTTACTCTCTGTTATTTGATATTTTGACGAGGTTGTGAATGTAGCAAACGTTTATTATGTGATCTATGTAATAATGTTTTATAATCTAAATGTGAGTTTTAGTTGTTTGTAAAGTATAAGAATCTTTTAACATTATTGTTTTTTAAATAAATATTTTTAATCGAATTAACTCTTTCTGCTGCCTGTACTTAGTTCACTGGGTAGAAACCGGAAATTGAATTTTGTAATGGGTTGAAAACGGAATTATAATTATTATTTAAGACTTGTGGCTAGAAAACGGAAACATCCAAATCGAACCGTTAGTAAATGAAATTGTTAATTTACAGCTTTCACAATACTATCCAATACAGCATAAACTATAAGATTTTACACATTTTTGTAATTATGTGTTAGGCGTTACAATGTTCCTTAACCAAAAGCATATCTAATTGTATTGCTATATATAATACTACAGTATACCCATCATGCCCGTCTAAGGTGGCTTGGCGGCTTTGACACATCGTTTATCTCGATGTACCGATTTCATCGCGATGCTTAACTTTACCGTTATTAGCAGGTGGTAAGAAAGCTGCTGAAGCGGTGCATGCGTTCCGATCAGGATTCGAGCTCCCCTGTAGGAGGAGGCCCGAGCTCAGTAGTATGGGCTGTTATTATATACAAAACTACACCTATAGCAGTTGCAAGGAGTTGGAATACTCACATAGTATAGGCATGTAACAAAGAAGAATTAAAATCTTGTAACAAAGAAAATATTAATCTGGAAGATTAATACACATAAAGTAAACGAAGATCAAACAAAACGGAGATGGATGGATTGTGTGAAGATTGAGAAAATGTTTTATGATGTGGCAGAGGATGTACCTATAGAGAACAGAAGAAATATGGTAGGACAAGACATATTTTGCTGACCATAAATAATCGGAATGAGATGATAGAAAACAAACAGCAATTGGAACGTTTCTGTTCAAATAATGATAATTCACCAGACTGCAAAAAAGTTATCTACACTTTTGACAAGATCCTTTGTTATCAATTTACTATATATATATATATAGTAAATTGACAACAAAATATTAAGAATGTATTATAATACATTCTTAATATTTTGGGGGTTTATGGACCAAACTGAATTTGAATTCAGCACATCGAAATACATAAGAATAGAGATTGGTCAAAATTACAGACCACTTTTTTGTGGGCCTGTAAATGAAAGGAATAGTGAAAACACCACATATTCTCTTTAAATGCTTATTTTATGGTCATTGTAAATGCTTGCTCTAAAAATAATCCAGGGTTAAAACTAGCATACCACACATCCAATTATTCTGTAGTAAACATTCATATCTGTTGTGTACATATCTATGAAATGAAAATAACATTGATACAAACTGATTCTAGGAAATTCAGTCCACACGGCCTAACGGATATATTACATCGGTGCAGTATAAAGCAATGGCCTGATGAAGTAACGAGGAAGTCGAGAGATAACCACGAGCGCAGCAAGACGTGTGTACTACAATCGGGAAACTTTTAGTGACGGACTTTGCGCGTTTTATGGAATTAGACCTTCTGCATCGCGTTTGGACTTGTTGTATTAGGTTATATTTGTACCTGTGTTATACGTGTTTGATAGTTCTAATAAACTCTATAGTAATTCTAACGGCATTTTAATTCGAGTCTCGCGACTCATAACAACATTAAACGGACGGCAAACAATAAATAGGTGCTTCAGTAAATTATGAAAGTACTTGGTAGTCCACGCACCTCAGAGTGTTGCCTAGAGATGGTAGACGTCCCCTCTTCGCTATTCCTCTACGGAATCATTTAATCTAAAATAGGTAAGGAAAGTATCAGTTGAGCCGTTGATTTGACTCCAACAATAAACAATTAAGAAATATCGTACCCTGAACTACACAATACACTAAGTTATGTACATAAACTGAAAATAAAATGTATGACACTTAGTCACATGAATGGCAGCAACCACTAATATTATCTATGACAGCACATAGCCCTTACACCTTTCCTTTCCTTTCAAAGGAGATGGGACTTATGCCTTTATATATTCAATGCACTCTTTGGACTTACGAGCCTAGGAAATGTAATAAGTTGAGTTATGGCTTTAAAAAAGTTATATTATTTTTTTACTTGGTATACATCAGCCCTAAATTATATTTGAAAGCAACTACAATTATAACAAATATCAACATAATAAAAATAAATCTTAAAATCACTCTCATCGTTTTACAATCTGAGCCCAAGAATATATGAAAGCATATCTATCCCCTTTCATATATGTAGATTTTTTTTACATTAACGACTATGAGACATAAACACAATCCTATCAATTTCATAAACGTACCGTTTTTGCTAAAATGCTTATGGAACTTTTTTTTTTATTGCAGGAGGTCAGCAGACAGACAGACGTACCACTTGATGGAAAGCGGTTACCATCGCCTATGGACATTTGCAACACCAAAGGTGCTACTAATGCGCTGCTGCTCTCTTAAGGGAGACTGGAACCTGGTCACTAATGCCGGAACACAACTCAAGGTTGTTATGGCAACATACTTTTGACCAGGGGTGGTAGCGGGCAAATGCCCTACCACCTGGCTGTGGGTTGTTTTGTCGCCTCTTACGACAGGCCGCCGGCCGCAGGAAATTGTATTCTTTCTCCGTTCCTGCACGGATAAGTATAAATAAAATAGTCTTTTTTTTAATTATAACTTTATTGGACCAAAAATAAACCTGTTACAATCGCGAGCGTGTAAGTAACGTCTCAAGTATAAAAACCCATTTACATGTTTTAGACGACTATTTTCCTCTTAAGCCCTACATAAAGAACTTAAATTTTCTATTCAAAATCGTTTATGGTAGTAATATTTTAAATTTTAGAATTATTACCATATAACCAACCAACCACCACCAACCAAAATGTATCCGTCCTTGTCTTTTCCATCCAGACTTTTCTACGTTTTTCTAAAAGTCTTAAACCAACTAGATTGTTCCACCATCACTCGCCACATTATTGTATTATATGTGAGGTTGTTACGAACTTAAATTCGCATTCATGTTTTATTTTTTTTGTTTATTGCTGGAGTACAGCAGACAGGCTGACGGCCCAACTGCAATGGAAAGTGGTTGGTCATTACCGATGAGCTGCCGCACTCGTAGACGGGACTGGAACCTGGCCACTAATGCCGGAATACAACTCAAGGTTGCTGCGTTGGCATGCTCTAGACCAGGAGTGGCAACTACCCTACCACCTGGCTGTGGGTTATTTTGTCGCCTCTTACGACCTGCCGCCTGGCCGCAGGAATTAGTATTCCTTCTCCATTCCTGCACGGATAAATGTTTCGTCCTAAATTTAGAATTGATGATTGAAGAAATTAAAGCTACATGTGAAATGGCCAGTTGTAAATTTATAAACGTTGCCAATTGCGTGTCATTACAAGTACAAGAAGGATTCGGTAGAGCTGACTAGCGGCTATTTGAAAGCCGGTTACTATATCTTACTTGTTGGCCACAGTTCTAAGTTTAATGGGTTCGCAGTAGAAAAACAACTATTTAAGATTTACGAACATAATCATCTATTTCCTTTAACATAATAATATGTAACAAAACAGTTAGCATGGCTTTTACTTACATTTTAATAAGCAGTTCACAATTTAGTTACCACAACTGAGTCGACTATTCTCTATTATATCTCCTTTTACACTAGTATTGATTAGTAATTATATCCAATTGCGCGTTTTCAAACAGGACAGCTCTTTTAGGTTTTCAAGTCGAACCACCAATGCCAAAAATGTAACTCGCAGTATGGATTCCATTGTATTGTTGTTCTACCCTCTTTTTAAAATAAAAATAGAGTTACCAGCCGTCAAACACAGGCTGATATTTACTAATAAAAGAAATGTGAATGTTGCTGGATGGAAGCTAACATACTGCTTATCGACTTGCCTTACCATCGGTTGAATTCAGACACTAGATGTGTGGAGCTTATATTAAATGTTAACCGATAGTAAGACAAAGGAACGATCGGTAAGCCGTAGGAACCGGACCTTGGTCATTTCACTACTCGTTATTTTAAAAAAAATATACGACATACAAAAACAGTGTGGGATCCTCACAATTTACGCTGATGTGGGTAGTTTTATAAGTGCCGCTCGCTTTCGGTTTCGCCGCCATTGCACGGTGGCGAAGCAATCTCCGACGCACGCGAGGTCTGTTCGGACGTTCCGTTTTCTCCGTGCAAGTCATCCCACATCCCATTCTTGGATATTTTTATTGAACCTTATACACAAGCCGTGCTTGTTCTTTGGTGTGAGTGTGCCATAGATAAAAACCGAAATGTCATTCGAGGACTTGTTAGTGCCGTGCACTTTCAGGAGCTGTCTAGCTGGCCCATTGGAGGTGGATTCCGAGGTTAGTGTTGCTTATTACCCCATTGGTTTTTGTGCAGAATTTGGCATACCTCTCACTCTTAAATATACCCTACAGTCCACAAGTCAGTTAATAGAACCAGCGAAGCTGTGTGTTAAGGATCCGTAATCCAGCATTGCATAGTTTTTTTGGCCATACGAGCCGTGATTACTCCATATTCCTTCTTTTAATAATATACAATTTATTTGGCCGTGCAAAAATATCATTATTTCATGTAAAAAGATTCAAATTCGTAGTTCATTATTTACGAACAAATATGACGACTTAAGGGTCAGTGCAGACAGAGAGGAATAATCCCCGCGCGGTCGCGTATGCTCGAGCTTGCGCGCGACCTCGCGAGCCTGCGCGAGTAAACCGTTCTGGGTTACCACTCTACAGTAAACATGCCAGTTTGTCGCTAAAGTTTGTCAACGATGGTGGACTGGGATGTGATTATAAGGGTTGGGTTTACATATATATCCCCGGATGATTTCCTGGATGATTTTAATGGTTAATGTGTTTAGGAATATATTTGAGACTTATTTATAGCAACTGAAATTGGTTTTGAGTAGAAAACATACATATTCAATTAATTATCGAAGTTTAAAATTCACGACAATGATCTGATAATTTTGTCGCCGAGACGTTTTTTTGTGCCGGGTACATTTTGAAGAGGACGGGATTTATTTAAATACGAGACTGTATGTATCGGAAAATTTAAATATGTGGAGTTTTAAACAGTCAGTTAGGTTAGGTTTTGTGTAGACCAAAGCGAGAACCGACTATTTATCTTATATATAAGTAAACCATTCACTATTTATCTTATATATAAGTGAAAAACCGAAGTGAGGTTAGATTGACAAAAACATTAATAACTCAGGAACTATACATTTCCGCCACATGGGAGTTGCAGAAGGGGTAAGTTTTCATCCTCCCCCCCTCATTACTTATGATTACGGGGACATATATGTAAACCACACCCGATTATAATTGTGCTTTTGGTGGAAGAAGAAGAAATGGAAGAACTTGTTAATAAAAAATAAGGCGTCAGAAAGTTAGACGAAGACTATGGGTCGAGGAATGTTGGCAAGAAGGTGTAGTTTTGGTGAATTTAATACACTTTGTACGACTTTACCATCGAAAGGAGTTTTGTTTTACGATTACTATAAAATGGATTATGAAAAATTTCGAATGCTTGTTGATATGTTACGTAGGTACTTCGGATTAAAAATCTAAAAAATGACGTCCTCCCTATTTAAACTCAGTGACAACACTGAAAGTACGCGTACGATGCGGGCGCCGACTCGACGCCGCGCGGGGATTCCCGCGTATCTTCCAGGACGCATTTGTCAGGTTCTAGCATTTATGCACTTATTTATTGTAATAATTTTAAAGTCTATTTTCAAGTGCGTTAATAAATCCTATCCGCCTCGCTCCGTTCTGTCTGCGCTGACTCTAATTAGGTTTTTGTTATTGTTAATGTAGTAATGAAATCTTAAAAACGTTGTGTGAAATGTAAATGCTACCGCTTTTCTTCTTCGGCCAATCTCTGTCTACTGCTGCACATAGGCCTCCCCAAGTATGCGCCACATATTCCGGTCTCCCATCTTCCTCATCCAGCCCCTGCCGGCGATCTTGCGCAGGTCGTCAGACCACCGAGTTGGCAGGCGACCTACGCTATGCTTGCCGAGACGTGGTCTCCACTCCAGGACTCGTTTTCTCCAACGGCAGTCGGTCCTGCAGCAGACGTGACCGGCCTACTGTCACTTTAACTTGCTAATTTTGCGAGCTATGTCGCTTACGTTCGTTTTCTTTTGGATGTTCTCATTTTATCCATAAGAGAAACACCTAACATAGCTCGCTCCATAGCCCGTTGAGCGACTTTGAATTTGTGGACCAGTCCCACTGCCAGTGTCCATGACTCGGCACAGTATGTCATGATAGGTGGCTACCGCTCTTAATTATTCGTATATTGAATTAAAATAAGTTTGTTCTAGTTTAAAAACCGTAAAGAAGTTTACAAACTTACTCTAACTCAACATGCATAAAAAATACTTTTTTAACAATAATACTGTTTAGGAAAAACTAAAATACCGTAATATACATTTTTATTAATGTTATTTTTTCTTACTTTAATCGAATTTTAGTTTTCTTTTTAATTAAAACCTACCAGAAATTTACGAAGTGTACGAATGAAAATTAATTAAAAACAGCGAGTATTGTTGATTAACCAAATATTATTATATAAAATACGCTACCCGCTATTTCTGATATACATCCAAATTAATATTTAGATTTCATGGGCTTGGCTATAAATTATATATAAATTAACTTGAAAGAGAAATAATTATGGAATAACTGGGGATGGAATAATTAGGGAAAATGTAAATTTCCCGATACAAATTATAGGCAAGCGAAACCACGTCTAAATCCGAGTATCTCATAAAAAAAGTGTTGTTTTTACACGCACTTGAGAGATGGTTGTTATATTATGCAGATTTACAAAGAAAATTTTTTGAATATAATCTTATATATAAAATTCTCGTGTCCATAATGTTAGTTACCAAACTCCTCTGAAACGGTTTGACCGATTCTCATGAAATTTTGTGTGCATATTGGGTAGGTCTGAGAATCGGACATCTATTTTTCATCCCCCTAAATGTTAAGGGTAGTCCACCCCTATTTTATTTTTTTAATTTTTAAATAAATTTTTATTTTTTTATGATACATCAATAAAAAATACATATAACCCTAAATTTTCAACTCTCTACGATCAACCCCTATTTTTATTTGTTAAATATCGATTGAAGCTTTTCCGGGCAGGACGACGTCTGCCGGGATAGCTAGTTTAATATAAGTATGACGTGTAGATTAACCTACATTAATACACATTCAATATTGAAGGTTACTTTACTTGTATTATAATTATTTAATAAAACTACGTTTTAACGGTTTTAAGCGCGGTAATTTATTTTATATTGGTTTATCCGACGTTTCGGCCGCTTTTCAGTGGCCGTGGTCACGGACGACAAGGATGACATTTGTCTAACGTTTTATTTAGCCTACCGCCAACTTGTTCATTTTTAATAATTTAGTTTTAATTTTGTTTATGGATATTATTTACTCTATGGGAGCCTAATCTAATTTACCACCGCTTCACAACATGTTGTGGCTTGAAGAGAAGAAGCGGCGCAAGAAACTCTTCAGCAAACATGCCTAGTTCTGAAAATCGAAAATGATGAAAATGATAATCCACACTCACAGTCGAGCTTGTAAACACCTGCAGGTGTTTACAAGCTAAATCGATATACATTGGGCAAACAAAGAGGAGCATAAAAACACGGGTAAAAGAACACATTGCTGACATGAAACACACAAGGTCTACGAAGTCTGCGATCAGTGAACACACGCTGGATAAACCCAACCATTATATCAGATTCGATAACCCACAAATCCTCGCGAAAGAAAATCGTTTCATACCAAGAATGATGCGTGAGGCTATTGAAATAAAAAAACACCCAAATTTAAATAGAGAAGATGGTTGGCAGGTACCACCTGTTTGGGATCCGATCATCAAAACTATTAAGACCCAAACCCAGCAAAAACCAACTGCCAGACCTCAAGACACTGTGAGCTCTTTCTGCGTGCAACGAAACACAAACCAACTCGACTGATAATTTCTTTTATTTTTGCTTCCACCCATTTTAATATTATATATATTTTTTAGAACTAGGCATGTTTGCTGAAGAGTTTCTTGCGCCGCTTCTTCTCTTCAAGCCACAACATGTTGTGAAGCGGTGGTAAATTAGATTAGGCTCCCATAGAGTAAATAATATCCATAAACAGTGTCGGACTATTGTGGGAAATGAAGACAAAAAGTACCGGGCTATTGGGGTGAACTGTTAGTGGTACTAGCGGTCTGGGAATATGGGGAGTATGGCGTCTGCCCGTCGCAATGTTCGGGGAACATGGAAAAATGGGCAGACGGTGACTCGCCACTCCCTGCATGGGCCCCAAAAAATGCCATAAAAGGCAGGGGCAACATGGGTATGAGTGGCCAAGGGGTGTAGAGAGGTGGGCTGCAGGTTCACCAAAGCTACTTCCGACATAAGGCCATTTATCACTTCCACCCCTGGAGCTTGAGTCTTAGCTCTAGCGATCTCCACTCCGTGCCGGCTGGCTAAGGCAAGCACGGAGGCGGGGGCCTTGTCTTGGCCCCCGGAGTCAGGTACGAGGTGTCGCCACTCACCTAAGGCTTCGCCACAAAGCCCCCCTGCGGGATAATAATTATTATTGATTATTGTTCTTTCAATACAAACGTCTGTGATGTTAGCTGAGTCAGATCTTATACAAACAATACAATGTTTCTTCGTGACTTTTTGAAATGATAACTTCTTATGCGAGGGTAAACCGCTTCGTTACGTAATGCATTACGGCGCCAGTTTGTCTGGCTTCCCTTTCTCTCACGCATATGGCAGCGATAGGCAGGCTCCTCCTCTCTCACTCTAACCCACAGCGCTAGCCGCATTTCGGTAATTAGATTAAAAAATGATACTAATAATGTACATACACAAAATTCTATACATACAATTGTAACTAAGAATAAAATATATTTTATAATCAATAAAAGATTTTATTAATAAATAACCTTTCCTTACATTATCATGTTAATATACATAAAAGTTAAGTAAGAACCTAAGCTTTTCTCAAGTTACACAATTTCAATATTAAATAGTTCAACTTAGATTAGTTTAAGTTATCACTTGAGTCGGGCGTGCCGAGACGCGCACGTTTTATTTGATGAAATTACGACGTGACGAAATATTGGCTCTTAAAGTCGTGAATATTGTGACCCCCTCTAACGTTTATACTAATTTAAAAAAAAAATTGTGTGTACTTATGTACACGCGTTAGAAGTTATACTTTTTGGCAAGATAAAAATCTTTCCAAAAATTTTACCTTTCGCCTTATTCTACGTATGTAGATTAAAAACTTCGTTTAAAAAAACCGACTTCAAAAACTAAAAAACTAAAATGTATAAAATAACTTATTTCTAAAGCTATTATTATTAATATATATTATCTAAAACATCTTAAAGTCGGTGCTTAGTAATTTTCAAAATATAGTAACTTTTATGTTTTGCTTTGCACCGACTCAAGATGTTTTAGATAATATATATTAATAATAATAGCTTTAGAAATAAGTTATTTTATACATTTTAGTTTTTGAAGTCGGTTTTTTTAAACGAAGTTTTTAAATTTTATTTGTTACTTTTTAGTGTCTAGCTATGTATGGGTGGACCTACGAATGGTGCCGCGCTTCTTAAAAAATATAGGTCCCAAGAACCGGGAACAAAAAAATGTTCGTAAAATGAAAACTACTGGGCCAAACTATGTCAAATTTTTAGGGGACCAAATGGCAGCTATTCCGCGTCGAACAAAAAAAGAATCACGTAAATCGAATCATAAATCTCAAAGTAATCGGTGTACATATGGAACGGAGTGAAAATTATTTTCATGAAAAATGTTCATAAAATGAAAACTACTGGGCCAAACTATGTCAAATTTTTAGGGGACCACATGGCAGCTATTTCGCTTCGAACAAAAAAGAATCACGTAAATCGAATCATAAATCTCAGAGTAATCGGTGTACATATGGAACGGAGTGAAAATTATTTTCATGAAAAATGTTCATAAAATGAAAACTACTGGGCCAAACTATGTAAAATTTTTAGGGGACCAATTGGAAGCTATTCCGCGTCGAACAAAAAAAGAATCACGTAAATCGGATCATAAATGACGGAGTAATCGGCGAACATACATAAAAAAAAGCAACAAAAAGGTTCCCAACGAATTGAGAACCTCCTCCTTTTTTCGAAGTCGGTTAAAAACAACACTAACAATAGAAAAACTAAAATGTTGACTATAGCTAACTTCAGGGTGTCGGTTTTTCGTGACGGTGTACGCGCGCATGGTAAAAATTTACTCTCATCATTTTTCGTTAACGCGCCAAAAGAAGTATAATTTCAAAAATAAAAAAAAATAAGTTTAAATTTGTAAAGTACCGAACATTAAACTAATAAGTTTAGTTCCGAATAAGTCTTTCAATTAATTATTAGTGCCCGCTATACCGCCATTTTGTTACATGATCGTTCTAGAATTTAGCATAAAATATACCTACAATATATTCAATAATAATTATTCTAAAGCAAGCACAATTTTTGGCAGCAACATATCAATGGAATGAAGATAACCGTAGGTTCAAGGTAAACAACAAATAATTTCAGAAACAATTATAGTTCGGTTTCAAAATTGTGAATCATTTTTAAACAACAATATAAACCAGTTACAACCATCATATCCTGTAGTATAAAAACGACTCACATCGTTTATACACTTATTTTCCTCGTTAGATTTCTACATGACGAAACCATTACCTTCAATTTATTATTTAGTATTCAAAATTAAACACATATTGTAAATTTAAAACATATTGTTTTAAAATTATAACCATTTAGTACTTACTATCAAACACATAATTTCCTACAAAAAAACATGTCAAAATCACTTATACAATATCAAAACTGCATAACATCTTTGCTAAGTTTAGGTATATAATAAGGTATTCTGTGGTGTCAAATCTGCCCTTGAAAATATATCGAAGATTAATTCCTGTATTTGTTCGTGTTCCAGTGTTAATAATATCAGTGAATTCAAATCAAGGAGAAAGCAACAACGAAACATATTTAAAATGGTTTAAAATGGTAAGTAATTTTATATATTTTTTCTAAACAGTCTCATAATTATGACATCAGCTCATAAGCATCTCGTTTTAAACGGAAGGAGGCTGATGCTATTCCCGCCGTGTTTATCCAAGATGGCTTGTCATAATAGACACATAATGGTATCGTAATGTGCAGATTTCCTCACAACGGTTTTCTTCGCCGTCATCACTTAGTGTCGTTATAAAACTGTCTAAGCAATGTGTAGTTCCCAATTAGCATTCAAACCCTCAACATCGGATTGAGATGCGAATGTCCTAGCTACTAACTTGCAACAACTTATGAAGATAAATACAATTACGAAAAAAATTTGTTTTATTCCCGATAGGAAGAAAATTTAATGCATTTAAGTAAATCCATACAACATACCTTAATACATACAACATATTAATACTTTTATTTCGTTTGATTGTTCAGTCAACTAGTGGTTCGATGGACGACTGGATTTTAATTCTGGTTTAAGCTGATTCTTTCGATTGTCGGAGAATATCTCGGAATCGCCTGTCACTACTATCTTATACCGTTTTGTTACTAACATTTAAATTCGTTATTTATCCAACAGGATCATCATTACAGTCCATTGAGTTGGGGAGCACATTATAAACTTCAACATAGGCCAGAATCAACCTATAACGTCCCTTTCAATTATCATCATTCCTACAACCATGAACACCATTATCAACAAAGTAAACAGAATGCTCACTATGGTATACCGAATCCAAAACCATATTATAATAATGAGCAGCTATCACCACTAAATGACCCAACGCCAAACGATTTTCCAAGTCAAAATCCTTCGCATTACACGTCTCAGTATGGTGGTCCATTTAGTCATACATACCACCAAGGATTTAATGGTTTGCCATCTCATCAACGTCTACATTATAAACCCTATGGTAATAGACTAACTGAGCAACCAAACATCTCAGAAGAAAATAAATTCCCAGCTCGAAATCTTCAAGAACAATCGAATCCCACCTTGCATTACAATGGACAGTTAAATTTACTAAACACTGCAGGTTTTAGTGGTTTTCCGCCTCATCATCCATATCATACGGCCTATGATAATGGACCATCTGAGCGACCAAGCAACCTAGAACAGAATAGGTACCCAGCCCAGAATCGTCAAGAAAATCAAAATCCAACCTGGAAAAATAAGGGACAATTAAATTTACCAAATATCTCAGGTTTTATTGGCTTTCCACCTCATCAATATCCACATCATACATTCTATGATAACAAACCACTTAAGCAACCAATAATTCCAGAACATAATTGGTTCCCTGAGAAGAATTCTCAAGAAAATCCGAATCCAAGCTGGCAAAATAAGGGAAAGTCGAATTTACCAAACGCCGCAGATGTTACTAGTTTTCTACCTCATCCACAGGATACGCCTTATGGTAACGGACCATTTGAGCGACCAACAAACCTAGAACAGAATAGCTACCCAGCCCAGAACCCTCAAGAAAATCCGAATTCAATGTGGCAAAATAAGGGACTGTTAAATTTACGAAACGACACAGATGTTACTAGTTTTCTACCTCTACCAGATGATACACCTTATGGTAACGGACCACTTGAGCAACCAAGCATTGCGGAACAGAATTGGTTCTCAGCTCAGAATTTTCAAGAAAATTCTAATACAACCGAGCCAAATAATGGACAGTCAAATTTTGCAAATCCCACAAATTTTACTAGTAATATAAATGGATCTAATGAAAACATTAATAATCGTTTTCAGCCGACAGTAGAATCTCCGATACCTGCCGAGTTGCTGGCCCCGGCACCTTTAACGAGGAGTATTTACAACGACGACGCTTTTAACATTTCCCATATATTTGGAACAGATTACAATCGTAATATAAGTATAGGTCCTACCGGCATTCAGTATGATACAGATGTTTATACATACAGCAAAGCTTACACTTCTACGATTTTATGCGATCAACCTTATGAAACTCCTCAAATGCCTGATTTCAGTACTGAAGGTCGAAGAATTAGCGAAATTCGTAAGTAAAAACATTTACTGAACTGGTTTGAATATTTTTAGGGTTTCGTTGCCATTTTAAGCAAAACGAAACATTGATATACACATCATGTTCACCATCTATCTGTCTTTATACATCACAGTCCTTTTCTTTAAAAACTACCTGTTCTATATGCAAGACATTTAGTTTTGCTAGTAAGATGTAGTCTATATGATGCTATACAATATGTTGTAAAATCGTGAAACAATTTAAAATTAGAAGTGGCCGCTGCACATGTAACTGAGGGTTGATTGCAAGGGACTGCGGTAATGTATTAAGCAGCTTGTGACGCTACAGAATAACAAAGTTGACTTAGGTGTGGTGTAGCTTTCGGTATGCTGCCTCTAAATGCTGGAACAATATATCCATATATTCCATCTCTTATCGAAAATCCGCAAAATATTCTTGGTTTTAGAGTTAAATTAAAAAAGTTTTTGCATAATCATCCAGTGACCCAAGCAAAACTTTTTTTGGTTCCTACTGTTATAAGATGGTACTCGTGTTGAGAATGTGCCTGACCTGCATGCCTGTATTATGTCTTGTGTTAAGTGTGTGTTTATTGATTTTAAGATTTTTATACTGTCCATTTTCAAAGGCTAATTGATATTATTATCTCAGTACAGTAAACTAACCGTCGTAGAGATTTCTTTTTTATTATTATAATCTGAGAAGGCTCAAAAGGACAAAACCGTTTGAACTAGTGCTTTAAACAAAACAAAAGTGTGGTGTACTGTGCTAACTTATTAAAGAACACATCAACAAAGTGTCTTCCCCTTAATAGTGACAATAAAAAAAGTGCTAATGGACACTTTCTTAGTTAAATACTTTTAGTCAATTTAAGTTATATTTAAATTACTCATTAGTCTTTTTAGATAATATTAATATGGTATTTTTAAACACAACATTTAAGGGGAAAAAAATATTATAATCTAAAACGTCCCTTTCACTAAGTACTTTATGTTCCTTTGTACGGACACAAAAGCGCATGTAATGTATGTCACTCTAATGGCCCTAGTGCAAGCCCAGCGATCGCTATTTAATACAACCAGAAATCTGTTGAATTAAGACCAATTTAGAAGTTCTTATGTTATATACTGCGTTATTGTTGTAGTTATACATAATTGATTTTTTCTAAAACAGAACAGATAAGCAAAAACCGACTTCAAAAACTAAAAAACTAAAATGTATAAAATAACTTATTTCTAAAGCTATTATTATTAATATATACTATCTAAGACATCTTAAAGTCGGTGCTTAGTAATTTTCAAAATATAGTAATTTTTATGTTTTACTTTGCACCGACTTCAAGATGTTTTAGATAATATATATTAATAATAATAGCTTTAGAAATAAGTTATTTTATACATTTTAGTTTTTTAGTTTTTGAAGTCGGTTTTTTTAAACAAAGTTTTATTTTTTATTTGTTACTTTTTAGTGTCTAGCTATGTATGGGAGGACATACGAATGGTGCGGCGCTTCTTAAAAAATATAGGTTCCAAGAACTGGGAACAAAAAAATGTACGTAAAATGAAAACTGCTGGGCCAAACTATGTCAAATTTTTAGGGGACCACATAGCAGCTATTCTGCGTCGAACAAAAAAGAATCACGTAAATCGGATCATAAATGACGGAGTAATCGGCGAACATATGGAACGGAGTGAAAATTATTTATATGAAAAATGATCATAAAATGAAAACTACTGGACCAAACTATGTAAAATTTTTAGGGGACCAATTGGAAGCTATTCCGCGTCGAACAAAAAAAGAATCACGTAAATCGGATCGTAAATCACGGAGTAATCGGCGAACATACATTAAAAAAAATATAAAAAAAAAAAGTTCCCGACGAATTGAGAACCTCCTCCTTTTTTCGAAGTCGGTTAAAACACAATAAAAATCGATTTCTGGTAATTTATTTTTAGGATGCTATGAATACATATGGCAATTACAAGTGAGAAATGATCGAGACAATTGGGACGGACAATGTAAGTAACTGCGCTTGTGTCCAAGTTCATAATCTATAACATTTGCAACTGTTCAGTACTATCTTTAATTTCTTTTATTGTAAACTAGCTAATGTCCGCGAAACGTCTTTATCGCCGTTGTAAAAAAAAACGTCACATTTTTCGGTTACGCGTCACATTTTTCCACAATCCATGGATGTGAGACGAGCATTGTAATATTTCTTTACTTTATTAAAGACCTGTTTAATTACGCTGATATAAATTAATAATTTTAGGCAATGCAGAACGTTGTGAAATTGTGTCTGGAAGCACTGTATGTAGTATTACAAGTGGAGCTATTGTTTCTCAGAGGTTCCGTGTTTCTGCGTACGGATTTGCTCACATGGTAATTTTAAATCAGTAATATTCAATAATATATATATACACAAACATACATATATATATATATATATATATATATATATACACATACACACATATATATATATCGGACTCGGGCCTCCCGTCATAAGGGAATGGACAGTATGCCCGCCACGCTTGTCCAAGGCGGCTTGGCAGGTTTGATACATCAGTTATCTCGATGTGTAGGTTGCATCACGATGTTTTCTTTCACCGTTGCTAGAACATGGTAAATATAACAATATTAGGCCATAAAACTGTCTAACTTCTGCATGCGGCCAGGATCGAACCCCTGCCCTTTGAGTTAGGGGCGATGCGCTAGCACCATAGCTATATTTAATAATATTCTAATAAATAATTTACAAATAGTACGAGTAAGAGTGTCTCGAGTTCGAACCTTTGCGGCGACCAAGCTGCACACTCAACTAGCGTATGAAACGCCGTGTCAAGCGCGCCACACTGGCGGCATTCCGGTGAATGCAAACAGCCCACAATCTGGCACAGATATTTATCGAAGCAACCGTGCCCGGTAAATATTTGTGTCATTCTAAAGGTCAGGGTCCCGCGTTTCCGCAAGATCCATTCCGTCAGTTGCGGTCTGATTGCTTCCACCGTGTAATCGCCGGCTGCAGGGTTCTCTAGCTCTACCGACCAAGAGAGGATCATAGAGGCGGTTTCCCGCTACCTGATCATCTCGATTTTGACCTGGCAGCATACCAGGCTACGAGCGAGGGCATCCTGTCGGGAGCGCCGACCCTTGGCAAGTAGGTCCGCCTGGAAAGGCCAGGGCGGATCGCCTGCCAAAAGTGTCGACGCAGTCCGCGACACTGTATGGTATCTACGGATAGTCCTCACCGCCAGGATCCGCTGTGCTGTGCTGGCCATACTCCTAAGGATGCCAGAGTAGAGTTTCTTTCCCCCCCGGTCCCCCAGGTTGGGAAGAAGCCGAGAGAGGGCGCCTGCGGACCTCACGAGTTTTGGAACTAACTGCTCAAAGTGCGCTTTGAACAGCCATTTCCCGTCGAGAACTAACCCCAGATATTTCATCTGGGGGCCTACTCTGATGTCCACCCCTTGAACTGTAACGGTCAAGTCCGCGGGGATTACGGAATCGCCTATGAAAGATGATGGCCTCCGTGGGGAGACCTTCAAGCCCAGCCTAGCTATTCTAGGGACCACGATCGCCAACCCGTCGTTGGCGAGGTACACGGATTCCGCATAGGATGCAGCGCGTGCCGTGAGTAGGGTGTCATCCGCACAGCAGATTAGCCCTACCCCGGGCAGGACCGGAACGCGAAGGATCCAGTCATATCCTACGTTCCAAAGAATTGGCTCGAGGACCGACCCCTATGGAACGCCGCACGCGACGCCTCGCCGACCTAACGCGCGATTTTCGGACTCGCCGCCCTCCCAAAGAATGTGCCTATCCTGGAGGTACGCGCCCAACAGCCTCGTGAAGAGCTATAACAAAATATTGTGCTAAGGTACGTTATCCTGGTTGTCACGTTCTGAGCGAGATATGGTTTCTAAAGAACCCTGCACTAGGCAAAGCCTGTATTGCAGGGATCATATAATTTTATATAATACATAAAATGAAACATTATCAATACATATTTATAGTATGATGAAAGTGTGAGTGCTTGAGTATGTTGCGTCTGTGTGCGTGCATTCGTGTATATGTATGTGTGTGTGCATGTATTTGTTTATTTAAGACACAATACGCAGTAGTTCTTCTGTTTGAAAGTAAGTAAGAGAATGTAAGAGTTTAAATGTAAATTGTTTTGCCTGTTTTAGTGCTAATCTAATAATTTCACCTTTGCTTAGCTTAGCTATACTCTTATATATAAAAGGGTACCTGAACGCGGGAAATCGCTGTGCGAAAGATGTTTTGACTTGAGGTATAGGAATATTAATTCCTCGACGTTTATTTTCGCTGTTTCGTTTTATGTCTTGTGATAATTGATGAATTTTCAACGTGACTTTCTGGATATACAGCTGGCGTACAGTCAAAACTTCAGCTTCAGTATATAGCTTACTAGTACAATAGCGGAACGGCTTCTTCATCATTACTTTCAGCACGGATCGCTGGGCTCTTTCTAAATCGATCATTAGCGTGATGCCGGCTCCCCCTCATGAGGTGATACAGTAAGTAATAATGGATTCACACAGAGATATATACACCAGTCTCAAAATACGGTTGTTAGCACATGCCCGTAGCGAACGCATTATATAAATTAATTTTCGAACTCTTTTAGAAAGGTTTTTAATGTGATTTTGGAAAGTAAAATTTATCATCTACTTCAACTCCTAGATGTCTGATTCATGTAGTTTGTGAAATTGATTCACAGTTACATGTTTTCAAATTACAAGAAGAATGAATTTTAATATGTAGATCTATTTTAGGAACAGACGCTTTGGTCTTGTGAAAACATAAATATATGGTTTTATTTAAGTTCAGAGTAAGCAGCTTATTGTCTAGCCACTCCTTGATAGCCATCATTTTAACCTCTGCTTTGTGTTTAGCTGATTCCCAACTATCGCCATAAAACAGTGCAACAGTATCGTCCGCATAACAAATAGGATCGGTTTCTGAGCTAGCGAGACTTAGGTCATTAATATATAATGTAAAAATAGTAGGGCCAAGTACACTGCCTTGTGGCACTCCAAAGCGAACCGGCAATACGTTACTGATGTACTCGCCAATTTTGACTCTTTGAGTTCTTCCCTCCAGGTAATTACCAAACCATTGCAGTGGAAGACCTCTGATTCCGAGAAGTTCCAGCTTTTTTAACAGCGTCGAAACCAATACGGTGTCAAAGGCCTTTACCAGGTCAAGGAATATCCGAATCGTCTTCCGTCCTATGTCAAGATTTTCAACAACTCGCCTGGAGAGAAGCTCAAATGCATCTTCAGTAGATTTATTTTGTCTGAATCCATGTTGAATGTTTGATATTATATTAAAAGTCTCCATGTATTTAGAAAGGCAGCTGTTAACCATTTTTTCCAGAATTTTAGAAAAAATGGGCAATAATGAAATTGGCCTATAGTTTTCGGGCGTATTTTTCAGCCCATATATGCATATAGGAATGACGTTTGCCTGTTTCCAGTAGCTTGGAAATATTCCCGTCGTTAGACTGACATTGAAAATATGGCATAGAGGACTCAAGATTTCTCTTTTTGTTTCTCTGATAATGGCGGTCCTGATTCCGTCCAGTCCCGAGGCACTATCTGTTTTAAGGTTATCAATGAGCTTTCCAACTTCAACCTCATCGGTCGGTGTCATAAAAAATGATTGAACAGGTGAAGTGAACAATTTGTTATTTAGGTTCCGCCCAAACTGCTTCTTAGTCTTATTGGGCTTTTTAAGAAGTTTATCAGCAAGTTGAGAGCCAATGGTTGAAAATTATTCGTTACATTTGTTTATTGATTCTGATGAGATAGAATTATCGTTAAGAAGTTCAGTTGCAGGTGAGTGTTTACTATGGTTTCCGATCATAGCTTGGATTGACTTCCATAACTTTTTGGGGTTTTGTTTGTCGTTTTCCAGTTGGTTTTTCTCGTAGTCTCTTTTAACCTTACGTAAGAGGTTATTGCAATAGTTCTTGTACCAGTGGTATGTACTTTTACGAGCGATATCATTTGGGTCTTTTTTGTGATATAAGTGCAGTTTATCGCGGTGTTTCATGCATCTCAGAAGTCCCGGTGTAATCCATGGTTTTAAGACAAACTGTGATCTGCTAATACACTTTGTTATGGTGTGTCTATGAATTACAAGAAAAAGTATGTTATAAAACTCATCAACCGCCACGTTAACATCGTGTGCATTAAGACATTCTGACCAGTCCTCCCCCTCACGTAGCTCAGTAGCAACAGCTTTGTAATAAAAAAAATGTATTTTTCTGTCGCAACTTCTAGGTTTTGAAGCCTTCATTGACATACCCACAAATGTCATGTAGTGGTCAGTTATATCAGTTTTACATACCATTCCTAAAATCTTGTCCGATTTGGACTTGACAAAAATATGCTCTAAACAGGAATTTCCTCTTGTGGCTTTGGTAATTGCTGGGTGGAGCCCGTGTTGTGCTAGGAGGTAAATGTATTCAGATGTTTTGTAGCAGGGCTCCAAAATATTGATGTTTATATCACCAGCAATTATAATCGGTACATTGGTATTTGCAGAGTCAAGTACGTCAGTCACCGAGGAGATAAATTTATCGATATTTGTAAAAGATGGCGATCTGTATATACTTATAATAATAATTCATTTATTTCAGAAATTAATAAATCCATATTGTACAGTTTTATATATATATTATGATAGAAACGGTGTCGGCTATGTCGATTTGGAAGCAGTCGGCTTCTTGGAAATTTGGTTCAGTAACAGTGGCACTCCATCTGTTTTTAACATATACCGCTATACCTCCTGCTCCTATTAAGGTTGTTTGTAGTACAGTAAGAGTTATAACTGGGGATTTGATGCAAGGGAGTATCAGCCTGAAGCCAGCATTCCGCAAGGACAATTATATATGTATCTAGGTCTAACCGGGAAAGGACTACCAGAAAGGTATCAAAATTCTGTTGTATGCTTCGAATGTTAAAGGTAAGCAGCTTGGATTAGTATTCGTTGGTCAATACTTCTTTGCAATTTTCCAATAAGTCGGAGGTGTGACAGTTAATTTCAAAAGTGTTGGCAATTTGATTTACAGTATTAAGGTCGAGATTGGCCATGAAACTACCAGAATTGAATTATGTACCGAGAGAAGCATTGACATGGTGTTCTCATCATCCTATTATGCTTTTGATATATTGTTCTTAGATTCCAAATAGACAGATTACACATGAAATGATGAATCTTATGAAATTAATACTAAGCGCTCAAATTCTGCCTTATCTTTTTCTTAGTATAAATAATAATAACTTCACAAATAGTGAAAAAAATCAAAAAAACTGTTTTTTACATCTTATTATTTAATATTCCTGCAGGCCGCCTTAGGTTGGAATGGAGTAAATGGTGATTTAGTTTTCAAATGTGGAGCTACCCTCATTAGCACCAACTTTCTCCTCACAGCTGCTCATTGTACGTCTTCAGCACCTGACCCCACACTGTCTGATTTAGTACCACGAATTGCAAGAATTGGTGGAATTGATATAGGATACCTACCAGAACAGGTATTTCCTTAAATCTTTGCTGATTGAGGAATTCAGTCGAAGTGACGAACGTCTACTGTTTTTGTCATTTGTCTGTCAAACTCTAAAATAGACCTCGAATTGAACCCTAGAACAATAATTGAAAAGAGCACATATGTTCAAAACTACTCAACAAATTTGAAATTAATAATTAAAAGTTCCAGTAGAGAACAGTCTTTAAAACTTTTTTTATTATATCTAACGTCTTTATTTTTTGCTGAATGTCCTACTTTATGTTTCAAAAGTTAGAGGACTGTCAAAATTTTTACGACTGCAACCGAATTTTAAATAATTTATTCGAAACCATGAACATAGTGTACAGAAACAATTTGGTATCGCAAACAACTGCTGTAGTAGAATATCTCGCCATGTATTTATTGGCGCTAATAACAATTAATTTACAAACATAATCACTGTTATATTTTTAAGACCTGTTTAACGACACCCTATTTACCCTTTTATTTATTAATTTCAGAATGATTTCAATGTGTACTGTCATATAAATTACATCTTCCTCTCAAACTTCCTCCAAATTGACTCTGTCGAATATCAAACAACTTTTGTGTCCCATTGAGCTTCTTGTTAATAACAATGCTCTCTTTCGGTCATATTATATTTATAAGTAATATTATAATCTTGTAATTCATTCTGTCCATGCACTTTTAGTGAAACATTTTTCGATTTTTTTCTTTACTACGGGACGGAGCCTTGTTACTAACGGTACTCATTTAACGAGCGCGCAATTCTCGTAGCTACTCAATATTGACATATAAATTTAATACAATTATCTTGATCCAAAGGCATTTAGACTGAATGACTCAGGAATAAATCTCGACACCACCGATGATAACCTTGATCAAGTTGACGTGAACATCGTTAATATTATAGTACACGAACAATACAATCCAAATAGAAAATACTTTGATATAGCTCTGATGCAATTAGAATACAGTGTACAATTTAGTAAGAATCTAAAACCAGCCTGTTTATGGACAGATATTAACACCAGCAAAAAAATAAAGACTGCTGTAATAGCAGGATGGGGTGTTACAAATGCAAGTAAGTAGTTTTTTAAATACCACTTCGTTTAGTACTAAAGTCCAGAATGACAGTTAAGCTTGATGATTAATCTGATATATAAACTGTGTAATTAAATATTGCACACTCTGCAACGTCTCGTGCGTTTTATAATACTTTTAAGATCAACTGGATCATAAATACAAGCGTCATCTTTTACGATCATCATCTCTTTTCCTCCTGATGATTTCTCACCGTAAAACCCCTTAATTTTGTTATCTATGGTGATATTAATTGTCATTTTCTTGATGAACATGGAAGCCCTTTTATATAATTATCGTGTTTTCAAAGTAAACTGTAAAAAGACATCATATATTTGTGGTTGGGTAGCTCAATTGATAAGAATATAACATGTATAGTGTATCTGTTTAAACGATATAGACTGGTAAACAAGTGCCTTTTGGACCAACTTTTTTCAGCAGTCTCCGAAAATTATAAATGAGGTGTCATTCGATTCGGAATGGCATCTAGATGATTTTTGAAAAAAATCAAGATCCGCTTGCAAAAATTGTAAAAGTTATTAACAATTAACTTAAAAAAAGGGGGGTTAGTTTTTTGCAAATATCTCAAAAAGTAATAAAGAATTTTCAAATTTGAAAAAAAGATTCGAAAAGAGGAGGAAATTTCCTAAAAAAAGTCTTGACTCCCGAAACTGTAAGATCGATATTTATAATTTTCCCAGAGGGTTGAAAATACGGCCGAAAACGGGTACTCTGGCTTACGCAAGCCACACCCACATCGGCCCTTTAATGAATAAATATTATTTAAACATACTAAATATGAAAATAAAAATTGAAAAATTTCAGGCACTAACTGAATAGATGAATGAACAATAATCTGCTTGTAAATTTTTTTATAACAATTTTTCATATAGTTATTCAATAGTTAATTAATAATAAAAAAAAATGCTTGAACATGAACATTGCAAGTGTGATAATTGTTAAACTATAAATTTAAGATTTTTTTCCTTTCTTGGAGGAATTCTTGAAAGGCTTTAGAATAGAACCCCGTTGGAAAAATTAGAAAATGTTTATTTTTCATTTTTTTATTAATAATTTTCCTTGTTACAAAATTAAAAGTTTAAAACAACGAATCACTATAGCGAATGTTAAAAAAATGGCGTACATTTTTAGGCAATTATACCTACAAAAGTGAATGAAAATTGATTGAAAACTTTCTAAGCAACTAAAGTATGTGTTATTTCAGAGTCATTTGAGCTATCTAATGTGCTTATAGCAGGTGAACTGGACATTATTGACGCGGATACATGTGACAATTTGCTAAGCTCATCATTTGGCAGTAAATTTGATGGAGTAGCAGACCACCAGCTGTGCGCTGGGAAGCTGTCCGGAGAAGTTGATACCTGTCAGGTACAAACTAAAATATAAATTACACCATATTGATTGATATGCGTCAATTTGTTCTAGTTTTTCTCATGAAATAGTCAACCATTATCGCCGTGAACCAAAGGAAATCTCATGCTGATCATTGGTCGTCTTCGATGTATTATAAGTGGCATACAACTAATACCCAATCTCTGCCTCTTCTGATCTCGCTGTCAGCTGCGTTTTGCAGGTTTATTTTCTTTTTATTCTCCTTCTCGTCCTGACGAACCAGGCATGTCATTGTTTTCTATTGTTTATCGAGTTATTAAAGAATTAAAGAAAAAAGGAAGAAGGTTTATGTGTTCATTTTCCTTATTTTACTACTATCCATCGTTTACTTGTTTATATTACTTATATCTGTATTTATTGCTATTTTTCTGTTTTTATACTATAGTTTTCGCAAAACGGCTTCTGTGAATTTACGTTTATTGCTGATAATCCTACTTTCTTGTGATATATATTTATTAATATACACACAATTATGCTGGTGTGTATAGTATTAACCTATGGTTAAAATAAAATCACTTTAACTATACGGCTAAAAAGCGATTATTTTATTCTAACCGTCTGTGAAATTTCTATGCACACCAGCCTTAGTATTTTATCTATCTTTGTTCCTTCGTATTGCTACTTTAATCGTTTTCTGGCCTCGCAAAACCGGACTTGACAAGGTTCGCTGTTGACGGATACGTCAAGGAGGATACTATATGTAATAATTTTGACACAAAATATAATGAAATGGAGTCAGTTAGGTGTTTCTTGGCCATCCTATCCTACAAATTATCGATTCTAACGGGGATGCCGATTTAAACTCGAATTCGCTACGTATTTTTATTTTGATTATAGCTCATTGGGCCAGTGCGATCGGCGTGATACCACGCTCTCACTAAATATCGATATGAAATGGTTAGCTTTACACTAATCTTGTTTCGTACTGTGAGTAAGAGCCGTCGTCTCTATCTCTTCCGTACTAATTTAATCTCCCTATCCCGTTCTAGAACTTAGCAACGCCTTGGCATTGTGCTTGGTGTTGCAAATGTCTATAGGCGACAATAATCATTGTGCATCGGATAAACCATCTTTCGGTTTACCAGCTACGCAATGAAGAAATGAAAAAAATTTTACCAAAGTGTTCCTCCCGCAAGTAAAGTTACACGATCAATTAATTTGTTCACAAAGGATCTTTTTATTTTAGGGTGACTCTGGTGGACCTCTTCAAGTGGAAATTAAGTTGCCATTCTTCACTGAAGAAAAAATGAACACAGTTGTTGGAGTGATATCTGCAGGTGTGGGTTGTGCTATACCAAACACTCCGAGTTTATATACGAGAGTAGCAAGCTTCATAGATTGGATCGAAGAGCGAGTTTGGTCATAATAGAGTTAAATAACTAAGTTTGTGATCCTGGTAGACTTTCAGTTAAAGTAACGGATAAATAAACCAGCAGATAAATATATTGTTGTATCACAAGGCACTAAACACACTTGAAAAAGAACAGCAACACCACCTTCTTACAATTTTTTTATTTAAAGATTATCAATATTTTTACAACAATTGAAATACAATAATACATACATAGAATTAAGGGATAAAACTGCAATGTAAGAACTATTTAAAAGTGAAGAATGCTCGCAGTAATATCTTCACCGTTATTATGAATAAAATATGTACTACATATAATTTGAATATTCATTAAGTGCTGAAGATTAAACAAAAACTAAAAATTAAGCGAGAAAGCAATGATTTCATTTTGATGCAACAGGTATTTATTTATAGCATCTAAATCTCAATAGACTCGTGAATGCACCCGTGACTAAAAAAATGGACAGAAAACAGATTAAGATGGTATGTGCATATAATGAATGAGGAGGGATGAGACTCACGTGACAAATAGAAGGTTAAAGTGGAAAACTGATGGGCACAAATATAAAGGTAAACCGAAAAGTAATGTATGGTTTGTGTAATGGTTGACATGATCATTCGTGGTGTGACAGATGTTGTATATACCAGAACAGACGATTGTGGAAGGAACACAAATACTAACACAAAGACCCCAGATAATAGAGAGAAGGTGAAAGAAAATAGAGACCCACCGCACCGCACCGCATTTAAACAGCCTAAAATAAAACGAATAATTAGTTCTGTCAATGTGAATTGGCCCATTTACTATCCTGTAGTGCAGTTTTGCAGTGGGCGGAGCTTGCAGGACTCAAGAGGAATTCTGCTCAGGGTTGCAGGACGCAATGCACGCTCCAACAATATTCACAGTACGCGGCAGACTGCTAGGTAAACTACAATGCAGGTAAGAATAGTGAATGGCCCCTTTATGCTAAGTTCATACTTTTTGAGTTACACAAATTTTTGTATAACAAGATATTTTGGGTTCAACTTAAATATCTGTTGCATCACTACTGCTGTTGAGTTGCACTTCTTAAAAGTAGAGGAGTTAACGCTCCTGAGAAATTTTTATTGTCCAATTTTAGACCGATTGATGACTCTTTATTGTACACCAATATAAAAATAAACTTACACACATGCGATCTTATTCATATGGACTTAGAGTAAGTTTGGAGACTTTTTATGGTTCTTAAAGAAGCCGTCAAACTTACTTTATCTCAATATGAATAAGACTGTAAAACTATATCTAATTAATGCATCAAGGGTATCGCTTAAAATCAATCTCTTCCAGACAACCTCAGAAATGAATTGCGATTACAATGGCAATGGTGACATACATAACACATAGTACGACTACTTACATTGTAGTAAAAAAAAATAGTTCATTCATGGATAATTTTGTATAAATGATAAAACGCATATTTCAAATTAAAGAGATAATATTAGTTTTTACATTTCTAAGTTATGATACTTTTGTTTGCCCATTGTGCACGGTATCGACATTTTATTTCACTTACAACCCCTAAACACAATTAAATAATCAATATAACACTTCACTTTAAACATTACAGGTACGTAAACCGCGGTCGAAAAAGTCGTTCCCAACAAACACTAGCTGTTTTTATATTTTTGCGCTAAAAACACCACCACTACCAACTTCTGTAAACAGTGGTATCTTAGTGCCAAGTGGTGCCACCTTTAAGTAGCAAATGTTTGTTTGTTTGTTCATAATAATACAACTACTTAATTTCATAACTGTCAAAGCTATACATTGTATACAATTACTTACAGTTTCTTATAAACTTTTTTTTTATTGCGTGAGTTCAGCAGATAGGCAGACGGCTCACTTGAAGGAAAGTGGTTACGCCAAAGGTGCTACCAGTGTGCTGCCGTTCTTTTAAGGGAGACTGGGACCTGGCCACTGATGCCAGAGCATAACTGAAGGTTGTTATGGCTGCATGCTTTAGACCAGAGGTGGTAGCTATCCAGACGAGCAAATGCCCTACTTGCCGCCCGCCCTGTCCGTCAGAATTTTCCTTCTTCATCCCTACACGGGTAAAGGTACAGGAATTAATAAAAGATGATGTATATTGTATATATACAATATCCATGTATATATGCAGGTGAAGTTTCCAGTTGGCCCCGGGGAGCTAAATCCTAAACTTTGCTAAATAGCGAAAAGCACTCAAACGTGTCTCAAGACTGATTTTAACGAAAACTAAAGCGATATCAATCGAATCGAATTGGCTGATTTTGTAAAAATAAACACACCTACATGCCAAATGATAGTGAAACAATTATAAAAATGATACACAAAAATTAAAATAACGCTGTTATGTCGTAAACAGAAACAAATATGACGAGGAATAGATGGTTGCATCTAGAAATCGAAACATAGCGCCACCTACCGGATGTTCATCCAACTTAGATGTCAAACGATGTAGAGTGTTGTGTCAATTAATTAACTTACACCGCCCTCTATTAGGTATTAAAAACATTAAGGTCAATAATCAAGATAAAAACCATATCTTTTAAGTTGGACCAAATTACACTTAGATACAAAATTTCACCAAGATCGGTTTAGTTTTATATATATGCGACTAGTTTTCCCTGCGGCCACGCCGCGCCGGGTGACATGTCCCATGTACCATCTCTATGTTACTTCCATAAAAACTAAAATAGGTTTTTTTAAATATATTAGCCTAAAACGTTGTTTTATTGTTGTTGTGTGTTTCGTGTTGAACCCATAACAATTACGAAGAAAGTAAGTCAATATAATGTAGACAACTGCACAGGAAAACATTAAAAAAAGTCACAGCCAACCTGATTTGAAGTGCCTAATACGTAATAAATGACGTGTGGGAAACCTGACAACGTATTCGTTGTTGAGTTACAGCGATGGTTGTCTACATCGCAATTGCAACGCCATCTATTTTGGTAATCCATCTAATCCATGGAAACGCCGTCTTTTGTCCGGTTAAAATGTATACCAAAAGTTGATTCGGGATATAAGCCGATTTTCATTTCAATCCCTTCAGCATGTTTCACGTGATGCTCTAACAGACAGACCACCGACAAAAAGAGAAAGACAGACAGACAACAATTCTTAAAATTGTATATTCGGAATCTCCTAGTCTAAAATACCCTGTTTTTATCACATTTTTAAACGGAATGTACAAACTCGAACCATTTACAGAGTAATTAATAAAGCTTCGTGACTTTTTTGATGAAATTACGAAATGACGAAATATTGACTCCCAAGGTCGTGAAAATTGTGACTCTCACCTAAACTGTAACTTATATACTAATTAAAGAAAAAACGGACAACTGGAAAAACGAATAGCAACGGATAAGTGGCAAAACGAATCGCAACGGACAAGTGGAAAAACGAATGGCAACGGATAAGTGGAAAAACGAATCGCAACGGACAAGTGGAAAAACGAATCGCAACGTACAAGTGGAAAACGAATCGCAACGGACATGTGGAAAATCTTCAACTGACAAGTGATAAAATGAATCGCAACAAAATTTTGACTTGAAGTTTTACGGGCAGGTTTTCAAATTGGACAAGTACATTAACAATCTGCCCGTAAAACTTCAAGTTAAAATTTTGTTGCGATTCATTTTATCACTTGTCAGTTGAAGATTTTCCACATGTCCGTTGCGATTCGTTTTCCACTTGTACGTTGCGATTCGTTTTTCCACTTGTCCGTTGCGATTCGTTTTTCCACTTATCCGTTGCCATTCGTTTTTCCACTTGTCCGTTGCGATTCGTTTTGCCACTTATCCGTTGCTATTCGTTTTTCCAGTTGTCCGTTGCGATTCGTTTTTCCACTTGTCCGTTGAAGTTTCACTTCTAATATGTGTCCCAGCACACATTTCGATTTTTCGCAGGTTTACTGCAAATTATGATTTGGTTAGGTTAAGTACATTTTAATGGTGTATGTAATACGCTACCCACGCACTGACCATTTTTTACGTCAACACTTTTGTTGTTCGTTGTCGTTCACTTTTGTTATGACTTTCGAAAAACTGAACAGTTGGCAAAGTTTTCTTGTTTTCTTGTTGTTATTTTTGTTTACTCAACAAACTCTATTTATTTATTTATATTTTTTTTACACATACCACAAATAGAGGCAGTGATGCCTTGTCACGTGGAGAGCAGAGCTATGGTTCGATGCAAACTTAAGTTTGCCTCCATTAATAGCGGCTCGGAACATCGCACTTTCCGATGCGCAGAACGCAATTTTAGGTATTAGAGGGATGAGGTAGTCTGAGGACGCGGTATATCCTCGCTCGCTCTATCGCTAGCTTTCTCGTTTACGAGACTTTCCCGGCGCTCGGCTCACCAGAGCTGCCAATTTAGCGCTTTAGGAGCTAGATATAGCGCTTTTTAGGGCAATCCAGCTCCCAATTTTATTAAACAACTTCCAGCGCAAAATCTTGCGCTTTTTATAATATGCAAATATCTAATTAATTTTATAATAAATATATATGAATATCTATACTAATATTATAAAGAGAAAAGATTAAATTCTTTGTTTGCATTGAAGAGGCTCCAAAACTGCTTAACCAATTTGAAAAATTCTTTCACTGTTGGCAAGCTTCACAATCCCCGTGTGACATAGGCTATATTATGTTTACAAAAAAATTAGGGATCCTTACTAAAACTCCAATAACGTAACCCAAGGTGTAAAAAATACCTAAAATCGCGAGCACTGCGAAAACTATTGATGATAGAATGAAATAATGTACTACGACTTTGCAGAACACATCATTGTCTACAAAAAGTGTCGAGACAGCATATGTCTAACTATTATAGTTATGACACAATAAGTGTCCTTTTATTTCAATAAATTAATTAAAATGCCGCCGCTAGAACAGGCACTTTATTTGTATCTTGATATTAATCCTTATCAAAATAAATTACTTCATATTCAAGACTGCTTCAATACCTTTATTATAACTTTTTGAATTATTCAATTCGGACATTCCATTCGAAAGATATCACGAGTTTAAAAAGTATTAGAACACGCGGCTTTGATGATTTATATTGACAAAAAAAGTATTTCAAAAAATATTTCAAATACACTTACACACCGCGGAGAATACCAACAGAGCAGATGTAACTACTATAATATACATTTTGTCTGTATAGTGTAATACACTACACACGCACCGACAATTTTTTTCTGTCAACACTTGTCGTTCACCTCGTTGTGACTTTCGAAAAACTGAACCGTTGGCAAAGTTTTCTAGTTGTTAATTTGTTTTCTTATTGGAACATCCCACTTTCCGATGCGCAGAATGCGATTTTAGGTATTAGAGGGACGAGGTCGTCGGAGAACGAGGTATATCCTCGCTCGCTCTCTCGCTCGCTTTCTCGTTTGCGGGACTTTCCCGGCGCTCGGCTCGGCTCACCAAGTCTGCCACTTTAGCGCTTTCGAAGCTAGATATAGCGCTTTTTAGGGCAACCCAGCTCCCAATTTTATTAAGCAACTTCCAGCGCAAAATCTTGCGCTTATTATAATATGCAAATATCTAATTAATTTTATAATAAATATATTTATGAATATCTAGACTAATATTATAAAGAGGAAAGATAAGATTGGTTTTTGCTTGCATGAAGAGGCTCCGAAATTACTGAACCGATTTGAAAAATTCTTTCACTGTTGGCAAGCTACGCTATCCCCGGGTGACATAGGGTATATTATATTTACAAAAAAATTAGGGATCATTACTAAAACTCCAATAATGTAGTCCAAGGTATAAAAAAAATACCTAAAATCGCGTGCGCTGCGAAAACTATTGATGATAAAATAACAAATAAAATAAATTACTGAACCGATTTGAAAAATCAACTATAGAGCGGAAAATTCTGAAAAATATGACAGTAGCAGAACTTGAAAAATTCGTTAAATGAAAAAGATCTTAAACAATATTTAATTTCTGAAACATGACGTTTTTTCTATTAAATCCCTCTTTGTGATACTGTAGCTAAATAACGATAACAGTCAAGTCTACGGAATCCCTTGATGTGTTTATTACATTTTTAATGCCCACTATAGCCTGTCAAAAGTATTCGTGCGCAGGGCCTCTTTCCTCCTTGCCCTCAACTCGTTCACGAAATACAAGATGAAACAATCTTCATCTCTCGACTGCAACTCTCTTCTACCGCCGCCGTTCGGCCCGCATATCCCGGCCTCCCGCGCGTTTACGAGATCTCGTCATGAATGCTCTCCCATGCAACACACGCGCTTGCCTGCGCGGTATTCTTTTCAATATTAAGTGTGTCTAATAATTATGTCATAAGCAAATCTTATAATAAGTATAAATTTGTAAAATATCGGATAGTAAGCTAATAAGTTCAGTTCCAAATAATTCTTTCAATTAATTATTAATTCCCGCTATACCGCCTTTTTGTGACGTGATCGTTGTAGATTTAGCATACGATATAATAATAGCTACAATATATCCAATAATAATTAATCTAAAGCAAACATAATTACTGGTAGACCAGTGCCAAACGCTGTGAAAATGTTAAAAACAAGAAAAAAATAATAGTAGGATGTAAACGATTGGAAAAAGAAGAGAATTTAACAAAAATTAGAGGAAAAATAATTTTCTGGAGATCTGAGGTCGGGAAGTGGAAGGGGGCCCGTTTTAAGGGTGAAGAACGGTTTATCTCGGCAGCTATATATCAATGGAATCAAGATAACCATAGGTTCAAGGTAAACAACAAATCATTTGAAAAACGATCATGTTCGCTTCCAAAATTGTATACTATTTTTAAACAATAATATAAACCGGTTACAACCATCAGATGCTATACTACAAGAACGTCATACAACGTTTTTAACACTTATTTTCCTCGTAAGCACTCTACATGACGAAACATAACCTTCAATTTATCACAGTATTAATATATTGTTTTAAATTATAACCATTTAAATAGTGTTTACTATCTCCTACAAAAAAAATATCATGTCAAAATCACTTATGAAGTATCAAAACTGCATTATATTTTTGCTAAATTTAGGTATATAATGTATTTTGCGGTGTAAAATCTGCCCGTGAAAATATATGGAAGATTAATTTCTGTGTTTGTTCGTGTTACAGTGTCAATAATATCAGTGAATTCAAATCAAGGAGAAAGCAATAACGCAACATATTTGAATTGGTTTAAAATGGTATGTCTATTTTATTTATTTATTTCTAAACAGTCTCATAATTATGATGTCAGCTCCTAAACATCTCGTTTTACACGGAAGGAGGCCGTGTTTATCAAGATGTTATACAAAATATTAGTGCAGATTTCCACACAAAGGTACCCTTCGCCGTCAGCACTTAGTGTCATTATAAAACTGTCTAAGCGATAACTAGCATTCGAACCCACAACACTAGAATGAGATGCGAATGTCCTAGATATCAAACAAGCTAGAAATACAAATATTATATTATTATTTGTATTTCGTTTGATTCCTCAGTCAACGAATGGGTCGACTGACGAGTGGATTTCAATTTTGGTATAACCTGATTCTTTCGATTGTCGTAGAATATCTCGAAATTTTACGACGAGTTTTGTTACTAACATTTATTTTCGTTATTTGACCCACAGTGTCATCATTACAGTCCATTGAGTTGGGGAGCACATTATAAACTTCAACATAGGCCACAATCAAACTACGACGTCCATTTCAATTATCATGATTCCTACAGCTATGGACACGGTTATCAACAAAGTAAACAGAATGCTCACTATGGTATACCGAATCCAAAACCATATTATAATAATGAGCAGCTATCACCACTAAATGACCCAACGCCAACCGATTTGCCAAGTCAAAATCCTTCGCATTACACGTCTCAGTATGGTGGTCCATTTACTCATACATACCACCAAGGATTTAATGGTTTGCCATCTCATCAACGTCTACATTATAAACGCTATGGTAATATACTAACTGTGCAACCAAAAATGTCAGAAGAAAATAGATTTTCAGCTCAAAATATTCAAGAACATTCGAATCCCACATTGCAGTACAATGGACAGTTAAATTTACTAAACACTGCAGGTTTTCCGCCTCATCATCCATATCATACAGCCTATGGTAATGGACCATCTGAGCGACCAAGTAACCTAGAACAGAATAGCTACCCAGCTCAGAATCCTCAAGAAAATCCAAAGCCAATCTGGCAAAATAAGGGACAGTCAAATTTACTAAATATCTCAGGTTTTATTGGATTTTCACTTCATCGATATCCACATCATACACTCTATGATAACAGACCACTTAAGCAACCAATAATTCCAGAACATAATTGGTTCCCTGAGAAGAATTCTCAAGAAAATTCGAATCCAAGCTGGCAAAATAAGGGAGAGTCAAATTTACCAAACGCCGCAGATGTTACTAGTTTTCTACCTCATCCACAGGATAAGCCTTATGTTAACGGACCATTTGAGCGACCAACCAACCTAGAACAGAATAGCTACCCAGCCCAGAACCCTCAAGAAAATCCGAATTCAACGTGGCAAAATAAGGGACTGTTAAATTTACAAAACGCCACAGATGTTACTAGTTTTCTACCTCTTCCAGATGATACACCTTATGGTAACGGACCTCTTGAGCAACCAAGTATTGCGGAACAGAATTGGTTCTCAGCTCAGAATTTTCAAGAAAATTCTAATACAACCGGGCCAAATAATGGACAGTCAAATTTAGCAAATCCCACAAATTTTACTAGTAATATCAATGGATCTAATGAAAACATTAATAATCGTTTTCAGCCGACAGTAGAATCTCCGATACCTGCTGAGTTGCTGGCCCCGGCACCTTTAACGAGGAGTAAACAATTGGACGCTTTTAACATTTCCCATATATTTGGAACAGATTACAATCGTAATATAAGTATAGGTCCTACCGGCGTTCAGTATGATACATACAGCAATGCTTACATTTCTAGGATTTTATGCGATCAACCTTATGAAACTCCTCAAATGCCCGATTTCAGTACTGAAGGTCGAAGAATTAGCGAAATTCGTAAGTAAAAACATTTACTGAACTGGTTTGAATATTTTTAGGGTTCCGTTGCCATTTTAGGAAAAGCGAAACATTTATATACTTTTGGAGGTCTTCAGGTAGAAGTGAAACGATGTTGTTTGTTTGAATTGCAGTTCAGGAATGCATGTTTATTTGGTCAAAATACCGATTAATATTTTAAAATACAGCACACATTTAGCTGCTAAACAAAACATAACAATTAATAATAATACGCGCACTCGAGCGCTTACACGTGTCGTGGTGACAGAGGTGAGGTATGCGCGGAGGGAAACACGGGGGGCCCGACTAGGAGCAGCGCGCTACGCGCTTGCCGATCATTTGTGAGCGGCCGCCGTGGTGATCGGACGTCTGCGGCTACATACTCATCGTGTTCATTATCTGTCTGTCTTTGTACATCATAGTCCTTTTCTTTAAAAAGTACCTGTTATATATGCAAGACATTTAGTTTTGCCAGTAAGATTTAATCTGTATGATGCTATACAATATGTTGTAAGATCGTGAAACAATTTAAAATTATAAGTGGCCGCTGCACATGTAACTGAGGGTTGATTGCAAGGGACTGCGGTAATGTATTAAGCAGCTTGTGACGCTACAGAATAACAAAGTTGACTTTGGTGTGGTGTAGCTTTCGGTATGCTGCCTCTAAATGCTGGAACAATAATATATCCATATATAATAAATCTCCTTTAAAAAAAATCGCAAAATATTCTTGGTTTTAGAGTTCACTTAAAAAAGTTTTTGCATTATCATCCAGTGAGCCAAGCAAATCTTTTTTGGTTCCTGCTGTTTTAAGAAATGGTACTCGTATTGAGAATGTGCCTGCTGTGAAGTGTGTTTAATTGTTTTTAAGTTTATAATGTCCATTTTTAAAGGCTCATTCATATTATAATCTCAGTACAGTAAACCCAATGTCGTAGAGATTTCTTTTTCATTATTATAATCTAAAACGTCCCCCTCAGTTAGTACTTTATGCTCCTTTGTATGTACACAAAAGCGCATGTAATGTAATGTATGTCAGTTTAATGGCCCTAGTGAAAGATCAGCAAGTGCTGTTTGACACAAATGGAAATCTGTTGAACTAAGACCAATGTTCAGAATTGTGGAATGCACTACCAGAGTCCGTGTTTCCCGAAAAATACAATCCGGGTATCTTCAAGTCTCGTGTGAATAGGTCCTATCTAGGTACGTACGTGCTCCATCTTCGACCGCATCATCGTCCGACATCGGACGTGATCGTGGTCAAACGCGAACCTATTTAATATAAAAAAAATATATTGAAGTACATGTTACGCTGCATCTTTATTTTTGTGTTATATACTGCGTTACTGTTGTAGTTATACATAATTGATTGTTTCTAAAACAGAACAGTTATAAGATAAAAGATAAGCAAAAACAATACAATTCGATTTCTGGTACTTTTTTTAGGATGCTATGAATACATATGGCAATTAAAAGTGAGAAATGATCGAGACAATTGGGACCGACAATGTAAGTAATTGCGATTGTGTCCAAGTTCATAATCTATAAGATTTGCAACTGTTCAGTACAGTACAGTATCTTTAATCTCTTATATTGTAAATAAATATATTTTTTAAATACCGATTTAATTACGCTAATATAAAATTATAATTCTAGGCAATAATAGTAATAACAATGCAAGAAGACAACGTAGTATCAGTATGGCTGAAGGAGATATGAGATATATTGCTGTCTCTGAGGGATATCCTGTTTATGTTTATGATATGGGCTTCTTTGTTTCTACGGACGGATTTGCTCACATGGTAATTTTTAAATCAGTAATAATGTAGTAATCATTAAAATTCAATAATATAATATATATAATAACAGCCCATAAATGCCCCACTGCTAGGCTCAGCCCTCCCGTTATAGGGGAACGGACAGTATACCCACCACGCTTGTCTAAAGCTGCGTTTTCACTATAAGAGGTGGCTCGAACCGAGTGCACTCGGATGTCTACTCGGACGATACTCGTGTTATGTAAACACCTAAAAATTGTGCGTTGTTTAATCTAAAATGATTTTTAAACGTGTTTTTATCTGCCTTTTCGACTTCACGAACAAAATTATTTGATGCACCCATTTGGTCACGTCTTAAAATACATGGTCCAAATTTTTCCTCTCTTCGTTTTTTCCCCTTTCGTAATTTTGAACTTCCGCTATTAACATTTCTGCTCAACTTCTATATCTCGTAACAGCAGATCAGTTGACGACATCTTGATTGTGCAAGGAGACAAATGACCACAATACGAGTGCAGTACTATCGTGTGTAAACCACTATCCGTGTACACTCGTATGAAGCCGACTCGTATGAAGTGTACTCGGTCCGAGACAACTCTTATTGTTTGTTTTTAACATATTATAACTTAATATTCCTGCAGGCCGCCTTAGGTTGGAATGGAGTAAATGGTGATTTAGTTTTCAAATGTGGAGCTACCCTTATTAGCGCCAACTTTCTCCTCACAGCTGCTCATTGTACATCTTCAGCACCTGACCCCACACTGTCTGATTTAGTACCACGAATTGCAAGAATTGGTGGAATTAATATAGGATTCACATCAAAACAGGTATTTCCTTAAATCTTTGTTAGTTGAAGAATTCTGTCGAGGTGATGAACGTCTACTGCTTTTGTTATTTATCTGTCAAACTCCAAAACATGCGTCGTATTGAACCCTAGAATTATAATACGTTATAGGGTATATAACGTATTGTTAATTATTTATTATTTTCAAAATAATTTCAATGTTTACTGTCATATAAATTAAATCTTCCTCTCAGAGTTCATCCAAATTGACTCAGCCGAATACGTTTGTGTCCCATTGTGCTTCCTGTTAATAGCAATGCTCTCTTTTGGTCATATTATTATAAGTGTAACACGGAGGTTTCGTTCTTCAGCGCCAACCTCTACCAACGTTTATGAAGTTATAGAATGTCATGTCATGTAACTGAGACTTCGCTGGTGTCTCCGATATAAAACGTTTTCTTATTATTAAACGAAGTGTCTAGTCGTCCGCTAAACGGATGAATAAAATAATTTAATCATCCGATTATTCGGATTACCAGATAATTAGGTTAGGTTAGGTTAGGGTTTTTTTTTACGCCGGGACCCCCGTCATGTGTTAAGACAGGGTCTATTTTCTCTTTTATTTTGTGTCTCTTTATTCAAACTATTCTATTTTCTATATTACTACATATTAATGCCAAATAATCTTGCAACTCGGGATTTGTTATTATATGTTGTTGTATATTATTCATATTTTACTCTTTGCTGTGTATTACCTTTTTATAAGAACACGTAACTAGGTCTTCTTCTTATTAAACAGATTTTTTAATTATTTAGTATAACAATAAATAGATGTTATCGGACGATTAAATTATTTTATTCATCCGTTTAGCGGACGACCAGCAATAGCCATTACTAAACGAATCCAAATTTATCTCTAACATCTTTAATAATTAATTTGTGGTAGCTTAATACATTTAAATAAGTAATATTATAATCTTGTAACTCATTCTGTCCATGCCCTTTCAGTGAAACATTTTCGATTTTTTCCTTACTACGGGACGGAGCCTTGGTACTAACGGTACTCATTAGACGACCGCGTAATTCTCGTAGCTACACTATATTGACGTACAAATTTAATACTATTATTATTATCTTGATCCAAAGGCATTTAGTGACTCAAGAAGAAATCTCGTTACCAGCAATAACACTGATCAAGTTGACGTGAACATCATTAATATTGTAGTACACGAACAATACAACCCAAATAGAAGATACTTCGATATAGCTGTGATGCAATTAGAATACAGTCTAAAATTTAGTAAGAATCTGCAACCAGCCTGTATATGGTCAGATATTAACACCAGCAAAAAAATAAAGACAGCTGTAGTAGCAGGATGGGGTGTTACGAATGTCAGTAAGTAGTTTTAAATACCAGTTCGTTTAGTGCTGAAGTCCAGAATGACAGCTAATGTGTAATTAAATGTCACACACTCTGTAACGCCTCGTGCGTTTTATAATACTTTTAAGATCAACTTGGTTATAAATACAAGCGTCATCTTTTGCGATCATCATCTCTTCTTTCTCCTGATGATTTCTCACCGTAAAATTCCTTAGTTTTGTTATTTATGGTGATAATAATTGTCATTTTGTTGATGAACATGGAAGCTATTTGATATAAGTATCGTTTTTTCAAAGTAAAATGAAAACAGAAATCATATATTTGTATCCAACCAGCTCAATTAAATAAAAATATAACGAAATGGTCATTTTTAGCTGGCCGTAGCACGAAATACAACCATTTCATGAAATTGTCGGTCACATCATGAAGTGATCAAGTCTAAGATCTGGTCGCGACATATATATCTTAGAATAAATAAATGTTTTCTATGGTTTCACTTAACATAACGACATATATCATGTATAAAAAAAAATGTGTGCGTGTATACAATACACACGTAAAAAGTGAAACTTCTATATGACCTTATTTTTCGAAAAATGATCTACTATATGCAACTTTACAGAAATTAAATAAAAAAGCCCCTACCACGTTCGAATCGAATGGGTAGGGGCAAGAAAAAGATGGCGCGTAACGGAAAAAATGTGACCAAAACCGTAAAATGGGATGGTATTTTTTTAGTTAGTTAAATCGTTGAAAACTTATGTTAACCAGTCTGGCCATGAATAATGTTACATTTATAAAACTTTTTTTAGCAAAATGTTTTTATTTTGTAAGAAACTTTCGTCACTTTTCCGATGTAACGCGTAATATTTTTCGCTATAAGTGGTACTTTGAAACAGAACAGCAATAATTGCATTGTACAAAGTGGGTATGATGCGTTTAGTCATTTAAATTAGGTGTCAGCTGTATTGCAACAAACATTACAAACATTTTAGACTTTACATAAATGCTCTTAAAGGAATATATAAAATTAATGCTCATCAAAGCTACCATTTTGTTACATTATACAATATTGTATAGCCTAAATTTTTTTTGCAAGATCTCTTCTACTCAGGAAAATCTCTATTGCATATCCAAATCTCGCGACAATCTTCTATAGTATATAATATTGTATAATATAACAAAACAATGAGTTTGATGTATCTCAAATTGAATTTTTAATTTGTAGAGCCTATAAAAATCTAACATAAAACTTGTTTTTATTAAAACTGATATTGCTTACTTACTACTACTGTTTTGCTGTAAAACTAAAAAGAATTGATATTTATTTATCTTTTTAATTTTCGTGTATTGCCATCAGAACTGAATAAGTATGCAAAATTGCAGTCTTAAGTATAAAGGAACTCGTTCTAATTCAGAAGAACTGACCAACATAAAATAACGTACATTACAAATTAAATAAAAGCCTATAATAAAAATATTAATTGAAGGCAAAGTGGAAGCAAGGAGAGGGAAGGGAAGACCAAGGAAAGCATTTATAGACCAAATAAAAGAAAAAGTGGGTGTCATGTCTTACACAGAAGTAAAACAATTGGCCCATAATAGAGAAGATTGGAAGAGGCTCCACCGACAAGAGGATGCTCTTAAATGATAAATGAATTAAATAAAAATATATACGCACTCTTATAATATGTAACAGAACTAATCACTAAAGCTGATCTTTACTCTTATGTGCAAAGGTAGCTAATGTTAAAAAATTGGCGTACAGTTTTAGGCATAATATACCTAAAAAACAAAAGTGGATGAAAATTGATTGAAAACTTTCTAAACAACTAAAGTGTGTGTTGTTTCAGAGTCAATTGATCAAGCTAAGGTGCTTATAGCAGGTGAACTGGACATTATTGACGCGGATACATGTGACAATTTGCTAAGCTCATCATTTGGCAGTAAATTTGATGGAGTAGCAGACCACCAGTTGTGCGCTGGCAAGCTGTCCGGAGCAGTTGATACCTGTCAGGTACAAACTAACATATAAATTACACCATATTGATTGATATGCGTCAAGTTGTTCTAGTTTTTATCATGAAATAGTCAACCATTATCGCCGTTAACCAAAGGAAATCTCATGCTGATCATTGGTCGTCTTCGATGCATGCCACTTCCCAATCTCTGCCTCTTCTGATCTCGCTGTTAGCGTCTTTTTACAGGTTTATTTTCTTTCTGTATCCTTCTCGTCCTGCCACACCAAATATGTCATTGTTTTGTGTTATCTGTCGGGTCATTAAAGAATTTAAGGAAGAACGAAGAAGAAGGTTTATGTGTACATTTTTCTTATTTTTTATGTTTAAATTGTGGTTTACACAAAATGGCTTCCATGTATTTACATTTATTACTGATTATCCTACTTTCTTTTGATATATATTTATTAATATATAAGTAATATAATAATCTTAACACATGCTGAGGATGATGACAGTCCAAAAGACTTAATTCACTTGTCTCACTAACAAAGTATAAGATCAAGTATACGTTCGTTTGTATTTGTGATCATGATACTTTGTTTAAGACATGGTGTTACTAATTCTATTAGACGAATAGATTTTTTATTAGGAGTTACAGATAAAGTTATTGGATAAGAATTTGAGGATATAAAAGAAGGCCTATATCGGGTGTATTAAACTTCCAATCAATAAGGAATCATCATCCGGATTTTCATTTAAGATAATATTTTGGAAATGGGAACAAAAATAATCTATGTCGTTATAATTAATATAAGGCTGTAGGTAACAGACACAACTATTGAGCGTAAGAGCGCCACTTTTCTCTTGTTGAACACTAATCCAAATATCCTCGATACGACTATCATAATGTGATTGACATATAACTTGGAATCGTTTATGAATAGCTATTATATCACCACCACCTTCTTGCTTTTTACAATGAGTTCCATTTCTATCGCGTCTGAAAATAGTAAAACAGTCATCAATAACTTTACCATTGAAGCCACTTTTATTTATATTAGTTTCAGTCAGGTAGATAATATCGAAGCTTGAGTTAAGTACACTTATATAAAACTGTGTTAACTTACTATGAATCCTATTAACATTTTGATAATAAATCGTAACCATAAAAATTAAATGAATAGGATAAAAAAATGAATAAATGAAATATTTATGATAGGTTTTTTAAGTGCCTCTATATTTTTGACATTAATAGCCGGACATTGTTCATCTTTACACACAAATCTGACCTAAACAAATCCATACAAATTTTTATTTAATTTCTTACAAAATTTTCTAAGCTAGTGTAATTCTTTAGATTCAGGAGATAAATTTTCGCATAAATATATTCTACGACATTCGTTTTCCTTCTATGGACGAATTATTAAAACGAGTGGTGGATGAGAGCAGCTGATCCCTCAGCCGCCGGGATGATAGCGTCACCAGAATGTTTCGGGGACGATTTGAAGTAGCATTAATCTTAGCCACTCTTCGACAAGCTGGAATATTGTTGTCAGTGTTCCTCCCGCAAGTACGGTTACACAAACAATATTTGTAATAATAACAAAGGTATTTTTCAATTTTAGGGTGACTCTGGTGGACCTCTTCAAGTGCAAATTCAGTTGCCATTCATCACTGAAGAAAAAATGCACACAATTATTGGAGTGATATCTGCAGGTGTGGGTTGTGCTATACCAAACACTCCGAGTTTATATACGAGAGTAGCAAGCTTCATAGATTGGATCGAAGAGCGAGTTTGGTCATAATGGAGTTAAATAACTAAGTTTGTGATCCTGGTAGACTTTCAACTAAAGTAACGAATAGATAAACCAGCAGATAAATACATTGTTGTATCACAAGACACTAAGCACACTTGAAAAAGAAATAATAAATGAATAACACCCTTCTTACTGTTTTTTATATATAAATATTATCAATAGTTTTTTCAACAATTCGAATACAGTAATAAGCATAGAATTAAGGTTTAAAATTGCAATGTAAAAACTACTCAAAAGTGAAGAATGCTCGCAGTAATATCTTCACCATTAATATTAATAAAATATGTAAATATACTTTGAACATTCATTAAGTGCTGAAGGTTAAATAAAAACTAAAAATTAAGCAAGAAAACAATGATTTCATTTTGATACAACAGGTATTTACTTATAGCATCATCTAAATAGACTCATTAATGCACCCGTGACAAAAAAAAATGGAGAAAAAACAAATTAAGATGGTATGGACATAATTATAATGAAGAGGGATGAGACGCATGTGACAAAAAGATGCCGAACTTCAGCAAAATATATGATATCAACATTTTTATTTCACTTTCCACACCTTAACACAATTTTAATTTTCAATATTACACTTCACTTTAAACATTATAGGTACGTACACCGCGGGCGAAAAAATCATTCCCAACAGACACTAGCCATTTTTATATTTTTGCGCTAAAAACGCCACCCACCGAATTCTGTAACCAGTTGGTATCTTAAATGGTGCCACCTCTAAACAGCAAATATTTGTTTGTTCGTTCATAACAATACAACTACCTAATGTTATACATACATCGTATACAATTACTTACATAGTTTCATATTACCTTTTTTATTGCATGAGTTGAATAGCAAAATAATAATAATCTGAAATATTATAATCAAAGTTTATTACACTAGAATTATTACAATTACAATATTAAATACAGTACAATAAATAATATACAGAAATATTAGCACAACTCCAAAGTTGTCTCCACTCTTGTCAGGTGTCGAGCAGCAATTTGCCCTTAAAGAATACTGCGATTATCGTACAATAATTATCGACCACAATATACTATGCGCCTCCTGTCCAATAGAGCTTTCACTCTGTTCAACGGATGAACGTAGAATGTCCCTGTCTAGGTGATTTCTTTCTTCATTTTTGGAGGATTATGGCTCCAACGCAGGTGACACCTTTTAGCAATAGTCAAATGCAGGTATTTTAAGAAAAACATAAATACCCTCAATTTAAAGTTGACAAGTTTTTAGCACGGCAAATACACAGCTTCCATTTATTATACTTATAGTTCTTTTTAATTTACTTTTTTTTCCTTTTGTTCGCAATTTACCTATTATTATTTTTCCAAATCATTATTTTCAAATTTCAATAATTATTTCATAACATATTATGTACTTATATTAAATTATTCAAAATATGTCTATTCTTTGTTTTCATGGTGTTGTAATTATAAATAATATTAAAATATTAAATGATCACAAGTTATTTTTTATATTTTTCTTCTGTGAAAGTGACGTTACTGCTTGGCACTTACGGAAGACCAGCGTTGGTTTTTATCAATCAGCATATGCTGATTATGATATGCTGTTTAGAGTTAGTTACGTTTTCGGTTTCTATTAAACTCTAAATAAACATTATTTTCTTAATTTTTTTCTTTCTATTAAATACCTTCATATTACCTATCGTGTTCCTACCGACCTCTCATATCAGATATTAATTTACGATTCTTTTACAATTATATCGCAATCTGCGACAAGTTCAGCAGACAGGCAGATAGTCCACTTGAAGGAAAGTGGTTACTGTCGCCTATAGACATTTGCAACACCAAAGGTACTACCAATGTGCTGCCTTTCTCTAAAGGGAGACTGGAACCTGGCCACTAATGCCGGAACATAACTCAAGGTTGTTATGGCGGCATGCTTTAGACCAGCAGTAGGACTATCCTGACGAGCAAATGCCCTACCACCTGGCAGTGAGTTGTTTTGTCGCCTCCTACGAAAGGCCACCCTGTGGTACACAATTGTATTCTTTCGCCGTTCCTGAACGGATAGAATCGATTAAGTTATGGCATCATTAAACGAGTAACTTAGATCATATAAACTATGACACATGAATTGCAGAAAAACGGGCCAAAAAAGTGGACTAAATTTGGTGCACGCGCTCCCCAAGCCTGTTAGTGTCGTTTCGACTACTTTAGCAGTTAGAGGTGTCACAATAAAATTCGTTACTAGGTCCTCTGCTATTAAAATATGTTCGAACTATTTTACATCGGTAACTTTTCTCATGATTTCTTTATGAAAACATGAAATTTAATTGTCAAAAATCAAAGGTTATCGAATTGATTGATGTTGTCAGGTGATAAATGGGGTTAGTTTCCAAAATTTGGGGACATTTTATGATGATTTCTGAAGTAACAATTCTTTAAAGCCGTTGTGATTCGATGAAACGAAAATGCGACACCATAACCGGTAAACATATAAATCTATAGGACTAAGCCTGCGAGAAAATGAGATAAATTACATTATATTTAATAATTTTAACACTATGCTCGTATAGATAGAGTTGGAAATGTTTTGGAAAATATGCTATGTATTTAATAATAATATGTAAAAATTTAATTATTAGAAGGAAAAATAAATCTATTTGGAGAAAATGGCGAAACCATTTTCTTCAAATAGTCTTATTTTTCCTTCTTCCTTTTGAATTTTTGCATCAATACTTGGAATTTCTTGTTTTAAAGCGAAATATATTATAGCGATATATATGAAATGTGACGTCGAGAAATTTAGAATCCCTCCCACCCCTTGTCACACTTTTTTTTATTTCTACTGCGTTTGAACACTCACGCTTTATTTTTTTTATTTAGATTATACATAACGCCCACTACCCAGTATAAAATGATGAGTAATTATTACTACTACAATTTCATCTCATATCCTATATTTACATATTATATTAGCTGTCATATATTTTAGCATGCCAACACCATCCAAATTTCTATGCCCATTTTCACTCTTTCAAGATTATTTTTTTTTTAATGGGTAGAAAGTACTATATGAGTTTCCCGGGATACGACCTATTTCTTTGCCTTGTTAATACACCTGATAAACCTTTAGTCGTGAAAATTTAACAAAAACAGTTGTTTTACGTAGCTAATATTAAGTATGGATGGTATATTTTCAACACAAAACTGGCAAAACTACACGAATAATTTCTTTCAAGCGCTTGTGTTGACGGCAACGCCTCCGAGCCGCTACTACTCTACATATGAGAACGTCGTCGACCTCACATACCGCAGCTCCATCGCTGGCCTCCACTGGACAGCAAAAATGCGGCAGCAATGTAGCAACGGCTGGCAACACCACGGTGGCGGTGTCGTACACACATGCGTGTAGTTAATACATATGCCACCAGAAAGCTATCTAAGTACTGTCACGAACTTTAATCTATCGTTCCACACCATTAGGAACTAATCGAGAAAACTGCGGTTTTACGTCCATTTATCGTAGACCCCTGTAATTACTCCCTTACACTACCGCCTCCAGTTATTCGAATATATCGTCTAAGAAGCATAGTTCAACTTGAATTGGTCGCAGTAAGTTGTTCTTTAAATAAGCCTATAGTACATTATCTGTTTGATTTATATTTCGACGTATCATATGAGACTTCAATAAGTTTTTACGTAAGCCTTCCTTAGGGCTTCGCCGATGTGAAAGTATCCCAATTTGTGATTTTTATTTCTGGAGTAAAGCATGCATAATGACCATCTGTTGCCTATCGACATTTGTAACACCAAAGGGGCTAAAAATATGCTGCTCGAAAGGGGTAATGGTTGTTATGGAGACATACTCTAGACCGGGGTGGTTTTGTCGACTATATCGTGGGCATCCTGGCTGCCAGAAATAATAATTGATATTTTCCTTCCCCATCCCTACACGAGTAAAGGTAAAAGAATGAATGAAGTATTATGTATAATGTATATATACAGTGGATACTGTATATATACAATATACTGTATATATACATAAATAGATATTTATGTATGTACAGGTGAAATTTTCAAATGGGCCTCCAGGGCTAAATCCTAAAGTATGTTAGCTAACTAAAATCAGTCAAAGGAGTTTCAAAGCTGATTTCAAGAAAGACTAAAATGGTATCATTTAATTTTTGACAAATCAATTACTCTTGTCAAGAATCGAATCGGTTGATTTTGATAAAAATAAATAGGTGTTAGTTACTACAGCAGTCCATAGTGTAGCTTGTAAGGATAAACCTCTGTAAATGTATCTCTGAAGAATTATTATAAATGCCCTTTCTAAAACTTTTTACCAGTCTGCCTGTTTGAAAGTTTGCCTCAAGACTCTCAACGTTTCAATGGATTTTAAGGGCCTAACTTATAATAATCTCGTTAAGAAAGGATTAGCCATCTCTTATATAAGAGACTCTTAGGCCCCTAATCAATGGCTGTTTAGAATAAAAGAGCTTAAATTTTCATGTGTGTTCCACTTCGATATCTAGTAGAGTTCAAAAGATATGAATATAAAATCGATACACCTCGCCAACGAAGTAACGACTAAATTAGATCTATTTTTATGTATGCAGGAACGGAGAGAGAATACAGGTTCCTATAGACGAACGGCCTGTCGTAAGAGGAGATAAAACAACCTACAGCCAGGTGCTAGAGCATCTGCCCGTCCGAATGGCTACCACCCCTGGTTTAGAATTTGCCGCCATAAAAATCGTGAGCGAGCGAGCATGACAAGAACTATGAATGTCAAAGAAGCAAGTGAGGTGTGTAAGAATAAACCTGTATGGCGCTCTGTTGTTCGTGCCTACCCCGCAAGGAACCTGGCGTGCAGTTATGTATGTAAAAATCGTGAGTTGTGTTCTGATATTAGTGGCCAGGTTCCAGTCTCCCTTTAAAGAGTGCCAGCGCATTTCTAGCGCCTTTGGTGTTGCAAGTGTCCATAGGTGATGGTAACCGCTTTCCATCGGGTGGGCATTCTGCCTGTCTGCTGAACCCGTTCAATAAAGTAGTTACACGTTATATCGGATTTTTCGTACAGAAATTTAATAGACCGTGAGTTATCTAGTGAGGACAGCTAGATGAATATCAGGGCCAATATCGTTCGGATTGTGACCCGTGACATGGGTCGACGTGCTTTCGGCCCCGCTGTTAATTTCACTTGTCGTTTCACAAAAATCCAAATGAAACACGGGTTATAGCGGTCTGGTGCTGGTTTCAAGGCGAAATAAAGAAAAAATATATTTATTTGATGTCTCTTCGCAAAAAGAAAGGTTCAATCATGTTTGACTATTTAATTTTTTTATTATTTTAAGTTGCCAGAATGACCCTTCTTGAAGAACGGGATTGCGGACTTCGATATGGAAACTTTGAAAGTGGGTTGTTTAACCGGGATTTACGTTAAGATTGTTTTAATTTAAATTTATTACCCCAAAAGCGACAACCTTACTCACGCATGGGTCGGCTCGCAGTGGCCGCCCGCCTTTCATACTTCTCATGATGCATTTTGCTTACCTAGCATTCCGCCTTACACGCTTACATGTTCCCTACAACTACTTAGCCGGAGCAAATCCTAGTGAACTAAGCAGAAAAAATGAACATTTACCGTCACCGGGGAACTGTGTAAGGAATTATCCAGGATTTCGGCCAGATTCACGTGTCCTGGTTAACACACTCACTACACTAAATGTCCGAGACACAGTTGGCATAGGGAGCGCATTTAGCGCACAATGCAATAGTTTTCCGAAGTTTTTGGACTAATTATCGACGAGCGTGGCGTCGCGACGATATTTAGGCAGACATTGAAAATTCGGCTCGGCCAATGAAATGCATGTGTGTGCGCAGCGCCCTCTGGTTAGTACCGACCGTATTAAGGGGGAGGAGGAAATGTTACCGGGTAAAGGGTGCTTTCCGGGAATGTGACAGGATGTCGTAACAATGATGTTCTGCATTACAGCCATATACGAACATACGACAGGTTTGGAAATTAGAGTTCTTATTAACAGTAGCTATAATTCACCATAGGTCAAGATGGCAATTGGGGCATAAGGTGAATCTTGGAGGGGAGGGGGGATGCACACCAGCATATCTCCCGCGTCACCTTAAATATAGTGTTGCACGAGTCGGCATCGACCGCGTTTATCAATTTCAATCCCGTACACGGTGTTACTTGTATATTACCTAATTATGTATTAAAATAACTTCAATGGCTTCTTCTTTCAAAATAGAAGCAATCCATTATCAAGCACGAGAACTAGCCAGAAAAGTATTAGAAAATTGTGACATAGGACCGACAAATAATTATTATAAATATTTCGTTAATTAACTAGATATGGCTGTGTTTGAAAATAATGCTTAACATAAATAGATGTCAATAATTTTACTTCGATTTTATTGCGTACTAATAATATTATTATCAATATCGACTACCTATGGCACATCCCTAGAAAATCGTTTTCACTCAGGTTTTAATATACTGACCTCTGCCCGCGACATCGTCCGCGTGGAAAGTTTTTTTAACTATCCCACGTATGTCAACATATGTTGACCAGGGATATAAGCTACCACCATACAAATAAATTTCATTCAAATCGGTCCAGTCGTTTCGGAGATAAGCCCGTACAAACCGACAATTAGAGAAACAAAAAAATTTAAAAAAACTAAATTAGTTGTCTTTCACTTCTTACATCCCCCTGACTCTGTTTTTAGCATTTTTCATTTTACAGAACCTCTACAGTTTTATTATTGTTACACGCCGACAAAGTGAATGCACACCTGCACATCCACACACCTTTCCCGACTTCTTTTGTTTACTTTGCGGTTAAAATTTGTAATTAAGAAAAACATTATATTGTTATTGTATTTGTTTATGTCCGCAGGTGTGTAGATTACGTTTTCTTGGAAACTTCAGTCCACGCGGTCGATTATTGTATTGTACAGTTTAGTATAAAACGATGCCCGAACGGAGGGGGGGGGGGGGGAGAGGCAGTCAAGCGACGATTACGATACGAGCAAGACGTGTGTAATACATTCAATAAGCGATATAGTGACGGACTTTGCGCGTATTATTGGATCGTGCAGTTTGTAGTTGTTGTGTACAGTTATATTTGTACCTGTGTTATACGTGTTTGTATAGTTCTAATAAATTCTATAGTAATTCCAACGGCATTTTAATTCGAGTCCCGCACTCATAACAATATTGTTAGATATTCGACTCATAACTATCTGTTGATGGAAAATCGGGTGTTTGTTTGTTACTTTATTATTGTTTTGTTATACGATAAAGAGTTATTTATCTATCATAATTAGGAACATATGGCTATTTAACCTTACAAAAATAATATCTAAGGCATCGTTCAAAGTGCGCGATAAAGTACAGAGATTATTATCGCCAGGCGTCGAGTGACGACATAATTCATTTTTTCCCAGCTCGGCTGGCGGGTCGTTAATTCGCGCTCGCAAAACGAGGCCATTCGAGACCCTCAAAGGGCTATAACAACGTAATTCTATACAACTTGTTTACTTCAAGAAACATTTATCTTTACACCGGGATTATGTGTTCATTTCTTTCGTCATTGAAGCAATACTTTAGACAGGCTAACTGCTCAGCTATGATGGAAAATAGTTACCGTCTTCTGCAGGCATTTGCAACACTAAAGGTGCTGTGCTGGTGCACAACAAGGTCATAGTGTAAAAAATTGAGGCCGTTTCACGCAGACATGGCGATGGGTTTAAGGCCTTATTTGATTATTGTTTATTTAATTTAGGTTTATGGCTTGGCAGCTAGGCCTTTAAGCCAGATCTTAGTTTACAATATAGTTTCTTCATTTTCTTAAGCCTATGTAGCACAGCTGAACTGTAGGTTATCAGCTGGTGATATTCAACGGAGTTCTTGTGACAACTCAAAAGGCCACATTTGACTATACAGTTCATATTTCTCACAAAACACATAAACACTATTCAAAAACTATCAATATCCTACAACTAATGTTCATTTTAGAGTAATTTTACACATTTTTAGAAAATAAAACTGCACAGCACAACATCTCCTTTCAGTTCCCGCCAAAAAATCTGCGTTATTTGAGATGCGACTTGGGTAATGACGTTTAATGTTGATTGATAACGTATGTATGTATATACTATGTGACTATACACTGACGGCGTTATTTTTTAATGCATTAAATAATGCGCATTCGGTTACAACCTAAATCTTTAACACTAACGCAGATGAAGCCCCTTAAGGTTCCTATTACCGCCAAAGATCGAAAGTAGGGTGTAAACGAAACAACTTTTCTTTGATATTTACTGAACAATAATTTACCAAATATTTGTCATCTTCTCGACATGAGACGTCACGTAGTTTTATTGTAATTTTCTATAGTTATTTTAAGGTAAGATAATGATTAATTAATAAATAAAGATTCACCAAATCCCCTCGAAATTTTTGTCATAAAATAGTTTCACTCGTTCAATTTTTATCAAAACAGGTTAAGAAGATCTATAATATTTATAAAATAGAGATAACTAATTTGTTTTTTTTAATACCACTTTATTTTATCTACACTTATATTATAAAGAGGTAAAGTTTGTAAGTTTGTGACGTTGTAGGGGTTAATCTCTGGATCTACTAAACTGATTTTGAAAATTCTTTAACCAGTGGAAATCTAAATTATTCCTGAGTGACATAGGTTGTATTTGATTGTTATTGATAATAAGTATTTTGTAATTTTTTTCTGATGCCCAGCGAAGTGGGCACAGGTAGTTCACAATAAAGTAATAAGACATCGGAAAACAAACGCGTCAATGAAATCCCCGCTATCACCTTAAAAATCAGGACCGAAAAATACTTACGGACTTTGGCGTTGGTACTAGCCTTAACGGGGTATCATGTAATAATTCTGAGACATTCGAAAAAATTGTGATGTTTATTTTTTAAAGTTGACAATGCTTCATTTATTTCTATCACTTTAAAGACAGAAATTCACCCGTCGACTTTCGGCTAGAGATAAAGTCTTGCCGTTTAATCTGTCTTAATAATAAGAGTGGCCCGGTCACGTGCGCAACATTAACCGCACCAACTCCGTTATTAGTCGTTTCGGTTATAGACATTATCAATAACCGTTATGGGCTTAAGTTTTTCTCTTTATTGCCGGCTCGGCACAGGTGCTGCCTCATGGCCACCCTTCGACGTCGATAACAATTTCATAGTTTTATATTCGCACGTTCCGGTCCAATAATATATTTTTACCTGACAAAAAGTACTTATTGAGCTACAATATAATGTTATACTGTAAGATACTACACATTTCTTCCCCAATAGTGGGGCCTGATTTTTGGAGTGCTAACTTCTTATGGAAGTGTAAACCGCTACGTTACATAACGCGTTACAGCACCAGTCTGTCTGGCTTCCCTTTTACTTTACTCTTACGCATACGGCAGCAGTAGGCAGGCTCATCCTCTCTCACCTAACCCTAACCTAACCCACAGCGCTAGCCATATTTCGGTAATTAGATTAAATAATTATACTAATAATGTACGTACATAGTATGTACTACATACACATAATCCTAATGTACGTACATATTCAAGAATTGTAACTAAGAATAAAATATATATTATATTCAATAAAAGATTTTATTCATAAATAACCTTTCCTTACATTATCATAAAATAGAATATTCTTTATTGCACACAAGAAAATAATAATACACATGAATTAAGAATCTTATAACTAGTACAATAGGCGGTCTTATCGCTAACAGCGATTACTTCCAGACAATCTTCTTAAGATAATTTTACATTTTTTAATAATGGGTCGATATTTAGTGCGCATAATTTAAAATATCATATTAATAAACGTAAATTTAAGTAATACCCTAAGCTTTTCTCAAGTTACACAATTTCAATTATACTCGTAAATAGTTCAAATTAGACTAGTTTAAGTTATCGCTTCTGTCGGACGTCCAGAGACGCACACGTTTTTTTTTTATTGGACTTGACTTTGTGTTATTGGTCCGTACACCTCACAACTTTACCGGGGTTTTCGGGGCGAGCTCAAGCCCGGAGGGCAACTTGCTCAAGAAAACTCCCTAGGGGGCTTTATATCTCGGACTGTTGCCATTAGAGGGGGATGAATCTGATGATGCCCACCATAGGGCGACAAAATGAACTAATTGCAAACGGGTGACGGGTAATATAAAGCCCAAGGGGAAGGATTCCGGCGGACCGGGATCAGTGATTCGCGGCGGCCTACGATATTTTACTGCGTTTCGCAATGTGTTATGACTGTGAGGGAAGAAACTGCGAAAGAAACTTCCCAGCAACGCCTAGTCTATCCTGTGGGGGGGCTATGTCTCCTGGCGTCCGGGGACGTGGAGAGATCGTGACTGGCGGCGTCGGGGACGCTGCCGTGGGAGGCCCGAGTCTAGCAGTGAGATGTTTATATGCTGTTATTTATTTATTGTTTAACAAAGAGCACACAGCTTCATGCTATACATTAACAGGCGATACATTTTAAGAACATCACATGAGCCAATAATGGATCTTACTTTGTAAGCCGAACTTACATACAAGAGAATGAAATACTTACTTACTCCGTTGGCTCAGCTACCCAAACTGTATCTTCGCCTCCGAAACGAGAGCATGCCACTTTCCTCTGTCCTGTGCGGTTTCTTGCCAATTACTGGTTCCTAGCATGTTTGGGACGGCCGATAGGCCGGCGTCCGGTCGCCCGTCCTAAATATCGCTGGAAGTACAGAGTAGAGAGAATGTAATAATTTAATTTAATTTACATTGAAATTAGCTCATCAAAACTAAGTAAAACAATATTTATAAGAGTAGTTATAAATATTGTCAATTTCACAGTGTGATATACGTAGTTCGTATGTGTGAGTGTGCATGTCATTAAAACTAAGTCAAATAACCAATTTTAGTCAATGTAAAAATAAAAAAGTATAAAAGTCAGTATTTATAATAAATATTGTCAATGTCAAATGGCTTTAAATAATTTATCTTCTCTCTATATCTTCTATAAGGTTCTTACAGAAGTCTACAAACTTACTCTAACACTTTAACTCTATTGAGTTAAAGTGAATAAGGCCGTAAATGTCTAACACTAACGCAGATGAAGCCCAAATATATTGTGGCGACCGAAGGTAAAACTTTCTGGCAGCCTAAGCCGGTCTCAAGACTTTTAGAAAAAGGTAGAAGATTCTGAAAGGAAAAACAAGGTCAGATACATTTTAGAAAGAGATAGGTGATGAACAAAACAGTAACAAAATGAAGATCGAAATTATTGATTCCAAAAGATTCTTCCCGGTATATAAGCAGCGTAAGAGGCACCTACGGTGTAGTTCAATGGAAGACAGCAAAGCGACAAGTGCGATACGAGAGAGTAGAAAGAAGAGTTTAGTAGAAGACACTGACGAGTTTAGTGAAAAGTTTAGTGGGCAGTTGAGTGAAGGAGTTTAGCATAGTTTAAATGGAGATCCAGAAGTGAGCTACGCGCGATAATTTCGGAGGTAAGCACCGCAGCAGCAGGAAGTTGGGCTACGCAATATTTGCGACGTTATTATGAATGAGACATCTTATCGTCGGAATAGTGCGTTGCTAGTTGTGCGTGTAGGGGCATCTCTGCGGAGAAGAATCACGTACGGCTGTGTAAGTAAACGCATTTAGTAAAAAAAAAAGGTGTTTTCTTCCAATCCCAAGTGCGTACCCCCGCTCGCACGTAACAGTATTAAGCTTCAATTTCAAATAAAGAAACTGAAATAGTGACGTCACTTGACACGCCTGTCCAATCAGACTGTCTGAAATGAAAAATGGCATTTCCTCTAATATTGCGTTAAACATGATAAATTACGAATCAAATGCGAATCAGTAAATGTGATATACAACTACCCGTCACAAGTGTTCAAAATTGTTTTTCAAAATTATTGCCAAATGCGTCATTTACGTCATCACTCAACATCAGATAAGACAGCGGTCAAACGCAAACCTATACATCCATTTTTTATGTTTGCTAGTAGGCAAACTGGCAAACGGACCACCTGGTGATAGGTGGCCACTGTCGCCCATGGACATCTCCAACTCAAGGGGAGCCGATGCGTTGCCTACCTCGTTGAGACTTTAGGTTCACGCCCTTTTCGAAGAGCCCCATATTGTAGCGCTCTGGGAAAACCGCGGGAGGGAGTTCATTCCATAATTTGGACACATGTGGCATGAAGGAGCGTCCGCCACGTACCGTGGAGGACTTCCAAGTGTCCAGGAAGTGTGGATGAACTCCCAATCGCCGGTGAGCGGTGCGATGGTAGAAGGGCGACGTAGGCACCAAATCAAATAGCTCATCAGAGCACTCCCCGTTGTACAGACTTTTTTTAAATCCTAACTAAAAGCATTTTAAATTTTCGCGAGTAGTACACAAAATAAAACTACGTTTTAACGGTTCTAAGCGCGGCATCTTATTTTATTTTTATTATTCCGACGTTTTGGCCACTTTTCAATAGCCGTGATTACGAAAATTGTTAAAGTTTAATTTATCCTACCGCCAACTTGTTTATTTTAATTATTTAGTTTTTATTTTGTTCATGGTTATTATTTATTCTATGGGAGCCTAATCTAAGTTACAACCCCTTTGCAACATGTGGCTTGAAGAGAAAAATCGGCAGAAAAAACTTCGGCAAAATTCCTAATAATCTATATTAATAAAAATGTATATACGCGCATAAGTTGAGAACGATTTGACCAATTTTGATGATTTTTTTTCTGTCTTTGAGTGGTGGTTGGTTTGGATTCACAATAGGAATGGCGCCGGTAGGTGGCGCTGGGATCGGGTCCTAGATTTTTTTACTTTTTTTAGGACAGGACAACGTCTGCCGGCACCTCTACTAAGGTATAAATAAATTACCTGAAGCTTTGTGATAAGTTTATTTTTTTCTAACGTATCTCAAATTAGGTTCTTACAGGCATAGGCTAGCATAATAGCTTGTATTAAACTTCAATCCAGGGCGCAACCCTCTACGTGAATGGGGGGGCCCTAAGTGGAACCACTCCAAAACTTGAAGAACACGGATAATGGAGGCGAATAATTGAATTTTAACCCACTCGCTTGGACTATTGCGTACCACCTACTGTCCAATATGGCAAGACCTGTCTGCCTTTGCAATCTAATAGCAACGACGTCTCTTGTTAAGTGGACATTGACAGACCTTTTCACAAAGGGTTCGAAATAGTAAAATGCACTTACGAACTATCCCGTTCGGAAAAGGCTTCAGAGTTATTATTTTGCTGCTTTGACAGATCTAAAGGTACCAGGGCGCGACTATACTTCGCTCGATAGTTTTCGGATGATGTTGGTGAATATTTGCAAGATTGCGCTAACAGAGTTAGTGATTTGGTATTATATAATTTACTTGCTGACCCGGCAAACGTTGTTTTGCCTTTTAAATTATTTTAAGTAATTTTAAGCAAGTTAAATGATTACAGTACTAATATCGCTATTAAAAAATAGGGGTTGATCGTAGAGGGTTGAAAATTTAGGGTTGTATGTATTTTTTACTGCTGTATCATAATAATATATATAATAATATAAAAAAATACATAAAAATTAAAAAAAATAAATTAAATTATTGTGTCTGAAGTTGAGCATTCCTTGGAGAGAGTCTCAGAATGGGGGAGACAGAACCTTGTCCATTTCAACCCCAAGAAGACACAGGTCTGCGTATTCTATGCCAAAAAAACCCCATTCCAGCAAGTGCTTCAGTTCCAAGGAACTCCCCTTACCACCTCCAAGAGTATTGGGATCCTTGGTGTTGACATCCCGAACGATGTACAGTTCAGGGGCCATCTTGAAGGCAAGGCAAAACTTGCCTCCAAAAAGTTGGGAGTGCTAAACCGGTCCAAGCAGTACTTCTCACCGCGGCAACGCCTTGTGCTTTATAAAGCCCAGGTGAGGCCGCATATGGAGTACTGCTCACACCATTGGGCTGGAGCACCTGCCTACCAACTTAATCCCCTGGACTCTATTCAACGCCGAGCCGTTCGCGTTGTTAATGATCCCATACTCACAGACGGCTTAGATACGCTTGGCCTTAGGAGAGACTTTGCTTCTCTCTGCGTATTCTACCGGCTGTATAACGGGGAGTGTTCCGAAGAACTGTTTAGAATGGTGCCTCGTCCTCTTTCTACCAGCGCACCGCTCGCCATCGGTTGGGAGTTCACCCCCACTTCCTTGAGCCACTTCGCTCATGTACGCAACGGTTCTGTAGCATGTTTCTCTTGCGTACCGTAGGGATTTGGAATGAGCTCCCGGCCGAGGTTTTCCCACAGCGCTACGATATGGAGTTTTTCAAAAAGGGTGTCATAAAATTTCTTCGTGGCCGGCAGCGCGTTGGTGACATCTCTGATGTCAAACGTCCATAGGCGACGGTAACCGCTTTCCAACAGGTGGGCCGTCAGCCTGTTTGCTGTACTCCAGCTATAAAAAAATAAAATTAGGGGTGGACTACCCTTAACATTTCGGGGGATGAAAAATAGATGTTGTCCGATTCTCAGACCTACCCAATATGCATACAAAATTTCATGAGAATCGGTCAAGCCGTTTCGGAGGAGTTTAACTACAAAAACTGCGACACGAAAATTTTATATATTAGATTATATTTTGCTTTGTTGTTGTTTTGAAGTGAAACTTCTTTAGAATCGTTGTGATTTGGAACTCGATGAAACAAAAAGCTTCACTAAAAAGAGGTCAACACATTAAATTCAACCTTATTTAATTCTAAATAAAACACATTTCACACCCGTTAGTATTAATTTTCACTTTAAATAAAACTTACGGCTGCTTGCATAATGATCTCCTTTAAATGAAATTAGTTAATCATATTAAACTGCCTAAATACGTTATACACAAAACGTATTGACAGTTCTTAAAACATATTTAACGGGAAATTTTGCGTTGTGCAAGACGCTAATCTTTATGTTCGCCTATATAGCATCCAGTGGAACTTATTTTGAATAAGAACTTTTGAATTTGAATGAAGTTTCACTCTGCTGCGTGTGAACTGCACACACACACATTGTTGAAGTGAAACTTCTTTAGAATCGTTGCGATCTGAAATTCGATGAAATTAAAACGCGACACTACATAGAGATAAACACATAAATCTATAGGACTAAGTTACTAACTTTTACATTGTACAGCAAAGATTAGAGAGTCAATAAGACCGATGATAGAACATATTATACAATTATTTAATCATATTAAACTGCCTAAATACGTTTTACACAAAATGTATTGACTATTCTTTAAACATATTTAGCGGCAAATTTTGCATTGTGCAAGACGTTAATCGTATTTAAGAGTGTTAAATGCCTAAACGCATGTTTCTTAAATAAATGTAAGGAACGTTATGCAAGCGGTCCTTAAATTCGGATTTTTTTTGCCTGATATTTTTTATTTAGTTTTCGAGTGTTTAATTTATTCAAGGTTATTGGGAAATTTGGATTACTTAGGCTTAATTTTTTTATACGCTTTGCACCATTGCGCTGCTAATGCAAATATAAATCAGGCTTAAATATCGATGTTGTTGATATATCGCAAGATAACTATATCCAACACAGTTTGTCCATCGAGAACCAATTCAGAAAAATGAAAGGGTATTTCGAAAATCTTGACATTTTGAATTACATCATAACTTGTTATTAGCTCATCGTGCCAGCGTTAAAACTCTGCATAACACTTTGGTTACATATAAGTTAGAATCAAATGCTGATTTAAGAATTATTGCAATGTATCTCTCGAACAGTCTTAAAGTAGCAAGAAATTTCCAAATTATAATTTTAATTGTATCTTATAAGTAAACTAAATAAAATGTTGAAAATTGACTTACAAAAGTGCTGTGTGCTTACAATTTTATTATTGAACATAGGTAAATTTGTGGTTTTCATTTTTTTACGTAGGACTAATTTGTGAAGTGTCGTTAAGTGGTTAACTCGCCCGAATTTCATTGTAACGACGTGCGTTCGAAACGGAACCCGGAAGTTTTCATCGCTTTGGCAATTTTTCGGACATGAAATACATGTTTTTTATTGCATAAGTTGTTAGCAGACAGACGGTCTACCAGATGGCAAGCGGTTACCATCGCTTATGAACATTATTAACTCCAAAGGCGTTACCAATGTGCTGCCGGTCTCTTAAGAGAGACTGAACCTGGCCACTAATGCGGGAACACAACTCAAGGTTATTATGGTGGCATATTCTAAACCAAGGATAACTACCACCTAACTATGGATTGTTTTGTGTAAATGTGTGTTGATCGTAAGATGTGACTCTTACGACAGATCGACCGGCCGCAGGAAATTGTATTCTTTTCCGTTCCTGGACGGGTAAGAATTGTGTGATTGTTCCGAAAAATCCAGGGTGTTATTTCACACTAGTGGAATCCGAAAAAACAAAACAAAGCAAAACTTAGAATTTTTCTCTCTCTGTCAGTTAACAAATCACGTCAAAACTATTGAACGGATTTAATTGTAACTGAACACAGAGGTGACTTATACCCCTTTTCTGGATAGCTGGCTTGTAACCTACCAATTTTGGGGGTTGATGTAAGTTGTGTGGTGCTCCTCCTTCTGCGAGCACGTTATGCTTGCAAAGGAAGAGGCGGAGCGGGAGTGTGAGCGCACGTCACCGCTCCGCTCCCGCCAAAGGAAGACGCGCCGGCACCGGAGGGCCAGCACGGACCTTTGGCCTCACCCCGCACTCCCGCGTCACGCGTTCTCACTCACCCGCATATGCCGTCGAGATGGGGAGCGTCGTGTTTCGCGCGCGCTCACCTCTCCCCCCGTGGGGAGAGTTGCAGACTGCCCCATACACACAGAGCTTGAAGATCCCGGGGGATAAAAGTAGTCCGCGGGGAGTACCAGTGTCCTTGCGAGGCCCATGCCTACCAGGGCTGCGGAGAGGCTAGGCCATATACCCGTAGTGGGTATCCCTAACTGGCAAGTCACAAGAGTCATGGCGTAGCCACGGAGTACACTCTAGTATGCTATAAATAAAAATACACGAAATTTTAATTCCTGATCATTGGATCCGTTCAGTCATTTCAGAGCCAACTCGAGACAAACATTCAATCGGATTAACAGACAAAACTTCTGAAATAGATCCTTCAAAACATTGTATAAATAACAATTTTTCTAAAATTATTGTTAATATTTTGAAATTACAGACTAAAATTCCATTTTTAGTAGTATATAAATCACTTTACTTGTTTCAGTTACGTCAACGTCAATTAATGAAAGAAGTATTGTAAGCAGTACATATACAAATAATACTAGAGATAAAAGGGTAAGCAAAATTACATTAAGAGCCATAAAACGTTACAAAACGCGTCAAAAGCAAAATCGTAGGCAGTAAGTACACTACTGATTACTTATTTGTTTTATCTACAGTTCTATAATCATCTTCCTCAAGCATGGGCCAGGTCAAACGCTCAAGAATACCAGCTTAGATTTTCTGCCGACTATAATCACAATTACCAAAATAACCCTAATAGTCGACAAAATTATTACAAAGAAAGACAGCACCTGAACTATTATCAACCAGGAGTACAAAAATCTTCAAATTATGACCCTTATGTTGATTTCAATAATCCTAGTTATTCAGCTCAAATTCCTCAAAAAATATATTTTAATCGAGAACCAACAAGACAAGCATTTGAAACTTTACAACCTGCTTCTATACCTAACATTTATGAACACCCTCATAATAATAGAATACTTCCAAATCCTAATCCTACACATATCGTTATTAATCTACACGTCTACCATAAGGAACTACCAAGTGAAATAAAAAACAACCAAATGAATCTAAACAGAGTAACATATCCTCAAATTCTTCCTCAAAGCTTTTCTCCGAATCTTTCTCAAGATCGTCCTCTACACTTTCCTCAAACTTTTTCACATACCATTCCTGCAAGTTCTCAATCCCTTCCTCAAAGTTTTCCACACAATGTTCCTCAAAATATCTCTAAATATAATCCTCAAAATATTCAACAAAACTTTTCTCAAAATATGCCGCAATATCGTCCTCAAAATATTCAACAAAAATTTTCCCAACATTTCCCCCCTTTAAATGTTTCTCAAAATCTTCCACAAAAGTTCCCTCCAAATCTTTCACAAAATCGTCTGCCTCAAAGTTCTCCACAGTATTTTCCTCAAAATTTTCAACAAAATTTCCCCTCCCGAGATATTCCTCATAGTTTTCCACAACACTTCCCTCCCAATCTTTCTCAAAATCGTCCTCAAACTCGACCTCCAAGTTCTCCACAGTATTTTTCTCAAAATCTTCCTCCAAACTTTCCACAAAATATGCTGCAATATCGTCCTGAAAACATTCAACAAAATACTCTTCAAAATATGCCACAATACCGTCCTCAAAATTTTCAAGAAAATGTTCCTGAAGATTTCTCTATAGATATTCGCCAAAATTTTCAACAAAACTTCCCGCCAAATCTTTCTCAAAATCGTACTAAATCTCTACCTCAAATTTCTCCTCAATATTTTCCTCCATATTTTCGAAACACTACAAATGCCAACTTAGAAACAATAACACAGAGCCCAAATTCAGATGATACTTTTCCTAGTGTAATAGATGGCTCAATTGACGCAAAAGTTTTTGGAACGGACGTGGACCTTGGAAACCAAATTATAGGACCAACAGGCTCTTTAATGATACAAAATCAAGTATCCATTTTTGAAGTCGCAGATGTATCGTGCGATAAGCAATATACACCCCCTAAAATGCCAAATTTCGAAACACCAGGTCGAAGAATCAGTGAAGCAAGTAAGTTTCAGTGGTTAAATATTGATCTCACATAATTATAACACAATACCTTGTATCTCAAAAAGTATTCAACCATTGTATTTAAGCCATTTGTTGAATTTATATAGAAAAAATATGTTTTAAACTACTATAAGATCCATTGGGTAACTTTTGTAATACGACAAATTACCAAAACTACACAATTTACGAATATCATCTAAGCGGAAACTTTTTTGTGTGTAGACTTCCATTCTTGGCCGATTTTATTAGTATATTATAATTGAATGTCTTTCAAGACCATGGGGCATAAAAATGGCCAGGACATTTGGACAGCTTACGTAGGGTCATGGGAAGGACAACACGTAGAAGCCCCTTGACAAATTTAATATAAATGTGGGGTGACATTGGCCGGCGATTTTCCCTGTCTACACCATAGAATAATGCAACCAAGGACAAGCCCTAGCCTGTGTAGGACTATTGTGGTAAATGAGGAGAAAAAATTACCGGGCTATTGGGGTGAACTGCTAGTGGTACTAGGGGTCTGGAATTTGGGGACTATGGCGTTTACCCGTCGCAATGTTCAGAAAACATGGAAAAATGGGCAGACAGTGACTCGCCACGCCCTGCATGGGCCCCAAAAAATGCCATAGAAGACAGGGGCAACATGGGTGTTAGTGACTAAGGGTGTAGACATGTGGGCTGCAGGTTCACCGAAGCTACTTCTGACGGGTTGCCATTTATCACTCCCACCCCTGTAGCTTGAGTCTTAGCTCTTGCAATCTCTACTCCGTGCCGGCTGTCTAATGCAAGCACGGGCCTTTTATTGGCTTCGAAGTCGGGTACGAGGTGTCGCTATTCACTTAAGGCTTCGTCACCACAAAGCCCCCCTGCAGTTTTATATATTTATATTTACCATTATTTTTGTTAACTAATCTTTAACCAGATAAAAGATGCTTAGACTATAAATACCTTATATTATATGCTTTAATGAAGATAAAGTAGGATACAATTAGCCCAAAAAATTTGCATATGATGTTGTCCATCCCAAGGTTGCCTGGAAGAGATATTATAGTACATATTGAAGTTTACTGTGTATTTTTTCTTTGTCATGTTGGTGTACAACAAAGGGTATTGTGTTGTGTCGTGTCGTCTATTGTATGTAGATATTGTTTGTGTCATGTATTGTACGTAGATATTGTTACGAGTTGCGGGACTCGAATTAAAATGCCGTTGGAATTATTCTTTAATTCCACTAAAAGATTCCGGATTGTAGTACACACGTCTTATTTCGCTCGTGGCTATCACTTGACTGCCTCATCTCTCAATTGGGTCATTGCTTTAAACTACACAAATGCAATATGTCCGCCCAGGAGCGTGGACCGAATTTCCCAGAATCAGCTTGTATTTTAAAATCCGTAACACCTGGATAATGATTAATAATAATAATAGTAATCGGCAGACAAGTACACATATTGTATAGCCCCAAATTAAGCAAGTTACGCTTGTGTTATGGGTAATATACAACGGACTCCTCTGGGGCCGATCCCAGACATCCAGACCATAGTAACTAACGGAGAAAATTCGTTTCCGAAATTTACCATACCAGTTGCAGTGAGGTAGGCCAACAAAGGCTTAGCCCGCTCGGTCACAGAGGCCGTCAAACACAACTTACATTACAATACAACAATAGGCCGTATGCCAATAAGTAAACAAAAGAAGACGATCACAAACGAATTACAATAGTTTCAATGTTAATAGTTATTAGTTCAAATGCCGACGGGTAATAAATGCTTTGTTTCAGATATGTAGGTGGATTTTGTTTTTGCCGGGACCTGAGGTGTAACAATATTAAGGATAATTGCTTCTGGGATAATCTTTTCTTTTATTAAATACTATTATAATTTTATGTTCTGTACTTAATGAAAGTATTTAAGTGCAGTAACTATTATTCTAACAATACAATATGATACTGTAATAAAATATTTTGATATGATAATTATGTTTTGTACTTAATTAATGTTAACTACACTAACTCTATTTGCAATATAATTATATAATTTATATTAAAATAATTTACAATATCAATTTTATAGCATGAAAATATTTTATAAACTTTTAAAAACAATGTAATATTTAAGGTATGAAAGAGCGGGATCTTCTGGTACAAGTAAATTTAACTTAAAAGAAGATTCCAGCAACTGTCAAATTGTGCATGTGTTTCCAAGAAATAAATATTTTCATTTTCATTTTCAATTGCATCCTACATTCACCTTCGCAAAACACGGATGTGAAGTCACCGATAGCAAAACTGAATGGATAGTTATTTAGGTCATGAATGTTGGTATATTGTATCTACTTTTTATATTCCATTAAAATAGAGAATCAATCAAAAAGTAAAGATTTCATACGACAGACAGTTAGTTACAATACACGTTAGCTGTAGTATATAGAAACAAACATAAAATGCACATGGTTTCCATTTTTACATCAAATTTTACATAAAACATTATGACGGTAAGATAATAATATGAATATTGAAACGAAATTTGAAAAAACAAACATCAGACCCCTGGGTACCTATAATTGCCCCAGTATATACAGATTACTGATCTATGCATCTTCATTATCATAGGCTATTTATGTAATTATGGAAATTATTTCAGGATGTTTCGAATATATCTATCAACTAAAAGTTAAAGATGACCTTGAACGAAGAAATCAGCAGTGTAAGTTCAAAATTATGTAGTAAATTATTTTTATAACTAACAATATATTTGAAGATGATGTCATTTTCCAATCACAAATACTTTTTCTCACACCTAATATCAATTATGTTTTAGGTAATACCAATTCTGCACCTAACGATAATGATAGCAGCAGACCGGAAAGACAAGTCACTGTTGCAGTTGTTGGTGGACAAAAGGCAGCACCAGAAGAATTTGCTCACATGGTTAGAAATACTTTAACAATGAAATTTTGTGGTAACGAGCAGAGTGGGTGTCTCCAGATTGAGTTTTGGTAATTTTTCCATTTGATGAAGTTATTATCTAGAAATATTGATTAGAAGAATTATCCAGACTGTCGTCATTAATAGACGCAGATTTTTTTGTTGTCTAAGGGCCGGTTTTTCAATCATCAGATAAAAATCATAAAGTCGAATATCAATAAGTCGAATAAATTATAAACCTGTATAAATTCAAAAGTATTTTAATCATGCAACTGAATTCTTGATCCGAAACAAAAAACTTTTGGAAAAATCCTCAACCTGGAGAGCCTGCTAAGGGACGAGAACTAGAGACGTGTAACACATTATATCTCACAACATCAGTAATTACAGAAATAGATAATTACTTAATTTAATTAATTATTAAAGCGCGATCTCTTCCAGGAAACGCTTTAAAGACTATTCTTAGCCGATTTGCATGATAACTTATAACTAGTGCTAGCAAAACTTCGTTTGCGTAATCGTGACCACGTTTTCTTAAGGATATACAACGATGTATCAAAAACGCGACCGCGACGCTTTTTTTGGTTTATATTCCACGGAAGAGACGTCATCTATCGGGATAAAAAATACCCTAAATGTTGACGAATTGAATTTCATTTCAATCCGAGCAATAGTTTAAAGTTTAAACTATAAGTGTGCGAAATTTCATACTCCTCCGTCCGCGAAATTTTCGTAAAAAGGGTTACAAAGTTTTTGCTTCACAATATTAATATCTAGATCTATTATAAAAAGATAGAAATATAATATGATATAATGTAGAAGAAAACGATATACAGTCGACTCTCGATAATTTGACACTCAAGAGGCCAGAGAAAAATCTTCAACTACCAAGAGTTTATAATAACGGAAGTTTATACACAAGCGAAAGGGAGGAAAAAACAAGTAAATAAAAGTTTGATAAAAAATTGTAATTTATTACATATTTTAATTAAACATTTGTTTATTTTGAAAAGAACTACGTAATTTTCGATTAGAGAGCGACTTCAGTCTATCATTGTCCAATTTTCCATAGTGGTGAGAGCTGAGAATAAATCGTCACTAACGGTTCTGGGCGCGTAGAAGCGATGGGAGCGCTTCAAATTATAGAGAGTAGGGAAGTCCGGACTTCAAAGTGTTATTACAGGTTGACGGGCAAGATACTATTCCTTCAACTTCAAATTACTAAAGGGACCAATTAATGTTGTTTTTATTCAATTTATCGAGTATTTTTCAAGGGACATCAAAACATTTCAAATTATCGAGAGATTCAAATAAACACGTATCAAATTGTCGAGAGTCGACTGTAATTATACCTGTGCATATTGGATGACCCCTAGTTTCTGACCGTTCGAGGTCGACCACTTTTTTACGATCTTAGAAGGTCAGCTTTACAAAATCGATTGATGGTACATTATACGAACCTCAAAGTTATACCTCGTTTTCCTTTTGCGTCCACTCCATTTTTATAATGGAACAAAATTAATTTGTTTTCATTTTAAGGCTTGTAGCCACTTTTTTTTTGGCCAGGAGATATCCGTTTGAGGACTAAGCCGCGACAGACACAGAAGCCTGGGGGATGTTCGTAACCCGTGTGAGTGTGGGATTCGCCAGATCGGGGGTGGCACTAGCGTGCCCGGTCAGAACTGGAGCCACGCTTTTGCCACTCCCCAGTTAGGGATACCCACTAAAACCCCTGGGTATTCCGTCCTGCGTCTTATGCCAGGGCTACGGGAAATTGGCTGCCCGACTCCGCGATGCCCTGGCAGGCGTGGGCCCCGCTCACTGGGCCTCTTCCAATACCGGGGAGCTGCTCCCCCGGCTCTACTCGGTCTAGTCCGTGCGTTGGGCGGTCTGTAACGCGCCCCACGGGAAGAGAGATGAGCGCGCGCGGAATACTCGCGCTCTCATCTCGAAGGCATGTGCACCTGCACCTCACCTCACTCACCTGAGTGAGAACCCCTATACCCCTAGGGGCCCCACCCGCGCCGCCCGCTTACGGTGTCCGAAGGTCTAGTTCCGACCTCCGGCGTCGGCGCGTCCTCCTTAAGGCTTGTAGCCAACACCAACGTCCTAGAGGATTTTCGGTACTGATTTTTCAGCCGAAATTCCATGGATACAGTCGTTTTTTAGATGCATTATTATTTGATTGTAAATCAAGTAAAACAGTATTAAAAAAAAACATTATCTCTTTTTTTATAAAGATGTAAATATTTTTGTAATTCTGTTTCGATAAATTTGAAAGATTAAAATGGTTATAGGTCAATTATTTGGAGGTGATTTGGTAATTTTAGGTAACTTTTTTTTATTATGTAATTTATTTAGAGGCTTTTAGTGATGATATCACCATTTCAGCCCCATCTTACCTTAATTATACAATTGCACAAATTTATATAAATAGTTTCAGTATTTTATATATTAAGAGAGCCGCAGCAGACTGTGGCCGCGACAAAATGCTCTAGAAAACACCCACGTCCCTCAAATTAATTCCCAGAGCATCCACTAGCCCCTTCTTGCCGTCTCTGGTCCGAACACATTCCACTAACAAATGCTGTACGTCTTCCACTATATTGCAATGCAGATAATTTGGAGTATCGCTCCTTCCCAGAAGATGATAGAATTTATTTAGTGGAATGTGACCGAAGCGCTATCTATAAGCTAGGACACAAAGACGGCTATCATAGCTAGTATTATCAAATCAAGGAATACGAGGACGCTCGCTTTGCAATGTTCTGTACCATATGCCCTTTTCTCTTGACGCAAATTTTGGTAACTTTAAATAACTACAGAAAAATACGAAAAAACCACGTTACGTCTCATATCGTTACCGATATTTTTTTGGTAAATTATTAACCAGTAAACCAGCGAAAAGTTATTTCACTTGCACCCCACCTTCGCTCTTTTGCGGTAAGCGGCCATAAGATGGTGCCAAATTTCTTCATTCAAAAATGATTTCAAACGATGTTTTCATTGATATTGATGTTTCATTGCTGGCGAACAGGCAGATGGCCCATCCAATAGAAAATTGTTACGTTACCTATAGGCGTTTGCAACACCAAAGGCAAAGCCAACTAGTTGCGAGTTTATAGGATGGATTTTTTTTAATGAATGCCCTATTTAAAAAAATCCCGGTGTGGTGTGTCCCAAGTGGCTTTGGTGGCTTCACCTTACTTCGTCAGGGTCATGGTTATAATTATATTTTACTGTCTTCTTTATTGCATGCGTTCCATAAATCGGCAGACGGCCCAACTTAGGGAAAGTGGTTACTATTGCCTATAGAATTTTGCAACACTAAATTTGCTACAAACGCGCTGTTGCACTGTAAATAGAAACTGGAGCCTGGCCACTAATGCCGCGACACAAAAGATTGTTATGGCGGCAAACTCTAGACCAGGGTGGTAGCCATCCAGACGGGTAAATACCCTACCACCTGGCTCTCACTCATACCGATCGAGCCGACCCGAAATTAAATGAGCATATGATAAAACTTACGAACCGACTAAGTTTAGGCTTACACAACTAATAATTCCACCCGCTTTACCTACGCAGTAGACTAATTTTAATAGCGAACCACAGTGTGTAACCGGGACAGAGCTAATAATGCATAGCAAGCAACACTCTACCTTCTTCGCTTGCGAATAAAGTTCAATATAGATTAGTTACATGTAAGAATAAGCCTGTATGGCGCTCTGTTGTTCGTGCCTACCCCGCAAGGGACCTGGCGTGAAGTTATGTATGTATGTACATGTCAAAAACCGCTCAAACAATAACTGCTAATCGGAATTATAATTTGTGTACTACTCTATACATATTAGGCACATAGTACTACTATACTACATGCATAGTACTACTATACTACATACATAGTACTACTATACTACATGCATAGTACTACTATACTACATACATAGTACTACTATACTGCAACATCTCTTCCATGCCGCAGCAAGGCCACCAGACGCCGCAGATGGCCACCTAAAGCCTGAGATGGCCATCGAATGCCGCTGATTAGCCGATGCGACCTGCCGACACACCCTTTATGTGCCAGGTGGCTTCCGTGCCCCATCACCGGGGAGTAGTTGCCCCCGCGAAATTCAGTAGCTCGAGGCCTCATACTAGCTCTGCCATCATCAGGCAGGGACCATGACCCACTCGTAAATAACAACAAAAAATATGTAACAACTTATTTACACATTTGTGATCTAGAAAGTTTAATACACGTTTTATAATTAACAGGCTGCCATCGGTTGGTTGGGAGTCAATGAGCCAATTGTCTTCAAATGTGGAGGTTCACTTATTAGCCCGAATTTTTTACTAACAGCTGCTCACTGCAGATCGTCAAGACCGGACACCGAGCTAACAGACCTTATACCAAGAATGGCAAGAATTGGTGGTAACAACATAGGCTACAAGAAATCTGGAGAGGTAATATTTTTAAGCAAAGTAACAATAATAAACGTTTATTAATGCCTAAATAATTAACATCACATTCAGATAGCATTAATTCTAGAATAAAGTTTAAAGATGAAACTCGACTAGAAACACCTAACTGCATGATTATAAGTCTTCTATACCTATGTCTGTAAGAGAATTTCTAAGTAGAAAATTACAATTATATACGAGGCTGGTGGAAAAGTGTTGTTATGACTAATTTTTATACTTTATTGACCGTTGATTTGTCTTACACAAGCTCCATAGAAGTAATGGCAAAATTCAACGGATGGTAGGGCAAGTGAATGCTTAGTAAGATATAGCAGCCAGCCATTAATTCAGTAGATGATCACATATTTAGAGTGAATTTTTCAAGTGAGTTTAGGGCCAACTATACGACATAGAGAAAAATACTCAAAAGAGTCCCGAGGCCAATTTTGATGAAAACTAAATTTGTTTTAAAGAATTACAGATTATTTATTTATTTATTTAGGCACACCAACAGCACACACATTATGGTTACATTACATATCATTCAATACAAAGGTTCTGATGTGTGGACCCATTAAAGAAGTGCACAGCATTTACAATTTAAATGTAAATTTAAGTAATTTAATTAATCAATTAATGTCAAAAATATGCATATGTCAAGTACAAATATAATAAAAAGTTAATGAATGTAAATAATGTTGTCAAAATTAATAAGGAAAGCAAAAAAAAAATAATGCAAGAAGAATTAAATTAAAAATAATTATATAACTAAGTACAAGTGTAAACATGAACGGCCTGTCAATTATTTTATAGTCGCAACTGATGTCAACACTTTATTTACGCATTATAGGGTTTTAACTTGTCGGGACACTTCGGTTGTGCAATAATAAATAAAAAAAGCCTTTTAATTCTTACTTTTTACTGTAGGTATTCTTAGGGCCGCTTGCATAACGTTCCTTAAATTTATTTAAGAAACACTAAACGTATTTAACACTCTTAAATACGATTAGCGTCTTGCACAACGCAAAATTTATCGCTAAATATGTTTAAAGAACTGTCAATACGTTTTGTGTAAAACGTATTTAGGCAGTTTAGTATGATTAACTAATTTTATTTAAAGGCGATCGTTATGCAAGCGACCCGTATGTTAATTAATTAGTAATTTTAAATTAATTGTTAGTATTATTGTTGTTAGTTTGTTAATTGGATTATTTATGTAAGAATCCCAGATTGGGTAAAAGCCTCCTCCAAAGACGCCCATCTGTCTCTGACCTGGGCTATTTGGTAACAGTTGGGGCTGGCTATTTTTTTCAATGTCCTCTTCCCGACGCATCAATGGTCTCATTCTGCCTATCTTGCCTTGTGGCCCTGTCCACAGAGTTGTTTTTACGGTTCATCTCTGGTCTGTAAGTCTTATTATATGACCTACCCATTTCCATTTTATTTTCTGTGCATTAGCTCAAGGCATTAGTGGCTTTTGTTATCGCTCTTATTGTTGTGGTTGTAGCAATACTTAAGCAAAAGTTTCAACAATTCCGTTATGTTCCTTCTCAATTTCGATTTCGTCGAAATTGAACTTCGTGCCCGAGCCTAACATAATAGGAGAGATAAAATCTCACCGCCTCCGTTGGCTTGGTCACGTGGAACGGATGAGAGAGGATCGAAGTGTGAAGACGGTCTATTTGGGACAATCGGATGGGCGACCTCCGTTCGGCCGCCCCAAGTACCGGTGGAGGAACAGAGTGGAGGATGACCTGCGTGAGATTCAATCCTTTAACTGGCAAGAAATCGCACAGGACAGAAACAGGTGGTGTGTTCTCCTTTCTGAGGCCAAGACACATTTTGGGTGTCTGAGCCAACGGAGTTAGCTAATTATGTTTCTTCTATAGGCTTTTGATGATTTGAGACGCCGTCGTCAGACAGATTCTGCCCAATTAGACGTCGGAATCGTAAACATCATTACTCACGAGCAATACGATCCTAACATGCAGTACTTTGATATAGCCCTAATGCAGTTGGCTTCCTCGTTGGATTTTAATAGGAAAATAAAACCTGCCTGCTTGTGGGTGGATCTTCAAACAAGTAACAGGATACGAAGAGCAGTTGCGTCAGGATGGGGGGTCGTAAATCCAAGTAAGATTGTCTTTATTATTATCTTAGAAGATTTCATAGATTTTAATCCAAATCGCGGTCGCGTAATGACTAGACCACGCGTACCAAACTAAAAGAGCTCGGGTTTCAATCCTGACCGGAACGCATGAACCACCACCACAAACAACCAGTTTTTTGACTTATAAATCGTGCGCAGAAGTTTTGGCGATGGTCGCCTCTCACGCTTCCTACGACTGGTTCCAGGACTTGCCTAAGTAGTAAGAAGAACTAGATCACCGCGGGTCGCGATTGTGGAAGGTGGGAGAGGTTGTCATCGGCAATCATTCTGCGCACGTCTTGTATTGTGCATATTGTTACTATTACCACGTGCTAACAACGGCGAAGGAAAAAATCGTGATGAAACCTGCACATCGATATAACCAAGCCGCTATGGACAAGCGTGGCGGGTATACTGTTCGTTCCTCTATAGATTTGAAAGATTACGGAGAACAAAGATTTCAAGAGAAGTTCCGTGATCGCGGCTACTGAAAAGTGTCCGAAACGTCGAGATAATGAAAATCAATTAAAATAATGCGCTTAAAACCGTAATTTCATTATGTGTACTAGTCACGAAAACTTAGAAAATATTATGTGAGTATTTTGTTTTATATGACGTTTTCACGCCTTACATCGTCACATCTTTTGCATACACGGTCTCAGGGTTATAGAATGCGACATTGGGTACTTTTCCTCTCGAAAAATCTTTTGTTCCCGAGGGATAGAAAATGTAAAGAAAGAAATAAAACTTTTATTTGTCAAATGTGACACAGACAAATTACAAAATAGACAAGACAAAATATGTTTGTAGATGCCGGTATTCTTCAAACAAGGTTGGCACTAAGTATCAATTAATCAAGTATATTATTGCTGTGTCGGAAGTCGGAAGGTACCACGCCACAGCATTGATTTTCAGTTCACACTTCCTAATCTTCACATATTAACTTGAGACCCGTATAAAAATATAATTATTTAGTCACAGCAAAATTTAAATCCAAAGATTCATAAAAACATTATACACAATATTAATAAGAAGGAGAAACTACTAAGTGTCAAGTAGACAAACCGCCGTGCCGTTATGAATCATAACATAGTGACCGGCAGCACGCAATGCGGGCAGAACGCGGGTTGAAGCATATAACATGCGTCATCGCCGGGTACGTGACTCGAAGGCGGGTAGACGCGTGAGAGCAGACATCGTCGACTGTTATGTCTACATTGCGAATTGGACACACATAGATGTAGTCATAAGAAGCGGCTGGTCAAAAGTAAAATTCAAGTCTTGTTCTGCTTAATTCTGATTTTTCCTTTTTTCTTCAGATACTGGGCGAACTTCACTAAACCTTCAAGCTGGCGAGTTAGATATAATTGATGTGAATACCTGTAATGAATTGATACGTGGAAAATTTGGCAGGAAATTTAATGGGTTTGCAGAACATCAACTTTGTGCTGGCAAGCTGTCTGGGGGCGTTGATGTCTGTCAGGTCTGTTTTTTAGTGTCCTTAGCCATTCAAAATATTATATTAAAACAAAGTTCCATTCAAAGACATTCTTTGAAGGCATAGCGTCAATATACTCAAGATATTAAGGAATCTTCATATTTTTGTAGTCAAAGATTTATTTTTCATGAGATATTTAGTTTAGTATTACGAAACCATTTGAACTAGTGCTATAAACAAAACAAAAGTGTAGTGTAAGTGCTAGCTTTTAATCAATAACACACGAAGAAAGTGTCTTCACCTTAATAGAGATAATAAGAAGTGTCAATTGACATTTTCTTAGTATAAATACTTTTAGTTAATTTAGATTATATTTAAATTACTTATTAGTCTTTTTAGATTAGATGATAATATTAATAAGGTGAAATACCTTATTAATATTATCATTTCTAAATACTTGATTTATAAAAAATGGAATATCTAGTGTATTTACACTAAAAAAAAAAACATAAAAAACTATCATCTAAATATAATTTGTAAAATAAATATAAAAAATATACAATAATATTAATATTATCTTTAAATGACATGCTTAAGAAGGTTAATGCATAATTATATTTTATACAAGCATTGAATAAATGAATTTTATTCATTTTACAGCCACAAAAAATTAAGATTACTTAGTGTTTCGAATAAATTAATATATACGGCTATCAAAATATATTCTTCAGTAGGACTTAGTTTGAATAAAAAACTTTTGAATATTAATTTGTTTTTTTAATTCCAGGGTGACTCCGGAGGTCCATTGCAAGTGAAGGTGAAACTTCCAGTGAGCACAATAGGCAATATACACGCGATTGTTGGAATCATATCTGCAGGACCAGATTGTGGGAAGCCCGATATGCCTGGAATCTACACGAGAGTTGCCAGCTTTATAGACTGGATAGAACCTAAAGTCTGGAATTAATAACTATAAATAAATATAGCCGTGGTTCAGGCTCACACGGTCCGGGTTCAAATACTGACCGGAAAGCATGCACCGATTAGGCATTTTTCTGACATAATGTGCAATTCTGATATAATACAGTTACTACGTGCTAAGAGTGAAGGAAAACATCGTGATGTAAGCTGTACATCGAGATAGCCGATGTTAAAAACCCGCGAATCAGCCCTGGTGGGTATACTGTCCGTTCCCCTGTAAATGTGTGTGCCGAGACCAGCAGTGACTCGTAGCACGTAACTCTATAAATATTTGTAACCTTGAACTCCTGAAATAAGTGTTTAAAATTTGGGCAGATTTTCAATATTTATTTCAGTAAACGCCATTTTTGCTAATGGTAACACCATATTTTTTTTTCTATATATACTATTATTCCGCATCTACGATATCGCGAAGATATTGTGAATTTAGTAGAACATGAATTTTTCACACAATCGGAATGAAATCTTACTTTGGATATTTTTGCAACGCCATGATATTGAAATAGCAGAATTGGGCCCCAGGGGCATATAGACGGTCAAATGCAGGAGTTAGTACTCTTTCTCTGTTCCTACGTGGATATACATTAATAATAAATAATAATAACAGCCTGCAAACTTAAATATGTCCACTGCGCAAACGAAATGATTTACGGAACCCTTACGTAGATGAGCGAAGTGGATCACGTAATTTTAGTTGTTTTTTTTTAATACAGGAGTTCAGCAAACAAGCAGACGGTCCACTGGATGGAAAGCGGTTACCATCGCCTATGGACATGTGCAACACCAAAGGTGCTACATGCGCTGCTGCTCTCTTAAGGGAGACTGGAACCTAGTCAGTCACTAATGCCGGAACACAACTCAAGGTTGTTATGGCGACATACTTTAGACCAGAGGTGGTAGCCATCCAGTCGGGCAAATGCCCTACCACCTGGCTGTGGGTTGTTTTGTCGCCTCTTACGACAGGCCTCTCGGCTGCAGGAAATTGTATTCTTTCTCCGTTCCTGCACGGATATATAGTTATGTAACAGAAGCATGAAAATTTAGTACAAAGTATTTGATTATTTAATTTAATAAGTATATTCAATTAATTATGTCATCGCCTCAGTAAAGTTTAAACAAACATTTTTCCTAGCAAATAAATTATTTCATTCCTCTTTTTTTTTTTTTTAAATCTGTCCCGAAGCCCACTTTCTGCTTTCCTACTTCTTTCTTATCCAATTTGCGCGGTCTTCGGCTTGCCTAATTTTGAGACCATTGACGAGCATTTACGACGTTGATGAGCATGTCGTCCTTTACGACGCAGCATTTTCGGACTTACCCTTTTGACCGGAACGTTTGTGCCGCACTTAACTAGCTGATATCTGTAAAACATCGCCGTACCAATGTAGGCAATGTGCTTGCTGTTTATCCTGTATGTCACGGATATGAAGGTTTCCACGTATGCGAAAGTTCCTAACTTCTTCCACGTGACCAACATTTCTTGCTTGTGTGACAAGCAAGAAGAGTAGTGTGTGAGTTATTATCATTTCACCAGTTAATTAATTCAGATACTTTTATTATAATTATATATATATATATCTATATCAGAGGTTGCGTGATTGAAACCCAATGACCCAACTGAAACAGAGATGATTCTAGCCAGAATCAATTTTAGTAATTCTTTCTAATTATAAATGAGATGTAAAATTACTTTGGGCTGCTTTTCAAGGTGACGATCACCAAAAACCAAACTATATTCTGACTTTAATAATAATTCTTTCTTGAAGTGGAAAACATATGTTTTAAAGAAAAAAAAAGAAGTTGCAATGACCATATGACCTTAAAACTATAAAATCAAAGTCAAATCTAACGTGAACACAAGTTTACCGACAAAGTATTGTAACGAGTTGCAGGACTCGAATTAAAATACCGTTAGAATTACTATACAGTTTATTAGAAGTATACAAACATATATAACACAGGTACAAATATAACCGAACACGACAAGTCCAAACGTAATGCAGAAATTCGTAATTCCATAAAACGAGCAAAGACTGCCACTAAAAGATTCCCGATTGTAGTACACATCTCTTGCTTCGCTCGTGGTTATCGCTCGACTGCCTCATCCCTTCATCGAGGCATTGCTTTATACTGCACAGATGCAGTATATCTGCCCAGCCACGTGTACCGAGTTTCCTTGAATCGTTTTATACTTTAAATCCGACACACCTAGCTAATGATTGCCACAAAAGATTACAATACACAATAGGCTGTTTTTTAATCACAAAATTTAAACACAAAGTAAACAAAACAAGTCTAAATGCCGAAAGGTAATAAAATGTGATTCTACGGGTACGCAGGTGTGAATTTGTCATTGTCGGCGTCTAAGTCGTAACAATATTATGTACATGTAAGAAAAAATATTTTTACGAAATGACCCCGTTCTAAAATAATTAACTTGTGCAATTAAAACAACTCTCTGGTATATGAATTACGTCACCTCCTAGTTCCAAAGTTCCCAGGAACCTCACTCGAAGAATTTCGCAACACGTAAAAGTTTGAACTTTGATAAAACTTTTATTATTGTTGTAAGCTTTCACCGCGGGATCGGTAATGCATACTTAACCTCGGCTTCCGAGGATGCTGCTTCTCTTCATAGTTTTATTATCTTACGCCAAAGTTTCTGTATGAGGGCAGTCCTATTGTCCCGGGCCTTTAGACAACAATGTTCCAATACTTATCTGTGTGTATATCCCTGTTAATTTACCTCAAGAAGTACCTACAGAGGTGGGATGAATGACATTTATCACCAAGAAGCTTACTTAAGTTTTATGTTTTGTTACTAAGTGTAGTATTTTCTTAAGTTTTTGCGACTTATTGTTACTTCGACGTCTCGGCCACGGTTTCAGTGGCTGTGATCACGGAAGACTTAGTTTTAATTTTGTTTTAAAATTAAAACTAAATAAATAAAATGAACAGGTTGGCGGTGGGCTAAATAAAACTTTAACAATACTCATTGAAACTCAGGTCTTCTTGGTATTGAAATTCTTAAATTATCTGTGATTATTATGCAACAAACAAAAAGGAAAAAATATAAAAAATATGATACATGAACAGCAGATTACAGTCCAAAGTATTGTAAACTAGCACATACATTATTGCGTAAGACTAACGTACTGAATCCTGAGTGAATTTTTAAATTTGGAAAAAATTCTCTGACGTCAGTGGGCAAAGAGTTCCAGAGTAAGACAACCTGCATGGCGAAGGAGTTGGAATAAAATGTTGAAGAGTGTGCAAGTGTCATTAACAGGAGATTATTAGTGGAGCGCAAATTGAGGGTGTGTGACGTATAAAGGAAGTTGAAACATTCCTTAAGATGAGGAGTGGTATACGATATAGTAAATTGAGAAGATGAGCATTCCGGCGAAGTGAGATAGGCCACCACTCGAGCTTTTTGCGATATATATACTTGACATATACTGAATTTCAGCAAAAACTGTATAATGGTTTTCCCAAGAAAGCGTAACAGGCATATGGACTTACTTTCGCATTTATAAATTTAAGTATGTACAGCTACAATATGATACATTGTATACCTACGTACGGGTTTGGATCCCAAAGGAATTGTTTTGCAATCGAGATCCCAATATTAATTTCTTATGAACACTTGTCTCATCAAATTTGAATCTGTGTTTTTGTACTTCTCAAGACCCACGAACTCATATCGATTTCACCCTCCTGCCCTTTCTTACTTTCTTAACAACTGCTCTTGTACTGATAGCAGTTTAAGATAACTTTATGATATTTTAATATGAACATTTATTCAAAATCTCGGTCTGGTAATTTTCAAATTCAAATAAAAAAAATTCAAAGTAAGTTCTACTGGAGAACATTTTTTGAAGATCAGACATATAAGCTAAAATATATTACGTTGATATAATCACCTTTATTTTATGTATAAAAATCTGTTATGTTAGCTGTTTTGAATTTTAATTCAAATAATTAAATCTGAAAATAGGTTTAGCATCAAATTTAAAAAAAACATTCAATAATTAGCATAACACTAGTGGGCCCAGCAAACGTTGTATAGCGCAAAAAAATTTTTAACCACGATTCCAATACCACCTACTGCGTCTAATTAATCGTGAATCTAAATCATCCCGAGTCAATTGTATGTATTAAAGTGGATACTTCAACACACAAAAGATCATCAAAATCGGGCCCAAGAGCTTAGGACAAATTCAGTGACATACACACAAACTTAAGAATTTTGTATATAGAGATAAAATGGACATGTTATATATGTAGACGCAAGAACGGAGGATATCCAAAAATGAGAGGTTTTATGGGGTTTTTTAAATCGTTACGCTGGTAAATTTTTATATTGGCTTTCGGCTTGTTCATGGGTGAACTGCCATTAACTGCCAGTGTCAACTGTAAAAAAAAACACAACATCTCAGCATAAGTAAAGTAGATTTGAAAGATAGACTTGATTTAAAAATTTAAAAATCTTTGTTCTTTGTTTTATATATGTTAATTTTGTCACCACTACCTTAAAATAACATATACATTATTATACAATATATACATTATTATACAATATATAAAACATATGATTATTTTAATGAATATTGTACCAACTCTAAACATACTTAAATATAAGGACAACACACACAATGAAGTAATGAAGTGACTTGAAGTTCGTAAAAGTGACATTTTATCTGTCACTGTTCATGTGACGTTTACGTATGTCGTGAATGTCGTCGTTGTTGTCGATGGCAACTATCCAAAAGGCCAAAGGTGTTGGAGCCAGAACCGGAATAGGCGTATTGTGTCTGAATATATATAATCAATATTTAATTAAAATATATTCTTCCCCAACCCATTAAGACGTTGCTTTGTTGGTACTCCTTACATCGACTAAGCTTCCAAATCTTGCAAATTGCCTATGAATAGCCTGTCTCGAAATAACATATTGTATGCAACATTTTTTTGAAAACCCCACCTTGTGTTACCGTGAAAAAACCTAAGTTCATTTGACTCTTCGACGATCCCTTTTATCTCGTAAAAGAGTAGTAAAACCACATTTAAATGATACCAGCTGCCCATTGCAATATAATTAACAGAAAACAACACAAAAACTCGAAAAATGTACTAACAGCCTCGCTTGCTTTAAAAATTCATGAACCCGTTTGAATAATATACAGATATAAACAACTTAGAACCCAGTTTACCGGCAATATATCTTTTAGTTAAAAATATAGCAGGCATCACGCCTTTATCCGGACGAATGTGGTTATGCCCAGTCGTAGCCGGGTATTGTGCCGACAATGCCCGGCCCGGACCAAACTGGTGGGCCGCATTATGAAAACAAACGCTCACTACGTGCCTTACTTGACTACGCCGATGTATGAATCCAGGTCTGCTAAAATAGACTTTCTTGCTATTAACGGCCTTTTCTCGTATTGCTTTAGAATTGTAATGACACACGTGTCGAGGGTTTGATGCCGACACTTCAGCCACTGAATTATATGTAACCACTTACCAGAGTTGCAATAATATACGTAACTAGCCCACTGTAAGTAACAGACGTGTATAAAATAGATAAAAATAAAAATGTAAAATAGTAGTAAGAAAATTAATTAGTCAGATTAGTAAATAAATAGATATTAAGAATATATAATAACAAGCAAATGTAAATTAGCATAAGTAACAAATGTAATAGATTATAAGTTTTTGGAAAAAAGAAAGAAAATAAAATAAAAGAAACAAAAAATATGAAACAAAATAAAGAACCCCTTACCTTTAAGATAAATAAATAAGACTATAATAAAAGAACCTCCATCTTAACCTATGATGGAGGAGAAGGCGGAAAAAAAACCACTTACCAGAAAATTTTAATTCGCTCCCCTTAAAATACTTTAAAATAAAATTAGCAGAGTGGTTGATACGCATGGCATTTTATACGATTGAGAAATATTTTAATTTACATCACACGGATAATAAGAGCGTTATATAATAATTTGACTAAATTATACAAAACTAATAACTTCATTATCTTATTTTAATTGTTTTATGAATAATATATAACTGAAAGTGACATAATAAAGTGTTTATTAAATATTTGTTGTAATTCTAGGAGTATCATAATTAGTAATATTGTTACGACAAAGACAAATTCACACCTGCATACCTGTAGAAACACATTTTATTACCTTTCGGCATTTAGACTTCTTTTGTTTATTTTGTGTTTAAAATTTGTGATTAAAAAACAGGCCATTGTATATTGTAATCTTTTACGGCCTATTGTTGTATTGTGATCAGTAGCCAGGTGTTTCGGATTTAAAGTATAAACAGATTCTAGGAAATTTGGTCCACGCAGCCGGGCAGACATATTGCACCTGTGCAGTATAAAGCAATGCCCCAATTGAGAGATGAGGCAGTCGAGCGATAACCACAAGCTAAACAAGACGTGTGTTCTACAATCGAGAATCTAATAAGTGCCGGACTATGCGCGTTTTATTGAATTACGACCTTCAGCATTACGTTTGGACTAGTTGTGTTTGGTTATATTTGTACCTGTGTTATACGTGTTTGTATATTTCTAACAAACTCTATAGTAATTCTAACGGAATTTTAATTCAAGTCCCGCGACTCGTAACGATATAATCAATAATATAATCATAATAATTATCTATATGTAGTTATAAGAACTACAAACGGCTTGTAACCAAAACTACAATAAAAATTGTATGCCTGTCAAGGCGAAACATGTCAACTTGATACTTAGCATAATATCTGCAAAAATGTCTATATTTACTTTGACTATATAACATCTTATTGTATTATATAAACCTACCTCTTCCTTTAAAGTATTAATTTTATCAGTGTCAGCAATACGAAAAGGTGAGATTATAAACTTTTACATCCGTAAAAGTGTCGGAGTATATCCATAAAATGGTTCAACTACGTTCACAGAACTTTCGGTCGCGTAACGAGTCGCATGTGTTGATTGGTAGGTATTCAAAATATATTGTTCACACGGAAACAGCCGCTATACGAAAGATTAGGTATTACGCCGAACGCTACGTAATTTCGGCTGATGTCTCATAGGCTATATAAAAAACACTGCGAGCATATTTAAATGAACTTTCAGTGCCGTACTTTCGGTAGGTGTGGGGCTAGCCTAAGCTATTAGTTATTTTGGTGTAATGTTATTGTATAAAGCTCAATACTCACTGCGTAAATAGTACAATTAAACGTTAGGAAATTTAATGTAAGGGTTTCAAAGAACATCTCATTTTATTAATATTTAGAAATCTTGTACATATACAGGTAGAATTTTTCAAGGGCTTCGTTATGTTTGCCATGAAAGTAATCCAAAAAGTAGTCAGACAGACAGGAATAGAACAGTAAATAACGCTGTAGACATATAACAATTTATATATTTTTTAATTTTTTTTATTGAATGGGTTCATCAGACAGGCAGACAGCCCACTTGATGGAAAGCGGTTACCATCGCCTATGGACATTTGCAACACCAAAAGTGCTACAAATGCGCTGCAGCTCTCTTAAGGGAGACTAGAACCTGGTCACTAATGTCGGAACACAACTCAAGGTTGTTAAGGCGGCATACTCTAGACGAGTATATATTATATTATATGTAATATTAGCGTTAAGAACTTTAGCAATTAATAACAACGCAGTCATAAGTTAACAGATTCTGTTTGTATAAGAAATATGTACGTACATATATTAAAAGGTAGTAAAATGCATATATGGTTAAAATGCTGTATATAGTTAGTAAAAAAGGATAAGCGAATAAAAATGTATTAGTTTAGATCTTAAGTATTTTTTAATATAAAAGTAAAATAAAGTACAGCGATATAGAATGGTAGTAAAAAACAAAACCCTCTGTCTTATACCATGACAGGGAAAAGGTGAAAAAAATTACACAATATTACCAATATATTTGACCATAATTCTAAATCGTACATGGTGACTGATTTTTGTAGTATAGCAAACTCTTACTTACATTAATACCTCCTCCAAACTTAAACATATATACATCTCGTATGCCTACAAGCTAACGGTTGATCTGGCACGCAAAGCCGAGGGTTGTTTAGACCATTGCATGTGTAGCAAGCTATTTTACAAGAGGCCCTTATTGCGTATTCATAAGAAAGCTTGACCACATTTATTTACAAACAAGCGAAGCCTGTTAAAAGATATTATATGGCCCTGAAATGACATTTTATTTACCTCATACATTGTGTAAATGATTTTCGTTAAAATCAGATTATATATTTTATAGCTGTGCCCGCGACGTCGTCCGCGTTGAATAGTTAAAAAATCTCCCGATTTTGAAACATTTTTCATTGTTGCTCCGCTCCTATTGGTCTTAGCGAGATGATATATAGCCTTCCTCGATAAATGTACTATTCAACACTGAAAGAATTTTTAAATCGGACCAGCGGTTCCTTAGATTAGGGCGTTTAAACAAACAAACTCTTCAGCTTTATATATTAGTATAAGATAGGTCCGAGCCTAATAGTTACCAAATACTCGAAAAGTAAGATGAAGACTAATGTGTAAAGTGCCGGGTCTGTATATTAAAGCTATTAGAAAAGTACTTATTCACGTAAAAACAACTGAGTCCGATTTCTGTAGTTATATTTCTATACTTTATTGCATTGTTACAACCTAGGCGCTGACAAAGACAAATTCCACGTACAGATTTGTAGAAGCACATTTATTACCCGTCGGCATTTGAACTAATAACATTGAAACTATTGTAATTCCTTTATGATCGTCTTCTTTTTGTTTACTTATTTATTGGCATACGTTTCTAGAGCCTATTGTTGTAATGTAATAATTACCCAAGTGTTACACAGATTTTAAAGTACAAGCTGATTCTGGGAAATTCGACCCACGTTGCCGGGCGGACATATTGCATCTGTGCAGTATAAAACGATGACCCGATGAAGAAAGGTGGCAGTCGAGCGAGAACCACGATCAAGGCGAGACGTGTGTACATTCGGTAATCCATTACTGACGGACTTTGCGCGTTTTATTGAATTACGAATTTCTGCATTACGTTTGGATTTGTTGTGTTCGGTTATATTTGTACCTGTGTTATATGCGTTTGTATAGTTCTAATAAACTCTATAATCATTCCAACGGCTTTTTAATTCGAGTCCCGCAACTCGTAACAGTACGTAATCTCAATTTTCAGTAAAACAGAAATAAATACTTTTAGGTACTAGGAGCGCATAGGTCACGAGGATATCAATCAAACGTTGGGAGCCTCATAAAAACTCATTGAATCTCAATTGAATTCCATTACAAAACTTTGTCACTAATTACTCGGGCTTCCGTTCGAGGCGAGAGCTCGGAAAGGGCCAATTCATCGGATTCTAATTAGAAAAAACTTATTCTGATCCCATTTGCGGAACTTTTGCAGTCATTGTTTTTTTCACGTTATACTTTGCTAATAGAATTTAAATATCCGTCGTTCGATGGAATTTCCATTTATGACCTGGCAATATTATTTTTTTTATATTTAACTAGTGAGCCTAGAAGTACAAACAAAATAAAAACTAAATAATTAAAATGAACAAGTTGGCGGTAGGCTAAATAAAACTTTAACAATACTCGTTGGACAAGTGTCATCTTTGTCGTCCGTGACCACGGCCACTGAAAAGCGGCCGAAACGTCGGATAAACCAAAATCAAATAAATTACCGCGCTTTAAACCGTTAAAATGTAGTTTTATTATGTATACAAATCGCGAAAACTTAAGAAAATATTCTTTTTTATTTTTATTGCTTGTTATAATAGTTAATATCGTGTAGGATTTAAAAGGCACTTTCTAGTTTATTTACAAGAATAATTTCAGTAAATCATCCTTTTATCGGATGGTAGGTCAATACAGTCCACGTACTCCTACTAAATTATGGATGCCTGGTACAAAGATGATAGTGTTTCAAATTGGAATCCACTATTGACTTAACCGCTCATGAGCTTTGACTAAAACACCCACATACACGATGATACACCACCCTGGAATTGCACACATCGGTTAGTAGTATAATAGTGCCGCATGCAGTCGCAACCAACAGCAAACCTCATTACGAGCCGAGTGATTCAAACATTCTGGTGCAGGTGACAAATGTTAGGCCCGAGTCCAAGTATAATACGGACCTGATACTTGATTACATTTTAAATTGTCCAATTTAAAGGACGGTATGGTAATCTAATGAGGTAAAGTTGTGAGCTTTCCAGGCACCTTAGTGTGACTTATACGATAAATAAAGAACACAAATATGAAACAAAAAAATTTATGAGTTTACCTTATAATGATTATTTCCATTGTTTGGGTATTCTATTTATCTCTAGTCTTCGCCGACCGTAATTTGAAATGCGAATCGGCAAAAAGAGCTTTACATCTACGTCGATGTGATATTTGAATTACTACATAGTTTATTTATATTCTTTGACATTTTATTGACCGTTTTTAAAAACAAAAATATTATTCGTGATAAATAAATGTATGTGTTATGTCAGCAAATTAAGTATATGTTGTAAGTATGTGCATAATGTAATAATTTTAAAATAAAGTGTATGCCTTCACCAGGCGAAACATTCTGATTTTTAAGATCTTGTATCTCTTGTTTCTTACAAATAAATGAATTTGACATAAGGAAATTAGTAATACCGCTCTCACCAGCACCGGTGAAGTTAGTGAGATTGTGTCATTCCACTTTCCTATACTGTACGAGACTATATTGCTCGTACAGCGTATTTCATACATAAATATGCAACAAACAATATACTAAACCAGACGATTAACATTGCCTAACGCGCGTCTCTTGTGCACCAAAAGTTGTGCGTCACTTGTGCACTACATGTTGTGCGTCATTTGTGCACTACAAATTGTGCCTCACTTGTGCACTACAAGTTGTGCGTCACTTGAGCATTACAAGTTGTGCGTCACTTATGCACTACTAGTTGCGCGTCTCAGGTCATCAACGACCTTAATAAACAACATATAGCATCGCAATGTGGTTTGGCTTAGCAACACCCTTCAAACTGGGGTCCATCTTTAACGACGATCAAGCCAGCATCTTTGGAAATGTACAAATCGTACATATACATATGTACATATTATCCAGGAAGATGTGATAGTTGAAAGAACCGATCATAAATAAAACAAAAAAAAATTGGAAACGCTATAAACTATTTTTTGGACCAACCTCCGCTTAACGGCTGCGGAAAGTTTGGCTTCAACTGCAAATACCTTTGGCAACTGCTTTGAATGCAACAAATCTAGTGTAATACATTAGCTGTACTTAAAGTGAAATTTTGATGTTTATTTTGGAATTAAAATAATAATATGAGAAAGAAAGAATAACTTTATTTGAAGGAAGAATTACGTAATTACCTTATTTTACATTATTATACACAGAGATGATGATACATGAGAGAACTGCGTCTTTACACACATACATATTACCACCCATGGTTCCCATAGGAGTAGGTAGAGATAATAGATCTCCACTTACGACGAGCCTGACAAACACCTTTTGCTTCGTCTACTTTCTTTATTCTCTTCATACATGCAAGTTTATTTCACATCCGTCTATGTCTGTGAAAAATCAAACATCTTCCTTGCACCGCAATTTCAAGCTCTCTCTTTCTCTCTTTTCAAAATTCTCTTTACCAACTTCCATAGTATTGGATTAATTCGCATCGACAGAACAAATTACGTTGCAGCTATGTACTTATGAGAAATGTAAAGCCAAACTTTCCCCCAGACATCTTGATCTGCTTAGAAAGCAGTACTTCACGATAATGATTTGCCCTCTGCAATTCTTTTTACGCAAATGTAATACCTAATATTCTTCTTTCATACATCTCTTTTCCTTTACCCTCTAATCATTTCAAGTTAACAAAATAATATCTTTTTCTTCCATACTCTCCTATTCTGGCAAGTGTCTCATGTCTTATGTCACCACAAATCGTGTCATTGTTCACACAATCCATATATTTTTTTTATGTCTATCCCTACATTTATATCAATCTTTCAGTTTAACTATTCAAACTCAAATTCAAAAGTTTTTATTTAAAAAATAAGTCCCACTTGAGAATACTTTTTGAATGTCATACATGTAAGTCAAAATTTTAATCTACTTTCTATTCTATGTACACCGCTTCGCAATTTTTTTTTTTTTTTTTTTTTTTTTTTTTTTTTTTTTTTTTTTTTTTTTTTTTTTTTTTTGTTTGAGGCGAGGAAAAATGCTGACCGATTTACGCACTCTCAGGGCCGTCACTAGGAAACGGCGCGCATCCATCGGGGGCGATAACGCTAGCAATAGTATGCTTTGTTTGCGCTTCGTCCGCGATGGCTTGACTCTGAGGAGTGTGGAGACTCCGAGCGATGCCGCACGGGCGAGCAACCTCAATACCCACTAAAAAACCTCTCCTCCCGTCGACCCTGCGCTTTGTTGTGAAGGAAAGACTGAGATATAGAACATAGTTACGCAACAGTCGATCCAGCGCAATAAAGTGCCTGGAGTGTGCCCTGGGAGAACACACCCCACTTCGAAACGGGGGCTGAATCCCTTGCGTTGCCTAGTAGCAAGGGGCCCCTCGTACCGGAACCTAACTCAGGGAGGGAAGTAATGCGCGTACCTGCCTCTCCGGGTGCTAGCTGAAGGCCGGCGACCTCGGGTGGAGACATTAGCACGCGCTGCAGGACTTCGCTCCCTATCCCTTTCTGCGGCCTCTTTTAGAGACATAACCGCCTCACAGAAAGAGACCGCAGACTCCCAGCGGTCGTCGCTGTGCAACATGGCCGTTACCAAGTCGCCAAGCGATCGGACGGCTCCTACGTGTGTCTCGAGCTCGAAACGCTGAGGCGTCCATGCAGCGCACTCAACAAGCGTGTGTAACGCCGTATCGGGTGCGCCGCATTGGCGGCAGTCCGGGGAAGGCAAGCAGCCCACAATGCGAAACAGATACTGGTCGAAACAACCGTGTCCGGTCAGTATCTGAGTCGTCCTGAAGGTCAGGGTTCCGCTGGTGCGGGTCACCCATCTCTCCAGCTGCGGCCTGATTGCATCCACCGTATAGCCGCCGGCCACAGGGTGTTCGAGGTCACGAGACCAGGCGACGAGGCAGGAGGCGGTTTCCCGCTTCCTGACCGTCTCTAATTCGACTTGACAGAAGGTCAGTCCTCTAGCTAGGGCATCCTGCTGGGCTCGACGAACTCTGGACAGGACGTCTGCCTGGAGAGGCCAGGGCAGCTCGCCTGCCAAGAGAGTCGCCGCCGACCACGACACTGTGCGGTACCCCCGTATGGTCCTCACGGCCAGAACCCGCTGCGCGCGGTGCAGCAGGGTTCGGTTGTGGCGGTGAAGCGCATCGGACCAGACGGGCGCACCGTAGAGTGCCATACTCCTCAGGATGCCGGAATAAAGCTTCCGCGTCGCACCCCCCGGCCCCCCCACGTTAGGGAGAAGCCTGGAGAGTGCGCCCGCGGAATTCACAAGTTTGGGAACTAGCTGCTCAAAGTGCGCTTTGAACAGCCATTTCCCGTCCAGAACTAGCCCAAGATATTTCATCGTGGGCCCTACTCTGATCGCCACCCCCTGAACTGTAACGGACAAGTCCGGGGGAGGATTCCGGAATTTCCTATGGAACATGACGGCCTCCGTTTTCGCGGGGGAGACCCTCAAGCCCAGCCTAGCTATTCGATCTACGACGATCGCCAACCCGTCGTTGGCAACGTCCACGGATTCCGCAAAAGACGCGGCGCGTGCCGTGAGTAGGGTGTCGTCCGCAAAGCAGATCAGCCCTACTCCGGGCCGGACCGTCACCCGAAGGATCCAGTCATAGCCTACGTTCCAAAGGATAGGCCCGAGGACCGATCCCTGTGGAACGCCGCACGCGACACGTCGCCGACCTAACACGTGGTTGGCGGACTCACCGCCCTCCCAAAGGATGTGCCGATCTCGCAGGTACTCGCCCAACAGCCTCGTGAGGTACAGGGGGACTCCGTGCGCGCGGAGCCCCTCCCTGATCGTCTCATGAGGGAGGCTGTTAAAGGCGTTCGCTATGTCTAGCGACACTGCAAGAACGACGTCCTTCGCTTGGACGGCTTCGTCCGTCAACGTTCGCAGCGTCTCGAAGGCGTCCATCGTGGAGCGCCTCCGCCGAAACCCGAACTGCGTATCTGATAGCCCCGGCTCCACAGTGTCTAGATGCTTCACAAGCCGCTCCGCCAAGATCTTCTCGAAGACCTTGGCGACCTCGTTCAGCAGCACTATGGGCCTGTAGGCGGACGGATCGTTGGGAGGCCGACCTCCCTTGGGAAGTAGGCACAAACGCCCCTCTTTCCATTGCGACGGGAACCTACCTGCGCGAATACAGGCTTCGAAGAGGTCCCGCAGCTGGCTGCGTAGGTGTTTTGCAGCCAGGAAGAGGAGTCGACCTGGAACCCCGTCGGGTCCCGGTGCCGTCTTCCTGCCCCGGAGCCGGTCCAGGGCGACGTCTAGCTCCCCCTCGGAGATGGAGTGAGGCTCCTCGTCCGTGGGGGTGTCGGGAATGGGTGGACCCATACTGGGGGGAGTGAAGTTCCCCGGATCCGGGAAGAGCCCATCGATAACCGACCGGAGCACCTCGGGTTCGAGCGTTTCCGTGACCGTGGATATGCAAGGCCGCAACTTGTTGCGGGCCCCACGGTACGGGCGCCCCCAAGGGTCCCGATCGAGCGTCTCGAGGAGCTCGGCCCGAGCCCGGGCTTTCGATCGCAATATTGCAATCGAAAGGGCCTTTCTGGCCTCTCTAAACTCGCCCACGAGTCCATTTTCCGCGACGAAGTCCGGAGGACGGCGCGCCCTGCAGCGTTTGAGCCTGTGGCTGATGATGCGAACTGCCTTTCGCATCTCGCCCAGCTCCTCGGTCCACCAGTGGACCGATTGCTTGCACGGAGGCTGCCGCTTGGAGACGCGTGGCATCGCAGCGTCGCAAACCCTCGTCAGGGTCTTGCGCATGTGCTCTGCCTGCGTATCCAGATTCGCGAAGTCGGCTGGGTAGGCCCAGCTTTCCGAGAGTGCCCGCTCCTCGGCCTGCTCCGGATCGAGCTCGGTAAGGGCCCAACGCGGGAGGAGAGGGGGGCGACGGTGAACAGGGCTCGGACCGGAGGAGGGGGTCGTGAGCTCAAATCTGATGTACCGATGATCAGAGAGCGACTCCACCTCCTCCAGCACCCTCCATCCGGTCACTCTGCGGGCGGCCGCATGAGTGACGAATGACAGGTCGATGATCGATCCACCCCGCGCGCGCACGCAGGTCTGGACCGACCCCTGGTTCAGTATGGTCAGGCCGGCTTGAAGGGCCCAATCCTCGACCGCCCGACCCCTAGCGTCCGTGAGTACGTTTCCCCAGGAGAGGTGCTTTGCATTAAAGTCGCCCATCACGAAGATCGTTTTGGGCGACAGTCTGCGTACGGCAGCCCCGACGGCGTCCAAGTGAAGCTCGAACTCCGCCAGGGGGCGGTTGCGCGAAAAGTAAACGCCTATGACGACGATACTCCCGCTCTCCGCCACAGCATAGCCCTTTCCTCTTTCGAGACATGTAAACGGTGTGCCGGACCCGGCTCTGGCCACCACCGCTACCATGTCATCGAGATCGCCCACCCAGTTCCCTGAAGGAGGGACGTAATAAGGTTCACTTATTACGGCTAAATTCGCTTGCCACTCCGCCATCGCCTGCAGGCACAAGTCCTGAGCGGTGGGGGAGTGGTTTACGTTAGCTTGAAAGAACGTCGTTACGGGTGTACTAGGCATTGGAGGTGTCCATTGTCTGTACTCCCGATTTGCCGGTACGTGGTCTCGCCCGCGAGTGGACGAATTGGCCCCTCACGTAGGGAGGTTGGCAGAACCTCGCCAACGTGGGGTGGGCCGCGTTCAGTCCCCCCGCCGCGCACGCCGCGCAGTGGGGTTTCCGTGCCGTGCAGTCCGGCATCTTGTGTCCGCTTTTACCGCAGCGGAGACACAAGTTAGTCCGGTCCGGGCACGTGTCCGGACAAGTTTGGGTGCCATGACCGACGTTGAAACATCTGTAACAACGTATCGGTCTGGCTTCCAGTGCTTCGACCTTCGCCGAGGTGAAGCCGACCAGAAGGTAGCCCAACCCGACGATGGTCTTGGCAGCAGCGACGGGGCACAGCACGTATGATGCGCCCAATCCGCCCGGTCCTGCACCAATGTGCTTCGTGAGCACGTCGTCGCGCCGGCAGTTGCCTGCGCGCGCGATCGCGTCACGAAGCCCATCGACCGTGACTGAGTCGTCCAGCCCTGAGACGTAAAGCTCCCCACGCTTTACGGGGCGGACGACCTCAGCCATCCCTTCTAGGGCCCCGCGCAGGGCTTCGGCGACGCGGTCCGCCTTGGCCGCGCTCTCGGGTCCCGGCTGGAACTCGAGGAGACGCGCGTCCCTGGCGGTCCGCACCACCTTCAGCCCCTCGCGGAGGCCCATGGCGGTGATGTCGACCACCGTCGAGGCCTTTGCGAAGACCTCGCGATAGCCGACACCCTTCGCGGCCGCTGCCGGCAGCAGTCTAATAATGACTGCGGCCGACTTCGGCTCGCGGAGAACGACGGCAGGCCTCGCGGCCTGCTTCCGTGGTTGCTGCCGCCACCCCGTCGGTGGGGCAGCAGCTTGCGCCTGGGGGGGGGAGGGGGCCCGTTGGCCCTCGCCCCCTTACCCTTTTTCCGCCCTACGACCGTGGACCACGCCCCCCCCTCGGGAACGGGGGCGGGGGCGGGGGCCACGGGCGCCGGCGGCGGCGCGACGTACGGGGCGACGCGGCGGGCGCACGCCACGGGCGCCGGCGACGGTGCCACACACGGGGTGGCACGACGGGCGCGCGGGACGGGCGCCACTGATGGCGCGGACGCGGGGGCCATTTGTCGCCCAGAGGCCGAAATTATTGGGGCGGGCGCCGAAGCGAAGGCCGCCGAGGCAGCGGCGGCGGCGCGGGCCGCCTTTCTCCGCTTTCGGAGCGTTCGCTTCACGCCCCCCCTGTGTTTTTTCCTCGCGGGGGGGGTCGGTGGCAGTGGGGAGTCTGCCACCCCGGCGGCCGGGGCCGCCACCACTTCCATCGGGACCGGGGTACTTGCTTCCCCCAGACCCCGACGGACTGCAGCGGCAGCCGAGGCCGGTTTAGGCCCCCCGGTGGCCTTCGGCAAGGACGCACGAGGAGTCGGTCTGGGTGCCGGCACCTTGCCTCGGTCGGCCGCAAGCGGTGGACGGAGGATCGGCGCGGGTCCCAGCCTGTCCTCTATGGCGGCGAACCTTGCGTCTAAGAGTGGCGCGACGGCATCGAGCACGACGCGCACGAGCGCATCGTACTCAGCGCTGCCGCGCCCGAGTGGGACGGACGGCGGCGCCGCGCCTTCGGCGGGCGCCGCGGCCGGCTCCGCCCCGCTGGCGGGAGCCGGTTCCGACCTCGCCACCGCGGCGGGGGTCGGACGCGATTTTTTAGTCGCGACGGGCGCGGCGGGCGATTCCGAAATCGCCGCCACCTCCACCGCGACCGCCCGTGCCTTCCGCTTGATGGGCACGGGGGGCGGCGCCGCCACGACGGCGGGCGCCGGCTCCACGGCCGGAGCAGAGGCCTTAAGGGCCTTGCGCATTTCTTCAAACTCTTTACGGTAGGAGAGATTTTCCTCCCGCAAAGAGTTTACTTCCATGCGCAAACGCGCATTCTCGTTGCCGAGCTTCCATGCCTCGGCATCCGGATCCCGCGTGACCAGAGTGTCGACAATGTCCGACACTCTGTTCGCGGCATCCTTCAGCCGACGCACGTAGCCCCCCTTCAGATTGCCCGACGTCTGGGCGACCTGGAGGATTTCGGCCACCTGGGCGCTCGCCGCGAGGCGCAGCTCCCCGGGGCCGAGGGCAGTGATGTCCCCTACGAGGGCGGCGCACTGGCTAGCCGCGACCAATTTGGCGTTGGTTGCCTTGCGCGCCTTGCGCCCCTTTTCCCCCCCCTCTGTGCGGAGGAAGGCCTCCGCACCCGCGAGGACCGACGCGGCCGACGCGGCCGATTCGGTTGCGTCCCACGTGGGGCGCAAAGGCGAGCGCGCGCGCGCTGGGGTGGACGCACCCGACGTAGGGGCCGAATCGGCGCCGCTGCTCTGGGACCGGTCCCAGAACCGTGACCTCGATCCGGCCGCAAATACCGGAGCACACGAAACAGGGGGCACAAATGTCCCCGAAGACGTAGCCCGCGTCGCCGAGCCCGCCGCAGAAGACGACGAACCTGTGGACGCGTACGAAGTTGTTGCCGCCGCCGAAGACGAAGACGTGGACGTGGACGTCGCCGCCGTCGCCGCCGTCGCTGCAGCCGCTGCACACGCAGGCGCCGACGCCGCGACAGCGACTCCCATCCCAGTAGGGAAGGAAGACGAAGGGGTCGCCGCTGCCGCGCCTACAAATTCCCTATTCGCGACCTCGGTCGATAGCGCGAGTGAAGCTCGCGCGACAACCGGGGTCGTGGGACGGCCGTCCCCGACGTTGCGAACCGATAGGTCGCAAGCCAGTGGCATTGGCGCAGGTGAGGCCTGCGCGCTATAGGCCACCGTCGTCGTGGGGCGACCGCCCCCCGCCGCCGCTGTTCCGGCCGCCGTGTAGGCGATTTGTCCACAGGCAGGCGAAACAGGGCGGGAATAATCGAAGGCGCGAACGACACCGTCAAGCGCACTATCCAGAGACTCTGGAATGCTACCTGACAGTGGCGTGCGAAAGCCATCTTCGTACCCGTCGCCCCCCTGCACAGGTGATGCCCATGCAGAGGTCGACGGCGTCCCGAAGGCACTCACATCTATGGTGCTCGCGTCACTCACGGCCAGGCAAACAGCCGAGTGTGACCCGAGCAGCGTACTCCTACCTATATCCAGGTGTGCCGCACTGTTACGTGCCGCACGGCTGGATGGGGGCCTGCGCGTCACGGGACCTTCCGGGGGCCCCATAACGTTATGCCTACTGTCGGGGGCATCCGCGGTGAGGTCCACCACGGACGCCGCCCTGCCTAGCGAGACAGGTGCCTCGGGTGCCGCCGTGATAACGGCAGCAGCCTGGCAGCCTGGACGTGGCCCGGCGGCAGATTTGCTGCGCCGAGCGATTGAAGTAGACGGGACCTTCTTCCTCCGCGTCTCACCGATCTCGGCCGCTTGCCAACCATCCTTGGCCTCCAGGTGGCCTCTCTTGCAAGGCGCACCCGAAAGCCCAGGGGGTGGTTTAGGATCCTGGGCATCCATTACTGGATGCCCGTTCCCTGCGCGAAACCAGTGACACGCGACGGCGTACTTAGTGTACGAAAAAACCGTTAATATTACGCAATATGCGCTGAAGCGCGCGAAAAGCAAGCAGAGAGTAAATCGACTCACCCAAGCCAATAAACTGCGATTCGCGCCGGAATCGAACGAACTAACACTGTACACTGACACTACACAACTATATTCGCAATTTATCGCCTTTTCGGAAAGAAAAAGCGCGAAAATCTGCAAAATTCGAGAAGGGCACAGGCATTAGCGACTGCCTCGCATGGATGCCCGTCCGGAACTGACACCGCTTCGCAATGTGTTATCGCTGTTCAAAGGTGAAGAAGCGGCGAGAAACTCACCAAGAACAACGTCTAGCAAAAAAGATTTTTTTTTTCATATTTATACTCGTATATTAATATCTCACTCCTTTTTTTAATACATATAAAAGTTGTATTACAATTACTTCTCAAAGAATGAATGGAGTTATAACAAACAAAAAAAGCTTTTTTTTTTAAAGGTTTTTAACTAGCTTTTGAGATCCTGGATATTCAAATCAAATCAAATCAAAATAATTTATTGTATAAAAACATGGTTTTACAAATAGGTCTTGTTGTTATACATTATGAGCACATGTGTTTTGCCGGTTGGGCGTACAATTTTTTTTAAATGTTGTATTATAAACCTACATACTATTTGGATAATGTTATAACTAACATCACTAATATTTTAATCTTAAATTTATACATATAATAGCCTTGAATTTGCAAATACTAAATGGCGCATAATTTAAATTCAGATTTGTTTGTAATGATATTTACATATTGTGTAGCAGCAGAGTGCTAGCCAGGTAAAACGACCCAACACGATGGGTTTCTCTTGTTTAGTATAGGAGTTCCTATGGCCACCTTCCAACTCCATCATCAGATCAGCTCCATTGCATTGCCACGCGATATACATATTCGTGCAAAATTTCAGCTCAATCGGAAACCGGGAAGTTGGTCAAATTTAACTTGCAAGATTCCACCCGAACTTAAATACATAGGTACATCCATTGCAAGTAAAATAAAAGCTAGTAAAACATTACTTTTTTTACACGGTTTTTATCCCTCCACCATGCCCATGCCATCTTTTTCCATTCACAGGAGCCATTTGCAAAGACGATGCAGATTAGATGATGATCCAATATATATTGTGGCGAATGATGGTGGAACCATCTAGTTAGTTTACGAACTTTTAGAAGAGCTAGAAAATTCTGGAAGGAAAAGACAAGGACGGATATATTTTAGAAAGGGATAGACAATGCACGAAAGTTTTAGAATAGAATGTTCGGGAAGGAAAAGACAGACATAGATAGATGATAGAAAGGGATAGATATATAAACGAAAGTTCTCAAATAGAAGGTTCTGAAAGGAAAACAGAGAGATATATATAGATATAGATAGATGTTTAGAAAGGGACGGATAGTAAATTAAAGAATAACGAAATTATGGGTTCCAGAAAATTCTTCCGGGTATGTAAACAGCGTAAGGCGCGCCTACCGGGCAGCACAGAGTACTTTATATATACTGGTACCGGGCAGTTTAGAGTTGAGTTCAGTTCAAGACGGTCAAGCGACAAGTGTAATACGGGAGAGTTGGAAGAGAAGTTTAATAAAAGACAGTGACGAGTTAAGTGGTGAATTTAGTGTCAAATTAATTGAACAGTTAAGTGAAGGAGGAGTGTAGCGTAGAACGCGTTCGAGAGAAGAACCAGAAGCGAGCTACACGCGGTAATATCGGAGGTGAGCACTGCAGTAGCACGAGGTGGTCTACGCGATATCGGCGACAGCATTATGGGTGTGACACCTTATCGTCGGGACAGTGCATCGTTAGTCGTACGTATAGGGGCAACCCTGTGGAGAGGTATTGCGTGCGGCTGTGTATGGCGTTTAGTTAAAAAGTGGTGTTTTCTTCCAATACTACGTGCGTACCCCCGCACGCACGTAACAATAGTTATAACTACACACAACTCCTAGCTCATCTTTTAACTGACAATCCCCTCCGTAATGTACAGTAGAATGAACACTGAATCACCGAAATTCGTCATCCGTGCAAAAACTATTCGTTTATAGCAGTAGTACAAACATGGGGAGGGCCTGGCGCCTTATTCAAATACGGTAAAAGCGGGGCGTATTTGCTGTACATTTACTTACACATCGCCGCCATTAGCCTTAGAGATGGAAAATAAATCGGGCGTAAATGAGGCTTATTTTTATTCCGTTCCTTACATAAAATTCAGATAATCGTCGTTTAGGAAGCCCTTCAAATCATAATGTAAAAGTATGAAATTTAACATGAATTTACTTTGGTATTATAAGGAAGTATTTGGGATTCTCATTAACGCTGAAATATATCTATACCAATATACAAAGCAGAAAATTTTGTTTGTTTGTTTGAACGCGCTAATCTCAAGTAGTTCCTTGGTCTGATTTGAAAAATTATTTCAGTGTTAGATATTCCATTTATCGGGAAATGCTATAGGCTATATATCATCATGCTAAGACAAATAGGAGCAGTGCACCAATGAAGAATGTTTCAAAGTCGGGAGGTTTTTTCCTTTTGAGAGCTTCCGCTGCATGCGTTGAGTAAACGGTTGAAGTTTCGAAAAAATCATTTGTGACTTAACGTACTATTATTTAAAAATATTTTCACCTTCTAGTTAGCCCAAAGTAACTATTCTACGCGGACGAAGTCGCGGACAGAAGCTAGTTCTACATATTGATACGTGAAGAAAAACAGCAAAAACTTTGTACCCCTTGTTACGAAAATTAGGCCGACGGAGGAGTATGAAGTTTGGCACACTTGTAGTTTTATAGAGAAGTGCAGAATGCTAGTATTAAAAAATCAAATTTACTCTTTTACAGTGCAGGCTGTCAAACTCTGGAATGCGTTGCCTCTTACTATCGGAGAGGCCAAAACATTACCTAGATTTCGGAACTTCATCAGAAAGTACTATCGGTCTTTAAATAAATATGTCTAATATATTAAACATCTACTTATTCATCTATTCTTCTTCATCTATTGTAATATACATATGTTAATATAAAATTCTTGTCACATATAATGTTAACGAATTTATTTATTTAGATTATTTTGTATGTACGTATATATTACTGTAATATTTATATATGTATTCAATTTATAAATTAGTGTAAGTAGGTAAGTATATTTAAATTGTACAGTCCAACCTTTCTTCTGCTCCTCCTACATCGCCAGATTAGTTAAGAATTTGTTTTAAGCTAGGTTGCCTGGAAGCTTTTAGCGATAAGTCCGCTTGCCAAGAAGTATTTTAATTATGCATTTTCTATTGTATGTATTTGTTTATTTTGGTGAGCAATAAAGTATCATCTATCTAATTAATTAAAAATGTCACAAGTTCTTAGGTACAATTCATAATTCAAAATACGTCTTGCACCAAACAAACATGAAAGACAACTTTTGAGAGGTATTTAGTATAATTCGGTTACTAATACTAACCAAATTATCCTACACTACCAAACTCAAACACGTCGCGTCGCCGGGTGTTTGATACAATCACGCGAGCAAATGCCGAGTGCAAGTCACTTAATCAGCCAGCTGATACTTCCGCTAAGCACATTACAGCAAGTCACTCCTCTAAGGCGTCGTCTACTGTTAAAGATATGAAGGGCAAGAAGGGAACGACAATTTATTTTTAATATATTATTGCGCAGTTGGCAAGCAGGTAGATGGCCCACCTAAAGTCTATTTCAAATAGGACGATATTTCTTACATATAAAACCTAATTTGAAGCGATATCATAAATATTAATTTTAATAATTAAACTGTACAATTTTGCTTTAATACATTGAACAATTATAAAATTACATACTATTGAATACAATGTAAGAAAACTTAACTTATTTTTATTGTATTCTACCCATAGTCCCTCAAGACTCTAAGTAGAATACTGAGCTCAGATCACCGTCTTCTATGGGTAAGTTGTCCAAAAGGCTGGCTACGTCTCCTCGCTGGGTCGCCATACTGATCCGTTGGATGAAGTTGGCACCAGTCTTCTAATCACCTATCTATATATATACTAGCTTCTACCCGCGACTTTGTCCGCGTGGAATAGTAAAAAAAGTAAGTTAAAAAACCCCCCGATTTGAAACATTTTTCATTAGTCCTCTGCTCCTATTAGTCTTAACGTGATGATATATAGCCTATAGCCTTCTTCGATAAATGGGCTATCTAGCAATGGAAGAATTTTTCAGTAGTTCCTGAGATTAGCGCGTTCAAGCAAACAAACATGTTACTAGATAGTTAAAAAAATAGTTCTAAATAATTACATTCTTTTTTATAAATTGTGAACTCCAGTGTAAATGCGTCACAAGTTTCGTACAGCCAGCGTTGTAATTTTGAACGTCCGCCATTTTGTGGGGTGCCTAATTGCAAAACTGTCATGGCGGCAACACAGGGCCGCATTCCCGCGCGACGCGAGATTTACGCTGCATGCCTGAATACCATCCTGTGTCTTAAATGCCACCAAGGAAATCCAAAAGCTTACGTGCCTTGTAAGTAAGAAAGGAATTTTACTTTGTGTTGAATTGTAGGTTAATTTTTAACGTATGTAGATACCTATGTTTTAACTATCTGTTATATAAAATCTATAAAAATATATAAGATAGGTTTTACGTTTATTACTTTTTACATGCTTATAGAAGCGAAATATCACAAAATAGGTATTAAAAACTAATTGTTTTTATCTGTAAAATCAAACACATTTTCTGAAATCTGTTTCGAAGATATAAACTTGATTCGGAAAACAGATTAGCTCAAATGAGCTAGACTGCGTGAAAAGTTTTTTGCCAAATTTCAAATAGGTAAGATTAACTTGAACGCCAAATGAGCAAAACCGTCTGAAACTAACCAGACCATAATAAACATTACGCTTTAACGGTTTTAAACGCGGCATTTTATTTCATTTTTAATCCGACGTTTCGGTCCCATTTTACCATCGGACAACCAGACTCACTGGTTTGCGCCACCGTTACATGGTGGGAACACTACCAGTCAGAACCAAGCGTTTCACTTCATCGTTCTGGTGCGCAACGCCGAAGAATGGAATACTTTGCCGGAGTGTGTTTTTCCTGACAAATAAAATCTTGAAGTTTTCAAGTCACGAGTGACTAGATATCTTCCAGGTAAGCGTGCTCCATACTAGATTGCGGCATCACTCAGCATCAACTGAGACAGTGGTGGAACGCAAATATATATGTACATCCAAGTTTCAGTAGCCGTGATTACGGAAGACAAAATTCTTTGTCTTTTGTTATATTGAAACTAAGTTTTAGTTGTTTCGCAGTTTAACTGCATCATTGCGTAGCGCCACGTAGATGTCAAATGTCATCCATATTCATACTGTTAGTGGATTAATATAGCAAAACACATAGAACTTGGAGAACTGCTTTATTTCGACTTCCAAACGAAAATTACCAATCCTACTTACAATTAATTATAAGTTACGCTTCTCACAGAATAATTTGCAACAAAGTCGTGGTAGCGTAATGCGTAGCGCACGCGTCCCAACGTCAACGGGCATGGGTTCGATCCCAGCCGGAACGCATGCACCACTTAGGCAGTTTTCTGACCTAATATGCATATTGCTACAATTACCACGTATTAATAATGGTGAAGGATAACATCGTGACGCTACCTGCACATCGAGATAACCAATGTGTCAAACTACCAATTCTCCTTGGAGAAGCGTGGCGGATATACTGTTGCCCCCAGCTATAATTAACAACAACAACACGCACAATGATCAGCCCCACTCAACTACAAAGGTTATTCAAAAATGCATCATATATATAGTGTAATACTTGCACCACCTCAGAAGGGTTTATGGTAGTAAAAGAACAGCAACTGATCACAATACTTTATATCAGAGAACCTTACGGTTTTGACATAATTATATTATACACTGAAAAGCATTTTTAGAACACCTCGCCATCCCTCCAACAATTTTATAGTCTATGAGACTTTACAATTGGCACAACCCATAGCGGATTGAAGTCATTGATAAACTTAATTAAAGTGTTATGAATGAAAAGAATGTAATACATTATTGTTTGGAAATTTTAGATAATATTTTATGTAAGATATTATATAAAATATAATACTTAAAGTTTTAAATGAAATAAAATCCAGTGAATACCGCATATATACCATTGAGAGATTTTTAAATTATAATCTGTACACAATCACTACATATTAGAGATAAACATTCCTACATAAAATTATGTTAAATTATAGAGAACTACTTACTCTATACAAAATAGGCGCTAATCGCCAAATAAATAAAAATATAACATTATTATTCAATTTAGGAAATGGCCGATCGTATCGTTTAGAAATAAGAGGATACATAACAAAATTAATTATTAACTTTAAAAGGAAACACGACAAGTACAACAGCTATGCTACTAAATAACTGTAACAATAGTTTTCAACCTATTCTCTTCTTCTATTATTGTATTCTTAATACCATTATAATACAATATTCGAAATATAGCCTCAATTATGATAGCGTCTCTAAATAAAGTTGTGACAGCAGCGCGCCCCAGCGGAAGGAAGTGACAAACGAACTCAGTCACTTCCGGTGTTCTTTCACCGAAATGCAACTGAAGTTTTGTGTTGAACGTAATTACTCAGCCTTTTAGTTGCATCTAGGAGCTCTTAACTGAGTTTATTTTAACAAAAGCTCCCATTTTGTGAGTTTGTAGAGACTACGGCTGTACTTTTTGTAAGTTAAAATGCTATATTTGAAGCTTAGTATTGTTATATCTACAGGACTCGAATTAAAATAAATTCCGTTGGAATTACTATAGAGTTTATTAGAACTGTACAAACACGTATAAACAAATACAAATAGAACTGGATGCAACCAGTTCACACTGCACGATTCAATGCAATTCAACACGCGCAAAGTCCGTCACTATGTCGCTAATCGAAAGTACGTCACACGTCTTAATTGTATCATAGTCGTCGTTTGACTCTCCCTCCGTTCGGGCATTGTTTTTTACTAAACTGTATAAAAGGGGCCGCGTTAACCCGCACATCTGGCAAGCTTCGACGCAATGCAATAAAAACAAGAATTAAGTCGTTCGACACTAACTACAACCATAAAACAAGTACGATAACAATAGATGTTTTTAAAGTTTAAACACGAAGTAAATAAAAGATTTAGTTTTTTTACAACATGCAGGTATGCGGTCTTTGCCGGTATGTAACAGTATTACTATGTGGGATTATAGATATCTCTTTTCTTTCACCATATCCCAATTATTTGGGGTCGGTATAATATGTCTTTTCCTTCCACACTCCTCTACTCTGACAAACATCTTCTGTCACACCACATATCATCGTATCATCCTTCACACAACCCATCCATCGTTTTTTGGTCTACATTTACATTTGAACCCATCTATTTTGTAGTTTAACATATCTATATGTATAAAAGAAAGTCGTGTTAGTTACACTATTTATAACTCAAGAACGGCTGTACCGATTTGGCTGAAAATTGGTGAGGAGGTAGCATAGAACCAGGAGACGGATATAGGATACTTTTCATCCCGTTGGAATCGGTAGGTGGCGCTGAGATTGGGTTCTAGAATCCTCCTAATCACCTGGACCGATTTTGGTCTTTGTTGAATGCGCCTACTAATCATAGATAACAACTATATAAGATAACAAAATATAATTTAGTAGTAAAAATTATATTGACACGGTGCAAGGCATAAATATGACAGAAGCAAAATTTATATAAAAATGGAACATGTCAGTACAGTAAATAAAGAATAAAAAACTGGTGGTTATCAAAAAGTTTGTTATAGCATACTCTTACTTATACTTACAGTTGGTTCTAGTTATATTCCGTAATTCCCTACCATTCAAAGTTAAACTGTTGTCCATTCTAATCCAATAGGCTTGATTTTAAATACATAAATCAACAATTTTATTTTGATAGTAAAACTATTAATTACTTACAACAACAACAAACTCCGTTGACCTCGTTGTTTGTATAAATTTCGTTCACTGGAATTGTCCCCTACTAATTGTTCACGTCGTGGTAGCGTAATGGCTAGCGCACGCGTCCCAGACTCAAAGGGCGCGGGTTCGATCCTGGCCGAAACGCATGCACCACTTACTCAGTTTCCTGATCTAATGTGCATATTATTATAATTACCACGTGCTTACAACGGTGAAGGAAAACAACCACGTGATGCAACCTGCACATCGAGATGACCGATGTGTCAAACCTGCTAAGCTGCCTTGAACAAGCGTGGCAGGTATACTCTCCGTTTCCCCTATAATGGGAGGCCCGAGCCCAAAAGTGGGACATTTACGGGCTGATATTATATTATTATTACCTATATTATATAATTGTTAACGATAGTAAAATAATTATTTTCATTCTTTTTTAATATAAGCGTCTCAATAGACGAGAGAGTAACGTTTTAGCCAACCAAATGGCGAGAGCACTACTGTCGCGCCAGGGTAGAACCCAAACTGAAAAGTGTAATTTTCTTTTTTTTTAAATTATTTTACCTATGTATATTTATTTTTTTACCTCATGTCCCAGAAAAAGTCCGATATGCAAGGGCTAAATACGGCTTCACAAGATTGGTGAATAATTAAAACTACGTATTAACGGTTTTGAGTGCGGTGTTTTATTTTATTTTTATTTTTACGTTTCGTCCACTTTTCAGCGCTTAAAACCATTAAAATGTAGTTTCATTATGTGTACTAGCCACTAAAATACTAGGATTTGTCAATAATAATAATAAACAATTTTCTATCTGTGCAGGAACGGATAAAGAATATAATTTCCTGCGGCCGAGCGGCCTGTCATCAGAGGCGACAAAACAACCCACAGCCAGGCGGTAATGCATTTGCTCGACTGAATGGTTACCATCCCTGGTGTTCAGTATGTCGCCATAACAACCTTGAGTAGTGTTCTAGCATTAATTAATGTAATATGTATTACGAGTATGGGACATGTTTTCCTGAAATAAAATTATAAATAAACAAATACTTAACTTAATAAAAATAAATAGTAAATATTAATAATGCTAGCCCGTACAAACAGCGTATTATTCTCCCTAACTAACTCGCCTACGTTAGACATGAGATTCTAGTTCACAGTAGGGGCAAGGGCCACGATTGTGTTTAAATAATAAATGTTTGCGAGTACACAACTTTAAGTTTAACTCGTTAACGCTTCTACCCCGGTCATCTGGGCCCGGCGACACAGCCAGACGTCGCTCATTCATTTTAACACGCGCTAATGTTGAATTTTAAACACAAGCTTAATTGAGTTCTTTTATCTTCATTATTTTGTACGTAATCTTTTTCGCTTTAGACACTAGTTCAATTAGACAGGGCTAGAATTAACTTAAAATCTATTTTCGAATTTTGAATATTTCATTTTTTAAAGAAAACAATGTTGTTTTTTGATTGTTAAGATCGTCGCAAGTTGAGATCTTGAGTTGAGTTGACTCTTCCTACCCCTATGGAAAACAAGTGTGATCATATCTGTGTATTTTTTTAAAAGTCCTGACTGTATAATAATGTGAGTTAGTTGTTGTTAAATATATTAAATGTTTGATATAAGAAATATTAATTAGATAATATAATAAATTTTATCTGTTAAATTTAATAATAATTAATGTATACCCGCAGGGGGGCTTTGTGGTGAAGCCTTAGGTGAGTAATGACACCTCGGACCTGACTCCAGGGGCTAAGGTAAGGCCTCCGCCTCTCTGCTTGCCTTAGCCAGCCGGTACGGAGTTCAGATTGCTAGAGCTAAGACTTAAGCTCCAGGTGTGGAAGTGATAAATAGCACAACGTGGGAAGTAGCTTCAGTGAAGCTGTAGCCCACCTTTCCATGCCCCTTAAAAGGTGGGCTGCAGGTTCCCGTTCATGTTGCCCATGACTTATATGGCATTTTTGGGGCCGATGCAGGGAATGGCGATTCGTCGTCAACTTAGTTTTCCATGTTCTACGAACATTGCGACGGGCAAACGTCATAGCCCCCATATTCCCAGAACCCCTAGTACCGCTTTTCCCTTGGTTTGTTTGGCACAATAATACAGATTGTATTTATTTTTTCAAAATCTGCGGATTCGATTCCTAACAAAAAAATTCAAAAATCTAACGATGCCTCTATAGTTTTTGTCAAAGTCGCCCTCGAGACTTCTTTAAGTGTTTTTTGCTATTTCGTATACTTTAGGATTTAGTCCTAAAGACCCACCTGAAAAATTTACCCTATATACATTCAAATTCCAGTGGACAACTCTTTTTTCATACATATAAGTTAATATTTTAATTTATTACGTACTCTATGTACACTGCGTCGCAACGTGTTATTGCTGTTAAGGAGAAGAAGCGGCAGGAAACTCCCCAGCAACACGTCTAGCTACAATTGTTTTTCTTCTATGTATTTATTTTAAGCTAATTTCGTAATAAATTATAAACTTAAGTATGTTATACAATTCTTTTTCGAAGAATCAATAGAGTTATAGCAAATAGTGCACACTCAGTAAGACAAAGACATAATAAAAGAGAAAATATATTACCATGACATTGATGAATTCTGATTAATTTTTTATTACGTCTGTACTAAAAAAATTATCAGAATTCTATAAGTACATGTTACTTATTTTGTGTTACGCTTGGTACAGATAGCATTTTGTCTCGTAATTTTCGTTGAATAAACATGTTCTATTAACATGTTCTATAACCACAGAGTATTAATTTTTTCGTATTTTCTTCATCGCTTTTCATCCATATGGATTGAGTTTCTTGTCTAAGTTCTGAAATACACACAAAAATAAAGAGAGACTAAAGACCGGACATCACGACATTGTAATTTTTTCAGCTACATATACAGCGTGATCTAAAAGACATGTTTGATATATGAACTTTGAAAAATATTATTTTAATATACAATACTTTATTTTCAGAAAAACATCTTGGTAAACACCTTAGTTGTTTTAGATTAAATATGTACCTACATATATACATTAAATTTACCTAAATTAATCAAAATCAACACAAATCGCGGTAGCGTAATGGCTAGTGCACGCGTCCAAGACTCAAAGGGCGCGGGTTCGATCCTGGCCGGAACGCATGCACCACTTAGGATATTTTCTTCTGACCTAATGTGCATATTGTTACAATTACCACGTGCTAACAACGGTGAAGGAAAACATCGTGATGCAACCTACATGCATCGAGATAACCGATGTGTCAAACCTGCCAAGCCCCCTTGGACAAGCATGACGGGTATACTGTCCATTCCCCTACAGTGGGAGGCCCGAGCCCAGCAGTGGGACAGTTATGGGCTGTTATTATATATAATATTATAGTATCGCGAACGCGACTATAACTTGAAGCATCAAATGTCAACTTCACTTAAAAACAACGTGACACGCAAGAAGAAAGAAGAAGATTACATCATTTGCACGTCTTTTTTCACTGCCCAAAAATCATTACTCCACTTTATGATATTTTACCAGGAGATTTCCCTCGCCCTGTCAACATAAATTTCCTTTTAGCACTGGGTAATATAAAATCTTTTAATATATTAAGTTTATAATATTAAATAACATTTATCTATAAGGTAGTTGGATTAACTCTTTTTATGTTGTGTTGACCCTGGGTTCACAGAAGTTACAATTGGAAAAATGACCAATTTTTTTTTTGACCTGCAATTGTCAATAAATAACCCACACCTGACATTCTCTGTTATCAAAACGCCAAAAATAGTATAGAACTACAATTTAATTATCGGACTCAATCGACTGCTTGTAAAGGTGATCGCACACTTATCCGAGCCGAACGCGTCGAACGAATCGAAGTCAAGGAGGCCTCGCACACATATCCGCACCAGAAGAATCGATCGCGCCGAAAGAATCGACCAGAACAAACGCGCCGAATGTGATGACGTCATCAGAATTCGTCTAGGATTTCTGGGATTCTTCCAGATTCGGACGATTCGACGCGGGGAAGTGTGCGAGGATTCATGAGATTTCATATACAGAATTGAAGACGTGAGTGGATGAAGGTGATATGTCGCATATTCGGTTTTTTGCTTTTTTTTGCGTAGATGAATGTTATAAGTCGATACCAAATGACTACAGACCTTAGACCATAGATATAAGGCATATTTAAAAAATAAAAAGTTGCTAAAGGTGTTAAGTTCAGTTCAGTTTCAAATAAAAGTAAAACTTTTATCTCGATTTACTCAGAATTGGAATTACGCGACTTATCACCTGCATCCACTCATGTCTTCAATTCTAAAATTCGTTTCGTTCGACTCGTTGGACGCGTTCGGCTCGGATAAGTGTGCTTTCGCCTTAATCTTACAATAAATAGATTAGTTATCCAAAGTGATTAGCGACTATAAATTCCTACTGCGAACTCTGGAAGCTCAAACATCAGTAAAACCGAAACTAAGAAAAAATCTTGTAGTATTTTCTTAAATAATTAGACTTCGTTTTAATGGTGTTAACCGCTGATTAGTGCCTGAAATGTTTTAAGCGTGGTATTTTATTTGATTTTTATTCTGACGTCAAAAAATATGATAAAAATCTTCTATCTTCGGCCTTAGCACCTTCCCTTTAACGACCACACTATAATGTATGTCCTTATTATTATATATACATTATCTCAAAAACATTCCAAAATAGCCTACACTGAGAGACAAATAATTTCAGCCTCATACAATCCAGCACGCAGTGACCGATCAATCGGATTCTTACCCAATATCGACACAAAGATACACAGGAATAAATGGACATTCGTGACACGAATCGTAAACAAAAATAAGGCTGGCTATAAACTAAGCGATGAAGAAACATGTTGCGAAAATCTAGAAAATCAACCTTCAAGTAGATATGTTGTAGACTAGTAAACAAGTGCCTTTTGGACCAACTTTTTTCAGCAGTCTCCGAAAATTATAAATGAGGTGTCATTCGATTTGGAAGGGCATCGTGATGATTTTTGAAAAAAATGAAGTTCCACTTGCAAAAATTGTAAAGTTATTAACAATTAACTAAAAAAAAGAAGGGGGGTTTAGTTTTTTTGCACATATCTCAAAAAGTAATAAGGATTTTTCAAATTTGAAAAAAGATTCGAAAAGAGGAGGAAATTTCCTAAAAAAAGTCTTGACTCCCAAAACTTTAAGATCAATATTTATAATTTTCCCAGAGGGATGAAAATACGGCCGAAAACGGGTACTCTGGCTTACGCAAGCCACACCCACATCGGCCCTTTAATGAATAAATATTATTTAAACATACTAAATATGAAAATAAAAAATTGAAAAAATTCAGGCACTAACGGAATAGATGAATGAACAATAATCTGCTTGAAAATTTTTTTATAACAATTTTTCATTTAGTTATTCAATAGTTACTTAATACATTTTTTTGCTTGAACATGAACATTGCAAGTGTAATAATTGTTAAACTATAAATTTAAGATTTTTTTCCTTTCTTGGAGCAATTCTTGAAAGGCTTTAGAATAGAACCCCGTTGGAAAATGTTTATTTTTCATTTTTTTATTAATAATTTTCGTTGTTTTAAACTTTTAATTTTGTAACAACGAAAATTATATACATACATATATATATATATATAAAATTGAAATCAACGTATATAGTGACTCATCACGATATGTCAGCAACTATAATACATATAGACTTTAAATTTGGCACGGGCCTTCCTTTAGCCAATTAGAGGCCAGCTAAGAACGGATTTTACGACACGCGATGCGGGCGGGTATTAGCTAGTATATTATAAATTTAATATTAAGCCTAGTGATTTCCACATACTCATAAAATCCCATTAATATTATATTAACCGGGGGATAGCGCTATGGACTGAATAATACTCCCTTTTGTAAGTTTTAACCATATATATAAAATTGTAATAATGTAGCTCTTTGTTGTTCGTATAAATAACAGAAAAATATCTTTTTTAGATTCTCTACAAATGGTAAGTTATGTAGCGCGACCCTTAGAAAACTGGCAATCGAGGATCACGAACTAACTGCTATCCTCTTATTGCACGTGAGATATATTGCGTTTGCTTCCAGCAAATATGGCCGTAGGCGGCACGATATTAGCTGAATTTGCTCCATTCAACATCAGTTATATTACTACAACCTAAATATTATAATATAGTCAAAGGAAATATTTGAAAGAATTTTTCTATAACAGTGTTCCGCAATACACCGCGGCTCACTGGTGTACCGTGGTCATCAATTGGTGCTCGGAAAAATAAGGTTTGTTATAAACTTATGTTTAGAAAATTTGTGTGAATTAGGATTTTCGACTCTTTCCACAATAAAAACCAAAAAAAGAGAACGCCTCAGGACAATCGACGAAGAGACGAGAGCAGCTTTGTCAACGATTACGCCAAGTTTAGACCCTCTATGCTCGATTAAACACGCTCATGTTTCGCATTGAATACCCTTTCTGCAATTTAAACTTTAGGCTTTTGATTAATAATAAATATTGCTTCGATGATTAATAAATAAATGTTGATTAATATACATAACTTACTTTTTATTTGTAGTGTACTTCCAAAAATATCCGTTTTCCTAGATGTACCTGGAACACAAATAGTTTGCGGAACACTTTTCTATAAAACAATAAGTTGATAGAAAGCACATGATAGTGTTAACTCTCTCTCTCTCTCTCTCTCTCTCTCTCTCCACTCCGTTTCGCCGAAGATATCGTTGTCTTTTCAAAGACTTTGAAGGAATTTACCGAGATGCTAGGCACCTTGAATGAATCTTCCCGATGCGTAGGTCTCGGCTTGAATTTAGACAAGACGAAAATCATGTTCGATGTACACGTCGAACGAGAACACGAGAATTCAGTCGGGCTGTTCGTGAAGTTTTCTCATCGACCATCCTGCGCTGCTTGACGACGAAAGTCTTCGAGCAGTGTGTCCTCCCCGTCTTAACTTACGGGGTCGAGACGTGGACACTAACAGCAGGATTGGTCCACAAGTTGCAAGTCGCTCAACGGACTATGAAAGATTAGAAATGAGGATATCCGTAAGAGAACCAACGTAACCGACATGACTCGCCAAATTAGCAAGTTTTTTCATTGCTGAAGCACAGGAGACAGGCTAACGGCCCAACTGTAATGGAAGTGATTACCGTCCCCTATGGACATTAGCAATACCAGACGTGTTGCCAATGTGCTGCCAGCCTCGAAGGAGAAACTGAAACCTGGCCACTGATGCCGGAACACAACTCAAGGTCGTTATGGCGGCAAACCCTAGACCAGTGGTGGTAGCCATCCAGAGGGGCAAATGCCCTACCACCTGACAGTGGGTTGTTTTATTGCCTCTCACGACAGGCCGCCGGTCGCAGGATTTAGTATACTTTCTCCATTCCTGTACGGTTAAAAAGTTGAAGCTCCAGTGAGCTGACCACTTCTGCCGCATGACCGATGGCCGATGGAGCACACGAGTCCTGGAGTGGAGACCGCATCTCGGTAAATTTAGTATCGGACGCCCTCCACCCCGATAGATCGACGGACGATCTCCGCATGGTCGCCGGTAGGCGCTGGAAAAGAAATACGGAGGACGCTAGTTCAGCAGTGGATTGCTATTGGCTGACGACTGTTAACGACTATATTACGGACCTATATAGAATAGAGTAATTTGATTTTTTGACTAATACTATTATTAAACTAAACTTCTATTTTTATGAGATTGGACAGTATACTTACCACGCTCGTTCAGGCGGAATGGCAATTTTGACACATCGGTTGTCTCCATGAATAGATCGTGTTGTTTTCTTTCACCATTAGCACTTGGTAATGATAAGAATATACAATATGCACATATTAAGTCAGAAAACTGCCTAAGTGGTTCATACTTTCCAGCCAAGATTCGAACCTGCGCTCCTTAAGTTTATAACGCGAGTGCAATGATCACTAACGGTCTTTACCATAATAAGTTAGAATAAGTTTAAACGCTTCATTAAGAACTTGAAAGAAGCGATCAAACTTACTCTAACGCAATATGAATGAAGACTGAAGACCGTAAGTCTTTAGGTTTTTTTATCTAATTAGCGTAGTCATAAACCATGCATTATACCTATTTCTAATAAAACATTATACATAAACAAACCTAGAACCGATTTAAGCATCATACGTACAAACTTAAGTCGGTAAATACTTTAGTGATGCTTATTTGATAAAACAAACAGATCCAACTTTTCAGCTTTGACTCATCAACTCATCTCATCTCAAACTCATCAACGCCGCTTATAAAATAACTGAATGAGATATTCAGTACAGACCACGTACATTATGTATGGGTTTTACATAAAAAACCAATACTTATAAGTGTTCGTATCAACTTAAGACGGGAAAGATGGAATCTAGTAGCGAACACGCTCGGTCGCTCTTACGTGTCGCGTACAGAAAACTAATCATTCTATCAATTTCTATTAATCATTATCATTAGTATCATAATTTTATCATTATCATTTACCATTAGTTTTATAAGTTTCTTATTACATTTTCCATTACTTTCATAAGTTTATCATTATCGTTTACCATTACTTTCACAAGTTTATCATTATCATTCACTATTACTTTCATAAATATATCATTATCATTTATTATTAGTTTCATTAGTTTATCATTATTATTTACCATTAGTTTCATAAGTTTATCATTATGATGTGTCATTTTATTTAATATAGATCATTACATAGCCATCCGAGTAACTATCATTTATCACCACATTCCATCATCTCCTCATCATCATCACCATTTGTACGGGTGTCGTGCCGTATCCCGTACATATTCTTTAGTGTTTATAACATCTGTTTAATTTTTGTCTTCGTTAGCTTTTTCAGTTATATGATTTAAAAAAAAACTTGAACTATTAGCGGCCTCGCTACGCTCGTACGCCAAACCATCTCATGCCTAGGTCACTTTCACCTCCGTGTAACAATCTACTATTAAATATAAAAAAAAATATAAAATGGTCTATAGCTCTTTATTACCGGAGCAGTAAAACGGCTGATAAATCGACTAACTGAAGCAAGACAATTAGATCTAATTCTGTGTTAACTACAAGTTCGAAACTTGAGTTTATCTGCGCTAACTTGTGCTTTCCTCGAAGCCAGCCCGTTCACAAATTGGCGATAATTAACAACAGTTTATACCGATTACACAAGTACAGCTTGATTATGAGATACGATCAGCTTTAAGACACACAATGTTTAGGCTTCAAACTATAAGACGACGATACGATTTCAAAATAGGAAACCGATAGCGCCGTAATACTTTTCGAAAACCAACATATAAATATTTAGTGTCAAGTGAAGTGAAGTAATTTTTGTAAAACTAGTATGCGTAAAGTTATATAGTATACACCCTTATCAGGAAGCAAATTGGCTAATTTTGAAAAAGTAAACACACTGTATTATTATTCAGAACAATTTTTGTGAAGAAATGTCAAATGGCATGGCAAAAAGCATGAGGAGGTTGTTTTTAAACAAAATATCCTATTTTCCATGCATTAATTAAACCTCACATTTCTTTATTACTAGTACGAATATGTTAAAAAAAAATCCATTTTTAATAAGCATCTGTCAATAGCTAAACATTGATAGCATTCAAATGAGGTGTGGTCCAATGACCAGCGCAGTTTGATGTTTATTTAATGGATGGAATATAGAAAATTTTGTTCAAAAACAACCCTTGCCCTTGGTTTACCGTTTGACATTCCATCACAGAATTCCTTACAAGCTATAGTATGATTTAGTATAATAATACACGATATGTATTTTTATTTTTTAAATTATCTAATTCGATCTCTGACAGAAAGTAATTGATTTTTCCAAAATTTGATCATAGGTACCATTTTAGTTTTCGTTGAAATTGATCTCTTGACTCCTTTGAGTGTTTTTCGATATCTAGCATAGTGTGAGATTTAGTCCTGAAGGTCTACTTGAAAATTCACCCATAAACGTGGTTTGCGTTGTTATGGTTAACAGTAGTGTATAAATAGCCCACTGCTGGGCTCGGGCCTCCCTATAGGGCGACGGACAGTATACCCGCCACGCTTGTCCAAGGCGGGCAGGTTTGACACCTCAGCTATCTCGCTGCAGGTTTTATAACAATGTTTTTTTTTTGAGGCGAGGGAAAATGCTTAACCGATTTACGCACAAACTCGGCCGTTGCTAGGGAACGACACGCGTCGGTCGGGGGCGATAAGACTGCAGCAATAGCATGCTCTTGACAGTGCTCCGTCCGCGATCGACGTCACAGAATAGTGTGGAGACTAGGAGCATTGCTACACGAGCGAGCAACCCCAATACCCACTAAAAACCCCCTCCTCCCGTGACGACCCTGCGCTTTAGTTTGTGAAGGAAAGGCTGAGACTTAGAACATAGTTACGCCCAGCCGATCCAGCGCAACAAAGTGCCTGGAGTGTACCCTGGGAGAACACACCCCACTTCGTTGACGGGGGTCGATGGTCCCTTGCTTTCCTAGCTCGCTAAGGGCCCCCCGTAATGGAACCTAACTCAGGGAGGGAAGTAATGCGCGTACCTGCCTCTCCGGGTGCCAGCTGAAGGCCGGCGAACTCGAGTAGAGACTGTCCCGCTCTGCGGCCTCCTTGAGAGACATTACTGTCTCACAAAAAGTAACCGCAGCTCCCCAGCAGTCGTCGCTCTGCAACATGGCCGTTACCAAGTCACCGAGCGAGCCGACCGCCCCTACGTGCGCCTCGAGTTCGAAACGCTGCGGCGCCCATGCGGCGCACTCGACTAGCGTATGAACCGCCGTGTCGGGTGCGCCACATTGGCGACAGTCCTGAGACTTTATAACAATGTTTGCCTTTACTTCTGTTAGCACGTGATAATTGTAACAATATGCACATTAGGCTAGAAAACTGCCTAAGTGGTGCATGCTTTCCGGCCAGGATCAAACCCGCGCCCTTTGAGTCTGGGACGCGTGCGCCAGCCATTACGCTACCACCACTTGTAACAGTAATGTATTCACTGGAAAATATTTCACCATTAAGTAATTCGATTACGAGTATACTTATAACTAAATTCGCATAACGCACGACGACGACGACGCGATCGGTTTCCTATTGTAAAATCAGCTTCCTTTAGCTGGCTTCCGTGTGAAAGCTCAGGGCTTGGTCTATCTATAACATTCGTCTCAACGTTAATATGAAACTTTTTCCAACTTAGAGTTATTTCTTGCGTTGTTTTCCTCTTAGCATCTATAGTCCTTGCGACGCTTAGCGACATTACACGGCCGAGAGATTTCAAAGCTGTTTTATTCACCAACAATGCTTTTAATACTAGAAAAGACAATTCTGCTGATAACTAAATAGACCTACAAGTGGCATCATGGGACTCGTTTGTTTAAAAATACGCTTTAAAATCCAGAACGAAAGCGATATAATTATCTCTGTGCCGGTATTTCACGAGTTTTTGGGAGACTCGAGATTTATGGTATGGATGAACAAAAACTGGTCTAAGCTGGGATTTTGTTATATTGTTTTAAAGGTGTTCTGGCGCTTTGTTGTCTTTAACCCTTTGAATCACATAATTCGGTCGTTTTTGAGGTGTAATTTCACAGCTCGGGGATAGCAATAGGTTTGGATTGGAATCCTGTTGACATGATCCTCAATTAATGTGCATAAAGCATTTTCATCTCGCATCGAGGAAAAGGAACGAGGACCATACTACTCAATACCAGTTATGATTTATTTTCTATTACAATATAATATGTATTATATTTGAGTTAATATTGTTATGCATTTTTACTTTGTTCCATTTTATACTATGTATTAATACTTAGAAATATTATTTAACTTCAAAATTTAGAAATTAAATACTATTATAAACATATTGACAATTAAAAGATTTAGTCCAGATCGCTGTCGGTGGGGAGCGTTCCCAAAATGCTGGCCGCATTCCCCCGTTGTATGGCAACCCTTATTCCTTGCCCTTAATATAGGCCAGCTCTTTGGTTACGCGAGACTTCTTTCAATCGCCTTGAAAGGTCTCGATAAAGTTGATAAGCCTCGCGTCCTCATGGCCCCAATGTCTCTTTTATACTTAATTTGGCATATAAACTAGATTAAGTTTTCCCGGTATTTCACATCATAATAAGTTTCCCTGAAGAACACTTTTTAAGGTCGTACATGTAAGTTAAAATTAAATTTTAAATCCTAGCAAGAAACTCCCCAGCAACACGTCTAGCTAAAAATTGATTAACTCAAACTTATTTCAAATAAATAAGTTATTAAGCTACAGAAAAATATGTCACCATATTTTTCTCGTGACAATGCATTTTCTTTTTATTTCCTTAATAACCTTTATGGTAAATGAACAGATAGGGCAAAATAGCTAAACTAACTGAAAAATAAGATAAAATATGAAAATAAACTAAGTAATACATAGTAAGACACTCCTATAAATAAACCTAAATTAAGAAAACCCTATATTAAAGCCCGTCCAGGCCCACCAGACCACTGTCGCAAGGCATTGTACCTAGAAGGCTGACAGCATTACCTCGCTGGATACAAAGGCTAATCCTTTGAGCGAAGTAAGCTCTAGCCTTCCTGTCTCTTGTTGTATCGACCAGACGTTTTTTTAATATTTTTAAATAATAAATATATATATACATAAGTAGAAAAACTAAAATACAAACCTATATTAAAGCCCGTCCAGCCCCACCAGACCACTGTCGCTGGGCATTGTACCTAGAAGGCTGACAGCATTACCTCGCTGGATACAAAGGCTAATCCTTTGAGCGAAGTAAGCTCCAGCCTTCCTGTCTCTTGTTGTATCGACCAGACGTTTTTTTAATATTTTTAAATAATAAATATATATATACATAAGTAGAAAAACTAAAATACAAACCTATATTAAAGCCCGTCCAGCCCCACCAGACCACTGTCGCTGGGCATTGTACCTAGAAGGCTGACAGCATTACCTCGCTGGATATAAAGGCTAATCCTTTGAGCGAGGTAAGCTCCAGCCTTCCGGTATCCTGTCGTGTCAACTAGGCGTATTTTAATTTTTCGAAATAATTTGTGGGCTCTTGGCCCCCACGGATCCAAAGTCACCACCCTAACGGCTCAAATATGTAACCTGTTCAAATAATAAATAAATGTTATACAGAAATAGGTATACTCAGTAAGAAAAAGACAGAATAAAATGAAAGAAAAATATTATTATAGTTATAATAATGAAATGCGTGCTAAAATTTTATACGTTTTTTTTATTCCAGGAGTTCAGCAGACAGGCAGACGGCCCACTTGATAGAAAGCGGTTACCATCGCCTATGGACATTTGCAACACCAAAAGTGCTGCAAATGCGCTGCTGTTCTCTTAAGGGAGACTGGAACCTGGTCACTAATTCCGGAACACAACTCAAAGTTGTTATGGCGACATACTTTAGACCAGGGGTGGCCATCCAGTCTGGCAAATGCCCTACCACCTGGCTCTGGGATGTTTTGTCGCCTCTTACGATAGGCCGCTCGGCCGCAGGAAATTGTATTCTTTCTCCGTTCCTGCACGGATAAATAGTATACTGCATATATATATACTGCAAAATATCTCCATAAATTCCTTACATGCTTGGCAAGATAAAATCGTTATACAAAATTTATTATAATATGATGCACACCGCTAAAGGCAGAATATAGATGTACTGAACAACTAATTGTGACACCTTCATATGTTTTACTTATATTCGCAATTAATTATTTTGAATTTAACAACCTTAGATCATATACAAACTTGTATTTGTACTCTAGTGCAAGGTTTCCTAGGCAAAAGCATAGTTTAAAACTAAGAAAAACGATTCTTAGAGGATCTTGTAAAGTTTCTTAAAGAAGCACAGAAGCAGGTTAAATTCGCTTTCTCAGCTAAATATGCGCTTTAAACTGTTGCACAACCAACTTGGATTGTGTTTTTAAGAATGGCTGTTGCTCGTGATGTGATGCGTGTTTATTTATAAAACCACTAAGAGTTCTTTATCTTCTTATATAAAAATGAATGTATGTCTGTATGTCCTTTATAGAATCGTAAACTATACATTTGATCATGTGATGATGTTTAAAGTTGTTGTGCATGAGCCAGAGGAGGTTATTAAGTTGGTTCACAATTGGACCCGGTCGGGGGCGCTGCTGTCGGCATATCGATTGAAGCTTTTCCGGCCAGGACGACATCTGCTGGGAGAGCAAGTATTAGGTATATAAAAAAGTAATATTGACATAAGTAAATGAAATAGACATTTTATGTAATTTTCGTATAGTTGTATTTCTTTTTTTTATTAATGTTTGAGTCAATATTTATTATATATACATTATTTTATAGTGGAAACTTGATTGATATATGTATTCATTTTGTGTTTTATATTTAAGAATATTAATTATTGTATGTTTCCCAAACAAATTAAATAAATAAATAAGTATACTTAAAACTACGTTATAACGATTTTACGGAAAACGGATGTCAAGTGTCAATGGATACTGATAAAGTTATTACCTATACATGGGCCAAAGAGACCAGATACAAAAGGTCATTCACCTAAAAACTACTGTGGAGTTGACAATCTATTATCTATCTCTTTCCATCTCGTGTATTTGTCGTAATTTGTCTGTCTTTGTCGTAAGATCAAGACGGGTTCGCCAACATTCGGGCGCCATTTTATAGTAAGAGTTACTGTTTTTAGTTCATTCCGTTTCGGAACGCGCTCGTGGTGATTCTTGTTATTTGTAGAAGTTTTATTGTAGATGACGTGATGGATAAATTTATTATACATGTTACAGATTCTGATTCTACAGACTCAGAACAATCGGCGTCAGACTGAATAAACAATGATTTCTTTAAAAAAATGTTTCACTTTTATCCTCATTTCCATAAACATTATTATTATTCTCATTTCAACTCAATTTCTTTATATTAATTGTTACATTTTTAGAATAACATATTAATAAATAAATTGTCTACTCAAATATATAATACAACTTTCAAAAAGTTACGCACCCCTGTATTTTCTAATGACCTTGCATTGGTTTTGTTTACATTTGGTATCGCTTCTCGTTGGCCCTACTATATATAGCCTACCTCAAATATGTTGTTTGTTCATTTTAATTATTTAATTTTAATATTTGTTTATAGTCGTTATTTACTCTATGGGAGCTAAATCTAATTAAAGATTGATAATTTTCTCTTTATTTGACCCCTTTGATTTTTGATATAATTACCGTATATACTTTCGTATAAATTTAATGAAAAGCTTTTATCTTTGATATTAAAAAGCGATACTGCAATTTTAATTATCAGTATAGATATCTATGATTTTACAGTAATATTATGTTATATCTCAAGCCAGACTTATTACACTCGCTGTACCTAAATCAAGAGATAAGAAACAACGAAACTAATACTACGCGTCGGGAAATATAGCGTGGGGTATATTTCAAAATTTTAATATAAAAGTTTACCCGGCCTTATTACACGGTAACCGGATTAATACAATTAAGCGGGCGAACTTATTACGTGTCTACAAATAGGATGTCGGGGCGAATAATAAATAACAAAGTGGGATACACCTTTATCAAATAACCGCCGCGCAACCAGTGGCGTAATATTCAGACGGTTCATTAACTAATTTATTCTTGAGAAAGTCCCGGTTATCCGGGTGTAGTCGGCGCGGAAACTAATGGCGTCTACAACATGAGAGCTGTCCTCTTGCGCCCGGCCCGAAGGGGGGCGACAGCGATTTTAATTATAGAATCTTAATAATAATAAATTTATTATTATTAAATTTTATTAAACGTTTCCATATTTTACAAATGTAAAATTTATTAAAATATTAACAGTGTAAGAAGCAAAAATCGACTTTAAGGTGATGAACATTTTAGTTCCGTGACTGTACAATCTCGAACCCTATACAAATTGATCTCTAACTCCTCGAGTGAGTACTCTCCGTCCTAGCAGGCTTATTCTTTTAATTTATTAATATTAATATCTATACAAACATGTATTAAAAAAGGGGTAAAGTTTGTGAGTTTGTTTGTTGTTTGTAGGCAGTAATCTCTTGAAGTACGGAACCAATTTACAAAAAAAATCTCCAATAAAAAGCTGCATTATTCCTGAGTGACATATTTGCTATATTTTTGAAATTATACTTCTTTAGGCGCGTTAGGGAAAAATGATGAGAGTAAATTTTTACGATGCGCGCGCACACTATAGTCAACCGACACCTTGAAGTTAGCTATAGTCAACATTTTAGTTTTTCTATTGTTAGTGTCGTTTTTTATCTTGTTAAAGAAGTATAACTTCTAACGCGTGTACATAAGTACACACACATTTTTTTTATTAACAAATCTACGGATTCGAGTTCCATACCCTTTTTACAACTTAATTACTATGAAAGTTTTTTGAGTTCATACACGCTTATTGTTTATTTTTGTTACTGTGTGTGACATTAATTTTGTGATTTTTATGTATAATTTTAATTTCTATATTTATATGTTTGAATGTGATTAATAATTTTAGACGCCCAAACGTTTGGGCCAGCTGTGCCCATGTGTGTTATAAATAAGGGGGATATTAAGTATCCTACCTAAGATGTAAATTAGTACGCCATTGTGATACTTTGGATAGGTACGGTACATATTATCGTAAAAGGAGGATATTTTTTCCATGTTACTGTAGTGCAAGGTGTTTAGGCTAATATAATTTTTCGCATACCCCTTAGGGTCTAAAAAGTTCCGAGGTCACATGTCCAATCACCAGGCGTTCATAAATTGCACCAAGTAATAATTTATGGACTGAAGCCCGGACGGGGACGCGGCAATTAGCCGTTCCGTAACGAACGCCTGAAATAAATATCATTTCGTGATTAATCGTACCCGGTGATGTATACGATGTTATTATTCGTGTCAATATCGGATCGTACGTCAAACGTATCGGCCGGCGGATCTCGCACGAAAGGGCCGAGCTGCTTTATCGGTGCCGGAAGTTATTTTCGGGGGTCTTTTTATTCATATTCATGAAAGCGGCGTCCACTTTGAATTTTCATCAAAGTATTTGCATAGTTGATACGGATTGAGGTAGATTATAGCGATTATTCGCTCCTTTGTGTATTTGCTTAAAGTACAGTTTCTTGGTAAGTTGTCTAATGGCCTGTTCCTATTTCTTATCGAACGTTCATTTGTCAACCAGCATCATGCTGAGTTAGGACCGATTTAGAATTTCATTTCCGACTTGTATTGTCTTATTTATAAGTATGTTTTGGTTTGTATGTAGTTCTAATAAATATTTTTCTTAGTTTCATTTGGTTTACTACTGGTTAAAATTTGACAAACTCTTTACACGTTATGTCAAAATTCAACCGATGATGGGAAGGCAAGTCATTAAATAATAAGATAGTAATTTATGCTTAGAAAAATAAAAGAATTACACAGGTATCGTTGATTTGCAATACATTGTTTTTTGAAAATAAGCTCGTTGAACATCTTCAAATGTCGAGTTGGCAACATTCTTTGAACTTTATATTACCAGCATTACCCAATTTCTAGAAGCGATACTCTACTTTGGGTTAGTAGTGCAGATTAGAGTAGGAAAAACTTTCATTACCAAAGGAAAAGAGATAACAGTCGAAAAGTTTTCCTTAAGCGGAGGAACGTCTACTTAAGTTTGTATTAGCCTTATCGTGGCTGGGTGGAAGCCAAGATTACTGAAATAAAAAGATATGTTACCTGCTTGCACAATGCTTCAAAGTGCATGGTATGCATTAGAGCTCGTTAGAATTATGTTATAGGTACTTAACAATTTTAGTAGACTTATTTTTCATAGATAAAAGTTATGCAAGGTATAAAGTGCATCATGGTAAAATTAAAAATTACTGTTGTTAAATAAAACAGTTTTGAATTTAGTCAGATTATAATATTGTTACGAGTTACGCAGAACTCGAATTAAAATGCCGTTGAAATTACTATAGAGTTTATTAGAACTGTACAAACTAGTATAAAACAGGTACAAATATAATACATACAACAACTGGATACAACCAGTACAGACTGCATGATTCAATAACACGTGCAAAGTCCGTCATTATATCGCTCAGGGAATGTACGTCTCACTCTTATCGTAATCCTCGCTTGACTGCCCCTCTCCGCCTTGGGCCACTGCTTTATAATGCAATAGTCCAAACCTGGCAAGCTTCGACGCAATACAATAACAACAAGGATTAGTTCGACACTAATGACGGCCATAAAACCAGTACAATAACAATAGAATGTTTTTAATTACAAATAAACACAAAGTAAACAAAGTAATTTCTAAATCCGGGAAGGTAATAAACTGCACTTTACGATAGGCAGCTGTGCGTTTACCTTTGTCGGCATGTAAAAATATATTCCAATGAAACTTATACCTAATGATTGAAAAATCGGCCGGTGTAATAACAGACAAACAGCTAATGACCCATGCAAAGCTGTAGGTTTTTTTTATTATTAGGGTATAGGAGACAGGTTAACAGACCAACTGATGGAAAATGTTTACCGTCGCCTAAGGACATTCGCAACATCAAAGGTTGCTTGCTACTAATGCTGCCCGTTTTGTTACAAATTAAAGTTCAGTCCAAAATATTTTAAATCGAAAACTGGCGAAATAATTAATAATAAACCTATCCAAAACCAGCTGCCAGACCTCAAGACTGCATGCACCGGAACACAAACCAACTTGATTGATAATTTATTTTTCTTTATCCTCCCACCCAATTTAATATTATATAAAATTATTAGAGCTAGGCATGTTTGCTAAAAAAATTCTTTCGCTGCTTCCACTTTTCAAGCCACAACCTGTTGTGAAGCGGAGTTAAATTAGATTAGGCTCCCATAGAGTAAAAAATAAGCCATAAAATTAAAACTAAATAAATAAAACGAACAAGTTAGCGGTTGGCTAAATAAAACTATAACAATACTCATTGACACTTGACATCTTTGTCCACAGAGTACATTATATATAAAAGATGTTTATCCTCCGTGATCACGGCTACTGAAAAATGGCCGAAACGTAGGATTAGTTAAAATAAGAAAACGTAGGTGTATGTATACTAGTCGCGAAAACTTAAGAAAATATTTCGTGAAATATATGTTAGAATTTTGATAACTTTTCAGTATTAGTTGCATCTAGCACCATTTCTGCTCACGGTAGTACTATTTTTTTTTATTACTCCTTCGCGACGATATCAATATATTGTGAATTTAGTAGAATAAGAATTTTTTACATTATCGCAGTGGAATGGTTCTTTGAATATATTCGTAACGCCAAGATTTTAAATAGCAAAATTGGGCTCCTGTCCTCTGATCACCTTACTTAGACGTCGTCGTCAGCCAATAACCGTCCACTGATGAACGTAGGCCTCCCCAAATCGGCGCCACTCATCACGGTCCTCTGCCTTCTCCATCCAGCGACCTTGCGCAGGTCGTCAGTCTATCTCGCTGGAGGGCATCCGACACTACGTTTACCGCGATCCGGTCTCCACTCCAGGACTCGTCTGCTCTATCGGCCATCGATGGTAATTTTGCGAGCTAGTTACCTTGGTTCTGTTACGGATATCTTCATTTCTAACTCCATAAACCATAGCGCATTGAGCGACTTGAAATTTGTGGACCAGTCCTACAGTCAGTGTCCACGTCTCGGCCCCGTAGGTCAGGACGGGGAGGACGCACTGTTCGAAAACTTTCGTCTTCAGGTATTGCGAGATGGTCGACGAAAGAGATTAGATTAGATTATACATACAAACTTAATGCCTCTACAAATATTTTGATAACATTAGTAAATCCGTAATTCATAGCAACAAACCACAATTTTCACAAATCCTTACCGAGATCCGCTAACATGGAATCGATTTATACAAGAGGCTGCACTGGCGCTACTCCAAAACTACATCTCGGTGGCATTCCTATTAAATTCGGGACGCGTTCAAACTTCTCAGAGCAACCGAAGCAAGTAAACTAAGCCAGTTTACTCGTGACCTCGTTTTGGTTTAACATTTTATATTTTTATTTCAATTTCCTTTCAGTGATCTTAGGGTTTAGGCCGCTTTAACTTTTCCTGTGTTAGTAACTAATTTTAATACCTATTGCGCTAGCATATGCCAGCGAAAGAATACGCTGCCATGACGACTAAGGTATTTATTGCCTTACTAAGGCGCGGTATAGATATGAGGCACTTTTATTTATTACTAGCTGTGCCCGCAACGTCGTTCGCGTTGAATATAGCCTTCCTCGATAAATGTACTATCCAACACTGAAAGAATCAAATCGGACCAGCGGTTCCTGAGATTAGCGCGTTTAAACAAATAAACTCTTCAGCTTTATATATTAGTATAATAATAAGATTTGAGATATAGAGGGAATTTTGGGTATTTATAAAAAAAATAACCAACCTCTACTAGAAAAGTTCGGATCTGTTCATAATAAATAAAAATGCCTTATAACCTGCTCCATTTGGGATAATGTTATAGTTATTGACCGTTTCACGCAGATGTAGCGATAGGCTTAATACACTAATTGTGATTTAAACACAAAAAAGTTAATTAATCAAAACAATATTAGAGTTGCGGCATGCTAATGCCGCAACTGGACAAACAATGAGGTATGGCATTAAATATTAATAGACAACGTATGTATACTTGTACGTTAATATTTTAGCTATTCATTAACGGGGTTATTTTTTACGCTATAAACGCATTTGGTCAGTCAATAACTACCACATTATCCTAGATGGAGCCCGGGCATTGTGAATTGTGACACTCAAAAATTCGCAGTCAATGCCACCTTTTAGCCACATTCGTCTATCCCACGGAAACGACATTTATCGGTGTAATGAGTTGACCCGGGATATAACCAGCTGTGTCGAGCGAGTTTCATTGAAATTGGTTCAGTAGTTTTCGCATGGCTGTCTGTTCGAAACCTGCTGGTCCTAATTAGTTCCTTTAAATGTTTCTCATTTTTAAATTCATTCAACAAACTCAACACTCCCAACAAATTTATTATTACCTATACCTACATTTAGAAGTGGAACATTCTGTTTCCTCAGCGAGGGTAGAGGTTAAATAATACTTCAAATCGTCGACTGCTGATGTGAACTGAAGTAAGCTCTTTTATTTTGGAAACTGTAACCTTAAGTACAAATATTAACAAGTCGTTCTGCTAGTACAATATATAGCACAATCAGTGAGCGGGACGGATGATGTGCGAGCGAGATAGAGCAACTATTAATATGTGCGCAGTAGTTTGTTGTCCGCTGCGAGGACTAGACGTATGTAGGTCCCATATCATAAAGTGAGCCATCGGGAGTAAAAAAACACCTAAATATCGCGGGACCTCATCTGTGTATATGGCCCATATAAAAATTTTGAATATGTATCTTGATTGAAGGAAACTTATTGTCCATATTATTTTTTTGTGAAATCCTGTACGTACGAGTCCGACTCGCATACAGGCAGTTTTTTCACACAGATTTTGTGTTAAGCGGACTGTTAAATAATTAGAATTCATGGCAATGAGAAGTATGCCAAATTCTGCACGGAAACCAATTAGGTAATAAGCATCACTAACCTTCGAACCCATCTTCAATGAGGCAGCAAGTCGTCAGCTCCTAAGAGTGCACGGCACTAACAAATTGTCGCGAGGCACTAGTCTCACGTATTTGTCACATCAAAGCAAGAACGGTGCAAAAAGATGAGTGATTTTAAGATTTATATTTCTATGTTGATATTTTTTCTAATTCTAGTGGGTTTAGTTATTTTTAAGATTTCTCGTCTTCCATATAGAATCCGGGGTTGATATTTTCTATTTTATGATATATATAACGCTTTTTAGGCCATAACACAACTCGTTACATTTCTTTGGCCCAAGTCCCCGTCTCCTTTAATGAGAAATTTAAGAATAAATAGGATGTGAAATGTTCATTGTTTGTAGTATTCACACAGACCACACGGAACCTCCGGACTGACCCCTCGTCAGTTAAGACTAGTTTCACCACTACGCAATGGTGAACAAGAGGCAGGGGCACTTATAAAACCACTCAAATATAAAGTATAGTAAATTTGAGATTTCATACAGACGTTCACAATATTTATAGTTATTGCAAAATAAAACACTTCTTCGCATTGTAAAACAATTTATTTTCTCTATATAATTTTTCCGTAAGATCTAACAAAGGATATGTGGCCCATACGCCACTACTACAATATAAGTAGGTAGGTACAATTCATTCGAAAATGCCTAGAAGTTGTACAAATTTATTCCAAGATTTAAATAAAATAAATCTAACAAATCATTAATGGAATTTTCTATTCTAAAAACGTAACGCTTGTTCCAATTGTACCATGTTTAGGATGATATTGTCATATCCGGAATGTTATGTACTACGAAGGCATCTCAATTGATAATACGTTGGTTGTATTTATCAAGCCCCTGCTACACCTGGAATAATGTTAGTGTCAGTTACTGTGTCACGCAGATGTAGCCAGGGGTTTATGCATTTTTGAGATACGACAATGTGAGCAACTTTATACGATTCCATCAAATTTAAAGTAAGACAATGATGAATCACTATGTATCAGTGTTGTCATATAAACTATTGACAAAAAATTTAAGTAACAAACGTACTATTCTATACTCATCCCGTTCTAACACGCTTTCAGTGCCATAAGTGAAAGTAAGTCGAACGTATTGACTTTGTAGCTATTTTAGCACAGTTTCTATATTATTGCATTATGATTGACTTAGCCCTTGGTTTATGGATATACATTCATTTGCCTTACTACTGCTTGAAATTAGACAAACTCCTTACTCCTTAATGTCAAATTTATATCAATAGTAAAGAGAAAACATGGATAGTAGGATATAGAAGCTAGACTTCAATGAATATTTTTCATCAATATCAGGCTTCAAATACAGAAACTATGCTGCTGACATACATGCCTGAAGTTTAAACATATTTATTATATGTATGACTATTAAAATATTATGGTCTTCACTGGAAAATAGTTTATATTGTTGAATTTGTATTTAGGAACAAGTCTATTACGTTTCTGAATATTTAAAAATCACAATAAACATCAACTATACACATATAGTTCACGATACATTGTATTTACTTACGAGCGGTAAAAAAATATAAATATCAGTTTACATTTCTTTAAATTAATACAACATTCATTCATATATTTTACAAGCGCGAATCGCTGCGCGCGCGCGTCTTCATTTGTATTTCAATACAACCCGGAAGAGTTAACTTTATACTTCGCTCGGATGACGTAAACGCGAGGTACTGACTCGATCGTACGCGTCGATGGCGAGAGCGGTAAGAAGGCGGGGATCGGGAGGGGAGCGCGCATTCCGCTCAGGTCTCAAGTTAACTCTTGCGGATAACATATTGCTAACAACAAATACACTAACAGACAAATCAATTGCATCAAAGCACAGGTTAATATTTAATTAAATAATTATTTATGGAATATGTAAACCTTCTGGTGTTCAGAGGGCACGATTTACGTTTCCCTTAACGTTCACTAGATGGCGGTAAGTTATTCCTATACAAAATCGCGTTAACTTGAACGTGAGCAACTATTAAAAAAACTCGCACTAAGCACGTAGCGGGCTGGTTCCTGCCTCGGACAACGTAGCCAGCCTTATGGGAACCGTACCCATCGACTTCGATGACCTATGCTCAGTATTCTACTTATAGTCTTAATAGATTATAGGCAGAATAAAATATGTGTCAAGTTTCCTCATTTTAGCTTTTTACATTTATTTAAACGCAAAATTAATTATTGTTATTTTGTTTAATAAAAATAAAAACGAGTTTATTCAGCGAAATGTCACGTAAAAAATGGAAATCGCTATAAGAAGACAATTTACTAATAAGTTATTTAAAAAAAACAGTATTTCCAACGAGAAGTACTTTTAGGATGAAAAAGACTAACTTTTTAAGTAAAACGAAAATTTATTATAAAAAATGATTTATAATAACAAAAGAAACATAACGCATTAGCTAACAGATTACTAGTAAACTATTTTATGGCGATCTTTAGTTATGACTTTATCGGATTAACTTCGATTTTATATTTGACCGTATTAAGCAGTATTTAGTTTTGGATTTAAATAACCCTGTAGGAGACGTATTTGTTAATATAACATAACCATTGACGGAAGTAGTCAATAACCGGATAGAGTATTCTTTCATCTAATAACCGGAATTTATATAACCGAATGTCAACGTAGAAGCATTTATTATCAAGCTAACGAATATCGGAAATGGAGTAACTGGAAGTTGATTTTATGAATCAAGTGAAACTGAAGTGACTCCAAAGCATTAACCGGATGGTGTCACAGCGGGCGCGCAACAGCGCGTTACGGAAATCTTTTAAATATGCGGTGTTCGGGCGGAGGGGGTCTGTCCATAGACGTCAGTCATGAAGTCACTTTACATAAAATAGATGAGCCTCTCTTGAATAAAATATTTTTTACCCTGGCCGATAGATGGCGCTATAATCGATCGATAATTCTATAAATTCCACTAGATGATACTAATAAGTTATAAGATCTCGTCTCTTCTTAAGAGCTTTATTTAGCGCGATGTATTTATTCAGCGATATTGCATAGCGCCATCTTAAGGGAAGTTAAGTGGACTAAATGGAAACTAATTATAATTTTTGATGTTCCTGGACCACTCGATGGCGGTAGTTTTCGTACATTTTTGGATTATGTAGGGGAGAGCCGCTGGGATGGGGTTAGTCTACAACCGACAGTCTACAGCAAGAGTCTACACGGGTAGTCTGAAGCAGTCTTGAACAAGGAGTGCATAATACTCGTATATTGTGGTCGATAATTTGAGGGCAGATTGCTGTTCGACACCTGGCTGGTGTGGATGAAACTCTCGGAGTTGCTATATTTAATAATGTAATAATTCTAGTGTAATAAACTTGGATTAATATTATCATATTATTGTGTTGTTTGGCCGGCCTGAGGCTACAAACCTAAAACTTATTTGTAATTAAAATATGTTGTGAATATAATACACTGGAATGTCATCTTCTGCTTTGATGCAATATCTGTGTCTGCCAATGTATGTAGATATAAGTATAATCCTTCTTCACAACGCTGGATTAAAAATTGTTTTGAGGACAGCGATACAAAATTGATTGACCTAGCGATGAAAAGTTGAACTAAACCTTTTATAATTTTAAGGATATACAAGGGATATTTGCGTACAAGCACTTAATGCATATAATATACCGTGATAGCGTGACAGAAGAACAAAACTTTAATTAAGTTTCCAACCACATTTTACAAAGAAAATTTATAGTCAGTTAAGTCATTGGAGACTGTTTGCTCTAAGTAAAATTTGATTGACATCCAGTCAAGTTATTCAATGTATTAAAAAAAAATACTTTTTTTTAACCATACAATAACATTAATATCGTTGTATAGCTAAAAAAATAAAACAAATATAGAGATTTCTTAATGTTTGCAATAAATGAATATCGTGCCCAAACACTAAGGAGTATGGTTGGGGAGGTTTCCCCTGTAATAAAGTTACAACTGTGGTCAGTTTCAAAGATGCCACTTTTTTATAATAGAAAAGCACAAACTTTTCAGCTATGATCACGCGACATCGCGTGACCCACTGTTCGCCGAACAGTCTGAATCACGCGTTATCGCGTGATCAACAATAAACGTCACAAGTTACGATTTTTAGTGGGAAATTATCATTGACGTGTCAGTAAATCTCTTTTATTCTTTCCTTCTTCATGGTATATAAAGTATGGTATATACACAAACATATTTTATATACATGTTTCCTACTAACATTATCAGAGCATAAATTAAGCGAGTGAAACCAAAAAAAACTGACCTATAACTTCATATCATGAATTTTAAAAAAGACATTTGATAATACACCTTAAATCTATTTATCAATTCATAGGAAATCGTAAGTATAAACCGCGCGCCGGATGTATGCCAAGAAGAACCCCTCCTGCTTCTGATTCATAGCACTAATAATAATCCGGTACTATTATGATTTCTGTATCTTCTTCCCCATTAACTTGCCTTACTGCTAGTTAAAATTTTACATTTCATATTAACTCCATTTCTTTTTCATTACAGGAAGCAAGCAGACAGACGGCCCAGGTATTATCCCCGCAAATTGCTAATGCGCTAGAACCTTGTCAAATTAACATTCACGTGACGTCATCCGCAACTCGCCGGCCAGTGATGCTAACAGTACTGAGTGTTCGCTAGTCAGCTACGGTTACGTCACCAAAATGGCGGCCAGGCGCAATAGCAATTTGCGGGGATAATAACGTGTTGTAGCTACTGTTCTCTTTGGAGGCCATTCATTAATTAGGTTACGATGATTTTGTCAATTTTTGACCCCTACTCTGAAACTCACAGTTAAGGTAAATCAAAGATTTTTATTCTTTAGCAGATAATTTAGGTTATACTCTTTCATTGCTAGCAGATATAGATTAACTTTATATAATATTAAATTTCGACTTGCAAATTACAAGACAAGGGTATGTATAGATTTTTCTAACCCCCCAGTCCCTCGGGAAGCTTACGTAATTCATGAATTGGATGTTTGCAACACTAGGGGCGATGCTAACGCGTTGTCAGCTGGACAGGATAGTGGAGAAGTGAGAGAAGAAGAACCGTTTCATGCCGATATTCTATGAGAGAGTGATATCACACCAACCAAGCCGACCCTTAAGAGCTGTAATCAAGATGATTCCAGCATGGCTCTACGACCACCACTCTATGCTCCATAAAATTATATCCGTGCAGGAGCGGAGAAAGAATACAATTTCCTGCGGCCGGGCGGCCTGTCGTAAGAGGCGACAAAACAACCCACAGCCAGGTGGTAGGGCATTTGCCCGACTAGATGGCTACCACCCCTGGTCTAATGTATGTCGCCATAACAACCTTGAGTTGTGTTCCGGCATTAGTGACTAGGTTCCAGTCTCCCTTAAGAGAGCAGCAGCGCGCTTATAGCACCTTTGGTGTTGCAAATGTCCATAGGCGATGGTAACCGCTTTCCATCAATTAGGTCATCTACCTGTCTGCTGAACTCCTGCAATAAAAAAATGTTAATTTTCTACCAATGGTAAGACAGACAAAGACGTAGAAGCGGGAAGGGTGATCCTCGGCAAACCTACTGCGCGTCTAATATATCGTATATACAGATAAGATTTATTCATGAATCTATATAATAAGGCTTATTACGTAGAAGAGTACCAGGAATAACATTCGCCCTGTAAACGGTATAACTTAGCGCGCCAAAATGCTACATTACAGTGGTAGCAACGAGTCGTAACTTCTCTTGCGTTTTAATATACATTCACAATACAGATAAAGAAAATTAAAGTGTCTGTTTGTAATGTCAAAATAACAGCTTTTTACGTAATGCATATAACAGTATAACACGGTACTTATATTAAAAAAATCAATTATTAACATTTTTGTCTGTCTGCATGTTCTGGCTGCATCTCTGAAACGGCTGGACCGCATAAGGAGTAACTTAGGTTACTTTTTTAGGGTTCCTCGAAATAAAATCCACGCGGACGAAGTCGCGAGCAACAGTATTATTTAAAAATACAACGGATTCGTATGGCAATCCGTTGAAGTCACATAGCTAGCCTTCTGGGAACATAACCAACTGACTTCTATAACCTAGACTCAGTATTCTACTTATACGTCTTAAGTTACTGCCTCTGTGGTTAAGTGGGCTAAGGCTTTTACCGAGCTCAATGGAAAGCAAAGGTCGGCATCTCTGCTTTCCATTCGACAACTTGCAAATATCAAACTTTGAAATAATTTCTTTTGACACAAGTTTGACATTTGCAATAATTGTCAGTTAGGTCTCTGAAATTAAAAAGACGTAAGTACTGTGGATTTGTGTTCCGGCATTAGTGACCAGGTTCCATTTTGTACTTCGAAACCGGCAGCATATTCAAGGGCGATAGTAAGCACTTTCCATCAAGTAGGCTGTAGCCTATCTGATACACTCCAGCAAAAAAAGCGTTTCTTTCAGATTTACACTTTTTACTTGGCGATTGTTATCACTGATAATTTTCTATGACATATTGCTTAACAGTCTGTACTGAATAAATTAAAGAAAGCTGTTATACATAATATCATTATTATAATAAATATTTATAATAATCAACCACGTATACATGTTTACACCTAATAGGATATTTCATAATTTGAGGAAGATATCATTTAATTTTTGACTCATTTTCATATCAATATAACTGTACTACAAATTCTCGTAATTTAAAAAAAAACAAAATAATGTCATCTTTGCCAATTTTTTATTTGTAACCGATTTTTAAAGCCTTATTTACATTAGTTAAGTAATTAGTTTACGAAACTTATCATAGTCTGGACAGCAATTTTCCAGTTAAGTAACAAGTTGTCGGTTAGTGGATGATTCGTATATCTTACTATTCATGCACTTACGCTACCATCGGTTAAATTTCGGCATTGCTTGTCACTTGTATGGAGCTATGTCAAATTTGAGCTGAAAGTAAGGCAAATCAACGAAGGCTAAGAAATAGGAACCGTCTATGAGTAGATGTCTATCCAAACGATAATAAGGGCTTTACCGCAAGTTAACTTACCACTCAACTAATATAATTGTAAATCAGGCTTAAAGGTATTAAGATAAATTCATGGTTTCAATATCACTAAGTTTTTGTATGAAACCATTCACACTACGAGCAGACGATAAATGAATAAAGCTATATCGTCCCAGTGCAATATAAATCATTGTTTAGTTTACGACAAGTCGATATGGCAATCGGGGTATGAGGTGAGTCGTGGAGGGGGAAGGAACACCCCGCATGCCCGGTCAAAGACCATTCTAGTGATGCGCGAGTCCGTATCGAACACGTTTATCGATATCGATCTCGCTCACGATATGGCTTGTGTAATACTTGTGTATTGAAAATAATAAAATAGTACATATTATCACGCCTGTTTCCCATGAGGGTAGGCAGAGACTATAGATCTCCACTTGCTACGATCCTGACAATCAACTTTCGTTTCATCTACTCTCATTAACCTCTTCCTACATGCACGTTTATTTGATATGTTTTTTACCTGACCTCGTTTAAACACTTCTGTTATTTGATCATGAAATAAATTATTTTCTTTTTATTGTGAAGCTGGCAAACAGGCAGACGGCTCATCTAATGGAACCGATCCAACCGTCGCCTATAGTCGTTTGCAACACCAGGGGCGAAGCCAACGCGTTATCAGCCTTCACGATGGGATAGGAGAGACGAGGTACAAGGGATGATAGAGGGATCAGAGAAGAAGAGTGGTATACAGGATATAGGGTAGGCGAATGGTATAGAATGGAATAGGGAAGCCGGAATAAGGGGAGGAGGAAGTGGGCCGTCGGAAATCTCACTTATTCTACGAAACATGATTAGCTCAAAGCTAACCGTTTAACGCTAATATTATGTAAGAGCGTGGTATCACACCGATATCATCCTCGTTAAAATAAAAAGGACAATTAAATTAATCTTCTCTCAAACACGAGAGCTAACCAGAAAAGTATTATTAGCAAATTGTGACACTGAACGGAAAAATAATTGTTATAAATATCATGTGTCAATCAGACAATGGAATAGGGCTATATTTGAAAATATCACTTGAAATAAAGAGGTGGTAATGTTTTAATCTCATTTTTTTGAGTACCGTTATCGATATCGATTACCGGGTATGTGACGTTACAACACTAGAAGACTGCCATCTCGACCTTACGCGAACTATAGGTATATAAGTTTCAAATCGATAAGAACGTCCTACACACGGTCGTTAAGTCTAAATATCCAATATCGATTTAAATATGCAAATTACAAAATGTACAAATATAAACATTATATAATTATATAATCCATTGGAGAATAAAGGTACTGCTCCACACATCGCGAGTATCAACGAGATACGTCATAACATCGAGTAGGTACATCACTATGAAATCCATCGTATAAAATCTACGTAATAACATGGCTGCATTAATATACATACAATGTATGAAGTTCTACCATAATATATACCACTCACAAAAATTAAACGATGTTTAAAATTTTCGTGTGATTTTCAACGGGCCTTAACTCAAAGGAAAATGGCTTAACTTATCTAAGTTTAATATTGAAATTGGTTAAATTGAGAAAAGCTTATGTTATTACTTACAATTTTATGTATATTAATATGATAATGTTTTGACCAAAGGACTTTTCTGCTATGATCGGTGATAACTCTGCACCAAATTATCGTATAGTCTTGCTAAGCAAGTCTAATTAAAGGGCATTAAATTTCCTAAAATAGTTAGTTATGGTTAAATTACCACAATAATATTATTTGCGCTCGTGGGCCGTTTTTAAGACGAGCAAAAAAATTGGATTTTTTTCGATTGTTTTCTTAGGATCAACCTGGAATCATGTATCTAAAAATATTTTCGGTTTTTTTTTCTTTTTTCCTTATTTCTGTACCGCCATTTTCCTCTGAGTTACATGGCCTGTTGGCAATCACTCAAAAATTTAGATTTTTTTAATATCCTTTAATTCTGCGAGAAGTACGTGAAAATAAGAAAAAAAAACATTAAAAAAAATATATTTGAAACATAGCTGCACAGTCACCTTAACGGTATCCACCTCTACCGGACATATATGGCGTTGCAATAAATAAATTCACATTAAAGTGATCAAAATAATTAACATGAGATGATTTTTACCAATTACACGTTAGATTTTCAGTGAAGAAGAGGGTTTATTTGGTAGCAAAATCAACAGAAACAATTTTCGTCTTACAAAATGTCACAGCCTGTTTAATTTCTCTATTATTAGAAGAGATAATGGTATCGCGGGTAATGTTAAGATGTTAAATAACACACAAATTACTGTAACAAACGGTAATTCAAATTGTTTTTAGCATCATGGTATTTAAGCATTCCTTGTAGGTTCTTATATCGTACTAACCGTTCATTTGCCTTAGTATCAGTTAATACTTGACATAAACTCCAGACAAGTAACTAATGTCGAATATCTACTGATAATTAGGCAAGTGATTGAATAGTAAGATATAGGACAGGCCATGAACCACCTCTTATCCTCAAGATGAGTTTATAAGTTCACTTGCTTGAAATTTAAGAAGACTTTCAACTAATCTATTTTAAAAAAACTTACAATTTTCACGACTTGTATACTAATAATAATAAAACCACCTTTAAACGGTTTTAAGCGCGGTAATAAATTTGTTGTTTTATTATTCCGACGTTTCCGCCACTTTTAAGTAGCCGTGATCACGGAAGACAAAGATGTCGTGTCAATGAGTACCATTAAATCTTTGTCTTCCGTGATCACGGCTACTGAATAGAGGCCGAAACGTCGGAATAATATAAAAACTAATTACCGCGCTTAAAAACGTTAAAACGTAGTTTTATTAAAATTAAAAAAGAAATAAATTTACTCACCAATGGATTAAATACTTTCATAAATCGTTGTTCTCAACGCGATGGGAATAAGCAATAGTTACATCTTAAATTTGGATTATAAATATTAATATTATTCAAAGTGGTATATATTCTCTAATTTGTTTCAACGTCTCCGCATCCGTGGACTGGAGTAAACGTTCGAACGTCTCCGCGCCAACTTGACTCTTCAGGGTTTCCAACTGGGAAAATATTAATTGTTAAGAAATTACAAATAAAAATTGGTACGGGTCTGAAGAATGAACGACGAGAAACAGTGATTAAGAAGGCTGGTGACAGAGGTAGCAGGCGTATGGAAAGAACAAGTTAGAAGAAGAAGAGCAATGAAGAGGCGTTAAAGATAAAAGATTATAAATAAATAAATAATCGACAAACTATTATATATCCCCAAATTAAGCAAGTTACGCTTGTGTTATGGGTAATATACAACGGACTACTCTGAGGCCGATCCTCGACACCCAGACCATACTAAATAACGGAGAAATTACATATCCGAAATTTACTATACCAGGAATCGAACCCGGAGCCTCTGCTTTGCAGTGAAGTAGGCCGGCAAAGACAGCCCGCTCAACCACACAGGCCGTCGATTATAAAAACCATAGAGGAAAGGAGAGGTAGAAGAACGTTTGGACACTTATTACGTACGACACGACACTCTTTCCTGTAAGATAATAGAAGGCAAGACCTAAGAGGACGTTTGCAGACCAAAAAAAGGAAAGGATAAGTATCGTATAGTATAAAGAAGTGTAACAGTTGTGGTCGAGAGTAGAAAGGACTGAAAGACCGACAACAGCTCTTAAATATTATGATGATGATGATGCCAAATAAATATCAAGGATATTAAGGACATGACATTTCGGTTATGAATACGGATATTTGAATAACATTATACCAGCTCAGCAACGGTCATGGATATAAAATTATTTCTGATTATCCGATAGTTTCAGTTCAGTACATATTAGATTGTTTGGGAATTGCAAAATATGAATAATTCTAAGGTAACGGTTTGGCGGCTGGACGAGTGAATAGCTGCCATAATGTTTAACATTCAAATTTGTGTATAAAATAATAATAAATAGATTTTTAATTCGGATATTCGATATTTTTGCTTATGGTTAATCACTGGTAAATATATTCTATAACTTATTTTTCTTACAGGATAAAAATATGCTTTAATTTTTTAATAAATTGTATGTTTGGATGGAAAATTTTAAAATATTTTCTAGTTATACGACTTATACTTAGACGAACATTAAGGCCCGCTTGCATAACGATCGTCTTTAAATAAAATTAGTTAATTTTATTTTACTCTCTTAACGCGTTTAAAACTAAATACATTTATGTTGTCTTGCATGAGGCACTCTCCCATGTCATTTAGTAACAGTATTTATGCCATCGGTAAAACAGCCAGATGTGTTCCGTTACACGTGGCGTACCATTTTATCGAACAAAAACACGAAATTTAGTTTTAATGTTAGTTACTACTTGCGTAAAAAGGGATTTTAGTTGGGCAATGTTGACATTTGAAATTTCGTTCGTTTGGTTAAGTTTACTTCGGAATTTTTGGCGGCAACCTGAAGAATGATCTGTTGCTGTGCTGTTTTATTTTCGATTTTATGGGTATTTAGCATTGAGATAAATAATTAAAGCAAAGAATATACGAGTGACAATCTGTAATTGAATTTTTAATAACTTACAATTTCATAAAGAATAATAAACATTAATTTATGAAAAGAGTTGTTGAAATGTTATTTAATGCAGATTTCCCTTCCTATCTTATGTTCAGGGTCCTTTTTATAATCAAAGAATTTTAGACAAAGATCACAAGTTTGTCTTCGCTGCTTCCATTATATAATCGTTCTTGTTCTAGAATCTCATCCGTCATGTTTGTCTTCGCTGCTTCCATTATATAGTCGTTCTTGTTCTAGAATCTCATCCGTCATGTTTGTCTTCGCTGCTTCCATTATATAGTCGTTCTTGTTCTAGAATCTCTTCCGTCATGTTTGTCTTCGCTGCTTCCATTATATAGTCGTTCTTGTTCTAGAATCTCATCCGTCATGTTTGTCTTCGCTGCTTCCATTATATAGTCGTTCTTGTTCTAGAATCTCATCCGTCATGTTTGTCTTCATCAGAGTTAAAAAGACAGTCAATTCTTAGAAATTGTTGTAAATTTATATCATATTTTGCTTTAGCAACTGCATCATCAGATGCTGCAGACTCATCGGGCTTTTGAAGTTTTCCTTGCACAATGTCTTCAGCGCCAGGTATTACTCTACACTGTCTATTGAGACAGTGTAGAGCAATACCCTATAAGCATAAAGGTAAAAACTATAAACATTAGCGGTATCATATTAATGATACCGCTAATGCTTATAGTTTTTACCGTCAAGGTGTATTATTTTTACCTTGAAGCCTCTGCGATCGCCTTATCCATTGTGAACGTCAGGCCGAGTACAATGCTAGAATATTGTGTTTATTCTTTCCTAGTTAAAATATCTTTACTGGATCCAATTTAACTTTATTACTCTGCTACCATGTTAGTTTGTACGAATAATGGGTATTTAGAATTGAGATAAATAATTAAAGCAAATAATATACTAGTGACAATCTGTAATTGACTTTTTATAAGTGACAATTTCATAAAGACATACGAGTGACAATGTTTAAACGCGTTTAAGGCAGTTAAATACCCATTTTTGGATGACTAACTTTGACACTTTGGTAAACGTATTTACCGGTAAATTTAGCGTTGTGCAAGACGCTTATCGTGTTTAAGGGTGTTAAATGCGTTTAGTGTTTCTTAAATAAAATTAAGGAACGTCATGCAAGCCGCCCTTAAACTTAGATTATAAGTAGTAGATTAAAATTAATAATAAAAAAAATCAATTTCAAATAGGCGTAAATAGAGAAATAAAGGGCGTGTTTCAAAATTATTGTTGTATATAAATTGTATAACTATACCATATATATTGTATAAACCACAATCGCCACTTCTAACCAGACATATTTTTGCCACGGGTTGTCTGGAAGAATTACAATTAGAATAATACTATAGTAGAATTATTTTCTCCGTGCAGTTTGGGTCATAAATAATCGGAGCAGTGAAGAGAGTATTTCGCTCTCTTCCACTCACGGGCCTTATGGGCAAGCATAGTGATACGCATTATTGTTGTCGATAAGCGTTTCGATAGTGTATTTAGTTTTGTCATTTTGTGGGTTAGTGATATAAATGAAAGAAAAAAATAGATAAAACAACGTATTTATTAAAATAAGAATAATAAAGATTGAAAATAAATTATTAATTAGGTATGTATGTATTAAAAAAACTATAAGTACAAAAGTTTAGAATGTAACAAGTTATATTAAAAATAAATATAAATACTTATATCTAAGTTTAAAATTAACAGCAAAAAGATAATAATGATCTTTATAAGAATGATAATCTTTCTTTGATAAGAATGAGTTTTTATCGTTAATGGCGTTGCGGCCGCGCAACATGCTCACAGCCCTAGTCGGGCTGAGACCGAGTTTGATTTATGACCCAAACTGCACGGAGAAAATAATTCTGCTATAGTTCGTAAGTTTTCTGTAATGGTGTACATTAAAGTGTTATCTATCTATCTATCTATTAATATTTAACGTGTCAGCCACACCGTCCTACTTGAAATAGACTTTCACATGCGACATTACCTGATGATGTGTAACCGCCCTTAGGTCGATCGAGTGCGCGGGGTGGTGCAGCGCGAGCCGTTTGCGCCTCACCTCGTGCGGGGACGGGGAGGCGTTTGCGCCCACCCCTCCCCACCGCGCCGCCCCGCCCAGCCCCTCGAGGGGCGACGCCGGCCTCGAGCCAGGGGGCGCCACGAGGCCACTGCCAACGTACAACGGAAGAGAACATCGTCAAGGGAATGCAAGTAGCATCTCTCTTTCGCCTTATCCCAATAAATTGAGGTCGGCACAATAATGTGCCTTTTCCTTCCACACTCCTCTATTCTGACATACATCTTCTGTCACGCCACAAATCATCATATCATCCTTCACACATCCTTTTTGGTCTACCTTTACATTTGTGCCTATCTATCATGTAGTTTAACATTATTTTTATCACGTGACTTTCATCCCTCCTCATTACATGCCTGTACCAACTTAATCTTCTTACTCTCAATTTTTCAGCCACGGATGCAACTTTCAAAGATATACTCATTTCTCACCTTATCCATTCTTGTAACACCACACATCCAACTCAACATTCTCATCTCAGCTGAGTGGAGACGTTTGCTGTTTATCACCTTTAGTGATCCAACATTCGGACCTGTATACCGCACACCAGTTACATGTCTCCACTTTAGCCATACTACATTTATTCTTCCCCTTAAATCTTGCTCTTTATCACAGTTACACTGCAGTAGTCAACCAAGGTATCACAAACACAAGTAAACTCACACCTTAATTTTATGACTCAGAGTTATTAAAGATTTTTGCCCACATGTAAAATGGACATGCCAACCTCATTAAGCCACACTATGCTATTTACTAATGGCCGGTTCCTATATCTTACCGACCGTTCATTCGCCTTATTAAAATTTGACATAAGCTCAATACAAGTAATGTCAAAATTCAACCGATGGTAGAGCTAGTGAATAATAATAATATTTATGGACACCAAAATTAAATTTACATGCTGTCTTAAAATTTAAGACTGTTTGGGTACTAACACCTACTAGGCCAAGCCTGTCTCTTAGATGTTAGTTCCTTCCAGCGACTTAAGAACTATGACGTGAGTGTGTAACGATTTTAGTAAGTTAAATAATCGGAAACAAAGAATTAGAAAGATAATATTTTGAAAGGTAGATCGAAATTATTTCAAAGCGAGTGAGAAGTACATAATTATGTCTATAATAATAATTGTCATTAAAACGAAAACACTGCATACTTGGGACTTAGGAACATATATTTTAATTATTGAAATGAGAATGAATGAGCATTAAAATTTAATGAACCGGCCATTAAACGCTACAATCAAAAATGAACATTGCTCACTCGACATAGGCGCCATTCTCCTCTGTTCGCATGACGTCGTTGAGTACTTCGGTCAGATTGAGCAGTATCGCCGAGAACCGCTGCAGCACTGTCGCGTTCTGCGTCGTCAGCAACGCCGCCAAGCCCAAGCCTGCAAACAGCGCAGTGGAAACTCAATTGAGATACTTTTTACCCTCTTACAATAAATACTTCGTCATAAATTTATACGAGTAAAAGTTGTTGTAAAAATTGTTTGAACTGTAATTTAAACTATTTTTATCATTTTATTTTAAAAATAATGTTATAAGATAATATTTTAAAATTGGCTTTTTATAAGTGTTGTCCTGCTTTAAAAAAATAAAAATCTAGAACCCGATTCCAGCATCATCTACCGGGACCAAATGTTGATCTAAACTATTCTCAAATCCACTTGAACAAACAAAAAAATTCATCAAAATCAGGCCCAGCGTTTAGGAGTATCGCGGCGCCACCTACTGGGCCCAATCGTTTATTTAAACCATTCCGGGACAAACTTCAACACATACAACAACAAAAAGAACACCTAAATTCTGGTACCCGATTGCAGCGCCATCTACCTGGTTCAAATTAAAATCTAAATCATCCCAGTAGAAAATTATAAAAATACTAATATCGCTATTAAAAAATAGGGGTTGATCGTAAAGGGTTGAAAATTTAGGGTTGTATTTTTTAATGCTGTAGCATAAAAAAATAAAAATAAAATATCTAAAAATAAAAAATTAGGGGTGGACTACCCTTAACATTTAGGGGGATGAAAAATAGATGTTGTCCGATTCTCAGACCCACCCAATACGCACACAAAATTTCACGAGAATCGGTCAAGCCGTTTCGGAGGAGTATGGGAACAAACATTGTGACACGAGAATTTTATATATAAGATTAGAATATGTCTGCGACTTCTTCCACGCTTGTCTTGAAATTCCCGCTGGATTCTCGGGACAAAAGATACCGCAGCATTTAAAAAAGAATGCAAGATATCGTTTTAGTGAACTACAAACCGCTCCCGGGAAAATTCCCAAGATAAAAAGTAGCGCAGATTTTAAGTTTCCGAATTTTGCTGTCGGTCAGTGAAAACCGCATCAATGATAAAATTTAAAAACTTCGTTTAAAAAAACCGACTTCAAAAACGAAAACACTAAAATGTTTTACTTTGCACCGACTTCAAGATGCTTTAGATAATATATATTAATAATAATAGCTTTAGAAATAAGTTATTTTATACATTTTAGTTTTTTCGTTTTTGAAGTCGGTTTTTTTAAACGAAGTTTTTAAATTTTATTTGTTACTTTTTAGTGTCTAGCTATGTATGGGTGGACCTACGAATGGTGCCGCGCTTCTTAAAAAATATAGGTCCCAAGAACCGGGAACAAAAAAATGTTCGTAAAATGAAAACTACTGGGCCAAACTATGTCAAATTTTTAGGGGACCACATGGCAGCTATTCCGCGTCGAACAAAAAAGAATCACGTAAATCGGATCATAAATCACGGAGTTATCGGCGAAAATACATAAAAAAAAGCAAAAAAAAAAAAAAAAAAAAAGATCCCGAGGAATTGAGAACCTCCTCCTTTTTTCGAAGTCGGTTAAAAAAATCAGCCAAGTAGTTTTTAGGTTAATCCTGAATAAACAGACAAACCGACAAACAGACGAGAAATCTGAAAAGAATTGTCTGTATCAATTAACTAGCGGCCAGAAGGTCGGAAGCGCCACGTGTCGCTTACGTTTTTCATTCGTGTATATATTATTACTGTATTACTACCGTCTGCATGTCTGCTGAACTCAGGCATTAAAAAAAAGAAACAGGGATTATTAATAGACAAGCACTCACCAACGACCTTCCACCTCTCAACCTGCGTGACCAGATTCATCTTCTCCGTCCACACGTGGAGGACTCTGTTGAGGACCTTCGCCGGGTCGGAGTCGAACTCCACGAGGCCGACGGACGCCTCCTGCACCGCCTTGTAGAACAGATCGGTGGAGAGCAGGATCACGCGGGAGACCAGGCACAGCTGGACTGACAGGACCATGGGCAGGTCATCGCCTTCCAAGAGGAAACTGGAATTCATTGTTTAGTTTCAATAAAAAAGGTTATTTCTTTATATTGCAAAACTGACAAAACAGCTGCACTGACAGGAGCATGGGCAGTTCGTCGCCTTCCAGGAGGAAACTGGCATTCGTTGTTTATTTTCAATAAAAAAGGTTATTTCTTTATAGTGCAAAACTGACAAATCAGCTGCACTGACAGGAGCATGGGCAGTTCATCGTCTGCCAAGAGGAAACTGGATTAGTTGTGTTCGCGCCAGCCACGCGACGAATAACGCACATCGCTAATGTCCCATCCCTACACCCACCTGTCAGTGTGTCAAACAAAACGCGAACGTGCACACGCCCCGGTTGCGCTACAACCAAGTGAATTATACAATTAAGTGAAGTGACCAATATCCAATCAACAGCAGCAGGACTCGTCAACACAACCAGTAAGTCCCTCCTACTTCCCTAGCCACACCAAGTTTAATTTCCAAACTTTGTTTTCTACCAATTAAATTAACTCAATTTTTTTAATACATATTGTATAAAGTCCGGGCGCAAAGTAGGAAGAATTTCGTACGTTAACCTGTTATTACCTATCTCTGTCACTCCCGCGTAAATATAATGAGTCTCGCTCGCACAGATGCAACGGCCGCCGTCCTCAGGGATTGTAAACCTTTTACCTGTCAGTCGTGTAAAAAAAGAGGAATCGAAATTAGATAGACTTGATGATAATGTAAACAAAACTGTTGATTCTTTTATAATAAATGTGACAGGCGAGACGTCGTCAGAAACTCCGATAAAGAGGAATCGGATTCTGATTTATGAATATCATTGAATTTCATATTTTATTTCTATCCGAGTTAGTAACTCGATTTTTATAACTGTTATAATATAACATTTAAATAAATAATTTATTATAATAACAATAATTTATTTAATAAGTTAGTAATTTTTTTTCTCCTTCAAACATTTTATGTAAACCGCACTTAATACAAACATGTTTGTGACCACTGGCAGTAGGTAAAGAGGTCATTGTACTAAATTCTTCCTGCTCCGCGACTCGACTTTAGCAATAAGAATATTTAACAAATTGCCTACTAATAATAGTTAATTACCACTAAGACGGTTGCAATGTTACATGACAAAATTATAACTAAATACATTATACTACATCATAAAGAAATGTATTGATGTCGATACACGAAATTAAAATCATAACATTGAAATTTTTAAATATTACTTGTATATAAAATTATTTTGAGTTGCTAAACATATCTTATTTTGATTTTATTGGATGGCACAAGAGCCTCTGTTTATATGCCGCAAGTTACTTACTATTTCCACCTTCACTATAGGCATTTCATGGTAATCGTGTTCTTTCTATTGCAAAAATATGCTACGGAAATCTAAAACCAATACTCACTGTATCACCCTAATGAGTATGGGCCAGATAACCTTGACGCCCAAGAAGAGATTCCTCTCCGGGAACTGCACACTGATGCATATCTCGGCCATCTTCAGCACTGTGATGACGCCCTCGGTCCGCATGTCGCTCAACATGTCCTCTAAGAGTGCCATACATTTGCCCCCCGCCCCTGAGAGGAACTCTTCAGGACACAAAAGCGTGTACGCTTGCATTATATACACGACTATTTTGAGGTACTCCGATGATTGTTCTGGAATGGAAATGTTACAATCGTACATCGTGATCGTACATACATAACTTCACGCCAGGTCCCTTGCGGGGTAGGCACGAACAACAGAGCGCCATTCAGGCTTATTCTTACACACCTCACGTGCTTCTTTGACGTTCATAGAATCGTACTTGTTAGAATCGTAATATAAGAAAAACCTTTAGGTTTGTAATGTATGAATAAAAACACTTATCGATATCTCTAAAAAATGGGAAGGTATATATATAATTTGCGACAGGTCGAGATGGCAATTTCCTAGTGATGTGACGTCCTAAGCCCGGCAATCGACATCGATAACTTATTTTAGACGCAACAAAATAAGAGTTAAATTAGTAAAACCTTTTTATTTAAAGTCATATTTTCAAAAACAATCCTTCCTACCGAGTTTCTGATTCGACAGAATATCTATAACAATTATTTTACCGTGCAATGCCACTAGCACTTTTCCGGCCAGTTCTCGTGGTTGAGAGTTATTTATTGCTTTTTTTTAACACGTGATAAAGAGGCAACCAAAATCATTTTAAATACACATGTATTTAAAATGATTCTGGTTGCCTCTTTCCGCCCCCCCCCCCCCCCCCTTACCTACATACCCCGATTGCCATCTCGACCTATATTATTTACCTACAATATTAAATTTTTTTATTTTTTTTATTGCAGGAGATCAGCAGACAGGCAGACGGCCCACTTGATGGAAAGCGGTTACCAACGCCTATGGACATTTGCGACACCAAAGGTGCTACAAATGCGCTACTGCTCTCTTAAGAGGGACTGGATCCTGGTCACTAATGCCGGAACACAACACAAGGTTGTTATGACGGCATACTCTAGACCAGGGGTGGTCGCCATCCAGTCGAGCATATATATAACACCCTACCACCTGGCTGTGGGTTGTTTTGTCGCCTCTTACGACAGGCCGCCCGGCCGCAGGAAATTGTATTCTTTCTCCGTTCCTGCACGGATAAATAAAACGGATAGTTTTATATATTAGATATATAGGTAACTCTTTATTGTACACCAATACAAAATAAAATTACAGACTAATTAAGTTTCTTATAAAAGTCTACAAACTTATACTAACTCAATATGAATAAGACCTTAAAATTTTAACTAATTGTACACCAATGGCAGTCTTATCGCTAAAAAGCGATCTCTTCCAAACAACCTCATTAATAACACTATTTTATTGTTACTTTTATTCCTTGAGATAACAAGACGAAGTGTCTTGTTATCTCATTTATTCATGCAGGAATGGAGGAAGAATACAATTTCCTGTTCCTGTTAAAATCCTGCTGTTAAAAGTTAGGTATTTGGCCGACTGCATGGCTACCAACCCTGGTCTACAGTATATCGCCATAAAAGCCTTGACCTTCAGCATTTATGGCCAGGTTCCAGTCTCCCTCTAGCGAGCGGCAGCACATTTGTATCACTTTCGATGTGACAAATGACCACAGGCGATGGTAGCCGCTTTCCATCAGACATACCGTATACCTGTCTGCTGAACTCATACAACAACAACAAAATGGGTTTGAAACATTTTTCTGTACACAAACTTACCCAATATGGGATATAAGTTGTCGGCCAACTGCAAGATAGCCGGGTCAGCCACTTGGGAGGTCTCCAGGATAGCCAACCACAGTTCCAGCGCGTCTTCCAATAGGTACACGTGTGCCGGTTCAGTGAGTTTCGTTGATTCGTTCACAACGCTCAATATCCATGGCCTAATGTTCGGTGAGCATTCTCCCAATGCCTGTGTAAATAAATTCATAGGTTTGTACAGAATAGAACAGATTAATAACAAAAATAATACTACATTTTGGAAATTTGCTGTTTTTGATTATGTTTTACTTGGTACCAACTTTAAGATGTTATAGAATATATTAATTTTTACCTTTTAATTGCTTTTGAAGTCTGTTTTTGTGCTACAATTTTTATTTCTCCCTTTTATGTTACGTATTTATGTTATCTAATAATAAAAAATATATTACACTATACTGAAGCTGTACTTAATCCAACGTAAAAAGAATATTTAAAATCGGTGCAAAAACAAAAAAGTTATGTTTGAACATACAAAAACGAATATATTTACACGAAGAATTGAGAACCCTCCCTACCTCCCTATTTTTTTAATGTTCCTTATCGCGTGTTACTTGGTGGATGGAGGCTAGACGATAAAGTGTCATCGAAAGAAAAAATGCTAAATACTGCATATTATTATACAATTACTTAACTTTAAAGCAATGGTATAAGATTTAAACTAATAACTGTGAGTGTAATACGCTGCTTTGACAATAGGTCTTGTAAGCCCTTATATTGCTATACAATTTCTGCGACGGCCTCCGATGGCCTTCGATGGCCTCCGATGGCCTTCAAAACTTCGTTGCAACCAAGTGTCCTAGAGATATAAGTAAATATAATTAAAAAAGAAATAATTTGAATGTCACCTTGAGCAGATGCACAACGGCCGAGAGCGCCGCGGCCCTGAGCATGTTGTGGTGCGCGTGCGCGGCGTGCTCCCACAACTGGGGCAGGTACGCGAACAGCGCGTGCGTGGGGTCGCCGCGCGACGCCAGCGACCCCATACGCTCCATCACGTACGAGACCACGTGCAGCACGTGCATCTTCGTGTCGCACTCTTCCGACTCCACCTGAACGTGACCAGGTCAGACATGGGCGCCATGACAATTTCGGACATTTTTAAGTTACTTTAAAGGAAAGGACGGATGGCCACGACACACCTTCCATGATCAAATCGATCGTGTACTAGCAGAAGGTGATGTCAGGAGCCTTAAGAACAGACGAGCGTGCATAACAAGAGCTATGAATGTCAAAGAAGCAAGTGAGGTGTGTAAGAATAAGCCTGTATGGCGCTCTGTTGTTCGTGCCTACCCCGCAAGGGACCTGGCGTGAAGTTATGTATGTATATTTAAAGGTCATTGGATGTTTTTGACCCACCTTAACGTACAGAGACCAAACTAATTTTACTTTGAAGTATAAAGTCCCACTTTTCTAAATATATATGTGACGACCGGCAGAAATAGTTATTTCACATTATGTGTGTAAAGTATCCGCTTGGACCGCCTTGCAGTCATACATCGTTTCGATCTGTGCGTTTACACTTGTGTTTCTCTTATTCTTTGTGCTTTGAACAGAGATTGTCTAAAGCAATTGCGGATCAAAATATTTTCGAAATCGATGCAATAGTTTTTACATAATTAATTACAAAAATGCTTTAAAAATACTATAACGATAACAAATTAAAAAATCTCAATTTTTCCAGGGCCTGCAAGAATGCGACCCATACCACTGAGTAGCAGGTACATTTATCTACATACCTAGCCCTATTTCGTTTGTGTACGCCGTGAGTCATATGTCCGAACAAAATGCCCAATGACCTTTACTCTACATTTGCTTCGAAAAATAGTCACCAAAAGAGACTCGGGCACCTAAATGTGTGAACTGTAAACCAGGAATAAACAGGCAGAATTCAAACACTACCTCTGTTCTTTGCAGATTATCTCATAAAACTCGGTGTGCACTCTATGACTTTTTATTATTTATTATTTTGGTGTATACAATTAATGTAAAACTATACAAAGACGAGTAACACAGAATATAACGCTGAATGGCGGCGAGAGTAGTTGTCGTTGTGACGAAAATGTAAGTGGAATTAATTGCCATTAAATGCAAGTGAATGTCGGTTTCCAAGGCCGCTTTTTAAATCGCATGTTCCGTCCGACGTCTAGCTGCTAACTGTGCGAGCTATAGGCGTCAACGGTATGCGGGGCGTGGATATAAGGTGTGCTCCGGCAGTAGGTCAAAAATTTAATTAACGATTTTACAGAGCTCAGTCAAATACTTAAATTGCCTATAAACAGAAAAATAGTATGGAAATCGTTTACAAATCAACCAACGTCAAGCTACCGTATGCGCACATGTCTAGATCAGATACTTGTTGTATATTAAACACTACTAAACTATTTTTCGCATTTCAAACTATAGTTTAAGTAATTTATTAAAACGCCGGCGTGCGTTATAAACTTCAGAAGATAGCAAATAAAGAAACACAAAAATATGTAGTTATAAGATTGTATAATACATATTCTTGTGGCAACCTACAAAAGGATATCCTTAACTACTCTGGCAAGAAAGGTCCGAGTTCAGCAGTCGCATACATAGTTATAGGCTGATATTATTTCATATATTAGAACAGATAAAAAATAAAAACTTCGTTTAAAAAAACCGACTTCAAAAACTTTTTTTTGTTTTACTTTGCACCGACTTCAAGATGTTTCAGATAATATATATTAATAATAATAGCTGTAGAAATAAGTTATTTTATTCATTTTAGTTTTTGAAGTCGGTTTTTTTAAACGAAGTTTTTATTTTTTATTTGTTACTTTTTAGTGTCTAGCTATGTATGGATAGACCTACGAAAGGTGCCGCGCTTCTTAAAAAATATAGGTCCCAAGAAACGAGAACAAAAAAATGTTCGTAAAATGAAAACTACTGGGACAAACTATGTCAAATTTTTAGGGGACCACGTGGCAGCTATTCCGCGTCGAACAAAAAAAGAATCACGTAAATCGAATCATAAATCCCAGAGTAATCGGTGTACATATGAATCGGAGTGAAAATTATTTTCATGAAAAATGTTCATAAAATGAAAACTACTGGGCCAAACTATGTAAAAATTTTAGGGGACCAATTGGAAGCTATTCCGCGTCGAACAAAAAAGAATCACGTCAATCGGATCATAAATCACGGAGTCATACATAAAAAAAGCAAAAAAAAAAAAAAAGATCCCGACGAATTAATTAAAACCTCCTTTTTTCGAAGTCGGTTAAAAATGGTGAAACACACAACCAGTTGATAGGGCTTATGCTCGCAAGGATACCGTCTCTGGTCTATAAAAACCTTGAGTTGTATCTCGGCATCAGTGGCCAGGTTCCAGTCCCCTCTTTAAAGCCGGCTACGCATAGGTAGGAAGCACTTCTTATGTTGCTAATGTCCACAGGCGTCGGTAACCACTTTCCATCAAGTGGTCTATCAGCCATAAAAGAGGTCTGATAGAGTATACCGCCATAACCCTGATTTGAGTTGTGTTATCGGTGGCTTCACCTTTTTGAAGCTAGCCACCCATTTGGTGAAACCTTTGGTGTCGCAAATGTTCATAGGCCACAATAACCACTTTCCATCAGGTGAACCCGTCACCCGGTCTTCTTTCTGTGCTGCAGCAATAAAAATGTTACTCTCCCATGATATTAGGTACGGATAACGATTCACATACCAGGAGTTCATAAAGCGCTGCGATGGCGTGCGGCGCGTAAGGCGCGAACTGTTCCACGTCGAAGTTGAAATCGTCGATGGTGCTTCGCAGCGCTTCGGCCGCTGCCAACTTCACCGCTGCATCCTCGTCAGCCCTCGAGAGCGGTTCGAGGAGCGCCGCGTAAATCGCCGGCCGGAGGGATTGAGAGGCGCGCACGCCGCACCACTGACCTAAAATAATTCACGTCGTGGAGATCATGCTGGAATCACATCTTAATTACAGCTTCTCGACAAAATGTAGGAAGACACTTCGGCAACCTCCAACCTATTCTCCGCTCCAAACATGGTTTTATCTATACCACAAGCTACCTAAAAAAATGGTCTCTACTATAATTCGTCTCAGACTCAATAGGCCATATCTGCACACCGGTTTTCTTGGCGAAAATTTAGAGTCCGTGACCATTCCCTTTGTGAGTGCGGCTTAGACGAGGGCACTTTGGAACACGTCTTTTTTCACTGCCAAAAAATTATCACTACTCCACTCTACGATATTTTACCAGGAGATTACCCTCGCCCTGTGAACATAAATTTCCTTTTAGCACTAGCCAATAAAAAATCTGCTAATCTAATATATAAAATTCTCGTGTCACAGTTTTCGTTGCCATACTCCTCCGAAACGGCTTGACCGATTTTGATGAAATTTTTTGTGCTTATCCGGTATCTATGAGAATCGGCCAACATCTATTTTTCATCCCCCTAAATGTTAGGGGTAGTCCACCCCTAAATTTTTATTTTTATTTTTTAGACAAAATTTTTAATTTCTATTTTTTTATGATACAACATACAAAAATACATACAACCCTAAATTTTCAACCCTCTACGATCAATCCCTATTTTTTACCGGGCAGGACGACGTCTGCCGGGACAGCTAGTATATTATGTAAGTTTATAACATTTATTTATAAGGTAGTTATAGATTAACTCTGTTTATGTTATGTTGTCCCTAGGTTCACAGAAGTTACAATTGGAAAGAAAACCGACCAAATATTTTTTTCGATCTGCTATTGCCAATAACCCACACCTGACATTCTCTGTTACTGTGACATTGACCGCATCAGCGCCAGTAGTGTTGAAGCCAAATCGCCAAAAATAGAATCTTAATTACAGCTCTTATAGCCAGTTCCTACATCTTGCTCACAGTTCAAATCATAAACAAAACAGACTTTATTGCTAATAATAAAAAAATATTATCAAGTTTGTGTGTGTGTGCTTGCTGTGCTAACTTATTAAAGAACACATCAACAAAGTGTCTTCCCCTTAATAGAGACAATAAGAAAAGTGCTAATGGACACTTTCTTAGTTAAATACTTTTAGTCAATTTAGGTTAGGTAGGGTTTAGGTATATTTAAATTACTTATCAGTCTTCTTAGATAGGATTGCAATCTTAATGTGGTATTTTTAAATACAATATTTAAGAAAGAAAAAAACTTTTATAACTACTATAACTAGTGGTCGCCTAGTGGTCGAAATTCGGCCATAATTAATTTTAATTTTAATTTTGAACATTATGGAGGTTCTGTTGTCAAAGACTATACTTCTGTAATCACAGATTTCACCAAGGCTATACTGTTAATTTGACTTTAACAATAAACAAAAGAGTATATACGCGTGTGTGGGTCAAATACATGGTAGTGTGTATATAAACTATAAGTGTGCAAAATTTCATACTCCTGCGTACGTGCAATTTTCGTAAATAGGGGATTTACACACTAGGGATTTACAAAGTTTTTTGCTTCACGTATTATAACTACTATAATAATCACAAAAGAAAAAGCGCGATTTGACACTTCAATTCAATAGAATGTAACTAAGAATGAAATCAGCAAAACTGAAAGACAATAACAATTAATTTATTTCGTTGATAATATACGTAACTTTTTTTACTGGTGCATTATATAATGTTATAAAACATTTTTCAATTATTATTTTCCTCCAAATAACGAAGTAACATGAAATTATTATTAATTATATTATGTCGTATTAATCTAGGCAGAAGTCCCAAAAACAGTTACGTTCTAAGGAGTCTTATTTTAAATTTTAGTGTTGCTGCCATAGAGTTGTTGGATTTTATTAACTCGAGTTGATTCAAGAAAAATACTATGTACATATTTATTCCAAAACCTTAGATTATAGAAGACTAAAATAATACTAAATAATTATACATATAAGTATTAAAAACAAAAACGATTGAATAAATATATATTACACATACGGGTGAAATCATAAAAATTTCAATAAATTAATTGTAGTGCGTGATAAATACATGCAGTACGCGAAAGACGATGCAAGTTAAAACTTTCGCGCTCCATGTCGATTTTATGACTTATGTATGTATTTGTGTGACACGTAAACAGATGTAGAGATTTTGAAAAAACCCGCCAAAGGGAGTTGATTCCAAAATTATGACAGTGAAATACTCACCAATGAGTTGACAGACTCTTCTTCTTATTATTCGGTAATTGTTGTCTTTAATTTTTAATTCTTGACTTAATACATTTGTAAACCATTCGTCAAAAGCCACCTAGAAAATAAATTAAGTGCATTTTTTTCTTACAACACTTACACAATAATAACTTACACATATTAGTTACTAGAGAATTAAGTGTATATATTCAATACCTACTATATTATATACTATGTGTACATAATAATTCAGAGCCTGCAATATTAATCTGAGTTTTTAAATGATGAAGCTCGCAGTTACTAGAAGCAAACTATCATCTGAATAAGTGTTTGTTGTGTAGGGACTTTGGGGATTTGTAACATACTAGTATTTGCCCGCGACTTGGTGCACGCTTGATTTGAAATTCCCGCGGGATTCCCGGGAAACAAAGTATTAAAGAATTTAAAAAAGAATGCAAGCCATCGTTTTAATGGAAACGGTGTCGGAATAAGCTAATTTTTATGCATCCGATAAACATCCAACCGCTCCTTGGAAAATTTCCGCGGAATTCCCGAGAAAAAATATCACACATTTTATTACATAAAATTTGGCATCGATCAGTGAAAATATCGCAATGGAAATCGATTTTTTTTTAATCTGATCATTTAAATCAACCATACATACATACATAACTTCACGCCAGGTCCCTTGCGGGGTAGACACGAACAACAGAGCGCCATTTAGGCTTATTCTTACACACCTCACTTGCTTCTTTGACATTAATAGCATTTAAAACTATTCCCAGTAAAAATTCCGCGGGATTCTAAGGTTAAAAAGTAGGGCAGATTTAAGTCTAACAAAAATGCATCATTTATGTAGTGTATTCCAGTTTTTTTTAACAGCTTCAATGTTCAACACGGCATGCAAATTTATAATATTCTAGATAGATAACAATACTAATACCAAATAAGTAAAATATATGTATGTACATAACAGAGCCAATCCCTCAAATATTACACAGTGAAAAAGGGTTTACAAACATCTTCGTTTCTAGAAATAAGTAGAATAAAAAAAATCACCAAAATTGTTTATTATATCCTATTACATACTTCAAAATCAATGTTCAAAAGATATTAATTTTGTTAATTAGATTAAATCTCAATAAATAAGAATGCAATTTACAAACTATTATAAAAAAACAAACAAACATGTTTGTGCAATCATGAATTATCATGTAATTATCTAAGATACCAGGAGAGCAAGAACGATAATACGTACGTCATCGTATAAATCGAACGCAGCCAATCCGACGGCATTGTAAATGGCGTCCTTCTTCAATATGGCGGGCAGGTCGTCGGGGGCTATCTGCGTTTCTTGAAGCGACGCCAACATCCTCACCAATTCCGGGGCAAGGATTACCCGAAATTGGAATAGTTCCATAAACAAAGCCTCCGTGCAAGGCTATTGAAAAAAAATATGTTTTCCGTTGATATATAAAATATAGTTTTCTCCATACAACATAACAGTTAAACACGGGCCTCCAGAAATGACTGTATACCTACCGCAGATCAGCGAGTTCACACATCGTTAAACTCGATATGCAAGTACATGCATGTGCAAGCTTGTCGGCCAGAATTCAAAACCACATTATTGAAGCTAAGCTAGCACGACTTACTAAGCTATAGTACTAAGACTTGACAAAACAAGAATTTATTTATTTAAAACGGTTATAAGAGCTAAAATAATAAAAGCACAATATGTGATATAATAAAGGAGAGGGATGCACTTTCATACATCGTTGGGCCCAGATTGCGAAATAATGAGTAATTTTAAGATTTCCTTTTATTATTATTTTTTTATATATTTATTATGTTGATATTTCTTATAAATATTAAAATAGTGGTTTTAGTTACTTTGAATGAATTCATCGTGTGGTGTAAGCGTTTTCATATTATTAATTGTTGAATTTCATGCACATACATTGATTATGGTGATCGATAACTTAAATTATTTGTGACTTTATTTTTAAGATTTCTCGTCTTCCAGATAGAATTTAGGACTGATTTTTTCCAACTGTTATACACTAGTGGCGTGGACTTCTTACACCTTGATTCCCCATAGCCTAGCATTAAGAAACTAGCGACCAGAAGGTCGAAAGCGCCATGAATTCATTCTAGCCTACTTTCCACGTCGCGCTACTCTTATGTACTAAATTAAAACTATTTATGTGAACTTCATTGTAACAGTACAATGACTGGGTGAAATGACATCAATTGTCCTAATTTAATTTAAATAGTACTCTATTCAAATACAAAAATGCTGACTTCAAGTCACATACTAAACGTCTTACTTCCAAGCAAGAGTTACACATGATCTAAATATCATAGCACTATCAACAAGTATAACAGGTATGTATTACTGGATGTTTGTTAAATCCACTTAACAGTATTTAATTTTTTTTATTAAATTTATATGACACTGCAGACAGGACACTACGAAAAATTTAGACTTCCTATTAGGATATGGAACCGAAATCCAAACTTGCAAAGCCAGAGGAGAAGCTTAGTCTAAAATAAAGAGTAATGTACCCTCAAGGTATACTTCCAAGACTCGCCCGCCTCGTCCGTGGCAAAGCTTTCAGGTTCGGCGTCCCAAAGCGCCAGGTCGTCGGCGTTCAGGGGAAAGTAATGCGTCACCAGATGGCGGCACATGTGGCAGACCGTGTTCGTGTCTAACACCGCCATTTTGGCCTGGTGGGCCTGTACACTCACTACAATACAAAATAATAACTGGTAAAGTGCAATATAATAATAAAGTAATAACTAAAAGTAATGGCTGACATAATTATGTCCATTGTATAATCCAAACCAGGGCTTTTATTCTGGGGGCATGTGGGGCCACGCAGTACCCTTAAAGGAAATTACGAAAATATCAAAAAATTGCCATAAAAATCTAATAAAATGAAATCTTATGAAAGAAGAGTTGAATTGTGTTTCGGCATTAGTGATCAGGTTCCAGTCTCCCTTGAGAGAGCAGCATGCAAGCAGCGATGGTAACCGCTTTCCATCAAGTGGACCGTCTGCCTGTCTGCTGGACTCCTGCATTAAAAAAAAGAAGAAATTTCCGGATTTTTTAATAGGTATATTATAATATTCATCCAAATACAACATCTAATCTATATTTCCTGAACAGTTACCGCGTGGCCTAATACAAAATGTGTGATGCTCTTGAAGAGCTAAGTGAGTTTACATTTGCAAAATCGTCATATAAACATAATGTGTACTAATCAGAAAATTGAAAATATGGTTCAAATCCCTCAAAAAGTTTAAAATTAAGGGCCTGGTCCTGACTAAGGAAGTTACACTTGTGTATTGCAAGCTGATCCATGCCCACTTCGCTGGGCGTCATTCAAAAGTACACATGCAACCACGCACACATCAAAGTTTTACTCGTAAGCTTTGCAACCTTAACTCATAAACGCAGAAAGAACTCGCCGCATACGAAGATGTGTGCAATTCTTGCGTGGAACGTTCTTGCTGTAATATATTTGACAGGCGTTCCCGTGCCCACTTCCTTGGGCGTAATTTGTTTATACTTTTTTGATTTATTAATCACAATCATATTTAGCCTATGTCACTCGGGAATAAGGTACCATTCTACTGGTGAAAAAAAATTCAAAATCGAATCAGTAGTTCCGGAGATTACCCCGAACGTCACTCACAAACCTTTACCTCTATAATATAAGTGTATATAAACATACAATACCAAATATAGGAAATTGAGTATACTGCACCGTAGAGGGCCAAACAAGTCCACATTATAACTAAGACAACATACAGTTCAGAACTAAGAAGCCTCTACACCCTCCATCCTGATGGACCAACAGGATTATTCACGTATGGTCACAGGTACAAGCCAATTGCCAGGTTCAAAATTAATGGCGTAATTCACTGACGAAGTGAGGATGATAATTTTATGAAATACATCTCAAATATGTAAGTCAAAATTTAAGAGTTTGGAGGTCAACTAATATAACGTATTTTAGTGGATAAAAATATTACAGGCATTTATAATTAATGTGAGCGAAATGAACGGTCACTCCTCTCTTTTTAAATAGCAGGAATTCTTGAAATTGTCTAACACACAGACAGGCATTTTTATATGGTGTGTAGACAGGGCTTTTTGTTGAAGAGGCCTTAATGTGTTGGCCTTTCCATGGCCCCACCCAAGCCCACCAAAAATCCGGGTAATTTTTATGGCTCGTGGTCTACAAAGACATACAATATTGTATGAAAACAAAATTTTTAAAAAATATATTTTTTTAATATACTGAATAAATTTATTGGATTGGGTGAGGTGCTAATGGTATATAGTTTGCCCTACCTTTTAAAAAATATTATGTTAACTGTCATTAAATGAATTATAGTATATTTTTTTTACATAATACCATCCAACTCTGAGTGTGGTTAAGTTTAAATTACAATTAATGTTATCTAACATCAAAAGTTACTATTACAAATAATAATTTTTGACATACTATAATAAACTACTTACATGGTTCCTTGATTTGGTCAACTTCTTTAGGTATTTTATACTCGACACACTGCAAAATCCCCTTAACTATATTCAAACACTGTATTGTGAACCTTTCGTATATCAGAGCCATGCCTTGTTCAGTAAAACAGTAGTATATAGCAAACTCTAAGGAAGGCCTTATAAGGGGGACGTAAGAGAAAGGGTGAAAACTTAATACACCTAAAGCAACTTTGGTTAAATGTATTATAAATTTTTCACATAACTCTAATGGATATATTCCTCGGCCTTTAAGAAGTTTTCCTGTAAAGATAAATATAGTTAATAATAATAACTGGCATACAAACACAAGGATTGAATATGCCCAAGCGAAGCAAGTTACAACTGTGATATAAGTAGAGTTGCGTCGGACACGTACGAGCCGGTACATTTGTCCTATACAAAATCAATTTATACTGATATGGTACAAAATCTTCAAAATTTATGCTTCAAATATTTTGTCGCACTACTACTCGATGCATTCGCGCCTCAAATGTAAGAGGAAGGACGGAACGAGGCTTATGCTACAATAGTACAATGAGGCCGATCATATCCCGATTCTTAACGAACATTTCCGAACTAGAAGTTTTGTACGGGACAAATAAGTAAATGACGCTCCACCACTTCACCGGCCTCATCGCTTCAAATATACTGCCGCGGTACAAACCATACAAATCTACTCGCCACATTTGAAATGGTACATTGTACTGGTTCAGTACAAAATGTCACGTTACTCTTACGAGCTCATTTTAAAATCATGTCCTACCCAACTCTAGATATATGTAGCATAGATAGAACCACTCTGGGTCTAATCTCAAAAACCCAGGCCATAATAAATAACAGAAAGTTTAAAAAATCTGAGGAGGAGGTTAAATACAACATACTATAAATATACACAAACCAATAAATGCATAATATAAATACATAACTTACTATCACATCACATACATACATACATAAAACTTGAACTTTAACATTTTGACTACACGACCCCCGTTTCAGTATCATCCTATCTGAGTCTAGTATGCTGTTTCTCCTTAACACAGGTTATTTTATAACCTAGCTAGGAAGACAGCGCTACTTTCAACAACTCGGGCAATATAAAGAACAGGTTCAACATTATTAATGTCGATTTAAATACTTATAATTTTGATATTGTCATTATAATGTAGTTATTTATGTTTCTAAGGTTTAGTTTAATTTAAGCATCATTGTAACTGTAAGTATAATTTGTAAGCTTTAAAAAAAAAAAAAAAAAAACGGTAGTGGTAGTAGTAGGTGGTAGCGTAATGGCTAGCGCACGCGTCCCGAACTCAAAAAGTGCGGGTTCGAATCCAGGCCGGTACGCATGCACCACTTACATACAACAAGATACAAGCTGATCTCCGACCTAATGTGCATTTGTTACAATTACCACGTGCTAACAACTGTGAAGGAAAACATCATGATGCAACCGGCACATTGAGATAACCGCTGTGTCAAATCTACCCAACCGCTAAGTCTATATGAGTCGTATAATTCCAATATCCGCTAACTCCACACGCAACATATTGTCAGTAAAAGCAAAAAAGTGTTCTAATATCTCGGATTTTGGAACAAATTCGAAAGTTTGATGTCAAATTATTTGGAAGTTGGCGGTTTTTGGTATAAAACGAACAACATGACATACGAGAAATTTCATAGACTATCCAGAAACATCCATTACTTAATTTTGTTTTTTAAGGGAGTTGGCGGGTATTGGAATTATACGACTCATATATAGTATGCTTAAAATGCCGGCCGTTTAGTGGGAGGCACGAACCCAGTAATGGGAAGTTTATAGGCTGTTATTATTATTGTATGAATACAGACCAGCAGATTCCGAAAATGCAAATCACATGAAGACTATTAAATGGATTTAAATGAAACTTAAACCAACTTTGTATCCCGGATAAACTTAGGATATTATGATACTTTTTATCCCAATAACTGAATTCGTCTCCATGGAGTAGTAGACGAATGTAGCGGAAAGGCTTGTGCTGCAGTCACATTTTTTTGGTGCTGCCGTTGCAATGCACTAAAGGTGCTGTTACACTGGCATTTTTTTTTTAGCAATAATTGCTTGGCCACAGAGATGGAACAATCCGAAGCAATTAAGTGAAGCAATTGCAATAAAATGCGGCAGTTGTTTCGGGAATATTGCTCCACATATTCCAACATTTCTCAACGTCGCCATGTGAGTTGCCGAATATCCAATGGGGATTGTTCACAAAAAATTACCCTCTGATTTTATATTTTTATTACGTTAAATAGGGTATTTTAAGATACTAATTTGAATATTTTTGTATTTTAAGCGTTAGTTTTTTTATAATTCGATTTTAAAGTTATTTCTCCGATGACGTCATAAGGCACAAGTTTATATTGATTTCTTTGCCTAGAAAACAAAAATAATCAAAGCAAGTTTTATCTATATCTAATCATAGTAATCTGTGCTACTTATTTAACTATCACTGTCATTACTCATTACATATTGTGATCATTTTAGTGTATTTTGTCGCTAGGCTTATAATTTTTCGTGTTCAACCATTATTATTTTCGTAATTCGTATTCGTTTTTCGAAATTTTTCAAAGTGGTCTTTAGGGAAAATCCATGTTACATAAATCAAATGATGTACAGCTAGATTTTTTTTACACCTGAAGCAGGCAAACAGGCAGGCGGCCCACCTGATTGGATTTAGTAAGGTCAAATAAAGGTCAAACGCATTTCTTACAAAATACAAGAAGATCGTACGTTTTTTGGAATTTTAACTAGACAGAAATGATTAGGGACACTATTCCTCGAAACGGTTTTTCAAATAGCCAGATTGAAAAAAAGTGAACAATCCCCATTAGTTTGGAATTTGGTTGTTTTATCTCATTTGTACGTATAACTACGTCTCGTTTTCGCGAGAGGAACAGGCTTGCGGCGTTGGCAGGGAGTGCCTAATTTTTTTGAGTTGCATGGTATTTATAGTGTGGCAGTATCTCAGCAACAGCTTGCTACATATTGCTATTGTCCTGAATTGCTTGATGTAATCGTGATGTCATAGTTAACGAGAATTTACCGAGATTGAGCAATTTTAGTTGCTCATGTTATAGCACCTTTGCAAATGAGTCATCGTCATAGTAACGCGAACAAAGTTGCGCTGACACATGCCAGTATTAAAAAAAGTTACTTACTGCACTCCAAACTAGTTTTAGCTCTATCGAAAACAACATTCAAAAACGCAACAGCATCTTGACTTTCGTGTGCTTTTTTAAAACCGAACACAGTCAGCTTCCTTAATATCCTCAAGCACAAAAGCGCTTTCTCCAGATGCTCAGTGATCAATTCCGTTGCAGCCCCTTCTTGGATGTTACGGAGGAATATCTCTGTGTTTTCATGCCAAAGGTTTAGTATAAATGAGTATACTGTGTTTGTTAGTTCCTGTAAACAAATTTCATAGCTTAATAGGATGATAGTAGTTATACAAATCAACTAAGATACTTTTTATCATGTTACAACAAACCTAACCTACCTAGACTTTGTACGAGCATTGCAAATACAGTATAAACTCTATATAACGAAAGTAACGAAAGTAAAGGGACTGCATTTTATGGCATTATAGAGAGTTGTCGTTAAATGGATAGAAGTCTGTTAAATTTGCCGGACGTCTTTTACTGCACCAGTAATTTTGTTGTATTTTTTACTTTAATCAAAAAGATTACCGCGCTTAAAACCGTTAAAACGTAGTATTATTATGTATAGTTGTCTTAAAACTAAGTTTTCTTAAGAAAATATTCGATATACTGACATGTCAGAAACCTGTCTGCACATTTCTGCGCAACGAAAATTGCCGATCGGAATTATAAGCTGTGTAAAACTGTAAAGTATTATGTAACTGTATTTTAATAACGAAACAAATAGCGTTATAGTTTAAACAGTAATTAAAAATTATTTCCACCATGGCTTTAACGAGTATTCTTGACTGATTAAATTTTGATCCTTTGTTTCAGCGTGAAATTGAAAATAAGTAACATTTTTATTCTATACTAATTTCATATAAAAATATTTCTCTACTCCTACTATAAATAATTTTATCTTATTATTATTTACTTTACAAATATATAATCACTCGATAAACGGACACAGTACATTTGCCCAAGTTAGGTGAGGTACGTCTGTATTATTGAACAACTCTGGGGCCAATCCCCAGCACCCAGATCTTGATAAATAACAGTAGGTTCTTTTACTAGCTTTACCATACCAGTAATTGAACCCGGGACAGAGGTCACGGATTCGAGTCCTGGAGGAACATAGAGAGAGTGAGCTAGGCCGGCAAAGGGTTAGCTCAATGAGGCTGTTAACTCATGAAAACAATGCAAAATTTAATTACCTGAAAAGTCTTCCTGTCAACAAGCAATCTTTTTGAGGCCAAAGCTTTCACAACGTGGTGGAAGATCAACAGTGACCTGTGCTGTACTAATGGTTGTGGTGCTTTCAAAGCACCTAACAATTCAGGAACTAAATTTGGCCAACTTGCTGGACAGTCAAACCTGGGATAAAAACATAAAATGTAATATTGGCACTCTTGTTAATCAAAATTATTTACTAAATAAATGAATAGGGCAAGAGCATTGTATTCAATGAACAAAGAAGCACAAAGAAGAGGTCCGTAAAGATTAGATAGTGAATGTAGACTGTTTAATTTTGACCCTAAAAAAGTTTTTAATTGAAAATACTCCCACTCCCAATCAAGTAAGTAAAAATGTTGAGTTTGAGTACTATATATTTTTTTAAATTTTCTAACTCATATACTACAAAAGTCAGATAAGTGTGGGACACTTTCATGATTTTGAAACCTAATACTCCCCATTTAAATAAGTTTAGATAAAAAAGTCATTAAAAAAAACTGTGTTATAATTTATAACATCTGACTAACTTACCCTATAAAACTATGTATACACTGAATGCAATGTTTTTTACATTACGGACACAAATGTAATATATTTTTTTATTTAACTGTGTAGCATTTCCTTATAAATGCATGTAACACACGAGTTTGAATAAAATTTCCTCTTATGAACCCAACAGTCCTTAACAAAAATTGTTTCAATATATATGAAACATATTTTTTTTTTTAAAGTCCAATTTTTTTTAAATTATTAACTTAATAAATTACCGCGCTTAAAAACCTTAAAACGTAGTTTTATTATGTAAACAAGTCGCGAAAACTTAAGAAAATATTATTATAAAAGTTTTCAGAAGTGACTTATTATAATTTTTTCATTTATTATGAAAAGTTCCCAATTTTATCATGTGTATTTCTGATAATTATTTATACACAACAATATTTTGTACTTTAAATTAAATTACATTATTAATTAAAAATTTAAGACAGAAATGATCCGTCTATTATCGGGACTACACAAGTATTGTAGACACAGTAATGGTATGATGATATAAGAATATCATTTATGCCAAAACACCACCTAAAAAGTTATTTGACGACATTACAGTATATTCCAAATAGGACGGTATGGTAGAAAATATGAAAACAGAAAAATAAACATTGTGATTCTAAATGTAAGATTACAATTCGGTAGTTGACAGTATGAAAAATATAGACTGATTTTAATATATATCGTAGATTACGATCTAAATATGACAAAAATAAATTGTTTTAAGTAAAATATTAAATATTAATTGATATTTTTGAGAAATAAAATTGTTATATTGTAGCCATTAGCCACGTGACAATGAACGCCGATCAGAGCGCGTGACGTCATAGTGTGCAAAACACAAGAAGTTATCAATGACTTCTCAGATAACACTTCAACGAAACAGATGTTTGTTTTGCACACTGTGACGTCATACGAGACGCCATGACATCTTGACGCGTTTTTGTGACGAAATGTCAAAATATTTATAGAATTGCTAAATTAAATATGTTAAGTAGTTTTTTGCCGAAATATTAATATTTTGGCTAAAATAGACCATAAGGCTCAAAATAAACCTGTTTCTCAAAAATTGACAACTACCGTATTAAAGTCAATATTTATTTATGGTAATGTTACAAATTACGTTTTATAGATGTAATTATGTATGTATGAGCCATACCGTCCTATTTGAAGTATACTCGACTAAAGTGGTCAAATACCTGGCAATCTTGGAAATGAGCACAGCCTGTTGAGTGGCTATCTGCGCAACTGGCTCGCTAAAGATGCTCGTGGTTAATAAGCCTTGCCTAAGTTTTTGTTTCTCTTCATCCGTGATCGCGTTCGGTGCATTCCGGCGCCAATATCGGTCGACGCCATTCTTAAAACACATCACAGCCAGCCAGCGGACATTTATGTCAATGGAATGATTGGAGAGGACATCCTGTGAAATGGTTTCTGCATTAAATTAGAAATTATTTCATTGTTATCTGCCATTTGGACTAAACATGTATTGTAGTTATCTTATACTAGGGCAGTATTTCATAACCCTAGGCCAGACATGATATGGAGCTCCTTAATCATTACCAAAATCTCAAATATCCAAAATATATATCTAGAGGAAATAGACATTGGCGCGGTTTCAGTCGGCGGGGGCGCAGCACGGACAGCGTGAAAATTTCAGGCTTTTCTAAATTACATACATACATACATATTATCACGCCTTTTTCCCATGGGGGTAGGCAGACTATAGTTCTCCACTTGCGACGATCCTGACAAACAACTTTCGCTTCATCTACTTTCATTAGCCTCTTCATACATGCACGTTTCTAAATTACCATATTTAAATCTATTCCATCCATTTTTACTTTGAAAAATAGTCTTATTAATACTTTAGCTAATTGTACTATATATTATAGAAAAGAAATATAGTATGTAATGTACTATATTTTTTTCGTTAATTCAACTATCAGGTTTTTTGTTCTGAAACTTATGATTATTTTGAAAAAAAATCAATCTTTGCTAGCCAAAGCAAAAAGTTATAAACAAACAATTTTCAAATAAATATCGAAACCTAAACCATATTTTCCCCAAATTACCCAAAAGTACTATATTTTTACAGCTTAATAAAAAAAAACATATTTTCCTCAAAAAAGGTGGCAACCCTAGTCATAAACAAGACTCGGGGACACCTTAAGTGAAACCTGTAAACCGTGAATAAATTACAGAATTCAAAAATGTAAAGACTGCCTGTTCTTTGAGACTATCATCCATCTATTCTATATCATGCTAACAATTTAACTAATGGTTGTGAAAAGTTCAGTCATTTTTCAAATTGCCTATATATATAGTATTGAAATTGTTTACAACTCTCAATGGTGGCGGCATGACCAATCCACAAAAACATAACCAACTCTGATTAAAAGTTTCGAACAATTTCTGATGGCAGGGGCCTTTCTTTACTATTATTATTAAAACAATTTAAATGTTAAATAGGACAAATCATAACAGCTTTTCAATTACGGAGCCGAAAGCTGAAATTGTTAAATCCTATAATTATTTGTATTTTCCTTTAACAATTCCTAAAGAATCGAATAAACTAAAACTATCGTAATCTATCGACTAACTGTGACTGAAATTGGTATAATATTATTCATATATTCATATCAATATTCATTGTGTGGGTATTTCATTGTCTTAGTTAGTGTAGTATGTAACATGTTATAAATCTAATTAGGTTTAAGTTTAATTTAAATCCTTAACCTAAACAAATATAAATATAATTGTGTATATTTTGTCAAGGTCAGGGTCCATTTTTCCATCTTTAATAAAAAGTTATCAATGGAATAAATTATAACCTGAGTAGATTTAAAAGTAAAATCATCACCTATTTTATTCATGCAACTGACATTTTCAATTTTTCCATGGTATACTTTATTCTATGAATAAGTTTAATCTGGTGAAAAAAAATTGGCCCTTAATCAAATAAAAGTGTAAAACAAGATAACAATTACATTAATTTAAGATTTGTTTATGTATAAACATTTTTATAAAATACACATTGATTATTGTAGCTGAGACTAAGGGCACATTCCCACTATGTTGTGACAACAGATAATCATGTAGTTTTAAGTTTCGTGGCTTATATGTATAAATGGAGGTGTTCACATATAGAACGACACGACTTACTGTCGTCTACAACATATTTGCAGTGACAACAGATTGTCATGACAGTGGGAACGGCTAGCACGACAGTCATAAAACAATAAAAGATTGTTACGACTAAATCGTGATGGCAAATCTATCGTAGCCACGTCGTCGCGATCCAATGGGAACAGCTAAACGCAATAGTCACTAAATGATAAAAAAAATTAATGACAAACAATCATTATAATGGGAACAGCTAGAGACGACAGTCGTCCAACGATAAACTAATTGTTACGACATAGTGGGAACGCACCCTAAGAAAGCATTGTGTTACCTCTACCTAATGGACAGAGAATACTAAAGAAAGAAAATCGCTCAATAAATTAACTGTCTCATATATCATATTCTTTTAATACATACTGATATAATATTATTTCATAACAAATTATTCTAATTGTAATTTTTTTAACAAAACTAACTTCAAAATTGAAAGGAATAAATAAATATCTAAAAAATAGATATTATCTACAACATCTTGAAGTTGGTGTATTTTGCAATTTTGTTGTTGTTCTTTATGTTTCACTTGGCACCAACTTCAAGACCATGCAGAAAATATTTAATTTTAGTTATTTATATGTTTGAGTTACTGTTGTTTTTGTGAAAAAAATCTACTTTTTAATTGCACTAATACTTGAATAGCTTTAGAAATAATATATTAAGCACTGTAGAAATTGTACTACTAGCACTCATATACAAGCTTGTCTTTTAGTGAGTGGAGACACTCTTCACTAAGGGTTGCTGTTCATTTCCCAGGGGTCCACCCGTCAGATCTTAAGTTAGTGACAATGGGACCACATCAGGAATATGATCCTTAAAAAAAAACTTTGAACATCAGACCACAATCAATGGAGAAATTGCACAATAAACTTACAAAAAAAAACATAGAGTTGAATCAAGAACCTCGCTCTTTTGGAAGTCAGAACTTGTTAACTGATAGCTTATTAATAAAATTTACACATTAACAGATTGTGAATAGATTGAACTAATTTCAAGTTTGAGTCCAGCCTTAATCAAACAAGCATAATTAAGTTTACCAAATTGATTTTACACATCACTACTGTTTTACAGCAAACACAATATGATATCCACAAAATTATACTGTAATGTGAAAATGAAAGTGAGAAATAAGTGGCTGTAGGGGTAGATAATGAAAATTAAGAAATGAAATAGGGTGCCCTAAAGTTACATATAATTAATTCTTTGAGATATAAAGTGAATTTTGGGTTGTAATAAAAAAAAAACCCATGAAGGCTAAGGCAGGAGCTTTGCCCCCCTCTTAGGCTTCTAAGCTATATCATAAGTTCAGATATATTCATAATAGTTCATAATCAATAAATGTGCCCTATAACTATACACCACGAACAGCATGTGATAAGTATAAAATAAATAGTAAAATGCTTTTATTATAGATACCAGGAGTACAGAGTAAAATCCAGGTTCAATCTCCCATTCCTGCAGTTTTTTCTCTGCAGGCTTAAGAACTTCCGTGTCCTGGCTGGTAGCTCGGTTCAGGGTGTCCAACACCAGCGCATAGATATTTGGATCCATGGCTTTGGTATAAATCTAATAAAATTATTACACACTAATTATCACTTTCAATTTACAATAAAACCTGGTTAATGAACAAATATAATCATTTCAACTATGATACTCTGCGATATATTTCTGTAAAATTGACTGCAGCAACAGAAAATAATATTTTAGAGTCTTAAAAAACCACGGCAGCAAAACAATTTGCATAATCTATTATCGATTTTGTAAAATGAATTCAAAAAAATTGTGTACTTTAAACCAAATACCTTTTACTCGCCGAAATTTACAAATAAGTGCTATTAGGGAATCTTACCTAGATTCCATAAAATAAATTAGTAAGCACTTACTTTTTCACCCTGTTATACCGAAGGACATAACCTAACACTAACCCTATGGTTGATTATTTAAGGAAACTACGAAATTTTACATGTTTTCTAAAGAAACATTAGAAGATTTATAAAATAAACTGTTAGAAATATTAAATAAACATATATTCTAGGTTATTGAAAACGTAAAATTAATCGGAAAGAACACCACGAAATTCCAATTTTCATTAAAGCAGATAACATTGGCATTTGATTATTTTGGCAGCAACCACAAAGGTTTGTCAAATCTTATGTTTAATTATTAGAGGCAAAGATTAAAATACTATACCACCGGATCCATCAAGCGACTTGATGAATTAAACTGAAATAAAAAACGTGTTAAAACAAAAGATTTAAAAAAAAACTTCGTTATTGAAATTATAATGGTTGAGCGTTGGAACTTGTTAATTATACTATTGTTGCAATTAGGTATTTAAAATATAAAACTTTCAGAAATGTTGTATTAATCACAACAATAAATAATTAAAATATATAATACAATATTATACTATAAAATAATCATATTTTTCTTAAAATTAAATCCTTTTAGTGATAAGCCAAATGTTTAGATTGACAATGATTATCTACTCTTACCTAATTATTATCACTTGTTTATCAAACTTATCATACTTCCAATAATTGTAATGAGTTTTAGTACAGTATGAAAATTACTCTGTAGAATCACAATGTAGTAAAATAGATAAATTTAAAATGCTACGGGAGAATTGTGTAGTTAATTTAAACAGTGATTCTACTGGAAGTTTTTATGCCGGTGATATTGTGACCGGCACAGTGGTTTTGGAGTTTGAAAAAGAGGAAAATATCGAAAGTGACTATCTTCTTGTAATTTTAATTGTAATCAAAGATGATCTCCACTTTCTATGTTTGAATCAAATTCTTTTTTTAAAGAGATTTAAGTAACAATCAGAAGATTTCTGTTAATGTTCGAATTTAAGCCCATTTATAGTTAAATTAAATTGTTAAGGGTCCGCTTGTGAACTGATAATAAATAATCTTAGCATTTGTGTTTGTATCTGTTTTTACAGGTTTGGATTTCGAAGTGAATGGTGTCAGTAAAGCGCAATGGTCACGTGCCAAACCAACTATTCCCTACATAAAGATATATTCGGAAAAAACAAGAATCTTATCAATTAAAGTTAACAACGTTTTTAATGATATAATTGCAGGTAAGTTTTGAATACCTACAAATTAAATTATTAACATCACTTATAGAAAGTTAGCTAAACGTGTTATTTTCAATTCTACAGGAAAGAAAATTAAACCAGGAATTTACAGTTATCCTTTTCATTTCGCACTGCCAGTGGATCTTCCGTCAAGTTTCCATAGCTCAATTGCTAAAGTTCATTACTCTATCAGGATTAAAAGTAAACCTTTTTACAAAATCAGAAAGACAGTACCGTTTACTGTACTTGGAAATGTGAATTTAAACCATATTGAAGATTACTTGGTGCGTAAAACTCGATACGCTTTTTTGTTCGTGAAGATTTCGAACTTAAAAGTGACGTAACAGCAGCTTTGTGTCATTAAAAATCAATGTGTCATTTTACACCTGAGAAACAGCAAGAGATAATTCAATTGGTAATGATTCTCTGCGATTCTCCAAACATCTCATTAGTTTTGGTTGGACATTGCAAATATACATAAACCGTTTTATTCATATTGAGTTATAGTAAGTTAGCAGGCTTATTTAAAATTCTTAAAGAAGCCTTCAGACTCTGAATAAAACTGAAAGTATTTAATTGCATCTCGAAATAGACAAGGTTCAATATTCTACAATTTAAACTCTTTGAAGTCTCTTAAAAACTTTTAAAAGTTTTTGTAAATAGTTTTGCATAATTTGGCTTTTTTACTCTGCCCGTCGTTTTATTTTTAGGCTACGTGAGCCACATAAGTATCACAACGGCCATGCTCACTACTGCGCTTTTTCCCATTCCACTTGCTTGCGGGCCTTACTATCGTAAACTCCAGTGGAACTGATTATTCAACCCACCTCTTGAAAATGGTCGTTGTGAACGCTGCGTGATCGAAACTTATGACGTCATTAGAGACGTTTTCCCCACTAACGTAATGACCTCAGTCGCTATATGTAACGGCTTAAGGGGCATTTTGGGCATTGGGAGTCATAAGTGGAACGTAGCTTTAATATCAGTATATTTAACACAATCCCGTGTAGGCTTAGACCATTCAACCAAATGGTCTAAGCGTGTAGGTAATGAATCCAGAGGCAAGTCTATGAAAATACATTAAGCTCTGGCTAAACTTTAATCAACAGTTTGATTAATATAGCATTTGTTTTTTTTATCACGCTAAATCTAATTTTTGTTTCTTCCCTATTTGTTATATAGGTTTCATCAACCTACGAATTTGAGAAAACGTTTCGGAACTCTGGAATATTCCATATTACTGTAAGAACTTATACGGGGTTTGCATCTAAACAGACAGTTCCTATTGAGATTGCAATACATAACGAGAAAAAAGTCAAAATACAGAAAATAAATATCAGTTTAATCCAGGTGACTAACAAAAAATAGTTGATACCTAAATTATACACGTCAATTTAAGTAATATTTTATAACTTATTTTTTTTAGAAATTAAAATATACAGTTAGTGAGGGTTATGCTGAAGAAGAACGGAAAATGAGTAAAACAGAACATAGAAAATTTGCCAACACCCTCGCAGAAATTTGTAATTTTGATTTAGATTTACCACAGTTAATACCGTCAAGTGTTCATATAATTGATCCCATGGTGGATATTTCGTACCTTTTTCGAGTGAGTATTGCAAACTTTACATGAGGTGAAAAAATTAATTTATATTTATAAATCAGTACATTTTCAGTTACATATTATTATTTAATTAAATATTGTTATATACCGACAAACACCGCACAGCTGCATGTTGTAAAAACGCATTCTTTTATTTACTTCGTGTTTAAACTTTCAAAACATCTATTGTTATCGTACTTATTTTATGGCTGTAATTAGTGTCGAACGCTTAATTAATCCTTGTTTTTATTGCATTGCGCCGAAGCTTACCAGATGTGCAAATTGCTATTTCTCGGAAATTCACTGGTGTTTCCGATGACGAGCGGTGCACTGGCACGCGGTCGATTTTTTTTGTACTGTATAGTTAGTATAAAACAATGCCTGAACGGAGGGTGGGGCAGTCAATCGACGACTACGATACGATTAAGACGTGTAGACTTTCGATTAGCGACATAGTGACGGACTTTGCGCGAGTTGGATTGCAATGAATCGTGCAGTGTGAACTGTTTGCATCCAGTTTTATTTTGTACTTGTTTTATACGTGTTTGTACAGTTCTAATCAACTGTATAGTAATTCCAACGGCATTTATTTTAATTCGTGTCCTGTAGCTCGTGAAAATATTAATGAATTATGTCATTTGTACATGTATAATTACGGTTTGCATTAAGGATTTGATATTCATATCAAAATAATCAAAAAAAGAATTCCAGTAAAGTATAAATTTATTTTTTCATAATTCACGATGTTTTATTTCTTTCAGATAGAAGTAACGTTTCCTTTCCATTTTGCTCTATGTGGAGATATACCCGTGACAGTATCAACTGTTCCAGTTATACATTATGATTTTTGAATAAAAATTACAGAAAATGTGTAATAACCAACTTTGTTTTTTTTTTCAAAATAATTATAAAATTACGTATAATCGAATACAATAAAAGAAAACTTAACTTATTTGCATTGTATTTTACCCACAGACCCTCAAGACTGTAAGTAAAATACTGAGCCCAGATCTTTATGTTTAAAATAAAATTCTCATGCAAATAAGAAATTACAGGGTAGCAAGATATATTTGTAATATATCGGGTGTCCCAGAAAGAATGGATAATCCTGAAACACCTTATAGTAGAGCTATCGGGGACTCAAAATAAAAATTCTATCTTAAGTAGTACCCAAATTACGTATTTAAAAAAAGTTGATATTTTCCATACTGCTGTGCGTTTCTGGAATAACAACAGCTACAAATAAATGAAATCCATAGGCTTTTTGGTGTTATAATATTCTACATGGACTATACTAAGGAATATACAGGAAATCGTATGAGTAGCTAGTGTATTTTTTTTATAAAAGTTAATCTTAACTTAAATTTTAATCATGAAATTTGGTATTTTTTCTTTATTTTGAAAGTTTAAGCGTACTTGATGAAAAAAAAAATGTATGAAACTCTAAGTGGCCAACTATTTAAAAAGTATGCGCGTTTAATAGAGATTCTAAAATGGTATAATACATATTTTTGTCTGAAGTAAATACGAGGTTATTTCTATTAACATGCAAAAGGAGTAAATTTGACTAAAAACAAAATTTTAAAAATGATTTAATTTCTTCTCCTAACTGAACCTCATAATAAGGGCTTTATAAAATAAAACACTACATAGTCATAAAACTTTGTTTTATTTCCATTTATAATAAGTGCTCAAACTGTCTGCCCCCAACCCTGATACAAGCGCGACATCTGCGAATAAAAGCTCTTTTGAGCAGTCGCGCATAACGTCTTTGAGTTATTTTTGCAGCGGCTTGCTGTACTCGGCTAAATTGTAACTCTGCTAAATTTGTTATTGGCTTGGAGTAGACCTCATCTTTTAAGCAACCCCAATAAAAAAAAACAACGGATTTAGGCCCGGCGAACGTGGAGGCCACAAAATGGGCCCCAGACGGCCAATCCATCTATTGAGGTATGCTTCATTTAAATACGCGCGTACGTTTACTGCATAATGCGCAGGACACCAATCATTTTGGAACTAATGGGATTCTCTCACCTCCTCGGGCAACTCTTCTAATAAAGTTGGCAAATTAGTTTCCAAAAAATCTAAATAGCTTTGACCAGATAAGTTGCCGGGCAGTTCAAATGGTCCAATTATTACTCCGTTTAATATGCCAGCCCAATAGTTTATTTTAAACTGGTATTGGGATCTTTCCTCTAGCATTAGATGCGGATTTGATCGTTGCCAGCTGTGCAGATTGTGCATGTTAAAATATCCATCTCTCTTCAGGGTTGATTCATCGGTCCACAGAATATGATTAAAGAATTGTGGATTTTCTCAGGGCCAACGAGAAGCGATACCAAATGTAAACAAAACCAATGCAAGGTCATTAGAAAATACAGGGGTGCGTAACTTTTTGAAAGTTGTATTATATATTTTAGTAGACAATTTATTTATTAATATGTTATTCTAAAAAGGTAACAATTAATATAAAGAAATTGAGTTGAAATGAGAATAATAATAATGTTTATGGAAATGAGGATAAAAGTGAAACATTTTTTTAAAGAAATCATTGTTTATTCAGTCTGACGCCGATTGTTCTGAGTCTGTAGAATCAGAATCTGTAACATGTATAATAAATTTATCCATCACGTCATCTACAATAAAATCAAGTTTGAAAAACTTCTCTTCTTCTTTATGAACGTGCTCCAAGCATTTCTTCCACCGATCAGGCGTGACTTTCGCCATACCCTCACTTAATAGTGCCTTTACTTTTGCAAATTGAAACGTAGTATTGTTTCTAGCTACGTGCCCCTTTACATCAGCCCAAATCAACTCAATTGGGTTTAATTCACAATGATAGGGAGGGAGTCTTAGTACTTCGACGCCATATTTCTTTGCCAATTCGTCTACGACATATAATTGATATTGGTTCTTCACCATTTTTACTCTATTTAATAATTGTATTTTTAGTTCCTTTTCATCGAAACTGATATTTTTGTTACGAAGCCACTGCTGAATGTTAGCCTTCAACCATGTTGAGCTGGGTGTTTTTTCCTGTCGCCTAGAGTGGTAAGGCGCGTTATCCATGACGACAACTGCATTCTCGCCTAACTTGGGCAATATCTTCTCAAACCAGTTTTCAAAATGTGCAGCATCCATTGATTCGTGATAATCACCGGTGCCTTTGGATTCAAACACCCAGCTACCGTCTTCCACAAAACCATCCTCGTTTCCAATGTGCACTACGATTAGTCGCCGGCCCTTTGAGGTAGGATTCTTCGCACCTGTACTAAGACCTTCTAAAAACGCTCGCCGTTTTGATTTTATTTCGGTGTCAACCCAGGTTTTATTAACAGTGTGACCTGAAAATAACACACAGGATACAATAAAACATAGGCAATACTACAAATAATAATCTTACACAATCTTTCAGGCAGAAATACTTAGTTTTGATTATGCGTTAAAGGATAATAACCCCCCCCCCCCTCCCCTACTGAAGATAGAAACTCTGTGCGCTCAAGTGTATTTTTTTTTAAACTTAAAATTACTAACCTGCGTTCACCCATGTTTCATCCATATAAAAAATACGCCGATTCTCCTCTCTGTACTTCTTTATTTTATGTAAATATTTTCGTCGCCACAATACAATATCATCTCTATCAATCAGTGCATTATTTCTTTGCCTCTTGATATACTTAAACTTTAAATGTTTTAATATTTTTTGGAAAGTAGTCCTTTTGAAATTTGGTAGTGTATCGTCTTCATTAATATCTGAAAGTACTTTTTCCACTGTAGGTAGTTCGCCTTTAATAAAGAAAGCATGTACTTTTTTTGCGTATGGCTGATTTAGTAAAATCATCGATTTTGTCACTAAACGTTGGTCTAAGTTTGGTGGTGACAGGAGGAGAAATTTCGCCGTGTTCTTTATAGTCCTTGAGGATTCTATATACTGATGCAACGCCGATACCTAAAATACTAGCTGTTTTCTGTGCCATCTCTTTTTTGTAGGGGTATTTATCCTTAGGCCCAGTTTCTTTAACATATTTATAGGTGTTAATAACCATATTTTTTTCATTTACCGTAAAACTAGTCACCTGAAATTGAAAATTAAATTAAAATGATATACTTTATTCACGTGCATTTTTAATAAATTAAAAAAGTTTTATTATTACAGTTGTTGTTTTTTAAATAATTTTAAAGTATACTGTATTTAATATCTATCAGCTAAAATCCAAATATCAATGCAATGGTAAAATATTTCCTGTACATACCTTTGGGCGTTTCTTTTCTGGAGAACTAAAATCTGTTGATTTATCTCTCGAAGTACTTGGTTGTGGCTCCATCATTAACCACTCTTAATAACAACAAACAATATTCAACAACAACAATCTAACAATAATTAAATAAACAACGAAAAATAACAAAACTTCTACAAATAACAAGAATCACCACGAGCGCGTTCCGAAACGGAATGAACTAAAAACAGTAACTCTTACTATAAAATGGCGCCCGAATGTTGGCGAACCCGTCTTGATCTTACGACAAAGACAGACAAATTACGACAAATACACGAGATGGAAAGAGATAGATAATAGATTGTCATCTCCACAGTAGTTTTTAGGTGAATGACCTTTTGTATCTCGTCTCTTTGGCCTTAGTATAGATACAATGGTTACGACGTCTTATTCGCTTGCATTTCGCGCGTGTCATTTTTTAACAAGTTCCGCCCACAGCGTGACGTCAATATCTTTGTGTGCGCGGGCACTAGTGAGGAGACACTCATTAGATTATCGATAGTCATATCTGCAGCGTGTGATAAATTATTATTATGTATATAAAAATAGTGAAGCTAACTGATTCTTGAAGTGAAACTTCTTTATCGGGGTGGGAAAAAAAATTACCGTCACATTTTTCGGTTACGCGTCACGTCACATTTTTCCACAATCACCACATGGATTGTTAGACGAGGATTGTAATATTTCTTTACTTTATTGTGATTTAATTTATATACGAGTTTGATGATTTATAATCATTTATTTAGTATCCTACACACACACACACACACACACACACACACACACACACACACACACACACACACACACACACACACATATATATATATTAAAGTGATCAGCAAAATCATAATAAACTTTATTTAACCAATTTCTGTAAAGTTGCTATATATAGTAGATCATTCGATTCGATCGATTTCGATCATCGAAAAATAAGGTCATAAAGAAGTTTCACTTCTTACGTATGTACACTAGTACACGAACACATGTTTTTTTTTGTCTATATTTTATACTATTGAATTTATCATAATTATTAAATCATCAAGGTCATCACTTTAATGATGTTTTGGGTTTTTAGGCATGTTTGACTTATTCGATCTTTTTAGAATTAGTAACTAGTAATAGCTAAATAATGAAAAAATAAAAACACTAAAAATTATATATCCGGTTATATTTTCCGTCAAGTTCCCATTAAAGAAAACATTCTAAAGCAAATATTTTATAATGAGTTTATCGATAGTATCATACAGTTTAATCATTTATCATTTTATAAAGATACCATTAATAGTCACTGCAAAAATAACTTTTACGTAACGGGATTCAATTCCCTTACTTTATAGGGTTTAATTCTTTTATGGCTATATTAGATGAAGAACAATAACAAGAATAAGTAAGAACTCTTCACTAAGTGCCAGTGCAGTTTTCATATACTTAACGGTTAGACCTTTTGATAACTTCAGCGCTTACGAAATTCCTTCTTGATATATAAATAAAATCATATTATAATTATATCATATATTACAATTATTATATATCATAATGTTCATATATCACGAAAGAATTGATTCTGAAATTAATTTTGGTACAAAACGTCCTAAACAAATTGACTTATATATATTTTGTTTTAGTTTTAGTCAAAAAATAACTTTAAGTTACGCAACAAGCTTAATAATATCGTCAGAGTAAAAATTCATTCATTCATCAGAAACCAAATTTATTAAATTTTATTTTGTTTTTTAGTTGGATTTTTTATGAAAGCGTGTTTTTTTTTTTCCTTTTTTTTAACTATTATTTATTTTTCATTTTTTGGTTGATTTTTTTAAATGTTTTTAAATACAAGCTTTTGAGATCCTGCATATCATGTAGCAGCAGAGTGCTAGCCAAGACAAGTAAAACGAGCCCAAACACGACGGGTCTATGTTGTTGAGTACAGGAGTTCCTATGGCCACCTTCCCACTCCATCATGAGATCAGCTCCATGGTACTATATTATTGCATTGTCATCGACCTTTGACAGGTGTGCAAAATTTGAATTAAATCTGTTCGTTCAAAGTAGGACAAAAACGAGCTCAAAGGGGTCGGTTACAAACATATATACATACTTACAGGTGAAGCTAATAAAAGCGTGTTAAAAAGTAGGGACAAAACAAAACATGAACTGAGACTTGAATGAATATTTAATTAATTCATCGATAAATCATAAGACTCAACGATGCACGTAGTGGCAATATCTAGCATTCGATGACCAATCACAGCGATTATCTGACATAAGCAGGTGTATTGTGTATTTCGTTCGCTTCGACGTACATTGCGCCTTATCATTATGCTTCTGTATATACGAGGGTTGTATGTGGACAGCAAAGGATATTTATCTTAACGAAGAAATATACAACTCATGATCGTATTTAACGAACATAGTAAAAGTAGAACCATTATTTGGTTTCTCAAAAAAAAGACTTTTAACTGAATTTCAATATTAACTGATGATATGAAATATCTCCTAACTTCATATTTGCTTCACTACTTTTGTTTTTGCAGTTTGCCACAGCACAATAAGGCATATTTGTATCGATTTGTCTATTTTTTTACGTGGCGAGCGCAGGAGTGGGACTCACGTTGCGTAATGAGAGCGCGTTTAGAAAAGTATGCAATATAGTGCATGGTTTTGGCACGGGTGCCACGCCTACTTCACCGTTCTATCTAGATTTATTTCTGTGCTCGCAAGCATCTGTCGACAGAAAACCAATCTTGCGTTGTAGTCTCTCTGTTGTAGAGTTTGCACCCGTGTTATATGGTAGGGGTGAAACTTATGTTTTTTTAATACACGGCGTTTGCTTGATTTTGAGAACCCGGTATGCCGTGCTAGTGATCTTATAGAAGTCGAAGGATCTTCCTCAATTTCATCAAGCACTATTTCTTTATAATTACCAACAGCGGGTCTTCCACTGCTAGTACCACCGACTCCGCTACCAGGTATTCTTCCTTCCGAATAACACGCGTGGACTCTGATGAATACGCGATAATCGGGGTGACGCACTTTAGGGTATCTCTCCCTATACAGAGCTGCAGCCGCACTTGCGTTACCACTGCACTCGCCGTAAATAAGGTGCATATTTGCGTATTCTTGTGGCGTGTACGGAATACGTGGCATTTTAATAAAAAATAAAGTTCCAAGTCAAGCCAAGTTGAAATCACCAAAAAAACAACCTCCAAATCAGTAAGCAAAACGAGTAGTCCAATGAAATAGCCGGGTGTCGTCGTTTTCACACTGATCACAATCACAGCGAAACAAATACAAGATGAAACACATGCGATGTCGAACGAGTCGAGTGACGCACTAAATGCGTGCAATACAGTGTGACCAGATTTTATTTGACGAATCTACTGCTTGTGGAGGTTAAAAACTACTGAATTCTACCAAAAGAGAACAAGAAAATACTAAAAATCTACTAGATTTTTTTGCTGTCGTGTTACAACGTAAAACATGAATGTTTTCTTGATTAAACGATGAAATAATAAAAATAACAAAGAAACCAATGGTTTTTTAAATTAAATTTTACAATGTAATTTAAAAAAACACTGGTTTCTTTAATTATTTAGATAAAAATATAATAAAAAATTACATTACATTCCACATTTTAACGTAACTAACTTGCATACCTGAGAAGTGTGTGTGGTATTTTTTTGAAACATGGAGTAACAGTGGTGTAACAGGTGATACTAGTGAAAGCTAGAATTAAGAAAGGTTTACTAAAGTGGTTTGGGCGATACATTTATGGTAAAAAAACGATGTTTTATTTGCATCGCAGGAACAAGCGTCAAAAGTTTATGTAAATGGTGATAAAAAAACATCGTTCATAAACATCGATATATCATTCATAAACATCGATATTTTTAACATCAATGTTTCACTTTTGAAAACATAGATATCCTAACATCGATGTTTTTTATGAGCGATGTTGCATCCCTAGATATGCCAAAAAAGCACTAGAATAACCAAGAAGCTTATAAGCTTCTTGAGAATAACTGAAATGCGTGAATTCTACTAAAATCTACCAAATAATTTTTACATACTAAATTCTATTGCCAGTACCTCAAAATCTACCAAAAAAGTAGAAATCTACTAAATCTGGTCACGCTGGTGCAATACCTAAGTGCACACTTAAGTCATGCTCTCCTTGTCTCCCATTAACAATAGGTGGGTTACGCAGGTAGCAAATCCGTCAAGGTCACAAGACTTTTTCAACTACCATGTCAGTTAAGGTAAGAAATTAAATCATTTTTTTATTATTAAATTTTTGTTTTTTGTCAAATTTACTCCTTTTGCATGTTAATAGCAATAACCTCGTATTTACTTCAGACAAAAGTATGTATTATACCATTATAGAATCTCTATTAAACGCGCATACTTTTTAAATAGTTGGCCACTTAGAGTTTCATACATTTTTTTTTTTCACCAAGTACGCTTAAACTTTCAAAATAAAGAAAAAATACCAAATTTCAGGATTAAAATTTAAGTTCAGATTAACTTTTATAAAAAATTACACTAGCTACTCATACAGTTTCCTGTATATTCCTTAGTATAGTCCATGTAGAATATTATAACACCAAAAAGCCTATGGATTTCATTTATTTGTAGCTGTTGTATATTCCAGAAACGCACAGCAGTATGGAAAATGTCAACTTTTTTTTAAATACGTAATTTGGGTACTTAAATAGATTTTTTTTATTTTTTATTTTGAGTCCCCAATAGCTCTACTATAAGATGTTTCAGGATTATCCATTCTTTCTGGGACACCCTGTATACATATAGGTACATCTTAAGATTTGAGAACTAATTTCTTTGAATGCTTGTAATCTTTTCATGTAATAAAACTACGATTTAACGGTTTTAAGCGCGGTAATTTATTTGATTTTGGTTTATCCGACGTTTCGGCCGCTTTTCAGTGGCCGTGGTCACGGAAGACAAAGATGCCATTTGTCTAACGTGTATTGTCAAAGTTTTTATTCAGCCTACCGCCAACTTGTTCATTTTAATTATTTAGTTTTATTTTTGTTTATATACAACAAAATTAAAACTAAATAATTTAATAGATAAACCAAAATCAAATAAATTACCGCGCTTAAAACCGTTAAAACGTAGTTTTATTATGTGTACAAGTCGCGAAAACTTAAGAAAATATTATCTTTTCATGTGCCATATTTATGGCCTATCAATTTTAAAACTGCTTAAGGCCGAGCATCACTGATTTAGTAGATAGATAGATAATACTTTATTGCTCACCAAAATAAACAAATACATACAATACAAAATGCATAATTATTATAATACTTCTTGGCAAAACAACAGGCGGCCTTATCGCTAAAAGCGATCTCTTCCAGGCAACCTAGCTTAAAACAAGTTCTTAACTAATCTGGCGATATAGGTGGAGCAGAAAAAGATTGGACTGTACAATTACTCTAAAATATTCTTTTCCCATGTTATACCAAGTGGTCCTGTATATTGTGCAACTATCTATACTAGCGGAGTGTGATTACAGACATTACTGTGGACTATATTATATTTAAAAAACTTTTACAAAAAAGAATCAATACTATTTTGTCAATATTATTAACAACTGTGTCGATTTATTTGGTTTCTGATATGTAAACACCATCTTTGGTTAAGCATTTTTTGTTCTAGCAATCAAATTGTGATATGAGTCGTCATCTACCGGAAAAAAGTCAAAACAAGATTATAGTTAAAGTATTTTTTTTAGATTTTGATACAATATTATGTATTTTTTATTGTTTAGTTACTATTAACCATTATATAATATTCAAAACTGAAATGTTATTTTAAAATGATCTATGTTAATTTTTTAAAAGTTATATATTTTTATATTACTATTATGACCACATCCGTTTTCCATGACATTTTTTTGAGAAAACGGAAGTGGTTGTTCCGCCATAATCATTCGTGTGGGTCTGTGCTTGTGTGGTTTAGGTGTCTTTACCGGTGCCAACCATTATTTTTAATTAGTAGTAAGTTATGCGTATGAATCCAGACATGGACGATGATGAGAAGGGGTGAGTTTGTTTCTATATACTACTCGTGCGAATCTAAACCGTCCACGATGTGCCAACTATAATAGGTCAAAATGGCATGTTGCTTGGTGTGTCGCATTTCACGGATAGCCAGCAGGGCTTGATTAACAATGTTACATCTTCTTCAATGAGGCTTCTACGTTCTATTAAAGTTGATGTTAACATTATAACAGATGTAATACATGCATTAAACGGGCTTAGGGTCGCACAATGTTAATTAGACTTATTTTGTGCCGGCTAGCGGACACCGACCCCAAGCCTCGCGGTTCGACTTGCGTGGTACGATCATGGCAGCTATCACTTTCCCATGTTAAACTTCAAATCCTAAACACTGATTTAAACATTGTTTGTGATCAAACCCTCATATGTAACTACATCTTAGTCCTACTCGTAAACTAGATTGGTCACATCACGCTAAATTAACCTTTATGTGACAAATCGTTGCTTTCTCTTATCGCTAATTTTGGCTTAGGGCGCCAATCTTGGCGTATGTTTAGTGTTTAAAAGTAATTATTTGAACGGGCGGTTAGTTAATGAGGTTATTAGATCAATGTTCGAAGTGCCGCGTAGCTCGCTCTCTTTTACCTACAACACGCGAAACGTGCTGATTCATTTGCATATGGTAACTTTTGATTTTGGATATTGTTCTGCAAATATTCTCATGAAATGCAAAATAATAATACTTTCTCGCGTGTACAAGTTACTTTCTGTATTTAGATGCTTATATGGCGGGTTTTTACATAGGTATATACAATCATAGGACATTCATTCATGCAGACTAGCTTGGGAATAGTTTGTCCTTGTCATTCATTTCACATATGAAAGAGTTGTAGTATGCTTTAATTAACTCATGTTATAATCACTGATGTGTGGTCATGGACCTTAGGCATTTGGCATGAAATCACAGCGGTGGTTTTCTTACAGCATTATAATATAAGGTTCTTTAAAAATATTTTTGAAATTCTTTCAAGGCCACCAGAATAGCGGTGGTGTGTAGTGAAATGAGCAATGACCTACCTAGTACATAGATAGCAAATGTCTCAGGTTCTATTCTCGGAGGGGTAAAGTTTGCAAATGAATTTATGTATCTTTATCTATCTCCAGTGTGGTCTGTTGCATATTACATATCACAAGAGTGATATTCCTATGTTGGAAATGTAGTATGTGTGTCTGCTGATAACACAACTGGTGAACCTCATATTCCTTAGTATCTGTGACCATTTCACATAAGGTGGTTCTTTGGTCTATTTTAAATTTATTAAATGTGTTTTATACTACTAGGAAAACAACAAAACACTAGGAGATCTCTGAAAGTTGTCTGTGACTGAAAAATTGAGAGGAAGATGTATGGGCATGTAATGAATGTCATGTGACAAAAAAGAATGTTATTAAATAAAAAAGAGAGAAGGATGGTTTGTGTGAAAGATGACATGATGATTTGTGGTGGGGCAGAGGGTGATGTCAGAATAGATACAGTATAAAAGGAAAAGACATTGTGCCAACCCCAAATAATTGGGAGAAGCTGAATGAAAAGAGAGAGACTACTAGGAAAATATTCAAGTAATGGTGTTTAAGACTAATGGTATTTTGTGAGTAGTTGCACTCCATTCTATAATAAATCATCTATTAGAATAAAAATCAAACCAAAGTGAATGCTTACTTTCACCTCCCAGGTAATAGTGCTTGGTATGCTACAAATTGTTAAAATGTATGACCAGATGCTTTAAGCATCTTCTCTCTTAAAACCTATGTTTTCTTATAATTAAAGCACTGGCGGGCGACTTTTGGAAAAGTATTCAAATATTGACTTGACTTAATTATTATTCCTTCTGTCTCTCTGCAGCTTAATAAACTGCAACTCTGTGTGAGACTCAGTCCCACATTCTCAACAACCAGCAAGTATTGATTAGATAACACAATATACCTATAAAAATAAAAAAAAACTTCCATGAGTTGATATTGTCAAAAAACACTATTAAATATATAAAGTGATAGATAAGAATGAATCATAAAATATTGAGTAATCTGCATTATTTCAATGATCTGTATTTGTGTAATTGTTATATCAACAAATGATTCCAATTTTTATTTTTATTTATTAATTTGTTTCCAAAAAGTAATTATATTATATTTTGTTATGTTTGAAATGTTTATCGTAATTTTATGACCTTATAGCATGTTTCTTCGTCCTCTGTTTGATTTAACGCACACTAATTTATAAATGTGAAAGTGTTTCTGTTTGGGTGTATCTTTGTTACTTGTCATGGCCTTGAAAATTAACCAATTACTCTAAAAATTGGTATAAATATGTCTGTGTGTACTTTTATGTGTTACTGTTAACCGAGATAAAGATAGAACTTTAATCCTAAACATTTTGGACTTAATTTTAAATGTTCCTAAACAAATACTATTATTATAATATAATGAGGTATACATAACGAGGTAGTTTCAAATCGTCCTAAAATGAATGAAGGTCATACATTAAACTACACTGATAATTTATGTGTATTATATGTATAATATATGAAAGATAGATTATGTATAATTCACAATATCAATTCTATTAATATTATGTAGGTAATTAACAAATACAATAGACATAAATAACATAATTTGTAAGGGTAATAAGTAAATTTAATTTAATTTAATTAAAATAGTCCTTAAAGTATGTCCTTATAATGGTAGAGTTTAGTTTTCTCTATGGTGCAGTGACTTAACACTTTTTAAAGTTACGTCTATACTATTTTTATATAGTCTTGAAGAATCAATTAATTGTACCAAATATGAAAATATATTCAATAATCTATGTTACTAAATTAAATAAAAATATCTATGTCTATAAGGAAACAAACAAACACACTCACATATATACATAATAGTGTTACTTGTCCTTCAGTAGAACAATAGTGCTAAATAATAATGATAGTCATACTTTACAATACAATAAAGCAAGCAAGCAAAGTTTATAGTAAGTATTCAGTATAATTTTAAATCTAATTGTACTAAAAATTTTGTTGTTACAATATCAGGGTTACAAAGTCTTGATGCTGGGCTTATGTATAGTCTGCCCATTGTAGGGACAAGGGTGTTATCCCCAATACACTTGTCGAAGGTACATTGGCATTTAAAATTATATAAATAGAGATTATCTAAGTATTTCTGCAAGTAAAGCACATGATAAATTTAAAAATATTATGTATTGCTTAAAAAACTATGCAGTTTCTCTATGCTAAGATTCAATCTCGCATCATTAAACTCTGAGGCAATTGCAGTGATCTAAGGATTCGTTACTATAACTTACTGACTGTTAATTTGCCTTACTAACAGTTAGACACCAGCTCCATACAATTGTGTTTAAATTCAACTTATGGGAAGCGACAAGTGATTAGTAATATATAAAGAACCTTCCATTAAGAACCACAACATGCTTTTTTACATGTGATGTATGATAATAGTAAGCTGCAGGGGAACTTTGTATAAATTATACTTCACTTTAAATTTGTTCTGTCTTCAATAGCTCTCTTATCACAACACCAATACATACCTATTGGAATAAATTTAACAAAACAGATAAACCTAAGTGGGTTTCTAGGTCACTTGTTTATTCTAATTTTATTATATGTTAATACATTAAATAATTTTTGCTTTGTTTTCAATTTTACAATGCCTTAGTTCCAATCTGTTTTAATCTATATTTACTGGCTGCCTTCTATATGTTACTTACTATTCATTGTTTTACCTTGGGTGGAATTTTCACATTACTTGTATATAGAGCTTATGTCAAGTTTTAACTGATAGTAAGGCAAATGAACGATTGGTGAGGTATAAGAACCATCCATATATAAAGTAACACTTTGTTACCTTATAAACCTGAACAGCTCTTAATGGAAAAGATTATATTTTGAGAAAAGACATAGGCTACTTAAAGAAGTTTTAAGTTATAAAAAAAATATGTGATATCTATGTTTTGCCTAAATTAAGAACATAAACTAAATTTTTACTTGTAAGAAGTTAGAAAACTAGTGCATATCTGGTATAATAATCTTCCTTAGTTAAGATAGAGGAAGTAACATAAATCTTAACAAGCTTAAACAATATGTACCAAGTATACCATCTCAATAATGTTTCTTTTTTTTTAAACTAGAAAATTGTTTGTCGGCGGTCTATCATGGGAGACGTCACAGGAGAACCTGCAGCGCTACTTCTCGCGCTACGGCGACGTGATCGACTGCGTCGTGATGAAGAACAGCGAGTCCGGACGGTCGAGGGGCTTCGGGTTCGTCACTTTCGCGGAGCCTTCGCTGGTGAACGTAGTCCTCCAGAATGGACCGCATCAACTTGACGGCAGGTGAGGCTACAAAGCTAATGAAACGTTGCACTTGGGCGGCTGATGATTTCAGTCACTAGGCAAAAGTATTTAAAAAAAGAATATTTGTATGAATAATAAATATAATTTATTTGACTGTATATCTTTTTATCTGCTGAAAAAAATTGACATTCAAATTCAAAAGTTTTTATTCAAAATAATTTCCACTGGAGAACACTTTTTGAAGGTCATACATATAGGTTAAAATTTAATTTTACTTCCTAGTCTATGTACACCGCTTCGCAACGTGTTATTCAGAGGAGAAGAAGTGGCAAACTCCCCAGCAACACGTCTAGCTAAAAATTGTTTTTCTTTATATTTGTTGTTAAAATATTCACATATTAATATTACAAAATTTGTTAAACCTTAACAACTTTAAACCTGGAAAACATCTACAATACGATCGCCAAAGTTGGTACTATGCTATATTTTGTATAGTAGATTCACACATTGATTAGAACGATAACAATGGCTTGCAACGAAACAACTTATTACGCGACAGGTTCAAGGTGAGGTAACAGGCGATTCCTTTACCGGGACTTTTCAACTGTGACCCCTTACAGACTTTACACCATAGGTTCTCAAAGTGGTCCATCTCCTTGAAGTTCGATATAGATCCCTGGCGATCTATATCGAACTTCAAGGGGTCAGTTATAACAAAATAGAGCGATGCGAAGTTACAGATAAATTAGCTACGAGATGTTTTTGCGTTTGTAGTAACTAGTGTTATCTGTCATCACATAGGTAAATAAACCAATACTTTTTATATGTTTTTATCGACAGGTACTTAATATGAAACGATACTAAAATAATAAATTATAATATTAAACAATTTTTAATATGAAATTTCAAGGAAATTGAAATTTTAAGCTTACAAGTCCTGTAAATGTATATATAAATACTATACTACTACAAACGCAAAAACGTTTCGGAACAAATTTATCTGTATATGTAATTAAGCTCCTATAGAGTAAATAATAACCATGAACAAAGTTAAAACGAAATGATTAAAATAAACAAGTTGGCGGTAGGCTAAATAAAAGTAACAATACTTATTGACGCTTGACATCTTTATCATCAAACGCATTGTACCACTTCGACACCTTCAAGAGGGTTATTATATTTAAAGATGAAAAGTGAAAAATAACTTTTCTCATAATAAATTGAATAAATGACATATAGATTGTGGTCGATTACCAACGGTTATTTCCCATGTCGTAGGAGAACACGTGTCTTATTTTATTATAATCATATTACAGCATTTTGTATATAGCACCGTGGTATATCTGATAACAATGTTGTTATCAATTATTACTATGTAACATGTTTCCCCTGTTTATTTATCCTATACGAGTATATATATACTAGCTTATGCCCGCGACTTCGTTCGCGTGGAATAGTTTAAAAAAAAAGTAAGTTAAAAAAACCCCGCGATTTTGAAACATTCTTCATTGGTGCTCCGCTCCTATTGCTCTTAGCGTGATTATATGTAGCCTATATAACCTTCCTCGATAAATGGGCTATCTTATACTGAAAAAAAAATTCAAATCAGACCAGTAGTTCCTGAAATTAGCGCGTTCAATCAAACAAACAAAGAAACAAACTTATCAGCTTTATATAATATATATATATATATATATATATATATATATATATATATATATATATATATAAAATATATATAAGATAAAACTCTCTCACCGACAACACACCCTGTCAAAATCTCAAAAAATCTAAATTAGTTCTATTTCACTTCTTTCATCCCCCTAACTTGGTTTTAGCATTTTTTTTTTCATTGTACAAAAATTCGACCTCTACAGTTTTATTATATGTATAGATATAGTCTTTGACATACATTATTATGGCCGAATTTCGAGCACTGGCGACCTAGTTATTATCAATTTCCCTTTTTATATGTTTTTAAAGAGCGACTGATAAAATAGAAACTTAAAAACCGGGGAGGAGATCTTAAAACAAAGTCGTGCCCCTATTTCTTATTTCCAACATTGTATTGAATGAAATAATTGGATGATACCGTTTGAATAGCTAATTGGTTTGTTTTCATTCAGAGCAACCGTTGATTGATCATTCTGTTGATTTAATTAAATTAGCGGTTAAAACTTTTGTTTTGAATGCCAATAACGCGTCATTGCTTTGATTTATATAATATTATGCTAAATACTCATGAATTCGTTTTTCAACAACATATTTGTATGATATTGACGTTGTCGGCCAAGCGCGGTCCTCTGCTGGAAGTAAGCTTCTCGAAGATTAAAAAAAAATTTAAGAAAACCTAGCATATTTTATAATTATGTTAATTATATTCCATATGTTATTAATATGCTCTCCAATAGCACTTCACATTTTATTTTAATAATAATTTATTTACTTTTACATATAGTAAAAGAAAAGAATTAAGGTGGAGGTGATGTACTAAAGTTTGTTTAGTCATTATATTTGAATTTGCCAATGGCCATAGAAAATATGTCAATTTCAACGAATTGTTTATTGTACGAATCTACCATTCAGCGAAGAGGTGCGCCTAAATCCAGTATTAGTACAATTACCCAAAGCAAATAAGTAAAGTGACATCTGCGCACCTCCCGTTTTATTACAGTTCTAGGTACGGTATAATATATGTGTCACACAAGATCTATACAATTGAAGTAGTTTTTGACTATCTTATAAAGAATTTTAACTTCTAAATACGGTCGTCTAGATTCAAGTGTTAGCATTTTATATTTATCAAGTAGTAGTATGTTAGATATGTTTTGTTATACCTGTAGTACACAGCACGTAGGATTTTTTTTTGAACATTTTCAATACCCTATATTTATGACTAGCTGATCCGTGCCCACTTCGCGGGGCATCAGAAAAAAAAACAAGAAATACTTTGTATTAATCACAATCAAATATACCCTATGTCAGTCAGGAATAATGTAGCTTTCCACTGATGAAAGAATTTTCGAAATCGGTTTAGTAGATCCAGAGATTGCCCTCCCTACAACGTCACAAACTTTACTTCTTTATAATATTAGTATAGATAATAACGATTGTCCCATATACCTCTGATCTCTCTCGGCCTTCTCATCCAGCCCTAATCGAGAACATCACAAACGTCGCTACACCGGACTAGAGGGTATTTTACATTCATTCTTCTGGAACGCGGTCTCCACTTCAGGACTGGAGGATGTTAACCGTTCTCTTAAAATACGGTTTTCGACGCACATTCCGAGACGCGAAACGTGATTCTTTAGATTACGCAAATCCATTACCCCTGTAGTTGCATCACAGTTTTGTTACATACCATCAGCAAAACTACTATTACGTGTTAGTCACAATAATAATAATTTCGTACGCGGTATATGGACCAGATTTAATTTAAACAATCAAGTGTTAAATATACCGTTATTCAAACCGGATGTGAGCTACCTAACCCTGACCTCGTTACATTCTCAAGATCCGTGGAACAAGCGAAATTCTCGAACATTTTATGTGACTGTAATTGACGGGTAATCTTGCCTATAGCCGCCCGCCATTGGGAGCGCTCAGTTTAGTTCGGTCGTATGTCGAAACACTTCGCAGTTTCTGTCCGCTGGTTCTTTAATTAAAGTTTTAGTCTCATATTAAATTTGCAATTATATGAGAAAATAAAAGAATAATTCATAATTGTATTTTTTATTTCAAAAATGTACAACTTCGTTTATAATTTAATTAATTTTAATTAAGTACATGCACGACTCTGAAAATTATCTCAAATATTTAATAATTTTATTTCAGTGTAGTTTTAGTTCTGCAATGAACGCGAAATTCAAATAAAATATTAATTAAACCTATATTACACTGTTTATTTCTGTCATTCAATTTAGATGAGTCAACTAACGTGATCCATATATATTATAATCTTTCAACTTCATTGAATACCCTTTCAGTTCTATGCCTTTTACTCATATTCATTCAATTTGGTTGATCCGTCTAATATCAGCATTAAATAACTCTTTTTGTACAATAAAAATGATAGATAAGTCAGGGCATGACACAATTAGAAAGTGGAGACCATTTCAATCGAACTATATAACCCTTTTTACAAAGTGAAATTCATTTACGAATTGATAACCGCGCAAGGAGTGCGTTGTGAGAGAGATATCCTTCCCGGCTCGCTTAGTCGCAATACCTAATTACCTACTAACAATCAGGTGGTCTTTCCATCGTCATTGCTAGGGACGTGAGTAGACGGCATAGCAACTCCAGGAACCCCGACAACACCAGCCGGCAGGGCTTATGCTGACCGTGGAAATCAAGCTTCCGGCAGTGTACCCACTGTGGCTGCTATTAATACCTCACTTGTACGATATAAATTGCTTTATGCATACCCCACTGCCCTTTTTTATGGCTGAAGAACAGCAGACAGGCTAACGGCCCAACTGTGATGGATAGTGGTTGCCGTCGCCTATGGTTATTAGCAATACCAGTGGTGCTGCTAATGTGCTGCCGGTCTTGAAGGAAAAACTGGTACCTGGCCACCGGTGCCGAAACACAACTCAAGGTTGTTATGGCGGCATGCTCTATATCAGAGGTGGTAGCCATCCAGACAGTTAAACAGGCTACAGCCTGGCTGTAGATTGTTTTGTCGCCTCTTACGACAGGCCCCCGGTCGCAGGAAATTGTTTTCTTTTTTCGTTCCTACACAGAGAAAATATATATAACTCCGGCTCGGGGATAGATATTAAAGTATCGTGAGACTCGTGTCCATTACTGGATACCCACTAGTACAATCCCGGTGTATTTTCTACTTAGAAGTTAGGTGGTCGGACAATAGATTAGCCAACCCTCGTGACCGTAGTCTCGTAAGTCAGGTCAATGTTAATCAAGTTTACTCGCAAGTCATTTGCATACAGAAATTTTCCTTTTTAACCGACTTCGAGGAGGAGGAGGAGGTTCTCAATTCGTCGGGTTTTTTTTTATTTGCTTTTTTTTATGTATTTTCGCCGATAACTCCGTGATTTATGATCCGATTTACGTGATTCTTTTTTTGTTCGACGCGGAATAGCTTCCAATTGGTCCCCTAAAAATTTTACATAGTTTGGCCCAGTAGTTTTCATTTTATGAATATTTTTCATGGAAATAATTTTCACTCCGTTTCATATGTACACCGATTACTCTGAGATTTATGATTCCATTTACGTGATTCTATTTTTGTTCGACGCGGAATAGCTGCCATGTGGTCCCCTAAAAATTTGACATAGTTTGTCCCAGTAGTTTTCATTTTACGAACATTTTTTTGTTCCCGGTTCTTGGGACCTATATTTTTTAAGAAGCGCGGCACCATTCGTATGTCCTCCCATACATAGCTAGACACTAAAAAGTAACAAATAAAAAATAAAACTTCGTTTAAAAAAACCGCCTTCAAAAACGAAAAAACTATAATGTATAAAATAACTTCTTAAGCTATTATTATTAATATATATTATCTAAAACATCTTGAAGTCGGTGCAAAGTAAAACATAAAAATTACTATATTTTGAAAATTACTAAGCACCGACTTTAAGATGTTTTAGATAATATATATTAATAATAATAGCTTAAGAAATAAGTTATTTTATACATTTTAGTTTTTTCGTTTATGAAGTCGGTTTTTTTAAAGGAAGTTTTTAATTATATAACAAGAAATAAACACACCAAGATTAAATTCCATTCATTTGATTAGACACGAGAAAATGAAAGTGGAAATTTCTCGGCGTGTATGCGTAAAAGTGATCTTATTCTTGCCAAGGAAAACACTGATATGATGATTATGTGTATATAAATTGTAAAAAGACGAATAACTTAATTTAAATTTAAGATTTTCATTTTCTACTATTATAAAGTGAACGTAAACATTTTCTTAAATACTCTATGATGTAATACTGATCAATAAAGCTGTAATTCAATCATTTACTACATTACATATACATATATTACATTCAAAGTACGGTTTTCATCAGTACAGTCACTTGGTAAAGTACGTAGGTAACACATTGTAAAGTTCCAAATCCTATGTGACCAGATTGTGCCACAGGATTTATTCTAAAAATATTCATTTTTCAATAGGTTGACTGTCTGTGTTATTCCTATGATGACGTCTACTAAAAAGTGTCTGAAATATCGAGTTCAAATAAATAGATCAATTGCCATACCATCTCTACTAAGTTTTGGGATAGGGGATAGGCCGCAGGCTAGCTTGATTCAAAGATGATGTCGTGCCAGTGGTGTTATAAGAAAGCGGTTCCACGGTTTCGAAAGAGTGCTCTGCATGTAAACAGGATTGAATGCTAGGGATGAAAAAGGTTGAAACATAATCACGCTTAAAACTATTAAAAGTTATTTTAATTAGTATTACATACATACATACATACATAACTTCACGCCAGGTCCCTTGCGGGGTAGGCACGAACAACAGAGCGCCATACAGGCTTATTCTTACACACCTCACTTGCTTCTTTGACATTCATAGCTCTTGTCATGCACGCTCGTCTGTTCTTAGGGCTCCTGACATCACCTTCTGCTAATACACGATCAATTTGATCATGGAAGGTGTGTCGTGGCCTTCCGCGACTTCTGCATCCATCCACTTTTGCATTGTATATCTGTTTAGTCATTCTTTCATCATACATTCTTTCCACATGCCCGAACCACCGGAGCATTCCTTTCCTTACCTTCACCCCGACACTCTCTTTCAGAGGTAATAGTATTAGTAAAAGTAATTAGTATTCCCCTTGATAATGCATTTATAATAATAAAATACTCTGAAGAGCGTCTGCTAAGGTAACTAATCAAATAGTACTTAATATTGGAAGGTAATGTCCTTTTAGTTAACTCCTGTAGTTATATATATTTCGTATTACATAATATACTAGAAAGTAATAAGAGACGAGATCTTTTATAGGATATGGGCCGTAGAATTAAAGCTTTATATAAAGTGCTTCTTGCTAAATAGAACTGGTTACCGGACGTCTCTTGTCGCCATGTGATGTTAATTCGCCCTATTTTATTCAGTCGTTGTTTCTTAGTCCTGTCTCATGATGCCTCGCTTATCTATGTGAAGCGGCCTTTCTAGCAAAATCGTATTGTAACGTTTTTTAAATGATCTACAGCTTCTCTTACCAATAACTAATAAAGCCAAATTATCTAATAAATCCTATTTGGTATTTATGTTACAAAATCAAATATTGAATTAAAACGGCATAATGATTCTGCAAAAGATGCCATGCAAACCTCTGTTCATATTCGGGTCGGATTGATTGGCCTCGTCTAAATTAGCGTTTATGAGAATGAAAATTAAATTTTGTATTCGAATTCTGAGAACCAGAACAGCACTTCCTACAAGATATCTTTCCCACGTGGCGTGGCAGCAGCACTACATATTTGTATTGTATTCAATAACGGGTAGTATTAGTTGCTAAGCGCCAATGACACATGGACAGCGTCGGTCGGCATGCACGATTAACGAATTAGATGTAAATATTGTAAGCGTTTGTTAAAGAATAATGTTGTATATATTTCTGAATTTCTTACAAGTACTTTTAGCTCATATTCCTCATATTGTAAGTGATTTGAGTTTCGTGGTCAAATAACAAAAATGGAATTCTTATCATTTCTTTAATGGGGATACGGGAAAGTGTATTCTATATCCCGCCTCTATTATAATGATATACAGAAATATTGACAAAAAAATGGAGGTGACTGATAAAAAGGAAATTCAGTGCAGATGAAAGTATATGGTATAATTAGAACATTTTATGCTTTACTACACGCAGTAGAAGTATAATGATAACAGTGACCCTTCGTAACTATTCGTAATGTGCAATTATGTAACCCTCGCTGAGCGTGTACGACACATACTTAGTCGATTGTCTCAGGAATTGAAACGTTTGTAACATGTTAGTCATTATTCACAAAAGTATTGTTTACATAATAAAGAACAAATTTAGGAACTTCATGTCTCTCTCTTTTCTTTCATCACATCCCAATTTATTGGGGTCGGCACAATATGTCTTTTCCTTCTATTCTGACATACATCTTCTGTCCCACCACAAATCATCATATCATCCTTCACCCAATCCATCTATCTTTGTTTTTTACCTTTACATTTTTGTACCCATCCATCTTGTAGTTTAACATTCTTTTTGTCACGTGCCTTTCATCCTTTCTCATTATATGCCCACACCACCTTAATGTTATTCCTCTCAATTTTTCAGTCACGGGTGCAACTTTCAAAGATTATGTACCTATTTTTCACCTTATCCATTCTTGTAACACCACGCATCTATCTCAACATTCTCATCTCAGCTGAGTGGAGACGTTTGTGGTTTATCACTAGTGATTAAGGAACTTCATGTAACAGACTTTAATATTTGTTTAAAATTGATATTTATATAGCTATGTAAAGAACCTCATATCCACATCCAGGCAGTGCCTTCAGTGACATACTGCCGGTACGTTCAGATGTTTGTGGGACATTAACACGGAAATTAGTATTTACTCATTTTTCTATAACGAACTCTGAGTTAGAAAGTTTCCAACATTATCATCAGGTGGGCCGATAATTTAATTTTGACAATGGTGATTCTTCAAACTTCTGATTTTACGATAGAAGAAGGAAAAGTTAGGTATAGCAGAAGGAAATAAGACCAAGAAGTAGACACTATCATTTCACGCGGGAAAATGACCGATAAACTTGGATGTCTGTGATATTTAGTCACTTGCAGATTCATGTAACGAATATGAAAACTGTCTAAATATGGTGAAACCTTACTCAATGTCTAAAATCTACTAGTATATCTAGACACGTGTCAATTTCATAAAGCAATTCTCCGAGAGAGGCTGTATTAAAGCTCCCGGAGAAAGCTTCATCGGCAACAAGAAGGCATCTCTTAACCGAAGAAGTCTACTTTCACCTTTGACAGTCTATGTGATTCAGTGGTCTTAGCGCTGCTCCACATAGTTCACTGGAACGCACAAGCTCCGGGCTCGATTTCTGATAGGATAAATTTCGTTAATTACCTTTCACTTATTTATGGAATCCGCCTCTGAGTTGTCTACTGTACATTTTCTATGACAGCCTAATAATTAATATTGGTTAGTTGTATTCTATTCTACCTATAATGGCTAACAATAATATATATTAGTAGAATACTGATCCTACGTCACCATCTTTATGGGTAAGATGTTTGCTAAACCTAATTTGACGATTGTGCAATAGACAATCAATCAAAGACAATGTGTTTGAGTCTATTATTGTCGAAGAGTTTTCATTAGAAACGTTGAATAAAGGGCAAATAATTTCTTAAAGTTTGCGGCTACCCTTTTCAAATGTGAATACAACTGTATGAATCTGGTATTATTCATACAATTGTTTTCGGAAATGTTTGAACGTGGCATTGGTTTCCGAAGGTTAATAAACTCGATTCTTCTATGAACACAAAGGATTAAAAGAAAAAATGTTTACTTGGAAATTTGCACTTGTATTTTTGTTCTAACGATTAGTTAATTCGTCCAAACTGGTCTTGCTATTAATAGTAAAATTTTGCATCACTCCTCCACGTTATACTATTCTGTATTTCTATTTATAATATAGCTTAGAATGCAGATTACATATATCAGTTGTTTTTTAAGTGGAAGTTATAGCTGAGCCACTTATAAAATTGCTGTTAAAGGCAATTTAGAATTAAGGAAAAGTGTAGCGGCTTCATAGCAATGACGTATGTAGGTTAGAATCCTTGTGAAAATAATCACTTTTATAACTAGCCGGAGTTGGTTTTTCCTAATAAATACCTTATAGAAGTCTTCAGTTAAGTAGTGTGAATGGGTTTGGCCTATGCAAACGTGCTCTATTCAAATGTAAAAAAACATGCGTCTTTTAGGCGGTTTTACAGGTTATAATAGAGTAAATAAATTCAGCTTATAAAGTGAGACTGCTGGGTCTTAGCCTCTCTGTTTTAAAGGAACAGACAGTATAGCCGCCACGCTAGTCAAAGCGAACTTGCGGGTTCCACGTATTCGGTATTCTCGATGTGTAGGTTTCCTCACGATGTTTTCGTTTACTCTCGGCATGTGCCAATTCTTACATAATGCACTTTAGTTCGTTAGTATTTTCTAACCGGTGCATACTTGGCGACTACTATTCGAACCCATTGCCGGGAAACTCTTTCCCGATTCCTTCGACCTGTGTGTCTTTAAGGTCCTTATTATTAAGTGCCTTCTAGGAAAGGATCTCCGTCTTAGACTTCGATCTCCGCTCAACATCACGCGAGATTATGGTAAAACGCGGACCTATAACTACTAGAAAAAAAAGCACTGACGTCATTCGAATGAGGCGCAGGTGTCGTAAGTCACTAAGCTATAACGAGTTCTTTGGCCTAATGTGTGTTGTTATAAATACTACGTGCTGGCTTGAAGGAGCAAATTGTTATCGCCTTAAACAACCGTAGTACGGGTACGGGTGTACCGTTCGTTCCCTTCAAATGATAAGGGCCACCCCCAGCAGTGAAACGTGTATGTGGTGATTTTATAGGAGAAAGTAAATGGTGAAAGGTAAACTGCTTTCAGTGCTCTCTCATTCTACGAAACGCGAATTGCATCTGTCAAGGAATGTAATCGAATTATTGCTATTTAAAGTTTTTAGTGTGCACGGTTCTATCCTAACTAATATTACTAGCGGTCGTCCGTGGTCGAAATTCGACCATAATAATTTATGTCGAAGAGTATACTTCTATAACTACAGATTTCGCCAAGACTACGCTGTTAATATGACTAGAACAATAAACAAAAGTATATGTGCGTGTGTGTGTCAAATATTACGGTAGTGTGTGTAATGTTTTTTTTTCATTTAATGTATTTTTTATGTATTATTAAAAAAATAATAGTACATTATGGTACTAGTGTGTAACATTGGTGATTACCGCCGAGGCGCCATTGAAACTCGAGCCGTAGGCGAGGGTCTTAAGAGACCGAGGACGGTAATCATCAATACACACGTGTATCATACGACGTTTTTCAACACACTTGTGAATAAAATAACAACAAAAACTCATTTTATTTAGTAGATAACAATTTTCCTATGCGCGCGCATTGCGATCGGCCACAGACTAAAGGGATGAGGTTTTTTTATTTTTATTTTCCGCGCATAGGGTTTGCGCCTATTCTGCCACGTACAAAATGGGAATTTAAAGTTCTCTTTTATTACAGAGAAAAAAAAGTTATATATTAGTGAAAGTTTTATTTATTAAACACGTACGAGTTAAAATTATCTATTTAAATAAGAAGTTGCATGAAATGAGCAAGCAATAGGAACATTAATTTATTTGTTCTATAGAACACGATCTTTTTTTTGAATAAAAACTTTTTTAAGAACAAAGCAACTCAACCAATAAAATTAAAAAAAAATCTATAACTCGCTAGTGAGTTATAACTTTTTTTAGTCACAGTTTGATTATGGGTGTGATTCTGTGCCTAATTGCGGTGACCATAGAGCCACTTTATGAGCAAGTGTGTTGATATTCTTTTTCAACACACTTGCTCATAAAGTGGCTCTTATTGGTTGAGTTGCTTTGTTCTTAAAAAAGTTTTTATTAAAAAAAAAGATTGTGTTCTATAGAACAAATAAATTAATGATCCTATTGCTTGCTCATTTCATGCAACTTCTTATTTAAATAGATAATTTTAACTCGTACGTGTTTAATAAATAAAACTTTCAGTCATATATAACTTTTTTTTTCTCTGTAATAAAAGAGAACTTTAAATTCCCCATTTTGTACGTGGCAGAATAGGTCTCTTGCTCATACCTTTACTCTGTGGCCGATCGCAATGCGCGCGCATAGGAAAACTGTTATCTACTAAATAAAATGAGTTTGTGTTGTTATTTTATTCACAAGTGTGTTGAAAAACGTCGTATGATACACGTGTGTATTGATGATTACCGTTCTCGGCTCTCTTAAGACCCTCGTCTACGGCTCGAGTCTCAAGGGCGCCTCGGCGGTAATCACCAATGTTACACACTAGTACCATAATGTACTATTCTATATAAACTATAAGTGTGCGAAAATTCATACTCCTCTGTCCGCGCAATTTTCGTAAAAAGGGGTACAAAGTTTTTGCTTCACGTATTAACATATTTTATAGATAAACGCAAATGTGAGTTTGTTTGTGACGCTTTCACGCCTTACAACGCAATAGATTGTCATGAAATTTTCCATACTCATTATCAGGGGTATAGAAAACGACATAGGGTACCTTTCATCTAGGAAAAAGTACTATTCCCGAGGGATAGACGAATAGAGCCGAAAAGATCAAGTCCAGATCGCGTTGTATTGGCGCTGCCGTTGCAACTTACAAATATCCGTCATGGCAACGAAAATGACTACGCGATTTTAATGTATTTTTTATCTTGCTCTCACAGTTAGTTCCACTTTCGCTGTTTATTGTAGATTACGGGTATTTTGAATTGAAAATTAAGTTTGACCTATCTAACGGGGGCATGTGGTACTCCTAACGACATGTCCTTCACTCTTTCTGCAAAATTTGCATAAATAAACAATTTGTTATGACCGATAAAGGAGTTGTTTTTAACTATTAGTAGTTTGAATCGTATTATTATTACTATGATCACAAACTTGCTCGCATATTAAATAAGTAAACGCCCATGTTTCTAAGGGAATGCAGCATTTGCATTCCCTTACAAACATGGGTGTTTACACTACACTTATTTTCGCGATATTTTCTGCTTATTTTTTTATTTAAATTTCCATGAATTTAATTCATATATATTTATTTATACCTTACCTGATCACATATCAGTAACTTATCTTGCTTTGATAATTATCGTTTGTATTTTATTTATTATCTCCCTTATAAACTCTTCTGACCTCAAAAGAGATGTCTGAATTATCTAAAGACAGGAAGATATCGCTATTATAATCCACAAAAGTATTCCATTTTAACTATCATTGCTCTAAAACTAACATTTTAACCATACGCTAGAATACCGATAGATACCATTCAGTATGCAATTTGTTATGTAAACAATTATGACTATTTGATATATTATTCAAGTTTTCTAGCACAAAAAATGTTTTATTGCCAAGTGCAGAGAGAATTATTATATACATCGAAAGGATGACTCACTAAGAGGCATCCCTAGAATGTTGTCCCCAACTGTGATGTGAAATGTTTTTCAAAGTGCTACCAAAGAATGCACTTAAAATGTCTCAATTTAGAGTAAGCCCATATTTTTACTAATATCTTTGAAAAAGTACCTAGGGTAAGGTAGTGTGCAACTTGTTAACGTTCATATTACACTACAGATTCAAAAATTGGCAACATCTATATTAATGAGCATGCGTTTATTTGAATATAACTGATCTTCTGTTAGTAATTATAGCAGCAGTACGTTTATTTGAAATTGTCCAAATTTATAATTAGTATAGTGTAAATTGTCGGGGTCTGTTCACCTATACAAAATGTAAATCCTTATGATGATATCTCTTTTAGCTAGATGTAATATTTATAATAGGTATATTCTATTCTCATATTTCTCCAAGTAAAAACTCGGGGTAAATATTATGTAGTTCATGGGTATTTTCAGAACAAAACAAAACGATGGATGGACTGCGTGAAGGATGATATGATGATTTGTGATGTGACAGAAGATGTATGTCAGAATAGAAGAGTGTGGAAGGAAAAGACATATTGTGCCGACCCCAATTAATTGGTATATGGTGAAAAAAAGAGGGTATTTTCAGAAGCTTTGTAGACATCACGTAGATGAATAACAAAAATGGGGCCTATGAAAACCTATCCTGTCCGTGGACAGACAAGACGCTTGACATTTTTTTATTCGATCTATAACATCAAGACTCGTCTGATTTATAGTGAACAACAACAAAAAATCACTTCTATCCAACCATGAAAATTATTATAACCAATTCAAATTCAGATGCTATTTATAGCCGATATATCTATCCTGAAGCTCGTGGGTATTATAAATTTTAGATAAAAAGTGAACTAATAAATATTGTTTTTCTCAAAACTCGCTCTTTACAAGACTTGCAGTGTAACGAACATTTATTTTTGGACGAATTCAACATTACCGACACATTTTAACCGGGGCATAATTTCAGCTCGAGTACCGATGAATCACGCTGTCCATTACCTTTTAAAGAGGCTTGGGGTCATCGCCTTTGCCATTAATATGTAAAGAACCTATAAACGTCCCGTTCCTGGGCACGCGCCGTTCTGTTTGACAAAACATCGTAATGCTGCGTCTACATTCGTGACGTTTTGGCTGGCCTTCAAGCCGATGCGTTGGAACGACGCTCTAGTTAGAAATTTACTCCGCTCCTTTGTATGATATGCGGTGTTCCAAAAAACCTATAGTAATTTATTAATAACATAATTTTGGTTATTATTTAATTTTTATTTAATCAATAAGATATAAATATAATTTACTAAACAGTTTATTATTCAACGCGTTATCATTACAATACAGAGTAGAAATGCGGCCAGCATTTTGGGAACGCTCCCCACCGACAGTGGCCTGGAATTCACTTTTTATCTATAAGTATGCATACTATTGAATACAATGTAAGAAAACTTAACTTATTTGTATTGTATTCTACCCATAGTCCCTCAAGACTATAAGTAGAATACTGAGCCCAGATCACCGTCTTCTATGGGTAAGGTGCCCAGAAGGCTGGCTACATTTCCTCGCTGGATCGCCATACTGATCCGATGGCCGAGGTAGGCAGCAGCCTTCTGATCACCTGAAGAGTCCATGAGTCGTTTTGATAAATTTTGGTAGAGGCTCGTGGCTTCAGGACCCCCACGGTCCAAGCTTGTCGTCAGTAAACGGCACAAACATATAACTCTCGCTGAGGGTTGCATATTTGCGCCGCTTGAGTGATTCCGCTGTTTCCGCCGCCGAACCGGCCGATCTAGACATGTTTGGTACACTGGATGTGTGGCCAACGTGGGCGAATAAAGCCTTCCTACTTTCGTCTACTGGCCGGCAGGTCAGATTTCATCTACATTAATTGAAACTATCCTGGGATAGAGAGGAAAATGTCGTCATAAAGTATACATTTTAAATCCTATTTAATCTAGTTATATAGTTCAATATTAAATGTTTTGTATGATATGTTCATATCAAACGCATAAATATAAATATTATAAATGATTGTTATTTGATTCCTGTCACTAGCCGTCACATATAATAGTAGTTTTATTTTTAGATATTTTATATACTACTAGCTGTACCCGGCAGACGTTGTCTTGCCCTTAAAAAATAAAAATGTAGAAACCGATTACAGCCGATTAAAATTAATTTAAAAGAAATGCGCATGTGTCCATTGGCATTTTCACTATCTTTTAAGACGTGTTCACATGTGTAAGCGACACTTACATTAATGATGTTTTATTCTTATACATATAAATAAGTAGGTACATCGAACTGTAGAAAATTGTGTCTTAACTTTCTTTTATTTATGACTTGATCTAAATAAGATAACATCAAAACGTGAGAGAAGAATAACTTTGGCGCCAACTAAATGTAATAATTGAGAAGCTTCCAGAGCTATTTTTTTTCTGCGCATTTGTCATGCCTAATATTCTCCGTTATGTGAACGAAGCTTTATCATTTAACTTTTTACGATGGAGCCGTCAAATAGTTCTTCCTGATGATTAACTTGGCGCATCCCGGATAGTGCGGTTTGCTCGAAATAAACTACTATTAATAGTATTTTTTTACTCTCAGTCTTCCGGGTTGTGATTTGTTTATATTTTGTAAACATTAGCCATTTCTACTTTTGTTTTATTGAACTTTTTTTCTATTTATAATAATATAAATAAATGCAATAACAGCCCATAAATGTCCCACTGCTGGGCTCGGGGCTCCCGTTATAGGGAACGGACAGTATACACGCCACGCTTGTCCAAGGCGGCTTGGCAGCTTTGGTTGCATTACGATGTTTTCCTTCCCCGTTGTTAGCACGTGGTAATTGTAACAATATGCACATTAGGTCGGAAATCTGCCTAAGCGGTGCAATGCGTCTCGGCCAGGATTGAACCCGTGCCCTTTGAGTTTGGAACGCTTGTTATAGCCATTACACTACCACAATTTTTTCTACTTAGTTACAGGTTTTAGCGTTCAAATTCGGGTCAGTTAATTTAAACTCAGTTTGGGGCTGAATGATTAAATTTGTTTACGGCATAGAATATTAATTATTAAACATGTTTTCAATTATAAAATAGTTCGACATGTTCTTACTCGTAGGACATACAAATACTCTATATATAATTATGTCTTATAAATGGAATAACCGTATTATTGAACGAATTATTATTGATGTAAAAAATAATAATATGAAATTAAGTAAAAGAGATAAGTAATTCAAAATTGTGATTAATATGAAATAATTCACGCACATAGGGTCAACTATATCTGGATGCCAGCAAGGCGAATCGTTAGTACCGGCCATTTTTAGTTTAGCAATTCATCCCATCATTACACGTTTGAAATCCAAATTTAATGTATGGTATCTAGATGATGGCACTTTAGGAGGTGAAATAGATGACGTTTTGGAAGATTTGACCATTCTAAAAAAAGAACTTAAAACCATGGGACTTGAAATAAATTTAAACAAATGCGAATATTATGTCCGCAACACAGAACGTAAAACTGAAATAATCTCTTAGACTGAATACAATAGTACCAGGAATTAAATTAGTAAAAAAATCCTCACTTCACCTTCTAGGTGCCCCAATCTTCGACGAGTCAATACCTAACTACGTCGAAGAAAATATTAAAAAATTTCGTGAAAGCTCAGATCGTTTACTCCAAATTAATACACATATGGCCTACACTATCATCCAATACTGCCTTTTCGTGCCCAAATTTACATACGCCCTCCGATGTTGCCAACTCTGGAAACAAACCTCTCTTTTACAGACGTTGGACAACATCGTGAGGGATACCCTCATATCTATCATAAATTTAGAAATGGACGACCGAGCATGGTCACTGTGTTCTCTGCCGGTGAGACTGGGTGGCCTCGGCGTCCGCAAAATCTCCAGTGTCGCTCTGCCAGCTTTTCTGTCATCAGCTTACAGTACGAGTGATTAAGTAATCAAAATTTTACAAAAGACCAATTTGCAGTTCGAAATTCCCTATTTAACCGATTCCAGACGAGTATGGTCAATGGCTTGCCCTAACGTCAACGTACCTACTGTCTACTTCACAGCATGCTTGGGATGGGCCGCTTTGCGAACTTACGCGGGATAATCTTCTACAAACGTGTACCAGTTCAGCAGAGCGCGCTCGCCTCTTAGCCGTCGCTAACTGGGAGTCTGGACAGTGGTTACAAGCACACCTATCATATAATAACACACTTCTGGACAACACCACATTCCGATTAGCCGCAAGTTTACGCCTGGGGGCACCATGTTGCGTACCACATCACTGTCAATGTAGAGTTATGGTAGACCGATGTGGACACCACGAATAACTCGTATAATTTATATATATTTTTTTTAATTTTATGTAAATTATAAATTAGAAATATGCTAAACAAACCTAAAAATAAGTCGGCACATGTTTTTAATATTACCAAATTTTGAAGTACAGTTAGTGCGAACATTTCACATTTTAAATGCTTTGTGATCGGTCGGACTTTATCGGCCATCTTTATTTTCGGTCAGCTTGTTGATGTGACAATACAGTTTCCAGGACAATTTCGTTTTATTTCTATTAAGTTTCTCCTTGTGTTACTTTTTAGTTATTTGTGTCTTGTTTTCCTTTTGTTATATAACAAATAAATGAGACATTAGTAGGCAACCTACGTTTTATTAAATTGTAATAAAGTTTGAGAAATACTAATTTCTTTGTTTCCGCTTTGTCTCGTGCTAAATATGAACGTGCTGAATATGATATAGCTAAACACTTCGCTCAGTGTTTTGCTTTTGCAAATTGTCTTTATCTAAACATTGCAAGACGCTTTGAACTTCCCGTTCTCGTGGTAACTTTGGAATAAAAATTGTATTAAAATAATCTTCTATTAAAATGCAACGTTATATAGAAATTTAAAAGTCTATTTAATATTTTCAATGTTTTCCACTACAAACATGCGCAGCTTAATTATATATATATGGAAACTGTGTTGTCATTTAAACAGTTGAATTGAATAATATTCTTTATTGCACGCACGCATCTTCCAATATAAATTGATACAATTGTAATGAAAAGTACTATGGCCGGTCTTATCGCTGGAAACGACCATTTCTTCCAGATAGCCGTTGGATGCAATAGATATAAGTGAATACTTTCATTGAAACTTAATATTTCCTTGGCACAGAACCATAGACCCGAAGCCGTGCAATCCTCGCACACTTCAGAAGCCGAAGCGCGGCGGTGGTTACCCCAAGGTGTTCCTTGGCGGTCTGCCGTCGAACGTGACCGAGACTGACCTTAGGGTGTTCTTCGGGCGCTACGGCAAAGTTATGGAGGTCGTCATCATGTACGACCAGGAGAAGAAGAAATCAAGAGGTAAGTTGTCTTGCGACATTCGGCCTTTGCTCGCTTACAGTTTCAATTACAGCGGTTAAGGGATTTTTAAATCCAATTTTTACTCCCTCGATGATCACTCGTAGTATATGCCATAAACCCTGGCTAGTTTTCATGTAGTAATTCATAATTATGATTTTAAATCGTTCTTCGCAAACAGAAAGTTTATTTTATTTTATTGTGTGTGTAGTTCACACGCAGTAGAGGTGAAACTTCAGAGAATATACTCACGGATAATTACGAATATTCTCCAACTTTTATTAATATAAATGTAATTCCTTTAGCCTACATCCGTCAACATTATAATTCAAAATAAACTACTTAAGTATCACTTTCAATTTTTCACTGTTTTGGTCAAAAAATATTATTATCATTTATACGTAATAAATGAATGATATATTCACCCATATCATTCATTTATACATGTATGGGCTATGGAGTGACACCCATACAACTGGTGATGATGAGTGAGAATGATGATATTTATAGAATGTGGTGATAAATGATGATTGATATAATTGACTAATATAAGATAATATAATAATTAATGTGCTGTACGCGACACGTGAGAGCGACCAAGCCTGTTCGCTACTTGATTCGAACATCATAAGTATGGGTTTTTTTTTATGTAAGACCCATACATAATGTACGTGGCCCGTACAATACATACTTAGAACCTACGCACAAATGTGCACATGCGTATGTAGTATACTTAATTTTACAGCCTCTTAATTTATTGTTATTCTTATGTTTAAATTATTTTAGAAAGCTAAGTAACCTATCCACTTTCAGGCAGTGCCTCCAATCTCATCTGTTGTTGGCACGTTCAAATGTTTGTGGGATATAAATAGGCAAATAAGCATATACTTATTGACTTGTATTGAGTTTTAAGTCTACAAAATTTGCAACAACTATACATAGATTGATTTTATATAACGTAATCTAATGTAAATTTGTTTGAATGTTTGTTTCTACTTCTTCTGCTAAATGTATTGGTGTTACTTTGACAATTAACTTATTATAATGCCTAGTCCTTTATACATGTAGCTTTGAAGACAAGAGAGCATCATAATATTTTCATCTCGAAAAATGGGATAGTTTTCACGGTTCCGAAATGTATGTGAATGATCTTGTTTTAGAAATGTTCAATATATGAGTTATATGTTCATTTGTTATATTTGATACCTGCTTCTAACAGAGCGGTTAGCAAATATTAAAAACTATACTAATTAATTATTTGTAATATAAGATAAATGTTTGAATAGCATCACCGTTTCACCTATAAGCACCACTGTGAAGCGCCGGCCATGTATTTGCTCCTCCCTTTATTTATTACTTGCATGTGCCACGGAAACTTCGTTGGTGTTGTCATGATGACGACGTATATGTTAGTGAATTGCAATGGCGGCATCAAAAATTCGCGACCGCAGCGCCGGCTTTTCGGCTATATTTGGCGATACCACGTAAATGATATTTATCGGGATAAAAAGCAGCCCATGTGGTGACTTGGCTGGGTTATGGAATGCACTACCAGAGTCCGTGTTTCCCGAAAAGTACAATCCGGGTACCTTCAAGTATCGTGTGAATAGGTACTATGTAGGTGAGCGGTGCTCCAACTTCGACCGCATCTTCGTCCGACATTAGGCCTGATCGTGGTCAAGCGCGAACCTATTTATCATAAGAAAAATATATAACTGATAATAATAATAAATGTATAACAACAAAACAAAAACAAATATAACTGGACACGGCCCGTATCGTGAGGAGTTTCCTATCTCTGGAGCCTTAACCACCGGTAACTTGGACCCTAGGCCCCGCTATCGGCGGACATCGCTTTTATACATATTTTTTTGGATATATGTTTTTTTATATAGCATATATTTAAAAATAAATTAAAGAATTTGAGACCAAATAAATATGTGAATATAACTAATAATATTAATAATAAATATATAACTAATAATATTAATAATAAATATGTAACTAATAATAATAAAATAAATATATAGCTAGCTCTATGTCGAGTTTTATTTAAATCTGTTCAATAGTTTTCAATTGATGCTCTAACAGACACAAAAATTCTAAAAGCTGCATTTTTTTAAATCTGTTGGCCGGATTAGCCTAAATTCCCATAATTTTTTTTCTCATTTTTAAATTCCAACACATAATGTGCGTGACATTCTATTGAAATCGTTATCTCTGTTGCAATTTAATAACATTTCGCGACTACTAAACTTTTAATCTTATCATGTTATGCCTTAATCCATTGTATTCTATTTAATTCGATTTAATTGTTACAGGCTTTGGGTTCCTGTCTTTTGAGGACGAGATGTCTGTTGAGAGGGTGACTCAGGAACACTTCATCAATCTCAACGGGAAACAGGTATTGTTTTAAATATAACATTATATTTTTTGTTTGTGTTTTAATTAATATAAGTGTTTAAGAATAGCTGATTGAAGACGCTTTTACGGAGGGATTTTATAGTTTACAAAATGCCAATTTTCTATGACGTCACCGTGCACAATATGAGAGCGAACGAAAATGGCGACGTTTAAATTACGCTAATCTGATTGCAGTTTTCAAATATTTATTCTGCTATAGTTCCTGCAATTCAAGAAAACGAGCGAGCTTCATTTTTAGAAAATTTAATATATTTAAGCTTTAAAAACACGGAATTTGAACTATTAATGAAAACCTTCAAATATATTTCCAACTTTGCAAAATACGTTTACAAAATAATTTAAATGGAAAAGTCTCTTACTTCCATTTAAATTATTTACGGAATTGTTGTTTAAATTTACTTAATAATTTCTTGATGTAAAATTGCTAAATATGTGATGTTACATTAGGGGGAGCAGTCCCAAGAATGTGACAACGATGGGGGAGGGGTCAAAAATCATGACATTCGTGTGACGTAATTTGTGGAGGGCCCCAAGATATGACGTCATAACTGGTAACGTTGCACTTGCACCATTAAAAAAACAGACATAGCCAATGACAGCACTAATGTCAAACTATGTCGCTGTCAAGAGAGTTTTAAAAATAAAAAGCTGTGACGGTTCAAAAATATCAGCTGTTACAATTCTTTTATAAATATTATTCCAGACTATTCAAAATTTCCTTTAACGTTATTAAAATACGTGTTCCCGCTGGGGACTAAGGCTACCCTTACTTTACCTATAGTAGAATTATTTTGTCCGTGCAGTTTGGGTCATAAATCAAACTCGGCCTCAGCCCGGCTAGGACGGTGAGCATGTTGCGCGAGCGCAACGCCATTATCGATAAAAACTCATTCTTATCAAAGAAAGATTATCATTCTTATAAAAATCATTATTATCTTTTTTGCTGTTAATTTTAAACATAGATATAAGTATTTATATTAATTTTTGATATAACTTGTTACATTCTAAACTTTGTACTTATAGTTTTTTAATACAATAGATACCTAATTAATAATTTATTTTAAATCATTATTATTCTTATTTTAATACATACATTGTTTTATCTATTTTTTTCTTTCATTTTTATCACTAACCCACAAAATGACAAAACTAAAGGCTTGTGTTTAAACGCCTACCAGAAATACACCTATTTTACTACCAATAAATTCGAAATACCTACTATTGTAGAAATGAAGCTATTTTCCTTTTTATGCTATGCCATAAAAATATATAAACGCCTTTAAAGCTAATTTCAGACCAAATATTTTACATGATCGCTAAATAGATATTACCAATATTTTGTTTCTCCACTTCCAATTTAGTAATTTTTGCTGAGGTAAAAAAGCAAATGGTCGAACGTACAATTATTTTTAATACCAAATATAATATTGCGTATTCCAAACACATGTTGCTTGTTTATTGTTTTATGAATTTGATTAAAACAGGGTGTGGTTTACATATATGTCTCCGGAATCATAAGTAATGAGCGGGGGAGGGGGGAGGGGGGGGGGGAGGAAAACTCACCCCTTCTGTAACTCCTATGTGCGGGAAATGTATAGTTCCTGAGTTATTAATGTTTTTGTCAATCTAACCTCACTTCTGTTTTTCACTAATATATAAGATAAATAGTGAACCAGTCGGTTCTGGCGCTTTGGTCTACACAAAACCTAACCTAACCGACTGTTTAAAACTACACATATTTAAATTTTCGGATACATACAGTCTCCTATTTCGATAAATCCCGTCAAAAAACGTAAATAAACGTCTCGGCGACAAAATTACCAGATCATTGTCGTGAATTTCAAACTTATTAATTAATTGAATATGTATTTTTTCCACTCAAAACCAATTTCAGTTGTTATAAATAAGTCTTAAATATATTCCTAAACACATTAAACTGCAATTTTCGGTTTGAATGTTAGTGTTTTAGTAAAACAATATTTGGTGGGCATTTATCCATTTTGATAAGCAAAAAGAATTTAAATACAAAACATACAATTGTTCTGATGAGTGTATATTTATTTTGGAACGTAAAACGTTGTTTGTTAGGCACCTCGGTATAGAGTGGATTAAATTTATATGAAGTAATATATTTTATTTGGTGCTTAGTCTAAGGGACAAAAAATATTTTTGGTGAGCATTTAAATTGTACCCAAAACTAAATACACTATCGATAACGCTTATCGACAACAATAATGCGCAATCACTATGCCCGCCCATAAGGCCCGTGAGTGGAAGAGAGAGCGAAATACTTCGAATATTTATGACTCAAACTGCACGGACAAAATAATTCTACTATAAGAAAACCTACCAACCAAGCCAACATATACCAGACGCGGACAATTACCGGTCGAGCCAATATTAAGAGCTGTGGCACAAGTTGACTCGAAGAGCTTTCAACGCTCCAACAGGCCAGTGTACTCTTTTGTGAATAGAAGTCCACCGGTTGTCACGGAACAGATTAAATATACTACATGATTATTTTGTATCGCTCAATGACCTATCTAAACCTATTCTGTTGCTAAGAAGGAGGATCTGACTATTCCCCCCTCGTCACAAACTTACTATTCTCCTACAAATTAAGTTTTGGCCTTTGTTACAAATGAAATGAAACTTTATTTGTAAAAATACAGGTAATAGTTATAACTAGGATGGTAGAAAAGTCAGATGTCCTCACTGTATTTGACCTACACATGGTCATTTATTTAAGTGCATGTTAAAAACAAAAAAATCGCAACAATTCTAATAGTATAAAATTAATTGAATCGTTATATTAAAAAAAACAGAAATAAAACAATGTCAACAACAAAATAAATGTCAAAAGCGAAAGATATAAATAAAATGTAAAATAGTATTAAAATATCATGTCTTTGTCATATTTAAGGAAATCATCAATAGAGTATATCAGTTTTTCCAGTAACCATATTTTTAACTTTTTTTTTACATTGATTCAATGGCAGTTCTTTCGGTTAGTTCGATGGAGGTAATTTATTAAATATTCTTATGCACATCACGTAACAGTTTTTCATAAATAGGGTTGTTCTGGGACAAAATCAAATAGTAATCTATCCCAATTTCTTGTAGAGCGACGAATATATATCTACACAATAAGTTGTCCAATTTGATTTGACTGTGAACAGCTACCTTATTCTTTCACGTTGCCTAGAGTGTTCTAGAGTGGGTTAAGGTACGACCGGTGTGTTGCGTTGCAGGTGGAGATAAAGCGCGCCGAGCCCCGCGACGGGTCCGGCAAGCTGGGCTCGGGCGGCGGCGGCGGCATGGGCGGCGGGGGCATGTCCGCGCCGGGCGAGGCGCCGGCCGCCGGGCAGTGGGGCCCGCCCGCCGCGGCGCCCATCAACATGATCCAGGGCCACAACGGCCAGATGGGCGGGCCCCCGATCAACATGCCCATGGCCGGGCCCAACATCATGCAGGGGTATGTCTCCACTGTCCTTTCACGCCATTGACATTATTTGCATGGCGTCGGCGTCAGTGCACAAACTGTATTTTTTTTACATTATGTTTTCGCCGAATTTGTTACATTCAAGGTCAGACAAAAAATATTTAATTACAACGTCCGGCACTGACGCCGACGATATATTGTACAATTAAAACATACTTGTTGCGATAAGAAAAGAACATGGAGGAAGAAATCATAAAGAGGAAAAATTCAAGTTTATTTATTCAAATTTAGCATGATAATTTTAACAGCTCCCGTAGTACCAATTTTGGTATCGTTGTTTTTACTAATTACAAAGTATATAATTAGCTAACTGAATGTTAATTTTTATATGTTCTATTTATTTATACTTAATTTAACCGATTTTCGATAGTCTGTGCTTATTCGTTATTCTTGGCACTTCTATAAGTGATAATAACATTTAAATTAATTTTCTTCATTCTAACCCCTCAAGTTCAATGATGCTATAACTGTATATCAGCATATTAAGTAGCGAAAAATTACGTTAGGATCTCAAGTATAAAAGTAATACTCCTCAAAAACCTAGCAATCACCTTATTATACTTTTTTTTTCATATCTGTAGTAAATACCATATAATGTTCAGTAATGAGCATGAACATGGGATTTTATGTTAGAAAATAACAGGTGATAGATTTCACAGGTTGGAAGTATGTATATTCCACATCCAGGCAGTACTCTCCGCTATATTTGTGGTTGGCACGTTCAGATGTTTGTGGGATATAAATGCAAATAAGCATATACTCATTATTTCTGTGAATTTTGAGTCTACAAGATTTGCAACATTCAGTTGATGGTCATAAAAGTAAAAGAGATGAGTACAAAATATTGTGTGTATAAAGAAAGATACGAAGATTTTTGGTGTTTATAATTATGTATGACAGTTCGCACTCTGGTAATAACGCGTCCGATGTCCGAGACTTAGGGCTCCACTATAATATCGAGGGCTTCATATATATATTCATTCGTTTTTTTTTTTTCATTTTAACCTCTTTCATGGTTTAAGAAAGAGGGAACTAAGGATCTAGAATATTTCCACTGATGCTGTATAATAAAAATGTCTTACTCTATAATACAGTTTTTCTTGACATTAAGACGGAACCACCACAAATTTGTTACTGCACTGTCACACATGGCTAATTGGAAAGCACCACAAATTTGTTGTCAAATACAGATAATTGAAATGAACGTTGAACTCATGCTGTCTTCTTCTAACTACATAGAATTTGTATTAGAATAAAAGAGACGATATAATTGCCTTGATTTTTGCGCAACAATTTTGATGGCAGCTGGCAGATTATGGACAAAAATAATATGAAATTTGACCTCTTGAAGGGTAATACTACGTATGTAGTAATCCGAACCAAAAGGTGTTACTTAAATATTACTGACTTCTTATCTACACACGCTACAGCAACTTAAAAAAAAAAGGTCGATCGCAACTGTCATTTAAGTCCAGTTAATTAAAAATCAGTGTACGGCCTGCCCCGCAAGGGACTTGGCGTGAAGTTATGTATGTATGTATGTATGGCCGCCATTTTGGTGGTAACCGTAGCCGAACACTCAGTACTGTTAGCATCACTGGCCGGCGACTACGCGTACATATCGAGTTGCGGATGACGTCACGTGAATGTTAATTTGACAAGGTTCCAGCGCATTAGCAATTTGCGGGGATAATAGAATATGTTTTGAGTTTGTCGTTCGGTCGCGCGCAGGTACCAGGGCTGGGGCACCTCTCCCGGGCAAACGTCGTACGCGGGCTACGGCGCGGGGGGCGCGGGCGCGGGCCCCGGCAACTACCAGGGCTGGGGCGCGCCGCCCGCCCCGCAGGCGCCGCCGCACGCGCCCGCCTGGCCCGCCACCAACAACTACACGCAGCACACGCAACCGCCCGCGCAGGGATACGGCAGCTATGGTACGCAATACAGATGCATAACGTAGCATTTCATAATTTAATTGATAAGTATTTATTGCTATGACTATAGTAGAATTATTTTGTCCGTGCAGTTTGGGTCATAAAATAAAGCGAGTATTTCGCTCTCTCTTTCACTCACGGGCCTTATGGGCGGGCATAGTGATGCGCATTATTGTTGTCGATAAGCGTTATCGATAGTGTATTTAGTTTTGTCATTTTGCGGGTTAGTTATAAAAATGAAAAAAAAAAATAGTAGATACAACAACGTATTTATTAAAGTAAGAATAATAATGACTTATAATAAATTATTAATTAGGTATCTATGTTAAAAAAAACTATAAGTACAAAAGTTTAGAATGTTTGTTATATTGAAAATAAATATAAATACTTATATCTAAGTTTAAAATTAACAGCCAAAAAGATAATAATGATTTTTATAAGATTGATAATCTTTCTTTGATAAGAATGAGTTTTTATCGATAATGGCGTTGCGCCCGCGCAACACGCTCACCGCCTTAGCCGGGCTGAGGCCGAGCTTGATTTATGACCCAAACTGCACGGACAAAATAATTCTACTATAAATTAATTCGACTTGATGGCGTGCAAACGTCAAAAGTAAAATAACTGTTGTGGTACTCCTGGCCTTCGCCTCCCTATTATTGTGATAACCATTACCTTTAAACATTAAAGTAAAAGAAAATAAAGAAGTGTGTTTGTGTGTTTTATTATATTGTATTTTATAAGTAACACAAATGCATGGTTTATATTGTCTATTTCAGTTGTTGTTTTTTTTATAAATATTGTCTATGTACAAAGGCATTTTTAGAATATTATATAGATTTATTTTCGTCTGCAGCTAACTACAGCTCGGCGCCGGCGGGTGCATCGGCGGGAGGCAGTTGGACTAACTGGAACGTGCCGCAGAACTCTAACTCGACCGGCTCAGGTATATATAATTAAAAAATAAAATAATTACAATCAAATGTACCAGCCTTTCGAATATAAATCTATAGATGCCTATTGAAAAATATAATATCATTTCCATGTTGAATTTAATAGGTGAGGTTTAATTAATGTATGGAATATAGAAACATTCTGAACAAAAACAACCCTTTCCCTTGGTTTGCTGTTTGACACTCTGATTTAGTATAATAATACAGGTACATTGTTAAGTGTTTGTGATATCAAAATCAACCGTTCTTTTTTTTGAAAAATTATCTTTATCAGGAATCGATAAAGGTAATTTTTCAAAAATCTACCATGTTAGTTTTTGTCAAAATCAGCCAGGGAACTTTTGAGTTTATTTCGCTATTTAGCATAGTTAAGGTGTGATCTGGCCCTGAATTTTTCGAGTGCGTTTTCGCCCATTTGAAAAATCCAGCTTGTATAAACACAAAAAAATCAACTACCATTACTATTCAAGTACATTTTTTTTTAATTGCTGGAGTACAGCAAACATACTGACGGCCCAATTGTCATGGAAAGTGATTACCGTCACCTATGAACATTTACAACACTAAAGGTGCTACCAATGTGCTGCCGGACTTGTAGATAGGGCTTGAACCTGGCCACTAATCCCGAACATGACTCAAGGATGTTATGGCGGCGTGCTTTAGGCCAGTGTTGGTAGCCATCCAGACGGGCAAATGCCCTACCTTCTGGCCGCAGGAATTTGTATTCTTTCTCCATTCCAGCATGGATAAAGATACAACACGGATATTATTTGTAAATTAATACTACGGAGTGAATTTTGAAAAAAGCACTTAATAATAATATATTTTTTATTGACGTCAAAATTACATATAAAACTCACAAATGCAAAATATAGATTTTTCCTTAATAATAAAGTTATATCGTTAACTAACACCTAAACTAGGCCGAGACTGTTTTTTAGGTGTTAATCCCTTCCAGTGTCTTACAGAGAATGTTTAATGGTAATAAAGTTTAAGGACAATGGCAAATTGAATGCACAAATTTAGCTTAATAGTATCTGCTAGCCTGTGTGAAAATGCTCCAAAGCAATCTTCGAATAGCCATTTTATATTTTATATTAATTCATTAACAAAAAACATTTGTGTCTGAAATATACATATGTAGTCATAATTACAATTATATGGATGGAGGATAAGGAGATCCATAAGGAGATGCATTAAGTTGGGGGCCCGTGCGTTAGGTTCGTACGTGCCGCTGTCGGAGGGCGGCGAGATGTACGGGCGCGGCGGCGGCGGCGGCGCGGGCGGCGGCGCGCCCGCGCTCACGGGCGCGCTCTCCTCGGCGGCGCTGTCCAAGTCCTCGTCGGCCGACTACTCCACGTACCAGCAGTACCCGCCCGCGTACCAACAGGACCAGGTACGGTAGCCCGTTTACACGACACACGAACGACACGCAGCCAGTCCATGTTAATACAACGTTCAACGCATCGATACAAATATTCATATTCAAGTTATTATAGCAAACACATTGTAGAAATAAAGAATTTATTTTTCGGGGTGTTCTGGTCCCAGGGACGCCCTTCCTTCCTTGTTGTCTTGCATCGAGGTGTCACGGCAGTCATACCTATGAGTACGTGAGTAGTCTAGCGGTCAGTGCTTGCAAGTTACATACCCCTCGGTGACCTCCCCCGACGCTCGAGGATATGCCCAAATGCATTCCCCCAGCGCTAACAAAAAAAGGAAAACAATAATACAAGTATATAAAAATTATTTATACATTTCTATGGTTTTCAAGATGTATGCCGCATTTCCATCAAATGAGATCGGCCACTCAGCATAAAGTGTTTAGACTTTTGTAACGTAGAGGCGAAAAGCCAACGCGTTCACGACCGTCATTTTGACCGTCATAAACTCTAGTGGAACGGATTATGTAGCGTTGATATCATTAACGACGAATTAAACAAATGTCATTGGTCGATTTGAAAATCGCGCTTTTGCTAATATCAATCGAGAGTTAATACTCTGTGGTCACCTCCCACTTCGACCTAGCTCTTGACACAGGTCGTTGTGAGCACTGCGATGTGATATATGAAAATAATGACGTTATTAGTGACGTTTTTGCCACATCCAAAACAGCCCTGGTCGCCATGTGGAACGGCAGACGGAGCGTTTTAGGCGTTGTGAGATACTAAAAGAACGCGCCCAGGATGTTATGAACAGAATGGGCAGGAGGAATAGAATAGAGGGATGATGGGATTGGAGGAGGGGAAAGTGGGCTATCGGAAATCATCTCCATCAGATGGGTTCTTAGCCTGTTTGCTGTACTCAATGGGATGTTTAATAACTTAGAGCTCGGCAACGCTCATTATATTGCTAGCGTCCATAGTCGTGACCACTTTCCATTACGTTTGTTTGTTTGATTCAGGAAATAAAAAATCCGAAACCTAAGAATATAGTCCGCTCTTAGTTATCAACAGATGGCGATGCCAGTATATTGTTGTTTACTCTTGCATTAGAATAATAATCGCTCATAGCGATCTCTTCCAGGCAACCTTGCGTAGCCTTCTGAAGAAAGTTTTGTTATAAACTATGTATTAAGAAGTTGTCAAATAGCAACATAACTAATATTTTTTAACTTGATGTTTTATTAAAATGGATTGGACACACGGTAGATAAAGTGTTGTTGATATAAGAGTTGTATAGTATCCAAAGTGGAGTAGACTCGAAGTCATATGAACATTACAATATCAATAATAATACGTCCATTTGTTTGGGCTCCACTTTAGTGATACAGAGAGTTATGGACAAAAGGATTATGATGGTAATTTGAAAATTGTGTTGATTACAGATTTACGGAACTTAAATTTAATTTTACAGTTTGCGTCAAACCTTATGACTCTTAATAACGACTGTTAGAAAATAGACCTGCCTTATATAAAAAATAAAGTATTGCACAGCCTTTTGAAGCAAATGTGAAAAGGTCATATTTTTTATGTAGAATGAACTAGTAGATTACCATCAAAATCTTTTTATATAGTATCCCAGAGAACGTGTATAACGTGACTCAGTTTATATCTTTTGGAATAATAACAAGTGCTTTTTGGTTCGTTATGTCACACAAACTATTGCAATAAAATCACTACTGTGTAAATTTTATTTTTAAAATTATCTATATTTAATTTTGTTCTTTTTTGAAGTAATTTTTGAATATAAATTAAACTTATTCAGTAATGATTTTCTAGTTTTAAAATTATGGGTAAATTGCAAAAATCAAGATGTGTTAAACTGTTTTTGGGTTTTTATATGTCATAGAGAATTCAGATTACATAATTTGTCAACTTATATGTCACATCTTGTGTTTGCTTTTATCCCCGCATCGCATGAACAGTTGGTTTGGTTAATTTATCATGATAATTAAATAGTGATGGTCAGGTTCTTGCATATATTTCAATAAACTGTGCAGTTGAGATATTGGGATTACATAAATATTGACAGATAAAATTGGAATGTTCTTATTGTGATTTAAATATACTCTAATGATATTCTTAGGCATTTATGTCTTTTCAATATGATTTGAAAACACTTAAATACTGTGTGTGTCACCTCGGACCCACGACTGGAGTTCCTGCATTAAAAAAACACAGCGGTCGAATAGGGGTGGGTACAAAAAATAGATGAAGTAGGAGGGGTGAACCTTAATATGACAAACAGATTAACATCTAAATTAATTAACAAAAACGGCTTCACCGATTTGATTTTTTTATATTATCGCTATTATAATACAGGATGGTTTAAAATAAAGAAGCATAAAACCACATTGTTTTGAGTTGCAATTGTATTTGGTTCACTCCAAATAAGTGACATGCATATGCGCTCCATTTTTTCTGTCGGGAAAACTGATAATAAAGAAGACGAATATTACTGCTACGTGTTCGATAGTTTGCTGACTATTCTTCAATCTTGTTGGAATAATAAAATTACGTTTAACTGTTTTAAGCGCGGCATTTAATTGGTTTTTTCCGACGTTTCGGCCACTTTTATATAGTCCCAACTTTATAGCCGATCTTAGCAATAGAGAGCTGTGTAATAGACAAGTATTCATAGCCAATCAGTTATTATGCAGCATTCTGTGGCTAACCTAGGTATATTAGCATATTTTGCACCTATTTAGTCTCGTTTTCCTGTTTCATCTGTCAATATTATTGTGCTTTTCGCAAATAACATGTTAAGTGGTCTAATAATGTTATCAACGATATTTCTATTTGTTCTAAAACGCTTGTTTTTACGGGCAACATGCCATTTGTCTATTTATACCTAATTTTTGACTCAAACTATGTTACAAAACTGTGTAAAACAATGAGAGAATAGACGAGTTTTTTGATGAGATGCTTAATTTTTGTTATATTTAAAATAGCATTCCCGCTTGCCTCTTGCTTTTGTCTATAGTGTTTTTAGATGCATAATTAGCACAAATGTATGTAGAATTCCATTTAAATATTCATAAATAACCATTTTGAGAATTAAAGCAACATTTAATATTTTTCGATAGAAATGATTCACTGTAAAAAATAAAAATAATACCATATTCAAAACAATTGGTCACCAAATGAATATATTAATTTTTTTGTTACTTTCCGGGAAGTCTGCTATTAAAGTATACCGTCCCTATAATCGCCCGTGGAAACAAGCTTCATACCTACTTATATTCTTCATTGTTTGAGGTATTTACTCTTGACAGCTGTATTAAAAAAAAAAATAGTTGAGAGACGTTGTGCCACTGGGTCGCGGTGTGAAATTGCTGACAATGCTTTTGGGTTGATAACTGACGGACACGCGCTATATGCATAGTACATGAATAATAATTAATAATAGCTACTGTCCAACGAGTGTTTGTTTTTGTTCTTTAAATTTTGGATGAAAATTTTTCATATTTTTTGTAACATTATTTTCATCCAAAATTTTCGCAAACAGACCTTTAACTGGAATTATATCTTGAATATGTGAGACGTTTATATATGTTTTTTATTAATTCATACATTCCAAGATGTAATTTGTGTAATATTTGGCTCAAAATGTCACATTTTGAGAAAAGTACAGCCAAATTGAGTGCCTATATAACCCTTGAACGTGTATATTATTTGCTAAACATTACGGGGCTTGCTTCCTTTCCTCTGTTATCCAGTTTCTCCTGTGCTTTTACTTTATCATTTGGTCCTGCATCAATTCCCAACGTTGTTGATATAGGTAGTCAGATCGCATGAATGATTTTAATTCCAATACTGTTTGTACGGCGACCGAATGGAATGTGTGTGTGAATGATAAAGAGTTGAGTCAATCCCTTTGTCGTTCAACGCAGTTCAATTTGGTTGTACTTGACAAGTTTGCGATACTTTGGAATGAGCTATTTCTTTTAATGGTTGTTGAGGCACTGGTGAATGAGTGATATTCAGCGAAAATCAAGCTATGTGAAATCTCGGATGAACAGCATGAATACGTAGAAACCCATTAGTTTGCCACCCCTGCATCCGTGTGCTGAGTTACATTTGCTTATTTATTATCATGATGAAACACCATGCGGTGACTAATGAAAGTCCACTTCTCTGCATGTTTTCAGTGGCGAGATTAGATGTGCGATGTCTTTTTGATTTTATGATCTATGCTGCGGTTTCTCGAGTATGAGAGTTTGAGTCGTTTCGAACGCGGCGCTGTGCACGGGCCGCGCTTAACACGTGGCATTAACGTTGACAGTCGCACCGCTATTCATAGTGAAAAATCAAGAAGATTACTGTTGTTGTTATACGAGTTTCGCTGAAGGTCTCTCATCACCGCCCTCGGCCCTGTTCGCCCCTCCGCTCCCCCTCCTCCCCGCTCCCGGCCTCCTCTCTCGCCTTATATAAATAATACTTTCATCTCGCCCTTGGGGACAGTCACGCTTTCGCCCGGTCCATCTTCACGCGCTGAGCTACTTACATAAACCCGCTAAGATCCAGGTTGAGTTGTGGCGAGTGGGACTTTATTGTCTTGTTCTTCTTTTCCAGTTGGTCGATCAGGGCCAAGAGTGGCTCCTCCAGAAAGACAATTAGAGATAAGGGCGGGTATCGGATGAGGGAATGTCGCGAAACACTGGGGATTTATCACTATGGACGATTCAAAAAGGCATCGCACCGCACTAGTTGTTATTATAAGCTTACCCTTAGTTGTTCTTTATAATACCCCTTTTGATGTGCATTTGTCCGTAGCATTGCGAGATGATCCAAACGCTTTGTGTCATCTCAATACTTGTAAATTGGCATTTAAAGTACAAATTAGTAAAATTCGGATTTTTTATATTGTTACAGGTTCATTAAATAGAATAATATTTTATCGATATATAAAATAATATTAAGACCTGTACTTTAAGTGTTCAGAGTTTTTAAAAAAATTCGTCTATTCCGTTAAATGTAATCCCGAGTGAAATTATTTTCAAAGATGTGTTATACTATTTACCATAGATTTAGTTATGATTTAAGAGGGCCGAATGCGGCCTCGCATGCGATACCAATATATGAGACGTTTGAAAAAAGGAGCACCACCGGGGCCTCATTTCGTTCCTCCATTACATATGCCGCGCCGGAGTCGAAGCCTCCCTTCATGGCCATTTACAATTCTCTCTCACCTATTTATCTGTAGTCTACAGTTTAGACTATCATGCGACAAGTACCATTTAACATGGCATTGGTATAGTTTGACTTTTAATTTCGACCTTCCGGATAATTTTTTTAGGTGTTGCTTACATAAAGATTTCAAGATATTTTCCAATGACGCTGAAATTAGATAGTAAAATATGAGAAACTATACATATATAAATTACGTACATTCTGCATAAGATAGAAATCTGCGCACGCGTACCGTTGAATTTGACGGAGGGTCGGTCAGGGTTGGGCTTCGGTTCGGGCGCGCGCGTGCGTCGTCGTCACGAGTCGCGTGGCGCGCGGGCTAACAGTGTGTGTGTGGTGCGGGCCGGTAGGGCTCGTCGTACGGCGGCGGCGCGTCGCGCTACGGCGGCGGCGCCGAGTACCACGGGTCGCAGCCCGCCGCGCAACCGCCAGGTGTGCACGCGCATCCGCATCACGCGCCCAAACACTTCAACGCCAACGAGTTTAACAAGGAGTGGCCCGCCGCATAGGCACACGCGCACGCACCGCACGCGCCGACACAACGCGCGGCGTAAACACGGTCACGACACACTACTGGCAGACGATCATTCACTCACTCACTCACTCACTCACTCACTCGTACACGCACACGCGCGAGGCTTATTTGTACTTTGCTAAACTTTCAACTGTAAGTGAATAGCGACTACATGTGACAACTACGTATAGCTGTTATTTAGCAAAGTGTATGATATAGTCGTTATCTGTACACATCATATCTACATGTGCAGTGACACAAATAATTATGCGTTGTTATAAATACAAGAGACGATGCAATGTAATATCATTATAGTAATTTTAGCTTATAACATTAAATCAAATATACACAGAGCTTTTACACTCGCGATAACGTTTGCATCGTGTCTTCAATACAATGCACATTACACATTAGTAAAGGTAGGTAAAGTGAGACCCCAGTAGTCCTTGCGTTGCGATCGACGTGCTAACCGTGTGGGCCGCACTTGTGCGTATACCGCATCGATGGTTAATCCTTCGAACGGACAAAAAATCGCGCTATCATCCACCCAAGTAGATGTTGCGATTTTGCTTTGCGTTTTTTATATCACGAGTGTCGCAAGTGCGCCCATTTACGGCTCTATATGATTTCAATTGTTGCAAACGAAACGAACTGCACCTTATCGAATAGTCGACGACAGACGACTAGACAGAAATAGGAGTTTGTAGTGTTCATTCTTTTGTGTTCATTGTCCTTCCCTCAAACCAAATGCGATATATGTTAGTATAATGGAGAATTTTCGTAACACGTTAGTCTTTGTAATAACAGATTTGTAATTCGTATAAATTAACATAAAAATATACAAATATAACATAAAAATTATAATAAGTTTATAACATTGCAAATAAAAATTGATATATATGTAACTGACTAATTAATATTGACTTTTTAAGATTACAATTAAATATGTATGCAATTTTCAACGCCTCGTTTAGATGGGCTATTATTATTGTGATGAAATTGGGCGAATGACTACATTGACACAAACCCACACGCGTTTGTTAAGCTAAACATTGTTTAATACTTTTAAATTTAAAGAAAATAGTATAACCAATCTGAATAACTTTAGATTAATACATTATCGACATTGTACTCCTTATCATGATAAGCTAAAGAAACTATTCCCACGTAACATTGGCTTTCAATGGTTCCACGCCTTCTCTGAACGCTGTTAAGTAACGGATGATATTATTAACTGGATTGCCCGCTCCCTGATATTGACGCTCCCTGGAGTGCTCGCGACGCCTCTTAAGCTAAAAGGAAGCTGTTACACTCGTGTACGCATACTTTTGTACACGTTATTTTTTTTTCTAATAATTTTGCTTTTAATGTTCTATTTTGGATGTGGGCTTTTTCGTAGAAGTTTTATTATTATTCTCTTTTATAACTTCACTGAAGTGAAGTTTTATTTTTTTTCCTTATATTATCTTTCGAATTTGTAATGTTTAAAATGATTTCTTTTAATGACGTCGGTACCTATATTTATTATGTATGTAATGGTTTGATTGTCGTTCGGTGGGATCTCTGTGCGCACCCGCGCGCAACCCGCCGCGCCCGCCGCGGTCGCACATTTGACAGTCACTGTTAAACAAGGCCAATTTAGGGAAAATGACCTAAAGGAAACTTAACTTAAGCTAATAAACTTGTATAAATATTTGGTATATATATCGGTATGTATGATTAATATTAGAGTTTTGGTTATTTACCACCCACTAGAGTTAGGAAAGCGGTAGGCATGTAATAAAATAATTATGTGTTAATATTTAACAAAACATAGTATGACTGAACGTATTTAAAATATTTTTAATTATTCCCGTTTTATAAAAGGGGAACAATACTGTATAAATATTCGTAATTTTAATTTGTTTCTCTTAATATGCATTTTAGTTTTTATCGCAATTTTTTTTTTTAAGTTGATATAATAATGGAATTTATATTTTAATTAATTATTAAATTTACCTGCCAAATTGTAAGTCGAGCCGGCGGTAAGTGACGACGCTCAAGCATTAGGATATAGCGAGGCACGATCGGCCGCCCCTCCCCCGGACACCTCTGTACATGTATATACATATATATATATATATACTTACTTGTGTGTAAAGCATAATTTTAATCGATTCTCTCGTCACATAGTTTTAAAGTTTTTAATTTATGTGATTGCCAAATATTTTTAAAACTATAGAGCTTGGTGGGCCGCTACGGCCCTTATGTTAGTGGTATCGGCGGGCCGCGTGCGCCCGCCCGCGCCGGCCCCTCACGAAGTGAGTTATAATTTAAAATAACATTGTTAGATTAAATTTAATGTTAGTCCTTTACTGTACTATATCGCTCAATCGTTTGACCGATCGACTGATTAAAATTTTAGTGATAAGCTAAGTAATGTGTATATGGGGGGCGGGGGCGCGGGCGGACGCTTGCGCGCGCGCACCCAGCGTTATTCGTTGTAATTATCTTAGAGTTTACGGCCCTACTGATAGACTCGTTCCTTTAATTTTAAATAAATAGATCGGCGGCCGCGTTGCGCGCAACCGCCTCGATAAGATTTGTTATAAATGTTTTTTAAATAGACAAATTGTTGATGATTACATTGAATGCATAATTTGATCGTTTAGAATAGGGTTATTTAAGGTTGCTCCATAAGTAAAGTATAATTTATCTATTTGGGAATATTGTGAGGTGTATAAGCAAGTTTATAAGTGACGCGGTCCGGGGGCGAGGGGCGCGGTGTCCCAAATTAACGGTTAAAACATAGTGAAAAAAAAAACGCCTTTACATTGTGATGTTCATAGTTAACGCGCATATTGGTACATTTCTTATAGCAGTATATTTATAACAGTACTCGACTATCAGTATGTAGGAAATTGAAACTCGGTACCTTAAATAACAATATAATTGAATAATGTTAAATAGTCGATGTCGGTGCCTAACAGCCAGTTAAAAATAGGTTACGTATAGTTGTGCCGCTTTTGACCGCTTTGTTTTTAATTATTCTTCGTTCCTATTTTAGTTAGGTTAATATGTCTCGATTCATTCCTCGGTGATTATGTGCTCGTGCTGTTCTGGTATGGTGGTTGCTAGTTTCGCCCCCCCACCCCCTCCCTCTACTTCCGAAGTTTACTTTAGCGTGGCGACAAACGCACCTCAGTCAGTGCGTCGCTGTGCACCGCCGCGTTCGCGTGTGCTGGTCGAGTGCTCCGCGGCGGCGTGCGCACGCGCATTAGCCTTGCCTTCCTCTCCCTTCCCCGTTTTAATATCGGTTCCACTTGTTATGTTCATTTATATCACTCACTGTAGGTTTAATGTACAACCACCGATGATACGAACGTAAATGGTTCAAACCTGTTTTTTAATATTAGGAAACGATGCCTTAAAAAAGTTAAGTGATTATAGAGATGTTTTATATTATGTTATTTTCAGTGATAACGATTAGCACTAAGGTGTTTCGAGACCCGGGCAACGGGCCCCGCATACACGGACCTTTGGAACAATTTAAGAACTTAGTTTGTAATGAACCAACGTGGCAATCTTCTAATTAACATAAAGAGTATAATTTATTTAAATAAAGGTATAATATGTATTAGAAATTTTAGATTTACTCAACATTAAACTTAGTGCAAATTATTGTGAAAAAAAAATCAATTGAGACTATTTATATGGGTTTTTAATTATTAATTATATAGGAGAGCATTAAAATATTGGATGAATTTATTAATTAAAAATAGTTAGCAAAATACAAATACGGTAAGACTCATTAGAGGCTCGACTGTCAAATGTGTAACCGCGCGCGTGGAATCGGCGTGGAATGGGCCGCGTGTACCGCGGCGCAAAACAAGCCAACTAACCTTATAAGTAACACCTTTTACTACTTTCCTAGCGCTCACGGATATCCCTAACACCTCCCTATTCGCGTATATATTATATATATTATTAGTAACGTATGTCAATATAAGTATAATCACGACATGCCCGCTCCAAGCGGGGCTCTTTATTCTAATATAGAATTGTTTATAAACCGTGAGTGACACAAGACACACGCATCATTTTGATTAATAATAATAATATTACACTTAGTAATATCGACATAAGATATATTTACTGTATCTTGATAAAAAAAATGTTTATGATATAATAATATATTTAATCATGGCTTAACTGTAGTAATGTTGTGTAGTTAAAACTTTTCGACTCTGTTTGTATTACTTTATATTATAGTGTACGCGGTTTTTATATGTGTATGTCTATTCAGTAGTATATAAAGGAAACATGTTTGTGTAAAAGTGTATTTTTGGTATATTAACATGGCCGGCCGGGCGTCGGCGTTCAAAAAACATTTACTATCGTAATTGACTAATTATACAAGACCCCTAGTGTTAAAACTTAGATTAGCAAGCACTGTTATTCCTTTCTTTAAGTTCTACTATCTCACTCGTCTTATTAAAATTAATTAAAACATCATTTTGCATTTAATATGTACTTTGGCCCAACGGGCCGTTAATTACTCTAGTAGTCCTTTCGGAACTTATTTTAAAATCAATGCAGGTATTATTAAATATAAAACCTCATATTTATACTAGAATTTAATATAAAGGTAATATTACGACAACCCGATTGTATCTAAAAAAAATATGCACGGGCTTTTACAGTTAATTATATAACATTAATTATTATAAAAATCCTAGGGCAAGTTGTTATTTATTTCTGGTTATAATTAAAATGAGAAATGACGTTGATTATTTTTTAAATTTATATTTTTTTCTTTAAATAGTGGATAATGAAAAGTACATAAATCTCGATTGACTAGATTACAAAAAATTGTTAGGTGAACTATCGACTGATGTACAATATTTAAAGTAATGTTTACTTATGGCAGTATATAAGTTGATTGCGTCGGCCCGCTATCGGGGCCCGGCGCTGTGTTTATACACGATTATATTAATTTCCTAAAGTGTAATTAATTGGAAGCGGCGTTACGCGACCGTGGCCACAAACTAAGCATGTTACGATTGTAAGACTATTATCTAGATTTGTTATAATCTTATAATGTGTAAACTACTATACTTAGCCCTAACAAGTGCGCACTGCGCGAGGCCGAGCGCGGCGCGCCCGCCGTCGGCTCCGGGCAGCGCGCGCCCAGTCTTAAGTTTATGTTCGTTATATAAAAAGAAAATTATGATAGACTTTAAACGAGCGTCCTTATTGTTTCTTTTTTACGATAATACCTAATGATAATTAGTTAATTACGGTTTTAATAATTAATATTAACCGAAGCACTAAAATAAGACGAGAGGCTTGTACGCGACGAGCTAATCGATGTAATAATGATAAATATGCTATCACATAACACGGTGGTCTTTCGGAGTAGAGTTGCATTATTCATATTAGGTATTTTGGGTATATATTAGTGTTAGATTTAACATAAGTATGTAGTTTTTAATGTAATGGAAAATAAAAACAGTTTTGTCGTAGTTTCCTATTATTAAGCTTCTTCTATTTTAATGGATTAAGTAATACTACTGGTTGATTAATTAAAATATTAATAATATTACCGCTGCAAATATTTGAGATATCTTATGATGGAATATATATCTACTTTAAGAACATTATAAAACGTAGATAATTAAAAGAAATCAAAAGTTTCAAAATAAAACTTGCATTTTTAATGTTCGCCTTTCCCCCTACGACTCCCTTAGACATAGTTGCGTTGCAGGTTACATACACCCCGCCGCACACCCCGTCCGAACAATTTTAGTTTTATCATAATTTTTATTTTTATATTTTGATCATAAAGTTACGACGAGTTATTTCAATAATATCCCATAATAGTCTTACGCTTACTAAAATACGCTATAACACTTGACACAGAACGGAGCATCTATTAATTATATTACAGTTCATTTATCATTCACACTAACAAGCTATTCAATACACACCTCTCTATTATTTATGGTAACGTATCTGCACAGTTTACACTATTTTTTCTTTCTTATTTCCTCTTTACCTTTTTGCCTTCCTCGGTAGAATGTTTATGAGCGATGTTAATGCCTAAAATGGCGAGAAAATAATCATGTGTCGATTAATTCTTGGTATATTATAGCAAAATGCATCTGTTATTATATCGAGGGCTTCATAACAAATATGCGTACAGACAAAAGTGCAGTTTTACGAAAGGGACAAAATTGTGTGAATAAAACAACTAGTTGATGTATAAGGCTAAAATTTGGAATACCCTTCTTTTCAGGTACTCTTGCGTACTGGTAAGACTTTCTAAATTGTAACATGCACAGTTTTGAGTAAACAACTAAAAAATGGCATTTTTGCCTATACGCCTATATGTTATGAAGCCCTCGATATATACAGGATGCTTCAAAAAAATGTATACACACTTTGAACTTCCATAGAAAATTTATTTACCGTTCTACAAAGTTAAATTTCAGGAAAATAGAAAGCTGAAAGTCCAATGTAAATGAAACATAAATAACAAATGTTAATACTGTTCAAATTGGTGACCTGCACCATCAATACAATTCTGAGTACGAGTCACCACAGATTCTGTACATCGTATCAAAACGTCCAATGAGATTTCTCTACACACTGCTTGAATCTCATTCCAAAGAATGTCTAGGTTACGTGGTTTACGTTTGTACACCTCATCTTTTACTGTGCCCCACAAGAAGAAATCCAGTGGTCAAGACTGCCGTTGATGACTCATCACTTATAGCTGTTCGAGGCCGACCTGAATGACCTTTATGCACATCACACACTGTTCCATGAACTTCGAATTTGTCTCGTATGAGTGTAATTGTTAATCTTGAAGGTGGTTCTGTATCATACTCCCTTCTCCACTGTCTTTGAACTTCGTTTACATTCTCAAACTTCCAGTACCACTTAATAACCTGCTTACGTTCTTCAAAACTCAAACGTACGTCCCCCATGTTGATATTACAAATTCCAACTGATAATATAACATAGAGGGACGATTATGCTGGCACCTGGCGAAGAAATATAATATTAGCCTTGTAGAGCGGGAAAACTACAATAGTTTAAAGTGTGTATACATTTTTTTGAAGCACCCGGTATATCTTTTTAATATTTCCTCGAGTATATTTTTTTCAACTGCATTGCTCAGATGTGTTGAATTTTGCATATAGATAAAAATACTAATTTTATAACCAGTTGCTATTAGGAGGGAGTTTAAATATAATTATATAGACACCCGTCACATTATTCTGCCTCTACAAAATTGATGGTAAATTTCAAATTAGCTAGTGCAAGATCATGCATTCGAAATGGCTTCTATTTTGGACATATATTACTACTCCACATAAGGCAGTGTTGTTAAAAAATACGACGCTTGTAATTGTAGGTCTTTACCCAACCACAATTATTATTGTAGTTTGTGATTTAAAATCCAAACTACGTCCAAAGTTAGAATATTATATCTTGCAGGTCTATTAAAGAATGTTCCAGAAGTAGCTTACGAAAATGATTATTTTGTCGTCATATTAGTTATTACCATTTAACAGTATCTATAGTAATGCAGTTATATACGACAGAGGGCGATGGTGTGTGTAGTAATGCGGGCAGTCCAAAGTATATGATGCCACAGATGAGCGAAGCGATCGGAACGCCGCCACAGGTTAATAAAATACACTTTAAACCTTGTAGATTAGCATCGTTGCAACTAGTAAAATATATAATTACTTATTTCCATTGGTATACTGACTAGCCAGATCAACTACCTCCGCAGTAGACTTGCAAAATACATTTTTTTTTGTTACTGGAGTATAGCAACTGGCTGATGGAAAGTGGTCTCCGTCGCCTATGGACATTTGCAACACCAGGGTTGCCATTGATGTGCTGCCGGCCTCGAAGGAATATTGTCATGTTTTAAAAAACAATTATTAAAGCGCTGTTAAATGTAGAACTAGTTACTACGCAGCTTTCTTCAGCTAATTTGGAGCAGGTTATACAACTATCTAAACTCAGTTAGCCCTCAAACATTAGGTGATGAATGAAATAGAAATTAGTGATTGCAAATGTTTAATCTCTGGCATCTCTTTATAGAAAGGAAAGATTATAAAAAATTGTTTGCTTACAATCGCTTCAATTCGTTCACTTATAGGCTACAGTTATACTGAATTTTATTCAAAATTGTTTTAACCACATACTAAACAAGAGCATCTATAATATTAACGAACGTGGAGGTTTGTTTCGACAGAAAGAGTGATAATGAAGAGAGATCAGTAATGATTAGGGGCATTACAAGTGTCTATTATGCCTTGTTTTAATTTACGTCAGTCTGAGGTACTTAATTGTCAAAGTAATGTTTTAGTCATGGACTTATTCTCAGTTTCAATGTAAGAATGTTTTATCAGGTACCGATTATCTATTGTGGAGGCATCGTGTCACCTCAGCCGTCGTTTTGTAACGTGTCCGATATATCTGCGTCCGCCTCAGGTTGTCTATAATTTTTGAAGTCATTGACAGTTAAATATTGTAGACACATGACTATTAGAATCCTAAAATAGTTTCAATAGTAGGTACTTAATTATTATATACAATACAAAAAATGCTGATTGTAAAGTTTGTAGTTTGGTTGTATGGATATCTATGGCGGGTTCGTATATCTTACAGATCGTTCATTTACTTACTATCTGTTAAAATTAGACAAGATAACCGTAGTCTGTAGATTACAAACCTAGGCATGTACTAGGCTATCATAAGTAGGTGTCTAGTAAATATTGAATGTTGTTGCTCGTTCTCACTGTTGAGTGATGGTGCGTGGTGCGGGTAAGTGTTTTCATTTATTTTATTCTTTATTAACAAACAAATGGTTCTGGTTCGAGTAATTCTCCCAACATGGAAGGTTTTACTATAAAACACAAAGGGAATATGAAGTCTTACGGTCTTATTCATATCGAGTTAGAGAAAGGAGGCTCCTTTAAGAATGTTTAAAGAAGCCTACAAACATACTCTAACTCAATATGAATAAGACCGTTAGTATTTACTATTCTGCACAGGCAGTCCTCGTTCTTACGACATGTAAATCGCGACGTAAATCGAAACAATTTTCAATATGAATCCCAGAGATTAGGTTCTATGAAGACTGTTTATGCATAAATAAAATTACAGTCAAACATAAATAACAAACACTTTTTAAACTAAATATCAAATTACTATTGAACAGCAACTTTCAATCGACTAAATGTAAAACCCCAGCCACCCGTACGTTGAAGACATAAACTGCCAGGGGATACCCTGAGACGTTAATCGAAACAATTGAAGTACCTACCTATCTTCGAATTACTATATCAAAAATTGCTTGACGTAACTCGAGGACTACCTGTACTTAGAGGACTGTAGATGTAACCAGAAGTATATTTAACAATTGTCTATACTCGGCGAGTTACTAATTATTTTTTTAATGGAAAATATATAAACAACTAAGAATATTAATTCCAAAGCTTTTAAAAGAAATCGACATATTAACTTGGAAGAAACATTGCAGTGAGTCGGGTTCCTTATCACACAAGTATCAGAGGCATAAAAAGTACTTTGAAACATTACAGTTGCAATAGTGCATGCCGTAATATAGGGTTTCTCTCTAGGTGATGACTATGAATATACAGGAGGATCTGGAGATGGTTACCAGCGGTCTTCGAAGCGTAGCTACCACGGCTCTTCATCCGGCGGGGCTGCATCGGCTTCCTCCTACCACCCCTACAGACGTTAGTTATTGACTACAAAGGACAACGAGGCGCCGGCTTTCTTCATACCTTATGCTGCCCTGGTATTTTGTTACTTTTTCACTATGGCTGCTTATTAATTTTGCGAGGGTTAGTAGTTATTAATTGATAGAACATGTTGACCATACTTTCTCTGTTTCTCTACCTTTCTCTTTATGACGATTAATATAATAGTAAATTCTATATAAGTTACCTCTTGACATAAAATTAATGTACTAAATTTTCTGACTTGGTACATTTTATTTTTGTGGGCCTTCGCAAAACTAAAAGTAGCCAAATTGTAAAATACGAATTTTTTTGTACGCAATCATTGAGTTTGTAAATGATTTTTTTTTAATCGGACGAATCTGCGGGAAGATGAAGAATTGCGTGGAAGTAAGGGTAGAATGTTAAAATGTAATTTTACATATCGATGACTTAAAATACTAGCGACTAAAATGTTGACTCTGCTACTTTTTGAATATGTAATATACCTACATCATGAGGGCCAATTACTTGTCAGTAAAAAAAAAAATGGGAAGGAAATGTTTTATATTCTTGATAAATTTTACTTGAATATTATTTTACAATTGGATTCCCTCAGATTCATTTTCCGAAATGTTGAGTAGATTTAGTTATTTTTGCATTTTTGGTCTGATTCGTGTAGTGTGTCTAGTTATTTTTTTTAACTGAAAATTTTCAGTTGTAAACTCTGAACAATTGTTGTATCTATGATGAAGAGATGTTATTGAACTGTAGTTAGTTTTGAACAAAATATTGATCTGCTTACTGTTAATTTGGAACCTACAGAAAATGACCATTCTATAAAATATATATTAAGAAACTTATTTAATGCCCTATACAGTAAATAGCAGCACAATTATTATCAAACTAGGATTTTTAATTTTTGCCGTTTTTCATAAGGTTATACTCAGTTTAATTATTATACAGTTCGTGTAACGTATTTGTGCTGTTAATATTTTTGCAGTCGAGTATCTTATTCAGTCTCGACTCAACAGCGATATTGATCTAATTGTTATATTGCTCTATCTACCTGATACGTTATTTATTTATTGCTAAACCTAGAAAGCAGCAGCTAAGCATTTTTGTCTAATAAAAAATAATAGTTTGTGTCTCACTTCAATGTAGATATTGTGTCGGAGGAAGGCATGACTGATTTGAATACTTTTCTTTTCCTATTAACTGTTATGACCTCATTGAAATCATCCAAGCGTAAAACTCGCGCCCGTCTTGGACAAATGTTAACAGGACAGGTTAATAGGTTGATAATATCATACAACTTCCTAAAGGAGTTCAAGATAATTACTTTAGAAATAACATCATTGAAACCCTATCGACCTATTTTTACCGTAAGCATCATGTAAGGAATCTAAGCTTTAGGTTACTGGTTGGCGCGTTGTTCGCTACTTGTCTAACTGTACGATATTTAGACTGTGTCGTAATATGTACTTTTGAGTACGTGAACCTCGTAAAATATACTTTTTGTGCATCTTTTGTGATTAAAATATTTCCAGTTATGTTCGTCGTGAATGTCAAATATTACAAGTGTTTGTTTAATCTTTTATTTGAAATAAGCATCTTTATTAGTAAAGCACCTTGTTATGCGAAATCTTGAGTTTAATTATTATAATAATTAGAAGTACCTACTTAGATCCAAGTTAATAATAAGTAATATTTTGATCTATTGCCCAATTGAAACCTCAACTATATTTCTATAGAATTATTCGGATATGAGATTAAATTTACATATGTACCTATTTTTCTATTAAATATATAGAATAAGTACAACCATGTTATATGGTTAACTGCTAACATTAGACTTTAATTCTTGTTGTAACTTAGTTTAAGACAACCGGCAACACAAATCATGTGGATAAATAACTTAGTTGATACTCTGTTTCTATTTATATATAATAACGACATATCAGATGTGTAATTTTAAAACCTAGCAAGTGCATTCCAAGAATTTTACACCAAAACACAACAAAACTGGTTTGAACTTCCAACAATATACCATTTCAAAACTGTAAGTTTTATGTTAGCGATACGATATTTTAATACAGTCTTGACATGTTCTGGACAAGCACAATACATCGGCAGATGCCTAGTAAGAGAATAAATAAAGAAACATTATAAAAAAACCACGTCATTTGCTAGGTTTTGAGATCGCAAAGATAATATACGTGTAATAATGGTTATTATATTTTGAAAGTCGGTCTTCAATCGCACTTAATATAGTTTTCTCTTGGTATCTTCAAGTTAACGCCGAATCGGGCTTGGCGCGTGGTGTGTGTAAACAAGCTGAAAAGCGTATTAAAATAATTGCCTTCCGAATATAATAATAATATATGGTTTAATTCAGATTTAACGACAATTCCTCTAAGCGACTACTCTTCCCAGTACTAAACATATATCTATGTCTAGTCTAGTATATATGTTAGAAAAGAAAACCTATTTTGCCTACTACATACTGCCACAATTAGACTGAAGGAAAACATTGTAAGAAAGAAAACTTACAACCAGCAAGAGTTAACTTGAGACTTCGCTTGGATGACGCTAGCGCGAGGTACTGACACGTCCATGGCGAGAGCGCTAAGAAGGCGGGGGTCGGGATGGCGAGTGCGGTAAGGAGGCGGGTGTCAGCATGGCGAGAGTGGTAAGAAGGCGGGTGTCGGGAAGGCGAAAGCGGTAAGAAAGCGGGGGTCGGGATGGCGAGAGCCGTAAGAAGGCGGGGGTCGAGATGGCGAGTGCGGTAAGGAGGCGGGTATCGGGATGGCGAGAGTGGTAAGAAGGCGGGTGTCGGGATGGCTAAAGCGGTAAGAAAGCGGGGGTCGGGATGGCGAGACCGGTAAGAAGGCGGGGGTCGGGAGGGTAGCGCGCATTCCGCTCAGGTCTCAAGTTAAGTCTTGCGGATAGTAGCAGTATGCAAGTTCAGTTTCCACAAGGGTAGTTTTCGTCAATCGCTTTTTTGTTATTTACTCTTGCCGAGGCTCCATTGTTATTAATTGAATACTACAGGTAGTACAATCGTATTTGCTTAAGCTTGGGAATATAATATTAGGTGAATTAGCCTTGGTCAAACATTGCGGATTTACCTACCGTCCATTCATCTGCAATGCCTACTAGTGGAATGCTTAAGGACTGATATCATAATTTCTATCTGCAATTCAACCAAAACGAAATATTTCCGTAATTAATAAGCACAATTTAAAAAATCCACACATATCACGTGTCTGCCTATCTCATTTAGAGCGTCACAGCAAAAGAAACTGGAAGTTTCTTTGAATATGTTTCGGTTTATGAAAATGGACAAGTTTTACTTTTGTAGGAGATATTTACTCATAGTAAAAAATACTTTAATTAAATAAAAGTATGAATTTAAAATATTAACTGTGTATGGTTTTGAACTAGATATACAGTAAATTCTCGTGTCGATTGTAAATGTTTCACGTTTTGCGAATTACAAAATATTTTCGTTAAAATATTCTGTTCTCACATGACAAAATGTATTTTTGTTTTTACTATAATAAAAGTACTAATTACTTTAAGTTTTATTTTAAATCTCACAATAAGACTGGCTAGATGTCCTCTATCCTAAATAATTTTGTCCTTACATTATAACAACATCGATAGCACACTATTTTTTATAGTACTTTTATAATTTTTGAGTCGTTTTAAGTTACGCTTTATATCGCGTTGGGTAGAATTCGTTGGTGTATTCTTGAAATTCGATCGTCTGATACCAAAATATTCTTTCGGTGCTAGTTATCGAGGCAGTCACAATTTAATTTCAATCTAAATAACTGAATTATCAAATCTAATAAACATTATAACGATAGTTTTAAGTATAATAAGGATTTTCTGGAAGAGCTTGATCTTGATACAAGACATCTATCTCTACTTCACGCGTGTAAAGGGCAGGGTTGCCAACGTATTAAGTAGGGAGAAAATAAAGTATTTGGAAGAAAACAAAGTTAAAAAAATAATAATTATATATTTCTTCTTGGGGTCACTATTCTTGTGTGCTTCTAGCTAACACTAACAACTTTTCATTATCCTTAAATTTTTGGAAGCTATCTTTACATTCCCAATTTAAATAAACAAACAATTCATTTTTTATTAAATTTGTAGATCTCCCGTTCCTTTCTTCTCGCCATTTTAGATTAATAACTGAATAAACTATTTCAGTGAAAGCAGTAATTATCCATATAAGTATTTCATTTTACGCATCAAAGTGTAAATATTGGAAATATAATATTTTCACATACTTTATTTTTTATGCAAAAGTATAAAGTATATTTACCAATAATAAAGTAGAATACGTTATTATAAAGTATGGTTGACAACCCTAGTAGGGGGGTCCATTAAATTTTGAATATATTGACCAATCTCATTTAAAAAAATGGATATGGATAAAACAAAATAATGAATTTTATTATAAAAAAAATATGTTAAAAAAGTCACAAAGAGTAATAGATATGTCAATATTATGGATGGGTTACTTTCTTATTACAATTCTCTACATTGTAAATATTTTAAATTAACAATTTTCAAATATTTCTATAGAAAAATACTTTTATAATTTCTGTTAACTATTAAAATAACTGAGAAAAATAAAAACTTCAAAATGGGTTGGTATGGTTTTATGATGGTTTAAAACTCAAGGTCATAAATTTATTATTATATTGTATTTATTACATTTATTTTGAGAGTCTGAGCTAATTTAGTATGAAATCAGAAAGACACATCAGCCTAATGACTACTTTAGAGTGTATAAATGTTTTGTAGAAACATTCCATACATTTTCATTTTAGATGCGAAAATTTTAGGAATACACCAATCTGTTGAATAATTATAGCTTAAAATATTGGGGGTAAGAAAAAATAGATGAGCTGTTGTTAATTTGTAATTTATGTAATTAAATTAATGTTTATAATGTGTAATATAAAATAGTTAAATGTACATTTATATATTTATATAAATCATTTAAAAAGTACAGTTGGACAGGTTAAAATTAGGTCAAGCTATATAATAAATAGTAAATAACATTTATTATTATCTAATAATTATTAGGCTAAATTAAGACTTCCACTTTATATTAGCGCACAATAAATACATATATATATAATTTTTAAAAGTTAGCATATCGTTTGTCCACCAGTCCATAGCTATAATATACCACCTAATAATACCTAAGTTATATAATTTGGCATAGTATTTTATATACTAGAAAAAAAAAATTTTTTAATTAGTTTCAAGTAAAATTCTTATGTAAGAATCGCCTTAATAAATTGTCTAAAGTTTTTTCTAATTATTTTATTACGTCGAGGCGGTAATAGCACATACACTAGGAAATGGACAGAGAAATTTGACAAATATTTTCGTACCCTTAATTATAAAAGCGATTTTGGTTGTGCTACTTTATTCCGATTATAAAGTGCTAAAGAGTAAACATCGATTATCAAAAAAAAAGTTGACGATTTGACATTTGAAAATTCATTAATGTTCGTCTGCCGCACTCGAAATACTTAAAGAACAATTAAATTTAAGTAGCGACGCAATATATCTTCGTAAATTTGAAAACTGTTTACTTCACCAAAATTCAGACTTATACATTACTTACCAAAAAGAAAAAATCTCATCGCTGCTATTTAAATTATAATATAACCGTTATAATTATAATATATATGAATATTAAAAATTATAACGGTTTATTATAATAAACCGTTTACAAAACAACTGATTCTGAGTGTGGCAGTACAACAAGGTGACAATCATCAATTCTAAATTCATACATTTAGGTGAATGGAAATGTTCAAAATCTGATAATCGTAATTTTTGTGTGTAGGTGTAAAATCGAATCACAGCAAAGATTTTGCACATGAAAAGAAGGAATAGTTTATATAGCCGTATTACTCGAAAATGCGACCGAATTGCATGATCTTTTTCCGTTTCATGTACAGGTTGTCTCAATATGTTTTTCGTTTTTTAATTCTTAAAAAAGTACTATAATGACTTCAGACTTATTTTATATTAAAATTTAAGAGCAATTTGTCAATTTATTTATGATATACAACCATTTGCAAATGCTCACCGTCTACTTCACATTCATTTAGTGTGGAACCGCAAATTTCAATCATTCGCTGAAGTACCGATTTTGGAATAGCGCACGCGAATTCCGTATGTGATTTTTTGCTTTAAAAGCCCAAGTTGGTTGGCAATGGGCTGTAAACTTTACTTGTTAAGTAGCCCCGTAGGAAAAAATCAGCAGGCGGCAAATTTAGGCTCTTCGGTAGTTGATAACTCCACGGCAACTTATTACTTTTTAGGGACATTCATGGAGATGCCAAGGAGTCATTTGTAACATGGGAAGTAGCTCCATCTTGCTGAAAATGTGCGTTTTGGTCGTAACTAATCTGGTTTTGAATTTCTGTATCTAGATAAGTGCGGATCATATAGCATAGTCGATGGGTCAAACAAAAAACGCTAAACATTCTAAGAAACCGAGAAGGTGCCTACATGTCTGTACAAGTCATTTTACTTTTGTTTTTTGACTTATTATTGAGAACATTTTTTTAGATACTATTACCAGACTGCTGACTACTATTACCCATCGATACATGCTGCGTTCTTATCATCAGCGATCCCATACTAGCAGGCAGTTTAAAATCGCTTAGCCTTCGGAGAGAATTTGCGTCACTTCGTTATTGTAACCGTCTGTATAACGCGGAGTGTTCCGAGGTATTGTTTGATCTGGTGCCAACGCCTTATTTTTACTATATTTACGACATGATGTAAGAAAAAATTTAGCGGCCATCAATGCGTTGGTAGCACCCCATTTGTTTCAAACGTCGTCCATAGACGTCGGTAACCACCTCCCATCAGGTGGATCGTCTGCCTGTTTGCCTGCTTAAAGCAATATTTTTTTTTTAATTTTAAACTAAGACAATGTAGTTTTTTGGTTTGTTTTAATTTTTATAATACAATAATAATGAAAATAGATCTTGCGATTCATGCCGTTTGCAGGAGTTACCAAAGTAGAAAGGCACTAGGATTCTAAAATAGTCTGAATAAAATAAGGTACTACTACTAAATACTATAATATGACAATTTTAACATTGAATTGACCAATTTGATCCTCATTTATACAAGGCCACGATATACAGACATTTAACATCGAGATGGAATTAACATTCTTAGGGCCGCTTGCATAACGTTCCTTAAATTTATTTAAGAAACACTTAACGTATTTATCATCCTTAAATACAATTAGCGTCTTGCACAACGCAAAATTTGCCGCTTAATGTGTTTAAAGAACTGTCAATACGTTTGTGTAAAACGTATTTAGGCAGTTTAATATGATTAACTAATTTTATTTAAAGGCGTTCGCTATGCAAGCGGCCCTTAAAGTTTAACACATGAGGATTATCTAATAATTTATAATGACATGTGCAAATTGTGCAATATAGAAATAGGGTAAACTATATTATTATTGACACTAATCAAAACATTGAGAATACGTAATACTTTTTTATTTTTTAGCTATACTATGTTCTTAGACCATTAAACCAATGGACAAGCCTCGTATGAGCATACCTCTCCGCCAAGGTACAAGATTATAAAATCTAACGCGTTTATAAAAACTAGTTCAATAATCGATTTCTAACAGTCTTAGTATCGTTATGGCTGTGTGAGGAGCTCCTCAAAAATGCCAACCTGTGCTGTTAACGTGTGCGATAAAAAGTCAAATACCTCAAATCTAGAAAAAGATGGTGTAACATTTCATATGTAAGTATTTTCTTGTCTAATAATTGCTTATTTTTAATAAAATAACTTATAGTTGTTTATTAAACTTGATGTTTAAAACATCGATTCTATAATCGAATTAATGAAACATCTCGCATCGACTTCCGACGAATCTCTGTTTTACTTTGAACTGTTATTGCGAAGAAATTGAGTCTATATTTGTATAACAATGCCCAAATAACAAAATATTCAAAGTCTTGCCCACTTCACACACACACACGAGACTAATGCGAAATTCTTCAAGAAATTATAGTCCTTATTGCGTTGGAGACTAATTTGAAATTTGAATATCGAAGTTTGTTTTTTTTTGGCTACACGAGTCTGCCTGTAGTGACGTATAATATGTACATATAACTCGTGTCGATATCGATAAAACTACCTTTGATACTGTTAGTCGAAAATATGTTATACTAATAACGACCCACTTTTAGGGTTCTATTGTAAAATAAGGAACCCTTATGATTTCGTCGTGTCCGTCTGTCCGTCTATTTTCCGAGATTAGGTCTACACTGCTGAAATTTGGTACATTTAACTGTAACCTATACTAGGAAAAATATTCAAATGTGAGAGTTTTTTTAAGTATTGCTCCCACAACATGAAAAGTTACGATGGTAAAAAGTACTGCTTTTACCCCATCGAATTTAGATTATTCATATATTTGTATATATTTATATAAACTTTTATAACACTACAATGTCATAAACATTACACTATACAACAATCATGCGACGTGTTTGGGAAAGCTTGACGGACTTTAATAAATTTAAAGTTTATTAGTTTTTACAATTTTTTTAATGATTTAAATACTTTCTTGTTTAAGAAGGTTTGCCTTCGGCATTTGGCATGGTTTAGTGCGATAGAGTTGTTTATTTTAACTTTAATTTTGCTAATGAGATATACTATATCAAATTATATTTATTTGGACAAATTTGAAAATCCTGACTGAATTAGACAGGGTTATTAATAAGAAATTATATATGAGCAGTATTACTGATGTTGACACCCTTGATGAAGAGTACCACCATTTCATGACTATTTCAATTTAAACCTTTCCATTTTACCTTTATCTTTACTTCATATTCACGGAGGAACATCCTGAAACTCTTACACTAATAACTTAATGGTAATTTCATGAGATGTAGAGGGTGTCACTGCTTAATCTTTATTTAAAATTTATCTTTACTTCATTGTGATACTCTTCTTATCTTGTATCTGGGGAGGTCGCTGAGGTATTATTCCTCATATTTACTATTTTATTTGATATTTTGGAAGAGTGACTTTGATGTGATACGTTTACTCAAGTCTTATGGTTTTCCCAATTCATTATACACTTAAGGCACTCTAAATGTGTTTTCTAAAATGTTAGGACGTACTGCTGGAGAGTTTCTTGTCGGTTCTTCTCGCCAGCTATAGTACGTTGTGAACCGACGTAGCTTTAGATAATATTTATAGTTGTTTCAACAAATTATAATTAAAAGTTTGGAGGTTCTTCCTTAGTCTTGATGTGAGCTCGTTTACTGATAGCTAATGATGTGGCATAGCATCAGCCGGGTGGATAAGGAGGGGTGCCTTACACAAAATTATATAATTTGTTATGAAATGTTCATAGAAATAATTTTGGCTTAAAGGCAAGGCGTACTCAGGTGATGAGCTTCTGTCATGAGTTGATATATTTGTCATTGTTCATAAAAACAATAATATTTTACACTTACAATATAATATTACTACAAATGATTATATATATTATACACCGATCTTTGAGAGTACCTGTTTCTAGATCAGCGCTTCTATATAACCTACTTTGTGAACATAGGGTTAACGGTATTGCAGCGAAGGGTTCTTACTACTAGATGATTGTTACGCGATGTCCATCACAGCAGTTATAAGAACCATAGATTATATTAATATCACATAGATAATCTTCATAGATAATAATATTATTATGTAGGGTAGTTTTCGTAGTATTTTCGTATAAAAGGCGGTGTGGCGTGTAGACGGTGTTCATTGCTTATTGTGTGTTAAAGGGGTAAACTCTGCCCAAATAGTTAATATTAGGTATATTTGGTACTTTCTTGCCCAAATCTCTGCAAGGCTTTTTACATTCAGAAGTGGGATTACCCAAGAATGGCAGGCCGTTATGCTGCTGGCTTGGGTATAAGTTGACCTAAACTCTGCGAAACTCTACGTGAGCGAAAGTCTGCGTGCCCGTAAGTCTGTGTTACTTAAAGTCTGCCTTATTCAAAGTCCGCGTGACCCAAGTCAAATTCTAAAGTTTTTATTCAAAATAAGTTACACTTTTTAAATTTAATTTAATATTAATAGTAATATTCTATGTACACCGCTTCGCAACATGTCTAGCTGAAAATTGTTTTTCTTTATATTTCTTACTAGCGGTCTACCCCGACTTCGCACGGGTATCTAAAAAGAACATTTTTTGGTTTAATTATCTACTAAGCGAATTCAAAATATTTCACCTGTCATACTGTCCGTATCCCAGTGACACCTACATCGCATGAACATAGTTAGCTGATTAGGGTTCGCGGCGACCACGCAACTATTTTCTAATACTCACTTATTTCTAATACTCATTTTTAAACTCGTGATATTGAATATTTAAAAACTCGCATAAAGGTATTATTCAATAGGTAGTAGGTAGTATTCATTAGAAGCAGTCTTGAATATGAATTAATTTATTTTGATAAGGGTGAATACCAAGATATTAACAAGCGGTGGCATTCTAATTTTTTTTTTTTTTTTTAAATAAAGGAACCCTTATTGTTGCATAACTATAATAGTTAAACATATGCTGTCGCGACAGTTTTGTAAATAATGATGTGTTCTATAAAGTCGTAGTACATTTTGTTCTATCATCGATAGTTTTCGCAGCGCACGCGATTTTACACTTGGGTTACACAATTGGAGTTTTAGTAAGTATATGTGGAGTTTTAGTAGTAATGGCCTATGTCAACTGGGAATAGTGTAGCTTGCCCAGTGTAAGAATTTTTGAAATCAGTGTAGTAGTTTTGGAGCCTATTCAATGCAAAAAACAATCAAATATTTCATCTTTATAATATTAGTATTGCAGAATAAGAAATAATGGGGCTGTAGCAATCGTGCATATTCAATAAGACTGAGACACAATAAAAGAAAAAAAATATTATAGTTGTAATAAAAACATAGCGCGCTAAATTCTACGTGTATAAGTACAAGTATTAAGTCTGTGTGACCACCACGTCTGTGTGACCACCACGTCTGTGTGACCACAAAGTATGTGTGACCACGTATGTGTGACCAAGCTCGAGGATCGACATATCGGGGCCGTCAACGGGACGCGGCCAACGGCGGAGCTAGCGGCGGCATTGTGGTGGTGCCCTGAAGGCGCCTATGGAGCGATGGCGTGTCGGCCTATGCGTGGACGGGACACTGTTGGGAACTTTGGCCACTGTATCTACTTTACCTGGCACAGAAGGTATGGTTATTTTTATTATTATTTTTGTGTGAATTATTATGCAAAGTAAAGTGAATTAATTTTATAAGTGATAGTAATGGTTCATCGGTCGTGGTAGGCAATTGTACTACCCTCATATTTTTTCGTGTACGAAAATATTATGGTATGTTTCAAAAATGAAAATTACGAAAAATCGCGTAGTTAGTATTTTTCAATGTTATTTTGAGTTACATATCTATCGAGAAATGTGTTTGTATAGATGATGTAAATAGATCTCATGAACGACAAGTCGTGTTTTCTTCATTAGATTTTACATGGCAATCGAGTCTACCATTCGACTGATATTACTTTGATATGTATAGTATAAAGTTGGTTTTGACACATTGTTAGTGTGCAATTTTTCCGTTGGTATTTTCCTTTTGAAAAAGAAAGTTTGCGAGCGTTAGATTCAGTTGATGTGATGCGCTGCAGGAATCTCACCTGCTTTAGTGGGTGACGATTTAGACCGGCATCTTCGAACTGAAGAGGTTTTCTATATCGAAGAAATACCTAGACTAGCGATAATTGTAATGTAACGATGATGATGTAAATTAATGTCTTTTGTTTCAAGTTAGAATAACGTAAGTTTCATCCGGTTTATGTGTTTGAAGTTAAATTCAGGTATTATTAAACGTAGTAGGTAAATGCAGCTAATTTTTGTAACACGTTTTTATAAGTTCAAAGGTCCATAATGCTAAAGGTTTACAATAGTCGTAATTCCAGTCTCTTGGTTTTTTTAAACTGTGGTTAATTATTGTTGGAATTTTTGTAGCCGTGAACAATAAGTTCTAGTATTCTTGGTTATTTTATAAGTTTTTGGTACATAGTTTGGTACATAGAAGAGTTGGTACATGGAGATCATGAAATTGTGACTATTATTCTTGAAATAATAATCGTAAAAAAATTAAAGTTTATTGTTACTTTGATGGAAAGTAGAATCATTATTGGTCAGGAGTAGCCGAGTGGTTGTGTGAACAAGTACTGTGTTTTGTTTTTTCTGTTCGCAGACTGGCGAAGAGAACTAATTATCTGGTGACAGAAGGCAAACTCACTCAATAGTTGGCACGCCGCGGGGGACCACGGCTGCGGTAGGATGGCCGAATGTTACGCGATGTCCATCACAGCAGTTATAAGAACCATAGATTATATTAATATCACATAGATAATCTTCATAGATAATAATATTATTATGTAGGGTAGTTTTCGTAGTATTTTCGTATAAAAGGCGGTGTGGCGTGTAGACGGTGTTCATTGCTTATTGTGTGTTAAAGGGGTAAACTCTGCCCAAATAGTTAATATTAGGTATATTTGGTACTTTCTTGCCCAAATCTCTGCAAGGCTTTTTACATGATATTATTTTTTATTTATTTATTGATATTATGTTTTATTCATTTAATAAATTTTATTAATATTCACTATATCAATTCTTTTATTTCATATCAATGCTTCGGCTTGAGTATGTTTCACATTCCTAGACATCACAGCTTCCAGCCATGGTTACCCGGGAAAAGGGTTCTCGCCCGCCGTTATGCCGTCGAGATGGGGGCGCGGCGTGTTCCGCGCGCGCTCGCTTCTCCCGCGAGGCGCGTTACAAACCGCCCCACGCTCGGATTAATAATTTTTTAAACCTTACTAATTGATATGTAGCCTCGAGTCAAACCGTGATCACAGCTGCTATAAAGTAGCCGAAACATTGGCAAAATAAATAAATATCGCGCTTAAAACCGTAAATAACTTAGTTTAATTTATGTGTAACAGTCGCGAATATCTAAGAAGAATACTATAAAATAAATGAATTAAACTTATACTTTAGTTTAATTCCACTGTAATCATATCTATAGTATTCAAAATTATTTTTCCTAGTCAAAATATCGACATTAAAGTATCGATATTTACTATCCCTATGAAATTCACAGTTTTGTACAGTAGTGATACCAGCATTTTTTCCCTCAAAATAAAGGGCATTTAAATTACGTTGCAAGTAAATATTTGAATTTTATGTACATAATTATTTATTATGTTCATGGATTTTTTTAGCGATTAGGATTTACATAAAATTGTGAAAGTGTTAATATCACACATCACAATTTTCATCACACAATAACTATGATCTTATTTCAACTAGTGCTAGTTTAATAAATCATCTATGTGGTACTGTTTAATTATTACAATATTAAAGTTTATTTCATAATCCAATATTATAATAAAAAATAATAATGAATATTTAGTCTATTATGATTAAATTAAGAGGCAAATTGAATAAAGATATGGCAATTTCTTGTATTTTGAAATGTGTGAGTCGTCTTTGTGTGCGTAACGAGTGTAAATATACGCTGTCTCTAAACCAATTTGAAGATTTGTACATGTTTGCGTTTATGACAACACAAATAATATTTGGGTGTATGCGATTGTTTCAATGTGTGCTTTACTCTTACCCCCCGCAGCAAATGGCTGAATTTTTTGTTAGCTAAATTAGACGCGAGGCTCGTCCATGGTTTAATGGTCTAAGACTATGTTAATAGTAATATTGTTATATAGGCTACAAATGAAAAAATTACAAGATTTTCTATGATATCTTGAATAAATGAACAATGTGCCAATCACCGGAAGGTATAGTTTCCCTAGAATGATTTTCGTATGTTCAAAATTAAAAGCTAATTCGATGTTAGATACTTATGGAAAATTCGTAATTGAAAATTTCTAAAATTAACACGCATTTCGATTGTTTATTTTATAATGTATTCTCTTTAGCTGACAGTAACCATCAACTTCCAATTAACATGATTCTTGTGAGAAGCAAAGGTTACGTTATTTTTTTATTTGTTTGTAAGCAAACGGATCCATTTGATGGCAAGTAGCTACCGCCGCCCATGAACATCTGCAACACTAAGGGAGCCGATTTGTTTCCTACCTCGTTGAGACTTTAAATATCTGTTTATGCCCTTTTTGAGGAGCTCCATATTGTAGCGCTCTGCAAAAACCGCGGGAGAAAGTTCATTTCATAGCTTGCTCACGTATGTACCGACTGTAGAACAAAACGTCTGTTCTGAGACTGAGACTTATAAACTGTCTGTAAAGTTGGGATCGACGACAATCCGAGTCGCACATGGGGACGGACTTGGGCCTTATATAATAAAAGCCTATGTCCCGGTGTGCAGTACCCTGTTGAGCACCCCAAGCTTTTTTGAAGAGATCTTCACTTTGCTCTCCAAATGACCCCGAATTTGCACCTCGCTCGAGATGTCGGAGTTCTTGAGGGGAGTGCCCTGGAACTGTAGCGCTAACAAGAATGGGGCTTTATTAGCGGAGAACGCGCAGACTTGTCTTTTTGGTGTTGAAAAGGACGTAATTTCGTCTGCTTCATTCCGGCACCTGCTCCAGGGAGGTCTGGATTTCAGACAAAAGCCGGATTCTGCTTTCGTCGATTTCTGCACGAGTAATTTTTGCACGGCCAATGTAGAAAGCATGGCCCGTACTGTCATCTGCATAAAAATAAAGGTTGCTGGTCTGCAACGTGTCATTGCCTTCAGTAGGAACAGTGTGGGCGACAACATTGAGCCTTGGGGTACGCCAGAATTTATGGGCTTCGTCTCCTAGCATACATCGTCAATTAAGATTTGCATATTTTTCGTAATATGGCATTTTGAACGCTAATGTGTAAATGTGAAGTCGAGACGTCAACATAGTAGGTATAAGGAAGATTTATTCATCCCTGGCTCTCCAAATGCTGGATAGAGCCGGTATAGGACTGGTTATAAGGTTGTTTGTGATAGATGTGGGTTTAGCCAAGCCTTAACAGTAACCTAGATTCACGATGCCAGGTATCTATAGTATAGCGGGTGGGATAGCCTTTGCGTTGTCTCATGGCGTCGACTTGGAATTTTTGTAGTTGTGTGGTTGTAAATGCTAAATGGACAAGATCAATACATAAGAAGATTTGCTGTTATTCATCCCTGGCTATCCAAATACTGGGTAGAGCAGGTATAGGCCTGGTTAAGACTGTGGTTGTGAAAGATGTGGGTCTAGCCGAGCCTTGACAGTAACCGAGATCATCGACGCCAGGGATCGATAGTACAGAGGACGGGGCAGCCTTTGCCTCATCTCATGGCGTCGACAATGAGTTCCGTCGCGCGGTGCAATTGGCGCACTCGCACTCGCGCGGAGACAAGTCCTCGGGAAGGTGCGCGTGCGCAGCCCGGTAGCACAGCTCGCGATATCGGGCACAACCTGGAATGATTAAGGTAAAATATTTGTGTTTTTCTTTAAATATTCTGCATTATTACTATAGGCAACTTCAGCGTCACAATTTTGTTTCTAGCAACAATAGCTACGCAAAAAAATTTCATTAAAATTTTATCGTACAGCGCTCTTCAACTAATTTAATAAGGTACTAAACATCTTGACATGTGCCGACTAAGTCTGTCAGCAATAAATGTTATCCAATATGGTATAGCAATTCACTTAAAACGTAATTAAGGAAAAACATAAATTTTTAAGAAAATACAAAACATACGGTAATAAATCTGATGAACTATCTTTCAAAGTTTTGCGTGAACGAGTAAAAATCTTAGAATCTGAGTGTTACCAAAACTACTTAAGCTTAACCGAAAAATCAATTGCAACTAATCCTAAAAACTTTTGGGCATTTGTAAAAAATCGTTCTAAGTCAAATGCAATACCTAGCTCGTTAAAATACGATGGAAAATATATTAACTGTGGTGAATCCATCTGTAATGCTTTTTCTTCTTACTTTCAATCAACTTTTCTTAAGTGTTCAAATAATATTCATAATGATCCCCTTGATCATAATACATATATGAATAGCTCCAACCCTACAGTTACAGGGGATATAAATACAATTTTTATTAACCCAGTAGAAGTAAAGACTTTATTACTTAAATTAGATGTTAGTAAGTCGGCTGGTCCTGATAATATTTCACCCAGATTTCTTATAAAGTGTGCATCATTTATTGCTTTGCCATTATCAATTCTATTCAAAAAGACTATATCCTCTGGAATAGTGCCAGAGTTGTGGAAGTCAGCATTTATAACGCCTGTTCATAAATAAGGACCTAAGTCTGAAATTATTAACTACAAACCGATATCCAAACTCTGTATCGTGGATAAAGTCTTTGAAAGAATTATTTACAACCAGGTTTATCATTCGTTATTTAACGCTTTGAGTCCTAACCAACACGGTTTTTTGAAAGGTAGGTCCACTGTTACGAATCTAATACTACTCAATGACTATTTAACCATAAATATGGACAGAGGGAGCCAAATCGATGTCATCTACACCGACTATAGCAAGGCATTTGATCGAATTAACCACAATATTCTTCTCTGTAAGCTTGAAAATATCGGTATTCGAGGAGATCTGCTAAGATGGTTTTCATCATATATTGACAATCGATCGCAAGCTGTCGTATTAAATAATTACATATCGAGTTGGGTCAAGATCCCGAGCGGCGTCCCGCAGGGCTCTTTGCTTGGACCTTTGCTTTTTATTATCTACGTCAACGATATAGAACACTGTTTGAGAACATCTAGATTACTGTGTTTCGCTGACGATATGAAATTTTTTTCAACCATATCTTCAGTGGAGGATATGCATGCTCTTCAGCAAGACCTACTGCGCCTGGAACATTACTGTGCCGTCAACCAACTCGATCTTAATCCCCTCAAATGCGCCCTCGTGACATTCACGCGAAAAGAGAATGTCATCCTAACCCATTATATCCTATCGGGTCAGGTGTTACCGAAGGCTAGCGAAATCCGTGATCTGGGTGTGTACCACGATAGCAAGTTAACATTTGACGTTCATATCAATAAAATAGTCAATAAAGCTTCCAAGTCCCTTGGTTTCATTTTAAGAATATCTAACTGCTTTAATGAGATAAAAACACTCAAAATTTTATACTGTACCTATGTCAGATCTCATCTTGAATATGCATCTCATATATGGAACCCACGTTATCTCAAATATATTGACCGCATTGAAAGTGTACAAAAGCGTTTTATTCGGTATTTATGTTATAAGGTAAAGATCCAATACACTGGTGATATGTATTTTGATCTCTGTAAAAAGTTTCACCTATTGCCACTGAAAGACCGACGTGATATTGCTGACTTTTTACTACTTCAAAAGATTATCGCCTCTGATATTGATTGTCCAGATCTCCTAAGTAAAGTCCATTTTAATATTCCTTCGAAATCTATACGTTTCAATCAACCCATAAATATGTACCTTTAAGTTCTACTAATTATAGACAAAATTCATTTTTAGTGCGAGCAAGTAACTATTTAAATAATGTAACTAAATACGATGATATCGACCCATTTTCAATCAAATTTTTCAACAGTGATTAGACTTCTCGGTGCCTTTTTAATGTTTTTTTTATATTTGCATGTTACTTTTAAGCTATATCTTATCCGTGAAAACCTGTCATTGGCTTTCTTGTATTAATTGTAGATATCTAACCAAATGTTTTAGCTGTAGGTTTTCCATAAATAAATAAACTAAATGTAAAGCGAATTATAATAGAAAATCGTTTAAAACAAAACTTAAAGAGAATTTTATTCTCTGCAACTTTTATACTACATGCCAATTCCCTTTTGATACATAGGAAGCGAGATATTTCCTAAAAAACCTACTTCAGGACCGTTGACTTAAACATGTCAAGGCCCACACGAGACTTTTTGAGACAAATTTAGAAGGGCAAAAAAAGTCTGCACGTTTATAGCTCATTGGGTTTCATTCTGACATATGCCCCTTCACTATTATTCTGGATCGTACTGCTTGCTTTAAAAATATTACTAAAATTACATAACTATCACCATATACTCGTTCTACTATTATGCTCGGGCCTCCTCGTTATAAGATAGACGCTTTTTTTTCTTTTATCGGCCCCCATATTGAATGAATGAACTGCTGCCGCTTAAGCTTGTCGTCAGCCAACCGTTGTCCACTGCCGGGCGTAGGACTCCCCATGTTTGCGCCACCTATCCCGGTCCTACGAGGTTCTCATCCGATAGATGAGACCTATCTATTTCATCTCTTAGGCGTGGTCGTGGTCAAACGCGAACATTAATAATGCATTCAAATAAACTGAAAATGAATGTAGTGCAGGTAGTTACATACCTGTGGGTGGTAAAGCAAGTCTTGTGTCCGCTGCGAACCCCCTTTGAGCAAGTCGATCAAGGAGTGTAGTGGCTGACCATCACCTTTCGTTGTCTATTTCACCACCTGTAAAAAAAATTGTTTACTTGTGTTTCAATTATTTTATCACTCGCATGCGGTTAAAGGACAAACTGCTTCACGGCAGCATACTTCGTTTTCAGAAGTCGAACTCACGTAATTGCAACGACACGCGGGTTCTTTAGCCACTAAGTTACCACGACTTGAACTGTCGAACTGCTTGAATTAATACATGAATGTTTTATACCTACTGAAAAATAAAAACGTGCTTTTATGAATACGAAGTGATTAACGTTTCCTAAAAAATAAATTAGTTACATAGCAAAAATTAATTGTAAACCAATAAACAACGTCATCGTTAGACAACAATAAGAGAAATTAATGGAAATTTTAATGGACACGAGGCACGTTTTTCGCGGTAATTTTCCTGGAAGCCTCAACATTTCCTCTGAACACGATCAAAAAATATACCAGTGTTATTAAAAATGCACGACTTCCCGCAGAAGTGTTTTTAGAAAAAGGAACATTTTAATGTCTGCGAAATAATTCAGTACCGGAAAAGGCTCTAGCACAAATTAGTGCCGGCTATTGTCTATGTCATAGACTTCGGCGGTTACTTTGTTAGGTAAATTTGACATTACGAGATCATAGCAAACCTGGTTAAAGTAAATGAATGCATAGTAAGAAGTAGAAATCCAGTTTAATTGATCATTCACTTGGATTGCACATTCCGTAAGCCTAAGGCATATGAAAATTTACCAATTCATTAGATCTAAAAACAATAATGTAACCACTATTTAAGTTCCTTTGCCCGGCGTAACTATTAGACTTATTCATCTGAAATCATTTAATTAACAGAAATTTAAAAAAAAATTATTCCACATTTCATAAATAAATTTTTTTTTTATATTAGCGACTACGTGCTAATGAGTATTAAATGTTTATCTGAATACTGATTTCTATACTATTATGACACGAATATTTCTCTTGTGACTTGGACATTGCCAACACAATACCTTCATTAGCAGCCGGAGAATGGCCGCCAGACTTGTCTTCGACGCGCGGCGTCGTCGAGCCATCAGACTGCTCCTGTAAAATTATTCACAGCAATGAGTTTCACGTCTCACTAATTACACTGGAATTTACCTTCAGTTGATATATATTTTCCTTTTGTTTGATTTTTTTTGTGTCGGATATGAAAGGGGTTTTTTACATTAATTGGATTTATCCTTCTAGTATTTCACTCGTTAATATGTATATAGAATGGTATATATATCCCATTTAGACTTATGTTTTTATGGCTGAAGAGATATTTTATTGAAAAAATACAGATGTAGTTTCAAACTCGCACCTTGAGATTAATGTATTGAACGATGTAGGTATTAATCTCAATAAACTTATGTTTAAAAATGCTCCAATACTTTCTCCTGCAAAGCCATTTTAATGTTTATTAGTGAAGTACAATTTATTAGCGAGTTTCAATATACATTTTTTTTTATTTGACATAGTGTAACGCATAAATTACATAAACATAAACGTTTTACAATTCAAACTCCCGCGCATTACGTAAAGGTTTAAACTATTTAAAATTACTTGATCAAAACATCACGTTACAAACCATATATTTTTGTTTTAAATGGAAGTCACTCAAACCGGTTGGCATTATAGTTTGCCAGTACAATAAAAATTAAGATATTTAATTAATTTCTATTACTCACTAAAAATATTTAGAACTACAATAACGTTCTTTAGAGAATTATAAATTTACCATTTAAAAACATTAAAGTAAATAATATTATTCGACTGTATACAAATAATCAAGCATCAAATCTTCATAGAAAATCTACCACTAAACTAAATTATCGAATCTAATTAATTTCTAATATTACCAATCGAAAACTTATCCATTAAAACGAGAATAAAAACTCGAATAATTAAAGTAATTTTATACGTGCTGAAAGTATTTACCGCAAATAGATTCTCGGAATAATGCGAGAGTAGTGTTGGTCACACTTGATAAAGGAAGTCCATATATAAAAAACAGTTGGTTTTTATGAAAGACCGTAGCGTTTATATTTAATACGTGACGCCTTTAAAATCGTTTTCTTTCATTACCATCTGTCGGCCAGTACAGTACTTTCATATCAAGTTATAATTAATACAATCTAAAACACCTATTCAAAAACTAAGGTACGTAAATCTTTGATTTTCGTCAGACCATCGTTTCTTTTTTTTATTCAATATACAGTAGAAACTTTTATTGATTTCAGCCGTAACAAAAATGGTGAATACATTGTTTAGTTGGCTTATCGCCATTTCCGTCCCGCCGTGTGGAAATATATTTCCAAGCGGGAGGAGCCCGTAATAATTCCCGTTTCTTTTCATAAAAAAAAAACCTCGGCGTATCGAAAAGGTTTTTTTTGGTATTTACATTTTTTTTCTTTATTTGTTAAAACGTGGTAAACTATTATAACCCTTAAATCGGGTGATATCACTTTAATCGTGGATTATTTAGTTCTATTTCAATCTATATCAAAGAAACCACATGTGATTTAAGCACATATATTAAATATTTTGTTTCTAATAAATAAATTAAGGCCTTATTACCATAGCGTAATGTAGTCCCGTTCGTTGAACAATCGGCGTGGTATTTCAAGCATCATTTTAGTACCGTGAAACTAGCCAACTTTGCCCGTTTTTTTATTAAAAACGAGTAAATTTCCTGATTTGTCTATAGGAACATAAGTATATTTTATATTTTACTACAACTATATGACCATATGCACGCATTTGCTTTGTAAAATGTTTAACAACTTGAAATTTAGACCAATATTTGTTCGATTTTGATGACGGGCAAAATAACCTGGACTTTTAGTCAACATTGCCCAGGTCGATTTTTTAAGCAAATCTCGCTCAAATAAATACGTAAAAAATACCACGACTGGAATTTAAGGCAATCTTAACCTAGTTTTTAAAATATTGTTTGTAGTAGAAATATTTTCGTAATAAAAACAGTGGGCAATGTTAACCATCGATTATTGCTCTTTTTCATACAAGGCCCATTTAACGGTTTATAATTTTAAGGGTTGTCACATTTCTTTATATGATTAAATAAATTATATTTTCACTTTTCTGTTGTAGATGTTGGATGCATGAATATACGTTCAAATGTTATTGAAATGAAACATTGTGTTCAATTTTAAATGTTTATTAGAATTTAGTTTTATAAAAGGTTAACTAATCGTATACTCGGCGATTGGCCGATCTACAAGTAAATTACGAAACTTTTACATAATGTAAGATATAATAACAAAATCTTTTATTTTGTTCCACAAAGGCTAGACATAAAGGCTTTGAGGAACAAACTCAAGTTAGTAGATAAATCAAATCACATGGTAAAGCACGAACAGTCATAATCGCCGCTAAAGTCCGGACGCGGAGCAGAAAGAATTTTGTCTATTGACCTGTCATTACCCGTCTCTGTTGCTCCCGCGTAAATATATATTGCTGGCGTGACAGCAATATTGCACAGATTTTTACTCGACAATTCTTTCAGCTCCGTCTCCGGACTTTAAGAACACAATAATATTCAATCAAAGACCGTTTTTCTGTTCTAAACACTTCAATAACGTCAGTTTAACCTTTAAGTGTAAGAAAAAGCAATAAAATTGAACCTTTATTGTTTTTTTTTTATATAGCACTTACAACGACGACTTGATTCAACAGGAAAACTAATTAACAAGAAAATAAGGAAACTTTTATCTTATGAAAAACACAGTAATAAAAACATTTTATAAAGTTCCATAAAGCTAGGGCCTATTAGGAAGAAAATCACAATTAGCAAATAAATCACATCGCATGGTAAATCACAACCGGTCCCAATTACTAGGAACTAAAACAATATTAGATACTGACTATTGATAAACAGGTTACAAATTACTGTTCTTAACATTTCAATAACGCCAGTTTAAAGTTTTAGTTAAACTACCTGCAGAAAGACTACTAACTAAAGACTTTCTATTGGCCGGTTGTATCATTAAGATGATCCAGACATTGTTAGACATTTCCGACTCTAACAATGTCTGAAATATTTTCTGCCGATTTTGTACTAGCAGCCTAATCCAACTAAGCTATCAGTCGAAAGAAAGTCTGTTGCAGTCAGCTCAGTCAAACTTAATAATATTTATTAAAAATAATTATATCTTTTATTACTAATAAAATTATTCTTTGGAGATATGAGTCTTCTTTTCAGGTAAAATTAAAAAATATTTTTGATCATACAATAAAAGTAATGTTTTAGATAAACAACAAAAACGTTACTTTCATTGTATGTTCAGTTTACTAAAATCGACATTAAATATAATTTGACCACGTCTAGATATTACTGGCTCAGGCAAAACCGAAATAACATCTTCTAAGTATTGTATGGTGCAAATGTCATCTACAATCGGGTAAGTAAAAGTAGTTCCTTTATCACACTTAGATTGTTTTACCTTACGTAGAAATTTAACTGTGGGTTTATTATCCGTAATTGATAAAACTTTGCCAACAAAATGTTTCAAGCTTTTTTTAGTAGCAAATCGAGCAATAACCCAATCATCTTCTTTTAATCCTTCTTGATCCTCAACAAAATACTCAGGTGCAATTAAATCAAATGCAATCTCTGTAGGGTCAGAATTTTCTTTTCCTTCCTGATCTTTTAGATATTCAGAGATGTAAAAGCTATGCAATGTGTCGTAGTCTGAGTTGTCTGTGTCATCTAATTCAATAGTGGAATCAGCAGAATTTGAACTTGAATCACCTATAACTTGTTTCTTTTTACGTTTCACAGAAACAAGCCCTTGTCCTCTCTTTATTCCTTTAGAATTATGTAGATGTTTGTTTTTTCTAGTGATTTTCGTTCTTTTTCTATTAGTGTTTTCCTCTTTAATTTTTTTCACACTTTTGGTTGCTTTTCCTTGCAGACATTTTGGCAATTCTTGAACACACTTAGCTATAAATGGCATATTATCAGTCTCAGAAATGTCACCCAAAAAACGAACATTTGACGTTTGCGTTGCAGCAGTAATTATCATATCGGAGAGTATATTTATTTTGGGTGTAGTTATTTTTTTTGAATTTACACTTTTTTCACCAACTGGTTCTTGTTCTCGTATGTAATTAGGTAAATTATCATTATTTTTAGGCAATAACAGATATGAACTGCTACCACTGGCAAGTTCCGGATTCTGAAAATTATTGGTATCAGTATATGTCACTTTATTCACAAATTCGTAAAAGAAAGAGTTAATAGTATTGATACAACACTTGCTAAGGGTCTCCGGAGTTTCCAAGATTAGAGTTGACTGTTCTTCTAGAGCTTTATGTCTGTTTTCATCAAAGTCATGACGTTTGTTATAGTCTGGACTCTGAATTTCAAAATCTTGATCATAATTTGTACTTTGATTCATGTAAGTAAATAGACCGGTTTGATCATCTAAACTTATAACACTATCAGGAATATGTTTTTTGTTTATTTTCTTTTTCGCGTTTCCCTTCAATGTATCTTTCATGCCAAAAATATTATTCAAATCTGTTACTGTCACCGATTTTCCTGGCTCACATTTGACTTTCTTATTTCTTTTAACTTCCATCGGCTTTGGTGCTCTAGTTTCTTTTAAATAATCTATTAGTGCCTTATCAAGTTCACCATACGACAGTAATTCCCCTTGCATTTCTGGGATCTTTTTTAGCACTTCTTGTGGATTCAGTGGAAATATTCCCGAGGCTCTAAAACCACTCTTAATATTTTTATCTTGATTCAACCTAATAGCTTCTGTTAATTTAACGACCAGTTTAGGGAAATGTTTTTTGTTTAGTGTTATCTGGTTCGGATTTTTGAGTTTGTACTGATACAAGATTTGTCGCCAAGCTTTTTTCAACGGTCCAAAAAATGCAACGTCAAGAGGCTGCGTGAGGTGTGTTGACCTTGGAGGAATGAAAATAAGCTTGATGTTACATTGTTCGCATAACTCTACTACTTTCACGCTTAAATGACTAGATAAGTTATCGCAAATTGCAACTTTAGTTCCTAGAGTCTCCTGTGCCCATGGAACAATTATCTTTTCAAAATAATCTTCGAACATGGCGCTATCGAACCATCCTGATTTCGTGCAGTTGTACCTAGTACCAGGTGGGCCACCAGTAATCCACTCTGAATACAAGTTTGATGCTTTATAGACAACATATAAAGGCAAGCATTGACCACTCGCAATTGCTGTGAACATAAGAGATATGTTTCCTTTGGTGGAATTGACTATCCTTTCTGGATATCTTACCCCCCGTCGAAATATACATTTAGTAGATCCGGGATCGTCGGAGAGATTGGTTTCGTCAAAGTTAACTATATTCGTTGCTGGGATGTCTTTCAAAGTTACACTTAAATTTTCAAAATATCTAGCTATTTCTTGTGGTCCCTTTTCAGCTCTCGCTTTTGAAATATTTTGTGTGGTTCTTATACTCAATTCATCTGCATGTCTAGCCAAAAAGCCCTGCACCCACGCATCTCCCGGAATTTTATTCTTGAACACAACTGCACGAGAATTTTTTTTTAAATATTCATGCACCAATAACTTTAGATCGAGTTTAGATAGTGGGGAACCAAAATCGCTAGAAGCTTGCAAGACTCTCACAATTTTTTTTTCTTCTTCACTTGTTAATACTGTAGGATGGCCAACAGGATTTGAATGCATTTTTTTTGTTTTATTTATTATGGTACGTCGTGGGATACCGAACTGTCGTTCAGCATCCCTTGAGGATATTTGTTTAGATGCAACTGCTTCGCATGCAAGCTTTAACATATCTTCGGAGTAATTTTTATATGCTCGGGACCCTATTTCACGTCTTGACTTTCTTTGTCTAATTCTAGACTTGTGTTTGCTTTTCTGCAATAAAAAAACAATAAAATTAAAGGTAAGCAGATTAATAGATGAATGATAAATACTGGGTGACTTTTGCGTCTTGAAAAAATAGGGGGTGATGGGTAATGGAATAGAAGCCTCAGGCATAGTTTTTTTTTACTGACTTAGTCTGAAATTAATCTACCAATAAATACTTCTAATTTATATAAAAAAGGGGTATTTATATAAAGTAGGGATATTTATTGGTAGATTAATTTCAGACTAAGTAAAAAGAAATTGAAAAAAAATTCTCTACCAATAAATACCCCGCATTTATATAAATTAAGGGTGTTTATTGGTTGGTAGATTAATTTCAGACTAAGTCAGTAAAAAAATTATTAACTATGCCCGAGGCTTCTATTCCATTTACCCATCACGCTCTATTTTTTTCAAGACGACAAAAAGAGTCACCCGGAATTTGATAATTATAAACTGTCCTCTACCATCATGAAATGTAACCTATATCCATTAGAAATAGGATTGCTATTCTACAAATAAACATACGGCCATTAACTTCACCTCTTTATAAAGGTGTTTGACGTTTTGGTTCTTAGGTTTTGCGTTATTTCAACCTAATACAAAATATCTAAATGTGACAACCCTGAGTGCTTTTTGATAACGGGCAATGTTGGCATGCATGGTTCTGAAGAGTTTAAGATAACTTTGCCCATCGCCAAAAGTTCTGATTTATAAAGCCCTGAATACTGAAACTATAATTAAAATACTCAACAATTGATACTCTATAACATACAGTATATTACACTTACCTGTGTTTTCGCCATGAGGTACAATCCACAAACACTTTACGTATGAAATTTGCCCGCAAAAACACGCACCGCACTTGACAAGTTATGACTCGTTACTAAATGAACTTTGGAATGAACGCTATACGTAGTGTTGCCACAAATATAATCTACTTTCCACCAAAGTAATAAATATTGCCATAAAACTAAAATATTTTCCTATATTAGCGGATTTGCTTATAATTTGCTTTTAGGGCAAAGTTACCTTGATTGGCAAAGTTGGCTAGTTTCACGGTATTATTTGCTTCATGTAAATAATAACCAAATTAATTAAGCTATAATTAATGGTTCATCTTTGTGTAGAATTCACTTTAGGCTTCCGAAGAAATTATATAACGAATGTCTGTAATTATGTTTTTAACATGCAGTTTTCTCTCTGAATTCCAGGCGTTCGGGGTTTTTTTTTATTACCAGTGCTGGTATATTATTTAAATACCTTGAGTTTATATTGGCGGAGCTAGCGCCCTACAACGAGTTTACACGTCAAAGTTCGCATAATAATCATTATCATGCCTGTTATTCCTCGTCAATCATAAAAGAAACCGCAAGTATATTTTAAGGAGATTCGCTATTTTCTCCAATCCAAATAGCGTGGCGTCCAAATCACTAAATTAACTTCACTGTAATTATGTCCAAATCGTAAACACTTCATAGCAAACCTACGCCCTACACCAAAGTCTCATGTAACTGGGTTTATTTCGTTATCGCTTATAACCAAATTATAAATACTTTAGCGTTGTATGTGTAACTAATTTAGAACTTCTAATATAAACTTGAGATTTGGGTTGAAATGTATTGTTTTATTTGTGCCACATCTTTTCAATATCTCAACAATTAAGTACCACAAAATATATATATAAAAACATAACAATAGTGCAAGATCTACTCATAAATCTCGTAATAAGTAGGTATACATATAGCTCTTTTTATACAAAATACGACATGGCATTAATTACATGAATACCATTTTACACGGATGGTGTGCTAGCTAGTACGACTTACTTCTCTTCTGAAAGTTGTGCAACTACTTCGTTGACAGACAAATATAAAAAATCGCCAAGCCGGTAAATAGGCGTATTTGCTTAGACAGCAAAGAATTGTGTATCTGAGGTGCCTCAGAATAATAAATAAAGTTACATGTATGTAGTCAATCAATATTTGATTGTTTTTCACTATCCATAACGCCATTATACAGTCCGGTGATCTTATGTCAAACAAAATTGAATGAACCAGGTCGATGGGAAATTGATATTATTGCAGGAAATTGGCGTAGGAGGGTGCGAATTGATAACATTAAGCGCAAGGCTCTACTGAGAGCGGGTAGCGAAGCTGTTTTCAAAACTTTTTTATGGCTAATATATATTATTTTATTTAGATTTTTCGAATAACAGTCCCAAATTACTAGGCACCAAGTCCCTTATTTTAGGGGAACGTGCAGTATCTATACTCGCCATAGCGACTGGCAGTTTTACGCGATGGTTATCTCGATATGTAGGTTACATCACGATGTTTTCCTCCATCGTTAGCAGGTGGTACCTAATCGACATAATATGTACATTAGGTCAGAACATCGCCTAGGGGGTGCGGTGCATACTTTCTGGTCAGGATTCAAACTTGAGGGTTTGGAGTAGTGTGTATGATTATTCGAAAACCACAAAAGGTAAAATTGTAGAAATAAAATATGTTCTTCTTCTAAGTTTTACATTCACTGCTGAGAATCGTGATTTTGATAGTAGTGAACTTATTCTCCTCCACAGAGATCGATTTTGAGCAGGGTGGAGAGTCGATTTGTGGACAAGTCTAGCTGGTCAGCAACTTGGTCATTTCACATGTTTGGAGGTCTCTTGCCTTCAACTTTACCCGTGACCACAAGTCTCTCCATATTGTCTGTTATTTGGGGCTTCGTGATCAAGTACTTCAGTATCTGTTGTCGGCATAGGTACTTTTGATAACATCCAGTGATTTCCAATCTCGAGCCCTTCCAATATGGTGGCATTCTTTCGGCAAGCTATCCAGGACATCCTTAGTTGCCCCTACATCAACGTGACATTTCAAAGGCATTAATTATGGCTGTCCGCCTTTACAGTCCAAATTTCCGAACATTACAAACATGTAGAAAAGATCAGCGATGTACCAAGTGCTTTTTGTCACCTTTTTTTAGAAGTTTATATTAATAAACTTCAAGAAATTGAAATAAGTAATTATTTACAGTTTTCGTAGAGTAGCAGAGCCCGGTGGTATGTTTACTTAGATTTAAAATAACGTAACCAAGCCCTAAAATAAAAACCAATATGTCCGCTTCACACACTTTCTGGTCCTTTCCAGCTCCTAACCAGAAATCACCACTCGGGGAAAAGCGATACGTCTTATTAAATATCATAAGGTATGAAGGGTGCGGAAAGGGTTGACATTAAAAGACGCAAAATAGAACGGTAAGTAAAGGGAAACATACCATTTTTAGAATAATCGATATAACTGAACAGGGTTATTTATTGTGTTAATAAAATATTTATCCTTGCATAAATAGTCGGATACGGGTGTGGTTCTTAAATTTAGGTCAGTACATTTTACCAAAGTTTTAATGGTATGCGAGTTGTCATATTAACATGTCGATACATGACATACACATGATACATGATAACATGACCATATCTTTCTTCATCCCACAAAGTTAGCAGACCGCGTTTGAATTCGTTGTACCAACGATACACGGTTGCCTTAGAAGGGCCTTCATCCATGAATGTCATTTGAAGTCTATCGTGCGATTCGTCCGGTTTCAAGCGATACTTGAAATCGTAAATAATCAGCGCGAAAATGGTCCCAGTGCAGATCCAGTTTTCAATGAGACACGATAATCTCAATTAGCTCGCAAACGATGTGGAGGGAAATTTTGAAATAAGAACGTAGGTGCGTTCCAATTTCAAAAGTTCCCTCCACATTTTTAGTTATAAATAATCATATTTTCAAAACGGATTATAACTGGTCAGTCTCTCTCATACATAAAATCTTTTTTTCGCTATATTTTCTGAGTGGCCTGGTGTATATATATATTTATCCCTATTAATATTATAAATGCGAAAGTAACTCTGTCTGTCTGTCTGTTCCGTTTTCACGTAAAAACTACTGGACCGATTTGGCTGAAACTCAGTATATATATATATATTTTCGATGCCGAGAATGAACATAGGATACTTTTTATCCCGAAAAATGGGATCGTTTCCGGGATAAAAATATATTTGTCTTTCTGTTTGTTATGCTTTTACGGAAGAACTAATGGGCCGATTTGGCTGAAATTCGGTACGTATGTAAATTAAATACCGAGGGTGGACAAGGGATACTTTTCATTTTGGCCTTTTCGGTAATTTTGGCCTTTTTGGTCATTTTGGCTATTTTAGCTTTTTTACTCATTTTGGCCATGTCGGTCACTTTGGCCTTTTCGGTCATTTTGGCCATGTTGGTTATTTTGGCCTTTTTGGTCATTTTGGCCTTTTTGGTCATTTTGACCATTTTGATTATTTTGGCCTTTTTGGTAGTTTTTGCCTATTCCGTCATTTTGGCCATGTCGGTCACTGTGGCCTTTTTGGGTCATTTTGGCCATGTCGGTCATTCCGGCTTTTTTGGTCATTTTGACCATTTTGATAATTTGGCCTTTTTGGTCATTTTTGCTATTTCAGTAATTTTGGCCTTTTTGGTCATTTTAGCCTTTTTGGTCATTTTGGCCAATTCGGTCATTTTGACCATTTTGGTCATACTTTTTATCGAAAAAATAAAACTAAAATAGATGAAAGTTTGAGTGAGAGACTAATCGTTTCTCAAGTTTATATAGATCTAAAAATTCATAATCTATAGAAAAAAGTGCGATAGTAACTCGATCTGTCTGTCTGAATACCGAAAATGGACATAGATACTTTTCATCCCGGGAGATGGGATAGTTTGCGATATAAATAAATTACCAATATAAAAATATAAAACAATTTAACCTGTTTTAACGCCGGCTGTTTAAACAGTACGCACTAGCACGGCAGAGCCGCGGGGTAAACTAGTACATGATATAAGTAAGTAGTATTTTTTATTGCATGAGTTCAGCAGACAGGCAGACGGCCCACCTGATGGAAAGAGGCTACCATCGCCTATGGACACTTGCAACACCACAGGTGCTACAAATGTGCTGCTACAACTGAACATCACTCAAAGTTGTTATAGCGGCATACTCTAAACCAGGGGTGAGGTAGACGTCCAGACAAGTAAATACCCTATCACCTGGCTGTGAGTTGTTTTTTTGCCCCTTTCGAGAGGCCGCCTGGTCGCAGGAAAATGTATTCCTTGCCGTTCCTGCATGTTGTATATGCTATGTATATAAGTTGTAAACATAAAGTATTTTTGGATAAAATCAAAAACGAGGATATCCGTAAGAGATCCTATGGTTATCGACATAGCTCGCAAAATTAGCAAGTGGCACTGGGTCAGCCACATTTGTCGCAAAACAGGTTGAAGCAGACGGATCCTGGACTGGAGACCGCGACTCAACAAATGCGATGACAATCTGCTCAAGGTTGCTGGTAGGAGCTTAATGAGAACAGCGGAGGACCGAGATATGTAGCGCAAACTTGAGTAGGACTACCATCAGTGGATAACAGTTAGCTGATAACATGTAGATGCGTTAGGATATCATAAGATTCCAAACCGTTACCGCTTAAAACTGTACGATTGAGTTTTATTAAGAAACCTTATTTAAAAAAATTAAGATCCCAAAGGGGAATTTGTTTATTCATTGGTGTGAAATGTGTGCAAAACAGCAGCTGCACTTAGCTCTTGTTTCCGGCTCTTATTGATTTGTCCGGACGTAAAACGTTCACGTAATCCTCTTAAGACCGGATAAGGGTCACTAGTCGGACAGAATCATTTGCTAGAGTGAAAACTATAGTTGACAACGAGCCACCCTGATATCGCTTCGAAATTTGTAATTGAATAAGAAACTTTTCAAAATGACTATGTTATGTTCCAATATTTATTGTTGTTGGGAACTCGCGAATTAGTCACCGTTAATTTTGTATCACAATAGTCCACTGAAATCGTAAAGAAAAATTAAGGCTGAATCTCGTAGTTACACATCACAAATATTTGGTTTTCAGTGTTTCAAAAAATTAATATTTATAACGAAATTGAGAAAATCAGTTTCAGTGGGGTCTTTCGTTACTCACAATTAGTGTGCAACTAAAATACACGTAACGTAAAGATAGAACTCCAAACTTTCCCATCAATCGATTTGTATATTCCAATGAGACTATCGATCAACTTTCCCTAAATCCAGCAAAAAAATATCAAAGGCTTGCTTTCGATTGTACTCTGAGAGGATTGTACGTTTCAATATAATGTTTAAGAGGTTCCCTATTAGGACTACTTACTAAATAGCTTTCTAGAGTTATAGCGTCCACACATTGTATTTTTCAATTTATACTAATACTATTAATAGTAACGAAACTTCGTTAGTGTTGCTACGTCGACGTATTTATTACTAACAAATCGCAACCGCAGCATCGACCCTTTTTATATTCGTCTATGCCACGGAAGCGCCTTTATTTATCATAAGTGTTGTCCAGGTATAAATAAGCTCTGTATCGTTATCAGCCATTTCAGCCAACTGTTGTTTGGAGGACGATAGACATCTGCTTAGACGCGGTTTCCACTTCAAGACTCGTTTACTCCATCGACCATCAGTTCTGCTACAACTGTAGTCGGTCTATTGCCGCTCAGCTTGCTAATTTTGCGAGCTACATATGTCGATAGCTTTGGTTCTGTTATAGATGTCCTCATTTCTGATTTTATCCATAAGAGACACTCCCACATAGCTCGCTCCATAGCCCGCTGAGTGACCTTCAGCTGAGCCAAACCTACTGTCAGTGTCCACGTCTTACCACCATATGCCCCGACAGGTAGGAGTCACTGCTCGAAGGCTCGTCATCAAACAATGCAAGCATAGCTCTGTATCGAATTTTAGTTAAATTCATTCATTTTAGTTTTTACGTGATGCTACCCGGCACCCGACAAGCACCGTCTGCCACGGGTGAACGACGCTTTGTTCAGAGATTGCCAATATAAACGTTTGATAACTAGGACATGATTCATTATCAGCATCACTTTGAGCAGCGAATTGTCACCGAGCGATCGAGCAGCCGTTTGCGTGTGAACAGCTTGTGCACGGTGCTCCAGTTGCTCTAACGAGTTATGTCCCTTACAATACATAGATATAATAATTAACAAATTAGTCAATTTTATATGTACGGTCTTTTATTATTACGTTTCTTCTTTATTTCTTACGCCCAAGATCAAACGACTTTGTCGGCGAAATATGTTGAGAATTCAATCATCTAAAATTACTTTTTCATCTTAGTCATTTTAATTTTATAACAAAGAATATTATTATACCTATAGTTCCAGCGTAATGTATTATAATTTATAAAGTAATTAGAATTTATATAAAGAAACAAAGAATAGATTTTCCATTTGAAAATTAAATGGATATTGTTTCATACTAAGGTCTTAAAACAATATAAATTTAGTTATTTTATATAATATTAATCATTCAGTAACAAAGAGCTATTCTCTATTAATTACGGTTAATTTAATGAAACCTTTGAGTGTCTAACAAATTGAAATGTAGTATTTTAGTGTACACAATATTACTCTGCTTTTTGTATGTATCTGTTTCTCTACAATGTTATAAGTATATAAAAATGAATCGCAAAATGTATTGGTAAGCGTATAACTTGAGAACGACTTTACCGATTTTGATGAAATTTTGTGTGTGTTTGAGTGGGTCCCGGGATGGTTTGAATCCATAATTGGAGCCGGTAGGTGGCGCTGAGATCGGGATCTAGAATCCTAATCACCGGGAGCGATTATGGTGATTTTATTTTTGTGTCGTGAAACAAAGTCTTTTAGGAATTCAGAAAATATGGCGGTACGAATTTTGCCGGGTCAGCTAGTAAAGAATAAACTCGACTCATTAGTTAATCATGATTACTGTTTTCTACGAACACTGTCTATCATAGTTAGCCAGTCACAGTTCACTGCCAGCAGTGTCGGCTGACTTGGGGAGGCCTACGCTCATCCTACGCTCAGACGTAGGCCTCTCTAAGACGGCCGATCGAACATTATCTATAATCATGAAAAAAGTACTTCATGCTATATTGTAATAAATCTGTTGGGGTTACCGATTTTGTACAATAAATCTAACAATAAGAAAAAATCAGATCATTATAATCGGCTTACAATGCAATCACATAAATTGTAGAAAAATTTATGTATTATAATTTTGTATTGTTTTATTAGAAAATGAGTTGGAAAGGAAATGTTGTGAAAAGACTGTTATTAGGCGCCATGCTTCGATTGTGGCGGCTAGCCGCAACGATACGTCAAAAAATTGATAAAGTGGCAAAATTGACATTTGGAAAGAAATTAAATTACCCTTTTTCAAAACCCCGGTAAATTTTCCAAGTGTCCTGGTTTTTTTTGGACCAAATGTCTACTATTATTGAAATTAGTGAAAACGATTTCCAACTTGCAGTTTTTAGATTTTTGTTTACCTGTCTGTTAGAGCATCACGTGAAACCTATTGAACCAGTTTAAATGAAAGTATACAGAGGTAGCTTATACTCCGAGTTAAGATACTTTTTCTCCCCAAAAATAAGATAGTTTAATCAAACACAGTTCCAGGGCTACGCGAACAAATTCGCGAGCAAAGCTCTAGATTTTCTGAATTTAATAATATTTTTCTAGCAAAAAAGAAACAGACTTCAAAAGTAACTAAAAAGCAAATATAAATATTTTCAACAACATCTTGAAATCGGTGCGAAATTAAACATCTTAACAATCTTCTTTTCTTATTTTTATTTATCTATTTTTATAAGTATGTACTACCTAATAGTTCTAAACCGGCTAGTACAACAGTTATCTGGTTGAAAGCGGGGTAAAGCCTATTTATAGGTTCGGTGCCCAACTTTGTCTAAATAGCAGGAGTCGCAAAACTACTAAAACCAATAAGGAGGTATTATAAGGCCAATGTGGTCATATATATTGCGTAGAATATATTCACAATCGCTTATCGCCTCCCTTACTAAATTACTCATTGATCTCCGATCACGTCCAATTAGTGACTAACATGGTTTCTATTACATTGTTTGAATGGAAGTTTATGTATTAACGACCTACCTATCTATATTGTAGTATAATTAAAAAAAAATCTTTCTTACATATAATTTTCGTTTCATTTTTATAAGTTCACTAGTATTTGCCAGCGGCTTTGTCCGCATTAAAGTAGATTATACCAAACAATTCAGGTTTTTTATATTGCTCGGGAACAGTCAAACCAGTATTTGTTAAAATAAAATACATAATAGGTAAATATATAATAAATATATATTTACCTATTATGATAATAAATTTACCTGATAATAAATGTATCAAAATAGATTATGGTGAAACCATTGTATACATTTTTAAGTTTTTTTATAATTATATATGAAAACACTAACAATTGAAAGAAGATGCAATAACAAGAGTTGACAAAGGTATGTTAAGATGATTTGGACATGTAGAGTGAATGGATAAAAGAAGAATCACAAAACAGGTGTATGACAGTATTGTGAATGGTAGAGTTGCTGCCGGTAGACCGAAACGAACACATCATGATCAAATATCAAAGTGCTAAGAGAGGTCAGGTAAAAAGTATCGCAAATAAACGTGCATGTATGAAGAGATTAATGAAAGTAGACGAAGCGAATATAGTTTGTCAGGATCATCACAAGTGGAGATCCATAGTCCCTGGTTACCCCCATTGGAAACAGGCGTGGGTACTCGTATTATATATGTAACACTAATTATTATTACAGAGTAGATTTTTAAAAGCAATAGGAAAACTGACAATAATTTTGAACATAAACTAGTCATACATAAGTACGAAACACGTTTGGGCAAACAACTTAGTTTTCCGAATAGGGCCCCAGGGACAGATTATCCACTGGACAAATCTATTGGGTGTTTTTTACATTAATCTTAGAAACAACTCGATGTTATGCCTTCTCAATGTGTTCTCTTTAAATACAAGAATATTATCATTTAAAAGTTTTCTTACATTTTTAGAAGATTCAAGATTCATTTTTAGAAGTTCTCTTTGCCAGCGGCATTTGCTCGCGTTAAAGTAGATTATATCAAAGAATTTGGGTTTTTTCTATCTCTGTTATTTACTATGGTCTGGGTGTCTAACCACGACTTCTTATAGATAGATAGATAGATAGATAACACTTTATTGCACACCAAAATATACAATTACAAAAACAGACCATGTTTACAATATTTTCTAGGCAATACAACAGGCGGCCTTATCGCTCAAAGCGATCTCTTCCAGGCAACCTAAATAACAGAGATTGAATCAGGCGAAATAGGTGGTGCAGGAAAAAGGCAATAGATACACAATACAAAAATACTCAACTAATTTAAGAAATAAATATACAAATACATACATACATATATACATAGTCATATATATACAATAACACATAAGTTATTATAATAAATAAGTAAATGTCTTAGCATGATTATATTAGTAAATCAGAAATAGCTATTTGTGGACAAATAGTGTTTTCTGAGTAAATTTCTAAATGTTGGTAAGGATTTGGCCTCTCTGACTGACTGTAAGAGGCAGCATATTCCAAAGTTTGACAGCCTGCACCGTAAAAGAATTATCAAAATAGGATGAAGTGTGTGCAGGCGTCAAGAGTTTTCGATACGTATCATGGCGCAAATTGTGGGCAGTGGATAGGCGAAGGAAATTAAAACGTTCCTTAAGGTACTGGGGACTATTAGGAGTATATAATATGTTATAAAGGAGAGTGAGAATGTGAGTATTCCGGCGAAAATGAATAGAATGCATTTTGGAATGAAATATAACGACTTATATTTCATTCCAAAATGCATAGTTAATATTAAGTTAGTATTTCGGCAATTTATAAACTTACCTGATGATGATCAAGGTTGGCTGTTGCTGTCAGCAAATCCAATATGGCGGAGAAGGATCCCCTTGCAGCCCTTCGGAAGCCTTCAGGCATGGTATCGGCAGCCCCTCCCGCCACGCTCATCGGAGACCGAGACCACTAGGATATCAATAAGAAACAAAATTATATATATTTTTACTTAACAAACAATGTCGCCGAATCTGTAATATTTCCATGTAGGGTAAAAGCCGGATGGTTGCCTCATTGGAATACTTAGACTTGCACCGGTTTTGAAAAGGTTAGGATCGTTGGTGGTAAGTAAGCCGCGAGGGGGCGCGTTGTTATTCCGCGTGACCCCTCACCGTCTACCAAAAAGAAGGCGGGAGATACCACGTCCATCCCCGGCCAAGAAAAGAGTGGCCAATGAGAATGAAGTCGTGGACAATGAACAAAATAGAAACACCAAGGAGTTTTAGTTGGTGTTCCGGCAGCTCATCTGTACCGGCGCCGCGGATTTCTCCTCGTCAAAAAGTTTCGTTTGTGATGTTTCCGTTCTTCCATAATGAAAAGTGCTCCTCTACCAGACCTTGGTACCACTTAACCTGTACGATTAGGCTCACACGTTTTGTGCGTGTAGCTGTGCAGCTAGTGTAGCTTATTAACATATCTAACTATATATCATCACTGAGAACGTATACAGTATTTCTTGGCCATATATTTTTACCGGCATCTTATGATGACCGTCTGGAGAGAGTCCGAAATTAGAACAATTTATAATTAATAAAATCGAAGATAATACAGTAACGTCCCAAGCAAGGCCTAAATAAAAAAGCTACCTCACAACTTAAAATGTGGTTATAATCGTAATAAGCATAATTTAAACACCCTTGTTGAACAACTTTTAGGTAATACCGTAATAAAATCCCCGTGGGCAATGACTGTTGGTCATAAGTTTGACACTTGAATGAATAATGTGGGTACTCCTAAATAAACATGACGTGTATATGAATTGTAGACATGTGAGTCAAGTGCAAGATAGTTTTTTTTCTAATATAAAAACTTTAAATACGACTTCGCTCTAGTCAAGTTGTATTCCGTACACCTAATAACCTGTGTTCATTTTTGCACTCTTAGTTACTTAGTAAGTTAACAACAGCATGGAAGGAATACGAAGAAAAAATGAGCAATGCCGAATAAATAAACTCGTTAATAAAGATTTTTACTACCTACTTATGTTTAAAACCAAACTTTACAATCCACTTAACTAATATTATAAATGTGAATACGAGTTTGTTTGTGACGCATTCACGCTTCACCTATGTAACAGAACATCATAAAATATTGCATACATGTTAATAGGGATATAGAAAAGGACATCGGATATCTTTCATCCAGAAAAAAGTACTGTTCCCGAAAGATAGACGAATATAGCCAAAAAGATGGCGCTTTGATCCCGTTTCATTAACGCCACCGTTTGAATTCACTAACAAATATATCGTCATTTTGAATTTAAAAAATAGGTATGACATTTCTAGGGTAAGTTGTGTGGGTCTCTCAATTGCCGGTCCTCTCTATCTATAAAATTTACATTAACGCAAGCGAAGCCACCGGAAAACGCTAGTTTAGATAGAAATTGAATAGAAACTAATTAACATTCAGTTTTTCACTGTGTTAACCTTACCATTAAGCATAAAATTGGTTTGGACAAAATCCTTTGTAGTGATCGCGTTCCAGTGTCATTCAATTTAAGAAACGTTAAAAAAAAATATATGAAACGTATTTTCTTTCGATCAAACGTCACATCATAGCGCTCGCTCAACTTCGCCACGAAGCGAGTAGAATTTCATCGCGGTAACGGAAATTATAAGATGTTTTTGTAAATGTACAAAAGTAATTTCGATTTGGCATAATAAAAGCTTTTAAAGGTTACTTTGTGGAAATTAACTTTTGGCTTTATTCAATATTTCTCTCTTTTAATGTTGGGAGGGAACGTAAATTGGTTTACGCCTGTGGCGGAGTGGAATAAGTAGAGAGGGTTCTTGTTGTCTTCTATTAAATTATTCCTCTTACTTGCTCCGTATTCTAAAATAGCAGTCTAAATTCAAACTTGAAACCTAAAAAAAAAAACAAATTTATAATTATTGAATTCACGCGTATAAGTAATATTTATAATGTAGGTAGTAGTTATAGTGTCACAGGTTTTGTATTCCCCGCTAATGCGTGGTGGTAAATCAGTAACTAATAGGAGATCGCTTCGAATTACGGAGGGTAGAGTAAAGAGAAACAGTTCATATAGCAGAATAGTTATAGAATTGTCCAGTTGTAAGCTGTAAATTCAATATTTCTGTTGTAGATACATTGAAGTATGCCGAGTTAAAAAATGTCATACCTCTGCCGACTATAGTAGTTGGTAACATGACGTAGTACGTAGGTAGTACAAAATAATTTAGTTACCAAAAACCTCAAGAATCGTAATGCAAAAAGGTGAAGAGTGATTTAATTTCGTGAACTTTGAATAATATGGTCAGTGATTATTAAAAAAATAATTTTATAAACTTAAAATACTCTATTCTACTACTCTAATAATTTCTGGTGCTTTCTTAAAAAAATACCCTCATGCTGATGTGGCGCCACCCTAATTCATTTGCATTTCGACGGACACTTCTTCATATACAGAGATGGTTCTTCTTACGTCTTCTACCCTCCATACTTTGGATGTTCTATGTTTTTTTTATTGTATGAGTTCAGCAGATAGACAAACGGTCCACGTGATGGAAAGCGGTTAGCATCTCCTATATGAACGTTTCCTCATTGATTTATGTGCAGGATTTGCAATATGAGTAATATTGCAAATCCTGCACATCCCATATAATGAAACAGTCCACTTTTTACCCCAAATAAAATAATAATTTTGAGCTATCAAAACATTTTATGCATATATATCAACGCCAAATTTTATATGCTGCTTATTTAAATTTTTCATATAAAAACTGGTACATATATATGATACGCAATCTGCTGTCTGACATACGACATTCTACAAGGATGTTTTATCCGTGTACTGGTTTTAAAATTAACGCAGGATTGAGTATAGCTTTTAAATATTCGTCACATGCAGTGACCTGAAATGACGATCACATTCTCACTGCTCAAAGTAAAAACAAACGCGATCGTGTGTTTTTACCTTGCTTACTAATTTCTGTAATAGAATAAACTAGCAAATCATCGGTATGGACTGAATATGACAATATGATGATTATATTTATTCTTCTACACACTTAATTTTGTTCGAATTAGGACTATTATCACTGGCTTCGCTTATACAAACGTAGATTTATACTGTATGCGAATGTATGTATTTAGAATACAATTTCCTACGGTCGCGCGGCCTGTCGTAAGAGGCGAAAAACAAGTCATAGCCAGGTAGCAGGGCATTTGCCCGTCTGGATGACTACCAATGATGATTGGTCTAAAGTCTCTAAAGAATGCCACCATAACAACCTTTAGTTGTGTTCCGACATTACTGGCCAGGATCCATTCTCCCTTGAGAGAACAGTAGCGCATTTGTAGCACCTTTGGTGTTGCAAATGTTCAAAGGCGATCGTAACCGCTTACCATCAGGTGGGCCGTCTGCCTGTGTGCTGAACTCATGCAATAAAAAGATACCCAACAAAAAATCTGCCAAATTTCAATAAAAATTATTATAATTCAAAGCGTGGAAATAAAAATTGTTAAAGAAAATAGATCTTTGACACTGAAGACGTCGCGAACTCGCAACAGGCGCAGTAAGTAAGTAGTAAGAGTAGTTAGGTAAGAAATAGTTAAGAAATGAAGTAGTAGATGAGAAATAGTTAAGAAATGTTACTAGGAGCACACACATTGGAAAAGTTATAACACTAATCAAATAGGAAAACGCTGTTTTCTTTCAATACGTTAACTTTATTGAATACCAACCATACATGATAATTTATTCCAGATGTATTGTACGAATGTTTACGTAATACTGTTACGGCTATACACCCCTCGTTGATTTCCCTTGTGGAATATAGTTCAGTTTGTTTTTCAGATGTATTATTCCTACATAATACATGAACATATGCAAAAACAAGGTAATGTTTCTAAAATTAGGCGTACATTTTAGTTTAATAACACTATTTATTAGTTTCTTTATATTTATTATTATTGGCTAGGGCAGGTTTCACAAGTTAGCTCTATGCAGCCTGTTTCATGTAGTATAGTTTGGTATATGACACATCAATCAATGTATTTCTTATTTTTTTATTGGAATTATAAGTTCAAACTTAGTCGCTCCATAAATTCGGAATATATTCGGAACCTATTGGTTATTTACGAAAATACAATTCCACGACCAAAACAGTTCATCATACATTAAATTCCTATTTTATCCCAACCTTTTAACCAGAGCAAGGAATATATTACTTCTCTTACGAGAGAACCAGTACGACTTTGCTACTTTCTTTTTACTTACTTTATAATTTTTATTAACACTATCTTTCTTCTCTATGTCGCAAAACTGTTAGAAACGCGGATGACGTAAATCGGAGCGTCATAATATTGCAATTTGTATGACGCATCAGTTATGAATGTACCAGGCTGCCAGAGGCGATGTGGAGGTCGTGGCGTTTCAATAATTCAATGTGGAGCGCCTCGCTGATTCTGTAAACCGAGTTGTTCATGTTTCGGTTTACATTGAGCAAAGCCCGTAGGAATTTTCGTTTTATTTGAAATGTTTGTTTGTTATTATAATAAATAGTAAATAAAATTTTATACAACATGGAATTACCAATGCTGATTAGTTTTCTTTGAACGGTTTGTATATTTTACCTGCGGCAACATCATAGTCAAATTTCCATTTTAATTACTTTTACTATAAATAAACAATAACTAAAATAAAGAATATCTAAGATAGATAGCGCAAGCTTTACAAAGTTTAATAAGTAACAAAAGAGTATGCTGAACATTAAATTATTCATAAGTTATTATTAAAGTTCCTTAAAAGACATCTTTACTTCGTGGATCGGATTACAAATACGTATTAAGTTTATAATAAAATTACGCTCAAATGAAAGTCTCCAAATAACTATAACATACAGTAATTGAGCAAGTGACGGACTAACAAGAGCAAGATCTATTGCTGAAGCTTGTCTATTGGGGTATGGGACAGTTGTTGGTGAACCATCATTTAAAACACACAAGTCAAATTCATCAATAATGCTATACAAACATCTACCTCTATTGTTATCATTATAGCACCCAAAAGCTATATTATGAGCATTAAAATCACCCATTATTATACATGGCTTTGGTATGCTGTTGATTAGATCTCTTAGCTTTGAGGAATCAAATCTATTACTTGGTGGGCTGTAAACACAAAGTATTGCTATTTGTCCTAATTGTGTTTCTACAGTGATGCATATGTTTTGTATGGACTCTGAGAAAATTGTGTTAATTAATTTATACTTTAATCGATGATTCACCAAAATGGCAACACCATTATGGGAATTTTTGGAATTTTTATATAATAAATTATAAGTTGGAAAATGTGGAACTATAGAATTAGGTTTAAGCCAGGTCTCATTAAGAAGGCAAACATCTATATTTTTTTCAATTAATAGATTTTGTAATAGGCTTTTTTTGCTGTGTAAACTTTGTATATTGTGCTGTATTAAATTTAAATATGTGTCCATTAAATCAAATTTGACAAAAATATTTCTTTTATTTTCTTGTGTGTTATTGGGTCATCATTATTACTTGTATTGCCTAACTTTACTAAGGACTTAATAATAGCATTTAGTATAATATCATTGTTAGCAATTTGCTTTACATCTAACATGGTGTGTCGACACTAAATCTTTTTTGCTAGATAAAACACTAGCTTTAGGTACATTAATATTTACAGGGTTATTTACAGAAGAGCTGTTATTTATCTTAGGTTTCAAACTAGGAAAATTCTTATCAGTCTTTACTATATTGGCAAATGTATTACTTTGGTTAACTATTTGTGAACGTTTCTGATCAATTTTTTGTTTTTTAATTGGACATTCCCGAGAAATGGCAAGATGACCTCCGCCACAGTTAATGCATACTATTATATCAGAAGTACATTCCTTGTAAAAGTGTTCTCCAGCACATGATGAGCACATTTGTGTACCTCTGCACACTTTGGCTGAGTGATTAAATTTAAAGCATTTAAAGCACTGGATGACAGGAGGAATATAATTATATACAGCACATCGATATTTATTCAGGAAAACCATACTTGGTAGTGTAGCAGATGAAAAAGTAATTACTACTGTAGTCAATGGTACTAGTTTCTTATCATCGTCTTTTTTCATAAATCTTTTTACTGATATAACATCCGCATCACATGAAATATTTTTGTAGATCTCTTCATTGGATAACTCTTGAGGAACATGTCGGATGATGCCGACCTTCTCTACTAAATGAGCAGGGATGAACGCTCGCTACTTATTTTTGTTCAGAAAGTTTTCTAATTTCAAGAAGCTGTTCGCCTCTGCAGCTTTATTAAAATGTACTCCAAATTTGAAAGCGTTTAGTCTGGACACACTTGAAATGCCCTTGACATTCTCAGTTAAAAGTTGTGTGAATTTAATGGGGTTTTTATTGCCTAGTTTTTCCTTTTCTTTAGATTCAACGTAAACTGTGTAGTCAGTAGATGAGTTTTCCAAAAACAGTCTAGTGTAACCACTCTTGAAATAAATTTTATACTTATCTTCATCAGAGACGCCAGAGATCTTCTTGTACTTTCGCTTTCTGTCTGAAAGTTCATCTGCCCCGTCACTCTGGGCCCCCATTATGACGGGGGACCGTAAATTGTAATATTAGATGATAATAAGAGATATTCGTGATAAATAGGGGATAAAATTAATAAAAATGTTTAAAAGAAATTTTAAAGCGCGCGCCAAGATTGACTTCCCGCCAAAAAGTCCTGATATTACGAATGCTCTCGCAGTGTGGCCAAAGCTAAATTGAAGATTCCGCTAACATTCTGGATAAAATCTAAATTATGCTAACTTTATTCATAAAACCATTACATACATTTAACTAAATTTTTGTATGGACGTAAAAATTAATAACCATATGACATAACTCCTGAATCTGGTCACCCTAAGTTCTTGCGTTTTTAGCTCCATTCTCTCGCGGACAACATCGCGAGAACACGAGAAAGGTGTCCACATTCTTAGTTTTTCGCGTTCTCGTGAAAATGTGGAGAAGGCTTAAGAGTTTTGGCGTTCCCCCGTTTCTTTTTTACCATTGGACAACCAGATACACCGGCTCGCGTTCATGGTGGAAACACCATCAGAACGATGCGTTACACTTTAACTTTTCTCGTGCATATCGCCGAAGAATGGAACTAATAGTTTGTTTTTTTTATAAATACAATTTAAGAGTCTTCAAATTACGAGTGAGTAGATATCTTCCAGGTCATTAGCGTCCCTTCTAAACCTCATCATCAAATAACATCAGGTAAGAAACTAACAACCAGACCCAATACTTACGGCCTTGTTCATATTGAGTTAGAGTGCGTTTGTATGATTCTTTAAGGTTTTTAAAGCAGCATATACTTACTCTAACTCAATATGAGTAAAATTGTTATGTATTGTCTTTTGTGTAATTAAGTTATATTAGAACATAATTTATTAATAGAACGTACACAATTTATTTGTCGCAAATGTAAACAAAGGAATCCTTTTTAAAAGACACATTATTGGACAGTTGGACACGTGTCGTGCAATTTGATGCCCTAGTACAAAAAGTACGATCCGTTGCCGTAAAATAGCAATGACATTTATTCCCTTCCTGTGTGTGGTGATATCGCGGATAAGCAATAAAACCGCGCGTTTTTACCACAGTTTGGGACTTGATTGACATCATTAAAAGAGGATTGAGGAGGTTATATGTTGTACATACATATAATTCCATTGTATTTGTTCGAAGAACGAATCATGCATTTGAAAGACGAAAATCACGAAATAAATCTTGAAGCTACAGAAATTTTAAAAATAGTATTAAAATAAGAACTAAGTCTCTAGAGTATCACGTAAAACCTACTAAATACATTTTTTGTATTACCTATCGACTTAGAGTAATAATACCTAGACAGAAAGTTACCTACAAAATTACGTTCAGAGTTGAAGCACAAAACAAATCGACGTGTGCGTGAGTGAGCACCATGTTATTATTATTTTTGCTGACACGCACACAAGGGCAAAAATAATAATGCAAGTAAATAGTTCTAAAAAGTAGGAAATTGGAACTATCGGAGCTCTTCACACTCAGACTTTGTCTTCTGGGCTGACGGTACCGATGCGTCGACAAGATTACTGACACTTAGATCATACTTAAAAGTGCTTCACTTTACTGGCCCTACAGATATACATAGTTACATACTTTTGTGAACTGTGTTTTGTTACATTAAATAGATAAGTAAAAGTATGACTAAGGCTATGTATATATATTTGTATATTTATTTCTTAAATTAGTTTGAGTATTTATGTATCTATTGCCCTTTTCCTGCACCACCTACATAGCCTGATTCAGATTTCTTTGATTTAGGTTGCCAGGAAGAGATCGCTTTGAGCGATATTGTATTGCCTAGAAAATATATTGTAAATATGGTCTGTTTTTGTAATTTATATTGTGGTGTGCAATAAAGTGTTATCTCTCTCGCTATCTCTTTAAAAGTTCAACAATCGAAGTATGCATCAAAACAACGCGTGTTGACAACAAAAAATACAGGAATTAGCATAAAAGTAAAATCAATGAATCATCACATCATTTATCTGTGGGCGAACGGAGTTTCTTTATCAAATCCATAGCACGACGTATGACATCATGTATTTGTGTGACAACATAGCATAACGATATTTTGAACTCCTAGGTCGTCTGGGGATATAGCTCAGTGGTAGAGCATTCGACTGCAGATCGAGAGGTCCCCGGTTCAAACCCGGGTGTCCCCTTAAAAATTGCTTTTTTATTTTTGTTTTTGCACCAATAATGTATAATACTTGCAACAACTCAGAAGGGTTTATGGTAATAGAAGAACAGCAACTTGTATACTATGTATTCTTATAATCAGAGAACCTTAGTGTTTAAAACATATCATACACTGACTATACTTATACAAACATTTTTAAATCACCTCGTCATCCCTCCAACAATTTTACAGTATATGAAACTTAGCAAATTGGCACTACCGATAACGGATTGAAGTCATTGATAAACTATTTTAATTAAAAGGGTTATGAATGACAAGAATTTAATACATTATTGTTTAGAAATTTTAGATAATATTTTATGTAAGATAATATATAAAACAATATATTTAAAGTTTACATGTAAATCTATCGCGCCTGCCAACATGAAAATGACATATAGTGAATACCGTCTATATACAATTGAGAGATTTTGAATTATATAATCTACACAATTACCACATCATATCACAGATAAATATTGTTACATTAAATTATGGTTAACTATAGAGAACTACTTTGTACAAAACAGGCGCTAATCTCAGAATAAATAAATATATAACATTATTGTTCAATTAAGGAAATGACCGATTGTATCGTTTAGAGTTAGACGTAAGAGGGTACTTAACAAAATTAATTATTAACCTTAAAAAAACATGTCAAGGACAAGTATGCAATGAAATAAATAGAACAATAACTCCGTTGGCTCAGCGATTCGAAATGTGTCTCTTTGTTCTGTATAGTTTCTTGAACTCCGTTAACAATTTCGGTTCCTCCGTTCTCTGGTTCCTATTCTTACTATTCATTCACTAGCCCTACCCTCGGTTGAATTTTGACATTACTTATATGGAGCTTATGTCAAATTTTAATCGACAGTGAGGCATATGAACGGTCGGTGAGATATAGGCACCGGGCCTATCGATTTTTGGCCCCAAATATGCTTTTGCTTAAGTAACTACGTATTTATATAATATTCGTGAAAAATTGTTAATGCATTTGTTAGTCTTTTCTACAGTGGCTACACTTCACTGCAGGACTATAATCCATTAAAATGTTACATGAGCTTTGCATTTGTTAGAGGACGCAATTTTATTTTTGGGACATGTGTGGGGGGTCAATAGAAGCTTAATCTCAAGTTTGTGGGGTCGCCACCCTTGTCCCCCGGCCGCCATCTCGAAAAAAGGGGTGAAAACACTTTTTTCGCGATATCTCGGAAACTATGCGTCTTACAAAAAAAAATAAAGTCATAATTTGTAGTAAATTATTTTGCCTACATATATGTTTATATGACTATTTGCCCTAAATTAAAAATTAAAGAAGTTATAAGCAAAAAAGTGAGATTTTTTTTATTAATTCCTAACTCTTTTCTCTACCATAGAACTTACCAAATTTAACTTATCGAAGCAGGTAGAAAAGGTCCCCCGTTTTCCCCGCCACCTATGAGTAGAAAAAGTGTTTTCACCGCTTTTTCCAAGATGGCGGCAGGGGGACAAGGGTGGCGACCCCACAAACTTGAGGTTAAGCTTCTATTGACCATGACCCAAAAATAAAATTGCGTTCTCTAAAAAATGCAATACTCGACCCTAAAATTGTAAGATTTCAATGGATTATAATAATAATTACGACGATTAATTTTAAATAACATTCTAAACAGTTTCAGACCAATTTAAATTTTAAATAAAAACCTTTCCTACTTTGTGGGATAATCTTTACATAAACCTATCCCCGAACATATCCCATTAACCGGGATAAAAAGTGTCCCTTGTCCACCCTCAGTATTTTAAAATTACATGTAATATACCATGAACTATGTACTAGAATTTCAGTCAAATCGGTAAAGTAGGTTTTCCGTAAAAGCTTAACAAACAGAGATACAAATATATTTTTATCCCGGAAACTATCCCATTTTCGGAATAAAAGTATCCTGTGTTCATCCTCAGCATTGAAAATATAAAGATACCGAGTTTCAGCCAAATTGGTCCAGTAGTTTTTCCGTGAAAACGGAACAAACAGACAGAGTTACTTTCGCATTTATAATAGGGATATATGTGTTGTTACAACAACTGCCACATAACAAGGTGTAACAACTTCAACAGAAAATACATAAATTACAATGTTGCCAGTTTATACCGAAGAACTAGAGTTGGACGTGTAAACTTCAACGTTGTATGCTTAAAGAATTAAATTTTCAATATTCTACAGCTATTTCTAGCTCCTAAGCAAATTATGGCTTTAAAAAAAACTATACACACACTCATACTAATATATGTCATGAACATGACCCACATACGCAGTACATGCAAATAATTAATTTTAACACTGGCATGAGGAACCCCTGATTGACTCGTATTACATGTAAAATTATAACTAGTTTGAGAGTCAGAGACAACTTAACATCTTCTATAGTGCTTTTTGCCTGTAGAATGTGTTTCTTCTTGTAATTTTAACTCGTTTTTTTCTTAAAAGTCTTAATAAAGATATTTTGTATCTATATATATAACAACGCTTCCATAAAGGAATCGATTTAATAAGATATAATTTACCTGATCAGTCAGAGCAGGATCAGCACCCTGGGCCAGCAACAATTCCACTATATCAGTTGCATCAGCAGCACATGCCGCATGGAGAGCTGAAGAACCAACCTGTAGAGTAAATAAACTCTGTTATCAAATGAAGATGGATGGACTATTTGTAAGATTATCCGTGCAGGAATGGAGAAAGAATACAATTTCCTGCGGCCGCGGCTGTCGTAAGAGGCGACAAAACAACCCACAGCCAGGTGGTAGGGTATTGGCTCGACTGGATGGCGACCACCCCTAATCTAGAGTATGCCGCCATAACAACCTTGTGTTGTGTTCCGGCATTAGTGACCAGGTATCCAGTCTTCCTCAAGAGAGCAGCACGGGCGTCTATCCGTCGCAATGTTCGGGGAACATGGCAAAACGGTCAGACGGTGACTCGCCACTCCCTGCTTGGGCCCCAAAAAATTCCATAGAAGACAGGGGCAACATGAGTGCGAGTGGCTAAGGGTGTAGAGAGGTGGGCTGCAGATTCACCGAAGCTACTTCTGACGTGATGCCATTTATATGTGACTTTTTATATACAAACAAATAAGATCTAAAATGATACTAAAATTTGTAATACAATGTACAATGTTTTAAAATTAGAAGGCCTTATAACCGCCCTTATTCGGCTGTTTTGGGCGGTGTCGCCGCACACGTGCACGTGCAGAAAAAAGTGTAAACACCATTGTGTTTCAGGGTTGTCAGTAAAGGAACTTTGTTCCTGGGGGTCTCCTGACCACATAATAAGTTTTAAACACTACGATAAATTTGTTCGTTATTATATTTTACAAGTCTGTTATTAGCTTTTATGATTTTTAATGGAGTTCCTTTAAAAAACTAAAAACTTTGCGAAAATTATTGTCAAAATATTTTTTGGATAATGTCTTACATTGTTCTGAAGATGCACGTTGGCTCCAAGCTCGAGTAGGTGTTCCACAATGCCTCTGCAACCCTGCGCGCACGCAAGTTGCAATGCTGTCACACCGTTCTGTTGAAAGATTTTTTTAAATTTTAACAAATATTTGAAAATGACATAGTGAAGTAAATAATTTAGTTAAGATGACAAACGTGCATACGTTACGTGTTACAAACGAAACCCTAAAAATAACATATAATCAAAAATACCACATATCTCTTCCAAAAACAAAAAACGTCTTAAACGGTATAATATATGAATATTGTAAAATAATGTTATAACTAGGGAAAATTTCCAGTAAAATTATAATTAATATTTCAGACATTTTTATTTAATTATAATACAGATAATAATTGTTTCTTGGAAGGTGGAATTAATAATTTTCAAAAGACAAATGATAATTGTATTATAATTACCTTATTATACTACAGATGATGTAGGTAGGTATAACTTGTTTTTCTTTTTTTTATATAAATTATTGAAGAGATTAGCGTAATTTACGTTTTGATAAATTATCTTTTGTTCTTATTTAAAAACATGGACTATTATGTTTTTAAGACTAATTAAGGTGTAGGACAACCTTTTTATACGTTTATTTTTCTATACATTTTTACTTTTTATTGACATTGTCACTTCTTGGTTAGGTCTCGAAATTATTATTTGTATTTAATTGTTAAAACCAGAAAATAAATAATACGTTTTAATACAAAGCCTATCTTATTCCTTCAACAATCCGCTACATATTGGTGACCCTATCAATAATAGAGCACGAAAATAAAGGTGATATTACACCTCCCGATTTATGCCGAGTCGGAGTGCGACTACCACCCTTTTGGGCTGAAGAACCAGCGGTATGGTTTGCGCAAATAGAAGGCAGCTTTGCTCTTTCTGGTGTTAAAGACGATAATACCAAATACTTTAACGTCACGTCGCAACTAGAACATCGTTTTGCTGCAGAAGTTAAAGATATTATAGTTAACCCTCCAGCGACCGGTAATTTTTGAAAAATGAGCTCACCAAACGCCTGTCAGCTTCGCGAGAAAACGAATTAACACAACTTCTCATGCATGAAGAACTTGGTGACAGAAGGCCTTTACAGTTTTTGAGACACTTACGCCATCTAGCGGGCAAGGATGTTTCGGATGATTTTATTCGAACCGTATGGACCAGCCGATTGCCGACCAGCTTGCAAGCAGTCATCGCATCTCAACCTCAGTCTACATTGGAAGCGCTCGCGGACCTTGCCGATAAAGTCCAAGACTTAGTACCGTCATCAACACAAGTTGCATTAACTGACGCACCTACATTATATTTCGACAAGCTTATTAGAGAAATAGCAGAACTCAAACTTGAGGTTAAAGAACTCTCTAAGAGGAACACCAGGGATAGTCAACCCTCTCGTAGCTCAAGCAATCGTCGCAGTAAAAGTCGTACCAGGTCTCTCTCAAGTTATCGTAAGTTTCCCAATTGCTTTTATCACCATAGACACGGCGATAAAGCCAGGATATGTTTGAAACCCTGTGACTATCAGCAGGGAAACGAGAGGGGCGCTCATTGATGGCGACGAATGACTGCCCAAACTCCTCAGGTCGCCTTTACGTAACGGATGGTAAGTCAAAGACGCAGTTCCTGGTCGATACAGGTAGCGACCTCTGTGTCTTTCCACTTTCTATCACGTCGGGGTCACCAATATGTGGCGGATTGTGGAAAGAAAGAAAATAGGCTTTGTATTAACACGAATTATTTATTTTCTGGTTTTAACAATTAAATACAAAGAATAATTTCGAGAGCTATTCAAGGAATGACAATGTCAATAAAAAGTAAAAATGTAAAGAAAAATAAACGTATAAAAAAGGTTGTCCTACAAATATATTAAAATTAATGAAGAGATTAGCGTATATATTTGTAGGATCTGTATCGAACGGTGTAAATACGTAACTATAAGTATAACACTGGCTCGGCAATGCCCACGTATCTCACGTACGTCCGTCCACTCTCGCCTGAGGCTCTCGTGACAGTGACGTCTAGCTTACCAACACATGGACACACGAGACAGCGTATGTAATATGTATGCTATACCGCATACACTACATCCCTTATATGTTTTCAAGATTAATTAATGTATCAGATGAATATTTATACCTCAACTAAATATAACCTGCCAGAATATAAAAGTGAAAAAAACATATTTTTTTATTCATGCAAGTGTTATTTCTAATTTTTTCATGTCGTATTTGTGGTTATTTATTTATCACATTTTTTTGTGACGATCGAAACAAAATGTTTAGCTTTAAATCATAAGATGTTATGGAAGAAGGTTAATTAATATGAGGAATGATAATAAGATTCTAATACATTTCAAGCAGCAATATTCAACTGGTTTTTCAAAGAAGCCGGCAGCTATGCGGTTTGTGTAATGACGTATAAATTAAATGCGCCGCACATCAATAATAATTAGGTGTTATTATCAAAAACACATATAGGTGTATGTATACCAATTTTAATGATAATAATTGATTGAGATTCTAGAAAAAGCACTTCATGGCTGATGGATCGAGAATATGAATGAATTCTCTCCAATTAATTAATTAATTAAAATAATTTTGTGTTATTTTACTCCCACACAATCTACCATTAACAAAGTCAAGCTACCAGGACATCATAAACTTACATTATCAACAGCGTCCATATGACATTCGGCGTCAAGCAACACTCTCACGAGTTCTGTGTGCCGATGCACCGCTGCCAAATGTAGCGGGGTCCGACCGGAGTTGTCCCTCGCTTCTTTCGACGCGCCTTTTGTTATTAGGAGGGCAGCTGTTTCAGAATGTCCGCCTTCACACGCCACGTGGAGGGCTGTTCGACCCACCTGTTGAAATTGACATATGAAATAATACAAATGACTTGGTATTTTTGGAGTTTGATATTAGAAAAAAGGGAAGCTTCATGAAATCGTCATGTCCGTCTGCCCATTCGTCATTTATGACATAGTCATATTTCTTACAGACCAATGGATCTAAGTTATTACAATATATAGTTATAATTAAATTATACATATGTAGAAAAAATTAGTCAGCCTTTTGGGAACGCTTCCAAAAAGTTACAGTCTTTTGGGACTAATTTTTATCTATGTTTTTTTATCGTCATTGTTTAGATATTAAAAGAAAAAAACAGTAGCTGTACCTTTGTATGATTTGTGTTTTTCCGCTACACAATATTGTGATGCGAGAAAATAAAAATTAGGGGTGGTGTGGGTGTCAATAGCAGTGTGAGGTGTCGTTAGTCGTGCCTTTTTATTAACGACTGGTTCCTATATCTTACTGACTGTTCATTCGGTATTATCGGTTAAAATTTCACATAACCTCCATACAAGTAATTTCAGAATGCAATAGATGGTACAGAAAGGGAATTAATAGAAAGATATAGGAACTGGGCATAAGCTAATAATAACAGACAAAACTGTCTTACAAATCTTACAAATTATGTTCTTCCCCTGTAATATTTAGAGAATGAAGTTGAACATTCTGGAAAAATTAATGGAGGTCGATTTGATTAACAATCCTTTGAGTTTTTGAGATATAACTTAAATGTTTTACTATAATATACTAGTTGGCTCGGCAGACAGTGTCCTGCTCTCAAAAAATGAAAACCTAGAACACGATTCCAGCGCCATCTACCGGATCCAAGTGTGGATGTAAACTATCCCGCGACCCACTCAAATACACACAAAACATTCCATCAAAATTCTGGAACCCGATTCCAGCGCCACCTATCAGATCCAATTGTGAATCTAAACCATCCCCTAACTCACACAAAAAATCATCAAAATCGGTCTAATCATTTAAGACGTGTTCAGTGACATACGAGTACATACATATTCTTTATATTAATTAATCTATTTATAATTTAGTTTATTTTTAAGTATTTAGTTAAGAATCTTCATTATCGTAGTTATTCTGCTATTTGAGAAGGAGATAAATCTAACAAATCAACGGATAAATCTAACGGTCTAGCCGTTCTTGAGTTACACTTTTTTATATTGCTGGAGTTCAGCAGACAGGCAGACGGCCTACTTTATGGAAAGTGGTTACCATCGCATATGGACATTTGCAACACTAAAGGTGCTGTAAATGCTGCTCTCTTAAGGGAGGCTGAAACCTGGTCACTAATGTCGGAACACTACTCAAGGTTGTTATGGCGACATACCCAAGACCAGGGGTGGTAGCCATCCAGTCGGGAAAATATTCTACCAGCTGGCTGTGGGTTGTTTTGTCGCCTCCTACGATAGGCCGCCCGGCCGCAGGAAATAGTATTCTTTCTCCGTTCCTGCACGGATAAAAAGTAGCTAACCCAATTATTGTACCTGACTGACAAAAACTGGTAAAATGTTTCTCACCATCACATAATACTTAAACGTATTATTATTGTTACGACCTGAACGCCGATAAAAGACAAATTCACACCTGCAAACCTGTAGACATCTGATTACCTTTTCGGCATTTGGACTTCTTTTGTTTACTTTGTGATTAGAAAAACAGCCCATTGTGTATTGTAATATTTTATGGTAGTCAGGTAGCCAGGTGTGATTCTAGGAAATTCGGTCCACGTGACCGAGCAGACATATTGCATTTGTACAGTAGAAAGCAATGCCCCAATTGAGAGATGAGGCAGTCTGGCGATAACCACAAACGAAGCAAGACTTGTGTAAATTCGGTAATCTATTTAGTGACGGACTTTGCGCGTGTTATTGAATCATACATTAAGTTTGGACTGGTTGTGTTCTAACGGCATTTTAATTCGAGTCCTGCAACTCGTAACAGTATTAATGGACGCGCACTTGCCCTATTTATTTACGGTATATCTTACAATACAATATCTTTCATTATGTAGCCTCCCGGGGTTTTTGCAAAGTTTTTGTAGGTATTAATATCTCTTTAAAAAACAACAACCGACGCGTAGTATCAGCCTTTCAACTGACCCTACTTGACATTTTAAATGTCAAAGCTGTTCAACCGCAACAACTTGCCGTCGGCATAAGCGTGTTTTGGTAAAAAAAGTTGAGTATTTAAAAACGTCCATGTTTTTAAGGTGTTATACGTATTTATTTAATATATTACGAATATTATTATTCGTCTGTTATTAGGACAATTAGTATTTGTTGATGGCATATTGTTACATGCCGACAAAAAAGTGAATGCACATCTGCCTGCCATAAACCTGGTTTATTACCTTTCCCGCATTTGGACTTATTTTGTTTACTTTGTGTTTAAAATTTGTAATTAGGTAAAACATTATATTCTTATTGTACTTGTTTTATTACAGTCATTAGGCAGGTGTGTCGAACTTACTCTTGGAAATTATTGTTTTGCGTCGAGGCATGTTGTATTTGTACAGGATAAAAAGAATGCCCGAACGGAGGGGTGAGGCAGTCAAGCGAGGATTACGATATGAGCAAGATTTTCCGTGTGTTATTGAATCGTGTAGTTTGTACTGGTTGCATCCAGTTATATTTGTACTTGCGTTATACGTGTTTGTATAGTTCTAATAAACTCTACAGTAATTCTAATGGCATTTTAATTCGAGTCCCACGCTCGTAATAATATTAAGAAAATCTTGGCTATAATTAATAACAATAAGAAAATTATTATAAATTATTGGCAGTTAAACTACTACAAATTTTTGTTTTCTTATTTCCATAAAATCAACTAAAAAACCTTTACAACAATCAAACCATACATATCACTGAAATGTATATAATATCTATGTTTTATTTTTATTACATGAGTTCAGCAGACGGCCCACTTGATGGAAACTGGTTACCATCGCCTATGGACATTTGTAATCTAACAACGTGCTGCCGCTGTCTAAGAGAAGACTGGAACCTGGCCACTAGTGCCGAAACACAACTCAAAGTTGTTAAGCAAAATGCAAAAACCCTACCACCTGGCTGTAGGTTGTTTTATCGCCTCTTACGACAGGCCGTCCGGCCGCAGGAAATTTTATTCCTTCTCCGTTCCTGCACGGATAATGTATGTTATCAGTAATTTTAGGTACTCGACTTTGTGACTGTAAGGAGTTCAACTGATTTGATAAATACATTACCTAAAAGATCTACCTGGTTGAATTTTGTTATCGACATCTAGAGCTTTGAGGTCTTTACCAATAACGGTGTTTTTATAAACTTTTTATGTATTTTATGTTATTTCGCTTCTAAAACCTGTGTTACTTTTGAACTCTCTGGTAGGAAATTCGTAAAATATTCGTGTATGGAAGATAAGTATACTTTGAATAACGTTTATTGAGTAGTCATGTAGATATCAAGATTAAAAAAAGAAAACATCACATATGGGTAACGGAAGAGTTAAAAGAAATGTTAAACTATAGAGATACATTATTTAAAAGATGGAAAAATGATCCAAAAAATATGACATTGCAATTAGAGTATACGAGGTATAGAAAACTAATAAAGCAGTGAATGTTGCCAAAAATGAGTATAAAAAACAAGATATTAAGAAATGTAATGGGGACATGAGAAAAGTTTGGAGTAAGATAAATAGTTGGGTTGGAAGGGAGAAATTAGATGTAGATAGCATAATTAGCAAATATTTTAGCGAAATCGCATTGGAAGATGTTTGTAATAATTTCTGTCAGGTTTTTACACAAGAAATACACGCTTTAAAATCACAACACAAATGTAATCGATTATTCTATGAAAGACACTCGTATGTAAAAGAAAGTAACGTTAGTTTTAGATTTAAGCCAGTATGCCCAAAGGATATATACCAAATAATATCTACTTTAAACAGTAACAAGTCACCTGGGATTGATGGTATTCGTGTAATGGACTTAAAGGTAGTGTGAAGAAACACATAAGTCAAATATTATGTAAATTTATAAATTTATGAGTATAACAAGGAGTTTATCCCAATCAGTTAAAAACATCAATAATAAGGCCAATTTATAAACAAGGAAACCACAAAGATTATGGAAATTATAGACCCATTGCCATATTAAGTATAATAAATAAATTTTTTGAAAAAGTGATAGTAGGACAAATTAGTAATTTTTTGGAAAAAAATAATATAATTATGAACGCGCAACATGGATTTAGACCAAATAGAAGTACAGCTACGGTTATCTCTCAGTTTGTTGACGTAATAAATAGTTCATTGAATGAAAAAAATAATGTAATGGTGGTATTCATAGATATAAAAAATTTAATATAATATAAAAAAGCGTGGGGTGTATTCAATTAATAATATAATATCTTAAAAAGCGCTTTGAATACACCCCACGCTTTTTTATATTATATTAAATTTTATTTTTTGTTTTTTTAGTTGGATTTTTTATAAAAGCGTGTTTTTTTTAGTTTTTTTAAACTATTATTTATTTTTCATTTTTTAGTTGATTTTTGTTTAAATGTTTTTAAATACAAGCTTTTGAGATCCTGCATATCATGTAGCAGCAGAGTGCTAGCCAAGACAAGTAAAACGAGCCCAAACACGACGGGTCTATCTTGTTTAGTACAGGAGTTCCTATGGCCACCTTCCGACTCCATCATCAGATCAGCTCCATGGTACCATATTATTGCATTGTCACGCGATATAAACATACGGGCCCAAACACGAAGGGTCTATCTTGTTTAGTACAGGAGTTCCTATGGCCACCTTCCGACTCCATCATCAGATCAGCTCCATGGTACCATATTATTGCATTGTCACGCGATATAAACATACGGGCCCAAACACGAAGGGTCTATCTTGTTTAGTACAGGAGTTCCTATGGCCACCTTCCGACTCCATCATCAGATCAGCTCCATGGTACCATATTATTGCATTGTCACGCGATATAAACATACGGGCCCAAACACGAAGGGTCTATCTTGTTTAGTACAGGAGTTCCTATGGCCACCTTCCGTCTCCATCATCAGATCAGCTCCATGGTACCATATTATTGCATTGTCACGCGATATAAACATACGGGCCCAAACACGAAGGGTCTATCTTGTTTAGTACAGGAGTTCCTATGGCCACCTTCCCACTCCATCATCAGATCAGCTCCATGATACTATATTATTGCATTGTCATCGACCTTTGACAGGTGTGCAAAGTATGAATTAAATCTGATCGTTCAAAGTAGGACAAAATCGAGCTCAAGTTACAGACATACTGACTGACATACAAGTGAAGCTAATATAAAGCGTGTAAAAAAACTTCGTTTAAAAAAACCGACTTCAAAAACTAAAATGTATAAAATAACTTATTTCTAAAGCTATTATTATTAATATGTATTATCTAAAACATCTTAAAGTCGGTGCTTAGTAATTTTCAAAATATAGTATTTTTTATGTTTTGCTTTGCACCGACTTCAAGATGTTTTAGATCTTTTTTTATTTAGGTTGGGTGATTATTAGGTTGGCTGATTTAGGTTGGGTGGATATGGTTCTCCTTTTCCGACTCATTTGAATAAGATTAAAAATTTCCAAGTAAGAATATTGAAAAATTTAGTCGACAGAAAAGTAAAGGAAGATTTTAAAAATGATTACGAAAAATTATTTAAATGTTGTAAAAACTGCCCATAGAGTATAAGTTTAAAGTAAATATCATTTTAGAACAACACGAGAACACTGAGCTCAAGAAATCAATATCGCGGAAATATCCAACCCGACAAGTGTCTAATAAGCCTAGATATGAACTACCTAAAGTCAACAATTATTACGGGCTACGGACCAGGAGATGGATATGTCCTAAGATTTATAATGAGATACCGCAAGACGTACTAATGAAAAATGTGTCAAAACAAAGTTTAAAAGGAATATTACGAAAGTATTATTTAGCATTGTGTCCTTGATGATGGTGCCATGTCTCGTTGCGTATATGTACCATTGATTGTTTTGTATGTGTGCATATATGTGTATATATGTATATACGTATATATGTATGCATGTATATGCATATGTATGGATAGTCATGATACATGTACGCGGTGGGATATGGTACTATCATTAAGGAATCAATGGAAACGATTTTAAAATGGAGTTTGTGTACTTTAGATAACGGTGATAATAAAATTGCTTAATCCATTAATTAAATTAATTTATATTACAATTTACATTAAAATAGTATAAGTACTTCACTACACGAAAGTTATAAGGTATAATAATGTAATGCGATCCGCGAGAACGCTGCCGACAAACTGCGCTGTAGTTTGGCAAAGTAACTGTAAGTATAATCTTTATTTTTATAGAAAAAAAATTAAAATTTTTTTTATTGTCTCTGCCTTACTGAATATGCACTGTTTGTGATAACTTCATTAGTTCTTCTAAAAGTAATTGTGTAACATATTTCTTAATAAAATTTATTTAAAAAAAAGAAAATTTGAGTTATTAATTTTTTAGCTAGATGTGTTGCTGGGGAGTTTCTTGCCGCTCTGCTTAACAGCAATAACACGTTGCGAAGCGGTAGACATAATCTAGGAAGTAAAATTAAATTTTAACTAATATCTATTGACCTACAAAAAGTGTTCTCCAGTGGAACTTTGAACAAAAGCTTGAATTTTGAATTTTGATAGGGGGTATTTTCAATTAAATGCTTATTACAGGGTTTTGTAGCCAAATGAAAGAAAAATCTGAACATTTGTTATTACTTACATATTTTATCACTGCGCGCGTACGTACGTACGTAATACGTACAGTAGAATCTGTTTATAATGTCACTAAAGAGAAGTGACAAACGCGTCATACTAAGCGGACGTCATATAAATTAGAAAGAAATATTATTATGTAAATAATATATTTTGTTCCAGGCATCATTAACCATAAATTGCATCTAGCACTATTATTTTTGTAGAAGAGTTGTTTTAATCACAACATTCTTTCTAAAATTGCTATCGTCACTATAACCGGACATTATTTATAAAAATAGGACATAATAAGCGACAAGTCACTTTAAATGAGCAAAACATGACTTTGTTATAAAGAATTTTATATGAAAATCGAACTAAGCTGTGTAATTAATCAATTGAGGCCGAGTCATAATACTGTATAGTTCACATTACATTTTCATAAAAACAACAAGTAAAAAAAGGTTTTTTTATAAAATCCTCTTGTACTGGACATAATTTCGTAAAATAAGGTAAACAATAAAAATATGTTTTATAAAAAAAATCATTCATTATATTTTACAGGAAACGTAACCAGTCCCAAAATTCGGAATTTTACCATTGCCCAACAGTCAGCACGCACCATGAGGGTAGCTAAAAAGTTCACGCACGACACAAACGGTTGTGTCGCCGACATTTCAAGTTTTAATAATAGTTTAATTAAATAAGCATTCTAACAAAAAAAAAACAATTATTACCTAAGTCACCAGGCAACCAAAAATGGATTAGAGGCTTTATATTGTTAGCGACGCAAAGTGCCCTCAATTACTCTCCTCTTTATCACGTTTATGTCGCCATGCGGTCACGTTCCACGTGCGTACGTATATCATGTACTCTTTGGGACGCACGAGCGGCACATATTTTGTGTTGTTCGTGTTGGGATGCAAGACACAGGGCTGCCACATTTATATTACAATACGAGTTACGAGCATTGAGCGCTACGAAAGGCCTGTCAGAAATCACTGAATTCTACTAACCAAATAAAAAAAAGTGTTCGAATACACTTTAAATTTAAAAAGGTTTAAAATGAACTTAAAAAAATAAATAACTTATTCAATTGTGTAATACCCTCTAGTTATGAGTATCGAGGGCTACATTACCTGTAAGGTTTGTAACAAAACGCGAGATTCCCCTTACAATTTATAAATAGCTCTAGAATACGTGTCAAATTTAAAAAGATTTCAGAATGGAATTTCAAATAAAAAATATTTTCTTTTAATATTTATTACTTGTACAATAGGTATACCCCGTCCACTATAATAGTCCAAGAGCCTAGTCACCCCAGACTTCCATCATCGGATAACCAGACGGACAGGCATGCGGCACCTTTGTATGGTGGACATACGACCTATATGAACAAAGCGCTTTGAGTCCACCTTCATTATGCGCACCGCAAAGGAGTGGAACTCACTGCCGGAGTCTGTTTTTCCCGAAACCTACAACCTGGGTGTCTTCAAGTCCCGTGTGAATAGGTACCTTCTAGGTAAGCGTGCTCGATCTTAGACCATATCTCCGCTCAAATCGAGCGAGGCTAGACACTAACCAAAAAAAACTTTTTAGCGTCTATGGGTAGACCTACGAAAGGTGCCGCGAGCCTTAAAAAGGTGTCTCTCTAAGGTCCCAAGAAACGGGGACGGAAAATTTTCATAAAATGAAAACTACTAGGTCAAACTACGTAACATTTTTAGGGGCCCAAATAGCAACTATTCCGCATCAAACTAAAGAAGACTCAAGTAAATCGGATCATAAATCTCCACGTAATGGGTGTACATACATAAAAAAAATACCAATCGAGTTAAGAACCTCCTCCTTTTTGAAGTCGGTTACAAATTAGATATTTGTTTTCCATCAAAAACGCCCAAGATGTTGAACTCGCAGTTTTTCTTAAATTAAAGCGAAGTTGCCCTAAAAACGCGCTAGAACTAGCTCCGAAAGCGCTAAGATGGCAGCCCTGAGTCCTTAATCCGATATAGACGAATTATTGAACGGCACGGACATTGTTTGCCAATCATCGGACACTGATCATTTCAGTGGTGACGCAAGTTTGCTTGTTCTATTTGTGTTTGAGTAAATAATAAACATGGTTCGATATTTGGCACATTGTTTAATTATATTGACTACAACTGAATGTTCAGAAAAGTATTCTATAAATATTTAAACGGGTTTAAACGCTATTTGGCTACTTTTCAGGAATATTATGAGGTTTTTTTTATTTTTTTTTATTGCACGAGTTCAGTAGACAGGCAGCCGACCCGCTGATTAGAAAGCGATTACCATCGCCATGGACATTCTAAACATCAAACTTCCTACAAATGCACTGCTGTTCTCTAAACGGAGACTGGAACCTGGCCACTTATGCCGGAAATCACCTCGAGGTTGTTCCAGCGGCATACTCTACCCCAGGGGTGGTAGCTATCCAGACGGGCAAATGCCCTACCACCTGGCTGTAGGTTCTTTTGTTGCCTCTTATGCAGGCCGCCCGGCCGCAAGAAATTGTATTCTTTCTCCGTTCCTGCGCGGTAAGTTTCAAATTTCCCAAACAAGAAAAATATCACATATTTATTTCGTATCATAATATTGACTACCGATCAGTGAAAAAATCTCATTGGAATTCATTTCTTTTTAATCTGGTCATTTGAAATAATTTCCAGAAATTTTCCTGTTGGATTCCTAGAGTAAAAAGTAGCCCAGAGGTTAAGTCTAAGAATTAACTGTCGATCAGCTAAAACCGCATCGACATCTGCCCAGTTTTAACGTGAATCCCGAACAAACAAACAAATCGATAAACAGACAAGAAATCTAAAGAAAATGAATCGTGTTCTTCGTCCTTTATATAGTTTATTCCAGTTGTTTGCTTGCTTCTAACAATCTGTCAACGTGGAAGCCCAGTATTCGGTACTGAACGTGTATCCAAAACCTGCGTGCCTCTGGGCTGCTAACGAAGCGTACTGATCACCAAGTCGTGAGACTCGCAGCAAATCTTCTGGCTTGTCTCCTTCTTGTGACCTTCGATATCATAATATGTAGCACACGCGGCGCGAAATAACTGCACTTATAGGCAATTGGTGGCGGAAAGCTGGGCGGGTTATTAAACAAGGGTCGACAGCAGACAATGTGCGACTAGGGTCAACTTTAGACTGACTCGTAAAGACGAGCAGTATCATCAGCACAGCGGTGAGTACGACAAGGATAGTTATGGAACGGAAAATGGCGGCTAGGAAAGGATGCGATGTGATGTTATGGAAATAATTTGACAGGACATCACACAAAAGAAAAGCGTGGTTAACTGAGTGAGATTCAAAAACCATTGTACTAGGTTGTCAAAAAAGCCAATAAGTACAATTTACATTCAAAAGACATACTTAAAGTAATCGAGAAAACAATTTAGAAGATGAACTCCTTTAAACTAGCGCAATATAAACGAATTGAAAACTCATAACAATAGTGCATTGAAGCTGCGAAAATAAACAGCACTGCCGAGCAGGTTGTTCCGGAGCAAAGCGATAGAACTAGTGGAATATACTTAAGGATTTTACAATCTAAAATATACTTTAACACAACAAATTAAGGCTTATAGTAGTAATTAAGATAAAGCAATCATAACAATAAAATTGAAGTGTACTTGAAAGAGCTGCTAGCTGCTACGGTAGAGGAAATCTTATGGCTTATCTAGTTTATGTGCAGGTTGTGTTATATTTTGAACTCGATACTCGTAATGATAGGTTGGAGCTGGATTTGGAATTACATATAAACTTTGGTAGCGGGTCGCTCGAATTTCTATCAAAGGGTTCTTAATTATGATGACCATGACAAGTATCAACAAAAAGTGGAACTTTATACTATGTCTTTCAACTACCACTATATCTAAACACTTATCAATTTTAATAAGCGATTCTCCAAAGTCGATCGCTTTAAGCCCTCAAAGTCCAGTTAGCAATATAAACATAACTAGTTTTATACAAATTCACCCTTTAAATACCTTTTTTACTATTGTTACATGCCGTCAAAGATAAACACACAGCTGCCTGTCGTGAAGCGCAGTTTATTGCCTTCCCAGATGTAGGAATTCTTTTCTTTTATTTGTGTTTAGAATTTGCAATTTAGAAAAACATGCTATTGTTTTTCTACTTGTTTCATGGCCGTCATTAGTGTCGAACTAATCCTTGTTGTCGAAGCTTGCCAGATGTGCGGATTAACTAAGTGAACGCGGCCCTTTGTCGGTATTATACAGTTTAGTATAAAACAAAGCGCGAACGGAGGGGTGGGGCAGTCAAGCGAGGATTACGATACGAGTAAGACGGACATTCGATGATCGATATAGTGACAGACTTTGCGCGTGTTATAGAATCGTGCAGTGTGAACTGGTTGTATCCAGTTATATTTGTACCTGTTTTATACGTGTTTGTATAGTTATAAACTCTATAATAATTCCAACGGCATTTTAATTCGAGTCCTGTGTAGCTCGTAACACTATTATCGTATTTCATCTATGTGTTGTACTTGTCTTTAGTGTGTAATCAATCTCAACAATAACAAACTCAATGAGACGTCTTTGTGGTTTTCCTCAGGCTTCTCTAGACGAAGATCTAATGGCTTAATGACCTAGGAACCGAACCAATAAACAACCACTTGTCACTGCAGACACACAGGCAAAAGGTCAGTAGTATGAACGGAAATATCTACGTTGCTGGTTATATTTATTTATACCTAAGTTATCTTAGTTAGTTGAATTAAGATAGACGGTCATCTAGGAGTAGTGTAGGTTGTACCCGTTGGATAGGATAACGTACCGCTAGCGAAAGCCCATGGCTCAATCGCCTTGAGTATAAAATACGACGACGAGTAGTTGTACAGTTGATATATTTAAATGTTTAATTCATTTAACATTAAACTTAAGACTAATACAAAAATCTTAACTGCAACGTGATAATATTTAAAACTAACTGAACTAAAACTAACTAAACTAACCGTAATTTCAACGAAATTGATCCTTTTTTGGGAACAAAGACTGTATTTTTGAGAAAGGTTTTACAGAGTCTGATTGATAAAGGCTGATCGTATATGTGTGATATATGACAAATAATTTTATTTTATTTTTTATTAATACTAATTTATCTTTATATGTAATTGTGTATTCTATCACAAATATATAATATTATATTGTGTAGCTTTTTATATTCGTATTATTGAATTACATATTACACATTAAGTTTATATGATTAGTTTTTACTAATGTCGTGGTCTCTAATAATTGAAGGAGCACATTGATTAAAAATTGAAGGGTATGTATATTTTACAAATCTGTTATGTGTATGTATCCTTTGTTGGAGATTCTAATACATACATACATAACTTCACGCCAGGTCCCTTGTGGGGTAGGCACGAACAACAAAGCGCCATTCAGGCTTATTCTTACACACCTCACTTGCTTCTTTGAAATTCATAGCTCTTGTCATACACGCTCGTATGTTCTTAAGGCTCCGGACATCACCTTCTGCTAGTACATGATCAATTTGATCATGGAAGGTGTGCCGTGGCCTCCCGCGACTTCTGCATCCATCCACTTTTGCATTGTATACAGATTCTAATAATAATAAAATAAAATAAAAAACCTATCCTGAACGTGTTCATGAGATGCATCTCCGAAGGTTTTGTCCGTTTCCTTTATTGGCAGATTTTATCAAGTACATGGATTGGTCAAAGCTTTGGCCTTGCTAATTATGCCGGAATAAATTCATTCATGTACGCGACGTAACAGACCGCGAGCTCACTTTCCAGAGACATCAATATATTTATTATCAACATAATCAACCGATCTATATGTCATTGAAGTAAGCACTTTGAATATTCCTACTTAATCTAATAAAGATAAACTAATATACCCAAAGCCATTAATAAAGGTACAAACCAAGTGTTCTCTTCTCAGAACAATTGTTTTTTATTTTTCAACCAACCTCTTTTAAATTTCCATTTAAAATGGATTCAGTGAGGCGAGGTCAAACTTCGAACTGTGATTGAGTGGCATTGAATGGGTGCACTTGAGCAAACCAATTACCGAATCGCCTCAATGGACGCCAGGGGAACAAGTAAAGATCGAGCGCTTTCAAATATGCTCTCCTAATAACTGCTATTCAAGTTTACGGTTGTATTTTTAATTATTCTTGCTTTGCTAATTTACATTAACTAGTGGTCGAAATTCGAGCATAATAATTAATTTAAATTATAAGTTTGAACATTATCAAAGTTCTGTTGTCAAAGACTATTTATCATACTTTTATATATCACAGATATATATGATAATATATAATCACAGATTTCCTTGGCGAAATCTGTGACTCTCTCTTTATAAACTATAAGTGTGTGAAATTTCGTACTCCTCCGTCCGCGCAATTTTCGTGAAAAGGTGAACAAAGTTTTATTTTCACGTATTAATATAATAATTATCATTTTCTTAAGTGTTCATGAATAGTATTAGTAGTAATTAAAACAATTTTTAAGCGAGTTTCAGTTCTTTGCGCCGCTTCTCTTCAAGCCACAACATCTTACCAAACAGTGGTAAATTATATTGGGCTCTTATAGAGTAAATAATAATCATAAACGAAAATTAATTAATTAATATCAACCAGTTGGTGGTAGGCTAAATAATAGCTTTAACATTACTCATTGAGACCTGACTTCCGTGATTGAAAATTGGCCGAAGTGTCGAAATAAAAATCAAACTATTGCGCACAAAACATTTAACGTAACGTAAACGTTTTAATTATATTATTTATTAATTTTTCTAGTGTGAATTGCCAAATTTTGGAATCAAACCAATAATATCTTGTAATTTCATTTTTGCCCTCTATCTATCTGTATACTATAATGAATATGTAAGTGGTTCGAGTTTGTACAATGTGTTTAAAAATGTGAAATAAATCTGGGGGATAATTCCGACCAGGAGATTCGGATAATGCAATTTTTACAATTTAGATGTCTGTGAAACTACTGAGCGTAACTTAGAACACTCTTTATCCCGATAAAAGACATGGTTTCCATGGGATAGACGAAAGTGGCGAAAAAGATGGCGCTACGATCGTATATTTTTTTTGGAAACTACTAAACGTATATGATTAAAATTTGACATATTGTTGGCTTATAATCCGAGTTAACACTTAGGATACGATTTATCACGATAAATGATGTTGTCTTCATAAAATAGTTAGATTAGTTAAATAGATGACGCTGCAGTCGCAATGTAGACAACCATCGCTGTAATTCAATAACAAATACGTTGTCAGGTTGCCCACAGGTCGTTCGTTACTTGTACTTCAAATCAGGTTGGCTGGGACTTTTTATGTTTTGCTGTGCAGTTGTCTACTCTATACACTGACTTCGTTTCTTTGTAATTGAAGTGAATTAAACAAGAAACTAAAGTATTGAAGGTGTGTATATATAAAACATCTCATTATTTTTTTATATGCGTCACCTAGTTACCATATAATGCTCGAACTTTGATACTAATAGATTTTTAATTTTTATCTCACGCCTCATAGAAAGAATATTTAAAAATTAATTTAATAAATATAAAATCATGTTAGTATTATTTAAATACTACTTAATACTGACTCGTTATATTGCTTTCTGTATATTTTACTCAAATAAGTTAAACTGATAAAACGATACGGCTCTATAACAAAATTAAATGTAGACGTAATTTCTAGTATCTAGTAATCCAAAATAAACCCGAAACGTTATATTTGCGTCTGCTAAAAGCTTCTTTCTCTTTATTTATGTGTGCCTGGTTTCGATTTCCCTGGCACAACATCCCGAATAAACAGAATCCTTAAATTACGCACGGTCAAATTCAATTACGTCAATACGTTTGGATGGGTAGGTAGAGTAATTGCAAGGTTCGGTTCAAATAGAATAATTGAGAATTCCGTTATACCGTTGAAATAATCATATCGATTTTGACTCTAGAGCTGTTGGATTATGTATGCAGTTACTAGCTGACTAGGCAAACGTTGTTTTGGCATATAAACTATTTCTAGTGGAATATTTTGGTAGTTAAATAAAAAATTACTAAGTTATTGTTCTCATCCCTACTCCATGCTGTTTGCTGGGTGAGAAGTGACACCGGTAGACACCTGGCGGGGATAACCGATTACTGATAATAACGATAGCGCAGATAGCTCAGCGATTGATCAGTTATCGACCACTGAGAGTTGAATTTATTACAGTACAAATATTGTTATAAAAAAATGGAGATTGGCGATAGATGAGTAAAAATTAAATAAAAAATTGTAATAAAAAATAAACAATTTGGGGTTGGCCACCCTTATCACTTAGGGTTATAAAAATAGTTTACGACCTATTTTCAGACCTACTAAATATACACACAAAATTTCATAAGAATCAATCAAGCCGTTTCGTTTTGCTACAGGCTGTGAAAGGAGAATATAAGTATATTAGATATATATAAGATAAAAACTATTGAGCAAGGAAGAGGATGAATGTTTAGTTAGACAGTTTATGTAAGACTAGCTGTTGCTCGCGGCTTCACCACAGCTTGAGCAAATTTTCTACACTTTTTAAGCACCTTAGGCATTGAATTACTAAAAATAGCGATAAACGGGTACATATTATCAGAAGCAGGTATATTAAACTTCATCCTTCTTACTTTGAAAATGAAGAACATTCATAATACATTTTTACCCCCTTTTCAACCCCTTAGGGATTGAGTTTCCAAAAAGGCACATACACACATTTACTTCTAACCATAAACCATATTAAACTTCGGGCTTCTTACTTTGAAAATGACGGGTTTTTACTCGAATTTCAGCCCCTTAGGTGTAGAATTTTCAAAAATCCTTGCTTAGTACACACCTATAATATAGATAGAACCTGCAAACAAATTTTCACGGTCTTGTCCCAAGTACTTAAGCTTTGCGTTGATATATATCTCAGTCAGAGAGGCCAAGCAATTATATATTAAGTACAGATAAACTATAATAATGTAATATCCACAACATACAAATACGAAAAAATAACTATCATTTTATAAATATTTGATATGATGAAAGCAATACGAAGATGCGTATCAATTTGCTTAAAAAAAATATAATATTCTTCTCTTACAAACAATAATATTTTTACGTTAGAACGGTTGGGTTTTATTCAATTTCGATCAAATAACAAACGAAATGGAAATACCGTACCTCATACGTGCCTTGTGTTTCACATATTGTAGGTATATTTTTATTGATTTCATACACACATTGTAGTTATGTGTCTATTGATAGTAGAGTAGTAGTAACTCTTAATTGTAGGTATAAAGCATAAATAAACAGAAATAGAAGAGATAGTACAACGGGCAGCCTTATGGCCAAAAAACGATCTCTTCCAAGCAACCCTTGGTGAGGATTTGAAGATGATTGGTGGTGCAATTTATAAATAATAACGGCCCGTCCCGTTTCGCACGCGTAGAACTTTATTTTTTAAATAGTTTGGGATAAACGTATAAAACAGTCTATGTTACTCAGGGATAATGAAATAGTTAATAAATAGTTAAAGAATTTTTGAAATCGGTCCAGTAGTTTTTGAGTTAGTTCGTTACAAAAACACTGATTTTTATTCTTTATAATATTAGTATAGATAGGATAGATGACAAATCATAATTATACACAATACATAAAAGTACAATCTTAAAATAAATAATAGATATATTTATATCACTATTAAGAATTATTATACTCAATAGAGAAATAATGTTTCTGAACGTAATTTTTAAAACGATGAAGGATTTGGCTTGTCTTAAAGCAATAAGTAGCTAGCTAGCTCATTCCAAAGCCGCAAGGCCTGGACGGTAAGAGTTATTGTAAAAACAAGACATAATTATGTACAGGTGTGTTTATTCTGTATTTAATTGAGGGGCGCAAACGCAATATATAATAACACATCCTAAATTACTTAAGTTCTGAAGCCAAAATGACAATTCGGGATACACTCGCACGCTTGTCTAAGGCAAATTGGCGGGTTCCAATTACACAGAAATCTCGATGAATAAGATACTTTATTACACTTCTATTAACTATCAGTTTGTATTGATACAATGAAAGAAACGAAGAAAGAAAAGACTTTATTTGAAGAAATAGCAATGCACTGGCTTACATTTCTTACATATTTTATGATGTAAAAAATATAAAAATATTAAGTTTTGAGAATATGCACATTAGAAAAACTACCCAAATGGCAAATGTTTTCAGTCAGTTTTGGAAACAACGTTACCTACTGTAATGAGTTCATTCGCTGCTTAGTTGCCTAGAATTTTATTATAATTATCATCTAAATATATTATACCAATAAATAAAATTGCAAATCTGTCTGGGTTTTGGTTAACCTCCTTAACAAATTCCTCAATTTAAGTGAAAACCGCAATTTCCATTAAGATATCTTTAATCATAATTTCTGTCTGCGTGTCTGTCTGTCTGAACAATATTGCATAATCTCAATCTAAAAGTTTGCTAAATTTAATTTTATTGTTAAACATACTAGGAATATATAAACGCCGAAGGTTGTAAGTATTAAATTTTCCAAAATCTTCCCAATTCAAAAGATTAATCTTAGCCCGGGTAAAGAAAAATCTATATCACAAGAAGGGATCGCTTTGTTGTTTGATATTTATGTTGTCCTGGTACAAAGGAAGTAGACTTACAATGTTTTCTTTTATTCGCATGTAAAAAGAGAAAATAAAGGGTTGATTTCAAGGATAAGGGGTATCAGAGAGATGGGTACCAAAGTGTATTGAGTTTAGTTCCCTTTGACATGTTTATTTAGTGACAGCCGCTTTCTTTCTGTTATCTCTGATCCTTTGAGTCTTTGTATGATGTTATTAGGGTCCCACAGCCAAATGGTAAAAATTGGAAACCCTATAATTTCGTCATGTTCTCTCGACAGGTCGGTCTGCTTTTGTATGTCACAAAACTATGTTATTTGAAGATGACCTATAATCAAAATTGGGTCAAAAACCTGTTCAATCGCTGCATACACCCCGGCCAGCAATCAAAATCAAAATGAATGGAATGAAATAAATGTTTACCATGTAGAGGTTTGTCTGTTAAAAATGTATGAAAAACTCGTTTTGTTTTCGTAACTTCTTATTAGTAGCTATTTAAAAGAGAAATTATAGATTACTAGAGCGACATAAACAATATACAGAACTTTATATACTATGAATTTTGTGTTATTATTAAACCTCTGCAAAATATGTCGAAATGAATAACAAAGATTCCGTGAATCGTGAATCGTCGCTATATCACACGTAATAACAAGCCCACTGTGAGAAATGGTTTAGTTAGACAATCGTAGTTATTTCTAGGGGTGTGCTAATTCGGCCATTTATATTGTTTCCGAGGATTAACGAGGCCTTTTGGTACATTTTTACGGCCATCTAGTTTGTTATAGAGTAGTAATGTAAATTGATTGTGGTTTTTGCGGTATTATTTCTCTTTCGCACGTACAAGGGTCTCAAAAGGCTATTATGCTTATGTGACGTTGATTTTAAGTTGCTTTGAGGTATTGATCATGTTAAAATCTAAAAGAGGTTTCTTTAATGTTCGAAGGTTTGAATAATGGCTTGATAAGGGAAAATTAAAGCATTGATACTTTAGGTAACAAAGTAGTTTAAAAAGTATCTACATACTTATTTTGATATCCTGGTCCTAATATGGGATAATATCAGCCCTCCTGTGAAAACCTGTACGGATTTCCTGGAGACAGTGAGTGGAACTTGTGTATTGCTCGGGTGTCGTGTTGATTGTTGCGTTTATTAAATAATTAAATACGGTAGAAAAGTAAAAAGATGTCCATTTCTTGCGAAAACTACTCAAGAATAAATTAAAAACTAAACACAAAACATTTGTTCTTAATACAATGTTGGGGTTGCCAACACCTTCTTAATATTAGAAGGAAACTGATAGTATAACCACGCTCATTCAAGACAGATTTTAGGATTTCATAAAGTCTTAATACTGTTTAATCAATAAAATTAATAAGCTATTTCACGCATTAAAATTCATTTAGACATACAAAACCAAGAAGGCTGTTTGTTACTTTTTAACCGACTTCGGAAAAAGGAGGAGGTTCTCAATTCGACGGGATCTTTTTTTTGTTGCTTTTTTTATGTATGTTCGCCGATTACTCCGTGATTTATGATCCGATTTACGTGATTCTTTTTTTGTTCGACGCGGAATAGCTTCTAATTGGTCCCCTAAAAATTTTACATAGTTTGGCCCAATAGTTTTTATTTTATGAACATTTTTCATGAAAATAATGTTTACTCCGTTCCATATGTACACCGATTACTCTGAGATTTATAATACGATTTACGTTATTCTTTTTTTGTTCGACGCGGAATAGCTGCCATGTGGTCCCCTAAAACTTTGACATAGTTTGGCCCAGTAGTTTTCATTTTACGAACATTTTTTTGTTCCCGGTTCTTGGGACCTATATTTTTTAAGAAGCGCGGCACCATTCGTAGTTCCACCCATACATAGCTAGACACTATAAAAATACACTATAAAAGTTCGTAAATTCTAATAATATTAATGTATATTATCTAAAACATCTTGAAGTCGGTGCAAAGCAAAACATAAAAATTACTATATTTTGAAAATTACTAAGCACCGACTTTAAGATGTTTTAGATAGTATATATTAATAATAATAGCTTTAGAAATAAGTTATTTTATATATTTTAGTTTTTGAAGTCGGTTTTTTTAAACGAAGTTTTTATTTTTCTTGTACATGACGAAAATAATAATTGTCCTAATGGAGAAGTAGACACATGTCACGATAGATTCTGAAACAATGCTCATATAAAAGAAAAGACGTTCAAATACCATGGTTATCAATCATCATATTTTTAAATATCACGATAGAAATTATTTAAATTACTGTTTAAACTATTATTAATATGGTATACACCTTATCGAAATGACGTCATAATTTGCAACGCAACGCTACTACGCAAACAGTATCTCAGTTCAGTCTTTATAATCACTCTTCTACCATTCGGGTTGTGCGTCTCTGGAATGAGGTACCTGTTGCTATAAGACAGGTCAATTTCTTAAAATACTTTAACAGTCAAGTTCAGAAGTATTACTGCTCTATTATGTATATATAGTAATTCCCAATCTATTTATATGTCACTGAAATTCACGTATAGTGATTCATCACGCTATCTCAGGAACTATAATACCTATAGACTTGGCATGGACCTTCTTTTCGCCATGTAGAGGTCAGCTAAGAACGGATTTTACGCAGGGCCGCGCCGCCCCTATGTGCGAAGTGTGCGGCGCACACAGGCGCCAAGACAACAGGGGCGCCGCCGTCGAAATTATTTTTGTTACACTTACACAACAACATAATTATTCTTTGTAGTGAATTTTTGCAGTAATTGGCAAGCGGAATCGAACTGGTTATACCTATTTAGGAAAATGTTTTCTTAGTATGTGTGTGTGTGTGTGTTTTTTTTTTTGTTCCTAACCGATTTCGGCTACGGCGATCGCTTCAGCTATTGGCTGTTCGACGTTCATGCGCACGGAGGTGACTTGCGTAGCGTCAGAACACCATTTACAAAATTATAAGTAATAGCCGCAGGTGGTCGGGCCTTAAGTTTGTCGCGCTTTTTATCTAAATCGATGCGTCGACGGCATTCAAATTCTTGCACTCTTGACTTAACCTGGAATCTCCAGTCACAACGATTCTTAGCTAATATTTCCCATTGATTGGGATCAATATTGCACTTCACCATTTGACGCTTAAGTACATCTTTGTATCGTAGCAATTGCCCACCTTGCTTGCGTTCAAAATTAATAAATAATAATAAATAGTTGAAACATGCAGCTTCGGGAAAAAAAGAGGCGCTTCATGGTTTTCGCACACAGGCGCTGTGGGGGGGGGGGGGGGGGGGTCGGCGCGGCCCTGATTTTACGGCACGTGAATCGGACGGGTACCAGCTGCCTGAAAGGGACCGCTTTTAAGCGATAAGGCCTGTTGTACTATATTTCGTATTTTTCAACTTCTGTTTGTCTATGCTTTGGTGTACAATAAAGAGTTACCTACCTACCTCAGTTTGTTTAAGTATGAATCAAAAATTTACCTTATTAACAGCATCTATATAAGCGCCTTTCTGTAGCAATAAATCTGCTACAGTGGTGTAACCAGCCCTGGCGGCCAGTGCCAGGGGCGCATCACCAGCAGCGTCGCAGCCTTGGACTTTTGCGCCCAGGGAGATAGCGTAACTGGCAACGTCGTGAGCGCCTCGAGCGCAAGCGCACTGCAGCAGGTCGTTGTGTTTCTAACCATCACAAAAAACCTTACATTAACTTCAAAAGTTTTTATGTAAACTTATTTCTAATGCAAAAAATTATTTACACACATTACGTGTTCCGAACGTCACTTAAGAACTATTTTTTGTTAAACACACGGATTTTTAATTGTTTTCATTGTTTGTAAAGAGTAGGATTATAATAGAAACTAGCTTCTGCCCTCAATTTCGTCCGTGTGGAATATTTTAAAAAAAGTAACGTAATAAAAGTCCCCGATTTCGAACATTCTTCATTGGTGCTCCGCTCCTAATGGTATTAGCCTGATGAGCCTATTGCCTTCCTTCCAGAGCCTTCCAGACCATTGGCGCGTTCAACCAGACAAGCAAACTCTTCAGCTTTATATTTTAGTATAGGATATTATAATTATGGAATACTCGATAACTGCCTATCATGTCTTTGTTGACTCCTGGCCAGTTCCTATATATTACTATTCATTCAATTGCCTTACCATCGCTTGAATTTTGTATGGAGCTTATATGGACATTACTTGTATGGAACTTATGTTATAATTATAATAATTTTAACCGATAGTAAGACAAATGAATGGTCGGTGAAATGTAGGAACCGACCATCAATGTTTTATCAATATTATTTTTAAACTGTGTTTTGAGATCTCCATTACTGTCTTAATGTTGTTTCTACACAATGGGGATTGTTCACTTTTTTCAATTTAGCTATTTCAAAAACCATTTCGAGGAATAGTGTCCCTAATTATTTCTGTCTAGTTAAAATTCCAAAAAACGTACGATCTTCTTGTATTTTGTAAGAAATGTGTTTGACCTTTATTTGACCTTACTAAATCCAATCAGGTGGGCCGTCTGACTGTTTGCCTGCTTCAGGTGTAAAAAAAATCTAGCTGTACATTATTTGATTTAAGTTATGTAACGTGGATTTTCCCTAAAGACCACTTAAAATTTTTTAACGATAACTATAGAAAATAATAATGGTTGAACACGAAAAATTATAAGCCTAGCTACAAAATACACTAAAATGATCACGATACGTAATGAGTAATGACAGTAATATGTAAATAAGTAGCACAGATTACTATGATTAGATATAGATAAAACTTGCTTTTATTATTTTTGTTTTCTAGGCAAAGAAATCAACGTAAACTTGTGCCTTATGACGTCATCGGAGAAATAACTTTAAAATCGAATTATAAAAAAACTAACACTTAAAATACAAAAATATTTAAATTAGTATCTTAAAATACCCTATTTTACGTAATAAAAATATAAAATCAGAGGGTAATTTTTTGTGAACAATCCCCATTCCTGCTTAAAAATTATAATATATCTCATGATTATTATTCATTACTAACCAGAATTATACAAAAATATTAACCTTCTGGCGATGAATTCTAGTAACTTCCTTATACAAAATAGTTATCTGTTTATCGGTTTGTTAAATTAATTATTAACAAGCCGATCAAACTCGTATAAATATTATGAATAAGTTATAAATTCATTTAATCTCAATTTTATTATTCAATTAAAAATACAATTACGTCTCACGAGACCAGAAGGCTGGCGCCTATTTTACTCAAAGTGGCAATGCCGCCAGCCTTTGGGGAACGTTTCCGGTAAGTGACAATGGTTTGGGACCAAAACTTATCTTTAGGTATTTTTTTATTTAGTTTTAGTTCTGATATAGTATAGTCTGTAGTTTATATTTACTGTAGTTTATGTGTTTTTCTTCAAAACATTGTATTTGAATAGAAAAATAATAACTTATTAAAAACTTGAGAGGTGTCAAGGGACACCCGGATGGAACGAAGTTCCATATTTATTATTTACAAAAAACCTGTATACACTCAACAAAATAGTAAATGAGTAAGTTTGAATCCTATTTACTTCAATATAAGAAGGATGTGATTCGATCTCTTGAAACAAATTTAACTTTAAACCAGATTCGCGATATTGCTCCTTATTTTAATGACATTAAGACTCTATATGTCCGCAAATGCTATCTGTACGTCAGCAACCCATGACATTTAAATAATAATGTACTCCAAATTAAACTCTAACTGCGTGGGCATAAAGCTGCATTTTATCTTGGCAAGTTCAAAAAGTGTCGTGACAACTTTTTTCGTAAGAATTTTTTCCGTCTAGCCCTCATTCGTACCGCGCGATAAGGAACTACGTTCCAAAAACATATGATTAACATAAAAACATTGGGGTTGTCTGGAAGAGATCGCTTTTTAGCGATAAGACGGCTCTTTGTAACTAGATATAATTTTAGTCTTTAAGTTCATGCTTGTATTGGTGTACAATAAAGTGTTAGATATATAACTATCTATAAAAATAGATAGATGGATAAATAACACTTTATTGTACACCAGTACAGAAAACACAGATGAACTTATAGCCCAAAAAATATTCTAAATATCCACTATGCCCGGTCTTATCGCTAAGAAGCGATCTTTTCCAGACAACCCGTAAAATATAAGTTCCTTACGAAGTTACCTTATTAGTCGCAGCCAAACAGGCGCCAGCTCCTACAAGTGTCTTAACAGCATCGAGATGGCCATGCCATGCCGCCATCAATAGTGGTCTCATTCCAAACTGTACACAAATATATGAGTTTTGAAATATTAAATTAATAAAAACATGGGTAATTCTCTTTTTAAATCATCATCAAGTCATTAACCCATTTGAAATACCTGCCTTAATTAAATTTAGTTGAACTTCAAAGATAGAAATTACGTATTCAAATTTTTTATCAAATTCAAAAGTTTTTATTCAAAATAAGTTCCACTGGATAACACTTTTTGAAGGACATACATATAGGTTAAAATTAATTTTACTTCCTAATCTATGTCCACGTAATTTTAAATAATAAAACTATGTTTTAACGGTTTGAAGCGCGATAATTTATTTGATTTTGGTTATTTCGACGTTTCGGCCGCTTTTCAGTGCCAGTGACGACGCTTAAAACCGTTAAAACGTAGTTTTATTATGTATACAAGTCGCGAAAACTTACGTAAAATATTACGTAATTTTAAAGCTTGATATCAAGAGCTGATTTGTCAATCATCAGATAAATTAAAGAAATCATTTCTAATCCGTAATTAAATAGCGTAGTTCTATTAAATAATAATACAAAAATTTAATTAATTTTAATTACCGAATTTTGAGTATTCACGAGACTATTCTCCTCATTCTTAATAGTTATAAAGAGATTTATAGGTTCGTTAAAAACATTATCAAAACGTGTTATTCTTCTATTCTGAAAATAATTATCTGTGTACAGTTCACACGCAATAGAAGAGAAACAAAATATAACATGGATTGAAGGGATTCTAAATTTCGTGACGTCACATACATATATTATATCGTTATATTCGAAACACGAAATTTGAAGTATTAACGAAAAACTTCAATACATTTCCAACTCTATTGATTAAATATAATGTATTCTATTTCAATCTCTCGCCGGCTAGGTCCTGTAGATTTTAATGTCGCTTTTCAGTTTCATCGAGTTTCAAATCACTACGATACTAAAGAAGTTTCACTTCAAAAATGTATTCAACACGCCTATAAACCACGTAGACTCAAATAATAACTATTATGAATTTATAAATTAAACGTAATTATTAATTAGAGGGTAAGATTATTAATAATTTAAATAAATAAGATGATTGATTACTGAACGGACCCAAGTCCCTCTATCTTCCTGAATGCTAGATCTTTTACCTAAAAAATTAATAATTGGACTTGATTGACAATTGGATGTGATAAATTGTACGAGGGGAACAGCGCGTACGCAGTCCCCACTAACAAAAATTACGCGTCCGAGTTATCCACATTAGGGATAATCGCAGGGGTCAACCCAACCGCAGTGCAATGGAAAGGCCTCGCCCTGGGGGAACCGCCTTCTTGATCACGGTGTCCCCTACGCCAGGTAAGTATGCATAAACGACCGCTACAAGAGGGTGACTACAAATACGTTGTGAACACATCAACGCGTTACAGAAATACGAAGTGAATGTACAGTGCCATCTACCGAATTAATTGTAGAATTAAAATATCATCGGTGCAATAATGATACATCTATCATCAGCTATGATCATCACTCGCTGTTTTCAGATATTGTTTTATTTATGTATATGGTAAACAATGTAGTGTGTTTACGTACTTTGTCAGTTGCTTCTATATCACATTTCGCTTCAATGAGTAGGTTGATAATTTCCACATTTCCTCTGCTTGCGGCCCAATGGATCGGTGCTCTGCCGTACTGTAATAAACGATTCAGGTTTAGGTGCAATTATGTCTTTCTTATGAAACTCTTATTGTACTACATTGATTTTGGGATCTGCATGATGTAATAAGAAAAATGTAGTCAAAATGTGCAGCTAGATCATGCCCACCGGCTGTACCGATGTGCATTAATAATAATATTTTTATTTATTTAGGGCAACGAACAATTACTTACACCTATAAGAGATTACATAAAAATATAAACTATTGGCAAATATTACTTGTGGCGCCACCAGCGATGTTGCCCACAACTATAATAAAAAAGGAATAAACCCGTCTGTGTGTGAGTCATTTATTTTATCCGGCGAATTACAATTTGATTATATAAGATTTGGTGGTCAGTCGTCAATAGATGTGAAATTCACTACAGTACTTGCCTAATATCTGTTAGTGGTGAGCAACAGGTAAATCCATTGACAACTCTAAAATTTTCTTTTTGTACAGAGAAGGACTTAGAAAAATATGTCAGCTTCTGTATAGTATTCACTGTAACATTTGATTATCCTCTTAATTGAGGCATGTTCACCTGCGTTAGTTCTAGATATCTTAGCCGCAAACATTTCACGCGTACGGTTCTTCCGAATCACGTGAAACCTTTGCGGAACGCAAATACTTATTTGGTTCGATAATATAATACCATCGAGGTTTTCATGACAATTTTTTTTAAATAATATTTATGGCTTGGCAACTAGGCCTTTAAGCCAGTTTTCATGACAAATGTTATATAAAAGCATAGCATCTACATTTCCCTTGGTCTCAAGTTTATACATAGAGTACTTACTAAGGAGTGTCTCATACGAGGACTTACAATGAGAACAGCGATAATATTATAATATTCATTCATTTCATTCCCATATAATACAGTTTTATATTATAAAATTATTTGGATGTTTCAAAGTTAACTAACGTCACAAATACATACAAAACATACAAATACTAGGGCATTACAACCGCGTCATTTAAGTCATTATAAATGTTTCTACTCCACGGCGTCAAAGGGACATGTATACCAAAATGACTACAAGTATGGACTCGGCCACCGGGCCGCGAGGCGGCGGATAACAAACAAACTCATGCATATAACTGGGTGTGCAGTTACACCCATTTACCTTACAGTGGCGTATCCCATCGATCTACAAAAAGACTGAGCATGCTGTTGGTGGTGCCGCGAACGCGGGCCGGTTGGGATGCGCATCTATCAGTGTAGTATAATAACTCCCGATTATGATAACCTTGTATTACTTTTATGAATGATAAGGTCCAGAGGCTCGGTTTGATGATAAAAATAATGCCCGACCGTTGCCTATGTTTTTTTTAATATCTACAACTAAGACTATTCGATACGTAACCATATTCTTTAATTTTATCCGTACAGAAATGGGGAAAGAATACAATTTCCTGCTTCCGGGCAACCTGTCGTAAGAAGCGACAAAACAACCCATAGTCAGGTGGTAGGGTGTTTGCCCGACTGGATGGCATTTACTGTTTGGTACTTACTGATCATTAATTTACCAAAATCAGATAAAAATACTTGCGATCGATTATAAAATAGAATAACTTTTTGCAATACTGATCTAAGAGTCAGTTAATCTTTTAATATTTATTTTATAAAAGAATTGGCCCATGCGTCGTTCTGGGAATAAGGTCAGATACAAAGTATTTTTAATCATCGTCTATGATTAAAGGGGTTAATAAAGCATATTAAAGAAAAGTTAGGATTGGTGGTATATTAGGTTCATGTACCGCTTACTACGTAAAGCATGGTATTATGTATTGTAAAGGAGTTTATTTCTGAAAGAAAATATAAAAGATACTTTCCAAAAAATTTGTTGATAATTTAAAAATATTTTCTCCTTTTATGTAAAATTACTCCCATAATGGGAATTATACATATAACAAATGCTAACAATGTTTACATAATAAATAACAAACATTAAAATACCATCATCTAATTTATAAAACATTATTTATGATTACTGTTTAAATAATAACTAATGCGCTATTTGACTCCTTTTTTACTTGTAAAGTTTATGTATGATATGAGGAATCGTTGTACAACATACAAAACGTTGTTAGACTCTTTTCTTGAACAAGTTTAACCCTATTTACTAGGACCACAAACGTGTACAGTAGTGGATTTAATCAGGATTCTAGTCAGCGCTTTTAGATTAGCAGTGAAAGGCTGTGATATGCCTGTATTTACATTTAAAACCAACTATCTCGTAACTATTCATCACTGATTGAATGCGTGAAACATTAATTCAATTGATTTCATAATATATTGAACATTTCAATAATATTTCTTCATTTTCTTTATTAAATTTAATAATACAAACCAACAACAAAACGATCGCATAAATAAATCCCTTAAAATTCTAAACAATGTCCCTATTTCGCGAAGCGTGAAGCGTTAAGCTCTGTTGTTTTCTTCATTGAACATTGGGATTCATAAAGAAGGCGGGATTAGAACCGTCTATAGGTACCGTGCGCAATGCCGTGCCACGCAAATACCTTTTACAGGATGAACCAAAGATTCCCTCATAAATAAATACATTTGTTGTCGTGAGTTTATTTTGCTGTCCTGGTATCGAGCATAAGCCTATACAAGTAAAACAATGATCTTAACGTCAATAATAAAGGTTCTTCTTATTCATATTGAGTTCAATCTAAGCCGTAAGTAATTGTTTATTGTTCATAAATAGGGTAGTTGACAGGAATGACGGACAATTCAACTGAGATACTTTCTATCATCTTACAAATTAGAAATCGCCGAAGCCATCTAGATTTTGTGTCGCGTAATACGCGATATTTTGTACGAGCTTTGTAAATTATATTGTTATTTCTATAACGAGATAAATAGCGTATTAATCATAGTTAAAGCAGTAATTAATATTATTTATATCATGATTTTTTTAAATTATGATTATTATAATATGAATATTATTTCAAATATTATGATATTGTTACGTGCGAGCGGGGGTACGCACTTATGGATTGGAAGAAACCGCCAGTTTTTAAATAATTAATGCTTTTATTGACTTACACAGCCGCACGTAATACCTCTCTGCAGGGTTGCCCCTATACGCACGACTAATGGTGCACAGTCCCGACGATGAGGTGTCTCGCTCACAATACCATCGCCGATATTGCGTAGACCACCTCCTGCTACTGCAGTGCTCATCTCCGATATTACCGCGTGTAGCTCACTTCTGGTTCGTCTTTTGAACTACGCTACACTCCTCCTTCACTTTCTGTCCACTAAACTTTTCACTAAATTCACCACTAAACCCGTCAGTGTCTTCTATTAAACTCTTCTTCCAACTCTTTCGTATTGCACTTGTCGCTTCAGTGTTTTGAACTGAACTCAACTCTAAACCGCCCGGTATTTTTTATTTATTTATTTATTTGACTTGACTTTATGTTGTTGGTCCGAAGACCTCACAACTTTACCGGGGTTTTCGGGGGGGAGCCCGGGGGCAACTTGCTCGAGGGAGCTCCCTAGGGAGTTTTACCTCGGCTGGACTGTTGCCATGAGAGGGGGATGAATCTGATGATGCCCACCATATCTTGCTGCCGTTTCGCAACGTGTTATGGCTGGGAGAGAAGAAACGGCGAAAGAAACTACTCAGGAACACGCCTAGTCTGTCCTGTGCGGGGGGGGGGGGGGGCTATGTCTCCTGGCGTCCCTCGCGAGGACGTGGAGAGATCGTGATTGGCGTTGTCTGAGACGCCGCCGTCTGTATCTGTCTTGTCTGTCGGTGCCTGCCAGCCTGCCGTCCTAACCGCGGGCGGGCTGATCCGGGCCAACCGTTTTGTAATAACGTCGACCTTGTCCGTGAGGACATTACGCGGTCGTCGCACGAGAGCCTTTCGCCGAGACTTGTAATCGGACGCCGACACGACGAGCGGATTTCGATGGTGTGGCGCGAGATCGAAATACTTACGCGAGAGCGACGTAATGTAGTTACTGCCCGGTAGTCCGGTAGGCGCGCCTTACGCTGTTTATATACCCAGAAGAATTTTCTGGCACCCATCTATCTATCTCTGTCTCTTCCTTCCCTCCTGAACTTTCTGTTCGGGAACTTTCATTTATACATCTATCCCTTTCTAACATCTATCTATCTCTGTCTTTCGTTAATCGTCTATTCCTTTCCAACATCTATCTATCTCTGTCTTTCGTTCATCGTCTATCCCTTTCTAAAATATATCCGTCCTTGTCTTTTCCTTCCAGGATCTTCTACCTTTTTCCAAAAGTATTGCGACTGATTTACGCTGCCGGAAAGTTCTACCCTCGGTCGCCACAATACTGTATGTAATATGAGAGGTCTGAAAGTAAAATGTTTCAGAAACCTAGTTAATTATGACAAAAGTTACAGGCGCTTTGTAATAGAAGTTAAAATCTCTCGATAAGATAATATAATTGAAAAATGTGGAATATTGTTTTCTTTAAGAAATTGATTTCGTATATCGTTGCTTTATATAATAAACGTATAATTAGAATAAATTATTTATTTGAACTTTGCACTAAGTGTCGACTCCCATTTAATAACTATATGTACTTGTTAAACATAGATTTAATTTTATTTACCAGGCTCACAAAGCAAATTGCCGAATGTTCCATATTTAACTTTAAATTATAAAATATTGAACAACTAAAACTGTAATTGCACGTTTTACTTCTATACAATTTATTTTCCTTTGATGTAATTGAATGTAATTGAATGAACACGTCGTTTTGCATTACGGCAGGACGGCTACATAACGTGTACCTTTCCATAACAGCAACTGAATGAATATTACATTTATTACATACATCTTATTCCAGAAAATGCTTACCTTACAGTAAAATTAAATTAAATAAACATACTAAAATAATTATATAAATAACAGGTGTGTTTTTGTTTGAATATCCGTGTCTCAGGTAAGTTCCATTCACTACGTACCAGGATAACACAGTGCAGAGTTTGTATTGCTGAGAATTACAATTTATTTATTACTAAAGTTTGCCCCACGGGTCTGGCGCACGTCCACGAAAATCCGTTGCGTGGTTTTAGGAGTTAGGATGTACAAACAGAAAGACGTGGAAAGCGACTTTGTTTTTTTACTATGTAAATTTAGAGAGAGAGAGAGAGAGAGATAAACCTACGAATATACATAATAATAATAATATATTACATATTTTATTCTGTAATTAGTAATCAGATTATTTTATTACTAGCAAAAAATGGTGCTTTCTACCTAGTAATAATTTAAAGAAAGTTTAAAAAGAAATTAATCTATAGATTATAATAAGAATTAATATAGACCCGCAGGGGGGCTTTGTGGTGGTGGTGCGAAGCCTTAGGTGAGTGGCGACACCTCGTACCTGACTCCGGGGGCCAAGACAAGGCCCCCGCCTTGCTTGCTTGCCTTAACCAGCCGGCACGGAGTGGAGATCGCTAGAGCTAAGACTCAAGCTCCAGGGGTGGAAGTGATAAATGGCCTAACGTCGGAAGTAGCTTCGGTGAACCTGCAGCCCACCTCTCTACACCCTTTAGCCACTCACACCCATGTTGCCCCTGCCTTTTATGGCATTTTTAGGGGCCCATGCAGGGAGTGGCGAGTCACCGTCTGCCCATTTTTCCATGTTCCCTGAACATTGCGACGGGCAGACGCCATAGTTCCCATATTCCCTGACCGCCAGTACCACTAACAGTTCACCCCAATAGTCCGGTACTCTTTGTCCTCATTTCCCACAATAGTCCTACACTGGCCGGAGCTTGTCCTTGGGTACATTATTATATGGTGTAGATAGGGATAATCGCCGGTCAGTGTCACGCCACATATTTACATTAAATTTGTCAAGGGGCCTCTACGTGTTGGCCTCCCCATGGCCCCACGCAAGCCCCTCAAAAGTCCGGGCCATTTTTATGGCCCGTGGTCTTGAAAGACATACATATATCTTAATATAGTAATTAATTTAAGTTATACGTTTGAACATTATCAAGGGTCTGTTGTCAAAGACTATATATACTTCTATAATCACAGATTTCGCCAAGGCTACACTCTAATTTGACTTTAAAAATAAACAAAATAGTATATATGCGCGTGTGTGTCAAATACTTGGTAGTGTGAGTAACTTTTTAAATTTGTTTTAATGTATTTTTAGGCATAATTTAAAAAAAAAATAGCATTCGCACTCCTTCTCTATATAAACTGTAAGTGTGTGAAATTTCATGGACCTCCGTCCGCGGAATTTTTGTAAAAAGGGGTAGAAAGTTTTTGCTTCACATATTATAGATTAACAATTATCTTGTTGTACTCACATTATTTCTACAATTGACATCAGTAGGCCTCTGCAAAGCTTCCCGGACTGCGACTGGTTCGTTCTTAATCACTGCCTCGTGTAAAAGAAGATCGTTTTGTTGAACTCTTGCTCGAGGTTCCGACGACATCTGTGAATGAATATTATCAACTAAATAAAATCGTAATTGCAACATAAAGAAATCACTTCGCTCGATTAGTGGAAGGTTTAAGATAAAAAATCTATATTATTGTTACATGCCGACAAAAAGTATATGCACAGCTGCCTGCCATAAATCCTTATTTATTACCTTTCCCCGCATTCGAGTTCTTTTGTTTACTTCGTGTTAAAATTTGCAATTAGACAATAGCCTATTGTTATTGTACTTGTTTACCCGTCGCAGGTGTGCAGATTACGGTTTCTCGGAAACTTCAGTCCATGCGGTCCTTTGTTGTATTGTACAGTAGATAACCGAATTTGGGCTTGGAGAGGCAGTCAAGCGAGGATTACGATACGAGTAAGACGTACATTCGATGAGCGATATAGTGATGGACTTTACGCGTGTTATTGAATTGTGCTAACTGTGTCTAGTTATATTTGTACCCGTGATATACGTGTTTGTATAGTTCTAATAAAATCTATAGTAATTCCAACGGCATTTTAATTCGAGTCCCGTAGCTCGTAACATTATTTTATTCAACAGGAACCAAAGCGTAGCCTTCGTTGCTTTATCTCTCAGAAACTTGAATTTTTCGAGATAAAATGTATCTCAGGCAAATTCTTGTAAAAACTAATTGTTGAGCGTTTGTTAAACACTTCTTTAAATATTAATTTGTTGTGGACTGTAAATATTTTAATTATAAAAGAAAACTGCACGTGCGTGACATAATGACAATTTTAATAGTGATGGAGGGAAAAAATATACAGATAAAAAAGCAAAACACCGTGTATGTTCTAAATTCAAACATTTAGTATATTTGGTGGCCAGTACTATGCCGCACCAAATAAATAAAAACTGTATGTTGGAGATTCCAATAGCGTTCTTTAAAATTACCAATCCTAACTTTCCAGTCATATCTCAAAAGTTAGAAGAGGGGTGGTACTTTTTATGGTTTGAAAAGTTATCACCTGGCAATTTTTTGACTCAAATATAAAACTCACTATGAAACATCTTAATAGTTTTTGAAGACAATTGTAGTTAACAATACCAACAATATCTAATTAATTATAATATGCCTATATACCCTTAATTTTCTTTTATAGCTCATACATGTTACCCCTATTCTTTTGTTCTTTAACATTTAAGTGTACCACTATGGTAACGTTCCACAAGAGACTCATAACGAACACGTTTACGACCGCTATTTTTCCAGTTCTACATGCTTGCGTTACAGTCATAAACTCTAGTGGAACGGATTATGGACCATTAACGACGAAATACACAAATATAATTGGTTGATTTGAGAATCGCGCCTTTTTCAATGTCAACAATAAAGAGAATTAATGCTCTGGTGCCCACTTCGACCCACCTTTTGATATGGATCGTTGTAAGCGCTGCCTGATCAAAAACGATGATGTTATTAGTGAAGTTTTCGCCACGACCATAACGACCTTGGGCGCCATGTGTTAGCTACTAACGGGTCGCGTCCTATGTAATGGGATGTTGCACATTTACAAACCAAATGTCATCTATACTATTTATACTAATATTATAAAAATTTATGACGCTGTAGGGGGTAATCTCTGGGAGTGTCATAGGCTATATATATAACATGAAGCCATATACCACGGGAGAGAGACAGAGCGCGGTCGAAACCTCGCTGGGCCGTTAGTCATCAATAAAAGCCATTTTTCACAGGCAGAGTGTGGTAATAGTAGTAGTTCAAACGTGTTCCAATTCCAGAATCGAAATGTTTTATTCATAATTCAAACGCAGTTCCCGTGTGATATTTTACATTTTCCCCTCCGTTTGGTATGTAAAATAGTGTGTGACAACGCCTTTATTTCAAACTAAGTATATTTTTATTGTCTATTCATTGTAATGATGTCCTTTGAAGTGACCCCATCAATATTAATGTGAAAAAAATTGAGTTTTGTGTTCTTTCTTCAGCGCCTTAAGGAGTTAATAAATAAATGTCGCATACGAATAATCACATTTTTAAATACTAATCAAAAATCAAAAGAAGGTTGATTTGTAGCGATATCTATTCGTAGTAGGGTAAACATATAATTATGTATGTAGAATATATTCCTGGCCTTATATTCTATGACGACTACGGTCGTTATGATGGTGGCGAAAACGTCACTAATGATGTCTTCATTTTCCGTCGAAACGTCACTAATGACGTCTTCATTTGGCTTTAGAAGGGCTTTTCAGAATAATATTTTTAAGCGATTTTTACTGTACTATATAAACGTAAACACATTTTATGTGTATATATAGCAGTGTCGTAGATTTTATTCAGTTCTTTTTTCATTGCAGTGAGTTTTATTTGCCAAAATGGCTTTAATTCATTTAATTTGATGCTTCTCTTATTACTTGCTTAATGGAGAAACTTCATTTTCCAAACTTCATTTTGAAAACAAACTAACATGTCATTATCTTATAGGCCGTGCTCTACCACACATGACATTACATTGGACGAATTGGTTTTTTTTGTACGTTAAGTATACTTATATGGCAGGTAGGTGCAAGCGGAATAATAAAAAAAATTCCATGTTTTTTTTAAATTAAATTATTCACCTCATTTATTGATATTATAATCTAACTCAATTTAAATTTATATAAATTCTATTTTAATAATGACAAGCTGTAGAAAAAGCTGTATACGCCTGTTATTGGCATGTATGCATTTATGTAACTGTTATGTTTATTATGTCATAGTCTTATTAATGTGTACTATGATGCTATTGGTGTACCTATAAAATATATATAATAAATATTTTTGTTCTCCGATTCCAATATTGCTGTGTGTTCAGTTCGTGTGGTGTGGATTTTGCGCATGTATAAAAAAGTCTTTCTCAAAGCCACTTTTATCATACATCAAAGTCACTGTCATCAAATCCTGACAATTTTAGATACTGACAATGGGGCCTTGATCTCCATATCAGCGGCGTAGTCGGCGCTTGCACCATACGGTATGTTTTTTCAACCAGCTTTCCTGGTCAAATTTACACTCCGCGCCACTGTTGTATAGTGTATTGCTTAAATTAAAATCATTGCACAAAAATGTCATTGAAAGGTGACTGTTACATTTATTCAGTTGCATACTTGTCATGTTTCTTTTTAACCGACTTCGAAAAAAGGAGGAGGTTCTCAATTCGTCGGGATCTTTTTTTTTTGCTTTTTTTATGTATGTTCACCGATTACTCCGTCATTTATGATCCGATTTACGTGATTCTTTTTTTGTTGGTCGTTGTGGGAGATGTGGTCGTGTGGTCGATATGATAAATATTTTTCATCCGGGAGATGGGATAGTTTGCGACATAAAATTAAATTAATCTTCCGGGGCAAATAGCTGTAAAATAAAAATTTTATACAATGTAACCTGTGTTGTAACCTCTTTAAACAAGAAGGACGGACTAGAGGTTAAACCGCCGCGCAGCCGCGGGGTAAACTCTAGTATATAGTAGTATTATATTTTATACTTATTACTTAGATGAATGAAAAGATCTTAGAATTGCATATATATGAAACCTTTTTTCGAGAAGTTTGATATTTTAATTAAAGAGTATCATTCACACAATATTTATGCTAACTGTTACTAAAAGTGAGTAATAAAGAGTATATTGAATATATGGTGAGTAACGTGCGGTGACAAAATATCTCAGCTTGCAAAAATGTCTCCGAAAGTAATTTTAATTTTAAAGCAGACATTAGGGGATGATGCTATTCTACGGGTGCGTAATGGGTGGCAAATTTAATAGAGGTGGATCAAGCTGTAAAGACGACCCGCGTCCTGGACGGGCTCCAACCTTCGTTACGAAAGAAAATGTCAAAAAGGCTGAAAATCTGGTTTTGGAAGACAGAAGAATAACTATAATACATATAGCTGAGATCCTAAAAATATCTTTTGGTAGCGTTCAATCCATTTTAATTGATTCACTGGGATCCAAAAAAGTGTCGGCAAAATAGGTGCCATGAATGACAACTGACGAAAACAAAAAGTAAATAAGTAATCTTGATATATTCCAACGTGATTCAGATAATTTTTGCCGTTGCCTTGTCACTATGGATGAAACTTGGGTCCAGTAGTTTTCATTTTATGAACATTTTTCATGAAAATAATTTTCACTCCGTTCCATATGTACAACGATTACTCTGAGATTTATGATTCGATTTACGTGATTCTTTTTTTGTTCGACGCGGAATAGCTGCCATGCCCCTAAAAATTTGACATAGTTTGGCCCAGTAGTTTTCATTTTACGATCATTTTTTTGTTCCCGGTTCTTGGGACCTATATTTTTTAAGAAGCGCGGCACCATTCGTATGTCCACCCATACATAGCTAGAGACACTAAAAAGTAACAAATAAAAAATAAAAACTTCGTTTAAAAAAACCGACTTCAAAAACGAAAAAACTAAAATTATTTATTTCTAAAGCTATTAAATATTAATATATATTATCTAAAACATCTTGAAGTCGGTGCAAAGCAAAACATAAAAATTACTATATTTTGAAAATTACTAAGCACCGACTTTAAGATGTTTTAGATAGTATATATTAATATTTAATAGCTTTAGAAATAAGTTATTTTATACATTTTAGTTTTTTCGTTTTTGAAGTCGGTTTTTTTAAACGAAGTTTTTATTTTTTATTTGTTACTTTTTAGTGTCTAGCTATGTATGGGTGGACATACGAATGGTGCCGCGCTTCTTAAAAAATATAGGTCTATAATAAATAAAATAAATAATAAAAAAAAATATAGTTTATTTTTTTTAAGGTTAATAGTTAATTTTGTTAAGTGCGCTCTTATTTCTAATTGATAAGATCGGTCATTTCGTTAATCGAATAATAGTGTTATATTTTTATTTGTTCTGTAATTAGCGCCTGTTTTTAACCGACTTCGAAAAAAGGAGGAGGTTCTCAATTCGTCGGGATCTTTGTTTTTTTTGTTGCTTTTTTTATGTATGTTCGCCGATTACTTCGTGATTTATGATCCGATTTACGTGATTCTTCTTCTTCTTCTTCTTTTTGTTCGACGCGGAATAGCTTCTAATTAGTCCCCTAAAATTTTTACATAGTTTGGCCCAGTAGTTTTCATTCTATGAACATTAGAGAATCACGTAAATCGGATCATAAATCTCGGAGTAATCGGTGAACATACATAAAAAAAAAGTTCCCGACGAATTGAAAACCTCCTCCTTTTTTTGAGTCGGTTAAAAACGAATCGCAAAATGTGTTTAAGCGCATAACTTGAGATCGACTTTACCGATTTTTATGAAATATTGTGTGTGTGTATTTGAGTGGGTCCCGGGATGGTTTAAATCCACAATTGGAACCGGTAGATGGCGCTGAGATCGGGTTCTAGAATCCTCCTAATCACCGGGAGCGATTTTGGTGATTTTGTTTTTGTGTGTTTGAGTGGGTTCCTGGATGATTTAGATTCGCAATTAGAACCGGTAGGTGGCGCTGAGATCGGGTTCTAGAATCCTCCTAATCACCTAGACCGATTATGGTGATTTTGTTTTTGTGTCATGAAACAAAGTCTTTTAGGAATTCAGAAAATATGGCGGTACGAAGTTCGCCGGGTCAGCTAGCTATATATATAAATCAATTTATTTTCGTTAGTCTCGCTAAAACGCGAGAACGGCTGTACTTATTTGGCTAATTTTGGTTATGAATTATTTGTGGAAGTTCAGGGAAGGTTTAAAAGGTGAGTAAATATGAAAAAATACTTGGACTAATGTAAAAACAACAATTTAGCTTTCTCTTAGAAACTATTTCTACCTGTCAACCATTTAATGTTGGTCCCGTCGTTTAGAAATCAATTAAAGGGGTTTGAGTAAAAGTGGCTTGATTTTTTAAGTTTGCGGCCAGCGATTACATTTATACAGTAGAAAGTATACAGTAATAAAAACACTTTTTTGTTTTAACGTTTTTGTCTAACATACATCGGAGCCGAAATATGTGAAAAAATTTAACCAATTAAAACATATATTATTTTTGATTAGATTTTGGAACTTTTTAATCTGCAGTTTATTCGTTAGTAGTATTAGGGTAATAGTTCACTTTAATTAGATATGTTATATTATTTCAAAAGCCATACACAAAAACATGAATCTTGCCACAAATAACCTTGCATAAAACTGATACTGTAAAACGGAGTCGATAGGCACGTTTCGTAATTTTGGATTCGATTATCTTTAATTATTTTTATGTCTGAATAAACGCTTACATAATTTTCGCCACTTTTTTAGATATTGCTATTTTATTGTTCTATACTTGAACAAGACTATTAAAAAAACTTGGTCCTGAGTTACATCGGAGTCGAGCTATTTAAGATCAGAATCGTGCTGCGTGAACTTAAGGTATCAGTTTTATGCAAGGTTATTTGTTGCGAGATTCATGTTTTTGTGCATGGCTTTTGAAATAATATAACATATCTAATTAAAGTGAACTATTACCCTAATTGAACATGTTTGTTATTAGAACATAGGTACTTATACACATAATAAAAAGTAGTTGCTCTTATAATTACATTTAATACACAAGACCTTTTTACAATTACTTTTATTAATTCACTAATGAGGTCTTATATATCTATAATCACACGCGAAAAAGGAAACTAAATAAAACGTTCACTATAATTACATTAAATGTGCACTTTATTTAGTTTTCGACATCGGGTTCTTCATACGCTTCGTTCTCTACAACATGCCTGATTATTGTATCTAGGAACTGAGCAGGAAAAGACAAATGGTTTTGGTGCCTACCCCATCTCAAATACGACACGATTGACATGACATGGGAACAATAACCTAGTGTACGTTTTCCAACAATGCAAGAGCAATAATGACCTAAAATAGCATCCCGACCCTGAAGCCTTCGTTCTCACAAAATATAGACATAGTAAGTTCGGCTCGAAATATGCCTGGATTGGATTCTTTTCAAAAGCCATGGGTCGTTACAATCTAACTTAACTTTTGTGAAATCTTCCATGTTAGGTTCTTTAAATATTTCAATTAAATAGTTTCCGTTTTTTATGTGTTCACCATAATAGCTACGTGCTTGCTCTACTTGATTTGTGCCTAGGGCATAAATGATGAGGTCATCATTACTTAAAACTGGAAACTCATCTCCGCCAAGATCAGCGGCATTTAAGAGCCCGTCTTCTGTTTAGATTATTTTCTAACACATATTCACTTAAGCAATTTTGCTTACCAAAATAAAATTATTACTGTACACTATCTACTGTTTAAATGTAATCGCTGGCCGCAAACTTAAAAAATCAAGCCACTTTTACCCAAACCCAATGTGTCTAATCACCCCGTGAATTCTGTTAACCCAGTTTTACAGTACTTTAAGTTCACGCAGCACGATTTTGATCTTTAATAGCTCGGCTTCGATGTAACTTAGGACCAAGGTTTTTAATAGTCTTGTATCTCAAGTATAGAACTACTAAATAGCAATAGCTAAAAAAGTGGCCGCTCATAAAAAAAATCAAGCCAACCTCCGAACAAATTTACCCAAATCCCTTTGTTATTGTATTGCGTCGAAGCTTGCCAGGTATGGATCGGTGCATTATAAAGCAATGGCCCAAGGCGGAGAGGGGCAGTCAAGCGAGGATTACGATATGAGCAAGACGTAGATTCGATGAGCGATCTAGTGACGGACTTTACGCGTGTTATTGAATCGTGCAGTTTGTACTAATAGTGTCTAGTTATATTTGTGCTTATGTTATACGTGTTTTTATAGTTCTAATAAATTCTATAGTCATTCCAACGGCATTTTAATTTGAGTCCTGCGTAACTCGTAACAATGTACGGAACCTAAAAAGTAATATTTTAAAAGTACAGGGGAATCATAATATGGTAGGAGTTCAATATTCTCCATTCACATTAAGGAACCAATAAATTTTAAACGACTTTGCGAAGGAAGCCGAGGTACGCTTACGAGCCCTAGATTTTGCAATATGTATGGTACGCATATAACTCGGCTTTGAATATGCGTCCTCGAAGGATGTAAAATATGTATTCATATGGGAATAATGCCTAATGCAAAATATGATAGTCTTGTAAATTTAAGATAAAGTACCTACTCCTAATGTCGGTACCACAGTTAATAAAGATAGTATTGATAATAATTAAAGTTATTATTAATTAAAACTTTGTCCAGGAAATACAACATCCTGAAAAAAGAAACAGACATAAATCATGTTGCATTAATTCCTGGACAGCCACTTTTACGCGCCCTTTTAAAATTAGGTTTTTATGGTGCGTTTGTTAAACTAATATCGCAGTTCTGATATATTGAATTTAAAATATCAGTGGCTAGCTTCTGCCCGCGACTTCGTCCGCTTGGAATAGTTAAAAAAAAGTAAGTGGAAAATCCCCTGATTTTGAAACATTCTTCATTGGTGCTCCGCTCCTATTGGACTGAGCGAGATGGCATATAGCCTATAGCCTTCCTCGATAAATGGGCCATCTAACACAGAAAAAAATTTTCAAATCAGACCAATACTTCCTGAGATTAGCAAGTTCAAGCAAACACACAAAACAAACTTTTCAGTGTTATATAATAAATATAATTAGTATAAGATATATCGAATAGAGCCCCAGTTGAAATATTGGGGTCTAATAACGATAAAACCACATTAAAAGGATATATACAGTCTTAATTTATTTAAATTAGTTCCATAAATAACTTCAGTAGTAGGTAGATTAAACAAATTTATTTTACCTACTTTTATGCCTTTTCTTTGTTGGTAAAACCACTTCAAGAAAAAGATGCTAAATATCTGAACAGTACCAGGAGAGCATAAGTTACAAGCACTCCACATATTGCAAAGTTACCCGTAATCGCACAAGGCCTGAATTGTAAGGCACATATCATTAAACTTTCACAAGAACATTCCGCCCTCAATGCGGGTTTAATTTCAGCAGAAGTGAATTGTTAAGCCTTACAAAGGTTAAAATTTGATATGTTATCCTAATTACGACACCATCGGCTGAATGCTACGGTCAGATATAATGGGCTTTGGAGTGCTTGTCCAAACCTCGTTGGATATAATTATTCATTTTACTGATGTGATTATTTAATTTAAAATTTTATTTTGAAGATGGGACGACCAATAGTTTGGGACGCAACGTGCGTTGACACTTTGGCAGCGTCCCATCTTCCCGATACGGCTGTGGTAGCTGGTGCAGCTGCCGCCCGACAAGAGGACCTAAAACGCCGCAAATATGCATCCATTGGTAGTGGATACATATTTGCGGCTTTTGGTGTCGAAACTCTCGGGCCATGGGGTCCAGAAGCCCATCGCCTTTATCGAGACCTATCAAAACGGTTGATAGATGTCTCACGAAACCAAAACGGTGGTCTATATTTTGGGCAACGCATAAGCGTTGCCATACAACGTGGTAACGCGGCCAGAGTTTTGGGAACGTTCCCAGCTGACGGTGATTTGGGACCTATCTATTATTTGTAGTTTTTATCTTTTATAAATTAAGTTGTACATATATTTTTAGAATAGGTATATATAGCGTGTAAAATTTAATAATTTTGTAAAAAAATTATTTTGCTTATATGAACATATTATATGCATCTTGAAAATTTACATAATATGATATTTTGAAAAATAAATATGGCAGAAAAATATTTAAATTTTCATTTCAAATTTTAGCAAATAACTGGCAAGAATTTACAGCATCCAAGGTTTTAATCAAGAGCTTAAGGACCTACTCTGAACTTGCAATATCTTACTTTACGACGTTTCTGCGAAATTTAGTGAAAGTCAGGTATTTCTCTAGACGATAACAATGAAATCTTTATTGTAAAGGGACTTTATTCGTATTATTTCGTTATTTAATAGTATATATTACAGTTATTAATATGGGGCCCTAAATTCAGGTATTATCTTTGGCACCTTAAATTTATGACAGCTAATATATCGAGCCTTTACCTCCATTTTATTATTAGCGACATTTGGACCCAAGTACGTATTTTTTTTTGTTGCAAAAGGTATTTAGCATTAAGCTAATAAATTAGTTTACCACATTAAACTTCGATCAACAAAGAAATATGTATTTTTAACCGACTTCAAATAAGAGGAGGTTCTCAATTCGTCAGTATGTTTTTTTTGTATGTTCGTACACGATTTCTCCGTATATTGTAAACCGATATTAAAAAAAAATATTTTCATCGAAAAGCAATACTCCCGAATTAGTCCCATTTTCACTATATTAGGAATTGATAAGTGGATTCTAAGGAAATCGAGAGAAATCCTCCGAAATTGTCAACGGACTTTTTTGTTACAAGATATCTTCGTCTATTGTGGACCGATTTTCAAATATTTTTGTTTATTCGTAAGCTCGAGGTGGTCCCATGGACACCAAATCAGGATCTGGTGAGTGAATTCTAGGGAAGTCGAGACTAACTCTTAGTAAGGGTCATCGAGCGCCTACATTCTTAGAAAAGAACCTTGTATACACGTTCCAGTATTACATTTTATTAATAAATACAGTAACTATTTTTTTTGTATGCATGTTACGCGATTTCTCCGTCAATTGTGAGCCGATTTTAAAATTGATTTTTTTTTCTGAAAGAGTATACTCCCAAGATGGTCCCTAACTAAAAGTTAAAATATTTTTTTAACATAAAAAAGCCAATTGAAACCGACTTCTTTCTACAAATCGCACCGACTTAAAACATAAAAATTGCTATATTTTGGAAATTTGTTGTCGTTTTTTTATGTTTTACTTGACACCGAGTTTAAGATTTTGTAGATAGAAGTCGGATAAATAATTATTTCGTGCTTTTTAGTTTTGATTTTTTCGGTGTTATTTTTGTAATTCTTTTGCCTGTATAAAATTAACTTAGTGGTATGGTAACATTACTGTCGTTTCATTACAAAATTTACACGAGTGAAACCGAAGGAATACTAGTTACACATAAATGTAACGAACTAACGCTAGGCATAAATATTCACGGATTTAGTGGATGAGATGTGTAGGTTTTTACAGCACTATCTGGCTGTCACCTGGAATCGTAAAATCGCAGTGTTTTACAACGCTCTTTCTAGTTTACCACCTCTATTTGCTTTTACTACCGAGTTACTTACATCTAAAAATGTTAGTTTTTGTATACTTACGTATGTTTTCAGTACCTAAAAGAATAAAGCTACTCGTGGCGTCTCATGGAACAACATGTAAATAAAATTTATATTATACCTAGTCCAGCCATAAGTTCTGTTACAAATGAAAATGATTTTTTTTTTAAATAAAGTAATGTAATCTTATTATTTTTACCTACATATTTATCAAAGTCTCAGCAAACAATACCCCCGGCTGTCACGGCTGGAAGATGGGACACCGCCAAAGTATCGACACAAGTTGCGTCCCATACTAGCTTCCTAGTATGGGACGCAATCTTCCATAGTACCAACGACTTCCCGTCTGGTCTCTTACCATCATCGCGGCACAGCTTATTTGGTTCAATAACAGCTGGTGCCCCGGCGGTGGCAAGAGATCGACGGATAATGTCATTAAGTGTAGCATGCCGTGACATTCTACCAGCGCTCCTTGCGCATGACCGGCAATGGTGGCCTAACTCACTAACTCTATCCCCGTACCGACAGCGATGTGGCACCACAACACCTTTCCCCACACGAATGCAGGCAGCAATCCTGAATGTAGTGTCAGTGTGTAGAGACCACTCCAAGAGGGTGCCTAGATTCGCCGAGGGCAGAGCTTGGAGCCACAAACCAGACTCCCATTTAGAGACAGCTAAAAGACGGGCTCGGTCATTTTCGCTAATACAGGAAGGACAAAATATATTTTTAACTATCATACTATATCAGTAAAAAAAAATTCGCTCTGCCATGATGACGTCTTGGAGTGATTGCAACGATGGCAGTAAAATAAACCACCGCGCCACATTTTTGGCTTTATTAATCTTTCCCAGGAGATCGACGAAATTTATCGGGATAAAGAGTATCCTAAGTGTTGGATATACCTAACCTAATTTTGTATCAAGTTTCAATGAAATTCGTTCAGTCGTTTTCTAGTGATACTCTAACAGATAAATAGATAGAGAACTGTTCTATAAATTGTATTTATAACCAATTTTTAGAACAGTAGTAGTCTGTTAGCTGCCTGTCTGATTTTTTAATAACCTTAAATTGATTATACAAATTTGACACCTCTTTCAGTCTTATTAAAGTATACTAGCGGTCTCGCCAGACGTTGTGCTGCCCTGAAAAATAAATTTCTAGAACCCGATTCCAGCGCCACCTACCGGGTCTTATTCTAAATCTAAACCACCCGGGACACAAACACACATACAATTTTATTAAAATCGTAGAACCCGATTCCGGCACCAAGTATTTCGTTTAAATTGATAGGTTACATTATATTATATTGAATATTTAGTACAGATACCTAATTTCTATATAGCCTACATTAATCAGGGATAATGTAGCATTCGAATGGTGTAAGAATTTTTGAAATCGGTCCAGTAGATTTTAAGTTTATTCGTTACAAACGTATAAAATACAAATAGTATCTTCTTTAATATGAGTTTAGATATGCATTTAGGTATTATCGATGGTTGGTACTAAAATCCGCGTTGTGGTAGAGGACATGCCAGCTTAAATTAATCTAGAAAATCTAGTGCCAGACCACTGTCAGTTGAGAATATTACAAAAAATGTACCCTCGAATTATCTCGTTGAATAGAAACGTCAATGTATTGCCCGAGTTATAGATCAGTCTTTTGGTTGCGTGCGACATCTAGCAGACGTTTGACTATCTTGATTAAACTTGATGTATTATTAGCTTTTTATTTCGAAGTTGATAAACAAAGTCGCCATCGTCACCTAAAAACTTGCAAGACACCTAGGGTAGACCTAACGTGTTGCCAGCCTTTAGGATGAGATAGGGAGGAGTGGCTGGCTTCTTAAAAATCCTTCCTCAGGGTGGGTTCCACAACCGGCCAGAGCCAGCCCTCGGGATTCCCACACACCACACACACTGAGGGGATGCGCAAATAAAATAGGGAGCTGAGAAGGAAATCGGCTATCGCTTCTCTCACTCATCATACTAAACACGATTAGTTCGAAGCTAATCGTTTCTCATCGATATTTTGTGTGAGCGTGGTATTATACCCGCAACTTGCTATTGCGCCTGGCCGCCATTTTGGTGACGTAACCGTAGCCGAACACTCAGTACTGTTAACACCACTGGCCGGCGAGTACGCGTACATATCGAGTTGCGGATGACGTCACGAGAATGTTAATTTGACAAGGTTCCAGCGCATTAGCAATTTGCGGGGATAATATATATCACACCGAACGAGCCGGCCCTAAGGCTAGCGACACGCCTGCGGAACTTTCCGCGTGGGTAGTTCGACAACGGGCAAATCGGCGCTATACTGGACGCGGCGAAACGCGGCGGGAATTCCGCTAATGTGTCATAGGTTATATAAAAAACATGGCGAGCGTATTAAGCCGAACTTTCCGCCGCCAGGTACACACCCTTAGGCTAAGAGCTGTAAACAAATACATTTATAATTATTTAAAAGTAAGCTTCATTTTCTATTTATGATGAAGCCTTTTGATGTAGACAGAAATCTCTCGACCTTAATCAAAGCGTTGTCAGTTCTTTGAATAGTCTTTTCAAAGTTAAGGCGTCTCGTCAAAATACGGTAAATTTTAAATTACGAGTCGAAATTGATTTTGTAATAACAGTAAAATTGAAAGTTTCATGTCTTTTATGATTGTTTATGTATTTATTTTAAAACATCAAAAGAAGCACAGACAACGTCGATATTGACAACTATACTGCCAGCTAAATTTCATACGTAATGCTATGACAACATGTTTGTTAGTAAATTGCAAAGATGCGGCATCACCAAAAATAACAACCACAGCGACATTTTTTTTCTGTTTTCATGTGTCCCACGAAAACGAAATAATTTATCATTTGTCGAAACAAAAATTAAAAGTATCTTAAGTATTGGATCCGTAATATAATCCACCAGCTCTCAGTTGAGTTTCATTTCAATTTTTTCAATAATTTGGAACTGGTAAATTTTAAAAGTAATTGACATTGTAGAAATTTAAAAACTCTTTCAAAGAAAATTATTTAAAACAATATCTATCTGTCTATCTGACTGTAGTTTTTGACATTAGAAAAAAATAAAGAAAATGAGTGTGCAGTACGCAAGCAGTAGAAGAGAAACTTCAGAGAATATACTCACAAATAATTTAATTCTCCCCTAACTTTTATTCATATCAATATAAGTCCTTTAGCCTACATCCGTCAACATGTTTTAATAAAAAAAATATGTGTGTTTGTGCAGTTTACAAGCAGTAGAAGTGAAACTTCATAGAATATGCTCACAGATAATATATTATTATCAGTTTTATTTCGATCCAAATTGGACCTGTGTTTAAGCATCGGTCATATTGATCTCTAGTCTCTGCTTTACAGTATCCAACTCGTATCTCATTTTCTCACAGGCTTAGTCCTATAGATTTAGATGTTTATCTCATTTTAGTCTCGCTTTTTCATTTCATCAGGTTTCAAATCACAAGGATTCTTAAAAAGTTTCACTTTAAAATACGTTTTTAAACGCAACATACGTCTTCATTTTATTTCGACGTTTCGGCCACTTTTCAATAGCCGTAGTGTAAAATCAAATAAAAATTAACGGTTTTAATGTACTTTTATACATAAATATTTTGAAATTGCATATCGTTGAAGTTAATGGCCTTTTTGTGCTGACGTGGAAAATTTCTTGAAATGCACTTCCTAGGTTTTGAAGTTGCAAGGGTTTATAGATACGTGATATGCCGAAAAAGGCATATCCTATAGTTCGTCCATCCAAAGGATATTTTTTATGCCCAAAAATACGAGAGTTCCTGCTATATCTATGTTAGTTTTATCTGTGCCAGTGCGGAGAAAGAACATAATTTCCTGAAAATTGTCCGATAACGTATGTATATACAGTAATGTAGCTTTTGCTTAGCGGCGTTATTTCTAACGGTATAAATAAGAGGCATTTTGCCACAGACAATAATTATAACATTATCGCAGGTGTGGCCCGAGCATGAGAACTCCAGTAATTCGCTTTGTAAAAGAAAACATAAAATGCTTATTACTCCTAACATTTCTACTTAAACTTGACTTGACTTCTTATAAACTTATGTGGGTACTTGAGATCATACAAAAAGAAAAGTTATTTCAACACCGCCTTAAGGCCGTTTACGCTATGCTGAATTCCTTCATTTAAAACTTAATATATAAATGTGATTATAATAAATGTAACTTTCAAATATAAAATTCTTAACCTATATATTTTTTATTATTCTGTAAGTTCAGCAGACCGGCAGACGGCCCACTTGATGGACGAAAGCGCTATTGCCATCTGTAACACCAAGCTACCACCAATGAGCTGCTGCTCTCTAACGGGAAACTAGAACCTAGCCGGAACTAAGTCGGAACATAACTCAATACTGTTATGGCGGGATACTTGAGACCAGTGGTGGTAGCCATTCAGACGGGTGGTATTGATTATGAATCATAAAATATTATTTTTTTATTACTAAAAAGTATCCTACAATATTTCTATAAATTTAAGATCCAACAATACATAATAAATCTAAACCAAAAATGTATACTTATAATCTAGAAAAAGAACATAAACAAATAGTAAGCTATTTTTAATAAATAGGTAATTAAATCTTGTCTATCCAAAGGTTGCCTGGAAGAGATTGCTTTTAGCAATAAGGCCGCCGTTTGTACTACTTTTTTGTAAATTAGTCTGTTGTGTATTTTTTCATTTTCAATGTAATGTTGGTGAACAATAAAGAGTATTGTATTATATTGTAAGTTACACTACACCAAAAGCAATTATTCAATCTATCTAATACTATGACGATTGAATCTATCTAATACTTCTAACGAGACTAAAAACTAAACACAACTAAATGATTTAATCTAAATACAAACATTACATTCCTTTCGAATCTCAATATTAAGTTAACTAACTACTGATGACTTAAATATTTGTTTCGAAGAATTAAATCATTTTTATTCCAGAAAATAATTGGTGCAAATTCGGTCTTGAAATTGTTACGACTGAAGCCTAATCAGCTAATCGAAATCTAAATAAAAAGCGGCGAAGTGCGCATAAATCCACGCACAGTGAAGGATTACCGTAAAATGGGGGGAATCGGGACACTTTTTAAGTTCGACATTGATATTTATTTTTATATTCTATTTATTTTTATTATAAAATGGAGATCATAATGGTTCCGGTAGTTTAAATTTTCATTTCTAATGCATTAGGATATAGTTTATTAAACAATAATCATAAAAAGTTACAAAAACCTCACCTGTCCCTATTCACCCAGGCGTTGGGTTGAATCGGGTCGCTTAAGGGGTTAATAGAGTTTTTCGCTAGGGCTGACACTTTCATACTATAGGCAGGTACCTACAATACAAATTTCACACAACTTTGACCCAATGTATTGAAGTACGTTTTTTTAAAATACTTATGACAGGATGACTGAGTGTTGCCGAATTATAGAAAAAATATTGCAAGCTTCAAATTTAAATCCTACCACAAAATGTAACACGTAACATAAATGTGTATATAAGGTCGCAAATAAAACTTGAGGTTTGTCCCAATTCACCCCCTAGACCCTATTCCCCCCATTTTAAGGTACGTGGAGTTGACGAAAGTTCCGTGTTTTCGTTATTTTGTAAAGGAAACATACTAAAGGAATTTAATAGAAAATACAGTATATCTCGAATTATTCAACGTATATTGTTCAAAATCTTGATTTTGTTACAGAGGGATAAAAAAAATTGATGACAAATAGATGGCGCTGCAGTCACTTTTCTTTATGCCGCCGTTGCTATTCCCATAATGTTCGGTCAGAGTTTGCGGAAATATTTTTGGTTCCCGAGACCCTTTTTTATTCAGGGGGGATCCGCTTGAGCTATTGAAGAATATTTCAATGACGAAACTGCATTTACGTAGCAGCTCGCTCCAGTCTCATAACTATAGTAATATTTTTCTTTACTCTCTCTCTTTTGTGTCTCTGTCTTATTGAATATGCACTGTTTGCTACAACTCCATTAATTCTTCAAAAGTCATTCTGTAACATACTTCTGTATAAAATTTATAAAAACGAACTTGATATATAAATAGAATAAGAGAAATATAAAGAAAAACATTTTTTAGCTAGACATGTTGCTGGGGAGTTCCTTGCCGCTTCTTCTCCTTAACAGCAATAACACGTTGCGAAACGGTGTACATAGACTAGGAAGTAAATTAAATCGTAACCTATATGTATGACCTTCAAAAAGTGTTCTCATATGGAACTTATTTTGAATAAAAACTTTTGAGTTTGGTGGCATACTCTAATCGTGATGCGAACAACTAATCCAAAAATGGTCCACATTTGCTAAAAATGGTTGTTAAAGCCTAAAAAATAGAAATCTGCTCTATTTACTTTACGTCTAACAACATCGGTCATTATGGTAATAGATCACCTCGTATTTCCCTAACGCTAAATGTCAGAACGGACTTCAACTGGTTATTACGTTGTTAATGGCTCTTCTGTGGCCTCCAATGGTGTGCAATCACGTTTAAGCTGGTATAATGTCACGATTGAATGAGTTCGGCAAACCTAACGTGCTTGAGGGTGACTCATCGTTATTTACACGATCCTAGTTACAAGAAAATTCAATATTTTTACGAGTGCGGGATTCGAATTAAAACGCCGTTGGAATTAATATAGAATTTATTACAAACACGCATAACACAGGTACAAATATAACTGGACACAACAAGTACAAACTGCACGATTCAATAACACGCGCAAAGTCCGTCACTATATAGCTTATCGAATGTTACACGTCTTGATCGTATCATAATCGTCGCTTGACTGCCTCATCCCTTCATTCGGGCATTCCTTTTATTCTGTACAAATACAACATGCCTCGATGCAAGACAATTAGTTTGACACACCTGTCTGATGACTGCCATAAAACAAGTACAAAAACAACAGAATGTTTTTCTTAAGGATTCTTCTAGGATTAACCTAAATCAAATAAATTACCGCGCTTAAAACCGTTAAAACGTAGTATTATTGTGTTTTTCTTAATTACAAAGTTTAAACGTGTTACGGGACTCGAATTAAAATGCCGTTGGAATTACTATAGAATTTATTAGAACTATACAAACACGTATAACACAGGTACAAATATAATTGGACGCAACCGTACAAACGTGATGCGCGGTTCAATAACACGCTCAAAATCCGTCACTATATAACTTATCGAATGTACACACGTCTTCTGTCGCTTGTGCCTATCGCTAAACTGCCTCACTTCTCAGTTGGGGCATTGTTTTATACTGCACCAATACAATATGTCTCGACAGAATACTCGACCGTATAACAATTATTTCCAAGAATTACACCTGGCTAATGACCATTATAAACGTTACTATACACAATGACCTGTTTTTCTAAATACAAATTTTTAAATACAAATTAAACAAAAGAAGTCCAAATGCGGGAAAGGTAATAAACCAGGTTTATGACAGGCAGATTTGCATTCCCTTTTTGTCGGCATGTAACAATATGTATAATTGGTATACAGGTATTTAATATATTTATTTAATTATAAAAATGGCCGGCCGCGCTGGGGTCTTGTATGAAACGTGATCGGAAATTTCAGTTTAAAAACTTGTGTTACAGTTATTTAGTAGCATAGTTGGTCTTGTCATGTTTCTTTTTAAAGTTAACAAGTAATTTTGTTATGTACCCTCTTATTTATAAACGATACAATCGGCCATTTCCTTAATTGAATAATAAATAGTTTATCAATTACTTCAATCCGCTATCGGTTGTGGCAATATGCTGTTTTCTTATACTGTTAAATTGTTGGAGGGATGGTGAGGCGTTCTAAACATGCTTGTAAAGTGTAAAGAGTTGGTGTATGTAATATGTTAAAACCGTAAGTTTCTCTGATTATAAATATGTGACCAGTTGCTGTTCTTTTATTACCATAAACCCTTTTGAGTTTTTGCAAGCATTACACTTGTGTGTGCAGCTCCGAGGCTTACAGATCAGAAGTAACATTACGGATCCCTAAAATGAGACACTTCTTTAAATTAGGACGCATAAAGTTTGCTCTTTGCAACGTCGTACGCTGAAAGCGTAAAGAACCTACCTTTGACGACGCAAGGCGCTGAAATATTAAACTTTTTGCCTGCACTGCTCTACTTACAATTTCGCAGAAGGACGTAACTGTTTTGTGACAATCTTTAATTTTGCAAAAGGGTCTACTTTAGAATTTTAATTTTGTTAAAAATAGTTCGCCGTGCTTTATTGTATGTGTGAAATATACTGTTTACTTTAGAGATGTGATAATAGTACATGAAATTCGAGTCCTATGGAGTTTCTTATATATGCCAAAAATTGTAATAGGCCAAAATATTATACCCATATAAGAAGGTGTTTCAGTATTCTAATTATAGTCCTATTAAGGGGTTAAATAATAATTAATATAATAAATTAGGTTTATCTTAAGAATAATAAATAATAATAAAGAAAACTTATTATACTCAGTTTTCTTTATTATACGAGTATATACAATATCATATATTATAATCTAATTGAATAAAAGAAAACTTATTTATTTTATTAGTCGTTTATTATTACATACATATATATATATTGTTTTGAAATTCGTCTCAACTAGCAAACACGTTTTGTACTAAAAATAGAAAGTTTGATATAAATAAAAATATTTGTAAGTATAACTTAAAAGAAAAAAGTCGCTTTCCGCGTCTATCTCTCTGTCTCTTTATCCGATACCTCCCCCTGAATCACGCAACGGAGTTTTAAGCAGTTTTCATCGTTAGTTTAATAATTTTTCAAGGAAGGTTTGTATATATAGAAATTTATAACTTTATTATATTAGTTTAATAATTAAAGATAAAGTTTATGTGCTATAAAATAAAAAAGAAATATTAGAAATGTTATTAGGTAGGGTCGTGGTAGCGTAATAGCGAACGCACTAAAGTAAAACTTAACTCAAGAGGCACAAGTTCGAATCCTGGCCGGATAAATAGGTTTCTGACCTAATGTGCATATTGTTACAATTACCACATGCTTACAACGGTGAAGAACAACATCGCGATGAAACCATTGAGAGAACCGATGTACGTTTCCTAATAGTGGGAGGTCCGAGTCCACCAGTGGGACTTTTGTGGGTTATTATTTTTATTTTGTTATTATTATTAAGTACTTGTAAAGATTGATTGGAAGAGATTATTTTAAGCTATAAGGCCGCCCACTGTAGTACTTTATAGTTTTCATGATTATTGTGTCTTTCTATCATGTTGGTGTACATTAAAGAGTATCGTATTGCACTTAAAGGTTTTTGATGAAATAGAAAATTGATTTCTTATTTCAGACTTATAAGAAATGTTTTTAATTATAATATAACCAGCAGCGAGTGAAAAATAAACTGTCTTTCCACAATGGAAATAGAGGTCATGGAGGATTCAGAAGCTTCTCGCATTTCAATACTTTTATATAGAGCGATAGCTATTTTGTTTTCTTAAATCTCTAAAACGTAATAAAACTACGTTTTAATGGTTTTAAGCGCGGTAATTTATTTTATTTTGGTTACTGACGTTTCGGCCGCTTTTCAGTGGCCGTGGTCACGGACGACATAGATGACATTTGTACAACGAGTATTGTTAAAGTTTTATTTAGACTACCGCCAACTTCTACATTTTAATTTTGTTTATGGTTATTATTTACTCTATGGGAGCCTAATCTAATTTACCACCGCTTCACAACATGTTGTGGCTTGAAGAGAAGAATCACGGCCACTGAAAAGCGGCCGAAACGTCGGAATAACCAAAATCAAATAAATTACCACGCTTAAAACCGTTAAAACGTAGTTTTATTATACATAATAAAAGTCGCGAAAACTTAAGAAAATATTATCTCTAAAACGTTTAACTTAGATGTAGAAAATTCCTGTATAAATTAATATGATGTAGATGTTACAGCATACTTTCAAAAGAATTAAATGACATTACAGAATTCCGTAGCCAAATTACAAAAACTATACACGCACCTGGCCGATTTTTAACCGACTTGAAAAAGGAGGAGGTTCTCAATTCGTTTGTATGTTCGTTACTCGATTTCTCCGTCGATTGTGAACCGATTTTCAAAACTTATCTTTTAATCGAAAGTTTATACTCCCGAATTAGTGCCATTGACAACATGTCAAGATCTGACGAGTGGTTCCAAGGTCATTGAGAAACTCACGAAAATATTTTACCAACTTCTTCGTAAAACGATATCTTCGTCAGTTATAAACCGATTTTCAATTTTTTTCTTTGGTCGTAAATGTATACTAAGGCTAGGTAGTCCCATGTTCACTAGTATCTGATGAGACGAAGGGATCTCAGAAACATTGAGAATAACTCTTATTAAAGAACGTCGTGCACCAAAATTCTAAAACAACAACAATTTACAAAATATAGTTATATTTATGTTTTACTTGGCACCGCCTTCAAGATGTTGTAGAAAGAAGCCGGTTAAATATTTCGGTTTTGCTGTTTTTCTTATTTTTTTATTGCACGAGTTCAGCAGACAGGCAGACGGGCCACTTCATGGAAAGCAGTTACCATCGCCTATGGACATTTGCAACACTAAAGGTGCTATAAATGCGATGCTGCTCTCTTAAGGGAGACTGGAACTTGGTCACTAATGCCGGAACACAACTCATGGTTGTTATGGCGACATACTTTAGACCAGGGGTGGTAGCCATCCAGTCGGGAAAATATCCTACCACCCGACTGTCTGTCACCACCTGCTTATAGAAGTCCTTAAAATAATATATATTGTTACGAGTTGCAGGACTCGAATTAAAATGCCGTTAGAATTACTATAGAGTTTATTAGAATTATGCAAACACTTATAACACAGATACAAGTATTACTGAACACAACCAGTCCAAACGTAATGCACAATTCAATAACACGCGCAAAGTCCGTCACAAAATAGATTACCAAATGTACAAAAGTCTTGCTTCGCTCGTGGTTATCGCTCAACTGACTCATCTCTCCATTGGAGCATTGTTTTATACTGCACAGATGCAATATGTCTGAATTAGTTAGAATCAGTTTGTACTTTTAAATCAGAAACACCTGGCAGTGATCACAATACAACAATAGGTTGTAAAAGATAAAAATACACAATAGGCTGTTTTAATCACAAATTTTAAACACAAAGTAAACAAAAGAAGTCAAAAAGTGTTTCTACAAGTATGCAGGTGTGAATTTGTTTTTTTCGGAACCTAGGTCGTAACAATATAAAGGAAAATAACAAATACTGTTAGTAGTGGCGAGAGAATATTAAGCGCTATAATTTATGCTCCATTAATTAAACCAGCCCTCGGCATAGAATGGACCGACTAGCAATTACAGTATACCTACTTTTACGTAATAAATTTAATAGTACATATAACTCGAGTATAGATTTACACACGGTTTTGCCCTTGTAAATTTTAAATCAATTTCGGAGTGAATCTCCTGGGCGCACTACCACCGCAGTGCATAACTATTACCCAGTTTTTATATTATCTTACTATTTACTCATTCACTTGCCATACCAGGGGTCGAATTTTGACATCACTCGCTGGATCTTATGTCTAAATTTTATCGATAGTAAGGCAAATGAATGGTCGGTAAAGTACAGGAACCGGCCGTAATTGCATATGGGAGAATTGCCTTTATTTAATGTACGTATGTGTAGAGTGAACTACAATCTTCTTATATACATACTAGCAAGCCAGGCAGACTTTGTTCTGCTGAATTAATAAAAGTCTAGAACCCGTTTTCAGCGCCACCTACCAGATCTAATTGTGACTCGTAAAATATCTAAGAACCCAGGAATCATACAAAAAAACGGTTGTCTGTAAAGTTGGTTTAAGATATAAGAAAATACTGATGGAATGGTTTCATTTTTCAAAAGAAAATTTTAATTTTATTTGTTTGATAGATATTTTGTATGGATATAGAGAAGGAGGTAAATGGAAATCAAAATTGAATTGATCAAGTTACATTTATTTATACGCATAAATACAATTATGTTAATTACGCTGCCGAACGCGGAGGCCGATTGTGCCTCTTTTTCGCTCGTTACGCACTCTCGCTTGCACTTCAAGCCTTAAATGGAACGCCTCAGAGCGAGGTAACGCCGCATGAGTCATGTTTTTTCGTGCGTGCAGCCGGCTCCATCGAATTATAAGACGTTGTCACGTCAAAAAGTATCATCAAAATCCTGGAACTCGATTTCAGCGCAATCTACCGGATTCCATTCAAACATACACAAGTCGTCACAAATAGTCCAGCGGTTTAGGAGTTCAGTGACATGCACAAGTACATGACGAGATATTCATCCCCATTTCCTTGAGCACCCACGCTTAACTACGCAACAGTTCACTGGAACATTTATTCCGCGTACAACAATGATCTGGAGGGAACTTCCCGCCGCGGTTTTCCCTTTGCGCTATAACATGGGCATCTTTAAGAAGGGCGTTATAAAATTTCTTAGAAACCGGCAACGTGTTGGCGATACTCCTGGTGTAGCAAGCGTCCATAGGCGACGGTAATCACTTTCCATCAGGTTGGCCATCTGCCTGTTTGCCTACTTCAGGCAATAGAAAAAAAAACATGACTGACAATAGATACATATATGTAAATATTTTATATACTGTGCTCTACTTGACTGAGCAGGAAACTATAAGTCCTAGCTTCAATTCCAGGTGTTTTAAATCTCAGACATGATCTGGGAATATATATTCGCTGGGTAGTAGGGTATTTACCCGTCTGGATGGCCACCAATCCTGGTCTAGAGTATACCGCTAAAACAACCTTGAGTTGTGTTCCGACCTTGGTGGCCAGGTACCAGTTTCCCTTAAGAGAGCAGCAGCGCTTTTGTAGTAGCTTTGGTGTTGCAAATGTTTATAGGCGATGGTAACCACTTTCCGTGGAGTAGACCGTCTGCCTGTCTGCAGAACTCGTGCAATAAAAAAAACCTACAATGTACGTGTTTTATCACCGAATTTTTGAAATATATTGCCAAGATATAAATTACTTCGAGCTTTATTAGTTATGGCAACTATGCGCAAAGCGAACAATTAATTGGACATAGTTGCTATCTATATCAGGAATCCGTTTAATTAATAAAGCGTATAGGCAATCAATTGAAACCAATTGTTTCGTAGATAAAAAACAATTATCCTCTGTTTATGGAGTTTGATTATTTATACCGATTTAATAGAAACACGTTATAGTCAAGGTGGGGAAGTCCGTCAGTGAGGTTTATTTTCGTGTTTGAATAGCAACGACGATAACAAATGGGTTAGTAAAGCTAAGACCCCATTTAATTCTGACTTCAAATTGCTGTTGTTAAAATCCGTTTAAAAAAAATGAAAAACGAGAGATATACGAACTTGGGGTAAGTTGACGGACTTCCCTATCTTGACTATATATTTTTTTATTGCATAAGTTCAGCAGACAAGCAGACGACCCACTTGATGGGAAGCGGTTATCATCGCCTATGTACATTTGCAATACCAAAGTTACTACAAATGCGCTGCTGCTGTCTTAAGGGATAGTGGACCTGACCACTAATGCCGGAACACAACTCAAGCTTGTTATGGCGGCATACTCTAGACCGGGGGTAGTAGCTATGCAGTCGGTCAAATGCCCTACCACCTGGCTGGGGTTGTTTTGTCGCCTCTTAAGACAGGCCGCAGGAAATTGTATTCTTTCTCCGTTCCTGCACGGATAATTTTGAATCTTTTTTGCAGAATTAAAGGGAAATTTGATTAATTTATTATTGCACCGTCCTTACAAATTGATTGTTACATTTCTTTGTAACTGAAAGAAGACAGTTTAACAGGCCGTCTGACAAAAAGTACCTAGTTACCATTGCCTTTAGTGCTATAACCAAAGGAGTTTCCAAAACTTTACCGGCCCTAATTTTTTTTTAGATAACTTAGTATCTGAAAAATAAATCCCGTAGTATATAAAATTACTATAAAAAGTTAAAATTCTTTGTGCGTTTTAATCTCTAGCCTGACCTATTCATGTGGTTTTACTCGCATAAATTTCAGTTCCATATTTGATGAGAACTCTTATACATATTCTTCGAAATGAAGAAAAATTATTCATCTATGCACTAAAGAGCTCTTATGAGTTATGGACAAATTTTCATAAAATTACTTCATGTTCTTTAATGGGTAAAAGCAAAAATAAGTTTTATTATCGTTAATTTACTAATTGCCTTATATTATACACAATTTATCCTTGGCCCTAATTCTCTGAAACTCACGCAATTCCTTGGCGATGACGCGTATTAAAAAAAATAAAAATATTTTATAGAAATATTTTAATTACCTCGCATGTTATTGTATAATTTAACAAGAACTTTATTTAACACATGGAAATAAATGTACAAAATAAATTTAACTTACCTTGAAAATGAAATAAAACTTTTTTCATGAACCTCTGAGAATTCACTTTTAATTGATGAATGAATAAGCTGAAAGAATAAAAGTTTGTCAAATCATTAATATACGCGGATATGATACCGACATTAATGGTGTTTAAAATAAATTAAATTTTTAAGCACACTTCAATAATTTAATTAATTATTAATATTTTTTTGTAAAAATGAAGCGAAAATAAAAAATACACGACAATCGTCAATTTTTTTAAATAAATGTACTAGCAGCGCATAAAACTGAACGACATAATAATAATAATTGTTAATAAAAAGATTATTTTATAACGAAGCGTAGTTTGTAGCTGTGGCTACGACACGCGCAGCCTACAAAGTAACCGGGTGACGACTGGCGACCTGTGGAACGTAGCCAGGCGTAGTACGGGGACTAAATTAGTCCGCTACGAACTGAAACTGAAATCGATCAAATTATTGATGTACTAACAGTACTAACAAGCATCAGCTTAATTAGGTTTAATTGATTCATTATTGAGATAATTAATCAATTTAATTGACATATTATACGATATGAATACTCAATAATTACGTACAACCGTTTTGAAACTTGCAGAGATTTTTGTTAACATTTTAAAATTTGATTGTGATGAATAATGCATCTAGTTTAGTATTTTATGGGTCTGTTTTGACTTCATGATCACATTCATTTAGTGACAAAGCTAAATTTTACAGGTAAATTAATGTACGTAATATGATATTTAAATTAACATTGAGAAATAATTATTTATTCTTCAATTATTTCATAGCAGCCCTCCATTTTTAGTTTATAAAATTTAAATACACGTATTATTAGAGCAAAAGGTTCTTCATTGAAGACTTCCTACGCTGCACCAGGTAACTCCTTTCCTTCCTTGCCCTCACATATTACACAACGGTATTAATTGAAATATTTACGACTATTTTCTTGCTATAAGTGATATGTATTTTTTTTATTGGAACAAGAAACACCTTCATTATTAAAATTAAATACAAAATTAAAACTTGTCGCGGCACGATTTACCAAACGATGCCGGTCCGGCCGAGTATGAAATCAGTACGCTCGCGCCGGTGTGACATTTATACTATGACGAACGTTCAATTGTCTACGACCAACCGCCAATATTCGAAAATTCACTACGGAACGACGACGAACTATTGTACGCGCAACAAAAAATAATTGTAATCGCATAATATTAAAATATACGCATTTATCGAGCAAAAGGTGCTTCATTGAAGACTTGCTTGTTTCACAACTTAAAATATTAAGTAATAATGCAGCCCACAGGGCTGTCCACAAGTTAAAATATAAATACATTATTAAGAGGATTTTGGTAATCGCTAGGCTTAATATTAAATATATATTTATAGGAGGAAGGAAAAGAAAATTAGTATGAAAAGAGGAGCAAGGAGAAAATAAAAATAGAATTACTTTGAAAGTAAGTTTGGGTAAGCCTATCGCCAGTGGTTTCGTGTGTACGGAATATCCGGTACTTTTTTACTTTGGTTCCGCGCATACAACATGCATTTCTGTCAATAATTTTCACTCAAAGAAAACAGAGTTTTATATAGAAAATATCTATCATATTTAATTAACAGTCTACAAGAAAATAGGTATTAAACTAAAGAGACTGCAACCACTGTACAGTTTTATTATATTAATAAATTAAGTAAAGTCATCAAAAGTAATAAAAAAAAAAATAACTGTTTGTAACTTTAAACTACTTTACCAGTGTAAAGTATATGAAGCCCTCGATAATAGAATCAACGTCCCTAAGGGCTGAATCATTTTGCTGGGGAAAATTTAATCACGTGTGAATTAGAAGCAAATTCACTCAACCGGGGCAGGGGTCTATTTACCGCCGACACAATATGGCCGGTGCTCGCTTGCACGCGGGTAAGGAATGTGCGGTTACTGGCGAGACTTTAACAAAGTCACGCCAAATATGAGCAGTACTGTCTTGTAATTACGCGAAATCAGAGTAATAATAGCTAGAGAGATAGTTTCCTACAAAATTGCATTCAAAGTTAAACCACAAAACCAATGGATGTGTGCGTGAGCGCCATGTAATTATTTTCGCTGACACGTACACAAAAGCACAAATAATGTTACAAGTGAATAGAGTCTTTTTAAAAAGTAGGGAATTTGAGCTATTGGAGCTTACCACACTGATCAGACTGTCTTGCGGACTGACGGGACTAACGAGTCGCCAAGCGAACTGAGACATGCTCTGCAAAAAAAAATAAACATGCTATGAAACATTTTTATTCACTTTATGCTACAGCACGAATAACGTGCGAGAACAAGACAGCGAATGCGTAAGATTGTGAATATATTGATATTATTGTAGAATGCACAATTCATAATAATCTTTACGAGTGATCGCCTAGTGCTCGAAATTCGACCATAATTAATTTAAATAATAAGTTTGAACATTATTATGGTTCTTTTGTCAAAGAAAGACTTATACTTCTATAATCACAGATTTCGCTAAGGCTACAATTTTAATATGACTTTAACAATAAACAAAAGTGTGTGTGTCTGTCAAATACATGGGAGTGTCTGTAATGTTTTTTTATCGTTTTAATGCATTCATTCTGCACTCCTTCTCTATAAACTATAAGTGTGCGAAATTTCATACTCCTCCGGCCGCGCAATTTTCGTAAAAAGTGGTTCGACGTTTTTGCTTCACGTATTAAGGATAATGATAAAAAGCATGTAACTAATTAACTAGTGTGACACCTGCCCGGGCTATTTTAAATAAATAAAACCAGGGTGACTCATTAAGTCCTGCTTAAAAGTGATTCACTTTAGTGGCACCTACTTGGATTCTAAGCGTTTTAGTTCTATGTGCGAAATCACATCTTTCTTTTATGTCTTCGTAAAGATTTTGATAAAAGAAACCTGCATGCAGTTTAGTATAGGAGTGAAAAGTTACTAACTTCGGGGAGGAAGCCAATAGGAGGATCTCGTTAGGCTGGGTAGCATTCGTTAAACTTTTATCGTGGTAGAGCCATCCTGGAATCATTATCTATAGCGGGCACTAATAATAATTTAAAGATTTATTCGCTACTGAATTTATTATTAGTTTCGTCGTCGTCAGCTATTCCAGTCCACTGATGGACGTAGGCCTCCCCAAGTCGGCGCCACTCATCCCTGTCCTCTGACTTCCTCATCCAGCGCCTACCGGCAACCTTGCATCGGTCGTCGATCCATTAGGCTGAAGGGCGTCCGACACTTCTTTTACCAAGACATGGTCTTCACTCCAGGACTCGCCTGCTCTATCGGCCATCGGTCCTGCGGTAGACGTGACTAGCCTACTGCCTTGACTTGCTTACTGAAACTTGCTAATTTTGCAAGACATGTCGGTTACCTTGGTTCTCTTACGGTTCCGCAATGCTTGAACACAAGTCTTCGAGCAGTGTGGCCTCCCCGTCCTAATCTACAGGGCCGAGACATGGACAAACACTTGAAGTTAGTTTTTTTGTTAGAATATTTTATCAGCTAAATCTTCTAAACCCAAAGTCTATATATAAAATTGTTATGGGATCATTTCAAAGCTTTGCTGAATCGAATGCAAAAAAAATCATCGAAAATCGATTCAGAAATAACAAAGTTATGTCTGAACATACATAAAAAAAAATATTTACACAAAGAATTGAGAACCTCCTTTTTTTACGTCGGTTGAAAACAAAATCCACCGTAATGGCCTTCCCGACTGAAAATGACAACGGTCGTTATCCCTTGATTAATTCCGCAGATGGACACGAAATACGGATGATTCACGATACCCATAATCCATTCCGTTATTTATATCTAATAATAAAATATCAAAAGTCGTGGTAGCGTAATGGCTAGCGCACGCGTCCTAAACTCAGAGGGCGCGGGTTCGATCCTCGCCGGAACGCATGCACCACTTAGTCAGTTTCTTGATCTAATGTGCATATTGTTACAATTACCACGTGCTAACAACGGTGAAGGAAAACCTCGTGATGCAACCTGCACATCGAGATAACCGATGTGTCAAACCTCCCAAGTCGCCTTGGACAAGCGTGGCGGGTATACTGTCCGTTCCCACTATAATGAAAGGCCCGAATCCAGCAGTGGGACATTTAGGGGCTGATATTATATTATAATAAAATATTAAATATGATAATGAATGATCTTGCTTACAAGCTTACTGCCATGTGGAACTTCGACTCTATAATCATAGAGTACGATGATAGTGGTTTCAGTGAACGATTTAGTAGCGAAGAACCTTCGCTGTCTTTTAGAATAGCTCACGCTCGGTTTGTGGTTGAAGGGACAGGCACAGAGGGCAGCTCTGCTGGACACGGTCCATATTGCGAGGAACCTCTGATCTCTGGACCCTAAACGATCGGTAACCTGGACTCTAGGCCCCTCTCCAAATGGAGGTCAGTTTTAAGAAAATATATATTTATACGTAATTTTATAAAAGAAATATCTAGTTGTTAGTATTATTGAATTAAGTACTCGCAATCACACGCTTAATACAATTCTGACACTAACCAAAAATTTTCCAAATCGACTTTTTAATGCCATCTATCGTAAAACATGGAAATACGTATACTAGCGATTACCCTGGTTTTAAAGTAACAGAAATTACACAACTACACTAGGAAGGTATTGTAATAATACATGTAATCATAGTGTTCATGCTTAAAGGAATATTTTTTGGCTCTCTCTCGCTATTACTATATGGCTAAAAAGCGATTATTTTATTTTAACCGTCGCTTAAGAGTCTATGCACACCAGCCTAAAACTTTCAAACTGAAACTGAATTATATTTAAAATCTTGTAGTGTTGCACGTGTAACTATTATAAATCAAAAGCTGGTTTACTATTTTACAATAATATAATTACGCTTCACGAAATATTAACAAAGTAAGCAGGTAGGCGCACGATATCGCGATGCAGTGTGTGTCGCGCAAGCCGTCGCGGCGAGAACCGGTGTGCCACACGTCCCGCGGCCCACCTCACCGACGACGCCTTCATTGCGCGATCCGCTTAGTGGTGGTCTGCCACACCACCCCCCTTCGAGATTGGAAGACCTGCCAAAAAATAATTAGGGAATCTAGTCACTCGACCAGATCTTGTAGTTTTGGTAGGACAAGGGTCAGGAGTGTTTGTTTCAGATGGGTATTGGTTGACATCTGATTCAATATAAGCGGGTTTTACTCGATCAATGGAGACTGTCACTGGTCCTCTACTTAATTCTACAGTGATAGTCTTGTCAGTTCTGTTGACAACACGGTAAGGTCCTGAGTAAGGTGGTTCTAAAGCAGCACGAAGTCCATCTTTACGAATAAACACGTAGCTACTAGAATTTAAATCCTTATGTATGAAGGTGGACGCTGTACCATGTTTGGAAGCAGCTTGAGGTCTTAGATTTGACATGTATGTTTTGAGTTGTGATACAAAGTCTGGAGGTCGCAATGTGTTGATATTAGATGAGCAAAAGAACTCACCGGGAATCCGCAATGGCTCACCATAAACCATCTCTGCGACGGAACATTGCAAGTCTTCCTTCCAAGCTGTTCTAATACCAAGTAGAACGACGGGAAGAATATCTGTCCAACTCTGCTCGTTGTGTGCCATGATCGCTGCTTTAAGAGTGCGGTGGAACCTTTCTACCATCCCATTTGCTGCCGGATGATATGCAGTGGTATGTCGAAGCTGTATTCCGCAGAGATCTGAAAGTGCTTTAAACAGGTTAGAGGTAAATTGGCGTCCCTGGTCTGTGGTGAGTGTTTCAGGACAGCCAAAGCGTGCTATCCATATCTCATAGAAAGCCTTCGCCACTGACTCTTCCGAAATATCTCGTAAAGGTTGTGCTTCTGGCCAGCGAGTGTATCTATCAACTGCTGTTAAACAGTATCTAAAATCATGTGAAGGCGGTAACGGACCTATTAAATCAATGTGCACATGACTGAACCGTGACTTAGGTAATTGGAAATTACCTATGGGTGAAGAAGTATGTCTGTGAATCTTTGACTTTTGACAAGATTGGCATGTTTTCACCCACCAGCGGCAATCTTTGCGAACTGAGGGCCAAACAAATCTGTCAGTTACCATTTTAATTGTAGCTTTCGCTCCGGGGTGGCTCATTGAATGAATGGAATCGAAGATGTGTCGTCGCAACTCCTTGACTACGAAAGGGCGAGGTTTCCGTAGAGTGACATCACAAAATATCAAAATGTCAGTACCTGGTATGAGCGTTTGCTCTAGCTTCAAGGACGAAGAACGATTTGAAAGGAGATCTTGTAGTTCTTCATCTTGTTTCTGGGCAAATGCTAACCGTTTTAAGTCCAATGGTGATGATGGTGACACGGCTTCAACACGGGATAAAGTGTCGGCAGTAATATTATATTTCCCTGAAATGTGTCTAATGTCCGTGGTAAACTGCGACACAAAATCTAAATGATTAAACTGCCTCGGTGTACATTTCTGCCTATTATGGTGGAAAGAGAAAGTGATAGGCTTATGATCGGTGTAAATAACAAAATGTCTTCCTTCGATCATATATCGGAAATGTTTTACGCTTTCGTAAATTGAGAGCAGTTCTCGATCGTAAGCACTATATAACTGTTGAGCCTTATTTAATTTCTTTGAAAAGAAAGCTAGCGGTTGCCATACCTTATCCACTAACTGTTGTAATACCGCGCCCAAGGCTAAGTTTGAAGCATCAGTTACGAGGGCAAGCGGTGCATTTGCTACAGGATGTGCTAAAAGAGTATGCTTAGCAATACTATCTTTACATTTATTAAAAGCTTCAAGGAGAGTAGGTGTCCAGGTGAGTGGATGAGAGCCTTTGATTTTTGGACCAGATAACATCTCGTGTAGAGGGGCTTGGTCAGTAGCAGCATTTGGTATAAAGCGTCTATAAAAGTTCAACATCCCTAGAAATCTGCGGAGTCCATTTACAGTCTTCGGAGGTTCGAACTCCCGAATTGCTTTGACCTTATCGTCCAAAGGACGTGTACCATATTGAGATATATGAAAACCGAGGAAATCAAGCTCATTTTTGCCAAACTCGCTTTTACTTTCATTAATTTGAAGCCCGTATTCTTGAAGGCGTTTAAAAACTCGTTCCAAGTCCTCGAGGTGCTGGGTTTTGCTAGAAGAGTGAACTAAAATATCATCAATATATGAATAGCAGCAGTTTAAGCCTCGCAACACCTCGTCTAAAAACCTTTGGAACGTTTGGGCAGCGTTCCTGAGTCCAAACGACATAAAAGGAAACTCATATAAGCCAAATGGCGTTGTTATGGCTGTCTTAGATATGTCATCCTGGTGCACTGGAATTTGGGTAAAAGCTTTCACCAGATCAATTTTGGAGAAAACACTACATCCTGCGAGACGATGAGCATAGTCCTGAATATGTGGTATGGGGTACCTGTCAGGGATGGTGCGAGCATTAAGCGCTCGATAATCGCCGCAGGGTCTCCAGCCATTCTTCTTTGGAGCTAGGTGCAACGCTGATGCCCAGGGTGAATCGGAAGGTCGTGCTGTTCCTTCTCGAACCATGTCTTCAAACTGTTGCCTGGCTAATTTGAGTCGATCTGGAGCAAGTCGGCGTGGTCTGCAAAATACTGGAGGACCAGGTGTTGTATTTATGTAGTGAACTGTCGTATGTTTGACTTCACGTAAAACACCAGAAGGTCTACTTAAATCTGGATATTTTGCCAATAATACATGAAATTCAGTATTGCCTGAAATTGCCTTAACACTAGCCTGATTACTCAAGCCTAGCGTTCCGGGAGTAAATAAGTTGGTGAAAGTGTCATGAAGTCGGCCGTTTTTACAATCGACCAATAAGCCATAATGAGAAATGAAATCGGCCCCTATAATTGGATTGTCCACATTCGCGATTGTAAAATTCCACACAAAGTCACGTCTCAAACCTAGGTCCAAATGCAATGTTAAGGAACCATAAGTGTTGATTGCGGTTCCGTTAGCCGCAGTTAAAGTGTAATCAGCGGCTTCACGTCGGCGTGGTAGAAATCGACGAGGTAATACACAAAGGTCGGATCCTGTGTCCACTAAATAACGTACCTTTGTTTTTCTGTCTGTAATAAAGAGGCGACTTGTAACATTATGGCAGTCGTTCGTCGCGTCTACGTACTGCCGTTGAAGTTTAAAGATTTATAGTTACACGGTGAAGTACATTTCTTTGCTTTGTCACCAAAATTGTTATGGTACCAGCATATACCGGGCGTACGGCTTCGGCTACGCTTTTGGCTACGGTTTCGAGAGCGACGACGGTTTGGATGACGTCCCCGCGTATTTGAAGTCAGTTGTGCAACCTGTTGCTTTATCTCTGATTGTATGCGGGTAGTTATCAAATCGTCGATACGTCTTAACAAAATATCAAAATTATTACTAGACATACCTGCCGTTGCTATTTGCTGCGAGGGTAGTGTGGCCACTTCGCAAATTTTATCAGCCAGGTCGGCAAGGTCTTCTAAACAAGTTGAGGTTTGTGAGACAATTATGGCCTGAACATTTGGTGGTAAACGGCTGGCCCACATACTGCGTAGGAATTCGTCGGAGACACCGTCTGCTGCTAATGTTCTAAGATGTCTTAAAAATTGCGACGGCTTCCTGTCGCCCAATTCCTCATGGGAAAGCAACTGGGTAATTTGGTGCTGCCGAGAAATAGACAGGCGTTTTATTAATTCCTGTTTTAATTTTTCGTACTTACCCGTTGCAGGGGGATTTTTAATAATATCTTTAATTTCCTTGACATAGCGTTGATCCAACTGCGATACTATGTGGTAAAATTTTGTAGTATCTTCTCGAATTCCCGATATTGAAAATTGTGCTTCAGCTTGAACGAACCAGACTTCTGGGTCTTCAGCCCAAAATGGCGGCAAGCGAACGGAAACACGATCCACAGAATGACTTGCAGACGCAGCATCTTCAAATTCGTCGGTCTCAATTCTTTTACTTGTAGCCATACTCCGTCGTTTTAAGTTTTAAAACGCGTATAAATTCTTGAGGTCACCACTGTAGTGTTGCACGTGTAACTATTATAAATCAAAAGCTGGTTTACTATTTTACAATAATATAATTACGCTTCACGAAATATTAACAAAGTAAGCAGGTAGGCGCACGATATCGCGATGCAGTGTGTGTCGCGCAAGCCGTCGCGGCGAGAACCGGTGTGCCACACGTCCCGCGGCCCACCTCACCGACGACGCCTTCATTGCGCGATCCGCTTAGTGGTGGTCTGCCACAATCTTAATTAAAACTTAATTATGGCTGAGCATACAGCAAGGCTGGTGTGCATAGACATTTAAAAACGACGTTTAAAACAAAATAATTGCCACAACCCTATGTTTAAACAGCGAAGTTAAACATCTATGCACAACATGATGTATGAGTATTTTCACTCACAATTAAGTTTAAATTAAAATTTTAAACATAATTCACTCAAATCAATAAACGATGTAAAAGTATTCGATGCGGACAAAGACGTGATCTGTAGTTGTTCTGTGTTGCTTAGGATATGTTTCTAAGTACCGTATCGAGTAAATAACAACAACATTTGATACGTCGTCTTCTCGGAAACGATATTGATGGATTACTTTTATAGGAGACAGCAAGAGTATTAGAGGATGAAATAAAATATTGCCCTGAAATGGAAATAAATATAATTGTTATTCTCTATAATATATAAGATACGCTGAAGTATAATTCATACTATAGAGCTTTCAAAACTGACAGTAAGTCAAATGAGAAGTGAATGTACTGCACTGTAAACTATATTACTGCCAAGTTTAAACAAATTTCGTTCAATAATTTTTACACTAACTCAATTTTATCCGCGCAGGAACGGAGAAAGAATACAATTTCCTGCAGCCGGGCGGCCTGTCGTAAGTTCGTAAGAGGCGATAAAACAATCCACAGCCAGGTGGTAGGGCATTTGCCGGACTGGATGGCTACCACCCCTGGTCTAAAGTATGTCGCCATAACAACCTTGAGTTGTGTTCCGGCATTAGTGACTAGGTTCCAGTCTCCCTTGAGAGAGCAGCAGTGCATTTGTAGCACCTTTGGTGTTGCAAATGTCCATAGGCGATGGTAAGCGCTTTCCATCAAGTGGGCCGTCTGCCTGTCTGCGGAACTCCTGCAATAAACAAAATTTAAAAAAAATAGTATTATACATTATAGGATTTGTTACGGACTCTTTTATTGTAAGTGAAGTATTAGAAAAAAAATATAGTTGTCAACTTAGATCCAAATAAATGTCTCTTATATGGAGACGTGCTTATAATTTTTTTAAAGGATTAATTATTAGAAAGCGCGAATAATACCCCAACACAGTGGCGACCGTTTGCAGCAAAGAATCTAACGATACTTTCAATTGATTTACGATGGATCTCATTATTTTGAAACGACAAAGGGAGCAATTGAGACGTGTTTTTTTTAAGGCACGAGATGGCCGCTTCTTCAAGTTTAGACAACGAATTTTTAAAAGAAAAAATACAAGGAATAACTATTTATTCCATCTATTTTTTTGTTTCAATTCTTTTTCCAATCTATATTGGACACAGCAATACGAAATGAAATCTTGAGTTCAGAAAAATTTGATGAAAAAGAATATGAAAAAGAGTATGAAGAGTGTGATAATATAAACATCAGATGGCTCAAAACAAACTCAAAGCTGTGCGATGAGTTCAAGAAAGATAAAAAAGAAGAGACACACTGTTCTAATTTGAAGAATTTGAATTTGCCTAAAATTGACAATAGGCAATTTGACGATAACCCTAAATCATGGCTAACGTTTTGGGGACAATACAAAAAAATTCATGAGAATGTCAGCATGGACGAGCTCGTCACTGACTATTCAAAAAATTGTTTCATATTTTAGTCTTTCGCTCTTCTACATTGTACCGGCCCCGTAGGCGTCATGCAATCACAATTCATTAGCATCTAAAAGCTTCCAAGAATTGTTTATGAGTCCTAATTTACATAGCATTAAAGCGTAATGGACGCCACCCATTAATTGAATCAGTCATCAGACGGAATTATAAGAAGTTCATTTGTAAAAAACACTTTGATCGCGGACTTACAAATTAACATAATGCATTAAAAACATGTAACAGATTTTTATATTGCTTGAAGCTTGAAAACAGATACACGGCACCTTGTCTTGGAACATAGTTATAGCCTGTGTACGTTTGCAACATAAGAGATTGGTTTCGGGAATTAGAGAGCATCTCTCTATGGGAATGGGATAGGAGACTGATGAAGAAGAATGAGATGAGGAGGAGGTGGGAAGGGAAGGGTAGGCCACCGAATTTGTCACTCATCGTATAATCACAATTAGGTCAAAGCTAACCGTATCATGTTTATATCCTGTGACATCGTATTACAACATTGATCGAGCCTCTATAAGGCAAAATTTGTGCAGGAACGGAGAAAGAATACAATTTCCTGCGGCCGGGCGGCCTGTCGTAGGAGGCGACAAAACAACCCACAGCCAGGTGGTAGGGCATTTGCCCGACTGGATGGCTACCACCCCTGGTCTAAAGTATGTTGCCATAACAACCTTGAGTTGTGTTCCGGCATTAGTGACCAGGTTCCAGTCTCCTTTAAGAGTGCAGCAGCGCATATGTAGCACCTTTGGTGTTGCAAATGTTCATAGGCGATGGTAACCGCTTTCCATCAAGTGGGCCATCTGCCTGTCTGCTGAACTCCTGCAATAAAAAAAAAACTTATTTAAAACTAACTAGCTGACTCGCGATCACTTTGCTGGGCATCATTAAAAAATACACATACACCCACGCACGCACGCACGCACACACGCACGCATTACTATTAGCACGGTTTAATTAAACTTTGTAAGCTCTAATTAATTCACAATTACACAGAAATCACTCGCAGTGCTTTGTACGAGGATGTGCGCCACTTCTGTGTGGAGCGTTGTTGGTGTAACATATTTGACAGGCGTTCCCGTGCCCACTTCGCTAGGCATAAAACATTTTTACTTTTTTGATTTATTAATTACAGTCAAATATAAAAACATGTAGCCTATTTCACTTGGCTAATGTAACTTTCTAATGGTGAAAGATTTTCAAAATCGGATCAGTAGTACTGGAGATTAGCCCGAACATCTAACTCCTGAACATTACCTCTTTATAATATTACAATAGACTAATACTTCTTTAGCACGGGACTTAGGCTTCATATTATTATCTTTTGATACTTGCAAGATATTGAAATGAAACACATACATGACAGTTTAAGAATATGAAGACCAAGTTTTTGATAATTAAAAAAAGGCGTTGAGTTGTTCCGGAGCATATTACAGACAATCTTTTAAACAGACTAATAGACAAACATTCTAAAATCAGACAATTATTTATTATGACTCGGAATTGTATAAATAGCCGTTTTCACTTGCATTTTGGGGTTTATTATAAAATCGCAGAATATTTTTATTTATTAAACATGGAAGAAGAGTACCTACGATTTTGCATATGTAACAGGAGAGTAAAACCACGACAATTTTTCTTAAGTATCAAAATGGTGTTTCTTACACAGAATATCTTATATAAAGAAGCAGTAAGAAACTTTATATATATTGAAATTATTTTTCCCTCTATCGAATTGCGTGCCGTTTGATTTATACCCTTATTTTGTTACTCTGACATGTTTGGCCCGTAACACCTTCCTTCACATGATTGATTACCGACAGCTGAAAGTGATGCCAACATTCAATTTACGTGAACCCTTTTCATTAGGAGATTATACCATTCGAAATTCGACGATCGATTTTCCACTGACATTTAAATTAGGAACCTTCTAGTGACATCCACAATTAAACAGAAGACCTCCAATGCCTTGCCTAAATAAATTAACTACTAGCCCTCATCTTATGTAACAGCCTTCCAGAAGTAGACATAGAGACATAGACAACACTTTATTGTTCACCAAAACAAAAATTACAAAAAATGCACAAGACAATAGTCACTTAGTAAAACAAAAGGCGGCCTTATCGCTAAAAGCGGTCTCTTCCAGGCAACCTGTCTTAAAAGAAATTCTTAAATTATCTATAATTATTATTATAATGCAACGAAGGAAAAAATAAATAAAAATGACATACATGGACAGCAGATTACAGTCAAAAGTATAATATAATAGCACATACATTATTGTGTAAGACTAACATGATTCCTAAGTGAATTTTTAAATATGGCAAGAGATTTAGCCTTTCTGACGTCAGTGGGCAAAGAATTCCAAAGTAAGACAGCCTGCATGGCGAAGGAGTTAGAATAAAATGTTGAAGAGTGTGCAGGTGCCATTAACGGGAAATTATTAGTGGAGCGCAAATTGAGTGTATGTGACGTATGAAGGAAGTTAAAACATTCCTTAAGATAAGGAGGGGTATAAGGTATAAACAATATACGATATAGTAACTTGAGAAGATGAGGATCCCGGCGAAGTGAGATAGGCAACCACTCGAGCTTCTTGCGATATTCAGAAACGTGGTAATATTTTTTTAAACCAAATATGAACCTTATGCAAACGTTTTGAAGACGCTCGAGCTTAATAAGTTGCTCTTGAGTGAGATTAAGATAGCAAGCATCAGCATAGTCGAGGATGGGTAGTAGAATTGATTGAGTAAGCGAAATCCTAGTGGCAGTCGGAAGTAAATTTTTCAGTCTCCTAAGGGATGCATAGGATGCAAAGTACCAAATTTGGGTAAGAAAGTACCAAATATTAACTATTTGGGTAGGGTTTTCCCTTTATTGTTCAGCCTTTGATGTAACTATTCACACCGCACAGTAAGCAACGCCACTACGCTTTTTATACGAAAATGCTACCAACTACAAAACAATAACATTGCATCATTGCTAAAAATAACAATGACATCATAGTGTTGCCAGGATCATAAAACAATTATAATAATTAGTTACTGATGCACTAAATTATCTAGACGATAATTTAGTGAGCTTATTAAATTAACTAACAGGTAGAAATAGTAATTTCATTATAAATCGAATTATGTGATAAATCGACTAAAAATATTATTCTCTATGACGATTGTCTATGTTATATTAATATACCCTATGGTTCTCATCACTACTGTGGTGGACATCGTGTAACACTGTTATAGAATTTGGAAACTTTGACGTAAAAACATTAACTAATCTCTATTAAGAAAGAATGTAATAATGATAATTCCTAAATACAAGATTTTTTTGGAATAATCATGTATGAAGAATTAAAGTTAAATAAAGAATTTTATATCAGGAATTCAGAATCGTGGCATGTGAAGGTCTATTGTAATACTTGCATTAACTCAGAAGGGTTTATGATAATAAATGAACAGCTACTGGTTACTTCATTTATAATTACAGAAAAAGTGGACGGTTTTTCAACCCTTATTTACAGCTTACAACTGGATTACACTTCTTTAACTATTTTCCCATATGAGATAATTTTCCTTATCTCTACCCTCCATACTTCTAAATCCATGCATTCTTTCATATTTGTTTACATCGTTTTTTTCTAAAAATAAAAAGACAACATACATTAAAATAATTTATATATTTCATTATAATCACTTCAGCGTTTCATACAATCTTTATATACTTTGTATTGAAATAATTTAATCAATACACATATTTGTAAATAAGAATAACTTGGTTATATTATATACATACATATAACACAATATTCTATTGTCCATGGGGACAATGGCGTCTGGCGGTCGCAATAATTATTCCGGGAACATGGAAAAATGGGCAGACGCGCGGTTTTAGCGCGGTAATTTATTTGATTTTGGTTAATCCGACGTTTCGGCCGCTTTTCAGTGTTTCAAAAAATAATTAAAATCAACAACTTGGCGGTAGGCTAAATAAAACTTTAACAATACTCGTTGGACAAATGTCATCTTTGTCGTGCGTGACCACAGCCGTTGTAAAGCGGCTGAAACGTCGGATTAACCAAAATCAAATAAATTACCGCGCTTAAAACCGTTAAAACATAGTTTTATCAAGAATATTTTTACAAAAATATTGATTTTCTTAACTTTTCGTGACTAGTACACACCATTTTTTTCATAAAAGTTAGAAGATTATACAAACAAATACATTTACTGGTAAGGATAATTGTTACATGATAAACTACGTTTTACGGCTTTAATTATGTAACAATGTTCCTCACCAGTTCTAATGAATTTACAATATACGTAATGTAGGTTTCAATAGAAGACTAAAATTATATCACATCATTTGAAAACACGACCAATTACCTAACCTCGTTTTATATTCAGTACTTAATTAATTTATAATAAGCCTAAGTATACATTACCTTATTTAAAATATTCAAACATTTCTACCAATAAAATGAAAACCTAATTGACTAAGGCCGGTAAGATCAATAGTAGTTTAAACTATGCAACCGAGATTAATCTTTCTTTTAGAGTATTTTGTAATGACAATTGTAATTTATCGATCGACAACATTTTAATCCATGCAATACTTTAAACTTGCCCAGAGGATCGTTTGATCGCTCCTGTGTGGATTAAACTTTGTCATTCATTATCAATTAATTTAAAAGTAAATATTTTCTTATATCTTCGAATAATCAAACAAAGTACAACAGCAGCGCAAAAAAAAAAGTAAGTACCTTAGTTGGTAGTAGAAATAAATTATACAATTAATACTAAAAATATTTCGAAAGAACGAATGAAATACAGGGTGGCGCAATAGAACGTGCATATTGCATCATCTTTTTTCGCGGGGTAGAAAGTGCGCGGGCGGGGGGAGCCTGCATCGTTGGGTAGGCGGGCTCATGAAGTTTTAGTCACTATGAGTCACTTCGACGGGAAGCGTCGCGCATTTTGCGTGCGCGCATTTTACGAGAACTCTCGTTCATACATCGTTACTAGGCGTTTATATTGTTCTGAATATGGACTACGGCAAATTAGTGAAGCTCCGAGTGCTAATTTAATTAAAATATGGGTACAGCGTTTTGAAGAGACTGGTTCAACGTTTAAAACACAAGCAAAAGGTCGTCCAAGAACATCTAGGACCGACGACAATATTGAGAGAGTTATGCAGTCTGTACGAGGAGATCCACAAATGTCTACTTGCAAGAGATCATCTGTCTTACACTTATCGCGACGAATTTTGCAACGAATTTTAAACTTGGATCTTAAACTGCATCCTTACAAGCTGCAGTTAACACAAGAATTGAAAGAGTCTGACTACGGAGCAAGGCTCGCATTTGCTAATGAAATGCTTAATCGATTTTCCAATTTTGACAATATCCTTTTCTCAGATGAGGCCCACTTCCATATCAATGGGTTCGTAAACCGTCAAAATTGTCGTTACTGGAACAGTGAAAATCCCAAACTCAAGCACCAGAAACCACTGCATAGTCCTAAAGTGTAGGCAGCAATCTCTGGTAGAGGAATAATTGGACCGTTTTTCTTTGAAAATGCGCGGGGGCAAAACGTCACTGTTAATACCGAACGCTATGTTGCGATGTTGGAAGGTTTTTTGGCTCCAGAGCTTGAAAATTCAAGAATAGTGAATTCTAGGACTTGGTTTCAACAAGACGGAGCTACCTGTCACACATCAAATGACTCCATGGCGGTTGTGAAACAGATGTTCCCTGGCAGACTGATTTCAAAAAGAGGTGATATCCCATGGCCCCCACGTAGTCCAGACGTGACGCCTCCTGACTTTTTTTGTGGGGATACCTCAAAAACAAAGTCTACAGCAATAATCCGAAAAACATCGATCAGCTCAAGGAGAATATCCAGGAAATGGCAGCAATTACACCAGCATTACTGAAGAAAGTTTTCAATAACTTCCGTTTGCGATTAGAGGAGTGTCGTCGTAGAGAGGGTCATCATTTAGACGATGTTATTTTAAAAAAATAAACTTCAGTTATTTCTTAATAATACCTCAGTTTTATTTTAACTATACCTTTTGTATTTATTTTTTAATCAATATTTTAAATATGCACGTTCTATTGCGCCACCCTGTATATGAAGTTACTATGTATAAAGTGATGTTCGAAGTTTAATCGATCTCTCCATATTTTCGAATTGATCGTAGTTTAAACCATCGATCAATTGTTTACACTAATTACGATTTCGGTAGTTTAACTGCGTTTGAATTTACAAGCCTAGGAACACATTGCTCTTTACGCCTGTACCACACCTGGGATAATGTTAGTGTTAGTGATGGTGTCACGCAATTGTAGCCAAGGGTTTAATGCCCAATTTGAGATGAGACATTGTCAATGACGTTAAACATTGACAGATAACATATATATACACTAATGCAGACAATCACACAACACACCAAGTCACATTTGGTCACTAACATTAACGTAGGTGGAGTAGGGGGCAACACAAAAAATTATACAATCACTGACGGTCGCCTAATAGTTCATTAGCCCTCTAAAAACCAGCTGATGGATTTTTAGCTAGTGGCTGAATGACACGACAACCGTCAGCCCAGAAGTGACGTCTAAAACTAGAAAGTTGTCTGATTTATTTTACAACCATTAGCCAGTTAGCGAATTGATAGCGACGGTTGATGGCTAATCTGTAATCTAGTCGGTTGACGGTTTTATTCGATAACCATCGCCTGTTGGTCGATTACTAGCCGTGGCTATTTTGCGATTAATAGTTAATTAGCCGATATTTAAAATAGCTACCCATCACTATAACTATGTATTTATAATATTCAGTTCTGCTTTCTTACAAATTTAAAATAATCTTCAAGCAAATATGTATAAGGCGAAAGTTCATTCGTTGATTGACGCCAACAAATCATTTTTATTAAACATTTGATATCTTCAATACCTACTACACTATTTTCGGTTAAATACAATTTCGCTTTCTTTATTTAAACCAAATTTAAGTTATTTGGAAAAAAATATTATAAAAGAACTACATACACCATTGTTAGCACCAACCTAGTAGTTGTTACATTGTCAGTTTATTACAGAAATATGAAGAAATCTTTTTTTTATTTTATAGCCATACAATAATAGTATATATATATACCTACAAGTAAAAAATATTAAGGGCTAATTTTTCAAACATAAATAAAAGTTATCAGTATAATAAATTATAATTTCACTTTAGAACTTCGCGTTTTTTTTTAAATAAATAAGTATGTAGTTTTATTATTTTTAGCCATTATTACTTAGTGATAATCTGCATACCTCTTTAGTTCTTTTTATTTATGGACCGGCTTTTAGTTATCATATAATTTGACTGAATTCAAAATTGAAACCATTCAACTCTTTTAATTATACAACTTTAATTTTTAATTTTTCCATGTTATACTTTATTTTATGAATAACTTTTATCGGATTATTGAAAAATGGGCCCTTAGATATCTTACTGTTTTCAATTAGTTAATAAGTTGCACAATCATTGTATAGAGGTGCCAACAATGGTGTTTATACAGTATCTATATATGTAATTAAGTTCTAATTAACTTCTAAAAAGTACTAGGCACCCATAAACAGAAGTAGCTTACTGTTTAATAATATATCCCAATTGTTTCATGTCCCTGTCAAATTTTTCATCGCGATACTTCTTCAGTTTCTGCAACCAGTCTCCCACTGTTATGGTAGTTCTACAAGTTCCACCGTATCTTGGATGTAGAGCTTCGAGGTCTATGTGCTTCTGGAGAGACTTAACATCGCTGCCATGAAAGTGGATTAAGTGCATTGTTTCGTGAGGAATAAACTTCTTAAAAACGTACCAAAGCGTGTTTAGCATCCATGAGTAGTTTATAAAGTGACATCCGTGTACTCGTGTCGGTGTTGCTAACTATAAAATGAAAGAATAAAAAATAATCAATAGAAAAAAAATGATGAAAAGAACCGACTTCAATAGTAACTCTCAAAAGAAAAAAATCTATAACATCTTGAAGTCAGTGTCAAGTAAAATGATAAAAATTATTTTCTTATATAAAAAACCAAGGTTGTATGTTTATCCTCGATGGGCTCCTAAGCCATTGGTTAGATTATGTTAAAGCTTTGATAGGGTGATCTGAGGATGCCCGAAAAGGTTTGTGGCTCAAAAAATCTATATAAATAAAAGTCAATGTTTGTATGTTTGTCCAATATGCGTTCGTAAGCCATTGATCGGTATGTAATAAAACTTTGGTAAAGTATTCAGAGGATGTCCAAAAAATTTCTTACTTAAATATTATAAAAAAATTAAAATCAATGTTTGTTTGTTTGACCTCAATGTTTTCTTAAAGTATTGTTCACATTCTGATGTAACTTTAGTAGGGTGTTTGTTCTGAGGGTTCCTGGCCCAAAAATCGCAATATTTAAAATTCTTCTGTTTGTGTGTATGACACTGAACTCTTAATTAACGATTGAACCAATTATGATGAAATTTGTTGTGCGTGTTCAAGTGGTTCCCGGGATATTTTAAATTCACGATTGGACCCTGTAGGTGGCGCCGCTAAGCTTCTCCTAAACAGTGGGACCATTGGTGATGATTTTGTGTGTTTTAAAGTGAATTCCGGAATAGCTTAGTTTAAGAATTGGTCCCGGTGGATGAGGCTGCAATCAGTTTCCAAGATTTTGACGAATTTTTTTGTGTGTTCAAGTCAAATTTGAACCAGGTAGATGGTGGTGCCCTCGGTTTCCAGGATTTAAGTGAAATTATTTTTTCTCCTATAATTTGAATTTTTCCTTTTTTGATTTATGTGATTTAAAATTGTATTATAATACATACCCCTATTAAACACAACATCTGGTATGCGATAGATGGCGTAATGGTAGAAGCTTGTTTTAAGGTCATTCCCTCACAGTCTACCACAAGAGTGCCCCCGATTATCTGGATCTTCGGCTGTCTGAGCCCAATCTCAGACATAGCATAGGCACCGCGGAGGAGATCCTGTACTCCTACTTCGTTGGGATCCCATAGACCTGTAATAGAGTAGATGGTAGTCAAATCAATGGATTGTTTTGCCACTTTGCAAAACGTCACGGCCTAAATGAGTGCACAAAATTATGACACTTAATTTTTACGTTTTTTAAATAAAAGAAATAAACGCATTAAAAAAATATAAGAAGATGACGTCCACCGGCTTAGGCGCCGTCCTATTGTCATCGCTCGCGCGATTCGTGCGATGCGATCAAAAAACGATCGTGCGACCGTGCGTTCAAACATACGGATCACTACTGAATGTCCTATTGACGGTCGCGCGATCATGCGATGCGATCAAATTGTCTAAATTTCATCGCGCGACCATCGACGCACTTTTCTTTCTTCCACACTCATACGAATATAACGAGTATAATCACTGCGTAAATCCATTACAGATGTAATCAATGTTTCTGTTGACATAGACAAATATTCATAAAATTCACTGCATTGATTTCTGTTTTTAACCGACTTGAAAACACGAGGAGGTTCTCAATTCGTCGGAATCTTCTATTTTTTCTGTATATTCACCGATTACTCCGAGATTTATGATCCAATTTAGGTGATTCTTTTTTGTTCGACGCAGAATAGCTGCCATTTGGTCCCCTAAAAATTTTACATGGTTTGGCCCAGTGCTTTTCATTTTATGAACATTTTTTTGTTCCGGTTTCTTGGGACCTATATTTTTTAAGAAGCGCGGCACCTTTCGTGGGTCTACACATACATAGATAGTCACTAAATAGTAACAAATAAAATAAAAAAAACCGACTTCAAAAACTAAAAAGTGTAAAATAACTTATTTCTAAAGCTATTATTATTAATATATATTATCAAAAACACCTTAAAGTCGGTGCTTTTATTATATTATAAAGTATATTATGTCGTCCACGTTTTCTTTTTTTAATGTTATTTACGGTTAAAGAAATATTACCCGATAGCAGAAACTGTGCATCTCTGTTAAGAGCCATTTCGAGTGTGATCGCATCGCTCCAAAACACGATTCTAAACCGGTTTCATCGTACGATGACAATAGGACAGCGCCTTCTAATCGCGCGACCGGTTTCATCGTACGATGAAATCGCATCGCAACCATCGCGCGAGCGATGACAATAGGACGGCGCCTTACGGTTCAAGCTACCGTTGGTTAGAGCTTTAAAGACAGGAACCTCCGAGGCAGGAACCTCCTTACAACGCGTATAGTGGTCAGGACAACCGCCCTCTGTATTTAACCGTTTATCAAACAAGAGCAACTCTAGATATCTTTCGAGGTTCTTCATTATTAGACCGTTCATCATCATCATGTGAAATAATAGTGCCGTGCGCTGTTCCCTAGTGCAACTTAAACCGTACTAAGAGAGGGCTATCGCAAGGTTGGTGGAGCTTCTGCAATTCTAGTGCGACGATTTGGGTCATATCTCTCTCATACAGTCTATAACAATCGTACGAGAAAACTAGCCGTGGGCAACATCCCACGTTTTGGGCTTCGAGCCGGATTATCCCTAGATTTTCAGCTTTCCACCAGGATAATATAGTTTTAACCTCGTATCTGTAGCTATTTTGTATACATTTTAGTCATACTCTTAAATCATACTCTTTTTATATTTATACGTTGTACGTACCCACTTTAAAACAAAATATAACTAATTTATTTGTAAAATTTATATTTGTACTATTGTCAGTTAGTAATTGTATTTATTGTAAACTCAATAAATAAAAGCGTAATCAGCCACCGAAATGTGACAGTAATGCATCAATTACACACTTGAATAAAAAAAACTGGTTATTTTCGAAAAATTGCAAGAGGTTTATGAATTATCTAACAACATTTCTAGCTCCGAAAATAAATAATGTTTTTAAGAATTTATAATTTATACTATCCATATATACTGCTTAATTTACAAAAGATAAAAATTACAAATAGTAAATGGGTCAGTCACCTTCAGTTGGAAACTTTGCCAAAACGCTGGCCGTTTTTGCAAAAAAGTTTTGAGACTGTCTATTATCATGTCAAATTAATTTAAAATAGATTGAAGCTGCCAGTTAATAGTTCGAATATCGAATCACTTTCTACTTTAATAGAAACTCATCCCCGTCTTCCAAAATTACATTTGACGGAGACAGAAAACTTTACAACATTTTATGAAACCATTTGCTTAAAATCACTAGTACACGATCATATCATATTCTAAACATTGATAAGTTTCACTACTTGCTGTTGTGCATTGAATATTGTTAAGAACTTGCCAATCACACCCCCGAATTATGAGCTTGTGTGGAAAATTCTTTTGGGTAAATACTATGACAACCGTTTGTCGGTCGGTAAGTATTTAGAAAAAATGTTACATTTACACTTTTAATTAAAGAGTCTTCAACTCATCTAAACACGTTCATAGAAACATTTGAACATTCTTACAAAGCCATTATTATTAATAATTTAAGTAGCTATGTCATGTGCCATATGTCACTTCGGGGTCTAGACCCGCAATCTAGGAAATTATTTGAACAGGGCTGAGATCAAACTACAGTACATTCTTTCAACACAATCACATTAAAGTTCCCGACCATTCAATGTCCTATCCTCAAAACACAAAAGTATTGCATACACACATGCATCTTCTTCTAAATTAAAAAATGTATCTTTACATTGTGGCGATAATCACTTGATTTTCCGGTGTGAAAGATTCCGTGATTCAAACATTTATGACCGTATCGACTGTGTTGCAACACTTAAACTTTGCTTTAATTGTTGCAAATTGCAATAGCAAATTTAAATGTATTATTTGCCACCGAGCGCACCATTCATTGTTGCATGCCCATGATAGCAAGCCGGTCTGCAGCCCGTGTCGCGACGAATCGGACACATACGCTTCAACCACGCTGCAACGGACGGCGGATGCTCCTCTTCAAACGTCCATATAAATTATCACGCAGCATCTACCGACGACAAACATAGCAGCGCCTCGGTGTTATTGGGTACGGCAGTCGTTCATGTATGAGATAAATAGAAGTGAAACTTCAACGGACAACTGGCAAAAAGATTCGCAACAAAATTTTAACTTTAAGTTTAACGGTCAGGTTTTCAAATTGGACAAGCACTCTTATTAAAAGTTTGTATTTAAGCATATTTTATTTTATGAAACAAAAAACTGAATTCGACCAGGAACCAATAAAAATATCGATAGTAACCATAACCAGGAGAGGGCTGATCTCAAGGTTGGTGAAGCTTCGGCTTTTCTAGTGCGAGGATCTGGGTCATCAGCTCTCCATACAGTCCATAACAATCAAACCAGAAAACAACAAACAACAGACATTATCATATCATATAATATTATTATCATCATGACATGTTTGCCAAGCCATAAAGTAAAAAAAAGTTACTGAAGTGTGTTGACCAAGTTTGGAATTAATTCCGGTAAAAAATTAAATTTCAGCATAATGATACATCAATTATCATTGTATCATTGTTGCATCAGTATCGTGTTATTGTAAGGGCGCGTTCCCACTTTGTCGTGACGACGACGGCTTATATGTTTAAATGGAAGTGTTCACATATAGAACGACACGATTTACTGTCCTCTACGACATTTTTTGCAGTGACGACAGAATGTCATGACAGTGGGAACGGCTAGCACGACAGTCGTAAATCGATAAAAAAATCGTTACGACTAAATCGTGTAAATCTATCGTAGCCACCATAAAAATATCGTCTCCGTTTACACGTGTTTTACCTTCCCCCTCGTACTTACCCGCGCGCCCCTCGCACCTGTATTCGGTTTGCTTTGTGCGTGTCAGAACTAGTCAGACTCTTGCGCATGGTGGACTTGTATCCAAGATGGCGAATAATATAACACAGGATGTTTACCGACTGTATATTTGTAGCTTGCTAATGATGTGTAAATGACAAAGCGACTGCCGTAAAACGATAAAATGTCGTTGCGATCCAATGGGAACAGCTAGATACGATAGTCGCTAAACGATAAAAAAAAATTGACGACAAACAATCGTTACAATGGGAACAGCTAGAGACGACAGTCGTCCAACGATAAATTAATAGTTACGTTATAGTGGGAACGCGCCCTAATTCGGGCTCAGCAGATTCCGAATATGCAACTTTAAGAATTTTATGTCAATCTGTTAGAGTATTAAATGAAAACTACTGAACAGATTTAAATGAAACTCAAAGCAGAGCTAACTTAAATCCCCAATAAATCCTACTATTCTACTTCCTATTAATATTATAAACGCGAAGTTTGTAAGAATGTATGGATGTATTTTTGTTACTCTTTCACCCAAAAACTACTGAATGGATTTTGATGAAACTTTAAAATAATATAACTTACACATCAGACTCTCACATAGGCTATAATTTATAAAGATATAGGGCGAATTATCCAAAATATAACGATGTTCCATCACCACGCGGGACACAGCAAGTATTTAATATACGTTTTATCATGACATTAATACGTTATGTCTTTATATTTATAACTATAATAATATTTTCTATCCTTTTATTGCGCTCTGTCTTATTGAATATGCACTGTTTGCTACAACTCCATTAATTCTTCAAAAGTCATTCTGTAACATAATTCTGTATAAAACTTTAAAAAAAGAACTTAAATATAAATAAAACAACAAATATAAAGAAAAATTTTTTTTAGCTAGACGTGTTGCTGGGGAGTTGCTTGCCGCTTCTTCTCCTTAACAGCAATAACACGTTGCGAAGCGGCTAGGAAGTAAAATTAAATTTTAAACTATATGAATGACCTTCAAAAAGTGTTCTCCAGTAGAACTTATTTTGAATAAAAACTTTTGAATTGGAATTTGATAAATGACGTCATTTCGATAGAATAGACCAATATACTACCCATTTGCAGAAGGATAGCCGATAGCCTCATGATGTCACACGTCGACGGTCAATTAAAAGGTTACATAAATAGTTGTTCTAATGAATTTATTATTGTATATACTTTACATAAGTATATACAATAATACTGAGTAATACAATACAATAATAGTAAGTAGTCATCTGAAAACCTTCTGCGCGCGGCTATAGTGTAAAAGATGGTGATGATGGTGATTCCGGTTTAGTACAGTAATAATAAAACTTTATTTATTTTTCTCAACACTACAAATTTACAAAAAAACCTGAGGTATGCGACTGGTACCTGAAATAGATTTATTAAGACCTCTGTATGACAGGTCGCCAGCGCGCCACCCTACGGCCACCAAGAATAATACAGTAATAAACACGTCGATGTCATGCCGAAGCGCACGAACTTCACTCAACTTTGTTACAGTAATAAATATATAAATTACCCATTCTAAAAACAGTCAGTCTTCCAATGTCGGGCCGATCGAATGATGTTCCTTCAAAAATGTCCTTTAATTTCATCAATCCCCAAAGGTCTACTCCATCATACAAATAGGAGTATTGCTCTCTGAAAGTACAGTATCTTACTAGCTGTGAACAAAAAACATGTTTTCTATTTATGTCAAAAATTGCGCAGACGGAGGAGTATGAAATTTCGCACACTTATAGTTTATATAAAGAAAGAATGCAGAATGCTATTTTTTTTAATTATGCATAAAAATACATTACATCAAAAAAAAAACCTGTGTGTCTCGGGACGCCCAACAGAAGTGATAACTTAAACTAAACTATTTAATATTGAAATTGTTTAACTTTAGACAAGGTTAGGTATTTATAGGTATATACATTTTATGTACATAGGAGGAGCCTACCTACCGCTGCCGTAGGCGTGAGAGAAAGGGAAGCCAGGCAGACAGAAGGCGCCGTAACGCGTTACGCAACGAAGCGATTTACCCTCCCATAAGAAGTTATCACTTCAAAACATTACACACACGCATATATACTCTTTTGTTTATTTTTAAAGCAAAAGTAACAGTGTAGCCTTGACCAAATCTGTGGTTATAGAAGTTATAGTCTTTGACAACAAAACCTTAATAATGTTCAAACTTATAATTTAAATTAATTATTATGGTCGAATTTGTATTACCTATCTCTCTTCTTTTTTTTTCTTTTTTTATTTTATAGCTTGGTTTCTAGACCTTTAAGCCAAGTCTGTTTTGGATATTCGGCACTATCTCTCTTCTTTGTCTTATTTTATTCTTATACATTATTACATATTAAGCTATTGTATAAGCTTTTATCGCGGGCTTTCAGCGCGGCGACCGAATGAAGAAATTCCGTAACGAAAATAAACCTAACACCTCCCACTCTGCCTACCATGCGCGGTGACGGGGACCTGAGGCGTGCGCGGCGAGCGGAGGCATGCGGTGGCCACAGTGAGCCGCGAGCTCTCGTAGGGGTTCGAGGTATGTCAGGTATCGCAAATTATGGACGACGAGCTGCTACGAAATCGGACGAATACGTAAGAAGCTGTTTGTGAGAAAGTATATAGGTGTATAGGTATCTATCATATCTTTATAATGCCACACTCACCGCACGTGCGCCCTGTAAGTATACATGTAGGTATATATGTATACATAGGTGATTTGTTTTCTTATCGGTCACCACGCTCAAAAGTGTAACATGAATTAATATCAAAGAAAAAAAATTCTGCATAAATAAAAAATAAATAAATAATTATAATTGCATAAGTTGATAAAAAATGCTATGCAATAGCTTTACCGAGCAGTCCCCGAGTGCCACAAGGAGTTTTTATTTATTACATTCTTTTGTGAGTCAAGTTAATGATATAGTCCATTGAAATTTTACATGAGCTTTGCATTTCTTAGAGGACGCAATTTTATTTTTGGGACATGGGGGGTCAATAAAAGCTTAACCTCATGTTTGTGGGGTCGCCACCCTTGTCCCCCGGCCGCCATCTTGGAAAAAGGGGTGAAAACACTTTTTTCGCGATATCTCGGAAACTATGCTAACTATTCTTCAAATCAGAACATCTTCAAATTCATTTTCTTCCATTAACTTTAATATCTCCATAATGTTGCTGCATGTTTCGCCAGAACATACATAAAGAAACGTGCCTACGGACTCTACCTCATAGGTGGCGGGGAAAACGGGGGACCTTTTCTACCTGCTTAACATTCGATAGGTTAAATTTGGTAAGTTCTATGGTAAAGAAAAGAGTTGGAATGAATAAAAAAATCTCACTTTTTTGCTTAAAACTTCTTTAATTTTTTATTTAGGGCAAAAAGTTATATAAACATATTTGTAGGCAAAACAATTTGCTACAAATTATGACTTTACAAATCGCCAAAAAAAATTTTTCACCACTTTTTCAAGATGGCGGCCGGGGGACAAGGGTGGCGACCTCACAAACTTGAGGTTAAGCTTCTATTGACCCCCCACACATGTCCCAAAAATAAAATTGCGTCCTCTAAGAAATGCAAAGTTCATGTAAAATTTCAATGGACTGATTGTGATAATTCCAACGGCATTTTTAAATTCGTATTTCGCAAAATTCGTAACAATATACTCGTCCTGCAGTGCCTTTAACATCTTAAGTTGAAAAGAACAGACACGCTTTGATCTTAGCCAAAACGCTGATAAGTGAATTATATCGCTTGATTGTATATAAAAGTGAAAGTTTTTCACTTTTGTATTCAAACATTTTATTCATGCAATTGTAATTTTTAATTTTTTCGTGCTCATGTCTTATATAAGAATATGATAAGAATCAAAATAATGTGGAACTTTAAACTATGTCTGATAACTAGTACCAGTATATCTGGCCACGTGCCAATTTCACCAAGCGGGCAATCCTCTGTTATCTGGTGATTAACAAATCAGCCCCAACTTAACAATTACTGTACTAACCAACTTATGTGCTCTAGGAACTATAAAATTTCTTGTTCGTAAAAATCTTAACAAAAAATCATCGTCTATTCTTATTGGTTGACATTCTTCACGATCTGAAAATATTAAAATAATTGTAGATTGATGATCTCACACGTCGAGTCTCGATTAGCTGGTTTCTTCGCGATGTTTTGCCTCACCATCAATACGTGGTAATTGTAACAGTAAATACCAGTACCATTGGATTAGACGCGTGTGCTTTAGTTACTAAGCAACAATGATTACTGAACAAAATAAATATAGTTTAATTATTATCTATGTTCTACTTAAATAGTAAGTTAGTGCGCCTACTGACTGGATCTCATTCCAATGATGATATAAATAACACAATATTATGTATTTTACTATTTTTTTTATTGCAGGAGTTCAGCAGATAGGCAGACGGGCCACTTGATGGAAAGCGGTTACCATCGCCTATGGACATTTGTAACACCAAAGGTGCTACAATGCGCTGCTGCTCTCTTAAGGGAGACTGACACAGTTCAAGGTTGTTATGGCGGCATACTCTAGCGCAGGGGTGGTCGCCATCCAGTCATCCAGTCGAGCAAATACCCTACCCCCTGGTTTTGTCGCCTCTTACGACAGGCCGCCCGGCCGCCGGAAATTTTATTGTACGTATAGCAGTCGGGCCCAAAATAAGAGTAATATTATACATATATGAATAATAGTATTCTGCCAAGCCGTGTCCCCATATAGGAGGCTCGAGCCCAACAGTGGCACGTGTATGGACTGGTATTATAAACAGAATGAAAACTGCTCCTCCGGAGTCTCATTAGGTATGGGTCTCGACTGTAAGTATAAAGTATTTTCCTTGATTATTCAATAGGTGAATATTTGTTGATCCATACACAAACTATATCAAAGTTCAAACCAAATATCATTTGCCGTAACTCGTTGATCTTTGCGCTCCTGGTAGCCGGGATCTCATTACACGTCTCTTTCGCATATTCTAGCAGTTCCGGGTTATCACTAGTATCAACTTCTGCTTCATAAGCTATTTCTAGGAGAAATTTAAACATTATGGTTTCTTGGTATGGGTAATGCAATCTGTAACAAAATAATAACAAACACTTATTTTAGTCATATTTATGAATTTTATTAATTGGGATATAACGTTTTGGAGATTTTGCCGTTCTGATGGTAATGCACAGTGCAACGTCTAGTCGAAATTAAGAAAAAATATGCTAGGTAGGTTAGATTATGGGTTAATAAGAAAAGTTGTGGCGGATTAAGACATTTGCCGCCAATAATAGGACGGTAATATACGCAGTTTTTGAAGTCTCAAAGCTTTTGTAAACTTTAGTCGAACAAAAAAATATGCTTTAATAAAACTAATATCCAAACAGAAGTAGTAGACTGGACCGTCATCATTTATTGTGTTGAAGGAGCTATAGTAGAAATATATGATACTTTGCAGTCAAAATTTATCTATTTTTGTCATCGAGAGGGATTCAATTGTTCTCGAACCAGGACCTAGGCGAGCGATAAATTGTAATGTAGCTGGTGCCTTGGAACGTTACCCTGTATGGGATATAAACTCTGTCAATACTTTAGAGACCTCTCAATTACGAATCAAATCCGAACCACCTACCAAACACCCGGAAGCCATGAAAGATCGAAAAAAAGTGTTTATCCATAATATACTTTTATCCATTTACGCCACCGTTACATGGTGGAAACACCGCTAGTCAGGACCAAGCGTTTCGGTTCATGTTTTCTGGTGACTCTGTTTTTCTGACAAACATAATCTAGGAGTCTTCAAGTCACGACTGAATAGGTATCTTCTAGGTAAGCGACCTTCATCCACCGCGTCATGACTTAACATCAGGTGAGATAGCGGTCAAACGCGGTCTAACCTAGACGAACAAAAGAAAACCACTGGTAACGGATCTCAATTTTACACGCACGAATCCACGTGGAAAACCTTACTATAATTTGTACTACCGTCTTACATGTAACTATACAGTGTCAAACTTAACTTCCTCTCTAGATTATCTAAAAACGTCTGCGCAAGAACTGTTTTTGAATTAAAATCTTCTCATGCACGGCCATCAGTTGATAAATATGAGAGGTCACAAAGTTCGTTTTTGTTCACAGTATTATCTCTTACCGTGACAATACAATGTTGATGATATTTTTGTTCTCTTGTGTATAAATTGTCGGAATTGGAATTATATTAGCATTTTTTATATAAATGCCAAGATTATGGCGCGTGCTAAAATATGTTTTTGTAGTGACACTTCTTTAGAATCCTGATTTGAAACTCGATGAAACAAAAAGTGACACTAAAAGGAGATAAACACATAAATCTATAGAACTAAGCCTGTGAGGGAATGAGATAAAATACATTTATATTTAATCATTTAAACACAGCTCATGCAGAGATGGAAATGTTTTCGAAGTTTTTCGTTAATACTTCAACTTTCGTGTTTTAACGCTTAAATATTATGTTAAAACGTTATAATATATGAAATGTGACGTCACGTAATGTAGAAATACTCTCACCCCTTATCACACTTTTATTCACTTCTATTGCGTGTGAACTGCGCGCGCGCACGCACGCACACACACACACACACACACACACACACACACATACACACACATACACACACAAACACACACACACACACATTTTTTTTAAATTAGCACATTCATATCGATGCCTTTTTCAAATAAAAGACGGTGTACCGCGATAATTAAAAGTCAATATCTTATGCTAATATATTAAGCTAAAGACTTTGTATGTTTGAACTTGCTAATCTCAGGAACCACTGATCTGACTTGAAATTTTTTTTCAGTGTTAGATAGCCCATTTATCGAGAAAGGCTATAGGCTATCATCTAAGAATAATAGGGGCGGAGCACCAGTGAAGAATGTTTCAAAATCGGGAGGGTTTTTTTAACTATTTTTTTAAACTATTTCACGCGGATAAAGTCGCGGGCAGAAGCTAGTCAATTATACTTCTGATGGGCGTATTCGAGTTACTCTAACCATATATCCATAATATAATGGGTATTTAATTTTTCAAAGAATTTGGAGCGAGCGAGCAGTACAATACAAAATAATTTAAAAGCTCCGTTTCCTGTCATCGCTGAATATTGATACGTGATCTTTTTTCATAGGTGCTATACTATGTAATTATGCATGGCCGTTGAATACCCTTAAGGCCGGACTGGGTATATGAAGGAATTGAAGTACCTTCCAATTATTTTTATTTATACACCATCTAGATGCATCATAAGACCTGTCCTTTTCTATGGTAGTGTAATGTAGCCTTCACTTGAGCCCCACAAGCAAGAGTGTGTCACAGAAATGAATATGCTGCGATAGATGTGTGGAGTCACGCGGAAAGACTGCGCCAGGAACACACGCATCCGCGGCAGTCTTCTGTCCGGGACATGGTAGACAATCTGCAGGAGAGTGGGTTACGTTGGTACGAACACGTTTTGCAAGAGCGGCTTATTTTCTAGTGCCCAAATGTCTGGCCAAGCTACCTCCGCATAGAATATGGGATGCCGAAGACTGCGCCAAGGGGAGAAGTAAAAATAGAAAAGCGGACCATGGTCTTCGAAACGAACGCTTGGAACGCAACCGGGACTTAACGCTTCGGTGATGATGACATCGCTGTGAGGCAACGGTTCTACATGAAACCTTCATATATCACTATTCATCCTTTTACCTTATCACCTTCAAAAAGTGTTCTCCAGTGGAACTTATCTTGAATAAAAACTTTTGAATTTGAATTTGAATCTGGTATCTGTAAAATTGACATTAACTGTATATAGGGTTAAGTCCAAACCAGAGTAGTAAGACGAATCAATTGGTAATATATTGGAACCAGCTAAGGGATCTTTATTCATTGGTCAGCAGATCCCGGGTGCGGAATACGGAAGCTCTGAATGGACTTTATGTCACAAAGTTTATCAAGAACCCTATATTCCGATTTTTAATTAGCTGGACTAAAATGATAACTGTCGTCGACCTTTTTTTGATTGAGAAGTGACTTTTGCCACTTGAATCAACAATTCACAGTAATGAATTGCTCCAAGCTTGCAACATAAAAAAGGTCAATCGTAGCTGTCATTTTAGTCCAGGTAATTTAAAATCAGAGTATACATGAACCTACCTTATAATTTACTAGCTTTAGCCCGAGGCTAAATTCTATCCGTGCAGGAACGGAGAAAGAATACAATGTCCTGCGGCCGAGCGGCCTTTCGTAAGAGGCGACAAAACAACCCGCAGCCAGGTGGTAGGGCATTTACCCGACTGGATGTCTACCACCTCTGGTCTAGAGTATGCCGTCATAACAACCTTGTGTTTGGGCATTAGTGATCCGGTCCCAGTCTCCTTTAAGACAGCAGCAGCGCCTTTGTAGCAACTTTTGGTGTTACAAATGTCAACTTGACAACGCGTATGCCAAATTTCTCGACGTTCTTTTGCGTAATTAAAGCTTAAAACGTCAGAAACAAACTTATATTCGTATATTTATTATTAGTTAAGGTTTTCTTAAAATTGTTAAAACACTTGTACCTGAAGTGATTATTATATGGTAAATTCCCTGAACCTTTTGCCTCGTATAATTTATTGCTATGTAAATATACTTAAGTGTCAAGGCGATATAAAACGACTCTGTACATATTACTACATAAGTAAATTGTTAACCGTAAATAGTATTATAAGCGTTTTCCTGTTAAATTTAATAGTATTCTGTTTTTTGTTAAACAACACATTGTATATATATGAGGCAGTGCCAGAACGATTTATTAATTGATTACTATTTAAACGATGGCACAAGTCACTTGTGACACTCGTCATTGCTGACTAAAACGTCGCAGCGTCAAATACACTAAATCTGATAATGCATGGTTTACATAAAGAGATTTGATCAAATCGCTTACTTTATTTAGGGAAATCACCCCACAGAGTTGTGATACAATATTATTTCATCATTTTACTAAAAAAGTTCAGGGATTTAATCAAATCCCTAACTTTTTTTCAAGGAAATTGCCCACAAAGTTGTGATTGTTGTGAATTGATCAACTGTCTTCGGGATTTGATAAAATCCCAGTTTTCGTCATTTCCCTACGACGTCTAATTTTATCCCCAAGTAAACCTAGTTGCGCTTCTGTAATGGGTAATATACAACGGGCCATTGACATGGAAACTTGAAGCGTTCATGGATATTGAATGCTTCAAGTTTAAGTTTATATTAATCACTTTCATTGATTCGTCGAAATTGAATGACAGAAATGAACCGTCTTATATCGGCTTAACTTAACCAGCTGTGAAAGAATATTTTCTTTATTCCAACCTGCATTTTTCTGTTTCTTGTGCTTTATAATTTAATCTTTGGTACTTATACGTTTTTTTCTTATAATTATTTGTTTTTTTAATGTTTAGTACGGGGCGCATCCCATACGTGATTTAGGAGGTGGGCACTGAAAATCAGCGCTGTGTCGGACTACGTTTCGGCACAGCAAAATGCTGAGTGCCAACCTCATTTCCAAATTACGGCATACAATTTCTATATAATTTTATCTCTACTTTATTATGTCACTACTAGTTTGTGTTGTGTGTCGCTATTAGAAATAAATATTTTTCTTTCTTTCTTTCTAAGACTAAGATGTTATTCTATCTTTGTTTTATTGCATAAAAGAAAAGAAAGAAAAAATATTTTTAATTTCTACAGCGACGCAAAAAATTTGTTTCTTTATGGTGTGGTGGTATGCGGTAAAAAACACGGCTTGCTTCAAAGATAATTATTTCGGTTTAAAGTGTAGGCAAAACCAGTTTCAAGTATAATAAAATTTACATAATGACGACTCGTAATATACATTTCAAGGAACCTTGAGGAATATCAATAAATTTTAATAATTAATTAAACTAAGATGCTTTTTTTCTTATGTTTTATGCACTTCCTTACAAAAGCTGAGCCATTAAAGAATACTGAGATATAAACAATACTCGTATAACTAGTCTGGCCATAAATACTGATACATAAAAACTTTTCTTTTTTTCAACTCTTTAATTATTTTTAATTTGGAACACGTATATTATTTTAAAAATTACTTTCGATTTTGCGCCAATTCACATATTTTTTCGTGTTCATTATCAAATTACAACATAGAATAGTGTTAAACAAAATAGGATTGCAGTGATCGCCTTGCACAAAGTGGGTATGGACCCGCCGGTCATATTCCAGACATTTCAAAAGCCTGGTATCAGCCGTATGTTCATATATCGTACTATCAACAGATACAACAACACTTCGTCTGTCGAAGACCAGAAAAGATCGAGGCGGCCGCGTGCTGTTAGAACTACAAAGGCTGTTAATGCTGTTAAAGCCAGAATTCGTCGAAACCCCATTAGGAAACAAAAAATCTTATCGCGAGAAATGAAGATTCCCGCTAGGACTCTATCGCGTAGTATAAAAAGAAGACCTGATGCTCGGTGCTTATCGTCGATATACAGGACATGCCCTAAATCTATCTTTACAATTGAAGAGAGTGGATCGATCAAAACGTCTTCTGTCGCGATACGCAGGTGAAAGGCACAGAAATATCCTCTTTACCGATGAAAAAAATTTCACGATTGAAGAACACTACAATAATCAAAATGATAAAGTGTACGCTCAAAGTTCTAAAGAAGCTGCTCAAGTGGTCGGAAAGGTACAACATGGTCAGCATCCTGCGTCAGTGATGATTTGGTGGCACGTGTCTTATCAAGGAGTCACAAAACTACATTTTTGTGAAAAAGGAGTGAAAACTTCAGGCAAAGTGTACCAAGATACAGTCTGGGATCATGTTGTGAAACTTCTCAGCAATACACTTTTTAAAAATATACCGTGGTCTTTCCAGCAGGACTCTGCACCTGGTCACAGGGCACGAACTACCCAAGCCTGGCTTGAAACCAACGTTGCGGACTTTATAAGAGCTGAAGACTGGCTCTCATCTAGCCCAGATCTCAACCCTTTAGACTTCAAATTATGGTCAGTTTTAGAGGACATGGCCTACTCTAAACGAAACGGCGACATTGAGTCTCTTAAAAATCTTTGGAGCGAGCAGTGGCGAAATTTCCCTTGGAAACCGTAAATGCATAGATTCGTGGCCAAACAGATTATAGGCCTGTATAAAAGCCAAAGGTGGCCATTTTGAATAGAATATTTTTTTATTTTTGCTGAAACTTTAATAAATATGTAGGTATAAATTTTAATAATATTACATTACTTCATTTAAAAAAAATGCATTTTCATTTGTAACAGAACTTATGGCTGGTCTAGGTATAACTAAAGTTCTTTTTTTATTGCATGAGTTCAGCAGACAGGCAGACGACCCACCGGATGGAAAGCGGTTACAATCTTGCCTAGATAATAGTTGGTGAAAAAAAAGTTATAAATAGAATATGGGTGGTCCCAAATTACTATCTGTTGTAAACGTTCCTAAAATGGTGACCGTTTTAGGAACCGAGCGTATCGACGCTTGATGGCAATGCTTATACGTTGCCCTAAGCCCTAAATAAAGGCTAACCTGTTGGTCATGTAAGTTTTTTACCAACATTGATGCTGTCTCATTCAATGTTAAGTCGAGTTATCACTCGAGTTGTCATATCATTAGAGATACCACCCTAACGTAGCGAATTCCATATGACACCAACGCGCTTCACCCGTTCATAGTCCTCAATCGGATTTCCCTTCTCATAAAAGGCAAGGGTGCTTTCGAATGCAGAAACAACGGCCAGGTAAAACAAAACTCATAACTCAATTTATACATTCGTATTGTCGTCAAGCAGTTCCAGTGTATGCCTTCCTAGTCCAGGACCAGTCCCGTCCAGCACGTCCTTAATCATAATTAGGTTGTATTGTGATAAACCTAACAATACTTTAATAATACACACATTTCCTATTTGATTTGGAGGAGTTCAAATTATATCTGTCTTTGGAGTCCAAAGTAAAATACAAATTAGGGATCACTGTGAAGCCATATTGAATATTTAAAAAAATATCTATTTTAAACCTAACCTTTTCACAAATATCCATCCTATTATAACTAAAATCGCGAAACTCAAAAAATAAAGTTTAAATTAAATAAATATAAAGTTTAAATTAAATAAATACAATATGCGGCAACGTTACTAGGAGCGCAAAATACTGCCGGTGTACACGACAAATCATAAGTCACACACGCAATAATAATTATGTAACGCAACGCAAAAATACAAAAATAACCTGTTTGGTAGTGAAGGTGAAGGGTGGTTGGTTAGTGCGAGCGATAATATTGAAATTAAGCTATTAGGAAGTTGCATTTTATGATCATGACTTTTGCAGAACCGGTTTAATGCTTTGTGCTTTGGAGGTATTATTTCGCCAAGTGGTGTGCTAGTTAATTTTTTAAATAGATTTGTTCACTTGTCGTTTATAATTTTGTAACAATAGTTGCCGGTACGAGAGGGTGGGTCATGCTAGCCACGGAGGAGGCGAAGCGGGAGCGTGAGCACACCAGTCTTTTGGTAAAAGAAAAATATTAATAATAATAATTCCAAAAAAAAAAACAATAATATTTTGTTTGCTCACTTTTGATGAAGAGGCTACGAAACTACTGAACCGATTTGAAAAATTCTTTCAATGTTGGCAAGCTACACTATTCCCTGGTGGCATAGGCTATATTATATTTACAAAAAAAATAGGGATTCTAACTAAAACTCCGATAATGTAACCCAAGGTGATTTTTTTCCTAAAATCGCATGCGCTGCGGAAACTATTGATAATAGAATAAAATTAGATTATCCGCCGCTAGAAAAGGCTCTTTATTTGTATCTTGGTATTCATCCTTATCAAAACAAATTACTTCATATTCAAGAGTGCTTCAATACCTTTATATAACTTTTTGAATTATTCAATTCGGACATCCCATTCAAAAGATATCACGAGTTTAAAAATGTAAGAATTAGAATACGCGGCCGTGACGCTTTTTCGTGAGCGTAAAATCGTAAGACCCCGTCTATATAGAAGTTTCAAAAATGTAATATAAATAAATTTTCACATACATTAATACGTGAAGCAAAATCACAGCAAAATCTTAGTACCCCTTAGTATGAAAAAAGTAAGAAAATTGCGCGGACGGAGGAGTATGAAATTTCGCACACTTATAGTTTATATAGAGAAGGAGTGCACAATGCTAATATTTTGAAGTGATAACTTGTTATGGGAGGTTAAACCGCTTCGTTACGTAACGCGTTACGGCGCCAGTCTGTCTGGCTTCCCTTCCTCTCACGCATACGGCAGCGGTAGCCGTATTTCGGTAATTAGATTAAATAATGATACTAATAATGTACATACACAAAATTCTAATGTGACCAAGAATAAAATATATTGTATAATCAATAAAAGATTTTATTAATAAATAACCTTTCCTTTTCCTTACAAAAATTGAAGTAATAAGCTTTTCTCAAATTAAACAATTTCAATATTAAAAAGTTCAACTTAGAATAGTCAAATTTATCACTTCTGTCGGGTACGCGAGACGCACTTTTTTTTAAAATTATACATAATAATACATTAACGAAAAAAAATTACACACACTACCATGTATTTGACATACACACGCTTATATACTCTTTTGTTTATTGTTAAAGTCAAATTAACAGTGTAGCCTTGGCGATATCTGTGATTATAGAAGTATAGTCTTTGACATCAATTATTATGGTCGAATTTCGACCACAGGCGGCCACTACTTAATGTTAACATATTTAGTCACGTTATACCCTTAAAAGGTTGACATGTGTATAATACGTTGTTTATATTCAGACGAATCTAATCGTGACTTATTAGACTGCGTACATGGGCATGTCAAGACCAATAAGGCTTTAGACCTTCGCCAGGTAGTTTTAATGTCTAGTGGAAAAATACATTAAGGTCAGATAATACTGAAATTTTAAATGCTAAAAATTGTCTGGAATCGTCAAAATGGTTGCTAAAAGTTTCTTACTGGCATAAAGAATTGAGTAGATGTACTTATTAATAACAGCCCATAAATGTCCCACTGCTGAGCTTGAACCGGACAGGTATACCCGCCACGCTTGTGCGTGACTTGGCAGGTTTGACACATCAGTCATCCCGATGTAGAGGTTTCATCAAAATGTTTTACATCACCGTTGTTAGCACGTGGTAATTGTACCAGTATGCCCATTAGGTCAGAAAACTGCCTAAGTGGTGCATGCGTTCCGGGCAGGATTCGAACCTTTCGAAATTGAGTTTGGCACGTGTGCGCTAGCCATTACGCTACCACGACTCTAGATGTCCCATAATATGAGGAAATTTATTTACATGACAGTAATTGTGTATGCACTTAACAATTTACCTTGCAATTACAAATTATAATTTAGAATAATTACGAATAAATAATCTATTGTAACTGATTACTGTTATTATTTTGGCTACTATGAATTTCCTACTTATTTATATTGTTACGAGTTATAGGACTTGAATTAAAATGCCGTTGGAATTACTTTGGAATTTATTAGAACTATACAAACACGCATAACACAGGTACAAATATAACTGGACACAACCAGTAAACCAGCAAACGTGATGCACGACTCGACACGCGCAAAGTCCGTCACTATATGGCTTATCGAATGTACTCACGTCTTGCTTGTACCGTAATCGTCGCTTGACTGCCCTCTCTACATTGGGGCATTGATTTATAATGCACCGATGCCATATAGTCTACCTGGCAAGCGTCGACGCTATTTCCCAGAAAACGTAATCCGCACACCTGCGGTCATAAACGAGTACAATAAGTGCTTGGCCAGACTAAACAGGCGGGCGCGGTGGCGGCGCGGGTGCGGGAACGCGCGCGGCGCACTTGTCCGTAGTGACGCGCGCGGCTCGGCAGAGTGGTGTCGTGTCCAGTGTTTGCCAAATACAATATCGATGAAGAGGACTTATTGTTATTAGAAAATTCTTCCTTAAAATGGCAAGTGCTACAAGTGAAAAATGGGATAAATGAAATTATCTTGACTGTGCTATAGCTTGAATTGCCCGCGCGCTCAACGCGCTATACCGCCCGTGTCGCTCGCCGCGCCCGTGCGCCCAATACGGACACTCAAATAAGGATTCATATGTTTAAGTATGCCGCGCCGCGACCGCCCCACGCCCGCGTGTGCAGTCTGGCCAAGCACTAACAATAGGATGTTTTTATAATTACAAATTTTAAACACAAAGTAAACAAATGAAGTCCAAATGCGGGAAAGGTGTGCATTCACTTTTGTCGGCGTGTAACAATATTAAAAGTAAAATTAACATTTATATACCAACTGGGTAGTGACATGCTGTTCATTAAGTGTGAGATTACTTAGGTCTAAGTTGTTTGATCTTCTATCTTGTCTAAGAAGATTGCTTAGACATGTATAACTGTTTATTGGTTTAAGTATTTTGGTAAGCTTGTACACCGAATAGTTATGCAGAGTACAAATGTTTAGCCATACTACCTCCACCAGATCCCAGTAAAAGGCATAGTGATTAGATCCTTTTTATTGCTTATTGTTAATCGCAACCACTGTCTTTGCCAACATTGCAATTTTCTTTTTTCACGTTTCTTTACTTCATAAACGTAAAATCTATTAAAATGTTGGCAGTATTGTTTCTTGTTCTTGCTTTAAGGCAGTGCCGTAAATAGCCTTTTATGCACCCTATGCGAGCTTCTATAACTGCGCCCTTGTTTTTATTAGATATTATAGGTACCGTGCAGGATTTATCTGTGCAGGAACGGAGAAATACAAAAATACAATTTTCTGTGGCCGTGGAGCCTGTCGTAGGAGGCGACAAAACAACTCACAGCCAGGTGGGACGGCATTTGCCCGACTGGATGGCTACCACCCCTGGTCTAAAGTATGTCGCCATAACAACCTTGAGTTGTGTTCCGGCATTAGTGGCCAGTTTCCAGTCAAATGCCATAGGCGATGGTAACCGCTTACGATCAAGTGGGCCATCTGCCTGTCTGCTGAACTCCTGCAATTAAAAAAAACCCTTACTATATCAATGCTTGCAATGCTAGCCCTACTTTATTTCATTCAGGGTGATAAAATAAATCTCAAGGACCTTGGTATTAGTGGACCAATTATCTAATATTTTGGAAGAGAATAAGAACTAGAAAAAAAAGAGCGTGATGTTTTGTCCAATTAAACAGACGTCTTTGATGATACACCCATGTAGGTACGCATGTGTTACAATCGAGCACTAGGGGCGCAGCAGGGACTTATCAGGAGCAAACCGGAACAATAATAGCCCTGCCTGGTCTGGCCACTTGCGCCCCCCAGAGTCTACAGCCTGTGCTTAGCCACCGGTGGCACCGCCCTTTTTAAGGCACTGCTTTAAGGTGACAAACATGTTTCGTGACTTCACATACATACATACATAAAAGTGTATATATATGGCTAATTATCTTGTGTAAAACGACTACAAATCATACTTTGTTGTTTATTACTTTGTTTAAAATATTTAACGCTACTGTAATGACCTCAATAGTCACGGACCGTTTTGATAACCAACAATTATTTTTTAATACATCTATATTATTTCCGCAATATAGTATTGTTACAACTCAGGTCTAGACAAAAACAAAATCCACCTGCATATCTGAAAAAAAAATACATTTCATTACCTGTCGGCATTTGAACTAATTGTAATTCTTTTATGATCGTCTTCTTTTGTTTACTTATTTATTGGCATTCATTTTTAGAGGACAGCCCATTGTTTTACCATACTCATTTATGGCCGCTTGCGGCGAACTCATAAGTTAGGTGTTTCGGGTTATGTTGACTACGACACGGGCACATTGCATTTGTGCATTATAAAACGATGACCTGATTGAGGGAGGGGTCAATCGAGAATCACGATCAAGGCGTGACGTGTGTACAATCGAAGATCTATTAGTGGAGGACTGCGCGCTTTTTATGGAATTATGACCTTCTGCATTACGTTTGGATTTCTTGTGTTCGGTTATATTTGTACCTGTGTTATACGTGTTTATATAGTTCTAATAAACCCTATAATAATTCCAACGGCATTTTAATTCGAGTCTCGCAACTCGTAACAGTATTAATTTATTTATCTTCAATTCTCTCTCTTTCCTTTCACCATATCCCAGTTAATTGGGGTCGGCACAATATGTCTTTTGCTTCCACACTCCTCTATTCTGACACATCTTCTGTCACACCACATATCATCATATCATCCTTCACACAATCCATCCATCTCTTTTTGGTCTAACTTTACTATTGTACCATGTATCTTCAATTGTATATTAATATTTATTTCAAACTATCTCTTAGGTGTTCATTGTTGCGTTTAAAATAAAAACAGAATTAATTAATCCCTTACTTAATGTCATTGTTATATATAAAATAACGATATTTTAAAAATATAATATTTAATAAAAATCTTACAATAGAATAGATAATACTTTATTACTCACCAAACATACAATTTCAAAACTGCACAATTACAATAGTGTTATAGTAGAAACAATAGGCGCCCTTATCGCTTAAAACAATCTCTTCCAAGCAACCTAAATTAAGGAATAATTTAACCTAATCTGGCGATGTAGGCGGTGCAGATTATTTGGTAGAAATTATTTACAGAAGACATGTCAGAAAATCTTATGGCCATGGGAAGGCCACAACGTAGAGGCCCTTTGACAAGTTTAATGTAAATGTGGCGTGATACTGACCGGCGATCATCCCTGTCTACACCATATAGTAATGCACCCAAGGACAAGCCCCGGCCAGTGTAGGACTATTGTGGGAAATGAGGACAAAAAGTACCGGGCAATAACCCCAATAGGGGTGAACTGCTAGTGGTACTAGAGGTCTGGGAATATGGGGACTATGGCGTCTGCCCGTCGCAATGTTCAGGGAACATGGAAAAATGGGCAGACCTATTTATTACCATTCACCTATTTATTATTATTATGATCATTTTTATTCTATGCCAACTCGCTCTTAGACTATAGGACTTATGTTTTTTATATTGCATGAGTTCAGCAGACAGGCCCACTTGATGGAAAGCGGTTACTATCGGTTATGTATATTTGCAACCGCAAAGGTACTACAATTGCGCTGCTGCTCTCTTAAGGGGGACCGGAAGCTGGTCACTTATGCCGAACACTAATTATGGCGGCATACCCTAGACCAGGGGTGGTAGCCATCCAGTCGGACAAATACCCTACTACCAGACTGTGGGTCGTTTTATTATCGCCTCTTACGACAGGCCGCCTGGCCGCAGGAAATTGTATTCTTTCTCTGTTCCTGCACCGATAAAAAATATTATTATGTTAGAATTTATTAATTTAAAACAAAAGAAACCCTTTTGTAGAGAATTTGATTTCCTATAAGCATATTTTCATGATTTTTTATCAAAATTTAAATAATGTAACAAATATTCCAAAAAACTATAATTTTATCGAAAAATGAACTTAAATTGGCCGCCGGCACGTGTTATTTTTGTTAAAAATCAAAAAGCAAAATTTTTCCCGTAGTTTTTCGTCAAAAGGAAGGATTTTTTGGGCGTCTGAAAGAATAAAATTTTTAATGACCACTCTAATGTATATACTAAATATATGTATATTTTTTATAACAAAATGTGCACGTTTTAATTTGCATGTATAAATATTAAAATAATTCACATTAAATTATATAATACAAATATTTAGACTTAAGTTTAACTAGTTTTTTTATACTTGGAATTAATTTGTAGTGCATGAATATAAACAGACCTTATTATTATAAAAAAGAGCTCAACCGGTGTTTCGGTAGTACATGAATATGAATAGACCTTATTGTAGATTTTACATTCATGCCTATTGTCTGGGTTCCTTCGAGCTATGTGGTCAATACACTTCAGTATTACGCATTACCATAGTACAAAACAACTAGGAACAATTAGTCCAGTAAACAATTTAAAACCCCTAAATTCTACGTGGCCATATAGCGCTATCAGTTATATAATTTTGTCTTTCGATTTTTGAGGTTTTATTATAAAAAAAATATTTTCAAACTATATCAGACGAAAATTGAAAGTTGATGTAAAATAGCGATGAATAGATTGGTTACGCATGATAATTTGCGGGATGTGTATTCCAGAGTATGGAAGGAAAATACATAAAAATAGTAAAAAGATAGGTTTCTTAAGTACTATTGTATCTAAGTTTAGGAGAATCGGTATTATAGACAACAAAAAGGGATATAATAACATTTAAAAACATGAGCATGCAATAAATGACACCGTGGGAACCTTACCCACTGACATAGATGACCTAGACTCAGTATTCTAATTATAGTCTAAGGGATATAGGTAGAATATAATATGACTATAGCTGAACCGTTCGAAGCAGCCCCATTTGAAGTTTCATATGAGTACTGACAAACTAACTAACGTAAGAGTATGAAAATAATTTATATTTTATTAAAACACCACAATAAGCTTATTTCTTTAGAAATGTAACACATGACAACCTTATTTATGTCAACACTTTTTTTCTTAAATATTTATGACATTACCTAGAGATTCATGTATAATCTGTATAAAGTTGAAACATAAATCGTAATTCTGGCTTAAAGGCCTAGTTGCCAAGACATAAATATATTAATAAATACAAAATAAATCGTCATTGGTTTTTTGGCGGGTATAAAATTACTCTAAAATTTCATTACTTGTAGGATATTGTTAGTTTTTGAGTAGTAATTATGTGTTTTGTTAGAAATGTGAACTGTATAGTCAAATGTGGCCTTTTGAGTTGTCACAAGAACTCCGTTGAATTGCACCAGCTGATAGATGACCTGCAGTTCAGCTGTGCTACACATAGACAAGAAAATGAAAAAACTATATTGTAAACTAAGATCTGGCTTAACGGCCTAGCTGCCAAGCCATAAACCTATATAAATAAAATAACAAAGCAACGAAACGTAAGATATATTTTTAAATAATAAATCGTTTTATTTTAATTGATTCAGTAATCGGTGCCTTCTTATATCGATTTCTATTTTTTTTTAATTCATTATCAATGGTTCAATTAACTACTAAAATCAGTTTGACAGATGCCAAACGCGGATTTATAGAACGGCACAGCTATAAGTTAAGTATTCTTTATTGTACTAGCATAATTTATGTAGAAGTATATTTTGATATAAATAAATTTATTCCTTACTTCTCAATACTATTTGTATAAGTATTTATTTATGTAATCTATGATAATACACGCAACTAAAGATTATTTTTATTATTTTATTGTATTTTAAAGTTTGTAATATTAATGTTTTATAAAAATAGTTTTATTAGCCTAATGCCTTGAATAAACAAGTCACGATTTTATTTAAAACTTATTTAAAACAACAGGAAAAGAGACATACCTCAATGCAAAATCCAATAAAAATCAATTTAATAACACACTTTGTTCTTTGTGTACAAATACGACACGACCAGTCAATGTTTTGAATAAATGATTAATAATGAATCAACAAGATAACATATATTCCATTATAATATATAATATTCCATTATTACCACAAGCACCAATGTTTAATTATCATATGACAACCAAAACTATGTCATTTGATTACCACTCTAATTACGTAAGTAATTAGTTATTTAATTGATTAAAGTTTCATATGATATAATTCCAAAAAATGGAAAAATCTGTAAATGAAAGGTCCTCGTTTCCTTTTTAATAAACACTGACTTATCTTTGTATTATAAAAACACTAAGTGAGTATACCAAAGCAGCAAAAGTATACAAGGAGTTACTAGTTGCTCACTTTGTTTTTGATTCACTGACTAGTATTATGTGGCGCAAGGATCTGGACCGCGGCGTGCGATCAACTGTTATCAATACTCAACACGCGTGGTCTTTAAAAACGGATAATGCAGACGACAATACGTTTAGATGAACAATAAACGGCAACTATAAGAAAGACATATTATATACATGTTTAATGTCCATTAGTTATACTGATTATGGATTATCCACCAAGTTCTGGTAAAAAGGGTACAACCAAAAATTATATTTATGAAACACAACATATATATATATATATATATATATATATATATATATATATATATATATATGTCGGAGGGAAGCTTTAATTGGACGTATCGTTGACTGGATGTATAACGCACAATATCATTTGTTTACATTTTAATTACTTCTAAAATTCTTAATGTAATTTAATTTGATTTGTTGAATGTTTCTATAACTTAAAGATCGTTCTAACCTAATAAAAGTTATGAATATTGTAATTTAATAAACGACCAATCAGAGCAGAGCATATGGCGGAGCGGGGTCAGCGCCCTCTATACTTTGAGTAATATCTACTTGGGTAGACTGAGGAGTTTTTGTGACACATTTGGTTGGTGGCAACAGGTCGAGTTGGACCTTTGAGAGTTTTAAAGAAAGTATTGAAGTTGAAAGTATGAGCGGGGGTGCCCTGAACCCGCTGCTCGGTCTAAACTATGTCATAATGTTGATCAAATCTAAATTAAATTGCATAAACCGTGGCTATTGTGTTTTATGCTCGCATTTTATCCTGATGACGCCCACTAAACCTGCAATAACTAAATATGTCGTGAGAACGAGGCCGTTCTGCGACATCAGAAGTGGGATCTCAGCCTGTGCCCACAATGAAAGCAATGACTGCGAAACCTTGCCAGTATAAGAAGGCGTGCTGATGGATTGAAGGATGCCCACAGTGGAAGCAAAAGCATTTGAGGACGATTGACATGTCGGGGCCCTCGGCGGAAATAGCGGCGACGTAGTGGTGACGTCCTGAATGTGCCTGTGGAGCGGCGGTGTGTCGGCCTATGCATGGTTTGGTCACCGTTGGGCCTACTATGTGCTGGCATGGTTCAAATTCACGTTAGTACAGCGAGTGGAAGTGCAATTTTATGGATCGTGCAGGGTAAGATAAAAATAACGTGCCTATTCTACCTGGCACAGGAGGTATGGTAATTTTTAATTTTTATTTTAGTGCGAATTCTGGAAACGAAGAAAGCGAGACTAAAAAAAAAAATATAGTTCATCGTTTGTGGTAGACAATTTTACTACCCTCATATTTAAGTGATATTTTTCGTGTACGAAGAATTACGATATGGTTGCCAAAAAATGGAAAACGAACAAATTACGTAGGTAGTTTACTTTTTCATCATTATTTTTGGGAGTTGGTTACTTACAAGAAATTTGTGTTCGTTATAAACGATGTGCGTGTATTCATTGTCTTTTCAAGTCTACCTTCCAAGAGTTTTTATAATGTGAAAAGCGGGTCTAGTTTTTTAAATTATTTTACTTGGATTATGTATGGTAGAAAGTTGCCTTTGACATATTATTCCTATGCAACGTTTTTCTTGGTTTTCTGATTAAGATAAGAAAACTTCTGTATGTTATAAACGATGTGCATGAAATTCATTGTCTTTTCAAGTTTACCTTCCAATAGTTTTTATGTGAAAATCGGATCTAGTTTTTGAGTTATTTTAGATTATGTATGGGGGACAGTTTATTTTGACACATTATTCCTATGCAATGTATTCCGCTGGTTTTATGATTAAGATTTTCTTTCCTGTAAAAGTAAGTTTGCAGGCGTTATATGAAAGACATTTTAGATTCAGATGATAATAATTTTACCGTGAAGAAAGTGTGGCTATGAAGAAGTTTGAAAGCCACTATAAGGTACTCAGGGGGTATTTACGTTAGTAGACACTTTGGTAAGTTGATTTTTTATTTAAGATTATTTTTGTGATAGTTTCAAATTCGAATTAGGGTGAATACCCTAGTTATAGAACGCATTGTAAATTGGAAAATTATTTTGAGTTTGTTTGTTCCTCTATTATTATGAGTTTTCATAAGTTGTCGACCCTGGAGCCCGTAGAGTGATAACCTTGGTTACTCTGATTGTATATTCTGGTCAAAATAGTGTCATCCGAGCCACGCCCAGCGGGGGTTGGTTAAGAGAACACACTCGTTTAGTCTAGATGTGTTCGTTGATTGACTGATTGAGAAGTGTTGTTAGCGGGTTGGATGACTGATGCGTTCACACGGTTTTTGTTTGAAGTTAAAATAATGGAATTTCAATCATTATTAAACGTGGTAAATGCAGTTGACTATTATAACGTGTAGTTTTTAAATTCAGAGGTACGTACATATAGAGTGAGCGATTTTAGTCTGATAGTTAAAATGCTAAATGTTTTTTTAATGGCCGTACTTCTTGAGTCTCTGGATCTTGTTTTAACTGCTAATTATTGTTGGAGTTTTTGTAGCCCTGAACAATAGTTCTAGTATTGATAGTTATTTTTCAAGTTTTTGGTACTTAAATGAGTTGGTACATAGAGATTATGAATTAATGGTTGATGGTTGATGATGGTTGTTCTTGAAATAATAGTTGTTGAAAATTTTGAAAGTTTATTGTGAGTTTGATGTTAAAATAGTCATTGGTGGCCAGTGAAATAGAGGCGAGGTGGCCAGTGAAATAGAGGCGAGGTGGCCAGTGAAATAGAGGCGAGGTGGCCAGTGAAATAGGTGCGAGGTGGTCATTACAAAGTGAAATCAGTGGAATAAAAGGCGAGGTAGCGATTGAAAAGTAGTATCGATAGAATGAGAAGCTGGGTATTATTTGGAGATATTTTTGTGTTTGATGTTTTGATTTGTGTTTTGACATTTGACCCAAAATGCGTAGCTCGATGGGCGATGAGGTGGCAGTTTCGATACTACTGACTTGATTTGGTGTGTGGTCTGGAGTCTGTTAGGACTCGGATCTCAGAAAAAATCCAGAATGAAGTTGTTGCGCAGAAGATAAAATGTACACGATGTCCTTGGTCAGGAGTGGCCGAACTATAATATCTCTTTCTTTTTGCAGATAATCCATAATGGGTGGCCTATTACACGAGGGCGTGTAATAAATACATATATATGCGACATATATATATATATATATATATATATATATGCGTGTGCGTGTGCGTGTGCGTGTGCGTGTGCGTGTGCGTGTGTATGTGTATGTGTGTAGAAAAATAATAATTGGCTCAAACAGTTAATTACGAAAAAGAAGGAATACAATTATACAAAAATTACATATAATGTCTATATTTAGAAACTAGGATGATGACGACGACGGCAATTACTCATTTGTTTGAATAATACAATTTGAAATGTTCCATCACGTCAACGCAAGACCTGCGTGATGAAACAGATAAATCACTATTAAATTTTAAAAAAATTACTATTTAATCTTATATATAAAAATGAATCGCAAAATGTGTTGGTAAAGCGCATAACTTGAGAACGACTTTACCGATTTTGATGAAATTTTGTGTCTGTGTTTGAGTGGGTCCCGGAATAGTTTAGATTTGCAATTAGAACCGGTAGGTGGCGCTGAGATCGAGTTCTAGAATACTCCTTATCACCGGGAGCGATTTTGGTGATTTTGTTTTTGTGTGTTTGAGTGGGTTCCCGGATGGTTTAGATTCGCAATTAGAACCGGTAGGTAGCGCTGACATCGGGTTCTAGAATCCTCCTAATCACCTGGACCGATTATGGTGATTTTGTTTTTGTGTCATGAAACAGTCTTTTAGGAATTCAAAAAATATGGCGGTACGAAGTTCGCCAGGTCAGCTAGTAAATAAATAAAAATTATTTGACTTCATCCATTCAAGTATCAACTATGAAATAAAACGGCGATATAGAGCCTCTTAAAACAAATATACAACTATATATTACACAACTTTATGAGACACAAATAATAAACTAATGATATTCTGTGCCGCAGGAAATATGTTAAATATATGATTGTGAAAAGATTAATTAAAATTGATGAAGGGAAAAGTGTTTGTCAGACCGTAGCAGATGAAGATCCATCGTCTATGCCTACCCCAATGAGAAACAAGCGTGACAATATGTATACATGTATGAATGTGAATATAAAATATGATAAAAAATATGAAAGTGAATTTGTATACTTATGTCTTTTGAACAAAGATCATGCACATAATATAATAAGTAATAATTGTAGGTTCCAGAACAAAATCTGTACTTTGATAATAATTAAAAGTAGTGGCACTTGAACTATGAATAATAAACATTCTTTTAACTATGAATCATGTACCAAATCTTTTCTAAATCATTCATACTAAAAACTTTTAAATCTAAGGAAATAATATCCTAGCTTTATAAACTAATTAGTCTTAATTAGGAGATGATAGACCAAGTTGTAATTATTATTTAATTATATTGATAATTTTACATAATTGCATCCTTTTTAAATATTTTTATTCAAACTACTACTATATTTTAAATTTTATAAGGAATTCAATACTATAAAATTTAAAACATAGTTTCTAGAGTAATGAACTGCAAACCAATACTTGAGTACAAATACAATATGTCTGCTCGACCGCGTGGACTGAATTTCCTAGAATCACACCTGGCTAATGACTACCATAAACGAATACAATACACAATGGGCTGTTTTTCCAATCACTAATTTTAAACACAAAGTAAACAAAAGAAGTCCAAATTCCGCAAAGGTAATAAAACGTCTACAGGTATGGAGGTGTGAATTTGTCTTTTGTCGGCGCGCAGGTCGTAACAATATTTGAAAAGTATTTTCAGATCTATAAAGCTAAATAAATAAATAAATAGAATTCGATTCCAATCTTCTAATTAAAAACCCATAAGTCCAAGTGGAATGAAAGAATACGTATCGATGGTTTTGTCACTTAACCAAGAACCTGTAGTACAACAAAGAAGTTGACAACATACCTAATGAATAGTAGACACCGTCATCTAAAGACATTTGCAACACCAAAGATGCTACCAATATGCTGCTGGTCTCGAAAGGATTGGAAACTGGCCAGTGATGCCGGAACACAGGCCAAAGTTGATATGGCGGCATACTCTTGACCAGGGCTGGTGGACATCCAGACGCGCAAATTAGTATTCTTTCTCGATTCCTGCACAGATAAAAAAATATTGAGAAATTATTACGAACTTACAAAGTATCGACAACGTCAATTTCACAAAATTATTTACAATGTAACTACCTATCAATTCCAAATCGAGTATGATTTTAAAATATCTTATTTCGCCTAATTAATGGCTTCTCTATGTCTTGACCTACCATCGGTTGAATTTTAACAATACTTGTTTTTTTGAGGCGGGGGAGATGCATTTCGCACACTACCGGGTCCTTTACTAGAGATTAGATCACGAATGGGCACCAGAGTCAAATCGCCGCCTTGTGTGGTGAGTCGACTACTCGATACTTCACTAAAACCACCCTCGTCCCATGTGCCCCGCGCTTACAGCAGGAAGAGCGTGAGACTTGAATGTAGTTACGCCCACGCTGGTCCTAGCGCATCAGTGCTTGAGAATGCCCCGGGAAAGGCAAACTCACTTCGTCAACAGGGGTGAAGACTTCTGCTCCCTAGATGATAGAGGGCCCCTGTAGCGGCATTACGGGTGGAGATACTTGTATGAGCCTATGTCAAATTTTAACCAATACTAAGAAAAAGAACAGTCAGTAAGATATAGGAACTGGCCATTAAAACTAAACCAAAGAAGTAGTTTAAAGTAAGCGAAATCGAACAGCACACCTAGTACAATAATAACACTTGAACATGGGCTCTTCTAGTCAACTGGCGTGAGAAATAATTATATTAAACAAAAGTTTCAATTGTGCTAAAGTAACTCTGGTCACACTCCAATGTCTGTCTGTTTGTATGTTTTTTTTTTTTATTTGCTCCCTCTTCTGAGGGCAATATACCTAGGGCATTGGTACTTTCTCAGAGTATTTTAGCTTTTAATTTTTCTTTATTAACAAAAGCTAAATTATCACATTTTTCTTATTACTACAATTATTTATATTACAGGTTTTGAAGTGATAACTTCTTATGGGAGAGTAAGCCACTTAGTTACGGAACGCGTTACGGTGCCAGTCTGTCTGCTTTCCCTTTCTCTCACACATACGGCAGCGGTAAGCAGGCTCCTCCTCTCTCACTCTAACCCACAGCGCTAGCCGGGTTAGAGTGTATGTGTATGAATTTCGGTAATTAGATTAAATAATGATACTAATAATGTACATACACAAAATTCTAATGAACATATTCAAGAATTGTAACTAAAAACGAAATATATTTTATAATCAATAAAAGATTTTTAATAAATAACCGTTCCTTACATTATCACATTAATATACATAAAATTTAAGTTATAACGTAAGCTTTTGTCAAGTTAAACAATTTCAATATTAAATAATTCAACTTAGATTAGTTTAAGTTATCACTTCTGTCGGGCGTCCCGAGACGCACACGTTTGTTTTTTTCTTTCCTATTTTCTGTATTTATTTTTATTTACTATGGATCTTGAACAGTCAAGATCCATAGTAAATAAAAATAAACCAACATCTCTTCTCTCTAGTTATCATTCTTACGTCTAAATATCTACTCTAAATATACTTATTTCTACTACTTCTTTATTACATTTTTATTATTACTTTTAAAGTACACTACTATAATTTCTTTATTTACCTTTCATAACACTTTGTTTCTCGTTTGTATTTATTTCTTTCTATATTAGGCCGATATCTCTGTGCATTTTTTCAACTCAATTAAATTAAACTTATTATCGCAGCAACTTATCAATTTAGCTTGATGATATTAGGCAAACATAAAAATTGAAAGTATAGTATCTATAATGCAGTATTTTGTTGACTTTTCGGTATTTATAAGTTGACAATTGCCACCTTAAACTTTAAACTTTTGTGTAAGCCTGGTACGTAAAAACTACTACAACTAAAAGGGTCAAAGTAAACTCCTGTATTTAGTGCAACACCCTATTCGATAAAGAGCAAGGTTCGGGCAACAAGTTTTTCCAGTCCAATTATCTAGTAATTTCTGAGGTCATTTGCAATTACCCTGGCCTTTTTAACTTAGTGTTGAGTAGCAAGTCAGTTAAACAGGTCCTAGACTCTGAAGCGAATCCTGCTTCGAACTTTACTAGGCTATAGTAGGGATGCTACTAGAATGATGATGAGATTATAAAGGCAATACCAACCATTACCATTTAACTCATGCTAGATTATAACGGATTTCTGTATTTGAATATACAGCTTAGTTTGAAGTTTGACACTTCTTCACAGAAATTGTTGCTTACCAAGCTCTACTATGAAATGGTACAATAATAAAGTAGGTACTAGTGGTCCCCCGTGGTCGAAATTCAACCATAATCATTAATTTTAAATATAAGTTTGAACATTATTAAGGTTCTGTTGTCAAAAACTATAATACTTCTATAATCATCAATCATATAGATTTCGCCAAGGCTACACTGTTAATTTGACTTTATCAACAAATAAAAGAGTATACATGCGTCTGTGAGTGTGTGTGTCAAATACATGGTAGTAGTAGTAGTGTGTGTAGTGTTTTTTATTGGTTTAATGTATTTTTTATACATCATTTTAAAAAAATATTCGTTTTCTGCACTCCCTCCTCTCTCTCTATAAACTATAAATGTGCGAAATTTCATACTCCTCCGTCCGCGCAATTTTAGTAAAATAGCGTACGAAGTTTTTGCTGTGTTTTATACTTCACTTATTAATATATAGATGTGTTTTTCGTTCAAAATCAGCCGATTCTTTTCTCCTGACAAAAGTATTTTTTTTATATATAAGAATGATACCACTTTAATTTCCATCAGAATCCGTCCGGAGACCATTTCGTATAGTTTAGGCTTCCACCTTGAAAGCTCAATTGAAAAATTCACACTATGTGTAATAGCAGCTCATAAAAATCCCACTGTTGTTTTCAGGCCTATTCATAGAGAAACGAAATGCCGGAACACAATTTAAAGTTGTTATGGTGGCATACTCTAGACCAGGGGTGGTAGCCATCCAGTTGGGCAAATGCCCTACCACCTGTTATATGTTATATCAATTTTCTAACAATCGTATTTTAAGTAGTATACCGGGCCTAAGTCATCGATATCAATGACAAAGAAGACGCCCATAGTGATTGGCGCTGAAGCAGAGCGTTCACAAGACATACTAAAGCTGCCTTTGAAGAATTTTATGAAAAAAGTAAAATATTGTCTCTCCTGGATAAAGCGTTCTATTCTATGGAGGAATTTCTCAATAATAATCATTTCTCGAGCATACATTACTTTATTGTACATCAACATTACATAGCTAAATACACAGTAAGCTTAAATACTAAAAGGTAGTACAATGGGCGGCCTTACTGCTTAAACAACAAAGACAAGATCTAATCAAAGATAGCGTTGGCGTGCAATTGAAATAGTAATAATAATACAGAATAATTATTATACATATATTATAGTTATAAAAATATATACGGACATACAAGTTTTATATAATGTTATTGATGCTTATCTGAGTAATTAATAATTTATATAGATTTTTTTAAATACTGACATATTGCAATATCAATCATATTATCTAATATTTGTCATTTAACCAATTGATAAGTTACAGAGATTATTTTAAAATTATACTACACCTAATATGACGCCTTAATTTTAATCAATAAGATAATAATAATAATAATAATCGGCAGACAAACACATATATTGTATATCCCGAAATTAAGCAAATTAGGTACGCTTGTGTTATGGGTAATATACAACGAATTACTCTGGGCCCGATCCCAGACACCCTAACCACGTCAATACCCACCACCAGTAAATAACGGAGAAAATACGTTTCCGAAATTTACTATACCAGGAATCGAACCCGGATCGAGATTTTACACGTATGCCTCCATTAAGGCTAATTATAAAGTAACTCTACTTGTATTAAGGCTATACCTACTTGCACTTGTATTATGAACTACATTTTAGGCATGGGAATAAATACATTATTTTTATTCGTACAAGACCGGAAAAATACTATGGATTCCGAAATACGGGATAGTTTTGACTATATGGTACCCGTTAACGACCTTCTGTGAGGTTCGACCTAGACACGACCACTGCAGGAAAAAAATCTCTAGGATTAAGCCGTGAGAGGCTAAATGTACTAAGCCAACAAGCTGAAGTGTTATATTGGGGACTCGTTATCGACTCCGCCGGCGGAGCCGATCCTAGGCTATCTTTACTATCGCTTCGCAACGTGTTATAGCTGGTAGAGAAGAAGTGGTTAACGATTTCGACAGTGGAGACTTAAATGCAATGATTGCTTCGTCTGTGAAGCTTAATGTGGCTGGCCAGACAGAATTTGTTCTTATATTCACAGTCACAGAATACACAATGTAGGTGGCCAAAGGTGTTATGCGTATAGCTACAGGATGGCTTGGCGTCTCTCATTGTAAATTTTGCGTGTCTGTGGGTTTATTTTAAAAGGAGGTGGTGTAACTTGGCACTTGTAGATCAAATTACTAATTATTTTTAATGTTTTTGAAGTTAAAACTTCTTTAGGCGCGTTGGGCACTTTTGGGATGCGGAAAAGAACGCGCTCAGATACAAATATTTAGTTCAGACACGTGTATGTACGAGTATATATAGTTTAAATAGCTCTTTTTGGGATTGGGAAAAGCACTGAACTCGCATGACCGTCACCCTCGGATACAAAATCATACTTCTGACTTGCAGTCAATGTCAGAATGACTGTCGCAACTTTTTCTCATATTCTTGTGTCCTCTCCTGTTTGTCTTATAAACGTCTATGAAGCGTAGGAAGTCTTCAATGAAGCACATTTGCTTGAAATATGCGTATATTTTAATTTTATGCGATTTTACATTAATTTTTGTTGCGCGCACAATTCTTCGTCTTAGTTGCGTAGGGAATTTTTTCCGAATCTTGGCGGTTGGCCGTAGACAATGAGCGTTTGTCATAGGCAATTTTGTTATTGCATGTACACATCGGCGCGAGCGTACTGACTTCATACTCGGCTGGACCGGTGTGTACCTTCTTTTGTTAAATCGTGCCGCGACAGTGTAATATTATTAAGTTTTTAAATGATTTTATATTCTTAATGAGTTCTTTTAAATACCCAAAAATACTAGACTACTGCCTTTCATAAATATTGTACAGTTTATCTTTGAAAACCTCAAACTTTTTTAAAGATATAGATCACCGAGAAGACCGTCCCATGGTGAACTCCTCCCATCTTGTCGATTGAAAGTAGTATGCACTAACAGTTTTCGTTAAAAACGGACTCGAAGACCGTGCGACCGAAGCCGCGCGTAAGAGCCTAGTAACTTAACAAGAATAACAACAATGTAGATTCCAAAAACAGATGTTTCTCACATTCGCACAATTAACCTTAAAAAAAATCCATTAAAATTTGCAAATGGCGTGGGTTTTTAAATTATGACTTGAGTTTTATTCTTTAATTGATATTGAAAATTAATTATTTTCATTACCAACGTTATCACCCAAATCCACTCAAAAGTGGCCTTTGCCCCAATACTGAGCCATTACAATTCAAAATAAAGTTAACTTTTCAACACAGAAACCACAGGTCAATGTTATATAATTTTTAATGTCAAATACTCTTTTTATAGAAATTTCTTGTCTCAATTTTCATTAATTAACTTTCGATCATGAAGGACTATAAATTATTTATCCCTCTCAATATTATAAATGCAAAAGTAACTCTGTCTGTCTGTTTGTTCCGTTTTCACGGAAAAACTACTGGACCGAGTTGGCTGAAACTCAGTACACATATATATATATATATTTTCGATGCCGAGGATGAACATAGGATACTTTTTATCCCGAAAAATGGGATAGTTTCTGGGATAAAAATATATTTGTATTTCTGTTTGTTATTCTTTTACGGAAAAAATAATAGAGTGTATTAGCTAAAATTCGGTATATATGTAAATTTTATACAGAGGGTGGACAAGGGATACTTTTCATCCCGGATTATAGGATAGATTTAAGGTTTTTTCAAGGTTATGCCAGAAAATATTATAGGTTTTTTACCTGAGTTTGCTATTTTCGTCATTTTATTTATTTTGACCATTTTGGTCAATTTGGTCGTGTTGCTAGTTTGGGTCGTTTCGGTAGTTCTGGTGGTTTTGGTAGTTTTGGTAGTGTAGTGTTGTTAAACGCTGGTATATATATATATGCAACGTTCTCGGTGACATCGTCGTTAGTAGTTGCAGGTTTAGTGGGCGTCATCAGGGTAAAATGCGAGCATAAAACACAATGGCCACGGTTTATATACTTTTAATTTAGATTTAAACAATATTTTGTCACAGTTTAGACCGAGCAGCGGATTCAGGGCACCGATGTTACTTTTAACCATTGCTTTTAAATTCTCAACGATCCAACTCGATCCGTTACTATCGCCCAAATGTATCCAAAACTCGCCCGTCTGCCTAAAGTACAGATGGCGCCTCGACCCCGCTCGAGACACATGCTCTGCTCTGATTGCTCGCTTATTAAATTACAATAACTTTTATTAGGTTAGGACGATCTTTAAGTTATAGAAAGATTTAACAAATCAAATGAAATTAAATTAAGGATTAAGGACCACATCGTTCACTTCGACCACATCGACCACATCTCCCACAACGACCAAATCCAACAAAATGACAAAAATGGCAAATCACAAAATAAAAATCTATACTCATTTTTGGGATAACCTTTACATAAATCTATCCCAAAATTTATCCCGTTATCCGGGATGAAAATTATCCTTTGGCCACCCTCGGTATTAAAATTATATATATACCGAGTTTCAGCCAAATCGGTCCAATGGTCTTTCCATAAAAGGATAACAAACAAAAAGACAAATATATTTTTATCCCGTAAACTGTCCCATTTTTCGGGATAAAAAGTATCCTATGTTCATTCTCGGCATCGAATATATATATATATATACTGAGTTTCAGCCAAATCGGTCCAGTTAAGTCCCATTAAGGGGGAACGGACAGTATACCCGCCACGCTTGTCCAAGGCGGCTTGGCAGGTTTGACACGTCGGTTATCTCGATGTGCAGGTTGCATCACGATGTTTTCCTTCACTGTTATTAGCACGTGATAATTGTAACAATATGCACATTAGATCAGAAAATTGACTAAGAGATGCATGCGTTCCGGTCAGGATCGAACTCGCGCCCTTCGATTTAGGTGTAAGTATATAATATATACTTACAATAAATTACACACACACACACACATACATATATATATATTAAATTAACCATATTAACGAAATATTATTTGATAAACAGCAAATAAAGAACAACAAAAACTAAATAAATAAAAAACAGCCTTAAAACCATACCAGAAATTATAATATGCTGGTGTCGTGTTTTTGGCCCGCCTGTGATTTTTGGTGGTCACCAAGAAACTTCTTAAGTTTGACCCTAAACCCTTGAACTGACTGCAGGTTCCTTATTGGCGGGGGAATGTTGTTCCAACATTTTGAAGCAGCATATTTAAAGCTACCTTTGAAAGAAGCTGACGAGTGCCGCTGCATCGAGAGTTGTACTGCACACTTTCTTGTCCCGATCGACCTGCGACTTGACATCCAAGTTAATTTGTCGTACAAGTACGAAGGCAATCCGTGCTTGATTAGTCCAAAAAGGAGGCAAGCTCGATGTAACTTGCGGCGATGCGTCATCTTTAATAATGAATGTTTATTAAGATATGGTGTTACATGACCTCTCAATGGAATATCGAAGCAGAATCTGGCACAAGCATTTTGAACACGCTGAATTAGTCTCTTGGTACTAGATAGAAGACGAGGGCCAAAAACAATGTCAGAATAATTCAAACGCGATAGTACTAAGGATTCTGCTAACTGAATACGTAGAGCCTCGTTTAGGTATGAGCGCATTTTATATAAAACCTTAAGTTTATAAAAACAATTTTGAACAGAACTGGTCACATGTGTTTGAAATCTTAAGTCACAATTAACGTGTAAACCCAAGTTTCGACCCTCGTAAACTCGCTCAATTAGTTTTTTCATGAGCGAAACTGTCACTGAGGGATTTAGTTTTAAAAGTTGAGATTTACTGCCGAATACCATAAATTTCGTTTAAGTGGGGTTTAATAATAATGAATTTTTTTTGGACCAATTAGATATATTAGCCAGATCGTCATTAAGCTTAACTATAGCTGAATCGATATCGGATGGCTTACATGAAATTTAAATTTGCGTATCGTCAGCGTAGATATGAAATTTGCAGTGTTTAATTTGTGCTACTATATCGGCAGAATATAAAATAAATAATATGGGTCCCAAAATTGAACCTTGCGGAACTCCCTTGGTAACAGGCATTTCCATGGATATTAGAGATGTGCCATCGTTCTGATTTAACTTGACATATTGGTAACGACTACTTAAATAACTGTAAAACCACCGAATAGCCTCTTTGTCCAAGCCATAATAACTTAATTTACTTATTAACAAATCTATGTTTATGGAGTCAAAAGCTCTTGAAAAATCAAGCAGGACAAGAATTGTGCACAATCCATTATCTTGAGCGCAAAGAATGTTGTCGGTGACATCTAGTAAGGCTGTAGTAGTGCCACGTTTTTTCCTGAAACCCGACTGAAACTCTGGTAGAATATGATGGTTTTCTAAAAATTCGGTTAACTGTGTACAAACTACTTTTTCCAGAACTTTTGAGAGGCAAGGTAAAAGACTGATGGGTCTTAGATCTTTTAAATCAGAAGGATTTAACTTAGGTAAAGGACGAATAACTGCACGCTTCCAAGCATCTGGGAATGTTGACGTCTTAATAGATACATTTACAATATCGAGTATAACATTCAGGCTGACAGGCAGAGTCATCAAGAGCATGTGTAAATTTACTTCATCGCAGCCTTCCGTAGTTGACCTAAGACTACGAATGATTTTTTGTAATGCGTCTAGTTTTATTGGATGTATATGAAAAATAGCATCACTGAACTTGTTAGATTCATAATAAATCAACATAGGCAAATTAACGCCACAGGTACATCCAAAAAATGTTTGTTTATGGCATCAGCATCATTTAAAGTCGTTGGCAAGTCTGTACCTTTTTTTGGTAAGAGGGTATATTTGAGACATTTCCACAAACTTTTTGGATCATTCATTTTGATTGTAATATTATGTCTAAAAAACGAAGATTTTTGGAAAAAAAGGGCTTTATTAACTAATAATTTTAAAGATTTATAGTACTCTTTTTTACTTAGTACTCTGTATTTCTGGTAATCTGTTGCAGCTTTATCGCGTAATCTCATCATTAATTTAATCGTATCTGTAAACCAGGGAGGGGAGCGGTCCTTAATTAGAACTTTCTTAACAGGGGCATGAAAATCAAATAAATTTATGACATTTTGATTTAGAGCGTTAACCATCTCATTAACATTATCAAACTTCGATATACTATCCCATCCTATAGACTGTAAATCTCTGTTAAAGCTATCCAAGCATATATTTTTTAAAGGACGGTATAAAATGGTGCGAGGTGAGAGTTTAATTCGCTTTATATTAAAAGTACAGCTTACAAGAATTGTCTTGGGCATTGGCCCATAGAGAGTTCCTACAAGTTCTAATGATACTGTTTTAGCGTGCAAATCAGTACATACGACATCAATGATGGTTTCCGATGTTGCAGTAAAATGTGTCGGTGATGTAATTATTTGTGATATATTAAAACATGTCAAAAAGGTAGCAAATTTTTCAGTCTTAGGATCTAACTTATTAGCATAATTAATATTAAAGTCACCTAGTAAAATTAATTTATCATACTTATTATGGTAATTTATCGAGTCAGTGATAGCATCAAAATAGATATCAACGTCAAGCCAAGGCGGCCGGTACGCTGTGCCAATCAACAACTTTACCCCATTGAGAGCCATAGTAATCCACATTTGTTCGATAGACTTGTGACGCAGATCCACAGGGTGTGGCCAAAGTCGCACGTTAACATCACGTTTAATGTAGAACCCAACACCGCCTCCTCTGGATCGGATTTCAGGCGGCCTAGGAATATGGCGAAGCCTGTATCCAGGCAACGTAGGAGCGCGACCCTCTTGTCCCGTTTTCAACCATGTCTCGTTAATTGCCAGCACATCGATATCATTCCGCAATACTGAAGCTAAAAAGTTATCATGATTAGTGCCCAAGGAACCTGCATTTAATAAACCTAGTTTTAGATATTTATTGACCATTGGGATAAATGGAATTGACCATTAAGAAAGGAACTACAACTAATGTGCATAAAATTAGTTCATAGTTTACACCAATCGCAAATACAGTTATAAAAACATCATATATAATGTGTAAGGATAATAATATAATATTAAAATTTAGTAAATGATTATAATGATAAGTAACTATAAATAAAAAGTATAAACTACAATTTAATATAGTTTGCCGTGAAAGAAACACAAAAACAATATTATAATATACGTCGATACAACAATAAAAAACACTATCCAAACCAAAAAACGAGACAAGAAATGTAGAAAAACTAATTACACTAAATTTATCTGAAATTATATGGTTATATAAATACAGACCAATAAAATTAAAAAAAAACATTTATATGTAATTTATATAAAGCTAAATAGTTATTTAATAAATCAAACAAGGCTATATCCAAAAATACGGGGAAAGTCTGTTTCTGAGAGAATGGAGTAAGCTTGCTTTCCATCACTCTGTCGAACGAAGATACGACCTCTTTTGGTCCATGAGTACCTCCAAAGCTGTTTACGACATTCTTGACGTGCCCGATGAAATAGCAAACGATTGGTGCGAGTTAACCTTTCATTGATATACACACGCTGTGAAGTTCCAGCCATTCCCAAATCGGTTGTTGTCAGATTGCAGCGCACACGCGCAGCTCGCATTAACTCGTCCCGCAGATTATGACGGGCTAAGCGGACAACAACTCGGCGAGTGCGATTTGGTGACAGACCATCACTAAGTTCAGGATTAGGCGCCCCAACACGTTCAGCAAATACAATATCCCGTTCCTCAACTTTGATTCCCAACTTTGTAGCCAAAATCATGAATGTATGAACTACATTTTCCCCCTTTTCCTCTAGGTGACATCCGATGTCTAAGTCAGACAAGAGCGCATCTTGGTCACGATCGTTCAAATCGAGTTTCAATTGTCTAACTGTATCCTCAACCTCAGTTACCCCCCTTACTTACATTTGCATTTCGCAAATTGGCACCGACAGTAAATACAGACGCTCTGCTTACAGTTTACTATTAGCTTGTAGAATCTGTTTTAAGATATGGCATCATATTTTGGGGTAATTCATCCAATACAAGTATTATATTCTTAATGCAGAAACGTAATACGAGCAATGTTCAAAATACACATAACTGAAAGCGGTAAACCGCTATTCATCAGATATAGTTTGCTCACTGTTCCATCGCTATAAATATTTGAAGTCACAATGTTTGTACACAAAAATCTACATTTGTTTCCAAATACATCCGACGTTACGGTTAGGAATATACGTAATAAAGTAAAACTTTGTATGCACCCTGCAAAAACAACTTTACTATACAAGAGTATAGTATGCATGGCTCCAAAAATATATAATACAATCCCAAAAGAGCTGAAAGCTCTGAAAACTAAATTATTTCAATCACTGTAAAAAAGTACTAATAGGAAAAAGATACTACAGTGTAACGGAGTTCCTTAATGATGTTTTAAATATAATAGGTGAAGTTAGAATATTAAGTGTTTAAATATGTTTTATAATAATTGTACCAAAGTTTATCTATATCTAATCGATTGATATTAATTGATTTTATTTTAATGATCTGTCAACAAAACACACATTGTATATCGCCAAGATAGTATTATTACAAAAACTAGGTATTGCTATACGTGGTAACGCCGCCAGGCTTTTGGGAACGTTCCCGGTAAATGACAGTGGTTTGGGACCATTAACTCATCTTTAGACGTTTTCCCCCTTTTTTATTTAGTTTTAGCTTAGCTTACATTTACACAATGTGTATTTTCTACAGATCATTAAAATAAAATCAGTTAATATCAATCGATTAGATATAGATGAACTTATGGGTTTATTATTGCAGGAGTTCAGCTGACAGGCAGACGGCCCACTTGATGGTAAACGGTTACCATCGCCTATGTACATTTGCAACACCAAATGCGCTGCTGCTCTCTTAAGGGAGACTGGAATCTGGTTACTAATGCCGGAACACATCTCAAGGTTGTTATGGCGGCATACTCAAAACCACGGATGGTAGTAGAAATGTTTCTATAGAAAATTAACTACACAAAGTTGCGCAACTAGGCTAGGAAGCCAGGACGTCATACGACAATGTAACTGCAATGAAGCAACCTATCACGATCACAATGTTGTCTGCAGAGAAACAGCTGTTGCTATTCAATACGCATCCTGATTGCATTGCGAGAATTACTTTGTTTAACAACTAGATCTATTTAACAAATAGAGCAGGAAATTGTTTCATTTGATAATCGATCAATAACTCTTTATTGTGCACCAATACAAAAAAGAACTTAAGTAAGAAGTTTTATTAAATTTACCATACCATGAACTGAACCGGACACTCCTACGTTGCAATTAGGTAGTCTGCCAAAGGCTTAATTCACTCGACCGCAGAGATTTAGTCCGTCTGTCTGTCCGTCATTGCACCCATTATCTAAGGACTTAAGAATGTACTTTTACTTTTTTTAGTTTTAAACATTTAGATCGCAAAGAAATCACACGCAAAATTCGTGAAATTATTGTGGAACCAGAATATTTATTTCGTTTGATAATTTAATCAAATCAAATCGCAACAAGCCATACAAAATCTTAAAGTTTATACGAGCGAAATCGCTTGAATAGGTTTAGTTATATAAGGACGAAGGTCGGCGGTTTGTTCTAGTGACAGGATCTAGCCAACCTTGACCGCGATCCTCAGGTTACTATCATAAATTTTAATGTACAGTAATCGACGCAAGGAATTCATTGATTTTCTGGGACAATTCCAAATATTAAAGTTCAAAGCAAAACTTATTCGTATTAGTAGTTATCAATTTTTAGTTAACGTTTTATATAATTACCTAGCTTCTACCCGCGACTTCGTCCGCGTAGTATCGTAAAAAAAGTAAGCTAAAAGTTAAAAAAATTTCAAATCAGACCAGTAGTTCCTGAGATCAGCGTGTTCAAGCAAACAAACAAACAAACCCTTCAGGTTCATATATTAGTATAAGATAAATGTTGCTGGAATGGAAACGATATAACTGCCGCGACTATCTAAGGTGGATTGTCGGAAATGACAAATCGGTAGCTACGATGAGCTGCGAACCTCACGATGTTGTCCTTCACCTACAGTAAAAGGCAACTGTGGTAGTCTTAATATAATACTGGTTTAGAAAACCTCCCTAAGTGGTCCATCCTTTATTGCGAAGGTTCGGACCCACCCACTTAATATTATGGCGAGTGATGGTGGAACCATCTAGTTGGCTAAAGAACTTTTAGAAAAAGCTAGAAGACAAGGACGGATACATTTAAGAAAGGGATAGACGATGAGCGGAAGTTCAAGAATAGAAGGATCAGGAAAGAAAAACCAATGATAGATATATATATAGTTTAGAAAGGTGTGCATAGGAAATAAAAGAATAACGAAAAGAAGATTGAAATGATGGATTCCAGAAGATTCTTTCAGATATATAAGCAGCGCAAGACGCACCTACCGGGCAATTGAGTTCAGTTCAAGACAGCGAAGCGACAAGTGCGACACAAAAGAGTTGGAAGAGAAGTTTAATAGAAGCCAGTGACAACTTAAGTTGTGAGTTTAGTGGATAGTTTAGTGAAGGAAGAGTGTATCGTGGTTTGAAAAAGATCCAGAAGCGAGCTACACGCGATAAATTCGGAGGTGAGCACTGCAGTAGCAGGAGGTGATCTACGCAATATCGGTGACGGTATTGTGAGTGAGACATGTTATCGTCAGGACAGTGCGTTTTTAGTCGTGCGTATAGAGGCAACCCTGCGGAGAGGAATCACGAACGGCTGTGTAAGTTAATAAAAGCGTTTGGTTAAAACTGGTGTTTCCTTCCAATCATAAGTGCGTGCACGTAACAATATTACAAAATTTCGCACAATGTTTTGCTTTGTTTACATAAACTGACGGACTCATAAACTGCATCAAAGTTCAGGATTATTTTGAAATGATTTTTTTAAATAAGTATGCAAACTTTTTAGATTAAATTATATAAATATGGAGAGACTGGCTCTTAATCTCAAAAAAAAGGAAAATTTAAAAACAGAACTGCAGTAAAACAAATGAATATAGCCGGGAAAAGAAAATTTACTCGTAGTATCACATTTGCGTGTTATTTATAGCAAAGTTTTAAATTGATTCTCATTGATTTTTTATTCTTTTGTCAATTGAATTATTGTTACCAGCAGAATTGTTGGGTTAGTTTTTTAACTCATCGAAAGTTTTTGAACCACAATATGGATACTTCGTCCGAACAAGCGGCTCAAATTGTAGCATTGGTGCGGGAGGGCTTGGATCAACGAACGATTGGTAGAAATTTAAATTTAAACCAGTCTACGGTTTCTAGAATATACAGAAGGTTTGTGGAGACAGGTTGTTACAGAAGGAGACGTGGTACAGGCAGGACTCGAGCAACCACCGATCGTGATGACCGATTTATTGTTACAACTTCCCTGCGAAATCGTTTCCTCACGTCTGTTAACATCAAAACAGGGCTTAATGAAGTGCGTGGAGTCAACGACGACGAACAATAAGAAGAAGGTTAAAGGAAGCGGATATCACCCCTTTTAGACCAGCAAATGGTCCAAAGTTGTCTGTAGCTCACAGACAAGCTCGCTTAAGATTTGCGCGTGATCACCTGAATTGGACAGAAGAGCAATGGACCTCCGTATTGTTCACGGACGAGTGTAGGACATGTTTATATGGTGCAGATGGTCGCAGAAGAGTCTATCGTCGACGTGGGGAGCGATATGCTCAAAGTTGCATTGAGGAGCGTGTTCCTTTTGGAGGCGGTTCGTGTATGGTCTGGGGTGGCATATCGATGAACGGGCGAACAGAACTTGTGTTCATAGACATGGTCCGTCAAAACGGTAATAGAGGAGGTTTGTCTGCACATCGCTACATAACAGAGATCTTAGAAGATCACGTGGTGCCTTACATGGGATTCATAGGCGAAAATTTTACTTTAATGTAGGATAATACCCGGCCGCACGCTGCTGCACAAGTTCGACAATATTGCGAAGAGGTTGGGATACGTACAATGAATTGGCCAGCACGCAGCCCGGATCTTAATCCCATTGAGCATGTTTGGGACAATTTAAAAAGAGCTGTATATACGAGAAACCCTTTGCCCACGACAGTGGCAGCACTAAGAACAGCACTTTCAGAAGAATGGGACAATATTCCGCAAGATCTTTTAATAACCCTAATAAAATCTATGCGGAACCGATTAGAATCCGTAATAAGGGCACGTGGAGGTAATATACCTTATTAAAACATAAATAAACCCTTGCATAAAGTTTGTGTCTATTGTTAAAACCAAATTTTTAATTAAACCATATTTCCTTAAATTTCTGTTTTTTCTTCAAAAAAAGTCTTAAGGTCCTTTCCAGTACACAAACTTAAACTTAAAGATATGACCCTACGCTGTTTTAAAGTTCACGAACCAATCTAGAGGTTTCAATTGAAATCTGTATAGAAAGTTTGCATACTTGGTTACAATATTTATTTCAAAGTCGTCTATTAATTTGATGCAGTTTATGAGTCCGTCAGTGTAGTTTACAGTGATGAGGTCTTTAGTAACTTTTGAATTAATAGATAACGCCTGTTGCTTTCATGCTAGCAAGCCTGTTATTTTCGTGCTAGATATACGCGTTCGTAACTGCAATCTATTTTTGAACAGGCACTTTTTAAAATGGCGTAATTTTTATTTGCCTATAAACAAAACAATGGTTTAATTTTTTTTAATGTCTTATAACCTCATCAAGGCCGTATAAGCTCAGGCAGGTTTTAGTTATCAGAATTAATTTTGACATGACATGAATATGTGGGTAGGTTGATGAAATTAAACATCGTTTATGTATTGCTATAACTTTACTTTTCTAATCCAACAAAATAATGTTTCTATTGCGTAAATAACAATTATCGCTTTTTTATTGCAGGAGTTCAGAAGACAGGCAGAAACTCACTTAATGGAAAGCGGTTACCATCGCCTATGGACATTTGCAACACCAAAGGGGCTACAAATGCGCTGCTGCTCTCTTAAGGGAGACTGGAACCGGGTCACAAATGCCGGATCACAACACAAGGTTGTTAAGGCGACATACTTAAGACCAGGGGTGGCAGCCATCCACTCGGGCAAATGCCCTACCACCTGGCTGTGGGTTGTTTTGTCGCCTCCTACGAGAGGCCGCCCGGCCGCAGGAAATTGTATTCTTTCTCCTTCCTGCCCGGATAATCTTCTGATATTAACACTAATAACGTTTTAATTTACTTTGATTGAGGCTGTCGATAGCGATTCGTCGAATAGATCAAGAAGTGATTTCTCCTCCTAATATTGCCGTCTCGCTTCCATATACACGAAGCTTCAATGGAGTGACATTGACAACTCCGTCTACAGACTAAAAATATTTTAAACAATATTAGCACTACAATAGATGTATTGGAAAATATTATGGTTTTATATGCATCGTTAATTGACGGGGTCATAACCTAGCTAACCGCTGCAGCTAGCCGACGCGACCTCCAGACCTAAATAAAATATAATAATATAAATAATTTTCCCTTTTATAAATTTAATTACAACCAAATATACAGCATACTTTTTTCGTCTTTTGACGTTTTATCAGTTAAAATACTTCCATTAAAACAAATCGCTCAAAAATAATATAATTATATAAGAAGATATAATAAAACTACAAATAAGCGGGGTATGCCATGGAAAAAAGATAACCACAACCAAAAATTCTACAACTAAAATGAACAAGTTGGCGGTAGGCTAATACAAAACTTTAATATTACTCATTGACACTTGACATCTTTGTCTTCCGTGATCACCGCTACGGAAAAGCGACCAAAACATAGAAATAACATCAAATAAAACACCACATCACACGTGTTGTAATCACCATGTCACTCACCTTACATACGTATAATACGAAATACCTAAACTTTCGATATTAAATCTAAAATTCATAAAAAGCTGTGCAATCAGTAGATATGTAAATCGAAATCAAAATCAAGTTTCTTCAATAAAATACCAAATCAGGTATTGTTAGTCAGATCTTAAAAATACCTAATCTTTCTATCATAGAGTACATTAATATAAGAGAAGACTTTATATTGAAGTCAATAGGTGAAACAAAAATCACTAAATTCATGTCACACACAAGAACCAAAAATATCAATAAGCGTGTATAAACTCTAAAAATTAAATCTAGAAATTAAGTTGTAATAAAAAATAAAAACTTCGTTTAAAAAACCGACTTCAAAAACTAAAAATAACTTATTTCTAAGGATATTATTATTAATATATATTATCTAAAACATCTTAAAGTCTAAAATTACATTTTCGAAATCTCCTACTCCGGTTTAACCCCCCTTATTTTTTTTTACAAACAGACACTTTAATTTTATTTATCTGTATGTGTACAATATCTAGTTATGAAAAAATCTCTGACAAAGATCGGTCTATGGCCGGTTCCTATATCTTACCGTGTTACGTATAAAATACACACCCTATAGTGTTTTGAAAACAGGTACTGCCATCTGTTGCGTGTTGGCGTATTACTAGCCACCTCTCGTTCGATAGTCATATCGTCTTATAAGAAATGCAACTACCATCTGCATTAGTGTGTCGTCAGATGTCGTTGTTTTTAAGCTTTTGAAACTTCAATATTAAATCCAATCGTAATCGGTTATATACTACAATAGTATCCAATTTGTAGACGTGTGTAGAGGTTCCAGGTTGGATACCTTAGAAAAATGCAAGCACGGTCTAAGGATAAACGGAAGTTTAGCCACGACATCTGACGGTCACAAGTCGTTGAAATTGATCGCCATTTTAGAACATCTAGAATGCAAAACGCGGAGGACGTGACGACACAAATGGCTGCTACTCGAAGTGAATGGCAAATGACTAGGCAGGAGAATTCGATCGGCGTCATGTCATTCCTACTCTCGAGTTCTTAATAGACGGTCGAACATAACTTGGTTTTTTATAGTGGTGCATAGTAGCATCGTTTTCAATTCAGTGAATCTTATCTTAAGGTATGTAGCCTTAGTTCTTTCTTTCCACGATCTTAGCATCGGATACATCCTTCAGATAGTATAGATCTGCATTCTTTGCAGAATGGTGTACCATCGTAGAAACGCGTGGTTCGCGTGCAGGGCACTCTTCGGAAACCTAGGCGATCCTCACGCCTTCGTTTAAGTTCCCCATAGGTTAGTAAAGTTGTAGTTACATATCAGTTTCCAATATTTAAAATAGTAAAGTTTAAATTGTTCCAATGTATCACGCCAGTTGCACGTGACACGAGTACTAGGCTCGTGGATGACAAACCAGGGCGACTGGGAAAGCGGACCCTGGTTTGTACTCTTCCATCAGGTCACCTAGAGACGAGCTTTGACTTGCCTTGGCATCGCCACCCGTCGCCGACCGTCCCGTATTCTAGTACGCGTTAATTACAACGCTATTTATCGCACATTCCAGTGGGAGCGACGTACGGGGCCCAAAAGTTACGCGGAAACTCCGAATGGTAGGCGACCCCTCTACGAGTCTCCAGACGAGTTATACCCTGGCTGGACTGGTTGCCGGCCTATCTTTCTACAACCAGTGGCGCTCAAACATCTAATTACCAACCATATAATTAAAAGGAGTTCTGAAGGTATTGTCTCTTAAAGTAATCACAAGCGAATCCATACGTTGATGGTCTTAGACGGACTCCATCCCTGAGATCCTCATTATTTATTATTATTGACAGAAAAGTTTTGGAACGTCATCCGGGAGGTGTTATTTAAGTTATACTATTGTAACTATTTAATTTGTAATCTTTTTAACGGAGATATTGTACTCCAGAGATTGGGGGGTGTGCCATAAGGAGATCGAAATAAAGAAAACGTAACTGGCTCTTTGAATGGTTTTATTTCATAACTTCCAATAGTATAAATACACCAGTTTAACAACCTAACTTCCAAATCTTTAAATACTACAGCACTTCAAATTTTTAAATACAACAGTGGCTGCCCAACAGTGGTTTTGTTTAAGACACTAATTTTTCCGTTGGAACAATTAGGATAACGTATGGATGACCTTGTACTAATTAATAATTTTATTTCAGAGATTGATTTGAAATCACATACATTGTATACATTATACAAGTATAATAAGTACTAGTGATACATAGCAGTTTAATTATTGCAAAAGTAGCGATTAATTGTTAGTTGTAATTGTTGTACAACTATATACATATTTTACGTCACCGTTTTAATCCTCTAATAGGAAGTACCGTGATTATTTTTTACCATTTATTATTTTCGTGCCAAATTTGAGGTACTTTGAAATTGCTACAAACTAAAATTAAGGCGTATCAATACTTATATAATGTGGTAGGTAGAACAAAAATCGAATCTTCGTTTACGAAGATCGTTTGTAACAAATAAAAATTATTGTGGTTGGTGTACAAAATTATTTACGTGTAACCATTAATTTAAGCACTTATATCTGATTGTTTGTTTATTGTATAACTCTTTATTACTATATTACTTTACAAATCTGTCTGGAGACATAGGAATATTTTTTTGTTTTTTTATATAAATTTTCTTAGATTGTTTTATTTTAACAAACTTTGTTAATTGTAAGTACGTGTACGAAAATATTTTATATATATAGCTATCAACAACATTGACATTATGGTAGTCAAGTTGATATAGACTTCCATTTTACGGAAAATTAGTAAGACATTCCAAAACTTTTACGCATTTTAAATCTACCTTCACTGATAAACACTTAAAAGTGAATTAAATTAGTTTTCGGGTAAAGATTTTTTCAAATTTATCATGGAACGTCCGATTACGTACAATTTATTACACAAAGAAGAGTTAGCTTATGAAGCTACTATCAGAGGCGAAACTCCGGCGGCGACGGTGGTCGAGCTTCGTTCTCAAGTGAGAAAATTAGCGAAGGATATCCCTTCGGAAGATATTTTGGACGCAGATATTGAAGCTGAGTCCGAACTGTCAGTTATACGGTTAAAATTAGCGGAAATAGAATCATTTTTTCTAAAAAAATTAAAAACTTCGTTTAAAAAAACCGACTTCAAAAACTAAAAAACTAAAATGTATAAAATAACTTATTTCTAAAGCTATTATTATTAATATATATTATCTAAAACATCTTAAAGTCGGTGCTTAGTAATTTTCAAAATATAGTAATTTTTATGTTTTGCATTGCACCGACTTCAAGATGTTTTAGATAATATATATTAATAATAATAGCTTTAGAAATAAGTTATTTTATACATTTTAGTTTTTTAGTTTTTGAAGTCGGTTTTTTTAAACGAAGTTTTTAAATTTTATTTGTTACTTTTTAGTGTCTAGCTATGTATGGGTGGACCTACGAATGGTGCCGCGCTTCTTAAAAAATATAGGTCCCAAGAACCCGGAACAAAACAATGTTCGTAAAATGAAAACTACTGGGCCAAACTATGTAAAATTTTTAGGGGACCACATGGCAGCTATTCCGCGTCAAACAAAAAAAGAATCACGTAAATCGAATCATAAATCTCAGAGTAATTGGTGTACATATGGAACGGAGTGAAAATTATTTTCATGAAAAATGTTCATAAAATGAAAACTACTGGGCCAAACTATGTAAAATTTTTAGGGGACCACATGGCAGCTATTCTGCGTCGAACAAAAAAAGAATCACGTAAATCGGATCATAAATGACGGAGTAATCGGCGAACATATGGAACGGAGAGAAAATTATTTCCATGAAAAATGTCCATAAAATGAAAACTACTGGGCCAAACTATGTAAAATTTTTAGGGGACCAATTGGAAGCTATTCCGCGTCGAACAAAAAAAGAATCACGTAAATCGGATCATAAATGACGGAGTAATCGGCGAACATACATAAAAAAAAAAGCAAAAAAAAAAAAAAAAAAGATTCCGACGAATTGAGAACCTCCTCCTTTTTTCGAAGTCGGTTAAAGAGAATAAGCCAGTTTGTATAATTAAATAGGGTTCGAGCATCATCCCATCATTTATACTACGTATTAGGGTCTCGATCCCAAGTTTATTAGTAAACTATTTTCATCAAGACGATAGTTCTTGTGTTCGTATTTTGTACGAAGATTGAAAGAATTTTATTATCGAGTGACATTGCGAATCAGCATTTGTTTTACTCTAAAAATAGAATAAACATTTTGTTTTATTTGATTCATATTTTGAATAGTATTCATTACTTTATTCAAATCGGTATTTCAACGTAGTACGTTATTACTTGGACTTGACATTCGTAACCACGAAGTTATCGTGAGTTAGTTCGCTGTTATCAGCATGGCTTAGACTCGCGCAGTTCATTGAACTCGGCGCTCGCGGCAGCGTTCCGCATTCCATCGCATACTATAGATAGTTATGCATTTTTATGTATAGTTTGTTTACAATCCATCTTGGAGTTATTTACTTTCTATTTAGTTTTATTTAGTTTAGTACTTAGGTTGTAAGATATAACCGGACTTTTCTTTTGTTTATCTTTGTTTTTATAAAACAAATAGATACTTAGGCATCGGTCTACTGTAGTTACCTGAGTCATATGGACATTTCAGTTACTATGAAGTTAGTCGATTGCTATTCATTGATAAATATGATATTTCTAGGGTATTGGATTTTATTTAGGTTCTTGGACAGCAGGTATTATTGTTGTTATATGGATTTTTATCCTTACAGATTTGTTATGTAGAACAAATCTGTTCCGTCTGCTGCAGCCCGCCAAGCTGTAGGGACGTAGAGGTCATTATGTAGTAATGACCTATGCTGACATTGTTGCCAGCGTTGGACGAGCATACACGTATTTAGAGGCGTGGTAGTTCCAACACTTTATTTTTTCTTGTTTTAGAGATTTTTTTCTTGCTGTTCCATATTTTAATAACCAAATATATCCAGAGTCAAACAGCACTTAAAACGAGTTTGTGTCTTCGAGTTTTGGGAGTGGAACCCAAATACTCTTTCAAGTATGAATGATGAAGGATTAGGATATATGAAAGGTTTGAAAGTGATCGATTGAAGAGGAATGACAGAGAATGTATGAAAGGATTACTCGATGATGAATATGAGGCACACACATTTCTTGGTTTCTTGAGACTGATTACTAGTCATCTGTTTGTACTTACCATAAATAGATTATTATTATTTTTTCTTCACGGATATGACTTTATATTGTTATGAAACAATGTTATTTTTCCCTTGGGTTATTAATTATATAACCAAGTTGACTTTTGATAGATATTTTTATCTTATCACTTTTATTGTACCAGAGTTGTACTGATTTACTTTTACTGTAGCTTCGTTATAGGAGGACTACAGTAGTTTTTTACCGATTATGGAGAATTTTTGTTGTTATTAGGATTATCCTGATAATTTAATGGCTTATTCCGTTTTACGATTCTATTGTCCGACAGTATATTTGTAATTATCTTGTGATTTTTATTAAATTTTTTTAAATTGTTGTTTCCTTATCAAATTGTGATAAAAAAAAATTTCTTTTTTTCTAGTCTCCGTCTTCTTTCTCAAGTCATGAGATCACTTCTATCACTATGGCGGTAGGTTACCTGTTATAGGTGTGTGTATTTTTTACTCGGTTCCCTGTAGTTAGGAGCTGGAGGGCCAGCCAGAATTTTTCGTGGAAAAATTCTTATCGGGGTGACCGTGCACTGTTACGTATAAAATACACAGCCTATAGTGTTTTGAAAACAGGTACTGCCATCTGTTGCGTGTTGGCGTATTACTAGCCACCTCTCGTTCGATAGTCATATCGTCTTATAAGAAATGCAACTACCATCTGCATTAGTGTGTCGTCAGATGTCGTTGTTTTTAAGCTTTTGAAACTTCAATATTAAATCCAATCGTAATCGGTTATATACTACAATAGTATCCAATTTGTAGACGTGTGTAGAGGTTCCAGGTTGGATACCTTAGAAAAATGCAAGCACGGTCTAAGGATAAACGGAAGTTTAGCCACGACATCTGACGGTCACAAGTCGTTGAAATTGATCGCCATTTTAGAACATCTAGAATGCAAAACGCGGAGGACGTGACGACACAAATGGCTGCTACTCGAAGTGAATGGCAAATGACTAGGCAGGAGAATTCGATCGGCGTCATGTCATTCCTACTCTCGAGTTCTTAATAGACGGTCGAACATAACTTGGTTTTTTATAGTGGTGCATAGTAGCATCGTTTTCAATTCAGTGAATCTTATCTTAAGGTATGTAGCCTTAGTTCTTTCTTTCCACGATCTTAGCATCGGATACATCCTTCAGATAGTATAGATCTGCATTCTTTGCAGAATGGTGTACCATCGTAGAAAAGCGTGGTTCGCGTGCAGGGCACTCTTCGGAAACCTAGGCGATCCTCACGCCTTCGTTTAAGTTCCCCATAGGTTAGTAAAGTTGTAGTTACATATTAGTTTCCAATATTTAAAATAGTAAAGTTTAAATTGTTCCAATGTATCACGCCAGTTGCACGTGACACGAGTACTAGGCTCGTGGATGACAAACCAGGGCGACTGGGAAAGCGGACCCTGGTTTGTACTCTTCCATCAGGTCACCTAGAGACGAGCTTTGACTTGCCTTGGCATCGCCACCCGTCGCCGACCGTCCCGTATTCTAGTACGCGTTAATTACAACGCTATTTATCGCACATTCCAGTGGGAGCGACGTACGGGGCCCAAAAGTTACGCGGAAACTCCGAATGGTAGGCGACCCCTCTACGAGTCTCCAGACGAGTTATACCCTGGCTGGACTGGTTGCCGGCCTATTTTTCTACAACCAGTGGCGCTCAAACATCTAATTACCAACCATATAATTAAAAGGAGTTCTGAAGGTATTGTCTCTTAAAGTAATCACAAGCGAATCCATACGTTGATGGTCTTAGACGGACTCCATCCCTGAGATCCTCATTATTTATTATTATTGACAGAAAAGTTTTGGAACGTCATCCGGGAGGTGTTATTTAAGTTATACTATTGTAACTATTTAATTTGTAATCTTTTTAACGGAGATATTGTACTCCAGAGATTGGGGGGTGTGCCATAAGGAGATCGAAATAAAGAAAACGTAACTGGCTCTTTGAATGGTTTTATTTCATAACTTCCAATAGTATAAATACACCAGTTTAACAACCTAACTTCCAAATCTTTAAATACTACAGCACTTCAAATATATAAATACAACAACCGACCGTTCATTTGCCTTATCGGTTACAATTTTAAATAAGCTTTAATATACATCTAACGTCAAAATTCAACCGATGGCAGGGCAAATATATTAATAGTAGATATAGGAACCGGCCATTAATATGTAGGTTTGGAAATTATTTTCGATAAATACTGACTGAATGAATCCTTAATACAAGGTTTTTCAAGGGGGCCTTCAAGGCCATATTCTAAAGTATGCGAAATAGCGAAATACACCAAAAGGACTCTCTGGGCCTATTTTGACGAAAACTAAATATACGAATGAATTAAAACACTTTATTATTCACCAAAAATTGAAAATACTTTCTTTAAACTAGGTACACTAAATGTTGAACAAAGGACAAACAAAAATATGTTTCCAATGTGATAAACTTCGTCTGGCAGTCCATAATAAATTGGATTCATATTTTGGAAAGCTAACGGTACTTCATACATGACAACTTCCCATTATTTCGACCATCGTACCGCCAAGTGAAAGCGCTTTGGCTAATAGAGAAAGGCTTTCACTAGCTACCATCAAAATTGTAAGAGAATACTTGTAATAAATAATCGCGTAACAACAAATAATGGCCGGTTCCAATATCTTAATAACCGTGCTGCCTTACTATCGCTTAAAACTAAACATAAGCTCCATACCGTAAGGCAAATCAATAAATAGCAATATATAGTTTGCCAGGTGGTAGGATATTTTCCCGACTGGATGGTGACCACCCCTGGTCTAGTAGAGTATGCCGACATAACAACCTTGTGTTGTGATCCGGCATTTGTGACCAGGTTCCAGTCTCCCTTAAGAGAGCAGCAGCGCATTTGTAGCACCTCTGGTGTTGCAAATGTCCATAGGCGATGGTAACCGCTTCCCATCAAGTGGGCGGTCTGCCTGTCTGCTGAACTCCTGCAATAAAAAAATTAGTAATCAACCATAACAGAATCTACTCTTGGACTTCTTTCTTCGCAGCTAACACCTTACAACCAATATTTTTGCCTTTTGATTTTTATTGCAGCCTGGTAGCTTAATGATTAACGCTCTCGCGTTTCAAATGACCTGGGTTCAAGTCCTGAGCGGTAGCATGCACCTATTATACGTTTTTCTGATCTAATGTGCGTATTGCTGCAATCACTTCGTACTGATGATGAAGGAAAACGTGGAGAAAAGTTGTAAACGGAGAAAGAACATAATTTCCACAAACCACAGCCACGTGGTAGGGTATTTGCTCGTCTGAATGGCTACCAACGCTGGTTTAGAGTATGCCACCATAGTAAGTTGTGTTCCGGCATTAGTGGCCAGGTTGCAGCCTCCCTTTAAAGAGCGGCAACACATTGGTAGTATAGTACCTTTGGTCTCACAAATGTCCACAGGCCATGGTGACCGCTTTCCAACAGGTGGGCCGTCTACCTGCATGCTGATCTCATGCAATAAAAAAGAATTTAAATACCATCAATCCGCCTTGTAAAAAACTGAATGTACACCAAATTGCACAATTTAATCTTAGATTTGGCACAAGTGCTATAATAATTTTAATTTACATTAATTTAATTATATATTTTTTTATTTCATATATCGTTCTCACTTTGTTTTGCTGTGCATGTGATCGATACAATGATTATATGTAATGACTAGTTGACCCGGCAAACTTCGTACCGCCTCAGAATCAATAAATAAAAAACGTTGATTTCTGAACGACGGGACGAACATCAAATGTTTGACAGCTAGGAATAGTTTCTAAGGGAAAGCGATTATTGTTTTTACTATATTCCAAGCTTTTCTTTTCATATTTACTCACCTTTTAAACCTTCCCTGGACTTCCACAATTAATTCAAAACCAAAATTAGCCAAATCAGTCCAGCCGTTCTCGAGTTTTAGCGAGACTAACCAACAACAATCGATTTTTATATCTTAATATATTTAAATTACGTGTCACGTTGTTTGTCCGCGAGGGACTCCTAAACTACTTAACCGATTTTAATCAAATTTGCACACCGTGTGCAGTTTGATCCAACTTGAAAGATAGGATAGCTTATATTCGGCAGATGGCGCTGCAGTCGGGTTCTAAATTTTATTTCTTCAGGACAGGACAACGTCTGGCGGGACAGCTAGTATAGTTATTATAGATTATGTGTATTTTTAAATTAATATACTTTTTTATATTACTTTGTCTTTACTCGTAAATACGTTACGGTTTTATCATTATTTTAACTGCATTGTACATTATATATTATGTGTGTTGTATTGTCCTTCGTGACTTCATTTGCTGGTCCCAGGTAGAAGAACAGCGCTGGTCTTAATTGGTCAGCATATGTTGAGACTGGGTCCAATTATAGGACTTATTCTGTTACTATTGTTTTACTTTTTTATAATAGTCTGTATTATTTTTGCCCTGAATAAAATATGTCTTTCTTTTGTAATGGAATGGAATTCTTATTCAGTGTGCTCCACTTTGCATGATCAGTGAAGAGTAAGGATAGATCATGATCACTTACCATCAGGTGAAACAGTGGTCAAACGTGAACCTATTCAAACATACAAAAAGTCTCCAACTATCACCTAGACGCCAGTTTTGCTCCAGAGATCATCACGACCAAGTATGACCCGGCTCTTAGATTTTGATTCTTGATTATTTTATTTTATGTGTTTATTAGTTATAATTTAGTTAAATTGTCGGTTTTAATTTGAAAGACGAATTCAATTTTATTAGACAAACATAAATAGACGTAGAGCTTTTATACGTGCAGCAATGCACCTGATAATTATATGAAGTACGAATAGGCAATGCAAGTTCAAGATAAAATATAATTTTTAAAGTAACTATAGTTCACGGACCGATTCCGACGATAATAAGGGCTTATTGCAACACTCGAGTAGTTACAATTTTTTAACTACTTTACAAAATCTCAAATATTTTACTTCCTTGCGTAATGAACTCTTTAAATTAATGAATTATCTTTATTGCCTATATCAATCTTATATACAACTAGCTGTCCCGGCAGACGTCGTCCTGCCTGGAAACGCTATGCAATCCATATGCCGACAGCAGCGCAGCCTACCGGGTCCAATTGTGGACCAACTCAGAAATCTTCTTTGGCTCATGCATAACTCACTGCTAAAGAGCATCACATGATCAAATGTATAGTTTACGATTCTATAAAAGACATCAAACATTCATTTTTATATATAACGATTTTGTCATCCTATGAACTTCCTATTCGAAGCACATTCAGCACTAAGTGGCAACATAAATAAAATTGAATCTAATGTCAAAATAAAAATGTGAAATACTCAGGGAGGTTACTAGGTCCAGGATTATAAAACATACAATTTTTGACTGTCTGTCTTCTGGACCGATTCTGACGGAAGTTTCACTGGTTACGTGTTTTTAGGCTTCCGAGAAAAAATCCACGCGGACGAAGTCGCCAGAACAGCTAGTTACTAAAAGTTTAGTTAGTACAGCCAGAAAAGTGGCTGCGGCAGTGGTAGAAAGTTCAAATCAAGTTTGTGTTTTGTAATTCTTTTTTAATTATTAAATGTACTTCTGTCTAAGTTTGTGTTATAATCAATTATAATCTTAATATTCAAACTCCTCTTTGCTGTTACGCGTTGATGGTCAGTAGGGTTGACAAAAAAGGGTTACTCAAATAGAAGATGCAATAAATTTATCTACTGTTAAATACCGACAAATAAATGCCGCGCACCAGGCTTATTGCCGCACCGGGTTTATTGCCCCTGCCGCATTTTGGAATTCTTTTTGTTTACTTGGTATTTAAAATTTGCAATTAAACAATAGCCTATTGTTATTGTTTTCGACTTTGTTGGCCGTTCGCAGAAATAGATAACCAGGTGTGCAAATTACTATTCTCGGAAACTCCAGTCCACGCGGTCGATATTTTTTTATACTGTGTAGTAGTCAATCGACGACTATGGTACGATTAAAACGTGTAGTAGTTTCGATTAGCGACATAGTGACGGACTTTGCGCGTGTTGAATTGCATTGAATCGTGCAGTGTGAACTGGTTCCATCCAGTTTTATTTTTTACTTGTTTTATACGTGTTTGTACAGTTCTAATAAACTCTATAGTAATTCCTACGGCATTTATTTTAATTCGAGTCCTGTAGCTCGTAACAATATTATCAGCGTTAATAACTTTATTTCTCTTTACTGCACATTTATTTTAAAATATACATTATCAAATATATGTTGACGGACTTACGCCTCGATTTCAGTATTACGATATCTGTATATGACGACACTTACCGCTTTGCCATGCTAACAAGACTTCCGTCGTTGCGGTTACGGTTATATTTGTGCCCAAAGTTTATTTTAAAGTAGCTGTGTCCGCGACTTCGTCCACATGGATTATTTATTTCGCTGTACCCTAAAAAAAGTAGCCCAAGTTACTTCTTATGACATCAGCTATCTGCCCGTGAAAATCCCGTTAAAACCGGTCCAGCCGTTTCAGAGATTAGCCGGAATCCAGATCCAGACAGACTGACTGATAAAAAAATCTAGAAATTGCTCCCCTCGATATAACAAAAAAAACTATACTCGCGATTGCTTCTTTTTTCGTTGCACCAATACATATCACCTCAACATTATTGACACAAACATATAACATACCTTTTAATATACTTAAAATTAAACTAAATAAAATATTGCAATAATTAATTAAATATCGCAGTAATTAACCTTCAAAATGTTTTTTATCTGAATTTTCTAAATTTAAAGTTGTGTAACGTACATTTTCACTGTTTTTCTGTCACACTTTTAGAGATTATTTTTATAAAGAACAATTTTTAGGCACTGTTAGTTTATACGACAACAAATTTAGTGTAACTATTCATTTAAGTTGATATGTATATATATATATATATATATATATATATCTGTTTGATGCCAAAATAAATAAATAAAATAATATTTTCGGAATCTCCTGGTCCGAATTATAGCCCCCCCCCCCCCCCCCCCCCCCCCCGCTTTTCACATTTTATTTTGACATTAGTAACAGACACTTCAATTTTATTTATCTGTATAGATTATTTCATATGTAATGCGCGGGAAATGACTAATAAAGAAACTTAGGCTAGTCTAACAACACGCCTAAACGTGTTCCACAGAGTAAATTATTATAATAGGATAAGGAGAGCGTGGTGTGTCTGATTCTATATATTGTGGAACGGGAAGTGACATAGCTCTAAAGCGCCGCAATGTCATCTATTGCAAAATAATTAATTACTTCCAAATTCGCTGAATGTCCGACAAAAAAACCGACAATTATATTTGTTGTAATATTATACGCTACTGTTATTTACTTTTAGTTTAGTATATATTACTAAATACATATATACTAAATATATAAGACTATTAGATATTAAAGCACACTTTTAGAGGTAACTTTGCAACTTTTTCAGTTTTTGTACTGTATCCATTAAGTGGGCCGTCTGCCTGTTTACCAACTTCGTAATAAAAAAATGACCCTATAATATAATTACAGTTTAAAGTGGTACAAAATCTGTGCAGTAGTTTTCAACAGTTGATTTATTTTTAGAGTCCTGTTTTCAAATTACAAGAATCGTTGACGTTCGTTGCCAGCTCGTTTTACTCCCCGTTCACGATAACTTATCGTACAGGGTTGCCTACAATCAAAACAGTTAAAACTTACAGTCAAAAAAACATAAAATTGCGATAGTTACTACAAAATTCCAAAAAAAAATTAAGAATACATTACATTTTGTAATAATCTCTTTTTATACCCCTATTTTATAAAATACTTTCAGTTACAGCAGACGTTATCCTGTCCTGAAAAATAAAAATGTCATGCCATCCCAGGACCCACTCAAACACTATTTTTTTACAAATTGGGTTACATCATTGAAAATTTAGTAGAGATCCCTAATGTTTTCTAGTTATAAATATAGCCTATAGCATTCTAATCGTGAAAAATTTTTTGAAATCGCACCAGCATCTTTTAAGTTTATTCGTTACAAATGTATAAAACTTTCCTCTTTAAATTATTTATTTAGGTTTATGGCTTGGCAGCTAGGCCTTTAAGCCAGATCTTAGTTTAAAACATAGTTTCTTCATTTTCTTAAGCCTATGTGTAGCACAGCTGAAATGTAGGTAATCAGCTATTCAACGGAATTCTTGTGACAACTCAAAAGGCCACATTTGACTATACAGTTCACATTTCTCACAAAAACACATAATTACTACTCAAAAACTATCAATATCCTACAACTATTGTTCATTTTAGAGCAATTTTACACATTTTTAGAAAATAAAACTGCACAGCACAACATCTCCTTTCATCTTTCAATTAAGTGATGTTAATTTTTTGAATTCGGTAACGCTGCCCATCAAGTTATCGTGCACGAGTAATAATTTTTAATATATTTTATACATTGTTTCTAAGCTTGCCCTACTCACACCGACCTATAACCAGATTTAGTTTTGCAATACATTTAAAATACAAGCTTATTAGATATGTATGTCTGCATAAAAATTAAGATTAAAGATAAAATCTATCAACCAGTAAACATGCAAATTATCCATCCATCCATCCCCTTTTATGGAATGAAACTTTATATAATACTCTGGGCATCACAACATAGTCTCATTGACCAGGATTCTAAGAGACGAAGGAGGTTGCAACTGTTGAAGATAATTACTCTGACATACTTTCCAGTTACCCCCAAGGGAATAGTCGTCAAGTTTCAATACAACAAAGGCATAATAACAAGCCATTGTTTACTTGTATCTGTCCAAGTGACAAGATAGAGCGATTTGTAATGTTATTGCCATACAGTTTAAGTAATATTTGAGATGTAAATTATATTTTTTTTAATATTGCGGCAAAATTTTTCGAATTTACATCTCAAGTAGGTACTTAATACATTTAACAAATAATTTGTTACTGTTAAGTGGTCGTCCGTGGTCTAAATTCGACCATAATATTTAATGTCAAATACTTCCATAATCACAGATATCGCCAAGGCTACATACACTGTTAATTTGACTTGACTTTAACAATAAACAAAAGAGTATATATGCGTGTGTATCAAATAGATGGTAGTGTGTGTAATGTTTTTTTTAATTGATATAATGTACATTTATGCACAATTAAAAATGTTTTTAATGTGGATAAGACTTTTGGACACGTTTGTTATTAGACTAGTAATAGACTACAGTGTATTTATTATGACCGAAACGCTGCAGTGTCAATGTAAATTTGGTTCTATAAAATGACAAAGAGCCCGAGTAAGATTCTCGTTAAATTAACTATTCATTATTTACTGTGGTTTGGGTGTATCTAAACTCGTACTCAGCGACTGTTCTATACTATCTATATAGAGTAACTTCCTTAGCTTGTTATTGTCGAAGACCTCTGTAGTTTAGCGGGCTAAACCTTTGACGGCTTACCACACTGCAATGTAGAGGCTCAGGGTTCGATTCCTGTTATGATCAATTTTGAAAACGAATTTTCTCCGTCATTTACTATGGTCTGGGTGTCTGGGAGCGGCCCTAGAGTAGTCCGTTGTATATTACCCATAACACAAGCGTAACTTGCTTAATTTGGGGATATATACAGCATGTGTGTTTGTCTGCCAATTGTAATATACAATGTGTTTTTGTCTACTGAGAATAATAAAACCCCTGGAATCAGGTCGCAATGAAACCTGTCTGGTTCAGTTGTGAATCTACTCCACTACTCACACGATCCACTTAGATGATACACTACACATACACAATAAATTTCATCAAATTCGGTCCAGCAGCTAAGCAGAAGTTCAGCCACATACACACGTACAGAGGAATTATACATATAAAGGGTAAGGTAAGGGTTCATATGAAACTTCATCTGAATCAAGAGATCTATGTACCAAAATTTTTAAACTAGGAGACCCATAATCTACACCTATTTGTAAGACAGATGTAAATGTTTGTATATATGTAAATTAAACGCTGTAGTATAATATTAGACTTACAACCAAGTCGACGAACTCTTATACCGTTAGGCTTTTCATATATATGACTTCTGCTAAAACTACTTGCAAACTATTCTTAGCAGTAACCAGTCGAGACGTCTGGCCTTGTTTGCTACCATCGAACTATTACCAGACTCGTAGTGTGTAGAACGCCTTATTAGTTAGTACACAACAGAAACATTCAGAGTATTCACTGGCTACGTACAGACGCGCGTGCGCAAGTAGGAGTAAATTTTATTTAAATATGAGGTACATATTTAAAAACGCTCCAATATCTTGGTGAATATTTGAATAAAAAGTAAATCACTTGTTGTTGAATCGGTCGTTAAAGTTAATCATCAAAAAATTATTCAAGATCGATCAACTATTTTTTTTTTCATTTATTTCAAATAATACAATTTTAATAATTGAAATATTTTGTTATATATTGGTTTTTCTATAGGTTATAAAACTGTGATAGCAGTGTCATTCGAGGTTAAATTTAGAAACCATATTTTGAAGAAATAAAAGCAATTGTTTGTCTGTTGTGTAACGCCGGTAATAGTGCATTTCGAAGTGTGAATTATAGTGCAAGGTACTAGGAGACTAAATTTGAAGGGAGATTATTGTAGTTATCCACAATGAAGGTAAGGGCTTTATTTAATTTATTTATTTATTAAGGATCACCAGCAGTTTTTGTACATTTGATCAGTTAATGGTCTTATGACTAAGATTTACAATGCGATGTAAACACTAATTATAGATGAAACAGCTTGCAATTTAATTGCGTGTGGTATAGATATACGGCACATTTATTTATTATTTGAGATATAAAGTTAACTTTGGGTGGTTATAAAAAAATAACCATGAAGTCTAAGGCGCCTTACCCTTCTAACCTGTATTAAAAAAGTTCGAATCTGTTCATAATAAATAATTGTGCCGTATATCTATAACCCACCCATTTAATTTCTTAATAATTATAATATCAGCCCATAAATGTCCCACTGCTGGGCTCGGGCCTCCCATTATAGGGGGAACGGACAATATACCCACCACGCTAGTCCAAGGCGGCTTGGCAGGTTTGACACATCGGTTATCTCGATGTGCAGGTTGCATCACGATGTTCTCCTCACCGTTGTTAGCACGTGGTAATTGTAACAATATGCACATTAGATCAGAAAACTGACTAAGAGGTGCATGCGTTCCGGTCAGGATCGAACCCGCGCCCTTCGATTTAGGGGTGCGTGCTCTAACCATTATGCTACCACGACTTTTTAAGGATACTTACTTTAATTTCTTAAGGCTTGTGTTTAACCGCCTACCAGAAATGCACCTATTTTACTACCAATAAATTCGAAAAGCCTGCCAGAATGGATAAATGCCCACCAAATTGTGTTTCAAGAAGTGTTGTAGAAATGAAGCTATTTTCCTTTTTATGCTATGCCATAAAAATATACAAAAGTCTTTAAAGCTAATTTCAGACCTAATATTTTATATTATCGCTAAATAGATATTACCAATATTTTCTTTCACCACTTTCAATTTAGTCATTTTTGCTGAGGCAAAAAAGCAAACAGTCGAACGTACAATTATTTTTAATACCAAATATAATATTGCGTATTCCAAACACATGTTGCTTGTTTATTGTTTTATGAATTTGATTAAAATATGATAATATAGCCAAATAAATACTTCAGTCTCAATATTACTGCAACACAAATGATTAAGGTAGGTAAAAAATGAATCACTAGTAGGAAAATAAAAAAAGAAACAAAAGTTAAACGAAGTTATGTTTTATTATATTTATAGGTACTTCTAAGGTTAATTTGTACTTAAGATTTATCAATGGCACTTTAAGGAACACAATAGTTAAAAGCAGTCAATCTCCCTGGGCGTCGGAGTGAATGCTCCGAACGCAACCGGGATTTAACGCTCGGATGATGAAGAATCACATAAACTTTTTAAAAAACTAACAAAAGAAAATAATTATTGAATCAACAGAGGTTTTTTAGATTTAGCTGGGCGCACTCTCTTTCTCTTCTCACCAATAGGGATATTCCTAGCTTCAAGAGGTGATTCCACGTACTTCAGCGTGACAATGTGTGACGCTTGCGTGACGGGATTGCGTCCTGCGGTCTGTGCCTCACATGCCGGTGGCCGCTGTGCTGGTTGCAGGGTAAATAAGTAAAGGGAAACGACTGTAATCTTAGTTTAAACAATAATATATTTTGGATTCAGGTTGGATAATTTGATTACACTTAAACTATTTAGAACTGTAATTTTCGGTTTGAATGTTAGTGTTTTAGTAAAACAATATTTGGTGGGCATTCATCCATTTTGATAAGCAAAAAGAATTTAAATACAAAACGTATAATTATTCTGATGAGTGTATATTTATTTTGGAACGTAAAACGTTGTTTTTTAGGTACCTCGGTATAGAGTGGTTAAATTTATATGAAGTAATATATTTTATTTGGTGCTTAGTCTAAGGGACAAAAAATATTTTTGGTGAGCATTTAAATTGTACCCATTTCTTAATTGTTATTAATTAAACTCAAATAATAAAAATAACAAAAAAGTGTAAGATATTGAAATTAGTCAGTTTAATTTTTGTTTTTGGACTGGTAGTTTTAGATTGTAATACATAACGAGTCCTTGAAATTTTAATCAATTGTCTACTTATATTGTACTTACTTTATTAAGATCTGATTTTCCAAAAATCACACTAAGTTTTAACGGCTTTAACCGCGGTATTTTATTTGTGTTTTTTATTCCGACGTTTCAGCCAATTTTCACTCGGAATAAAAACAATTCAAATACCGCACTTAAAACTGTTAAAACGTAGTATTATAATTGTATAGTCGCGGAAACTTAAGAAAACCTTACTGAATTTTGAAGTGAAACAAATCAATTCATTTATTCACGCAAGTGTCATATTTACATTTTTTTAGGTTTTATTTTATTTGTATTGGGTGGTGGTTGAAACATCGATCCTAAATGGGACTTTTTGGAATTATTGGATCCTAATTCAGACTAATGACGTAAAATGTTAATTTGTTAAATTATCTTCAGGGGGTGTCGAGGTTATACAAAACAACTTATTCGGAGCAGAAAATTTAGAAGATCTAATTTCTAAAATTTTGGAATATACCTCGTAGACTAAAAAAATCTAATAAAAAAAACCGACTTCAAGGGTAACAAAAAAATGTTCTACGTCTTGAAGTCGGTGCCAAATGAAACATAAGATTCTTACTTCCTCGTGTATTTTTTTTGTATGTTCAGCAATAACTTTGTTATTTCTGAACTGATTTTGACAATTCTTTATGCGTTCGATTTAGCAAAGCTTCAAAATGGTCCCATATAAATTTGATTGGTAGCTGACTTTGGGTTTCGAAGATATAACAGAAAAACCTTTGAAATCAGACTTAAATGTGACATTTTTGCGGTTACGGGATACTATATATGTAACTTAAAAGTGTAAAATACAATCAAAAAATTACACTTTTAAGTTACACGTGTAACACGCCGCTCTTTAAAGGGAGACTGGAACCAAGCCACCAATGCCGCGTTGTTACTGGCGGTATACTCTAGACCAGAGGTGGTAGCCATCCAAATGGGAAAATAACCCTACCACCTGGCTGGAGTTTGTTTTGTCGCGTCTTACGACAGGCCGCCCGGTATCATAAAGTTGTATTTTTCCTCTGTTCCTACACTGATAAAAAGATTGTAAAGTTCAATTTGAAATTGCGACAAAATTTCGAAATATGTTGGGGAGATTGTAATTTTTCTACTGTGCAAGAATTACTAGCTAAAGTGTCAGCCGCCATGTTACCAAATATTCCTACGTGTGATGGCAGCCATTGCAATTTAAGAGACACTTTCATTTCACACATTTCAGCCTTATACCAGAGGCGCATCACGCTATATGTTACAGTGCACTTTTGCTATCGGTAAGAATAACAGCTTTTTCAATTTTTAAAGAGGCTAGTTAAAAATGTACCTCAGATATTACAAATAATTCCGCCTAAATTATAGATATAGTAGGTTGTATCTTAAAACAATAGAAAAGTTTTAATTTGGGATCATAAAATGCCGAACCTGTCCCAGTTTTCCAGATTTATTTTTTGATCCATCATTTACATATTTGGCGGTGTTCAAAATAATAATATATTTTTTTTTTTATAAACCTAGAAGTGAAAAACTTTTTAGTCAAACGTCGAACGTATATTAATCTGTTTCGGGCTTTGCCTAGTCGTTCCTAGAAGCGACTTAGGCAGACTCGGTCAACCGTCGATTCGTACTGCACTTGTTATATGTTTAATGACTGTATAAATTAGTCTCTCCTAGGTTAGACAAATATCCGTTAATCAAGGGCAGAAAAACGTCATTTATTTGGACTTTGACTAATATTCATATCAGACCTGAAGTTTTACTTATGACACCTAGGAGCGTTCGAGCTTCGATGTTTATAATAATAATTATTTATTTATTTACAGTCCAATACGAATACACACACACAGACACACACGAATACACAGTCCAATGCCAATATACACAAAATACATACAATAATGTTATTAGTAATTAGTTTTTTCCTTATGCCTATGTTAGTAATTAACGACTAGCACTGATATAGTACATATTATTCACATTTATATAATTTTCACGGCCTCTGTGGTTGAGCGGGCTAAGTCTGCCGATCAACCTCACTACAACGCAGAAGCTCTGGGATCGATTCCTGATGGTAAATTTCGTAAACGAACTTTCCGTTATTTACTTTCGTCTGGATGTCCGGGATAGGTCCCAGAGTGATCTGTTGTATATTACCCATAACACAAACTAACTTGCTTAATTTGAGGATAAACAATCTTGTGTTTTTGTCTGTGGATTATTTATTTATATTTGTAATTAACGTAATATATACAACACCGTGAATGCATTTACGGCAGCCTTAACATCAGCATGTTAATTAGGTATTTTATGAATGTGTTCATTATTTTACCACAATAACCTTGATTTAAAAAAAACAGGTTGGCTGGTTGGCTAAATAAAATTTTAACAACACTCAATGACACTTGACGTCTTTGCCTCCCGTGATCACGGCCACTGAAAAGTGGCCGAAACGTCGGAATAAAAAAAATCAAATAAATTACCACGGTTAAAGACGTTAAAACGGACTTTTATTCTGTACACAAGTAGCGAGAGTTAAGAAAATTAATTTACAATAATCTTTTTTGAGTTTTCTGACATTTTGGTAAAACGAAACTTTTGTAATACTTTTGTGTATTTTTTCTTAAAGTATTCATAACGAGGTTTATAGGTCCATAAAACATCCTTTATCCCATCCCATACCAAATGCTGGCAATAAGTGGACTTTGTCCCTGGCGTTGCAAACGTCTGTAGGGGACGATAACCATTTTATTTTCCATTCGTTGAGCCGTCTACCTGTTTGCCAGCGATTAATCGCAAAAATACATGATTAAAAACAATGTGATGTGATATTAAACCTTGTTGCGAGATCTACTTGTATAGATAAACAAGAATACAATAACTATGCAATTTAACCTTGATGTAAGGAAATCTAAAAAAGCATAATGTATATTTATAAAATAGCCAAAAAATGCATCTAATATATAAATTGTGTAATATAATAAGTTTATGGGTTTGATTTAATATAAATGTTTGTTTTATTTTGTTTAGAGCTTTAAAATAATAACTATTTAAAAAAATGTATTTTTACTATTAATTACTTTTTAAATTATTCGTAATCTTCTCAGCAAACCCTTTAATTAGATACCCATATCATGGGAGAACACAAGAAATTGCTACGCTATCTTGGGCGGTCCGCCATAAATGGATTTAGAGTGACGTCACTTAGCTAATTATGCACTATCATCCAAACCAAATGTGTATACAAAATTTCTTACCAATGGGTTGAGGATAACTGGTTTAAAATTCATTTGTAAGATTTGACCCAAACATACATACACACAATGACATAATTACATTGCAAGTTAAATAAAACTTGTGCAATGCTGTTATTTAACTTTTATTGTAACCAGACAGCCTATATATCTCTGATAGCTATGATGAAAGCGCTTTCCGCTGAACGGTTCTGTGATAAAATTTTAAAAAACATATCTTAGCGGCGGCCACCTAATATTTTCAACTAAGGGAAAAAAAATCTACGTGGATAGATAATGAAATATAACTTTGTAATAGTTACCTTAATAACATATTTGAAAATCAGACATGTGTAAATAAGTAAAGTTCAGTTATTTTTTGTCGAGCTTTAAAGCGTATGACAAAAGTTTTGGTCCATGGAAAGTTCTGACACTTGATGATACTATTTTTGAATAATATTCTACAAAACATTTATATAAACCAGCCATGTAAATTTAAGTTAAGTAACTCATATTTTTAGTTGCCTTTCTTACCTGGTACCTGCCCAGGTGTCACAAGGCGAGCGCCACAAGCACGCAGGTATTCAAAGAGCATTATACGCTACTGAGAACCTAAGGTCTCATTTATGTGAAAATAAGTTATGGCTGATCGCCCTGGGATCTATATGTCCAAGTCGTATTTATTATTATAGAATAAGCATATGACGGAAGTAGTCTGGATATAGTCTTTTATGAAGTAAACGGATGTCGGAAGTCATATAACCGGATGTCAATGGAAAAGCATTTATTATCAAGCGAACGAATATCGGAAATGGAGTAACCAGATGTTGAAAGTTCACATGGATGGCGGAAGTTAGAGGGGACAGTTTACACGAGTAGTCGATAACCAGCAATGTTCAACGAGCAGTCTACACGGGCAGTCTACAACCAGTAGTGTACGACGAGTAGTCTACACGGGCAGACTACGTGGGTAGTCTACAACCACCAGTGTACGACGAGCAGTCTACACGGGCAGTCTACGCGGGTAGTCTACAACCAGTAGTGTACGACGAGTAGTCTACACGGGCAGACTACGTGGGTAGTCTACAACCACCAGTGTACGACGAGCAGTCTACACGGGCAGTCTACGCGGGTAGTCTACAACCAGTAGTGTACGACGAGTAGTCTACACGGGCAGACTACGTGGGTAGTCTACAACCACCAGTGTACGACGAGCAGTCTACACGGGCAGTCTGAAGCAGGCTTAGATGCGGGGTGGACATTTTGTAGTAAACAACTACTACTTGCAAGTCGCAGTATTCTTGTAAGGCAATTGCTGCTCTACAACTGACAGGCGTAGGTTGAACTCTTGGAGTTGTGCTGATATTTTAGTGTATTAATGTGCTATATTTAATATTGTAATAATTCTAGGATAATAAACTTTTATTAATGCTTTAGATTAGTTTTCATTCTCGATCATTGCCGTTATGAGCTTACATATAAATTTCGTAGAATACAAGTTTGTTTGCAAATGTGGTAATGCGCGTGCGAGATATTGATCTCCATTTACGGATATTGTAATTACAGATATGGTGTTTTATTCAACGAAAAATTAATATGTAATAAATTGAAGGTGAACTTCTATAACAGTGTTAGGCAAAGTCACCTTATAGCTCTATAAACACATCCGCAATGCTGCAGTCGCACCTGCGATAGTGGGGAAAACGAACGACAATGGACAAGTGGCAAAACGAATCGCAACAAAATTTTAACAATAACATTCGCTGTATAATTTTATATTTAAAATTCTTGGTTTCGAAACTATCCTAAAAATGCAACAGTTCTCACGGTATATGGTACCAAAGTTTACAAGAGTATTATTACCTGAAGAACCCTGAGTATCGTAAAAAAATATGTTTGCTCTTTAGTACTGAAGTACTGAAAGTGCATTCATTCAACGGTGAACTATTGCAGATATGAATGCAATTTCATGAAATTCGATGGATGCTTCTTATCCCGAAAAATTATAATTTCTCTTCTACATTGATATTATAAGGAGGAATGATTTGTATTTTTGTATAGTTGTAACGAATAAACTAAAAACTACTGGACCGATTTCAGAAATTCTTTCACCATTCGAAAGCTATATTATTAATGACTAATAAAAGCTATAAAAATCATAGATCCCTACTAAGGCTTCAATAATGTAACACATCAGTCCAAACAAAATACTTCACGCTGGAATCGGGTTCTACGTTTATGAAGAAATTTTATGTGTGTATTGTTACATGCCGACAAAAAGGGCTGGCAGCCATATTGTATCGATGCAGCAATGGCCCAATGGCGAGATCGGCAGTCAAGGGACGATTCCGATACGAGCAAGACGTGTCCATTGATAAGCTATAGTGTCGGACATTGCGAGTGCTATTGAATCGTGCAGTTTGTACTGGTTGTGGTCAGTTATATCTGTACCTGTGTTATACGTGTTTGTATAGTTCTAATAAATTACATAGTAATTCCAGCGGCATTTTAATTCGAGTCCTTTAGCTCTGAGCAGTATTAATTGGTCCCGGTTTGGTTTAGATTCACAATTAGACCCGATAGGTGACGCTGGAATCGGGTTCTAGATTTTTATTTTTTGAAAGTAGGTCAATATCTGCAGAGACCACTAGTGAACGAACGAAACGCATGGAAAAACTTAGTTTTATAATAACATACACCGTTACTTGAAAGCTTTTTTGTTTAGAAACTGCTGCGACACGATTTAAAACAAAAAAAAACTGCTGTGTTACTGTGTTATAAAGAAAAGTTATAATCGCTTAGTACAGAAAGCAGAGTTCATTGTGAATTGACGCCACTATTGTAGATATATTTAAAAATTACAAAAGTTTTTAGGTTATTTTTCAATATGAAAATGTTTTTCTACATCTGTGAAAACCACAATTCGCACAATACTCTTCAGTCATTGTTTACTCCGTTATTGATCGGTATCCAAGATCGAAAACAGCCGTTATCCTTGATTCCAGGGCGAAGTTCTCGTTGAAGGATATCAAAGCCAGATTGCAGCAGATGTCGAAGAAAGATCAATACACATTCAAATCGCGCGTAAGCAACAAGCGAATTGTCAGTTAGCCTCTCAGGATGACAGAATGACATGTCAGATTCAATTCAGTGTTGCCACTATCAAGGAATCATAAAAGTCGATTATTCTTTTACCTAATTAAAATATTATTATTATATTCCTTTTATTAACAGTACACGTTAGTTTTATGTTTCGTTTTAGTTGTTTTGTTATAAAAACCACATAAAAGTCTCGTAAGTATACCGTTGATGTTAATGCATATTTTGTGTATAGATCTATTTCGGTCGATCGATTAATCATAATATCAATATAAGTTTGATACTGGCAATTTTTTGCCACAACTTCCTGGTTGTTAATTAAACTGACTTTTTATCGAATTGTGATCTATTGTAGTAGCGCCGATTTCAGTAACAAAAATTATGTATAGGTTATATTTTCTCTAGTCAATTGTTCATTGAGGGCCTTATATGGGCTTTCCCCTTTATAAATAATCGAATGCAATAAAAGAAAACTTAACTAATTGCTAATGTATTGTACCCACAGTCCCTCAAGACTATAAGTAGAATACTGTGCCTAGATAACCGTCTTCTATGGGTAAAGTGCCCAGAAGGCTGGCTACGTTTCCTCGCTAGATCACCATACTGATCCGTTGCCCGAGGTAAGCACCAGGCCCTCTGATCACCTGAAGAGTAAACGAGGCGGTTTGATAAGTTTTGGTCAGGCTCATGGCCTCAGGATACCACGATCCAAGCGTCTCGACAGCCAACAGCACAAAGATATAACTCTCATTATGTTGATATGCTCAGCATCAATTATTATTGATACGTCACGTTTCGCGCAGTGAACACAGTCTAGAATCTAGATTATTCTATCTAGACTAACAAAAAGTGCAAGTTTTTATTTTGACTTATTATATTTTTAATAAATAGCGCCGAAGAAACTTCGTTCATGTTGCCGTGACGATGTGTTTGCTAGCGAATTACATCGGTGGCATAAAAAGACGTAACTGCAAAGCAGAGCACTCTGAATCGTGTTTAATTTACAACATTTCAGTAGTTTTGTTTATTTTGTATTTGAATAATAAATACTAATAGATATGCAGTTTCGGTGAACCTGCAGCCCACCACTTCACACCTCTCAGTCTCACTCACACCCATGTTGCCCCTGTCTATTCACTCCAATAGACCGGTACTTTTTGTCCTTATTTCCTGCAATAGTCCTACACTGGCCGCGGCTTGTCCTTTGGTGCATTATTATATGGTTTAGACAGGGATAATCGCCGGTCAGTGTCACGCCACATTTAGATTAAATTTGTCAAGGGGCCTCTACGTGTTAGCCTCCCCATGGCCCCACGCAAGCCCTCCAAAAATCCGGGGCATTTAAATAGCCCGTGGTCTTTAAAGAAATACTTACATGATATTTATGAGAATATATAAATGTTTATAGATGAATATATACATATGTTTAAATATAATCATATTCCAGCTACAGGTAATATTTTATGATTCATTATTTTAAATATCGGTAGCGATTTTGCTTGTTTGAGAGTAACAGGCAGCGCGTTCCAGCTGTATAGCCTTGACAGTAAAAAAGTTGTACTAGAAACTTGAATTATGTACGTACAAGGGCGTTCGATCTAAGTGTAGTGGAAGGGCGTAAATTATGAGAGCAAGAAAGGAATTCATAGCGTTCTTTTGGAGATCTGGAGAGTCTGTTACGGTTCTAATGTGCACATCGTTCGGACGCGTGCCACGAACGCGTCACGTAATGTAATGTACAGGCACCGGCATCGACCACAGAAGCCGTTAGCTATTAGTCATTTTTATAATGTAACTGAAAAGCCAATTTACTCCGCTTTAAAATCAAGGGCAAAGCCAGGTGCGAAATAACGTTGCAAACAGAAATCTCTCTGACGACCTCGATGCCTTTCACAATGTTCAAAATGTCGTCATTGGTATAAAAATATTGTATATAGTCATTAACTTGTTAAAAATTATTGTGTATTTTTGACTAAAATTATGCAATTTTTATTCTATTATCTACTGATTTAACTCATATGCGAAATCGACCAAGAGCGTGTAGACACAAGACAAGAGGAGTTTAGACAAGCATGATGAAAGATTCCGTAGTGAGAAGGAATAAACACACTCTTTTGACACGCCTACTACCTTGTGTGTATGTAGGTATGTAGATAGATAAAACTTTATTACACACCAAATAAAAAACCACAAAATTGCATAACTGCAATAGTTTCTTGGCAAAAATCAAAGGCGACCTTTAGCCAAAAACAATCACTTTCAGGCAACTTAACTTGAAGGAAATATATATACATACGTATATACCTTTTGTTTATGTTTTACTACCAATTTATACATTTACTACAGACATACGTAAATACATTTACGTGTTCATGTTACAGAAACTGTATCTGACGTGGTAGCAATGCTGGAATCATTATCATCTGATTCTAACGTGCTAGAGCCCTACTTTGATTACAGCTTTTAGAACTTGTTGTTGTTGTTTTTGTTTATTCAGATAGATAGATAGATAACACTTTATTGCTCACCAAAAAAATCAAAAACAAATACAAAAACAAAATGCATAATTACAATACTTCTTGGCAAAACAACAGGCGGCCTTATCGCTAAAAGCGAACTCTTCCAGGCAACCTAGCTTAAAAGAAATTCTTAACTAATCTGGCCATGTAGGTGGAGCAGAAAATGATAGGACTGTACAATTTAAATATACATACTTACACTATTTTATAAATTTAATACATATAAAAATATAATAGTAATATTAAGAGTTATTTAAAGTATAAATTATGCATAGGCAGTTTAACATAAGCCAAAGGTTATCTAACTCAAAACAGGCCCAAGTCAGCAAACGCTGGTTAATAACAACCAACGCTGGTCTACCGTTAGTGCCAGCCAGTAACGTCACCTTCACAGAAGAAAATTCATTAGCTATTAATGAACATTTAATATTTTAATATTATTATTTTTTTTTTTTTTTTTTTTTAATAATAATAAATTTTTATTGAACTAAAAAATGTTACAAATTATACTTGCAGTTACAATGATACTTAAATTAAACTAAACCTTAGAAACATAAATAACTACATTATAATGACAATATCAAAATTATAAGTAAGTATTTAAATCGACATTAATAATTTTGAACCTGTTCTTTATATTGCCCGAGTTGTTGAAAGTAGCGCTGTCTTCCTAGCTAGGTTATAAAATAACCTGTGTTAAGGAGAAACAGCCTAATAGACTCAGATAGGATGATACTGTACGGGGGGACGGTTAGTCAAAATGTTAAAGTCCAAGTTTTATGTTATGTATGTATGTGATGTGATAGTAAGTTATGTATTTATATTATGCATGTATTGGTTTGTGTATATTCTGTGGTATGTTGGTTTATGTATATTCTGTGTTATGTTGTATGTATGGTACATTATATTATATTATTTTACTAGTGTTATTCTAATAATTTTTCTGTGTCGTCATAATTACTGTTTTGGAGAAATGTTCGTAGTGATTTTTTGCATTTTGCATAGATTAGGTCATAGATTGGACATTTAGCATTAATTCGATTGTAAAGTGCAGGACCAAGATAAAAATAGAACTTTTTAACGAATGAGAAGTTTATATTAGGTAATACACAAATTATGTCTTTGCGACGCTTGTAGATAATTTTAAAAGGTGTTTGTTGATGTTGCAATAGGACCGTATGAAGAATAAATAACTGGCGTACGTTCAAAACATTACAAACTTCATATAGTTCGGTAGTTGGAAACAAAATTGGACGAAAAGTAGCCACTTTTAGAATAGCTCTGTGAGCTATTTCAAGAGGTTTCATATATGTTTTGGAAGCTCCACCCCAACAGGATATACAGTAAATTATGATCGATTGACATAAAGCATAATAAACATTGCGAATTATATGAGGATTAGCAACATGTCTAAGAGTTTTAAAAATATATATAAGTTTGCGAACTCTACTAGTAAGGGACTCAATATGAAGTTTGAAATTTAAATTTTTATCCAAAAGAATGCCTAAGTACTTAATATGGTCTACAGAGGTTAAATTAGGGCATTTGCAGACAGAAGATAAGGAATAGGAACAGTTGTGCGCTTTCAAGATAATTGGTATTATAGGTTGTGAAACAGAGCTTATTGAAAAAGTAATAAATTTTGTTTTAGACGTATTAAGGGTTAGAAAATTTGAAGATAACCAATTCTGTGTTATATTAAAACCATATTGTGCAACATTTTCAAGATCATGCCATGAATCAGCAATAAATGTTAACGCAGTATCGTCTGCGTATGATACTATAGTAGCGTTGGGGATGGAATGATCACATAATTCATTGATAAAGACAAGAAACAGGGTAGGACCTAATATACTACCTTGTGGGACGCCATATTCTACAGGGAGCTCAAGGCTAGTGAATTCGTCAATCTTAACAATTTGGGTGCGGTTTGTAAGATAGCTTCGGAAAAGATCCAATTGATCACCTCTGACACCAACTTTTTCAAGTTTAAGTAGAAGAGTAGAGACAGGTATAGTATCAAAAGCTTTAGCTAAATCAAGAAATATAGTTAAAACCTTTTTCTTCTGGTTTAAATTTTGAACTATGTGATTAGTAAGTTCTAATACTGCATCATTCGTCGATTTATTTTTACGAAATCCAAATTGGCGTGTAGATAATAAGTTAAAATGTTCAAGATAATATGTAATCTTCTTGTTTAGCAGTCGCTCAAATACTTTGGACAGAGCTGTGAGTACAGCTATTGGTCGGTAATTATTAGGTAAATTCCTGTCTCCACCCTTGAAAATAGGATGTATAATAGCCTTTTTAAAAGCAGAGGGAAATACCGAAGTCTGAATACAGAGATTGAAGATATGGCTTAAAGAAGGTGCCAAAGCTGATGCATATCTTTTTAAAATTATGGGAGAAATACCATCCCAACCGGTCGCAGCATTTGAGCGTAACGATAGAATAGCTGTAATGATTTCATCTGGATCCGTATTTTCTAATACAAATGAAGAAGATATTTTGGTGTAAGCTGAACTGTGAGGAGTAGTTGAATGAAATGAAGTTTGATTTTGTATAATATTGTTAGCGAGTCTTTTGCCTGTGTCGACAAAAAACTTGTTCACGTTATTACAGGACTCAGTTGGCGTATTAGAAAGTGAGAGCAATTGTGACGAAATAGTTTTCTTTTTTGTGGTATTTGTTATATTCCTAATAGCTTCCCAAAGTATTTTTGGATTTTTAATAGCGTTATTAAGTGTCTCGGTATCATGCTGTCGTTTAGCTTTTTTCAAGATACTTGTGCAATGATTTCTATATCGTTTGTATGTTATGGTAAAAATCTCATTATCAGGCGATTGTTTTACTTTTTTATGTAATTGGTCTCTATGTCGCATGCATCTTAATAACCCAGGTGTGATCCATGGCTTAATGGTTTTATTTCGTGAAGATATTTTAATATATTTTGTGTGTTTCGTTATAGCTGATTTTATTAATTCAATAAAAGTATCTACTGCTAAATTAACATCTAATATAGAAGCAATTTGCTCAAAATTAATACTATTCATAGAGCTATCAAGCATATCATAGTCTATTTTAGTGATATAGTGTTCAGCAGGTGATTTAGTGTACTTGCGTTGAAGACAAAATAAAGTTGAATTGTGATCGGTTATAGTAGTGTCATATAATAGTGTAATAGTTGGTAATTGTGTTTTTAAAATAATGTGGTCTAGACAATTATTTCCTCTGGTTGGTAATGTATGTGCAGGAATAAGACCATAAAAAGCTAGAGAATTTAAGTATTCAGGTGAGCGTGAGTCACTGTTGTACGTTTTGATGTCTATATTTATATCACCCGCTATTATGACTGATTTAAAACTATCCAAGGATGCAAGAGTTGCCTCAAGAGCAGTAAGAAATTGTTGTATGTTTTCATTACTTGGAGAGCGGTAGATACAGACTAGGGCAATATCTGTAGACAGTTTAATAACAAGACACGAAGCTGACAGGTCAAAGTTTGGTTCAAGACATACAGACAACAGACTAGATTTTATGTAAACCACCACTCCATCACTTTGGTTGATATGCTTGGTAGTACTGTAGGATGTGTAATTTTTCAAAATTGGTATATTAGTATTATTATTACACATCAACCAGCACTCTGTTAAAACCAATATGTCACAGTCAAAGGGAATACGGGCTAGGAGTGTTTCAAAATTTGAGAAATTGCAACATATTGATCTTATGTTTTGACAAAGAATTTTCAAGTAATTGCTAGAAGTTTTTATTATTGAAAGTGAGGATTCAGGAGTACAATTATAAACATCAGATAAAGAAAGTTGATCAATCTTTTCAGCTAGAGATATTGTTGAATTGGCCATTTAGATATCAATTATCAGTTTAATATGCATAAGAGGTTAAATGCATTCATAAGTCGACGGTAAAATTCATATCTCCATGATAATTGTACAATAGTGTTTCTTATTACAACTCCTAGAAATAAGCAGAATAAATAGACAGTATGCGTTCGTACACAACACGATGAATAAGTAACTTTTTCATAAGTAGCGTAAAATTTTGTGATATATGACGACAAAATAACTATTACAAATGTATTGTACAAATAGTAAAGTGTGAAGTATTGAAGATAAACTATGTATATAAAATAGTAGTGATGTAAATTGTGTATAAGTGAAAACAAAATATAAGTTGTTACAAGTTCAAAGTTTACTCCACGAAGAATTTTAGTTTGTTTACAACAATTTTCATGAGTAATAAATCTTAATTTTAGTATCTTAAAACTAGAATATATTAAAGTAAGTTCTCTATTGTTATTAGTGCTGAACAAGTATATGATAGAAAATAATTGTCATTTATTATTTGAGGATGAATTAAGTTGGTGCAGTTGCCCTTCATTTTTAATAACTGTGTATTGTTCACCAGGTTCCTTCTTTAGCAAAACTCTACCATTTGAGGTCCAACAGAATTTGTAGTTATTTAATTTAGCGAAATTTCTTGCAAGATAAAATAATCTTTTCGTATGGGATGTTAATTGTTCTGCAATATATATAGGAACTTTCGGGATGGTTTCAAGTCCTAGCAAGGTAGAGTTTAATTTTTCTTCAGGGTGAAGTTGATTGTATTGCTTGACAGCAACTAAAAAGTTGCTCTTTATTAAAGTATTTGTGAATTCTACAGTAATATTGGAAGTTTGTTTTTCCTTTCTAGATGGGTGTCTAACAACTTCACGTATATTAAAATCAGATATATTCATAGCGAGTTGTTTAGATAAATTTAAAATCATGTCGTATAGCATGTTCTTTGATTCGTTTGTTCTTTTTGGCACATTTCTTATTTCTATAGAGGTTTTAATTAGATTGTGATCAAATGTGTCGACTCGTTCTTGTATCGCAGCAACATTCCTTGCCAAGCTCTCTCTATCTTTTTCCAGACCAGATATCTTCGTCTCGAGAGAAGTTAGTTGTTCTGAGATAAATGTCATGGATTTTTCTATTTCGTGATTAGTGTTCTCAATTTTAACATTTTGATTCTTTATTTCCATAATGTGGCTTTCTAACTTATCCATACGAGAATTTTGAGCACAAATAAGTTCTTGAATCATATCTTTAATGTCATTTTTAAAGGTATCCATTTCATTACCTGCAGCTCCTTTAATAGGTGCCGTGCGCCGGGTCTTTGGTTTACCATTTACCTGTTTGTTTTTAAGCGAAGCATTTTCCTCTTCTGCGAGTAGAATTTGAATATCCGTATCAGAGCGCGATACTATTACCTTATTTGGTTGTGTTTCAAGCATATTTACAGGCTGGCAAGTGTTGTAGCTGGATTTAGTTTTTATTAAGATTTGACTACTACTGCTCTCTCTTATCGAAACGGGTTCACCAATATAAATATTATAAATCTAAGCGATGTCGGATTTTCAAATGTGTCTTCATAAAGTAATGTAGTAAACAGCAGTTTTAAAAGCGAGTCAAAGTGGGACTGGAACCTGCGCCTTTGATTGGATGGTTTTGAAAGTTAAGTTCTCACCGTCTCACACTTGTGCCGATATTGCTGTGTATGTGATTATATCTGTATAAATTGTCACAAGCGGGTATTACGGTGTTACTCACTGCATTTAAAACATATTGCTGAATATGAAAGTTATTTGCCTGATATTACTTTATATTTAACACTTATAAGTTGATTAATATAAACAAACGCAACTTTTATCATTTAAGTAACTATTGATCAGGTTTTAAAGTATCGGGAAAAACTATTTAACACCTTTTTGTAATTAAATATCACGCAGTAACTATTAACACGTCCACTTTTTACGACTACCGTCTTAAATATAATTCGTACTTATAATTAAAACAACATTAAACAAAGAATAGACAAAAGATACATATTTTGTACAATTTAATATAAGTACATAATATGTTATAAAGTGTGTCTGAAATGTGAAAATAATAATTTTGAAAAATAATAATAGGTACATTACGTACAAAAAAAATGAAATTAAATATAACTATAACTATGAAAAAATCTTAACCAGGCAAACTAAAAGACGCTTGTATCAAGTGCGAGATCTGCTTGCTGCATTTAGTGTTCGTACAGGAACGCTTTCAGTTTAATTTTAAACATATGTGCACTTCGAACAGCTTTTAGGGACGGCTCGGTTGGTGTGGCATCGTCCCTAGTGTTGCGAACATCTACGTGAGGCGACGGTAATCACTTTTCATTAGTTTGGCCATCCGCCTTTTGGCAACTTCGCATTAAAAAACCTTTTCACACCCCCACGCTTTTTAACACGCTTTTATTAGCTTCACCTGTGTGTATATGTATGTGACGGAAACTTTCAATGTCACTTTCACCCACTTTCAGATGTCTCATTAATTTTCAATACACACACGTAGACCCAAGGTCTAATGACAATACAATAGTTTTATAACTTTGTTCTAATATCTTAAGTAGGCTCGTCAAATTGACACTGGAATTTGATACACTCCCTCCGATCATTGATTTTTAGTAAATTAAAAAATTTAAAATAATAGTCTTCTATAGCACTAATTTATTGAATATTATTATATTCCCATACTTAAAAATTCCTTAACAAAATTTAGTTTAATTTGCTATCAAAAAGATGTTTATTTAATTTTTAAAACATATTTTTACAATTTGCCTAAGAACTACTCGATACATCTTGTCCTTAAGCCAATATCAGACACTTTTTTTTGTATCATTTCTTTCATTTGAGATGAACCAAACACAGTGATCCATAGAAACATAAACTCGAATTGTTCAGTCATTGAATACCGTCGTATGCGTTTAAAAACTGTACTATTGAACCAAATTGGTTCAATTTGGTCGATTTTTTTCAATAGCACAGAAGACAGGATGACGGTCCACCTGATTTTCATCAGCTGGTACCGTCGCCTATGGACGATTACAACACCAAAGATGTTACCAACACGCTGCCGGCCTCAAAGAAATTTTATTATACCCTTTATAAAAAACACCATATAGTAACACTGTGGCAAAACCACGGCTGGGAGCTCATTCCAAACCCCCACAATGCCCAAGAGAATCGTCCTAAACAACCGTTGCGTACAAGAGCAAAGCGGCTCAAGGAAGTCGGGATGAACGCCCAACCGATGCTAAAAAGAAGACGACGCCTTTATCCTGAACAGTTCCTTGGAACACTCCCCATTGTACAGTCGGTAGAATGTACAGAGACGTAAAGTCTCTCCCAAGGCCAAGCGTAGCTAAATCATTTGTGAGTATGGGAACGTCGACAATACAAACGGATCGACGTTAAATACTGTCCAGGGGATTTTATTGGTAGCCGGCCCACATATGTAATGAGCAGTACTCCATATTCTTTCTTTTCTTTCTTATTATTCTTTGTAAAGCACAAAGCATTGCCGCGGATTGAAGTACTGCTTGGACCGGTTCAACACTCCCAGATTCTTGAAGGCAAGTTTTGTCTTGCCTTCAAGGTGGGCGGGCCCTGAACTGTACATCGTTGGCAATATCGACTCCAAAAATAGTAATACTCTTAAAGGTGGTAAGGGGTTTTCCACGGAAGTGAAGCGCATGTACGAATGGGGTTTTCTTGACAGAGAATTCGCAGAGCTTTGTCTTTATGGGATTGAATGGGACAAGGTTTTGTCTCCCCCACTCAGAGACTATCTCTAAGGAGCTCTCTACTTCAGATCGTCCGTTTAATATTAATTCAATTATTATTACATTAAATTTTTGGCGCATAAAATCGCTTATAAAACGCTTCCGTGGTCTGTAGTCGAATTGCAGTTTAGACAGTTAAGTGACTGGTGAAGGTTACAAAAATGGATAACTAATTTTGTGGTTACATGTTTCGAAATACATACTTCAGACGACACTGTCTAAAGTTAAAAGTAATACATAGAAGCTTTCATACCATATCTCTCTCACATATCTCTTCTCTTTATAACAATGATGATAGTTTGAAAGTCAAAGTCAACCCAACATTTTTATGCCAGCAGATTGTGTTTTTGTATGTATTTCTATAATTGATTTCTTATGGCCGGTTCCTATATCTTACCGACTGTACATTTGCCTTACTATCGCTTAAAATTGTACATAAGCTCCATACAAGCATGTCCAAATTCAACCAATGCGAAGACAAGCGAATGTATAGGTATAGTAAAACATAGAAACTGGTTATTAATCCACTTATAAATTGCTCCATAGAATAAAATGTATGTAATACATACATAATTACAATTTGAGATTAAGAACTGATTGATTGACATATATGTCAATTTCAATTTATAATAAAATAAAATTGCCTGAAGTAGGTAAACAGGCAGAACGCCCACCTGATGGAAACCGGTTACCGTCGCCTATGAACGTTTGCAACACAAGGGGTGTCGCCAACGCTTTGTCGACTTCTAAGAAAATTTTACTTTTATAATGGCCTTCTTAAAAAAAACCCCACGTCGTAGCGCAATGGGAAAACCGTGGCGGGGTGTTCCCTCCATATTATTGTTGTACGGGGAATAAATGTTCTAGAGAACCGTGGCGTACTTGAGTGTGGGAGCTCAAGAAAATGGGGGTGAACATCCCGTCCCTAGCGAGCAGTGCGATTGTAAAAGTAATATTTAATTTAATTTTTTGTTAGCGACGCATAGAAATGGGGAACATTGGTTGTTTGCATATTTGCATTTGCAAATAATATATTTTTGAAATAAATGGCGAAGACTGAGGGCAACAGAGGGGGTTTAGTAGCGGAGGTTGACTCGTGTCGATTGTCGCCCGCGAACTCCAAGCCAGTCTTCGGTCCGAATTCTCCTTTTATATGCATGTACTCCATGGTCCGCTTCGCGCCGTGCTACATATGTGTCCTTGTGCCTACGTTCGTCTGTGTGCCGCTTTTTTTCGGTCTAGTCTAATTGTTCAAATTACTTTTTCGGAAATAAATAAATAATTACTGTTACAATACAGATTTAAATTAAATTCATGACTTTATAAACTAATACAATAAAAAAACTTAGTTATATTGGATTCTACCCATAGTTTCTCAAGATTACAAATAGAATACTGGGCTTCGATAACCGTCTTGTATGAGTAAGGCGCCCAAAAGGTTGGCTACGTGTCCTCGCTGGATTGCCATGGTGATCCGCTGTCCTAGGTAGGAACCTGCCCTCTGATCCCCTGAAGAGTCAATAGCTCCTTTTTTAATTTGTTTGTAAATGATCATGGTCATAAAAATATTTCCCATTTTTAACCGACTTCAAAAAAAGGAGGAGGTTCTCAATTCATCGGGGTTTTTATTTATTTTTTTGCTTTTTTTATGTATGTTCGCCGATAACTCCGTGATTTATGATCCGATTTACGTGATTCTTTTTTGTTCGACGCGTAATAGCTTCCAATTGGTGCCCTAAAAATTTTACATAGTTTGACCTAGTAGTTTTCATTTTATGAACATTTTTCATGGAAATAATTTTCACTACGTTCCATATGTACACCGATTACTCTGAGATTTATGATTCGATTTACATTATTCTTTTTTTGTTCGACGCGTAATAGCTGCCATGTGGTCCCCTAAAAATTTGACATAGTTTGGCCCGGTAGTTTTCATTTTACGAACATTTTATTGTTCCCGTTTCTTGGGACCTATATTTTTTAAGAAGCGCGGCACCATTCGTAGGTCCACCCATACATAGCTAGACACTAAAAAGTAACAAATAAAATTTAAAAACTTCGTTAAAAAAACCGACTTCAAAAACGAAAAAACTAAAATGTATAAAATAACTTATTTCTTAAGCTATTATTATTAATATATATTATCTAAAACATCTTGAAGTCGGTGCAAAGTAAAACATAAAAATTTAACAACTTCGTTTAAAAAAACCGACTTCAAAAACTAAAAACTAAAATGTATAAAATAACTTATTTCTAAAGCTATTATTATTAATATATATTATCTAAAACATCTTAAAGTCGGTGCTTAGTAATTTTCAAAATATAGTAATTTTTATGTTTTGCTTTGCACCGACTTCAAGATGTTTTAGATAATATATATTAATAATAATAGCTTTAGAAATAAGTTATTTTATACATTTTAGTTTTTAGTTTTTGAAGTCGGTTTTTTTAAACGAAGTTTTTAAATTTTATTTGTTACTTTTTAGTGTCTAGCTATGTATGGGTGGACCTACGAATGGTGCCGCGCTTCTTAAAAAATATAGGTCCCAAGAACCGGGAACAAAAAAATGTTCGTAAAATGAAAACTACTCGGCCAAACTATGTCAAATTTTTAGGGGACCACATGGCAGCTATTCCGCGTCGAACAAAAAAAGAATCACGTGAATCGAATCATAAATCTCAGAGTAATCGGTGTACATATGGAACGGAGTGAAAATTATTTTCATGAAAAATGTTCATAAAATGAAAACTACTGGGCCAAACTATGTCAAATTTTTAGGGGACTACATGGCAGCTATTCTGCGTCGAACAAAAAAGAATCACGTAAATCGAATCATAAATCTCAGAGTAATCGGTGTACATATGGAACGGAGTGAAAATTATTTTCATGAAAAATGTTCATAAAATGAAAACTACTAGGCCAAACTATGTCAAATTTTTAGGGGACCACATGGCAGCTATTCTGCGTCGAACAAAAAAAGAATCACGTAAATCGGATCATAAATGACGGAGTAATCGGCGAACATATGGAACGGAGTGAAAATTATTTCCATGAAAAATGTTCATAAAATGAAAACTACTGGGCCAAACTATGTAAAATTTTTAGGGGACCAATTGGAAGCTATTCCGCGTCGAAAAAAAAAAGAATCACGTAAATCGGATCATAAATGACGGAGTAATCGGCGAACATACATAAAAAAAAGCAACAAAAAAAAAAAAAAAGATCCCGACGAATTGAGAACCTCCTCCTTTTTTCGAAGTCGGTTAAAAATTACTATATTTTGAAAATTACTAAGCACCGACTTTAAGATGTTTTAGATAATATATATTAATAATAATAGCTTTAGAAATAAGTTATTTTATATATTTTAGTTTTTTCGTTTTTGAAGTCGATTTTTTTAAACGAAGTTTTTAAATTTTTTATATTCGAAAGTATTGACGTCACTGGTTTACTAAACAATGTGTACACTAACTTCTGCAGACAGTTACAACATTATGGACTTAACATTTTTACAAGATACATTCGTCATTATTTTTTGCTCATTACGGATTTCTTAATCCGATGTTGTAATGACCGAGTATGGAATAGCAATATTTTTAGGGTCTCCCAGCCAGTTAGACAAAACGGAACTCTTATAAAATAGAAATGCGAAAACGTTAATTATTATTATTAATAATTTCGAATATGTTTACATATAAAAGTAAAGGCGTTAAATCTTATCATCTAACTATCTATGCAGATGTTCCTAGTACATTAAATTTGAAAACTCGGAAGTTCCTACGGGTAACAAAGCCAGAATTTAAATAGGAGTTCCTTTTTTTAATTATATACATACCCGATATGCTGGTTCGGTAAACTATTAGGTTACATACTGTTACGTGCGAGCGGGGGTACGCACTTATGGATTGGAAGAAAACACCATTTTTTAATTTAAATGCTTTTATTGACTTACACAGTCGCACGTAGTACCTCTCTGTGGGGTTGCCCCTATCCGCACGACCAACAATGCACAGTCCCGACGATAAGTTGTCACACTCTCAATACCGTCGCCGATATTGCGTAGATCTCCGATATTATCGCGTGTAGCTCGCTTCTGGTTCCTCTCTCGAACTACGCTACACACCTCCTTCACGTAACTCTCCACCAAACTTGTCACTAAATCCACCACTTTACTCGTCACTGTCTTATATTAAAGTCCTCTTCCAACTCTTCCGTATCCCACTTGTCGCTTCATCGTCTTGAACTCAACTCAACTCTAAGCTCAACTCTCAACTGCCCGGTAGGCGCGCCTTACGCTGTTTATATACCCGAAAGAATTTTCTGGAATCCATCTATCTATCTCTGTCTCTCCCTTCCCGAACCTTCTGTTCGGGAAATTTCGTTTATACATCTATCCCTTTCGAACATCTATCTATCTATTTCTTTCGTTCATCGTCTATCCCTTTCTGACATCTATCTATTGTCTTTCGTTCACCGTCTATCCCTTTCTAAATATATCCGTCCTTGTCTTTCCCTTCTAGAATGTTCTAGTTTTTTCTAAAAGTTCTAAAACTAACTAGATGGTTCCACCATCATTCGCCACACTACATGTATCTCGATATTTTACTTCAGCTTCAGTATCCTAGCATTAGGCATAAGAAAAATGCCTAAGCGGTACATGCTTCCCGTCTAAAATCCACGACATTTTAAACGTTAGTTTTAGCCACTAAGCTTGTGTTAGCAAGGGGAAATTCGATTAAGAACTTGCCACCGCGGGGAAAGCGTGGTACGGGCGTGTCGATGTGCCACGCTGGGGTGACATTGGCACCTTCGAGGAAATTTTATTACCACCTGAGTCATGGATACCCACTAAAACCCCTTGATGTTCCATCCTTCGCCTTTTTGCTAGGGCCATAAGTATATAGCTTAACCACCCTCCAGGGCCCTGGCAGATACTGGCTAATTAGACTTATTTACTCTCCGGGGAACCAAGTACTTTGTATTCTCAGAAGCTTATTCATTCGTAATAATGTTACACGTCAGGATTATATTATTAAAAATGTCACAATTATTAAGGTGTTATAAATCTTTATATTCTACTAGTTGACCCGTGACCACTTCGCTGGGCATCCGAAAAAAATTAAAAAATACTTATTATTAATCACAATCAAATATACCCTATGTCACTCAGGGATAATGTAGCTTTCCACTGGGGAAAGAATTTTCAAAATCGGTTTAGTAGATCCAGAGATTACCCCTACAACATCACAAACTCACAAGCATTACCTATTTATGATATTAGTATAGTTGAACTCCTTCAAACTGTAGAGGTGTATTGTATTAGCCATTTTTTCGCTTCCCCTTTGCCTGGGGCGGTGTGTAACGCGCCCCTGAGGAGAGGAGTGGTCAACGCGTGCAGAACACTGACGCGCTCCCATCTCAACGCCTTTGACAGCATGTAGGAACCCTTCCCCAAGGAGAATTTACGTACCTAACCCGAATCCACGTGGACTGACCTAAAATGAACTTTGTATTTTATGGAAACTGTAATTAATGCTGATATTAATCAATTGCGTCGATAGACATATCAACGTCACTGCAAAGGACACAAATTGAATCTTTCAACTTCATATTTATATTAATTACTTTTTTTTATTCATTTAATGGACAGGAATTAATCGTCTATTCCATGACACTTAAAGATATATTTTATTTAGAACAAAAACAAAAAGATAAAAAAGCATACTTAGAATTTTGGCAATTAATTTTGAGACAAGGTAATATAATGGGCTCAACTTTACAACAATGGACACTGAATTTTACGAAAATCAAGTTTAGGGGTATACATACGCCTTATATATAGACAGTAGACCTCTTATTTGGGCTAGGAAACAAGTTTATAGGGTCCACCAACAAGTTTTGAATGAATAATGGGAAAAACAAAAATACGTTTGATAAACAAGGTTATGTCACTTTTGTTGAAAAAAACTTTGATTTGTCTTTAGGAATACACTTACACATGATATATAAACACTAAAAACGTTTTTTAGTTTAGTAAACAAGTTTTGAATTAGTTATTATAATTTTAAAGTACATAATAATAAATCACAGTACTGTCACTTTTTTTACTTTACGACGATAAATAAATGTTACCAAATCAGTATGTCAATAATATCGATTTTTTAATTCGAATATCGTTCGATATTCCAATAATATCCATTTTGAAATACGAAAATTATTGTTATTGCTTATATATTACGAGTTTGAATGAGTAGTATTTGTAATCGATTTATTTTTATTACAAACATCGATGCATTAGGCGGCACTATGAATATTTTGCCGCTTTTTTATTTTTTAATAATGAGCGACTACGAACTGGTGCAAGGACAGTGTTTCTCGCGACCAGTAACTTAAACGGTGAGTTGGTTGGGTTGGGTTCGTGTTTAGACCAAAGCGCACGAGCCGAGCGAGCGAAGCGAGCGTGCCGCGGCAGCGGCCGGCGAGTGCCAGAACAGACTGGTCACCATTTATTTATTGATAACTATTTAAATGGTGGTTACAAATCGGTTGTGACATTTGTTGACCGCTGTCATGGCACACTTGCTTTGCTCGCTAGGCTTGTGGGCTTCAGTCCGTGTTTTTAGACTGTATTAAATGTTTTTTACACTGACCACTAACTTTTCTTCTGCATTTCTCGTCTTTAGATACACAAGATATAAGTACACCATTTTGAAAAAAAATAGTAAAGTTATGTTTACAAAAAAAATCATATCTCAAAAACTACATGTCTCCTAGACATGGGGGTTGCAAGAGGAAGAAGTACTCTTCCCCCCCTTCCCCCTTCCCCCTCCACTACTTAAAATTCAGTGTCCATTATTGTAAAGTTGAACCATATAATGATTAAATATATAATAATTAGTATAATTTGAATTTAATTATGAAGTAAGGATTATCACCTTTTCTATACACTAGCAAGCTAACAACCGAGGAGGTTAGACATCTATGGGACTAAAGCGCTTCATTCGGAGAATATAGTAAGCTATGCCATTATTGATAAACCCCCTCAACTATTGGCACCCTAATAATTCATACAAAACATTAAAAAATATTATTTTCTATTTATTTTCCCAACAATGGTACAATTCCCGCTATATTATAACTATCTATATATTTTATATTATTACTTTTATAGGAGTGGTAGCTAAATGGCTAAGACGAACTAATCTTATTCACTGATAGGTACATGAGTTCCAATCATGGCTGATATGATATGCTGATGGTGAAGTGAACCAACTGAGCTTACCCATGAGTGGAACTCTTTAATCCACCTTAAACAAGCGTGGTGGGTATACATACCGTCCGTACCCCTAAAATTGGGAAGGCCCGAGCTGGCAATATAACGTTTTTGATTCATATTATTATGTATTTATTTATATACATATTTTGAATTAGATTTTGGAGACTCATACTTTATTTAATAATTGTATTTCCAGTCAGACATCAAGATGTGGTCTTTCCAAGAGATAGCCTTTCAAGCCGAGATGAATCGTCACGAAGAGCCAGATTCAGCTGAAGATGCATTCCTACTCTGCAGCGAAGATCCAGATACCAGGCAGCGGAATATAGAAGAACTAAGAAGTATTATCAAAGGTAAAGAAACGGTTACCATCAACAAAAGTTTGTCTGATCTGTTTACCGTCGTCTATAGTCGTTTTTAATACCAGGTGCAAAGCTAGCACGTTGCCTGCCTTTAGGGTAAGATGGAAGGGATAGGATAGGGGGGAAGAGGAAAGTGGACCACCGAAACTCATTCGCCATAAGAAACACGGTTGGCTCAAGTGCTGTGCGAGAGCATGGAATCACGTAATCGAGCAGGCCATCGAACTGTGAGCAAGATTCCAGCACAACTCTACCACATCAAAATCGTTTATGCAAGAATTATGTTCGAGTAGAAAATGTAAAGTGATAAATAAATACATACTACTCGTGCGCAGAAAGTTTGCCGATAGCCGTCAGTAGGGGTTGACAAAAAAGGTTACATAAATTGTTGTTGGAATAAATTTAATATTGTAATTTATTATTGTACATACTTTACATAAGTATATACAATAGGTAATGAAACAAACATAAATATCAGTCGGAAAGTAGCAACAATTTTTGATGTTTCTAATATGAAAATGGCGCCACGTGTGCGTGGTGAAAATTAGAACTACATCTGTTGTCTCATTTTTCTATAGTATTTAAGCGAAACCAATATACTCATCAAAAGTGCTTCCAAGGAGATTCAATTATTCAGCGTGTTAATTTTCGTAATATGAAACCCCTTGGTGTAATTCTTATATATAATTTTTCACCTAAGTACCTAATTTACTGCACGTACATCTTTGAGCAAATGTATCGAAAATAAACTTAAAGACTAAAATTCTGTCTAATTGTGCATCAAGCTGGTCTTATCGTTAAAGAGCGAACTCTTCCAAACAATACCAATGAATAGTGAAATGTATATATTTTTTAAATTGTTAAAAGAACTGCTATTCCGTATGCAGGTTTCATCATTATGATACTTTCGTCAGCGTCAATATATTGTAATTGGACGTACTTATGCAAAACGGAACCAATGCACAAACATGCCAAAATTGGGTTAAGGATCCAGAAGGCTTTCAAAATGCACCTTCTATCCACTCAATAAGAATCATAACGATCTGACAACATTTTTACAGAATAAAACAATTTTTATCACGAAGTAGAATAGAATAGAAAACACTTTATTGTTCACCACATACACATAGTATAAACAATTTACATTAGTATCATTAAACAGTAAAAGTAGGAGCAATGGGCGGCCTTATCGCTTTAGAGCGATCTCTTCCAGACAACCCGGGCTCTGGATTTTATGAACAGGAAATTCGCAAGTGTATAATAGTGATAAGTGTTTTCATATGATTTATACCTACAATTGGACCCAGATGGTGGCGCTGCAATTGGGTTCCATATTTTATTTGATCAGGGCAGGACCACGTCTGACGGGACAGCTAGTAAATTCGTCATTTTTTCGCCGATAATTAATATCTATGTAAAATATTATAAAATTCTGAAAATGTCGTGTCTGTACATTGAAGCTATTTCAAAAAAAGTGGGAAAGACTACAAAAACGATGGAGAACAATTCGTTTTAGATTTCTTATCTGTTTGTTCGGGATTCACGTAAAAAGTTTTGAGCCGATTTTAACGCGGTTTTCACTGATCGGCAGCAAATTAGACGGCTACTGTAAAATGGCCGAAATGTCGGAATAATAAAAATCAAATAAATTACCGCGCTTAAAACCGTTTAAACGTAGTTTTACTATGTATACTACTCGCGAAAACTTAAGAAAATATTAAAAAAATACAAGTTTAAATAACCCTTTGCAACAAAAACCATACTTAGGTCAAATGTCGCTTACAATAAATTCGCCGTAAAGGCTCGATATAATATATGCTCGAGCGGTCCGTACAAATTGTTCAGTGACTAAATGAATTACAATCCACTCTCAAATTTGTAATTGTTTTGTGTTTCAGAAAGAGGCGAATGCCATCCACAGAGAATGGACGATGCATATCTCTTGAGATTTCTGAGGGCGAGGCAGTCGATACCGGCGCGGGCGCATCGATTGGTATGTTAAAGTTTAGTTGTTTTAGTCCTTTTATTTTCAACACATATAGACTATGTAATAAACATAAAGTGATATTACAGACCTACATGCAAAGTTATATTACAAATTTCGTCGAATTATTGCATCTCAAATTACTAATTAACTTCTCTTTTTTTTACTTATATTTTATATGTTTGAAACTTAATACCTTAATTTAAAACGTTCCTCAAGGTAAGGAGGACTACTAGGAATCAATAATAAGTAATATTTTCTTAAGTTTTCGCGACTTGTACACATAATAAAACTACGTTTTAACGGTTTTAAGCGCGGTAATTTATTTGATTTAGGTTTATCCGACGTTTCGGTCGCTTTTCAGTGGCCGTGGTCACGGAAGACAAAGATGACATTTGTCAAACGTGTATTGTCAAAGTTTTTATTCAACCTACCGCCAACTTGTTCATTTATCAATAATAAGTGAAATTATCTTAAACTTTCAGCTAGTTCGTTACTGCGAGTTCAAAGAGCAAAACCCTCACTTATGGAGGGATATCGACTGGTTCAGTTTAACTCGCCTAGGGGATATCTATGAAGGCGTGCTGTATGACAGGCCTGATGTAGGCAGACTTATCGTGTTAAGAATGGGTAAGTTGTAGTAAAAACGTAGAAGTCTTAACTTATTTTTAGTGATTAATGGTGCTACTGGTCGTCCGTGCTCGAAATTCGAACATAATAATTAATGTCAAAGACTCTCTAGCCTTTGACATTAATTATTATAATTGTAAAAGTCAAATTAACAGTAGCCTTGGCGAAATCTGTGATTATAGAAGTATTTCTATAATCACAGATTTCGCCAAGGCTACACTGTTAATTTGACTTTAACAATAAATAAAAGAGTATATATGTATGCATGTGTCAAATACATTTTAGTGTGTGCAATGTTTTTTTTATTGATTTAATGTATTTTTATGCATAATTTAAAAAATATTTGCCGCTTCTGCTCTATATAAATTAAAAATAAAACTTCGTTTAAAAAACCGACTTCAAAAACTAAAATGTATAAAATAACTTATTTCTAAAGCTATTATTATTAATATATATATATATATATATATATAAATATCTAAATTCTAAATCATCTTAAAGTCGGTGCTTAGTAATTTTTAAAATATAGTAATTTTTATTATGTTTTACTTTGCACCGACTTCAAGATGTTTTAGATAATATATATTAATAATAATAGCTTTAGAAATAAGTTATTTTATACATTTTAGTTTTTTAGTTTTTGAAGTCAGTTTTTTTTGGAACCACATGGCAGCTATTCCGCGTCGAACAAAAAAAGAATCACGTAAATCGAATCATAAATCTCAGAGTAATCGGTGTACATATGGAACGAAAAGGAAATTTTTTTCATAAAAAATGTTCATAAAATGAAAACTACTGGGCCAAACTATGTAAAATTTTTAGGGGACCAATTGGAAGCTATTCCGCGTCGAACAAAAAAGAATCACGTAAATCGGATCATAAATCACGGAATAATCGGCGAATATACATAAAAAAGCAAAAAAAAAAAAAGATCCCGACGAATTGAGAACCTCCTCCTTTTTTCAAAGTCGGTTAAAAAGTGTGCGAAATGTCATACTCCTCCGTGCGCGCAATTTTAGTAAAAAGGGGTACAAAGTTTTTGCTTCACGTATTAATTTATAGATATGTTAAAAAAAGGCAAATATTTCATATTCAAATGAAGTTAGTCTGAGTGCTGGTCGGATACCTCGGAGAACATACACATCTAAGCTGCACCACCGACAATATTAAAAATCCATTCATGCCTGCCAAGGGTTTCCTGGAAGAGATAGCTTTTGAGCAATAAGGCCGCCCGTTGTAATATCTCTTGTATTTATCTATTTCAGCTTATCTATGTTTTGGTGTACAATAAAGTGTTGTCTATCCATCTAAGTTAGTTTTTGCTGAGCTGAGTTACATTTTTTAAAATATCTGATATTGATCATGAAAGAATTTTATCCGTGCAGGAACGGAGAAAGAATACAATTTCCTGCGGCTAGGCGGCCTGTCGTAAGAGGCGACAAAACAACTTACAGACAGGTGGTAGGGTAATTGCCTGAATAGATGGCTACCACCCCTTGTCTAAAGTATGCTACCACAACCCTGAGTTGTGTTCCGGCATTAGCGGCCAGGTTCCAGTCTCCCTTTAGAGCGAGGCAGCACACTGGTAGCAACTTTGGTGTTACAAATGTCCATAGTGGTAAGGAAGCTTGTATAAATTGGGAGACTCGAGTCTAACAATAGGCTGATATTACTTAAATGTTATTAGATAGTTATTCATAAACTTTTCTTGGTTTTGAGGACAATTCTCAATAGTGCTTCGGATAAACCATAACTCGTTACCAAGACTTGGAAACCGGTACGAACCGGTTACAGCCTAACTACTTAGGAACTTTTCTTTTCAGTTTTGTTCTCACTTTAAGCACGATCAATCGGTTTTTAATAACAACAGTTACTAGAATAGGTTTTGTTGAATAAACTGGTTTTAAATAATTTCGAACGGTTTTTACCGTACACCTTCAAAGCGCAACCATGTGGTATAACATGTTTTTAGTCGCTCACAATCACACGTTGAGAGAGATACTTACTTTTTTATACTTACTTTTCTCGTGGAATAATTCGGTTAATTTAGGTTTAAATCTTTTGCCAGGGCTACGGAGAGGCCAAGTCACATACCCGTATCCCTGGCATAAGAAGAAGGACGGAACACCCAGGGGTTCACCAGTTCTGACTGGGCATGCTAATGCCACCCCTTATCTGGCGAATCCCACACACGGGTCGCGAACTATCCCCCCAAAGTTCTGCCCTTGCTGCGGCTTATGGTCCTCAATCGGATTTCCCCTGGTCAAAAAAGAAGATTTAAATCTTTCAGGCTTATACTCCGAGCGAAATAGTCGTATTGAATCCGGTTATAACTAATTAAAATCAGTTCGTTTTAAACCGGGTCCAAGCTTTGCTCGTAACAAACTCTGCAATCACATTTAGCGCAACCAGTCCGTTCTTGTTTGTAGTATAAAAATCTTACAATTGTTAATCTAAGTCTTAATATATAAAACTCATTTTTACTACTTGCTAATGCTGCATGGCATCCGTGCAACTGCTTGGGGATGGCGGGTATAGTGGTTTTTAATCTTTCTTTTTTTAGTATAGGATTTTGACACTTTGTGATACCACCGCATCTAATCCAACAAGTAATTTCTATAAATTAGAATTGTGAATCCAAAAGAGGCGGTATTAGTTGAAAAAGCTCCATTGCATAATCTTTATATTGTATCTCATAGGAAGTGTGAACTTGTGTAAGCTGCCAACCTTACAGATATTCGCAACTTAATGTTTTTTTAAACAATTTTCAGGACAATGGGATCCCGACGTCATTCCTGTAACAGATTTGATAAGAGGATGCTTATTACTCTTGGAAATAGGCATAATGCAGCCCAAGCTCCAAATCCTCGGCGGCACGGCGTTGATAGACTGCGAAGGTCTGTCCTTGAAGCAGGTCAGACAATTTTCACCGTCGATTGCTATGATGATTATGGCTGTATTAGGGGTAAGTTACTTCTATTCTCTTTTTGCACTCCTGGTCACTAATGGCCGGTTCCTATATCTTATTATTCAGTAGAAATTCGACATTACATGAATTATTGGTGTGACATAAAAACCAGCTATTAATTAAGATAGTTTATGTACAAAAAAAGGAAATATTTATTGTATTTGCTTTTTCAAATAAGTAAAATAACAAGAATCCCAAAATGCATGTAACCAAGAAACACTAGGTTTGTTTGAATTATTTCTAACTTGCACTAGACTATATTACAATGATGTTGGTTTTAATCCTGACTGGAGCCCTGTATCTCTTAGGTTGTTTCTCTCATCGCCCATATTATTGCAATAACCACATGATCAGGAGTAACAAAAATATGGTGAGAAAACCTACAAAGTTTCATGTGTGAAACTTGCCCATGCAGATAAGACAATTGCTACATATTGATTGTGTGTTTTTTTCTGAAATTAGGCCCATGCCCCGAGTAAGTTGGTAGGCCCGAGGCCAGGAGTGATGTTTATAAATAAGTTGACAATAAAATGTTTGTGAGCTACAAAAACTAATGAGGTGGTTTTGAGGCACGTGGTTGGAACGAAGTTTCGAAGACCGTTAATAAATATAGATGTTGTTACGTGCGAGCGCGGGTACGCACTTGGGATTGGAAGGAAACAACAGTTATTAACTAAACGCTTTTATTAACTTACACAGTCGTACTTGACACTTCTCCGCAGGGTTGCTCCTATACGCACTGTCCCGACGATAAAATGTCTGACACACAATACCGTCGCCGATATTGCGTAGACCACCTCCTGCAGTGTTCACCTCCAAATTTACCGCGCGTAGCTCGCTTCTGGATGTCTTCTTATACTACGCTGAACTCCTCCTTCACTGAACTGCCCACTAAACTTTTCACTAAACTCGTCATCGTCACTGTCATCTACTTAACTCTTCTTCCAACTCTCTCGTATTGACATTAATGTATATTTTGTAATAGTTGTGTATTTCTTTTTAATAATGTTAACAAAAATTTGTACGCCTCATAGACAAAAAATGGAGTCTTGTATTCTTATATCACCTCAAATTTATATACCATGTTTTAAGCAAAGAAATGAATTTGAATTCCTGAACCTTATATTTTAGAATTCCGATCTTTACTTATTATTTTCTAAAATGTAGTTGTCCTTGTCTTTTCCTTCCAGAATCTTCTACCTTCTTCTAAAAGTCTTGAGACTGGCTTACGCTGCTAGAAAGTTCTACCCTCGGCCGCCACAATAATATTTTATTTTAGATCCTATTTCTTAGCAACGTTTGTGCGAGAAGGCTTAATATACGACGAAAGATTTATATCATGACGGCACTGAATGAGTATAATGCGTACGCCACGAATCTTTTTCAGTATTCATTCATTTAAATTACTTTGTTAAACCTTGTATTAGTATAAACTACATTTTGAAAAAGATCAATAATATTATTATAATTATGAAGTAAAGATATATTGCTGAGGAGTTTGTGTGTGCCGCTTCTTCTCCTTTAACAGTCACTAAAATGGTAGACTCATGACTTTCAATAAGTAATCTATAAGATTCCATTTTGATATAAATACATTCATTTTCATTTAATTTCAATGCATTAAAATTTGTATAATAGTACAGAGCGGTCACCAGTTTTCCTTTCGGTTTCACTTTTTTTCGTCTAGCTCCTATCCACCGAGTAATGCGCAATAAAGAACTTCGTTCCAATTTTCACTTACTACCAGAGTAAATAACACATGAACACAAAATGTTTTTTTCTAGCACGCCTTTCCGCTCCATCAGCGTGGAGTCCACGTGATAAATTGTTCAAGGTTGATGGAGACTCTGTTCCCCTTCTTCAGGCGACTTGCTCCCAATGACGATCTGTGGAAGAAACTTTATATCCACGGATATGATTTAAGCTCTCTAAGAAGGTAACTAATTTTCATTGGTTTATTTAGCTGACTTACTTAACAAAAGTATTATAAAATACGAAACCCTAAAAGTATATTATACCGCTAATGTTACTGCACTATCTGACATCATTTCAGTGTTAGTGGTCATTTCACGCACATGTAGCGATTCGTTTAATGCGTTATTTGTAATGCGACATTGTTAATGACGTTAATATTGTTTACACTAATATAACTAACTATTAACGGTGTTATTTTTATCGCTATAAACATCATGCTTTGGGCCACAGTTGCTAACACTAACATTATCCCAGATAGAGCAAGGACATAAAAAAACTGGCGAGATAATTTTTACATATTACCTGAATAAAATACAAAGTTAAAAAAATTTAAAACTTCGTTTAAAAAAACCGACTTCAAAAACTAAAAAACTAAAATGTATAAAATAACTTATTTCTTAAGCTATTATTATTAATATATATTATCTAAAACATCTTAAAGTCGGTGCTTAGTAATTTTCAAAATATAGTAATTTTTATGTTTTACTTTGCACCGACTTCAAGATGTTTTAGATAATATATATTAATAATAATAGCTTAAGAAATAAGTTATTTTATACATTTTAGTTTTTTAGTTTTAGAAGTCGGTTTTTTTAAACGAAGTTTTTAAATTTTATTTGTTACTTTTTAGTGTCTATCTATGGGTGGACCCACGAATGGTGCCGCGCTTCTTAAAAAATATAGGTCCCAAGAAGCGGGAACAAAAAAATGTTCGTAAAATGAAAACTACTGGGCCAAACTATGTCAAATTTTTAGGGGACCACATGGCAGCTATTCCGCGTCGAACAAAAAAAGAATCACGTAAATCGGATCATAAATCACGAAGTTATCGGCGAACATACATTAAAAAAAACAACAAAAAAAAACCGACGAATTGAGAACCTCCTCCTTTTTTCGAAGTCGGTTAACAAGCAAAATAGAGTTTTTAGTAAAATTTGTGTTCTAGGCGCATTTTCTAAAATATATTCTATGGTTGGTGAGATAGCTAATTTTATTTTTCAGGCACATAGACCCAGAATGTCTACCGAAACGTTATGGTGGCTATCGAGACCCAGTCTCCTTGGAACTTTGGCTGACCAAAATCAGGCAGTACAGAAACAAGGATTTTGACAGAGAAATGAGAAATCTAGGTTATGCAGTGAAGTGTTAATTTTGAAATCATTACGCGTACTAGAGTTCCTTAAAGACATGTTTTTTGAAAATTATTAGTTGATGAAATGATACATGGGAGAGGAATACTAAGAGCCCTTTCAGGCTAGCTATAAGCCAGTGGTTCCCAAACTTATTTAGTATACTGCCCACTTTGAGAATAACTTATTTTTTAGCGCCCCCATCTTTTCAGCTACTTAAAAACCACTATAACGTCAAATTAAATTAATTGATTATTGTGAGCTATATTAGCGGAGATTAAACATTCATTCTAACCGAGACTTTTCCTATAGCCCGCAAGAGTTAACTTGAGACCTAAGCGCAATAAGTACTACACAACGGCGGTGAGGTCTCAAGTTAACTCTTACGGGCTACACATGCCAATGAGAATGATTATTGAAACGCAACTTTATAGTGCTCTATACTCTTAATTATTATTAGTTGATGTTCACAAGTTATAGTCGAGAGTTCAGTCGGTGTCTAAGAGTAAGTAGTAAGGTGTAATTTCATCTAGCCATCTAGCTAGCTAGATGAAATTACAAATCGCCCCGCAAGCAAGCAAGAAAAAAAAACGGGGGCGTTGTGTCTACACAACGTCCCCGTTTTTTTTCTGGGTCTCTTGCCGCCCCCCTTTAGGCCTGCAGCGCCCACAAGGGGGCGTTATCGCTCACTTTGGGAAATGATGCTATAAGCTATAAAGCTCGTTTATCAAAGTCGTACGAGAATTGACGCGCTTATACGGTCGTACAAGCGCAAGCCGGTTCTTTGAATTCTTCATCGGAATCCATAGCGCTACTGACACGTGCCACCACCAGTTCGAGCGTAAACGCCTGAATAAGCCCGTGTACTTGCGTTTTGCTTTGTGTAAGGAGCGTGCAAGCGCGTATCTTAAAGCGACCGTATACGCGCTAAAAACCGTTATTTCGAAAGCGCTCTATGAAATAACAATCATTCAGTGTAGAAGGTAACTCAGTAACACATTTATCCAAGACATGTGGCACCACCGTTTCATATATATTTTAAAAATACCTCGCTTAAAATTTTTAATCAACGTCTTTTATTTACAATTTTGATATGCCCGCGACTTCTTCCACGTTTGACTTGAAATTCCCGCGGGATTCCCAGGACCCATACTATGTGTACTTTGACACCGACTTCTAGATGTTGTAAAAGAAGTGTGTATCCGTCTTCTTTTACAACATCTAGAAGTTAGTGTCACGTAAAGCACAAAAATTAATTTGCAATTTTTTTGTTACTTTTTTATATTTTACTTGGCACTAACTTCAAGATGTTCAGAATGAAATCGGTGTTTTGTGTGAATGCGGTTGTGTTTTAAAAAACCTTAGTTGCGCAAATACTTCAATAGCTTTAGAAACAATATATTAAGCACCTCTAGAAATTGTACAATTGCCACACGTGTACAAATTGGCTATCTCTCGTCGGTGCATTTGGCCACAGTCAACAGTCACTACAACATTTTCACCAGTGAAGCCCGAGCATTAGTGTTCTTGTTCCGTGATAATACTAAGTTATATATTTGTGTAAATAGGAACAGGGTTTTAAGTATTATAAAATATATTAGTTAGGAATAAACATTATTTAATGGTATTGTACAAACGAAGAAATTATGTAATTGGAATGATTTTGGTAGCCATGGTTATCTATAATATTGTTACAAGTTGCAGGACTCGAATTAAAATGCCGTTAGAATTACTGTAGAGTTTATTAGAACTATACAAACACGTGTAACACAGGTACAAATATAACTGAACACATCCAGTCCTAACGTAGAGCACGATTCAATACACGCGCAAAGTCCGTCACTAAATAGTTTACCGAATGTTCATAAGTCTTGCTCCGCTTGTGGTTATCGCTCGAATGCCTTGTCCATCAATCGAGGCATTGCTTTATACCGCACGAATGCAATATGTCTGCGCGGCCGCTTGAACGAATTTCCTAGAATCACACCTGGCTAATGACTGCCATAAAAGATTATACAATACACAATGGGCTGTTTTTCTAATCACAAATTTTAAACACAAAGTAAACAAAATAACTCCAAATACCAAAAAATTAATATAATGTGTACAGGTATGCAGGTGTGAATTTATCTTTTGTCGGCACCTAGGTCGTAACAATATTATACAGTTCTAAACATGCCTTGTTAACGTTACCATTAGAACTTTTAAAAAAAAGCAACTGGAATACACTATATAAATGATGGAGCACACAATGTTTTTTTTAGATTTCTTGTCTGTTTGTTCGGGATTCACGTAAAAACTACAAGGCCGATTTCGATGCGGTTTTTCAAATAGTTAGAATCTGCGCTAATTTTTATCCCGGGTATCCCGCGGTAATTTTTCTGGGCATGATATAAAATGGCCAGTTGCCCGTTTACCAGTTATGATGATGTAGGTTATTTTTTGTTAAATCATCCAAATTGAAACACAGAAATGTATCGCCTAATATCTTGGTTAGCTGTATACTAGCTTAATTAGATAGATAGATGACACTTTATTGTACACCAATACAAAAATGAACTTATAAATCAAACTATGCCAAGATTATGCACAAAGAGCGGTCTTATCGCTAAAAAGCGATCTCTTCCAGACAACCCCAGAAATGAATTGAGATGATAATAGTGATACGCAAACTACACGATACGTAACGTTTTATTACTAAAATATATGCAGTATAACTACTTACATTCTAGTAAATTATTACGTATCGTATAGTTTTAGTAATAAATACATAAATGTTATTTAAATATATACTTAATATACATATTGTTTTGATAATATTGCCGTTGGAATTACTATAGAATTTATTAGAACTATACAAACACGTATAAGACAGGTAATAATATAACTGGACGCAACCAGTACAAACTGGACGATTCAATAACACGCGTAAAGTCCGTCACTATATTATATCTTATCAAATGTACACGTCTTGCTCGTATCGTAATCCTCGCTTGACTGCCGATCTCTCCATTGGGCCATTGCTTTTTAATGCACCGATGCAATATGTCTACATGTCAAGCGTCGACGCAATTTCCCAGAAAACGTAGTCCGCACACCTGCTTAATTATTCCTGCGAACGGCCATAAACGAATACAATACACAATAGGCTGTTTTTATAAGTAAACAAAAGAAGTCCAAATGCGGGAAGGTAATAAAACTGTGCTTTATGGCAGGCAGGTGTACATTTACTTTTGTCGGCATGTAACAATATATTAAATTAAACTCAGTTTTGATTTCTGTACGTATATTTCATGATTTCACAGCTTTTTATGTATTTAGATTATAATAGAGATAATTTTGTTATTTATGTTAGACGTATGTAAGGCAAGTGACATGTGTGATTTTTAATAATATGTTATGATGTAATAAGGTTTTATGAAATGAAGAAGTTGCGTTAATCGCAAACACATAGCATACAAATACATATTAATACTAACAATGAATATATATATACGTTTAAGTATCATCATGTTCCAAGGAAAGGTAATATTTCTGGTCATTGTTTTTATTTTCTGTAGTGATTTTGCTTGTCTGATAGCAACAGGCAGCGTTCGAAAGCTGGTATAGCCTTGACGGTAAAAGAATTGTTATAGAAAGTTGAATTATGCCCAATGGTGTTCAGTCTAAGTTTAGTACAAGGGCGTAAATTATGAGTGCAAGAATTCAATTCAAAGCGATAATATATAAGATAATCGGGAGTACTTGGAACAAATAAAATGCTATAGAGAATTTAAAATATATGAGTATTCCGGCGAAATCGAATTAGCAACCATTGGAGTTTTAGCCAAATATGAATTTTATACAGAAATTTTGAAGGCGCTCAAGTTTATCGAGTTGTTCTTGGGTTCAATCTAGATAGCTGGCATCAGCATAATCAAGGATAGGAAGCAATAGGGCCTCTACTAGCTTAATTTTAGTGGCAATAGGCAAGAAGTTCCTCAACTTCCCAAGGGACTTTGACCAGAGAAATAGCCGCCGACTTAATTCAGTGATATGAGGTCGTCAAGACAGCTCACTGTCAAATATAACACCAAAGTTTTTTACCCTATCGCTAAATAGTTGATCCGTCGAAAGTCGCTAGGTATAATACGGCAGTCGACCCTATTCAGTATCTGTAAGCTACTGATGATGATGACGTGTTTTGGCGGGCTTCACGTGCAGCCCATATGACCTACTGCAGAATACGTTCAAAATCTGAGATAGTGGTTAAAACGGCTTTATCCAATGTAGCGACAGGTGAATGTGTATTAATTTGTAAGTCGTCTGAATACGAGGTGATGGGTTGAAGTGAGTTGAATAGAGATGGGAACAATAAATATTGCGAACATTAAGGACGAGAACGCCGCCTTGAGGAATACCAGCAGTGAGTTCACGCCATGTCGAATAGTCATCATCAATGCCAACCCGCTGCCAGCGGTCATGATTATTTTCATAATTGTAACAGTTATAATCAGGCCTTTTTTGTCACTTCTTTTTTGGGGGCCATGATTTTTTGTTGCTGTTTAATTTTTTTTGAATTTTTATGGCAATTTTTCAATATTTTAGAAATTTCCTTTAAGAGCACTGCGTGCCACCACAACAAAGCCCTGGATATAATAATTAATAAAATGAATTTGCTTAGTTACATACAGACCTGTTTTTAATTAACTTTTATAAAAATCCAGTCAAATACCATGTTTTTAGTTAAATATAGACACTTAATACGCATTTATTTCGCATGAAACCTTGGCATCAAAAGATCTCAACAGTTCTTACCCAATTAGCGTTATTCTTTTATAAGTCATATTGAATCTCATACAATAATAGCACTATAAAATACCTCCATAATATAATTATGCTGTGATTTAACTTAAATAAAATGTATTATAACATTAATTATTAAATATTTTGTAGGAGAGGAAATTTACTTAAGGTTTATTAATTTTAAATAATATATATAGGAGAGGTACATATAATAGAACAAGTCTACCTAAATTTTTAGTATTAAAATCGATTAAGAATAGACTAAATATATTTTATGTGTTTTTTATATAGTTCTTCGATTGAATAATGATAAAAAAATTTTATACTTGCAAAATTGTATTTTTTATTCCTACAAGTATAATACTATCCTTCTTAAATGTTACAATAAAAACTGGTTATTTAGAAACTTGAATATTAAACTAGATTAAAAGAGGTCTGAGTACATAATTCCCCGAGTTATTACTGCTACCTTATATTGAACTACAAGGGTTCCACGTAGAGGGCTTAAAGGCAAATAAGGATGAATAGAGAAAGATGGATGGATCTTCTAAGGTACCAACAACCCATAATTATTTATTATTTATGTTTTTATAAGTTATTGTTTGTTTTTAATTGTTTGATTTTAAGATATTACAGAAGTGGTAATGATCTTATAAAAATATACCAGGCTAGTAAAACACGCGTTTTTACTAGATACCCCAGTAAAAATTAACTATAAAATAAATGTTTTGCAATGCGCTTTAAATGGCATGACATATTATTAGGAAGGAAAAATTGTGTATATATGTTGAAAATTCCAATTTTGTGATTTTTCGAGCACCACAAGAATATCGTCATTTGGCCTCAGTCAAAGACCTTCAACTGACGCTGAAATTTGAGTTACAGGTATGTATATAATTAGGTCCGGCTGAACTTGTTGATAATTTCGTTAAAGATTAATTTTACATATTATTAAATAAAATTGATAGACTGTCTAGAGTAGTCTAGACACAGAAAAAAAAGAACTATGCGGTTGAATGGTTTAAGGCCATCGCTTGCAGTTCACTACAACGTAAAGGTCAAGGGTTCGATTCGTGGCATGATAAATTTCCTAAACGTATCTTCCGTTATTTACTATCTGTTAAATTTCATGGATAAGAGTTTTCCGATATATATATTGTCCATAACACCAGAGTAACTTGTTTAGTTTAAACATATATACACTGTTGGTCTTATTCCTATTGAATACGTTTGTAGGCTTCTTTAAAGTACTTAATATGAATATGACCGTGTCTTTAATGACTACTTGCTGCGCTCCGTGGTCTCATCCGCGTGGTGATGGAAAATTGATATGTTTTGGATAATTCAAACTATATCTTTATAAATTCTAGTCTATGTGTTATTCTGATGTGTAAACTATATTATTGTAAAGTTTCATCAAGAGCCATTCAGTAGTTTTTGTGCGAAAGAGTAACAAACATGCATCCATACATTCTTACAAACTTTCGCGTTTATAATATTATATAGTAGGATTATAGAAGAATAAGTTTATAAAACACATACGAGCGCAGCTACCTATTTAAATTAGTTGCATAATAAACATTTTTATAAGGTCATTGCATTGCAACATGAGCACGAGGAGGACATGTTACAAAATGAATATTATGAATAGGTACAATATTTTAAAATGCAAAATTAACGACCGATTTTCAAGATGAAGGTTCATAGAGGGTCATTTTAAATATGCAAATGTAAGTATTGTAAGCACAAGTAAATGCACAGATTAGATAATGATTTCAGAAATTAACCTAATGATAGTATTTGATATCCTACTACATATTTTTTTGTTTTGAATAAATTAAGTCACATCTTTAGCAATTAAGTTATTTTAATGAGAAATTCAGTATGTAAATTGGCATCTTACGTAAGAATGCAAGGTCTTGCTATATTGAAATGGCTAACGATGTAGTTGGCCAATGCAAGATATTGAGAGGCCACTGTTTTACGGAGAAGTCTCCATAGGCTCCGAACTCAGGCACCAAGGAGTCTCGCCGAGTTAAAGCTCAGCCATGGAAACTTATATTAATGCTTCAATATTTTCATCGTCTCCAACAACCATACCGAAAACCACTCAAAGTTGAGAAAAAAAGTAGGAAAGATAATGAATGCCGCCAGTATTTAATAATAAGATAATGAACAGAACTTAGACATTAAAATACCACAGTTCACTCCAAATTTTATGTTTTCAGTTAAGTAAACTGGCAAGCGGAACACCTAAGACAATACGAAGGGAGCCGATGCATGCACTACCTCGTTGCGGTTTTAAAAATCTTTTACACTCCTTTTGAAGACCTCTATATTATAACGCGGTGCCATATTTTTTCATTGCTAAAGTACAGCAGACAGGCTGATAGCACACCTAATAGAAAGCGGTAATCATCACCTATGGACATTTGCAGCACCAAAGATGCTACCAATGGTCTGTCGCCCTCGAAAAAGGACCTGGAACCTAGCCACTAATGCCGGAATACAACTCAAGCTTGTTATGCGATACGGCGTATGGCGCGTATGGCGACATACACTAGACCACGGCTAGTAACCAGCCAGAAGTCCAAATGCGCTACCACCTCGCTGTGGGTTATTTCCTCGTCTCTTACGACAGGTCGGCCGGCTGCAGGAATTTGTATCCTACACAGATGTTTTGTTTTTATAATTCTCTATCTCCTGGCGAACAGGCTTGTCATGGTTATTTATTTCTTATTTGCCTATTTTATATTTTTTCTTATTTTTTACTTTTATTTTCTTTTTTTGTAACTCTTTTGATTGCCAAAAACTTATTTCTAATGGGTGAATATTTGAAGATGTGCATATTCGGCCATTTCAAAGAACAGTACTAAAATGTGTTTAAAAACTGTTCTTTAAGGATTTTTAAGGTAGTTTCTTATGTTGTATTTAATTAGTAAAATGAAACAGAAATTAGAAATAAAAGAAAATTTAATATTTTCTTGAGTTTTCGCGACTTCTATACATAATAAACTATGTTTTAACGGTTTTTAGCGCGGTCATTTATTTGATTTTATTTATTCCGACGTTTCGGCCACTTTTCAGTGGTCTTGATCACGAAACACAAAGATGACAATACTCGTTGACAATTGTCATTAACAGAATTTAATTGGAACAAATCTTGTGGATCAATTACTTTTGTCTTCCGATAATCGAACTTAAAAACATTTTATCAGGTAATCTAAGTTGCATACCCTCATGAACAATATATAATAGTAATTAATATAATAATTTCTTATTACCATTCAAATGAACTCATTACCATTTTATTAATACGAACGGTAAAAATGGTAATTACATAAATGGTGGTTAGAATTTCTAATAATTATTGGAAAATTTCAGTATTTAGTAAGATTATGCAATTTTTAAAATAAATATTGAAAAATAGTCCTTTAAACGGAATCTACTGACCTACATTTTATTTAAAAAAAACATGTAACCTACATCAAAAGCTCATAAACTGTAGTGAGAAATTTTTGAACCAAAACGCTCGCGGCGAAGGATAATCTTCAATTTCGCCGGAATGCAACACTCTTCGACAAAATCGTACGGTCGACGAGTGAGCGACGACTGACTGTACATTTATTATGTCTGAGCGCGCTGTTATAATATAAAAACACAGAAATCATTGTGGCCATGTTCACGAGCGGTAAGTAGGGAAAAGCATAAGGACATTTTTAGAGTACCCTAACTTAATTAAATTATGTTCTTTGTGTAATTGTTTAGAATTTAAAACAATCTTAAAATATCCTATTTTACGAATATGTAACCATAACTTCGTTCTTCAATTGCATTTTGATTACTGGACTAATAACTTGTTGAAACCTAGGAAAAGCGACACTGATGGTAATTAGATTTTGAAAAGTTATCATTTAATTTTCAGTATTTCAATTTAATATACGTATATAATATATTTTGCACTTTGTAGAAAACATTTAGATCGGTCTATTAACAAGCATAAGTTCACCAATAGTGGTAATTAAGTATGATATTTGTTAAGGGCCGTGCGATTTGCACATTTTCAAAGAATCACCCTAATACATTGTTATTTTTACAAACAATTTCGCCAAAACATTTCTACTTTATATAATACTACTATTTACACTTTTACATATTTTATACGACTATTTATGTTATACACAGGTGTTAGAGCATAGTTAAAGAATAATGATCAAAAATCCTGTGATCAACACAGGTTCTGTATTCGATCACTACTCTGGGACAGGTTAAATCTGTTAATCGCATTTGTAAGTAAACAATATTGAAAAAAAAACAGTACTGATTGCGCTTGCAAGCAGCGCGCGCGTGTTTCTATTTCGTGTAGAGATTTAAATTGATTTCACTTAAAAAATTGTTACTACATTACAGTGTAGTATAAAACTAAGTTTATAATTTTATAGATTTTTCTCAAATTAATTTATTAAATGCTCTTTCAAAAATATTCTTTTTCGCGAAAGTTTTATAACAACTTCAATGAACAATATTTTAAATTAACACATCTATGCTTGATTTTAATAACATATTATTTTATATGAGAGATTTTTAATTTTTAATCATTAAAGTGGAGTGTAAATTTTGGTACTTTATGACCGGATTTAAATTCAAATAACAAGTTAATTGTAAGTAGACAATAAAACGAGGAATTATGTATTTTTATACAGTTGTAATTCTAGTAATAATTTTAACAAATGTGTTGAAATTTTTTCACCTCGCGATCCTCTCCCGTTCCCACAGAATGGGGGAGGATCGCGCGGTGAAAAGAGCCTATCTGGGCAGACCAACGGGACGGAGACCAGTTGGCAGGCCCAGATATCGCTGGAGGGACTTAGTGGAGGCTGAATGCGCGAGCTTCATGCCGATGACTGAGACTGCGCTGAACAGGAAGGAGTTGAGTATTCTCATTTCGGAGGCCAGGACTCATTTTGGGTCGGTGAGCCGCAGCAGTTACTTGAAATTTTATTTATAAAAAGATCTCTTTTAAGTTTCTACATAATTTAATAACGGTGTAACATAATGGGTGCACGCTGCAATTTTCCGTATGCGTTTGTTAGTAATCGTTAGATTACAATCGCCTCTTGCATCACACACACCTCTGAAGCTGTGCCATTTTAATAACGACAAATCTGATAACGGATTTATTACCGCAATCGAAGCGCGTTGTGCCATTAGCCATATTTCTATAATTGTTAGCTTGCATCAAACAACAGTTTACATATTCTTTTATCAGTAAATAATAGCCAGTGTTTGACGGCTGGTAACCCTGTTTTTATTTTTAATAGAGGGTAGCAAAAAAATATAATTCAATCGATACCGTCAGTTAAAATTTTCATTGGTGCTTCGACTTGAAAACCTAAAAAGAGCCTTTATCCTGTTCAGAACGCCGAAGTAGACGTAAGTGTCCTGAAATTACTAGTCGGTCTAATTGGATAGGGAGGAATTATAATAGAGAATAATTTAAGAGTCCATGACTACGTTATAGGAATTAAATTGTGAACCGCTTATTAAAAAGTAAGTAAAAGCCATGCTAAGTGTTTTGTTACGTACTATGGTAAAGGAAATAGATAATTATGTTCAAAAATATTATATAGTTGCTTTTCTATTGCGAACCCATTAAACTTGGAACTGTGAATAACATAATAGAGTCTCGGAAGAAATACTATGATCACCAGAATCAGGGATACTCATTCCTCCTCGGTGTTCCTTCGTTCGCCTTATGCTAAGGCCACGGTAAACCGGAAGCAATACTACCATCGCGTGCTCTGGTCTCTGGTAGGCTCATTGTCAGGATCTGCTGCGTGAATTCCAGGGAATTAGAGAAATGTCCGTCAATTGTGGAGTGATTTTCAATTTTTTTTCTTTTCACGTAAGTGTGTACTCCCGAGATGGTCCCATAGTCACTAAGTCAGGATCTGATTTGTTTATCGTAAAGAAATCGAGAGCAACCCTTGTTGAAGAGTATATACACCGAAGAGTAAGATAGCAAATTTGTATACAAATTTGCTTGCCCGTTGTAAATTTCTACAGGTGCTTAATATATTATTTCTACAGCTATTAAAGTATTTGCGCAACTAAAAAGTATTTTTTTAACAAAATCAAAACAGACTTCTCTCTAAAAACCAAAAAATAAATATTTAACTGACTTCTTTCTACAAAACCAATACATGGTGTACAGACTTCAGCAAAGAATTTGACAGTATCGACCACAACATTTTGTTAAATAAGCTTCTCGTATTAGGATGTAGTGGAGACTTATGCCGCTGGTTTTCTTCCTATGTTGTCAATAGGATTCAAGCAGTTGTTCTTTATCGTTTCACTTTTTCGTGGGTTGCGATTCCGTCAAGAATACCTTAAGGGTCGCTTTTGGAGCCCCTGCTATTTGTTCTATTTTATTAACGATATTTATACTTGTATACATCATTCTTAATTTCAGTTATTTGCCGACGATATGAAAATTCACAAATCCATCAATAGTTTATGCATCTCACCTTCGGGATGATACGTGTGTTCGATTATTGTAAACATAACAAATTAGAGTTAAGTACATCCAAATGTTTAATAATTACGGTTACTCGAAAAAATAATTTAATTATCACTATAGCATTAACAACGAACCACTAGCCAGAGTTACAGTAATGCGTGACCTTGGTATGTACTTAGATAATCGACTTACTTATGATCATAATATTGATCATATTGCCAAAAAATCTTCATCATCTTTGGGCTTCCTCATACGCAACGCTAGCTCCTTTAATGCAATAAAAACTCGCAAAGTTTTGTTTTGTGCTTTCGTCGGCAGGCACCTCGAGTATTCTAGTGAAATTTGGAATCCATACTATGAAATACATTCCACTAGCCTAGAAAATACTCAAAAGAAATTCACAAGTTTCATTAATTTTACATTTAAAATACCACGGAAATGTTACGTAGAACACTTTACTTTATTTCATCTTTTACTTCTTAAAACTGCTTAGAAGAAAGATTGCTGATTTACGTTCCTTAGTTAAAATTATGCAATCTTAAATTGATTGCGCAAATCTCATTGAGTAACTAACTGCATTTGTAGGTTCCCCCTTCTAATGTTCGCCCTAGGAAATTATTACACTCACCATTGACGCGTACAGTACAGACGTAATTCGTTCGGTATCAGAACAGCAAATTAATTTAATAGGTTAAGTAAGTTGGAAGACAGACTTATTGACTAATAGTGTGTAGCATTGTTAAGTGCAAAGTTGGTGAAGTTCTATTTAAACTCGGTTTTTTTTTAGTTTTTTTACTGTCATCTGTGGAGACTTATTAATAGTTTCTCTCGATTTAGTTTGTTTTCTAGTTAATATTATTATAGCTGTTAGTTCCCTAATAAAATACATAGTGCACAAAGTCTATCAGTCTTATTCATGTTGAGTTAGAGTAAGCATGTATGCTTCTTCAAGGATCTTAAAGAAGCCCACAACCTTGCTCTAACTCAATATGAATAAGACCGTAAGAGTATAGTATATTTATTCCATATTGGTGTCTTATCAGTGGCGCGGGATGGAAATTCGGCTAGGGTAAGCCGGTTCAAAAACATACCGTATGATGCAAGCTGCTGTTATAGTAATTAAGGCCCCAGTATCAACATACAAAAAAGCAAGTTGGAGCAGCGGTCCAAATGAATTGAAGCCATTTTAGCTAATAAAACTCACTGCAATTAACAAAGACCTAATAAAATCCGTGAACAACACAAACAAGTAAATACAAAAACTTGAGAGGTGTCAAGAGACATCCGGATGGAACGAAGTTCCTTTCGATTAATTAGTGAAGGAATTGTAATAAAAAAAAAATATGTTATAATAATATTTTTATTATTATTAACAAATATAATGTAATATAAACTTAATCAGTAGGCTCAATTTTAGTAAAACACGCGCACGCCGCACGGTTTACAACTACTTATAGCAAAAAGTGTCGTTACAATTTTTGGTCTTAATTTTTTCCGTCTAGCCCCCTTTCGCAACGCGCGATAAGGAACTTCGTTCCAAAACTGACATTTTCTTATTACAATATTTATTTTTGCAATCTTACCGCATATATTCAAACAAAAGCCGATGCCCGAGCGGCTTATGAGTTGCTGTTTCATCCAATACGCGTGGAAAGCCTCCTAACGTAAGGAATAATACAGTAATATGTATGAATAAAAAAACTAAGCAGCAATAGATTAATTTATGAATGTAGATTGATAAGTAGCTAACGGTCTTATACCGCATTGAAACAGGTTCTATTAATATTTTAACCGTTACGAAAATCTGCTTCCAACAATTTGATGGCCAAGTCAATTAATTAATCAATACAGTTCATCTGAAACAGATAACTAAATCTATGTATATTAATTAATAAAGGATTAAAGCTCCGCAGCAGTTTACGAAAAATACAGACAAGACACATGTGTTAGACATATCAACGTAATCAAATACATACTGTTGCTGTATATTCTGCTCTCTCATTTTCTTGTAACATGCTCGAGATTTCTTATTAGATTCAACACAGATTGGCCAATGATAACTCGGATATCGTAAAACAAGTTTGAAAGTGTGACAGTTGTTTATGAAGTTTTTAACTTGAGATACTATTGGCGTACTAAAGCTTTGATATAAGTGAAACTATAAATACTTGAAAATAATATATTATTTATAAACTAAGAGAAGGAGTGCAGAGCGCTGAATTATTTAACTTGTAGCTATAGGAGCAGCCCTAATTAATAATAATGTCTATGATAGAAAGAAGGAGTAGAAACTCCATTAGAGTTTCTAATGGAGTTGTCGTGTCTAACCTCCATGCCCTTAAAATTGTCCTCACAGCGATACCGACATGTTTTTCGGTAATCTCACAGTTTTGTGAACTTCATATTGAAGCAATTTATTTCTTTTCCAGTTTCTAAACGATGGCATTTTTGAACATAGCATTTCAAGCAGAAATGAGCAGGTTTGAAGATCCGGAATTTGATGAAGTGGCCAAACAGAACTGCAATGAGGAATTCGAAACTAGGGCAAAAGCGATCGGGGAGTTGCGTAGAATGGTTCGGGGTGAGAAGTTTAAATCATAAAATATTAAAAATCAGTATAAATTTATTTCACAAACTTAAAAACAAAAACAATCAGGTATAAATTGCCAAAGCAATGTAGTTTATTCCTTTTACTGGAAAGGAACACAACAATGCGTGTTTTAAAAAAGGACCGGAAATTTCTTTTGCAGGCCAAGGTCACCGCTCAACCATTTCATATCTCGTTGTAAATTAAAAATATACACGCACACCTAATTGAATATTTTAATCTTGTTGTTTTTTACACATAATAACATATTCAGCATGCGTAACTGATAAGATCAGTAAGCGTGCTGTTACATTTGGACGTGACTTGAATTAAAATTTCTTTAATTTATGCTAGCCTAGTAACATTAAAGTATAGTGTTACTAGTTCAATGGATATATAATAAATAATATATATATAACAAGCGAGAACTGTATATTAATTAATTAATTGGTGTTCTCGATTCATTCATTTGTCTTATTCATATTGAGTTAGTTACTGTAAAACTTACCTATTAGTTTCTAGGCTTCTTTTAGGTTCTTAAAGTGGCTGACTAACTTCTAACCCAATAAGGCCGTAATAATTTACTAATAAGAGAAATGTACGGAGTATGTATCTTCTATTTTAGAACGAGGGGAATGTAATCCGCGTAGATTAGATGACGCCTATTGTCTAAGATTTTTAAGATGCCGCCGATTCATACCAGCACTGGCCCATAAGTTGGTAAGAATATTTTTCTTTCAGTTAAATTAATCTTCTGTAATATTCTGGTGACTTGGTATATGTAAATGTCTACATACATATGCACCGTCTGACTACTTTTCTTAAAATATTCGCAGACCCAAGACATACAAGGTAGAAGACATATTACAACCGCTTGCTTATTCATTTTAAAAAGCAATTCAGAAATGTTTTTACGTTATTAGCGCGTTTTGTGCGTAGTGTGCCACAATGTTGCATCTTAAATAACGCATGAAGCCTATCGCCATACATGCGTGAAACAGCATATCTATAACACTATCACAAATGAAGCCCCACGTGACAGAATTGCTAATAATTAAAGTTGTCATAATTTGTGAAAAAATGTATTTTTTCTTCTTTCCTTAAGATGGTGAGATATGAAGAATTTCGCAGCAAATATGCATATCTATACCAATGCGATCCGTTTGCATTGCAAAAGGTCAAAAACGTGTATGCAGGGATCTTGCCAGAAAATCCTGACAATGGTCGAGTTATACTTATGAGATTTGGTAAGTAATGTACAGTAAGCATACGACCGTAGGATCCATACCGTGTCCATATACTAAGGGGCCATCTACAAATTACGTCACATTTCAAGTGAGGGGTGACAAGGGGTGGGAGGGATCCTACATTTCGTGACGTCACATTGCAATGTCTAATACACTGAAGATTTAAAACACGAAATTTGAACTTTTAACAAAGAAAAACTTCAAAATGTTTCCAACTCTAACTGTATGAGCATACTGTTCAAATTATTAAAAAGTAATTTGAATTTTTTGACATTGTATTTTTATATCAGCATATTACATCTACAATTACTGTATAATTCTAGAAAAAAAGTAAATTAATGTCTGTGGATTGAGTGGGTTACAATCTGTTATTGCAAACTAGTTGATTTCAACTTTTAATTAAAATTTGCATGCCTGAAATGGCAAAAACATGTGAAACAAAATAACATATTGTCAACTATTTTTTTTTTACTAACCATGTTTTTGAGCAAATAAATGATTTGATTTGATTTGGAGGGAAATAAACCTAATAACGGAACTACTGTTTTAATTCAATAATTTTTGACGTAAAATTGCAAAATAAGGGATGTCACACTAACGACTCACGAATGTGACCAGCTGTGACAAGGTCGGGGGAGGGGTCGAAAATCTTGAAATTCGTGTGACGTTATTTCTCGGTAGCCCCTTATACCGCCAGATAAAGTGTATATCCCCAACGTAAGCACTTTTAATTAACGTCTTACGATTTTATTAATATTGAGTTACACTACGTTTGGAGCTTCTTTATCGTTCTTAAAGAAGCCTTCAAACTTAAATAATAACAGCCCATAAACCACTGCTGGGCTCTGACCTCCCACTATAACGGAACGGACAGTAAACCCGCTACGCTTGTCCAAGGCGGCTTGGCAGGTTTGACACATCGGTTATCTCGATGTGCAGGTTTCATCACGATGTTTTCCTTCATCGCTGTTAGCACGTGGTAATTGTGACAATATGCACATTAGGTAAGAAAACTGCCTAAGTGGTGCATACGTTCCGGCAAGGACCGAACCCGCGCCCTTTGAATTTGGGACGCGTGCGCTAGTCATTACGCTACCACGACTTCAAACTTACTCTAACTCAATATGAATAAAACCGTTATTGTTTGAATCATATTTTTTAACTTAAATCAGACTTAAATGAAAGTCCTAATTAGTTCCTTTTCGATATCATGAAATTATTAATTTTTACGAAACAATTTTTTTTAACAAAACCAAAAAAGACTTTAAACTAAAAAGCAAAAAAATAAATATTTTCTAGAACATCTTCAAGTCGGTGTATTTTGCAATTTGGTTGTTATTTGGCTTCTACTAGTCAAGACGTTGACATAATACTCGTATTTATTTTTTGCTTTTCGTTCCAAGTTGGTTGGATTTCTATTAAAAAATATACTACTTTTAAGTTGCATAAATACTTGAATAGCTTTAGAAGTAATATATTAAGCGATTGTAGAAATGGTACTACTGGCACTTGAATAGACGTTTGCCTTTCGATAATTATTAATAAATCGATAAATACGTACACTGCTGCGCAGTTTTTACTAATTCTGGCAATTTAAAAGGTACTTTTTATTACTTAATTTGTTTCCTTATTGAGAATGGATGTAATACTATATAGACTGTATCATTGTATGGAAGATAAGGTAAACCAGCCAAAGCCAAATGATTTCCACGCTTAAGGGAGTTTGTCGTTAAATCGAGTGACATTATATGGAGTTTACACTGTGTTTTTAAACGGGTTTAAAAATAACACATTAAGGATTAGCTACTACTATATGTAGTAGTATACATGAGTTATTTTCTAATGTTTAAGTCAAATAACAATAACGGATTAAACCCTTGGTATCTGCGTGACACAGTCTAACTAACACGAACGTTATCCCAGATCAAAGATCACGGTAAATTTTCTTAAGTTTTCGCGACTTGTATACATAATAAAATTACGTTTTAACGGTTTTATTCGCGGTAATTTATTTGAATTTTATTATCCGGACGTTTCGGCCAGTTTTCAGCGGCCGTGACCACGGCAGACTGACGATCACAGAAAAGTAGCCGAAACGTCCGAACAATAAAAACACGTGCGTCGAGGGACGCCCGACAGAAGTGATCACGTGATAGAACGGGAAGCTAGACAGACTGGCGACGTAACGCGTTACGCAACGAAGCTGTTTACCCTCCCATAAGAAGTTATCACTTCAAAATAAAATAAATTACCGCGCTTAAATCCGTTAAAACGTATTTTTATTAGACATAACACGTACTCATAAATACCCTATTTTCGTATTAACCACAGGTCGATGGGACACAGACACCATTCACATAGATGATGTTGTTAGAACTGCGCTTCTGATGGATGAAGTGGCAGCTACACAACCCAAGCTCCAGATCCTGGGGGTCACCATAATCGTTGATCTGGAGGGGCTTAGCATTCGTCACGTGAGACATCTATCGCCGACCATTGCCAACCAGATCGTCAGTTTAATGGGGGTATGAGACTTGTAAACTACACAGTGATATTGTCAGCTTTTTAACCAACATCCAAAAAGAGGAGGTTCTCAATGCGTCTGTATATTTTTACAAGCTTTTATTTAACTTGCAATGGATGCACCGATCTATGTATGTAAGTTCGGGTGGAATCTTCCAAGTTAAACTTGACAAACTTCCCGGTTTCCGATTGAGCTGAAATTTTGCACGCATATGTGTATCGCGTGACAATGCAATAATATGGTACCATGGAGCTGATCTGATGATGGGGTCGGAAGGGGCCATAGGAACTCCTGTACTAAACAAGATATACCCGTCGTGTTTGGGCTCGTTTTACTGGTCTTGGCTAGCACTCTGCTGCTACATGATATCCAGGATCTCAAAATCTTGTATTTAAAAAAAGCTTATTAATATTAAATTGAATTATTATTATATATATCTTATTCGAAAGAGTGTACTCCTGGCCCCATTGTCACTAAGTAAGGATCAAGTTCATCTGATGAGTGGATCTTAGTGAAATCGAGAGCGACCCGCGACGCGTGCCACTAATAAAATTTATACAGGCGCTTAAAGCATTATTTCTAAAGCTATTTATGTAATGAAATGGTAGTATTTTCGTGACTAGCACGCATAATCAAATTTACGAAAAATCTGTATTCTATGAATTTCAACAAAATATAGTTCGAATATTTAAAAAAAAATGGTTTGGAAGTTTCATAAAAAAAAGACAAAAGAATAATTGATATATAGAATTTTAAATGAAATAAGGTTATGCCTGCCACTTCGTGCACGCTTGACTTGAAATTCCCGCAGGATTCCCGGGATACAAAGTCATGTCATCATCATCCGAGCCTTAAATCCCGGAATACAAAGTATCGCAGCATGATAAGCATATAATAAAGAAAGTAAGCTATCGTTTTTGTGAAAACTGTCTAGGAATAAGCTAATTTTAACGCACCCGAACAACTAAAATTCCCGTGGGTTTCCCAGGATAAAAATCACACATTTTATTACATCAAATTTGCTCTCGTTGAATAAAAAAAATCACATTGAAAGTAGACTTTTTTAAACTGGCCTTTTCAATTCACTCCCAGCAAAAATCAGTGCTTAAATGAATCCCTGAAAAATAGAAAAGGAATAAAAATAATAATGTTATAATAAAAATAATAACTGTCACGCCACATTTCGATTAAACTTGTGAAGGGGCCTCTACGTGTTGGCCTCCCCATGGCCCCAAGCAAGCCCTCCAAAAGTCCGGGCCATTTTTATGGCCCGTGGTCTTGAAAGACATACATTAAAATAATAAAATAATAATAATATTTATATCGTGTTCTCCATCGTTTATATAGTAGATTCCAGTTGGTTTTTTTTAATTGCTTCATGGCACGTTAAGAATTATTAAAAATATTGTAAATTTAAAACAATATTCTGTTAAATATTTATGCTGGTGTGCACCGACATTTAACCGGTGGTTAAAATAAAATAATCACTGTTTATGCATACATTTTTAACAATTATTTTATTTTAACCATCGTTTAAAAGTCGATGCACACCAGCCTTAGTGTAATCTCTCTGTTAAGTTTCGTAGAATACAGATTGATTTTGTCGTAAGTAAACTATGTCAGCTTACATCCATTAAATGTGGTACTACGTTAGCGAAAGAACGAACACCATTTAGCTGGCTTCTCAACGTCATCCTTCAAAGAGTTGAAATAGTTGAAGACACCTCGGGTCGGTCGTTTTCATGAACATTCTCAAAATAAGCTGTAATAACTTTTTGCTGAATAAAGTTTCGAAACCGCTACAGTGCGGTCAATGACCGACTAGGTTAACAACTAGGTCGGCAGTAGGGTTGCCGACCGTACTATAATACTCGTATCTTAGTATATTTTAGCCAATTGTAATATATTTTATATTATTGAAAAATAATATAGTACGAGATATTATTATCCCTAATATATTTTCATCCCTAATTCAATTGTCGCCGTTTTTCTTCAGGTCCTTAAATGTTTTTAAAATAAATAGATCTTTGCTGGCCAAACCAAAGGAGTAATTAATACACATGGAATTCATTAATGAAATAAATAAAATAAAAAATAAGTGTACCTTCTCTTTTTTCCATACATTTCTTAAAAATACTGTTACGAGTTGCGAGACTCGAATTATAGTGCCCTTGGAATTATTGTAGAGTTTATTAGAATTATACAAACACGTATAACACAGGCACAAATATTACCGAACACAACAAGTCCAAAAGTAATGTAGAAGGTCGTAATTCAATGAAACGCGCAAAGTCCGTCACTATTAGATTCCCGATTGTAGTACACACATCTCGCTTTGACCGTGATTCTCGCCCCTCCTTCAATCAGGCCATCGTTTTATACTGCACAAATGCAATGCGCCCGTATCGTAGTCGACATGATCTGAAACACCTGGCTAATGAGTCGGCCGCAGCGGCCAAAAATGAGTACAACAAAACAATTGGCTATTTGTATAAGTAAACTAAAGAAGACGATCATAAAAGAATTACAATTAGTTCAAATGCCGATATTTAATAAAATGTGTTTTTTCAGATAATTATGCAGGTGGATTTAGTTTATGTCAGGACCTGAGTTGTAACAATACTATAGTTTTACAGCTAAAAATAAAAATACCATATTTTCTATAAATAAAACATGGCATCCCTAGTCGGCAGAAAGAGAAAGGATTAATTATTAGAAAATGTGAAGTTTAATTACGTTCTCAAATTTCAGTTAATCTTTCCTAATAATGTGAATTTGGGATTTGTTATACAGTTTTAATTTTTTTTTTTATTTATAGTAAATAAAACATTTTAAAGGCAAGCTTTTATTTAAAGCTCTAAAGAGAATAGAATAAACTTTAAGTTAAATCCAACCCATGAATTTATTATATACTACAATTTATAGTATGCAAAAGCTTGTCGCGAGATTTATTTGTGTATATATGTATTTACCTATTTTATAAAATACATACTTTTCTTAGATTTACTTTGTCAAGATCAAGTTACATAATTATTGTATTCTTGTTTATCTACAGAAGTAAATCTTGCAACAAGCTTTTGTCATATAATTGTGTAATGTAATAAGTCATGGGTTTGATTTAATTTAAAGTTTATTGAATTTTTACTTCTTTAGGCGCGTTAGGGAAAAATGAGAGTAAATTTTTACGATGCGCGCGCACATCGTCACACGAAAAACCTACACCATGAAGTTAGCTATAGTCAACCGATACGTTGAAGTTAGCTATAGTCAACATTTTAGTTTTTCTATTGTTAGTGTCGTTTTTTCTACAAATGTAGAATAAGGCAAAAGATACAATTTTTGAAAAGATTTTTATCTTGATACGCCAAAGAAGTATAACTTCTAACGCGTGTATATAAGTACACACACACACACACAAAATTTTTTTTTATTCTTTTTAGAACTTTAAAATAAAAGCTTGTTTTAAAAAAAATATTTTACTTAAAAAATATTTTTTCAGTCAACATAGACTTATTTTACTCCTATTCATAATACAACATTCTTCAATAATTCTTTCACGGTTAAGGGTGTCCAACTTTGGAATTCATTGCCTATTGCTGTCAGACAAGCAAAATCCCTAATAATATTTGGTCTTGGTCAGGAAATTCTATCTACAATATAATGATATGTAATTTTATATAATTAGTAGATATTATATTGCATATGTTATATGTTTAAATAGTTACATATTATCGCCATATCTTGTATATGTATATAACCTATGTGTATATTTGTATATATAATATAGTATAGCTATATATTTATTAATAAAATGTAAGTAATCGTACAATAATTATGTATACCACCATCGGCACTCCTAATCGGAATATTCTTGCCACGGGTTGTCTGGAAGAGATCGCTTTTTAGCGGTAAGACCGCCCTTTGTACCCTACTAGAATAATACTAGTTCATAAGTTTTTCTGTCATGGTGTACAATAAAGTGTTATATATATATCTAACCATGCATTATTATCCAAACTAAATGTATATGCATAATTTCATTTCAATCGGTTGAGGATAACTGGTTTAAAATACAGATGCAAGATTGGACATGAACATGCATGCATACATACAAACATTACAATTTAAATAGAAGCTTGTAAAAATTATAGTGTTGTTTATTATGATGTGGTCAATTTGACAGTAATTAAATGTTTTGTTTGTGTATATACCTACCCAGATTGAATTTCTTATTTTTTTTGTATGTTGCCACTCAGTCACTCCTTTGAGGATATCACAGTAAGCCATTTTCTTGCAAATCTCCATAGACAACGGTAACCGCTTTCCATCAGGTCGACTGTTCAATCTATCTGCTTTATGTACTTCAGCTAGAAAAAAAATTAACTAGAAATGTTCTGTTGCACAGGTCGCCTTCCCACTGACTTTTCATGGCCTCCACGTGGTGAACTACAACTGGATCCTGAACACTTTCATCTATCTCTTCAAGCAATTCATACCCAAGCCGGTCTGGAAGAGAATACACTTTCACGGATCTGACATGGATTCACTAAAGAAGCATGTACACGAAGAGTCTCTGCCTCCAGAATATGGTGGGACATGTCGCCACGTAATTTCAACTGAAGAGTGGATAAGGAAAATAGATGAATTCAAAGATGATTATCTTGTAAACGAGCTCAGAGATCTAGGCTTTTATGTAAATGAATATAAGAGTATTTATGATAAATTATATTCCGACAGCTTTAACAGCGAAATATTGTCAATTTCTTGATTTTCGCGTGCTTATCTTATAGCGCCATCTCTTAGCGAAACGATAGTAACATAATTAAAAAGGTAATTGAATTAAAATTAAACAAATTATGAATCCATTCAGTTATTTTATTAAATCATATTATTTTACGTGTCTTATTTTTGTTTCATTTATACAAATACAAACTTTAACCAATATGATTACACCAATAATGTGTGTATGAAATCCAATAACAATACCACAGTCAAATAGCTCTGTAAATATAGTATAGCAATGCAATATTACACGATAATTAGGTAAGCGCTGAACAGTAATTTTAAACATCACAATCGATTGAAAAATCTAAATTGATTTGATTAGTCTCATCTCTATAAAACAGGATCAACAACAAGCACCATCTGCACTTAGTTCTTTACATAAATTATAGATGTCACTGACCGACGAAATACTTATAACAAATTTTCAGTGACAGAGACAACATTACTTATTATATTTTTTATACAACACTAGAGAAAAAGAGACGACACTATATTCTCAATTTTTGCAATTGAATGCCATTGTTGTGTAAACCTAATCTGACTTCTATAAGTTTTATAGCCCTGGTATTTTTCATTCGTTTAGCGTCGAGTTAGCACGCTTGACGAAAAAATAATCATTTTTTTCTTTTCTCACTTCGTTTATTGTTTGCATGCACGAGTCGCGAAAAGTCGAAATCGTGAAATATGGACTAGGATTACAAAAATATCAAAAGTAAGTTTTCCAGATTATTAGAATAGTAGTATCTGTCTATCATAATCATATACGTCATCGACAGTAATATAAAACGGAACTAGAAGTATGATTAAAATAAAAATACATAATATATTATAATTTTCATTTAATTGTACGGCCATGTCTAATATGATTTATTTTTTAGTGGAAACTTGCTGACATGTGTATTATTAATGTATTTTTTATACTGTAAGAATTATAATTATATTATTGAGTTGTGTTCCAGCATTATTGACCAGGTTCAAGTATCCCTTAAGAGAGCAGCAGCGCATGTGTAGCACCTTTGGTGTTGCAAATATCCATAGGCGATGGTAACCACTTTCCATCAAGTGGGCCGTCTGCCTGTCTGCTGAAATCATGCAACAAAAAAATTAAACTAAGTAAGAATGTTTCCCAAATAAATTAGGTAATTGATTAATTAAAGGTGCTGGTCCTCGCCGACAGCACGGCCGGGCATCGGCTTCTGTCTTTTACTGCAAGAACCTTCAGCCGCTCCTCTCTTTTTATCTCCGTGTAGATTCGCGTTTGACTGCGGCTGTCTCAAACGACGCCGCAGTCAGGGCCGCCGTAAGCGGGCGTGCAAGGCGTGCATTGCACACGGGCGGCACACCCAGGGGGGCGGCAAATCGAGCGACTCATCACGTAATTTAAATCATTTTCATAATACTCACCAGAAGTATAATGGTAAATCCGATATCTAATGGCATCCGTTAAAATTAAGATACAAGTAGTGAATCAGACATTGACTGTATTGATTCATTTAATGAAATCATTGCATTAAAGTTACATTTTGCAGAAAACCAGTCTAATGATCCACAAACCCTACTACAATATTTTTTACCAATGGTTTAATTTCAACATTTCCGAACACAGCGATAGCGCCAAGAATATTACTAACTGAAACCGGCAGTGTTTCAGTTCCATCTAGTGAAAGAACCTTTTCAAAATAAAGAAATTATCAAAAACTATTTAAGATCAAAAATGCTTCAGCAAAGACTAAATTTATTTAGCTATAGTTTCAATTGCACATGAAATTTTAGAATGTTTGTACACAAGAAACTCGGTAGAAGATTTCGCAAATATAAACTCCAGAAGAGTTAAATCTTTGTGTAGATAAATATTTAAGTAGGTATATAGTTTTATACAATAGTAAAAAAACTAATCTAAATACTTAATTAAAATAAATGTTTTATCTTCATTGTTTTTCTTTTTCCCACCGTAATGAGAAAACATTACTAAATCCTTTTTAACCGACTTCGAAAAAGGAGGAGGTTCTCAATTCGTCGGGACCTTTTTTTTCATACGCTTTTATTAGCTTCATACGAATGTTAGTATGTATGTATGTTAGTATGTAACGGAATCTTTCAAGTTAAATTTGATTCCCGGTTTCCGATTGAGCTAAAATTTTGCACCCTATTGTATATCGCGTGACAACACAATTATATGGTACCATGGAGCTGATCTGACGATGGAGTCGGAAGGTGGCCATAGGAACTCCTGTACTAAACAAGATAGATCCGTCGTGTTTGGAATCGTTTTACTTGTCTTGGCTAGCAATGCAATGATATGGTGCCATGGAGCTGATCTGATGATGGAGTCGGAAGGTGGCCATAGGAACTCCTGTACTAAACAAGATAGATCCGTCGTGTTTGGGCTCGTTTGACTTGTCTTGGCTAGCACTCTGCTGCTACATGATATGCAGGATCTCAAAAGCTTGTATTTAAAACTTTTTTTTAAAAGCTTATTTTTACATAACGTTCCATTTTATCATAAAAGTGTATTTAATTCTTTTTTCAAAGTTTCCACGGATAAGAGAATTAAAACACTAAAAAATTAAAATAAATAATAGGTAAAAAAAACTAAAAAAGCTTTTATAGAAAATCCAACAAAAAATTGAAAATAAATTTGAATTAAAAAAAAGAAAAAATGATTTTATTGTAAAAAAAAGTGTGGGGTGCTTTTTAGGATATTATCAAAATAACCCTTCTACTTATATCTATTGATACCATGCACACCACACTTTTTTTTACAATAAAATCATTTTTTCTTACACTACTTTTAATACAAATTTATTAAAATGATTTTATATTTTTAACCGACTTCGAAAAAAGGAGGAGGTTCTCAATTCGTCGGGTTTTTTTTGGTTTTTTTTATTCGCTCGCCGATAACTCCGTGATTTATGATCCGATTTACGTGATTCTTTTTTGTTCGACGCGAAATAGCTTCCAATTGGTCCCCTAAAAATTTTACATAGTTTGGCCCAGTAGGTTTCATTTTATGAACATTTTTCATGGAAATAATTTTCACTCCGTTCCATATGTACACCGATTACTCTGAGATTTATGATTCGATTTACGTGATTCTTTTTTTGTTCGACGCGGAATAGCTGCCATGTGGTCCCCTAAAAATTTGACATAGTTTGGCCCAGTAGTTTACATTTTACGAATATTTTTTTGTTCCCGCTTCTTGGGACCTATATTTTTTAAGAAGCGCGGCACCATTCGTGGGTCCACCCATACATAGCTAGACACTAAAAAGTAACAAATAAAATTTAAAAACTTCGTTTAAAAAAACCGACTTCAAAAACTACAATGTATAAAATAACTTATTTCTAAAGCTATTATTATTAATATATATTATCTAAAACATCTTGAAGTCGGTGCAAAGTAAATCATAATAAAAATTACTATAATATTTTGAAAATTACTAAGCACCGACTTTAAGATGTTTTAGATAATATATATTAATAATAGCTTTAGAAATAAGTTATTTTATACATTTTAGTTTTTTAGTTTTTGAAGTCGGTTTTTTTAAACGAAGTTTTTATTTTTTATTTAGTTGGATTTTCTATAAAAGCGTATTTTTTTTGACAAAACTCAGAGCTAATCATAGGGCGGCATAATCGGTATGGCACGCGGGCGACGAAGCACCTAGCGGCGGGCCTGGCCGCAGTCTAGATATACTTTATTCTCTAGTAACTTGAAAACTCCTAGTTTGATTTGTCAGGGACCTTAGACGCAATCAGTCATACGATGAGATCGGCCAGCTTGTCCTGCTTACAAAGTAAAAATCACCTATATAACACCAATTAACTGAGAAGAGATGCTTCAAAATTTTGTGCGCAGCTAATTATTTATGTTATAAACTTATTTCAAGAGCAGTCTTCGCTAATTCTAAGTCTCTCTCTAAGGCTGGAATTCCTCTCTGAATCCATAATCTGAATCCATATTATTCTTTCAGAAAGCCCGTAATTGCATAGAATTCAATTATGCTCTACACACATTCTGATTTTTTCAGACTATGATTTTGCCAGATCGATCTGTAAGAATGATACTGACGAGTGTTTTGAATTCCGGATCGGAATATTTAAGATTATGATTTCATAACGCGCGTGTTTCTATACATTCGAACACGCGAGCACACACACACCGGAATTAGATTATGAATTATCGGATTTTATCCTCCAGCAAACATAGTAATTCATCAAATGATGCTACTGACATTCTGTAGTAATCAAAAAATCTGCCAGGGTACTGTCGTAATTTTGTCGCCGTAATGTAGAACTGACTTTCCCTTACCCTGTTCACATTAAGAGGATAAATCCAGTGTATTCGTTTGCGTTTCTTTTTTTTATTTTTATTTTTTACTAATTAATGCTAAACGTAATGCGATGAGTATTAATTCCTCTTCCATATCCGAGACGTTTGCCTGAGCTGAGAAACACGAGACTACTTACTGCTTTATCTAAATTTTTAAGATATGTGTGAGGCAGCTTGCCGGAATTCAAATTATATATTCCGACTCTGGATTCAGATAGGAATTTCGGATGTATGAGTTCAGCCTAAGTATTATATTTCTGTTTTATAATCTGACAAGTTAGATTAGAGAAACTCGCAGTTCTTACGATATTCCGCTAACTATACTCAAATAAACAGCGACTGTTCAATTCATGTTGTATTTGTGGAACCCTAGTAATAAATCTTAAGCTTCGAGTTGTGAGAGAGATTCTGTGATTGTATTTATTTTTCTTGTTGGCGAAGAAACGTGGCGTGAAACGCTCGCTACAACGCTATATATATATATATATTATATATCTAGCACAAGCAAGCACCGCAATTCGAATTCTAAAATTTGGAATATGTATTAGGATTACATAATACTGTCGTCGTTAGAAATTATAAATACAGCCAAGTGCTGTAAATAAACATTTTTTTCGAATTAATTCTATGAAGAATTCTAACAATTTCCAATTTGGATTTTGAAAATTTCACTCTCTCTATAAATTCCTTAGAGAACTAAAGTTGCCATTATTTATCATAATACGTCTAAAACATTGATATCAATGGTTTTTTAATGAATGGGAACACCAACTACTTGCATACAAATTGTAAAAGAGTCTCGAAAGAATATAAAAACTTTAATAAGCTCTATTTTAACATTAAAGTTTCAAAATACTGAAAATATCTACCGCATCGCTTAACCACTAACATTTTACATATTCACAATATTTAATTATTATTCGCAATTAAATTATTCTTCTGAAACGCGCGGTCTTTAAAACCATTTTTAAAGAAAGAACCGCTAAATCGACGCTTAACGGACTAAATACTAGGAACACACAATAACTTAGAAGCTACCTAAACGTAATACAGCTTGTTTACGTCTTTGAGCCGAGCCTACGTCACAATGACATGATTTTCGTTAACTCTACAATGTTTATGAAACTAATATAAACCTTCATCATCACCGTTGTGGTGTGAGATAGTTGAGATATGAGTCTATACGTACGCAGAGATAATTCCCATTTTAACATTATAATATAAATAATTCGTATTATGAAATGTGTAACTTATAACGTTGAAATGCATTTTTATACCATATGCGTTTCATATTTGTAGATAGACATAATTTCCTTCATAATATGTAATTATAATTGAGTTATATATATAAGTAATACATTAAACCTCATTGGTAAGTATATGACTTGTTTTAATCTGGTGTGATATGTATTCGAGATCATCGAAAATTTCTTATTAATATTTGTATTTTGGGCGCTTCATATATCAAAAGGTGATAAATATGCTTTTCGGTGATGAATCCTTTGCAACTCTTTTTCCACTTGAGCAAGTAGGGTTGGATCTATTTCATTTAAAGTTTCTTCAGACTTATGGTTACCCGGTGTTGAAGAGGTAGTGTCGTCATTGAACCTATTTGAATGGCTTTCATCGTCGTCGATGTTATCGAAATAATCGAACACCTCCTGGTAGTTATATTTGTAGTTGTATTTTCTTCGTCCGCCTCGCATATGCTCTGGCATTTTATGCGTTCCGTGTATTAATAAAGTAAAAGGTCCAATTTGGCCACTGTTCTGCTCGTTGGTCTGCAAATTAAAATAATTCTAATTATAATCTAGCAGCAAGCAACACACAACAAACAACAATTTTGAAATAAATTCATTAATAAGTTTTTGTCAAATTTAATTGCTTTTTAGAGTTCCGTAGTCGGGCTGTTTCTATTTGTCCATCTGTCCGTCCGTCCGTCTGTGTATCGTACAGTAATTTTCTTACAAACTAGTGCGTCTATCTCTACATATTTATAGTCTATAAAGCGTTATAAAGTTATTATGTGAGAGTGCGAAACAAACAAAGACCTAGGGATGGTTCCCTTCAGCAGATTTTGCCTTGTACAGTCTTGTGGTGGGGTGACGTTAATGAAATCTTTAAAAAAAGATAGCAATACAGTAGAAACCGTTTATACTGACATCAAAGGGTAGTGGTGACACATTATATGAAGGGTGCGTTCCTTTAGTATCTCACAACGCGCAAAATGCTCCATCTGCCGTTCCACGAAGTGACCGCGGTCGTTATGGTCGTGGAGGAAACGTCGCTAATGACGTCATGGTTTTCGCTCACGCAGCGCTCACAACGACCCATGTCAAAAGGTGGGTCGAACTACCGTACCACTTGAGCTTACGATTGTGACGCCGGCATGAGTGGAACGGGAAAAATAGTGGTCGTGAACATGGTCGTTGTGAGTCTCTTGTGGAAATTAGCCTAAGCGGACGTCAAACAGAACATTATACATACTATACTTAGAAAATTATTATTACATAATTAATATATTTTTTCCAGGCATCATTAACCATTAGAACCCAAATTTTGCTTCTTATTACAAGGCATCGATCGTGCTTGATAAATTCGTTTAGCAGAGACACCAAAATAAAATGAAAATTGACGATCTTCAGTTACGTGTGGACGGCTAATCAGATCGTAGCTGCTTCAATTGGCAAATCTGATTGGCAATCAAATCATATCGTGTGGAAGGGGTTTTAGCTCCGAAGTAGTAACAATTGTGCCCAACCTTTAACTTTTATACTATCTCTCTCAAAATTCATACTTTCAATGAACATCGTCTCGAACAACATCAAGCAGATGGACTCTGATCGGGTGTTCTATTCCACAGACACGAAAACCGGTAGAAAGAGGGTATTGGAAATAAAGAGAAGGGATAGCAGGAAGAGAAGGGGGACACCACGAGTCAGGACAAAGGGTATGGTGACAAAGATATCTCGGAGACCCCGGGACGCATAGTGCTCTCCTGGATAACGGATAGAAGTCCACCAGCAGGCACTTCCTGGAGGAAAATTAAATCACTTACCTTATCTTCAATCACCACTTTCCAAATGCCAACAGGATTTTCACCCCAGGTAGCAACCGACATAAATGGCCAACTAACAAAACCATTCGTGGACATGTCTTTAGGACGAGGACTTAGTAGTTGAATTATAGTACCTAGAGCAATAATAATTAGATCAAAATTACCTTGAAACAGATCAACAGCTTCATTTTTTTGAAGTGAAACTTCTTTAGAATCGTTGTGATTTCAAACCGGATGCAACGGAAAAACGACAGGTAAGAAAGAGATTTGTATACAATAATTAGTGAGCCAGAGCGAGAGAGCGCACTGAGCGGGAGGAATTCCATCGCACACCTCAAATCGCGGCACGACCTTATTAAACTCGTGATATCTTTCGAATGGAATGTCCGAATTAAAAAATTCAAAAAGTTGTATAAAGTTATTGAAGCAGTCTTGAATATGAAGTAATTTATTTTGATAAGGATTAATACCAAGATACAAATAAAGGGCCGTTTCTAGCGGTGGCATTTTAATAAAAAATTTAAAATAAAAAAAACACTTATTACGGCATTACTATAATAGTTAGACGCTGTATGCTGTCGCGATATTTTTTGTAAATAATGATGTGTTCTGCAAAGTCATCGTACATTATTTTATTCTTTCATCAATAGTTTTCGCAGCGCACGCGATTTTAGGTATTTTTTTTACACCTTGGTTTACATTATTGGAGTTTTAGTAAGGATCCCATATTTTTTTTGTAATTATAATATAGCCTATGTCACTCGGGGATAGTGTAGCTTGCCAACAGTGAAAGAATTTTTCAAATCGGTTCAGTAGTTTCGGAGCCTCTTCAATGCAAACAAACAATCTAATCTTTCCTCTTTATAATATTAGTATAGATAGTCATATATTTATTATAAAATGAATTAGATATTTGCACATTATAAAATAATGGTTGTTACGTGTGTAGCGTATTACACCGTTAAAATGTACCTAACCTAACCAAATCATAATTTGAAGTAAACCTTTTTTTTATGTTCGCCGATTACTCCGTGATTTATGATCCGATTTACGTGATTCTTTTTTTGTTCGACGCGGAATAGCTGCTATGTGGTCCCCTAAAAATTTGATATAGTTTGGCCCAGTAGTTTTCATTTTACGAACATTTTTTTGTTCCCGGTTCTTGGGACCTATATTTTTTAAGAAGCGCGGCACCATTCGTAGGTCCACCCATACATAGCTAGACACTAAAAAGTAACAAATAAAAAATAAAAACTTCGTTTAAAAAAACCGACTTCAAAAACTAAAAAACTAAAATGTATAAAATAACTTATTTCTAAAGCTATTATTATTAATATATATTATCTAAAACATCTTGAAGTCGGTGCAAAGTAAAACATTAAAATTACTATATTTTGAAAATTACTAAGCACCAACTTTAAGATGTTTTAGTTAGATAATATATATTAATAATAATAGCTTTAGAAATAAGTTATTTTATACATTTTAGTTTTTTAGTTTTTGAAGTCGGTTTTTTTAAACGAAGTTTTTATTTTCATTTCATAATTTTTGCTCAATTTAATTCCAAAAATTCAAACAAAAAGAACAATAAATTTAACTAAATATAAAAATGACAAAATCTTTATGAAATATAACAAAACAATTATTAAAAAAATCGAAATGTGATAAAACGTTTTTTCACTTGTTCGTTGCGATTCATTTTTCCACTTATCCGTTGCCATTCGTTTTTTCATTTGTCCGTTGAAGTTTCACTTCTGTTATGTGTCCCAGCACACATTTCAATTTTTTTAATAACTGTTTTTTATCATGTGTGTATGTCAGCTCTGACGCACAACTGGACTTTACTCCTTAAACATTATAAAACGTGCAAGTACGGGAGACAGCGCGGCGGCCGAATAAGGACGGTTACAAAAAAAACATACAGACAGATAACTACTTAGCCAGTAGAAAATACACATTTAAACACATACATATTATATAAGATTAAAATCAATTAAAATCTGAGCGCCTGACAGAAATATTGCTTAAACTCATCTTGGTGAGCAACCTAATATATGAGAGGTGAAAGAAATGTATTAATCTGTATGCCATGTTAATCATGGCATGCAGATTAATACATTTCTTAAACTAAATTCAAACAAATAAGTTATTAACGTATTTTTAATTTTATCAATGATATAGTCATCCTCATTATCAACAATCTTTTGCCGAACGGAATGATAATGAGGTTGAATGATTCGACAGGTCGATAAATATCAATCAGTTTTTAAGTAAAATGTATGAAGGTACCATTTCGGATATCATCCAATTTGCAAATCGTTTGCCACTTAGAAATGAAGTGAAGTTGAAGTGTCGTAATAAACGAAAATATGAATATGGTCAGAATTAAAAAATAAATTGACATTATTATGGTAAATTATCGTATCAATACTATATACACTGCACACCTCGGCGCGTTACGGTTATGTAGGACCCTATTTACTTAGCGCGTTTTCAATTTTCTAATGAGCAAGAAATTCAAAATGGTTTAAAATGAAGAAGAAGAATTAAAATATATACAAACAAACAACACTAAACTAACTAACTAGATGGGCGGGCTAACCACAAAAGTCCGGCGGCGGGCCACATGTTGAGTATAGCTGCACCAGGTTATCATAAATTTTAATAGGTAGGTTGCACAAAAAACTGAAGCGCGGGCGAGGCTTTTTTTTTTTTTGAGGCGAGGGAAAATGCTACCTATTTACGCACAATACTGGGTGCTTGCAAGGGAACAGACCTACGTCGGTCGGGGGCGGCATCACTGCATGCAATAGTATGCAATATAGCAGTAATCCACCCGCGATCGACTCAGCTTGTGTGGAAAGACTCAAGAGAAGCCGCACGGGCAGCAACCCACTAAAAACCCCCTCCTCCCTGTGCCCCGCGCTTTGTTGTGTACGAAAGGCTGAGACTTAGCACAGAGTTACGCCCAGCCGATCCAGCGCAAAAAGTGCCTGGATGTAACTCGGGAGTACACACCATTGATATATAGTTTTTTATATATCAATGGTACACACCCACTTCGTCATACGGGGGTCGATGGTCCTTTGCTCCCTAGCAAGCTAAAGGCCCCCCGCAGCGGTATATTCAGGGAGGGAAGTAATGCGCGTACCTGCCTCTCCGGGTGCCAGCTGAAGGCCGGGGACCTTGTGTAGACGCATACGCACGCGCAGTAAGACTTCTCTCCCTGTCTCGTTCGGCGGCCTCCTTGAGAGACATTACTGTCTCACAAAAAGTAACCGCAGCTCCCCAGGTGTCGCTGCAATGCAACATGGCTTTCACCAAGTTGCAGAGCGAGTCGACCGCTCCTACGTGTGTCTCGAGTTCAAAACGCTGAGGCGCCCATGCGGCGCATTCGACTAGCGTATGAAACGCCGTATCGGGCGCGCCGCACTGGCGACAGTCCGGGGAAGGCAAGCAGCCCACAATGTGACACAGATACTTATCGAAACACCCGTGTCCGGTAAGTATCTGTGTTGTCCAGAAGGTCAGGGTTCCGCTGGTGCGGTTGACCCATTCCGCCAGCTGTGGCCTGATTGCATCCACCGTGTAGCCGCCGGCCACAGGGTTTTCGAGCTCTTGAGACCAAGTGGCGATCATGGCTGCGGTTTCCCGCTTCCTGATCGCCTCGATTTCGACCTGACAGAAGGTCAGGGTTCTAGCTAGGGCATCCTGTCGGGAGCGACGCACCTTCGCCAGGACGTCCGCCTGGAGAGGCCAGAAGGGTCGCCGCCGTCCACGATACCGTACGGTACCCCCGTATGGTCCTCACGGCCAGAACCCGCTGCGCCCGGTGCAGCAGAGTTCTGTTGTGGCGGTGAAGTGCAATGGACCAAACAGGTGCACCGTAGAGTGCCATGCTCCTAAGGATGCCGGAGTAGAGTTTCCGAGTCGCACCCCCCGGGCCCTCCACGTTGGGAACCAGCCGAGAGAGGGCGCCTGCAGACCTCACGAGTTTGGGAACTAACTGCTCAAAGTGCGCTTTGAACAGCCATTTCTCGTTAAGAACTAGCCCCAGATGTTTCATCTGGGGCCTTACGCTAATGGCCACCCCTTGGACTGAAACGGTCAAGTCCGAGGGGAGATTACGGAAACGCCTATGGAACATGATGGCCTCCGTCTTCGCGGAGGAGACCCTCAAGCCCAGCCTAGCTATTCGATCTACGACTATCGCCAACCCGGCGTTGGCGACGTCCACGGAATCCACAAATGACGCAGCGCGTGCCGTGAGTAGGGTGTCGTCCGCAAAGCAGATCAGCCATACCCCGGGCCGGACCGGAACCCGAAGTATCCAATCATAGCCTACGTTCCAAAGAATCGGCCCGAGGACCGACCCCTGTGGGACGCCGCACGCGACGCGTCGCCGACCTAACGCGAGATTTCCGGACTCACCGCCCTCCCAAAGGATATGCCGATCCTGCAGGTACGCGCCCAACAGCCTCGTGAGGTACGGGGGGACTCCATGCGCGCGGAGCCCTTCCCTGATCGTCTTGAGGGAGGCTGTTAAAAGCGTTCGCAATGTCTAGCGACATCGCAAGAACGACATCCTTCGCTTGGACGGCTTTGTCCGTTATAGTTCCCAGCATCTCGAAGGCGTCTATAGTGGAGCGCCCCCGCCGAAACCCGAACTGCGTTTCTGCGAGCCCCGGCTCCATAGTATCGAGATGCTTCACGAGCCGCTCCGCCACTTTTCGAAGACCTTGGCGACCTCGTTCAGCAATACTATAGGCCTGTAGGCGGACGGATCATTGCAAGGCCGACCTACGTTGGGAATCAGGCACAAACGCCCCTCTTTCCATTGCTACGGGAACCGACCTGCGCGAATACAGGCCTCGAACAGTTCCCGCAGCTGGCTGCGTAGATGTTTAGCAACCAGGAAGAGGAGTCGACCTGGGACCCGTCGGGTCCCGGTGCCGTCTTCCTGCCCCGGAGCCGATCCAGGGCAACGTCTAATTCCTTTTCGGAGATGGAGTGAGGCTCCTCGTCCGAGGGGGTGTCGGGAACTGCTGGACCCATACTGGGGGGAGTGAAGTTCCCCTGATCCGGGAAGAGCCCGTCGATAACCGACCGGAGCACCTCGGGTTCGAGCGTTTCCGTGACCGTGGATGTGCAAGGCCGCAACGTGTAGCGGGCCCCACGGTACGGACGCCCTCAAGGGTCCCGATCGAGCTTCTCGAGGAGCTCGGCCCGAGCCCGGGCTTTCGCTTGCAAGATTGCAATCGAAAGGGCCTTTCTGGCCTCCCTAAACTCGCCCACGAGTCCGTTTTCCGCATCATAATCCGGAGGACGGCGCGCCCTGCAGCGTTTGAGCCTGTGGCTGATGATGCGAACTGCCTTTCGCATCTCGCCCAGCTCCTCGGTCCACCAGTGGACCTGCTTGCACGGAGGCTGCCGTTTGGTGACGCGAGGCATCGCTGCGTCGCAAACCCTCGTCAGGGCTTTGCGCATGTGCTCTGCCTGCGACTCCAAGTTCGCGAAATCCGCCGGGTAGGCCCAGCTTTCCGTGAGAGCCCACTCCTCAGCCTGCTCCGGGTCGAGCTTGGTAAGAGCCCAACGCGAGAGGAGAGGGGGGCGATGAACAGGGTTCGGACCGGAGGAGGGGGTAAGCTCAAATCTGATGTATCGATAATCAGAGAGCGACTCCACCTCCTCCAGCACCCTCCATCCGACGACTCTGCGAGCAGCCGCATGAGTGGCGAATGACAGGCCGATGATCGATCCACCCCGCGCGCGCACGCAGGTCTGGACCGATCCCTGGTTCAGTATGGACAGGCCGGATTGAAGAGCCCAGTCCTCAACCGTCCGTCCCCTAACATCGGTGTACGCGTTTCCCCAGGATTGGTGTGCTTTGCGTTAAAGTCGCCCATGACGAAGATCGTCTTAGGCGACAATCTGCCTACGGCAGCTCTGACGTCTTCCAAGCGAAGCTTGAACTCCGCCAGGGGGCGGTTGCGCGAAAAGTAAACGCCAATGATGACGATACTCCCGCTCTCCGCCACCGCATAGTTACTTACTTACTTACCTACTTACAAAGCTAGCTTTTTTTCCCGTTCGGGTTAACTAACTAAAACGGCTTGGCTCAACAGTTGAGGCGAATCTACGAATAATTACTAGGTTATCAAAGCTATTAAGTAGTCACCTAAAAATCGAAGGCAAATAAAATAAATAAATCTTAGCGGAATTTTGGAAGCACTGCGATGTCTCAACAATTGACACGAACCTACGAACAATCACTAGGCTATCATAAATAAACAATCGCTTACCTTGCGGAGACACGAGGTAAATAGCCAATGCTCCACGACGAGTGTAACGGATATTCGCAACAAGTTCCACGTGTTCTATAAAATTTACATTACAATCATCCACTTTTAACAATATATCAATGTTTTCATGCGATGAAAATTGGGATTCCGCTGCCGTACTGCAAAAACAAATTGCTAAATTAAAAAATGCATTATCGATAAAATTTGAATTATTTCTCAGTTTGTCCAAATCAGACATGCATGCACAGAGCCAGTGTTTGGTTTTTATATCTATCTTCTATCTTATCTATCATTCGTTCGTTGTGTGTGTCCTTCGTGCCACGTGGAATTCGTGGAAATTTACCGAACACCAGAGACGCATAAATGGAGAGAACTAAGGAACACGGTTGGTTGTTGAAAAAAAACAGTGATACGAAATGTTATTAGCATAATATAAGTCGTTCCGCACGCATACTTACGGAGAAACAATTTCGCGACATATTTGTTTTTCTGGAACAGTAGTCCAATTTAAAGCTTCTGTCACAAGTGCACCTGCATTCATCAAACCAAATCCGAATCTTACGTCAAAATAGAAGCCAGCACTATAAAAATCATTAATATATGTTATTAACAATCACACAACTAATGTTAACTATATTTAAACAAAATGTTTACCCATTTGTTTGCCAACCAGGATTAGATGACAGAGGTGCATATTCAGATGTCCATACTATAAGATGCTGTACATCTCGCCAAGTTAAATAAGGACTAGAAACAAAATATTTTGAAAAGTCAGAACATTAATAGAAACATCAAAAGTTTGTATTGCCTTAAAGGTGGGGGGGCTTCACCTACATTAGTGTTAAAGATTTACTCCGTTTCACGCAGATATGGTGATAAGGTCAATGCGTTATTGTAGATGTGACACTGCTAATAACGTGAAATGACAGTTAATATATATGTATGTTACGGGCAATTTGATAAATCCGGTCATTAAGGATAATGACCGATCTATATACATAATACCCGTATCAAGTGGGCAATATAAATAAAACTGCATGATTCATCACTTTTCTCGGTCAGTATGAATAATGACACCCTTGTCTTGGGCAATATATTTAAAAAAAATATAGTTTTATTTATTTATTAAACGAGGTTAGGGTATAGTTATATTTATTTATTATTTGACTTTTATTTATTATTTGCGTTATAAAATGAATTTTAGCTGGTTATAAAAAATAATCATGAAGGCTAAACCAAGAGCTCCGCTTCGCTTCGCTCTCGCTTTAACTTTTTTACCTATATTAAAAACATTCGGATCTGTTCATAATTAATGAAAGTGCCCTATAACTATACGCTACCCTTCCTTGTATTAAACTTACACAATTCTTATGGAAAGGTAAGCGAATTTATCACATTATCCGGCTAGAAGTAGGGAAGTATTCATATTGCCCGGTCCAAGTGATACAATCATTTAAGTTATCTCAAACCATAATTGTTTAAATGGACCATGGCCCGTTGTGCATTATTAAATATAGTCTGGCCAAAGTAATAAATTTGTCAAATTGACCGAGGCTCTTGATGATTATTTATGAATAATCATTAAGAGCGATCCATATTAATACTACCCGATTAATCAAATTGCCCGTAACATAATAATATATACTAATGTGGCCATGCGTTAACAGTATTAAGACTTTCGGCCACAGCCTAAATCTTTCACTAACGATGGCGAAGCCTCGGAATAACATTGAAGAGGTTACGATTACTATTTTCTTATATTAACGATACATATATAGTGTTGCGGACAGAGAGCACCCCCTGCCCCGCCTCCCGGATTACACCTCTCCGCGCCCCGCATACCGCCGAGAGTCCGAGACCCATAGCTCGCACAATTAGCAGCTAGGCGTCGGAAAGAACGTGGAATATATATGCGGCCTTGGTGGCCGTAAAAACTGCATTAAACCATTGATGTAGCAATAAAAGAAGATTAAACCACTCTCACTCGACTGTCTCGCGCACTTAATTGCTCATTCGTAATAGGACCAATACGTACTTCTTCTATGTATAATTTAATTATAAACAGTTTAATAATAATCATACAGTCCAGTCTATATCAAGTTTCATCTTTAAAAGAAGCAACTGCCTCCAAAAGATTATGTTTGTATTTTTAACTACAAGCCGGTTCCCGTAATATTTTTATCCATTCATGGCCACTTGTCCAGTTGTTATATCTTAGTATTCCATTCCTTACCCAAACAACCCTTACAAATTTACCACCAAAACCTTACTTTACCATCGGTTGAATTTTTACATTGCCTATGTCAAATTTTAACAGATAGGAAGTAAAAATGACCGATTGGAAAAATATAGAAACCGGCCATTATTAATCTTACTACTACTTAAAATTTGACATAAACTTCATGACTCCATAAAGTGACGTAAATTTTGTACCATAGAGTAAAGGGGGTAAAAGAATTGAAAGTGTTTGGGATATAGAGACTCGGTCGGTATTCGTGATTTTATTATAACTGAAATAACAGTTACAAAAACCTAAACGGGATAGATAAGTAAACTTAGTTCAAATTAATAAGAAGCAATCCATCCGTAAACTCCAATAAATAAGGTTTGTTTATGTTTATCCGAAAAAAGGATTGTTAAAATTAACAACAACAACAAACAATTCCACCGTGCGGCGGGCGGTTATTCCACTCAGCGAAGCACTGAGACAAACAGACCGTACCGAGTAAAGTACTAAGGCCGCATAAAATACAAAAGGTGGAACTCGCACTCACTTGGCTTGCAATGCCAGCGCTATGATACCGGCCGCTAGGGGCGCTGCTGCAGAAGTGCCGGTGTGATTTAAGGTACAAGTATCGCTAGTATCTGTAGTTGCCTAAAAATAAAGAAAGATATTTATATCTTTATATTTGGAAAATAATCTATAAAAAGACGTCACATACAATTTTTTGATCCTTGTAAGCACCCGACGAATATGCAGCAGCAAGTGTTGAAGAACAAATTTCACCGTACCAAGGAAATTGACCATGCTGCGAAGCGCTGCCTATAGATATTGTATAGATGTTCGAAGAGTAACTACAAAAAATATATGGTTTATGAAACTACTAATAATACTAAAATATTCATTTCATAGGTTTAACATTTAAATGTATTTATGATTCTATTGTAATGAATTTAATTATACAATTTAAAATAAATTGTAAAGTAAATACCCATCACAATTGCAATTGTCATTATTTCCACCACCGTTGCCGTTAGCCCAAACGTAGATGGCGCCTTTTCCACCGCGACCCTGTTAACGAAAATATACATACCTACATAGGAAATAGAAGAAAGACCTTGTGAATAGTAATTCAATTTTAAAATAAACAGTATCATAATAATTTATGTTTATTAGGTAAATGGTTTCAAAAGAGGCCCATTCACTATCCTGCAGAGCAGTTCTGCGGTGTTTGTAGATTACGGGACTCAAGGTTCGGTTAAATGGTCTAAGCAAGGTGCCCACAAATTACGAGACGTCCGAGCAATGTACACACCCAGTGTCGGACGCATAGGACGGGACTTTTGTGATGCCAACTCTCTTCAAAGAAAACGAGGTACGTCGACTCTCAAAAAGCGCTAGATTGGAGCACGAATTTGGAGAAAGCGCTCAAAATAAAGTAATAAGAGGAAACAAATTACTTTATTATAAATGCTAGTCTTTTAACAATAATATTACGATACACCTTGATATTTCAGTGAAGAGTTATAGAATTTCAAAAAGTGCTAAATAACGTACTAAGCGCTGAATAATAACTTTAAGTGTTCATAGAGATAAAAAATTTGCACAGAAAACGTTAACTGGCGTATGTCTCTTGTCCAAGTGTTTATAGGGATACAATATCTCACAACTATTGTTCATTGTAATATTTTTATAAATTAAAATTGCACAACACAACATCACTTGTTAACTTGCGCTTTTTAGGAGTTGACATCTGTATGGCGTTTCTATAACATGAGTTGGCAACACTGATAATATTCAATTTGCTGTAGTTCAAAAGGCTTTGTAGCCAGAAACGTAACACACTCTCCAGATTGCTTTAGGACGTCCCAACGGTCAAGGTCATGTCCGCGCGAATTACGACTTATAATGTGCACACTTCAACGGACTTTCCTTATCCAGATACGTTGTAAGCCACGCGTCTCACGATCAGGGAGGGGCTCCGCGCGCATAGAGTTCCCCCGTACCTCACGAGGCTGTTGGGCGCGTACCTGCAGGATCGGCATATCCTTTGGGAGGGCGGCGAGTCCGAAAATCTCGCATTAGGTCGGCGGCGCGTCGCGTGCGGCGTTCCACAGGGGTCGGTCCTCGGGCCTCGGTGACTGGATCCTTCGGATTCCGGTCCTACTCGGGGTAGGGCTAATCTGCTTTGCGGATGACACTCACGGCACGCGCTGCGTCATTTGCGGATTCCGTGGACCTCGCCAACGACGGGTTGGGGTTGGTTGGTGGTAGATCGAATAGCTAGGCTGGGCTTGAAGGTCTCCCCCCCGCGAAGACGGAGGCCATCATGGTCCATAGGCGTTTCCGTAATCCCCCAGCGGACTTGTCCGTTACGGTCCAAGGGGTGGCGATTAGAGTAGGGCCCCAGATGAAATATCTGGGGCTAGTTCTCGATGGGAAATGGCTGTTCACAGCGCACTTTGAGCAGTTAGTTCCCAAACTTGTGAGGTCCGCAGGCGCCCTCTCTCGGCTGCTTCCCAACGTGGGGGTCCGGGGGGTGCGACTCGGAAACTACTCGGGCATCCTTCGGAGTATGGCCCTGTACGGTGCACCCGTTTGGTCTGTTGCACTTCACCGCCACAATAGAACTCTGCTGCACCGGGCGCAGCGGGTTCTGGCCGTGAGGACCATTCGAGGATACCGTATAGTGTCGTGGACGGCGTCGACACTTTAGGCAGGCGATCCGCCCTGGCCTCTCCAGGCGGACGTACTGGCGAAAGTGCGGCGCTCCCGTCAGGATGCTGTCGCTCGCGGCCTGGTCTTCTGCCAGGTCGAAATCGAGGCGATCAGGAAGCGGGAAACCGCCTCCATGCTCGCCATCTGGTCTCAAGAGCTGGAAAACCCTGCAGCCGGCGGCTACACGGTGGAGGCAACCAGGCCGCAGCTGATGGAATGGGTCACCCGTGAAAGCGGAACCCTGACCTTCAGGATGACACAGATACTTACCGGACACGGGTGTTTCGATAAGTATCTGTGTCACATTGTGGGCTGCTTGCCATCGCCGGAATGCCGCCAGTGCGGCGCACCTGACACGGCGTTTCACACGCTAGTCGAGTGCGCGGCATGGGCGCCGCAGCGTTTCGAACTTGAGACACAAGTAGGAGCGATCGACTCGCTCTGCAGTATGGTGAAAGCCATGCTGCATAGCAGCCATACCTGGGGGGCAGCGGTTACTTTTTGTGAGACAGTAATGTCACTCAAAGAGGCCGCCGAACGAGATAGGGAGAGGAGTACTACTGCGCGTACTAATACGACTCTATGAGGTCGCCGGCATTCAGCTGGCACCCGTAGACGCAGGTATGCGCATGACTTCCCGCCCTGAATAATACCGCTTCGGGGGGCCTTTAGCTATCAAGGGAGCAAAGGATTCATCACCACCGTCGACGAAGTGGATCAGATCAGAACACTGATTCCAGAAGCACATTCAGGCACTTTTTGCTCTGGATCGGACTGGACGTAACTACGTTCTAAGTCTCAGCCTTTCCTATACAAAGGCGCGGGGCACATGGGAGGAGGGTGGTTTTAGTGGGTATTGGTTGCTGCCCGTGCAGCTTCTCGGAGTCTCCACACAAGCTGATCGTATGCGAGCGGGTTACAAAAAAAAATCCACATGTCTCAGCTGCGTCCGTCATATGCACACAGCCTCAAGAAGCATTTTGCCCGGTGTTGCCAGACATAACGCAGGCTGCAACAACATTAACAAGCATGCATAACCAAGCAGACGCCTAGCTGAAATGCCATATAGGATAGTGAATGTACCCCTTAAGTTCCTTAATTCCAGCTCTAATTTCAAACCTTAGTGATGCCTCTTTCGAATGCTTCCGCGGCCAGGCGCCCGGGTCCTTCGACCGTGCGCCCGTCGTCATTAGGACCCCAAGAAGCACTGTAGATATCAACTATGTCAGCTGCGTATGCTAGAAAGTTTGAAAACGATATGCTCAAGTCGCCTTTGTTTGTACATTGTTTATTAGAGCCTGTCCGCACAGCGATATTTCACAGCACGATATTTTTCCCGTAATTCTGTAACACATTGTATATTATAGTAGCCGCACTGGCGACAAAAAAATTGCGCGAGAAAAAAAACCTGTGACTTGATGCAAATTGATCACGAAGCGGTGCGATTTATTTTCGCGCGCTTATTTTGTACTGTATAGACTATAGAGTAAGTATCGCTATGTTCGCACTGTGAAATAAAATTCGCGCGATTCGCTCAGTCGTGCAACGTCGCTATTGAAAGTTGTAGTAAATTATCGAATGATTTTTATGTCATTCTCTAATAGGCAAAAAATTTTTTGCTGTATTTTCGTAACTCTTGATATTTTATGTAGAAAAATCCTTTCATGGGTCTCAATGCCGTAAGTGGTTAAATCCAATGTTCATGCCATCTTTTGATACGTCTGTTTCGCCGCCTTTAGCATTAGATAAATTAAAATTTTAGTTCGGATGTCTATTTTACACGTGCATCTCAGCCAAGAACTGAATTAAACTGAAAAAAATAGTACGAAATTTTATTCGCAGTGCGTACTAGGTGTAATTCCGGTCGCGGAATTTAATACGCGCCAATAAAAATCGTGCTGTGAAATATCGCTGTGCGGACAGGCCCTTAGACAGATAGATTGAATAGCTGAAGAATGCGTAATTTAAGAATTTCTTTAATTTAAAAATCATTTAATATTTCAGTTAGGTATCTAGCGTAAAAATATAACTTTGTCTTATTTTAATAAACTCTAATGACGCTTTACATTTAATGTGTCTTTTAATTTTCTGAGTGCTGCAGTAAGAAAAAGAAAGCACATTCAAATTACAAACAAGATAAAAAAATAACAACTAAACTCCTCCCTCCCTCATCTCTCCTCTCTTCTCTATCAAATAGATTCTCAACGGCGCACTGTTACGTCATATTCACAAATATTACTAGGGCAATATAAATACAGAGAGTTATTATAAAGTACAGACGTGCTATTTGTTTGATTTTAGCTTGTCATGGTTCTGCAACAGATGGCAGTTACGTAACTTAAGTATACTTTAAATTTAAAATCTGTTTTCTGTAAAAAGCGGTTGACTTTTAATATTATTAGTACATTCATTATATATCCAAGATGTCAAAAAAATCTGGGATTTGAAAATTAATAATTTCATGTGCTTAGTTACGAGGACACTAGTTTAAAAGTTAAAAACAAATTATAACCGTCTAAGGGTACTTGCGTCATCTATGAAGTATAGTTGTGAATTGAGATTAAAATTTAACGTTGGTCATGTTGATTGAGCTCAACATGGCGACTGATTATACTAGGATGATATAAGTTGGAAGGAGTCGTAGAGATCAAAAAGTTTGTGTAAACTGTAAGGTATATATAATAAATAAATAAGGCAGTAGGTACCTAAAAGTAAATCAAATTAAATAATGAGCCACAGAACAAGCAGTGAAAGTCCCAACCTATCGCTTCGCCTTCAATTCTGTCCGTGATTCGTCCATCCAACATTCTTACTCCACCCACTTTAGCACCCCATGCAACGCCCACTCCACATTTTAAATTATTAGCAGTCATTGCAATCTGTGGAAATCCAATATTTATGATTATTAAAGTACCTATATAAAAATCATGGAATAATCTTCATCATGGATTTAACGATAAAATAAACTAACTTCTCCAGCACATCGTGTTCCATGCGAATTTTTCATAACTTTTTCATACCGCGGAGTAGGATCAGCGTCGGCGCTATTACTATCCCAACTAATCTCAGGATCCTAAAAGGCAAATAAACCATGTTAATTTTACTGAAGTCATCAATCATCAGTCGGCATAAATAACCAACCAACTAAAACAAGTCTTGTGTTGAGAAGGTCAGTGACATTGAATAACAATCAAAAACCAAACACGACAAACGGACGGGGGGGACGCGTTCTCGGTGAGAGAAGAGCTTGTGACGCGCCAGGCACGTCATATGCGCCGCGAACTTACTAGGCAATCACAAACGCGAAGAGTTACAAAAATTACGTCAGACTAAACAACTTGGTCTGTTGCTCTGTTAAAGTTCAATTTTGTAGAATTAAACACGAAACATTTACAATATTGTGATATATGATACATACCATAAACTGTAGAAATAGTTAAGTATTGTTTAAACAAGTGCGCATTTATGTTCATCTTCCGTTTTCCTCTGACGCATCGCTATAATGCCTGAGCGTGTGCAATAAGCGCATGCGTTAAAACTATTTCATACACAGCGCTTGCCGCTTTTTTTTTTTTTTTTTTTTTTTTTGAGGCGAGGGAAAATGCTAACCGATTTACGCACTCTCTGGGCCGTCACTAGGAAACGGCACGCATCCATCGGGGGCGATAACGCTAGCAATAGTATGCTTTATTTGCGCTCCGCCCGCGATGGATTACACAGAGGAGTGTGGCGACTCCGAGCGATGTTACACGAGCGAACAACCTCAATACCCACTAAAAAACCTCTCCTCCCGTCGACCCTGCGCTTTGTTGTGAAGGAAAGACTGAGATATAGAACATAGTTACGCAACAGTCGATCCAGCGCAATAAAGTGCCTGGAGTGTGCCCTGGGAGAACACACCCCACTTCGAAACGGGGGCTGAATCCCTTGCGTTGCCTAGTAGCAAGGGGCCCCTCGTACCGGAACCTAACTCAGGGAGGGAAGTAACGCGCGTACCTGCCTCGTCGAGTGCCAGCTGAAGGCCGGCGGCCTCGGGTGACATTAGCGGCACGCGCTGAAGGGCTTCGCTCCCTATCCCTTTCTGCGGCCTCTTTTAGAGACATTACAGCCTCACAGAAAGAAACCGCAGACTCCCAGCGGTCGTCGCTGTGCAACATGGCCGTTACCAAGTCGCCAAGCGATCGGACGGCTCCTACGTGTGTCTCGAGCTCGAAACGCTGAGGCGTCCATGCAGCGCACTCAACAAGCGTGTGTAACGCCGTATCGGGTGCGCCGCCAGCGCTTGCCGCTGACGCAAGCCGATCCAGCGCCAGCGGAATTCACATGTGACATTATCGTGCCTTTTAGACAAAATGGCGGAAGATAAAGTTAAAACTATGGAATTTATAGAAGATTATAGAACAAGCATTATGGGACCACAAACACATAGATTATTCAAATAAAACAAAAAGGATCGATGCGTTAATTTCTCTGGGCATGAAGCATAATTATGACATACAAACAGTTAAAAACAAAATAAAGAGCCTAAGATCGTACTTCTCAAAGGAACATCATAAAGTTGTAACAAAAATGAACGAGCCTGGAACAGAAGATTATCAATCCTCGTGGTTTGCTTATAAATCACTTTTGTTTATTTTGGCCTCTATGGCGTCCAGAGAAACTATAGACAGCATAGAAAATTTCACAGCAAATGTAAGTGTCATCTTATCATTACATATTTATTATATTAAAGCTGTCACACACTTAATATAATATGGACAACAATAACATTAAAGAAGACGGATATTTACATTCTTGACGCTTGATTGTAGATGGGAGAAAAACAATATCACCAAAATCGCTCCCGCTGGTTATGAGCATTCTAGAACCCGATCTCAGCGCCACCTACCGGTTTCAACAGTATAAAAAGTATCCTATCTTTCAAGTTTGATCAAAATGCACACGGTGTGCAAATTTGATTAAAATCGGTTCAGTACTTTTGGAGTTTATTGGCAACATACATCGTGACACAAGATATATATATATATATATATATATATATATATATATATATTATTTGTTGAAATTCTTCAAATATATTGATTATAGATATCGATAACTTGTGACTAACTAATTTACTTGTGACCTTATTTTTAAGATTGCTCGACTACCAGATAAAATTTAGGGCTGATGTTTTCCATTTTGTAATAGAAAATATAAGGGTTTTTTTACACCATATCTCAACTTGTTACATTTCTTTGGCCCAAAATTTATTTATTTATTTATATATTATTTTAAATTACAAGCATTATTTTCTTTTAGTATAGAAGTTAAATCTGAACTAAAATTAAAAATAATCTTTTCAATTATCTTAGACTCGATGAAGACAGAGGAATTAAAGATCTACTAGTAAAATAGCTAGAGCTATTCTAGATCTTAGATCTTCTTTTCGTAATTTTGTATACATTGTTTCAGTCATCCAATCCTGAAACACAAGATGAAAGTACTGATTCTGCGGAAATTGAATATGAAGTTAGTCAACCTTTAAAAAAAAACAATACTAATAAAGCTAGAGTAGATGAGAGAGATGAAGAAGCATATAACACAATGAGAAGGGCTAATGAAAACATAAGAAAGAAAGATGCTTTATTTGGACAACTAATCCCATTAAAACTCCTGAAGCTCAATCCACGTAACAGATTGTTAGCAGAACATCGCATAAACGAACTATTATTTAATTTGGAGTTAGAAGAAATAGATTCCATGAAAAAGAATCGCTTTGATGACTCTAATGAATTTTTTTAAATAAATCCCTACATTTATTGCTCTTTTAATGATTATACTAGTTTCTAAGACTTCTGGCAACATGAGTAGATAAAATGGAAGTTTTTTACTTTGGAAGTTTAAAAAGTTACATCAGGGATATAATAAGTTCGTAGGTGCCAAATCATAGTCTTCATCTAAGCATTTAATCCTGATTGACTTCGGAGCGTCTACGTTAAAAGCCCAGGGTTCGTTTTCCTACTTTTCTTTTCCTTAGCCAAATATCTAAGTATTGCTAATTTGATTTGAACAGGTCTCGCTATTTAATGACTGTTCTATCTTGCTTTGTCTTTTTGGGTTCCCTTTCTTATATAACTTATAGAAAGATGCTTTGAAAGAATATTGCGTGAAGTTTTTAAAAAGGAAGTTTTATTGTTTAGCTCTAAATTCAATAATTCGTTTTTACCGTTTCTTTGAATAATATGTTACCGAGATGCTTTTCTTTAGTTTTCTTGATTTTTTTTCTTTTACTTAAGAGTAAAGGTGCAGTACAAATAGTTAAAATTTTAAAATTGACGACTGATAAAGCATACGCATATAGACAATAAGTTGCATGTGTCTTAAAACGATTGGCATTGCATAACACTTGACGCAAGATAAACCTGAAAACGCACTGGTGTAGAAATGGCTTATCATACTTTCAAGAGCAATTTGTATTCTAAATAATAAATAAATACAAAATATAGGAAAGCATTTCCAAAAATCTGAAGTAGGAGAAAAGATAACAAGGACGGAGCCGCGCGAGGCGCGTTTCAAAATGGGAAACTCGTATAATGAACGTACTCACACACACAACACACAATTATGCAGTTAATTAAAATTATAACACTATTTAATGATGTTAAAACGTTTGTCTAAACTCTAAAGTTAGATATCAAAGGGGACTGACTGACTATATTAGTCACTGTTAATATACAATTTTATTTAATTTAAAATGTTTTGTCGTAAGAAACACTTGGGTAAGTAAGTAACCAACCAACCAACCATCACAGCCGCCGCCCGAATGATAAATTCATTCCAATAGGGTACATGACAGTATGAAAAATATAGGCTGATTTTAATTTATATCGTAGATTACGATCTAAACATGACAAAAATAAATCGTTTTAATTAAATTAACTTATATTCGTTTATATTTTTGAGAAATAAAATTGTGATATTGCAGCCATTAGTCACGTGACAATGAACGCCAATCAGAGCGCGTGACGTCTTACGGTGCAAAACACTACAATTTGTTAAGAAGTTCTTAGTGAAAATTCATCATTTTTCAGTACTTTCGCTGTAAAATAGTAGTATTCCCATTGTTATACACTGTGTTCATACGACTACAACAACCAAATACAATGGACGCCGGGTTTATAAAGGCAAATGCCAGTAATTTGCCAAAAATCGATGTCGTGATTCTGGATGTCTGTGTCGCAAATTTCTGCTCTGCAGAATATCGTAATGTTAAAAATTCTGTGTAAGTATATAACATTAATCAATAGCACCTAGTATTAAAATTGTGATTAAGATATATAAAGTATTTTTTAATACATAAATTCATAATTATTTTTTAGGTTATGATCATTTAATATTAGTGAAAGCTGATGCTAATGGTAAAATTTCTTTTATAGATCATCGCGAGCATCTTATGGAGATGATACCATAAATTATGTGTAATTGAACGTGATAGCAAACTCCTTTATTGTAAAGTGTAAAAAATGCCCTGAACATAAAGTGCTATCAAAATTATCGTCATCGCAAGAGTGAGGAACCAACATGCACTTCTACGGATTGTTATTGGAAGAAATCGAACTACCACAGCTGTGAACCACTTTAAAATATGTAGTACTACGTCATATTACATACATAGGTATGCTACATAGCCCTAGTTTACCATTAAATTCAAATGTACTCATAAGTTTTTAGAAGGACAAAAAATTTAACTTAAGGATTGTGCATTATTTAAATATCAACATAATTTTGTTCTCAGGGATACAGACAGTGCTTTAATGTATCAACTTGTTTTAAAATATAATGAAAATTTTTGTGAGTTATTTTGAAGAAATATCAGATGCTGTCATTAATTTTTTTTAAAGGAAACAAGAGAGCAGTTTAAAAGCAGTCTTTGGCATGAATTAAGATATGGATGGATAACACAGCATCACAGTCATTTGAAGTAAGTAGATGCAAAACCCAAGAGAAAATTTGGAGCTGAAACTACATAAAAAGTGAAGAAATGTGATTTCATATCAAGTCAACAATATCCAATGATTGCTGGTTCACCGAATTGTGAGATTTCATAGTAAAAATGGTCTACAGTACAAAACATATCCAAATTATAATTAAGATGGGAAGCCAAAAACAAACATGCTTAATTACAAATATAAATGTATTTGACTGCTATGGAAATATGTATACTTGGTGTAGTAGTAGATCCTGATTTTTCTAATAATAAATTTTCTTAACTTTCTGTGGAGCAATCAGTTATGAATATATTAATATTATTACCGACAGTTGTTACCATTTTGAAAATTCCATGTGTACCCATCACACCATGTGTATAACAAAGCATATAAAGTAACCACTAGGTAGGTTCTGATCTCATCATTTTATAATAAAATAAAACTAAATTATTTTGGAGTTTTATTTAATGAGGCAATCTTATAAATGAACTAAACTATATGCTCTAGGGTAACTAGGTTAGTTCATGACTATTTAAAGCCGGTTCCTATATCTTACTATTCACTCACTTGCCCTACTATGAGTTGGATTTTGACATTATTTGTATGGAGCTTATGTCATATTTTAAGTGATGATAAGGTAAATGAACTTATGATAAGATATAAGAACCAGCCATTAGTGAACTTATCATCTATAAAGTAAAATTCTGCATAGAAAGGACATTTATTTACATATTTTTGATTTGTATGAAAGATTTGATCTGGATATGTTGAGTTGAATGATGACAGTGAGGACTCTGTGTGGGTAACGGATGAAGTATATAAAGACAGAGTGTCAAAGTGTCTTCTTCCATCATTAATTTCTTTGAAATATTGCTTGTACTGGATCCAGATGGCCTTAATATATTCACAGAATATTTCACATAAAATGGAGATGTAGAAACTGAATTTTGTGAAGACTAGTGATGATGTTGTCTGGTCCCTTAGCTTAGTACTGGATTGAGTAGCTTTACTTCTATATTTATATCTTATCTGTACTTAAACAGATTTATTTGCTGTTGTAAACCTTCTTCCTAGGGTAAAACTGAAAATAAATTAACAATATTATTATTAGATTGTTTCAAGAAAATTAATAATGGAACTACAAATACCAGTAATTAAAGTAAGTATCTATGTGTTAGAAGTATTATGAAGAATTAAACTAGCATCAAAGTATACATGGTGGAATTAATCTGCTACAAGTTCGCTTTCTTCTATCTGACTTACAATCAAATTTACTAGGTAAATAGCCTGATTTGAAACGTAACTGTGATACAGATCCCATTTTTTGATATTATACGTAATTTTCCATATAATTTGGTAATGTAGTATTAAAAATATCGCTGATAAACACTTACATCAAAATGATCTTCACAAAAATGTAAACACTTTCTCCTTATTTGTTTACCCCTTAGGCACGTTATTAAACAGTTTCTGTGGTGTTTAAGTTGTTGTACTGATACATTGCGGTACTAAACAGTGCTTGTTATAATTAGCATCCACTTTTTATTACTTATTTCTTAAACTTTTGATAACACTTCAACGAAACAGATGTTTGTTTTGCACCGTGTGACGTCATGCGGGACGCCATGACAGCTTGACGCGTTTTTGTGACCAAATGTCAAAATATTTATAAAATTGCTAAATTAAATATGTTCATGTTGTTTTTTTTACTGAAATATTAATATTTTGGCTAAAATAGACCATAAGGCTCAAAATAAACCTATTTCTCAAAAAATTTCAAGTATTTGAGACCTCCGCATTTTTATTGCGGAAATTTTAACCATGCACCTCAAAAGTAACAGGATGACATAAACTGCAAAAGAATACATCTAGTAACATACGACGAACGAAACAAGTTGCTAGAGTTGCTTTATAACTAACCATTGATATATATAAAAAAATGTATATATCAATGTTTGTAACTTTTAAATTGCCGCGCCCGCGCTCACCAAGCGACTACTAACCAGGAAACCAGTTTCAAAACGAGTGAGTGGAAGTGTTAAAAAATATCCTCCACAACAGCAACCTGCTGGCTAACTTACTAACGGCCGTTTTCAATAACCTATCTAAGATCACAGATAGATCGCTATCCCCGATTATCAGTACGGTAGGTATTAATAGGGTCGGTCGTATTAAATTTTTAAATTCATTTACAGCACTTTTGTTCAGTCTAAATTTGTACACGTACATTCGTAATCATATAATTTAGTCATATAATTCACACGTGGTTTATACTTCTTCTGTAACCTTGTGCTATCGGTCTCACTATCACTGTCTTCATCACAATCAATTATCATTTGAAACAATTCCATATCACTATTCTCGCCGCTAAAGTATTACATTATTAAATAAAAATTACTATTTATTTTCAAAAAGTCAAGTTACCTACTTGGCCGATTTTGACAGATAGGCGAATGGCGTTACCAGAGATAGCTTCGCCTATGGGAGAGTAACTTGAAACGTATATTGAAACGCACGTAAGCGTGAAACATATGGCCGTTCCTATCTCTAGTAAGCTATCCGTCCTCCGTTCGGTAGATAGCTGTTTTCGATAGGAAATGCTATCCGTGGATAGGTTATTGAAAAGCAAGTAAGGACAAAAGGATAGATTTGTTTATCTTTAGTAACTGATAGCTTATTGAAAACGGCCGTAACTCTACTTTTGCTAATTAATTAATTGAAGACGTGAGTGGATGAAGGTGATATGTCGCATATTCGGTGTTTTGCTTTTTTTGCGTAGATGAATGTTATGAGTCGATACCAAATGACTACAGACCTTAGACCATAGATATAAGGCATATTTAAAAAATAAAAAGTTGAAAAAGGTGTTAAGTTCAGTTCAGTTTCAAATAAAAGTAAAACTTTTATCTCGATTTACTCAGAATTGGAATTATGCGACTTATCATCTCACTCACCTTCATCCACTCATGTCTCTTCAATTGTCTGTCACTTTTGCTTTGGAAAATGTTAAGCATTGCTTTTTTTGTACTGGGCTAACATAAACTTACATAGTTTGCGCGCAAGTCAGTGTGGTTATGTTCGATTCCGTCATCTAGTACAGAAACCCGTACTCCTCTGCCATTATATCCCATTTTGTAAACTGGCAACACATTTAAATCCAACCTTGGCAGTTTCAATGCCGTACGTGTATCTTGCTAGAATAAAAATACTAAAAATTATCTTTGTAATATGTAGTAATATCCTAATCACCCCGAGATGATTTTCACTTCTGCTTGAGAAACTTAGGATCTGTTTTTACAAATCCATGAAGCCGTTAAAATATACTTACTAAATACCATTCATGGCTCCAAAGCTCGTCATTAAATAAAGGTCTGCGTCGTCCTTTAGATCCTATATCAGTTGTTATGCTACTGTTTTGTTGTTCTATTCTTTTAACTCTATGTAGCTCTTGATCCGAGTCAGAAATTGAATACCTTTTCACTCTCGATTTGGCAAATAATTGCTCTGCCCATCGTACCTGCAATAGAATAGTTGCCAACTTATTCAATAGGGATGCGCACTAGGGTTGCCAACAATTATTTTGCAAAATTTCATTTATTTCTTCTCTTGCAGACACTATTCGTGTGTACTTCTAGCACACACTAACAACTTTTCGTTATCCTTAAATTTTTGGAAGTTATCTTTACATTTCTAAATTTAAATGAACAAACAATACAATTTTTATTAAAATTATAGTGTTCTGTTCCTTTCTTCTCGACATTTTAGATTCATTACTGAATAAACTCTTTCAGTGAAAGCTGGAACGTTAATAGTTCAGTAATTATCCATATACGTATTTCATTTTACGCAACATAAATACATATTAGAATAGAGTATTTTCACATACTTTATTTTTATGCAAAAATATGAAGTATATTTGTTAAGAATTCAACCAGAGGCTTTGTAACGTTCAATGTATGTATTATTATCCCCGCAAATTGCTAATGCGTGGAACCTTGTCAAATCACGTGACGTCATCCGCAACTCGATATGTACGCGTACTCGCCGGACAGTAATGCTAACAGTACTGAGTGTTCGGTTAGTCGGCTACGGTTACGTCACCAAAATGGCGCTCAGGCGCAATAGCAATTTGCGGGGATAATAGCTATGTGTTTGAAGATGATAGTTCTGTCGAGCCCTAGATGGCGTTAGCATCGATTTACATCAAGCTATGGTTTAAATATGACAATAATATTGGGGCCAGCTAAGCTTATAAACAAAGATTTTGCTTTGAGGTAACCACCGCCACCGTCTCATTTGGTGCACCCCGGGTTCAAGAACATTGTACGAAAGCTGTACTATATTTATTAGAAATAAAGTAGGATACGTTATTATAAAGTATGGTTGGCAGCCCTAATGAGCACACATGTTCAGCCAACTCAGCTTACTCTTAAACGAAACTAGAATACAAGTAAAATATATTTGCTGACTGGCCTTCTTGGAGCGAACACATCATGCATTATACAAAAGGCATTGAGTACATATTAATTTTTTTTTTAAGGAGAAATATATAAATAATTAATTATTTATTTATTTATTTATTTAAGGAAAACCTACAGCTAAAACATTTGATTAGATGTCTAAAATTAATACAAGAAAGCCAATGACAGGTTTTCACGGATAAGATATAGCTTAAAAGTAACATGCAAACATAAAAAACATTAAAAAGGCACCGAGATGTCTAATCTCTATTGAAAAATTTCAGGCTTAGACACCGTTATTATTAACTTATTAGGTTATTTAATTAACTTAATTAAATAATTTAAAAAGGAGTGTAAAATGTCTTGATGTGCTTAACCGATGCATTGAAAATATCGAGCTCATGGCAGATATTATTGTAGGCAGTACAAATTCGGTAAAGTGGTGTTTGCTGAGTGAGTATGTTAAATTTTTAGGGGACCAAATGGCAACTATTTTGCATCGACTTAAAAAAAAATACCTAAATCGGATCATAAATCTTAGAGTAATCGGTGTACATAGATAAAAAAAGCATACCGATCAAGTTGCGAACCTTCTCCTTTTGGAAGTCGGTTAAAAAAGAAACAGACATTTAACATCAGGGTAGGCAGGGTTATTTGACTTCTTTTACTTATACCTTATGACGTCATATCCGCTTCCCTTCCCTATTTAGACACTTCATCATCTTACAAAACGTCAGATTCTCCTAGATTTTTTACGATCATAACTTTAATGAGGTATATTATATTTTTATTATAGTTTACACAGTTTTATGAGTTAATGGACTTTATAGATTATTATTATCAGATAATATGAGTAATCATAAAAATAATGTCTGCACTAAAACCCACAATTGAAAAGGCCATATTCATAATCTTAACGGAGTTCGGAGTGTCCGAAACCCGGTGTCCTCTTTCTTTTTTTTTATTTTACTTGGCGCAGATTTCTGCATCTGTTATTGTTAGGCCATTGGGACGAATATATTTTTTTAAGCATACTTACTTCTCTACCAGGACATGTCGAAGGCAACGTATCTAGATATTTGGATACTTACAGTTTATTGACCCATTGACCCAAATATTTTAATTTTATTACAAATTTTTTTATCGCAAGTAGCAAAGCATCCGCTACATAAAAAAGGGTCGTCAGCTGCGATTTCCCAAGTGACCTTAACTGAACAGACCACGTGTATCTCGGGGACAAAGCTACTAGGATAGTATAAACACTAGGAGCAGTAATGACATAACTCACCCTCCTATCTTTCTCAAGGGTTGTGGTGTGCTCACTGGGGGTGCGTCGTCGCTTCTCGTGTTCGTATTTCAAAAACACATACGTATTTGGAAATCCAAGCACCTGTGGAGTTAAAAACGGTTGAACTGATTCTGTTTTGCAAAATACTTTTTGGAATTCTTTCCTTGAAAAATTATCTAACTAATGGTGAAAAAACCGCTTAATAATCCGTTGGGTAATTCAGGAGATAGCAGATATACAGAGTGGCAGACGCGGAAAGCGAATTTCTTTCATGCTCTGTATAGATATGGATTATATAATACAACTACAATCAAGAGATATTTTGGCAGTCACTTAATCTATGTTAATAAAAGAATAAAACTATTAATACTAAATACTATAGATGTATTTGTACCTCCTGCACATTGTGCAGTATTCAGGTTAAATTCAAATTTCGCTATATTATTCTCTCCCTTTATTTATTTTTTATTGAAAGAGGAATTGTTTATGACAGATTTGTGTTACTAACAATGAGATCTTTTCATTGTCGTTTTACTAGTATGATTTGCAATAAATGGATATCTTTTATCTCTACCAACCCTCCTAATATCTTTTAAAAGTAACTCTTGTATTCTCTTCCTTCCTAGTATCTGACGTTAGAAACAATGGAATGTAGGCGCCGCCCAAAAAGACAAGGGCGGTTGGCTATGTATGGTGGTAGTATTATTGGCGCAATTAATTTTAAGATAATTAATTAGGAATAATTAATATGTTTAAATCAAGAAAATGATGTAATTATCAATCTCATTGTATGATCGTCAGCCTCTTTATATGCCATAAAAAAAAATTGAATGCCGCGCTTGAAACCTTTAAAACTTAAGATTTTTACTGTAACCAAAATTTCGTACACATTTTGTCTTCGGCTACAGATATCCTGGGGCGTCGTTTTTTTAAATCTTAACCTAAGCCCAAGTCTTGCAAATGATGTATACTTATTTACTTCCCTACTTGCTAATTAGGGGCTCGATCCTTTTCCAGTAGTGTTCCACTATAACATTTGACAATCTATACATATAATAAAATTGTAGAGGTCGAATTTCTGTACAATGAAAATAAATGATAATTTAGATTCTTTTTCAATATTTTTGTTTCTCTGTCTGTTTGTACCGGCTAATCTCCGAAACGACTGGACTGATTTATATGAAATTTTGTATGGTGGTAGCTTATATCCCTGGTTAACATATAGGACACTTTTGATCCCGAAAAATTAAAGAGTTCCCGTGGGATAGTTAAAAAACCTCACCACGCGGACGAAGTCGCGGGCAGAAGCTAGTATGTTATAAGTCTTGATTGCAAACTCGTTCATTTTTATAAGTATAAAGCCGAAAATATACACTACGTATGTTTTGTTTTTAATAAAAGTAAAGCAATGTCAAAGCAAATTACCTATTTATTATTTTATGTACAGTTAATAAGCATTACATATTTTTCTATTTAATATATAATCTAAATATAATAACATAATGCGGTATTAATTGGCTTATTTCAATTTCTTTTCTCAAGATAGATTGGGGCAATTATTGAACAAACTTGATAGGAACCATAATATGAAAAGCAGTCGCAGCAGCAACTAAAGTAAGTACCCTGTCTATATCCAATGTTTTTTTTTGGTTTGGCATGTTTCTAAAACTATCTTCTATAATTACACAAATTTTTACGTGAAAATTAGTGTAATTATAGAAGAAAGGAAGTATTATATCTAAATAAAGAAAAATATTTTTGACGACACAAATATGTCAAGAAAATGGACGCCATCATGTGATGTCCCGGACACACGTTTGTACTAGGGCAACATAAACCGAAAGCGGTACGTGCTAACATATGACACACATCATACACAAGAGTTCGGCCGACACATGTTCACATGGGCCACATGTGTAAAAAATTTGTACGCTAACAATCTTAAGTTGTATTGTTTTTAAAGCTAAAGCATTCGCTATTATTATTATACACAATGATCTTATATAATATCAAGCTCACTGATTATAGAGATTCAATAATTAATTATTTTAGACATTTTCCCATTTTAAATTATGTATTTATAGGTATGTTACAGAAAATTTCTAAAATACATACATGAAGTATAAAGCTTTGTTTCAGAATTTTTTATTTTATTTAAAACGGATTAATCATAGGAATGAGTTAACCTTAGATCATATAAACGACATGTTATAACTCAATGGAGTTAACCAACAAGTCTAAAATTCAGAAAACATGGTAGGTAACATTGATGTAGCAATTGTTACATCAATGGTAGGTAATAATACTATAACCAAAAACTAGAAAGTCAGTTTGTGTGTTTTCTTATATACTACTGCATTCGCAACACATAATCACATACAATGTGTACCATATGCGACACACTGCTAGTTTTACAAACACATAGAGTTGGTTACCTTTAATATAAAATCACACAAACAAACATATTTGTATCACGTGTAACCCGTACGTGAGGAGTGTGCAGCGTGTGTCATGTCAGTGGAGTCATGTGAGTTTCCGGAGTCACATGTGTACTAGGGCGGGTGAAGTTGACAGGAGGTCGTATGCACATATGCTGTGGGGTTGAAAAGCTATACATAAACATATACGTATACATGTTCGTCTATCGAAGTTTAAGGGTGTGGTTGTAAGGGATGATACGTGTGAGTGAGATTGAATATAGTATATGGGGGGATGGGGGGATGTGTAATAATTAGTTAGATAATTTGAATCTGAAGTATTATAAAAACAGAGTCTTATCATTGTTATCACTGTTTATCACTAAGATTACCAATATCACGTATTATATACCAACTGAATTACATACTATATTTAAAAAAACGTCTGATCAAGGTATTTGAAAACTTAAGGATCATTGCTAAAAGTTTGAAGAATATGAATAATAAATTTTTGAATATTCCTTAAATATATATATACAAAAGACTAAAAAAACTACACATTCGTTTAACTGTGTCTTATTAACTTTTCTTATAAAAGTGAGTTTCTTGTTGCAAATATAGATGGCACTGTACTTAAATTATACACGGTATAGTTAAGAACACACAAAGGATAGACTTGGGGTTACAGAAAGCTTGATTGCTAACTCTGGTTTCCCTTCAAAACGTATAAATCTTTCGCCTTTTACTAAAGATTTCCGTGGAGGGGAACACTCAAATGAGTCTATAGGAATTTTTTGATAGCCTCGCATTGCGGGGTTTAAAGAAACTAAAACTATTAACTTAAAATCGCAAATGTCAGCAAGCTTATCGACTCTAGCTAAGTAACTAGAATCCCCTAGACGGCTAGAAGACAGTAAGCCTACTGCCTAAATAGATGACACGCACACTGTCACACAGACATATAATGAATGTTAATGTGTGTATCTTTATATTTCTGTTTTGACCGATTTGCCAGTAGTTTTCTTCACATAATTTCCTAATCTGTGCATATCATAGTACAATAGTACATATATGATATTCAAATTTTATTTTGTATTTTAACTAAACTGACGGACTCATAAACTGCATCAAAGTTCAGGATTACTTTGAAATGATTTTTTTAAATAAGTATGCAAACTTTTAGATTAAATTATATAAATATGGAGAGACTGGCTCTTAATCTCAAAAAAAGGAAAATTTATAAAATTTAAAAACTTCGTTTAAAAAAACCGACTTCAAAAACTAAAAAACTAAAATGTATAAAATAACTTATTTCTAAAGCTATTATTATTAATATATATTATCTAAAACATCTTAAAGTCGGTGCTTAGTAATTTTCAGAATATAGTAATTTTTATGTTTTGCTTTGCACCGACTTCAAGATGCTTTAGATAATATATATTAATAATAATAGCTTTAGAAATAAGTTATTTTATACATTTTAGTTTTTTAGTTTTTGAAGTCGGTTTTTTTAAACGAAGTTTTTAAATTTTATTTGTTACTTTTTAGTGTCTAGCTATGTATGGGTGGACCCACGAATGGTGCCGCGCTTCTTAAAAAATATAGGTCCCCAAGAACCCGGAACAAAAAAATGTTCGTAAAATGAAAACTACTGGGCCAAACTATGTCAAATTTTTAGGGGACCACATGGCAGCTATTCCGCGTCGAACAAAAAAAGAATCACGTAAATCGAATCATAAATCTCAGAGTAATTGGTGTACATATGGAACGGAGTGAAAATTATTTTCATGAAAAATGTTCATATAATGAAAACTACTGGGCCAAACTATGTCAAATTTTTAGGGGACCACATGGCAGCTATTCTGCGTCGAACAAAAAAAGAATCACGTAAATCGGATCATAAATGACGGAGTAATCGGCGAACATATGGAACGGAGTGAAAATTATTTCCATGAAAAATGTCCATAAAATGAAAACTACTGGGCCAAACTATGTAAAATTTTTAGGGGACCAATTGGAAGCTATTCCGCGTCGAACAAAAAAAGAATCACGTAAATCGGATCATAAATGACGGAGTAATCGGATTTAATAATCGGAAAAATTTAGTAATCGGAAGGAGGGCTTGGATCCACGAACGATTGGTAGAAATTTAAAATTGAACCAGTCTACGGTTTCTAGAATATACAGAAGGTTTGTGGAGACAGGTTCTTACAGAAGGAGACGTGGTACAGGCAGGACTTGAGCAACCACCGGTCGTGATGACCGATTTATTGTTACAACTTCCCTGCGAAATCGTTTCCTCACGTCTGTTAACATCAAAACAGAGCTTAATGAAGTGTGTGGAGTAAACGTGAGTGCACGAACAATAAGAAGAAGGTTAAAGGAAGCGGATATCACCCTTTTTAGACCAGCAAATGGTCCAATGAAATGAAATGAAATTTATTTGCATATGACATGGTACATAAAAATACAGGTCTTAAGTTTTACATATATGAGTTCACATGTCATTACCCATAGGGTGTACAAATATTACATAGTCTTAAATTAAAATATTATTTACGTTAACCATGGAAAATTAAATTAAAGTATTGATGTCAAAAGATAATAATGTCAAATAATTAAATTCATATAAATGTCATACAGCCTCATCTAGATCTTGTTCCAATTAAAATAATCATGCACTGAGTAAAAACACCTCTCCAATAACCAATTGTGAAGACTGACTTTAAATAAATTCAAATTAGCACTTTTTATGGCAGCAGGCAAATTATTAAATATTTTTACACCCATAAAATTAGAATTTTTTTGTAAGGACAGGTTGCACGACGGATATTGAAGTCGATTTTTTATTATTCCAAAGTTGTCTGTAGCTCACAGACAAGCTCGCTTAAGATTTGCGCGTGATCACCTGAATTGGACAGAAGAGCAATGGACCTCCGTATTGTTCACGGACGAGTGTAGGACATGTTTATATGGTGTAGATGGTCGCAGAAGAGTCTATCGTCGACGTGGGGAGCGATATGCTCAAAGTTGCATTGAGGAGCGTGTTCCTTTTGGAGGCGGTTCGTGTATGGTCTGGGGTGGTATATCGATGAACGGGCGAACAGAACTTGTGTTCATAGACATGGTCCGTCAAAACGGTAATAGAGGGGGTTTGACTGCACGTCGCTACATAACAGAGATCTTAGAAGATCACGTGGTGCCTTACATGGGATTCATAGGCGAAAATTTTACTTTAATGCAGGATAATGCCCGGCCGCACGCTGCTGCACAAGTTCGACAATATTGCGAAGAGGTTGGGATACGTACAATGAATTAGCCAGCACGCAGCCCAGATCCCATTTAATCCCATTGAGCATGTTTGGGACAATTTAAAAAGAGCTGTATATACGAGAAACCCTTTGCCCACGACAGTGGCAGCACTAAGAACAGCACTTTCAGAAGAATGGGACAATATTCCGCAAGATCTTTTAATAACCCTAATAAAATCTATGCAGAACCGATTAGAATCCGTAATAAGGGCACGTGGAGGTAATACACCTTATTAAAACACAAATAAACCCTGGCATAAAGTTTGTGTCTATTGTTAAAACCAATTTTTTAATTAAACCAATTTTCCTTAAATTTCTGTTTTTTCTTCAAAAAAAGTCTTAAGGTCCTTTCCAGTACACAAACTTAAACTTAAGGATATGACCCTACGCTGTTTTAAAGTTCACGAACCAATCTAGAGGTTTCAATTTAAATCTGTATAGAAAGTTTGCGTACTTGGTTAAAATATTTATTTCAAAGTCGTCTATTACTTTGATGCAGTTTATGAGTCCGTCAGTGTAGTTTCGTCCATAAAGTCTAGATAACTGCCCAGCAAAACATAAAGGCGAGTCGAAGCCAACCTGATTTGAAATAATACAACGAATGAAAAAATGACAACGTAGGTATTTGTTAGTAAATTGAAAAACCGCGATTGCAGCGCCATCTATTTAGCTAATCTATCTATGGAAACGATGTCATTTATCGCGATAAAAAGTATCCTAGAGTTTATTCAGGATATACACCAACTATGTCGAGTTTGGTTCATATACGTTTCGTGGTTTTCAAAAAAAGATGCGATTGCAGCGCCACCCTTTTCGATATATTCATCTATCACGCGGAAACGACGTTATTTATCGGAATAAAATGTATCGTAAGTTACACCCAGGGATATGAGCTTGCTCTCTGTAGTTTCATTTAAATCTGTTCAGTGGTTTTTAAGTTTTGCTCTATCATACAGACAGATGCAAAATCTAAAAAATTTCGGTCATCTCCTGGTCCGAAATATCCTCCTGATTTTTGACACACTTTTACCCCCATTGTACAAACTCGAACCATTTACAGATTTATTATTTATAGTATAGATAAGACAGATTAAAACAAGTAAAAATTAAACTTTCACGTAGGCTTTAAATTATGTTCATGCATGGAAACACCTGTGTTCAGACACGAATGGTTTCAGAGGTCGTCGATAGTGACGTAACTCTTTATGCGACCTCGTGAAGAACAGGTAAATCTACCACCTACAAACTTATGTTGTCCTGGCATAAACAACATTTTTCTTGCGATTTACGTAAAATTTAAACCCCATTTTTTTTTACTTAAAACTTTATTTTTATTTATTGAATTATTTAGATTTAGGTATTTTTCAAATAATGACCAAATGCAAGTCAACACACTTTAGTAGACTAATTAATTCTCGCAGCTTTGTCTGTGTTGATATAATTATGTAAAATGAGTTGGTGTTTTCACCGAGTAACAAATAAAAACAGAAAAGTTACCACTTTAAGGAGCTATAGAGAAATCATACATACACCACTGTCTGGGGCATAGTTTAATGAAAAATGTTTAAATGCTTGTTATGGAACTTTCTAATATTTTTCAATTATTGGACATAAAAGGTACTTTTTTTATTGGCCATCTTATTAAAAAGAGACCATTCAAATATCAAGAGAAGATTTTTTTTTCTATTTATACAATGGTAATCTATAAAACTTTATATAATAAATCTGTAGATGGTTGGAGTTTGTACTTTGAGTTTAAAAATATGAAAAACAGCAGAGAAGCTAATTCGGACCAGTAGATTACGAAAATGTAATTTTCAGAATTTTAATCGTCTATCTGTCTGTTAGAGCAACTTAAATGAAAATCGCCACAGTGTGGGCTTATAATCCGAGTTAACACTTAGAATACATTTTAACCCGGTATCCTTTATCGCCTTTTTATAAATGTCCTCGATTCCTTAAAATAGACGGATTAGCAAAATAGATGGCACGTTTTTTTAATTCACTAATAAATACCTTTTTTTTGATGACGCAGGGGAATGTCTTTTCGTGAGACACCATCCTCGGGCCTGAGAGGAAGACTCACTCATGTGAGACTCCTGATTGGCCGTATCCCTACAATGGCCTCCGAGCGGAGGGATGGGGGATGATCGAATGTTAGACTAGCCACTAAACCTAACCCTGCAGCCCTCTCCTACGCGCTTTTACGGGGTGCCACAGGAACTAAACCATAGGTATTACATCCGTGACACCCTAACGTTTGACTCTCACTAAGAGCGCCCCCGGAGAAGGGTACCCTCTTCACTAACAGGAAGGGGGTAAGTTCGCAGCATACCCTACTGGTCCGCGTGGCCCTTGTGACGGATTACGGGAGGAGCTGCACGTAGCGGCCTCTACGACCCCTAGGCCGCGTCCTGTGGATAGGGTCCGCATAAGGTCCTCCCTGTCTCTTTCGGCCTCATCCTTCTGGGCCATACTTGCTCACAAAAGGAGGTCACGGCTTCCCACCAACGTTTGCTCCAGAGCGAATCAACTCGGTCGACGACGTTTTCCAATTCCAGACCTCTGAGGCGCCCATGCGGCGCACCCGAGGAGAGTATGCAGCACTGGGTGCGCCGCAGTGCTGACAGTCAGGCGTGGGCTCGACCTGCTATACGATGCAGATACTTACCAAAGAACCTGTGTCCGGTAAGTATCTGCATCATCCTGTACTCGGTCGCCAAGTATCTGATATTGACATCACGACATTGCCGCTGACGTCAGGTTGAAATGCAGTCTAAGATGGAGCACGCTCACCTAGATAGAAGATACCTGTTCTCGCGAAACTTCAAGACACCTAAATTGTATGTTTCAGGAAAGATAAACGACGGTAATAAGTTTCACCCTTCAGCAGTACGTATTTATATTACCTGTATATAATTATCAGTGTCTTCTTATTGAAGTAAAAATTATCATCATTAACGGAACAAACACACTTAAATAGTATTCTGACGAATTTTGTGTGTAACAGAGCGCCCCGACTGCTTCGTATGTATTTATATAATTATGTTTCAGAAATAGACTCGCTGAAAGGTGCTGAAATTTACTCCTTACTATTCTTGATCGCCTAGTAACGAAGACGCTCTACAGCTGGAGGCGCCGCCTGAAAAAACCCTCCTACGCTTTCAAAAACATTACGCTATTGCCGATAGAGGGTAGTAGAGATGTTAATGATACAGATCAGTTAGGGGTATTTCGTGTTTTATTCCTAATCTTTGTGAAAACAAGGTGGCGTTATGTTATGAATTCAGTACCTATCTTGTTGCTAAGTAGTTGCTAGTTTTCAGTAAGCTCTCATATAATCTTAATGTAGTATTTCACAGTCACAATACTCTGAAAAATCTAGTAGACCTGGTAAATATTAGATTTTTGCATAAAACCAAAATAACACCTTTTACGAGTACCTACATAAGGAAAATATTTCGTTTCGATTTAGTAATAAACCGGATTAACTCGGTCGAGCTTTGCTGTAGCTAACTTTGATATTTATAAGTATTCTAGCGAAGATATATTTACCGGGAAAAGTATTTAAAAAACTTTTTAATCGTATTGTTACGAGTTACGGAAGTCGAATTAAAATGCCGTTGGAATTACTATCGAATTTATTAGAACTATACAAACACGTATAAAACAGATACAAATATAACTGGACGCAACCAGTACACACTGCACGATTCAATAGCACGCGCAAAGTTCGTCACTATATAGCTTATCGAATGTAGTCTTGTTTCGCTTGTGCCTATCGCCAGACTGCCTCACCCCTCCGTTCGGGCATTGTTTTATTTATACTAGACTATACAATATGTCTCGATACAATACTCGACCGCGTAAACAATAATTTCCAAGAATCACACCTGGCTAAATACTACCATAAAATATTTACAATACACAATAAGCTGTTTTATTAATTACACGTTCTAAACACAAAGGAAACAAAAGAAGTCCAAATGCCGAAAAGGTTATTACCTTTTCGGCATTGCATGTGTGAATTGGCCTTTGTCGGTCGTAACAGTATTGAATATAATTCTCTTTTATTTCCAAATTGTATTTCACATAACAAATGATATATATAATATAGGAATTTTTCACTTACATAATTACAATTTTTGCACTTATTTATTTTAAAATACAACAGTCTATTTATGATTATTTCATTAAAGGTTGGAATAGCGCATTCCAATGGGAACTTCGGACTAAAAAGTAGGTTTAAAGTATGTACTAATATATGTAGTATTAGTAATACTAATTTAGTATGTACTACTATGCTACTAGTTAGTTAAACATTTTTATATTAAAATATAACCTTATGTAATTTCAAGTCAAACAAACCATCGACTACTTTCGAGGCTTTCTCAAACATACCAAAGCTCTCAAGCACTTATGCTTGTATCAAGGATCAGCGTTCTAAGTCTCATGCTTTTCCTACCATGAGCGCTCTGTTATCTGCGCCATCTTCAGTGGATAACTCTCATTGCTTTTATCTAATCCCAGTCAAGGACCTGGTCGTGTACGAAATGTTTTTCCCCCTGCCAAAAAAAACATACCAAAGCTGTTTTTTATATAAAGATATTTTAGGCCTGCTTTTAGTAAAATGGCGATGTAGTAACACAATTTTGAACGCCTGGTAATTTTCTCATACTACCATATTACGTAACAATTTCGTTTCAGTAAGGGAAACCTATATATTTAATTTGTTTCTTTATATTAAACAAGTAGGAAAGCGAGGAAACGTAGCCAGCCTTCTGGGCACCTTACCCATAGAAGACGGTGATCTGGGCTCAGTATTCTACTTATAGTCTTGAGGGACTATGGGTAGAATACAATACAAATAAGTTAAGTTTTCTTACATTGTATTCAATAGTATGTAATTTATATTATAGTTATTACAGATTAAAAAATATTTTCTTGTAAAAAAGTAAAATAAATTAACATTTATCACAACAAGTAGATATTTCTGTATAATATTTCAATTTAAAATAATGATATTTTTTTCTGACCGTTTTTGGTTAGAGCGACCGATATGTACCTAATATAAGTATTAGTTAAAACTTAATTTTTGTACCATAGAGCTGGCCAGAAATATCAATTTAAAACAGGTTAGAATAGAATATACTTTATTGTGCAATAAAATTAAAGAAACAATACACAAAAACAACTTAGAAGTTAGAATTTCGCTGACAACGACCTCTTTCAGGCTACCTTGGGATAGATAATTACTTACTTAAAATTACCTGTTTGAAATTGACAGTCATAATGCACAACAAGTTCAGTTTTAATAATACTGAAAACAGGAAGTGTTATTATTATATATACCAACCACTATTCAAAATCTTTGACTTTTATGATTGAATAATAATTGTTGAAAATGATATAGAAACCAACAATTTAACCTTTCTTAAATATTAGTAAATATATATAAGTAAATATAAAAATAAATATATAAGTAAATATAGTAAACGCATTATTTCTAACATATATATCTAATCTAACGTTATTTACAATTAATTACTAACTAAAATGATAAATAAAATAAATAAATATATAACAGGAGACAAAAAACATTACATAAGGATTTGCGAGTGGTAATCAAGTGTACATAAATTACAAGAGCTTCTTTTTGCAGACTTTTGCACACTCGTATCTTGGTAACTTATCGCTAGATATGTACTGGAAATACGTCCTACGCAATCTCGTCAACGACGATACTAACCGCTACGAGCATCTAGGCACTAGACAGACTATGTTTTCCTGGTACATCGACTTACTGATTGTTCATTCATTTAGACACATGAACTAGTTAAAAAAATAAAAGCGGATTTTCTTCTAGAAATTAAACGAACGTTGGGTGGGTGGTAATGTCTGTAGTTATTAGGCATGACACCTTAGTCAAATGGATCGCGTATTGCATTCATTATCACGCTATGACGTCAAAGGAACGAGTTACGATCTGCAAATTAATTAATATTGACATTCGCAACAATAATTACACGTCTGACGTTTTTAATTAAATCCAGTTATTATTCATATAGTTCTTCTAATTGTGATGCTGTCATTAGTATTACCAAGCATGAATCTAAAAATAAGAAAGATTAGTGGGGCTAATTGGGATCAACAATATTCCGAAAAGGATTTTTTTGAATTTTTATCTGTCCATCAGAGCATTGCGTGAAAACTATTGAACGGATTTGAATGAAATTCCACACAAGAGTAGCTTAAATCCCGATCAACGCTTAAGACACCATTCCTGACATCGTTCTTGTAGGATAGGCAACAAATATAGCATCACGTTTTCTTAGTGCCGCCGTCACTATGGCAACGCGGACAAAGTTTCGTTGGCATAGCTAGTCGTAATTGATTAGTAATTAATAAATTAGTGAAAGTAGTAATGTCTGTTATTTAAAATATATCAAATATAGTAATAATTTCTCAGATATCTCTTAAATAACAAAGAGATAGCAATATGCAGGATTTAAAAAAATACAATTAAAACTCGCTTCTTTTAAATGGTTTTCAAGTTAAATCTATCGCTAGAATACTTTTCTCTACTTCCCTCATATTCAAGATTAGAGTAAACTCCAGCGAAGCGTGTCAGGTATAATGGTCCCTTATAAAATGTGAATAGCAAACAGTCATAAATTGAGATTTTATGGTTTGTTCATTTAAATCTAGATGTCGCTGTAGTGAAATATTTCATGATATAGTTTGTCAAAACCAAATTGTCATATAGTTTTTAAATAACTGGTTTAGTTAACTCTGGTTTCCCTTCAAAACGTACAAATCTTTCGCCTTTTACTAAAGATTTCCGTGGAGGGGAACACTCAAATGAGTCTATGAGTATTTTTGAAAGCCCCGCAATGCGGGGTTAATAATTTAGTATAGAAATTAGAATCACTGATAAGTCTTGACAAGTTCAATACAATAACAAGAAACGTTCACTTACCCCTATATAATGTATTTGTGATTAAGCGCATATTAGACGGAACGGACTATTTAGAGGTTTTTAGGATCTTATTCATATTGAGATAAAGTTTGAAGGTTTCTTTATGGTTCTTAAGTTCTCAATGAATCCTTCAAATTTACTCTAAGTCAATATAAATATCACCGCTAAATGGTTAGTTTCTGTCTTTCCAAGCCACATCAACCAAATTCACTCGACTCATTCAATGTCATTGATTTGAATACCGTCGTGGTGGTGTCCTATCAGTTCTATCTTATACTTTTTAACCAAATTGATTAATTTGATTTGATAATCCGTCCAATATTAGTATTACTTCTGAAATAGTTTACTTTGCTCGGGGGTTGCCTGGAAGAGATCGCTTTAAGCGATAAGGCCGCCCTTTGTTCAACATGTATATTGTACTTAGTTTTAAGAACGTAGTTTTAATTTTTGGTGAACAATAAAGTGTTTTCATTCATCCATTCTTTTTTAATACCTTACACACTACATATTAGTTTGGTTTTTAGTAAAAGCTAAAAAAAGAGCCTAAGATAGATAAAATCTGGTCTAGAGTATACCGACATAACAACGTTGAGTTGTGTTGCGCATAAGTGGCCAGGTTCCGAGAGCAGTAGCGCAGTTGTAGCACGTCTGGTGTTGCAAATGTCCATAGGCGATGTTAACCACTATCCATCAGGTGGGCCATCTGCCTGTCTGCAGAACTCATGCAATAAAAAAATGAAGCTTATATCAAATTTTAACCGAAAGCACAGAAAAAGAATATTTTTTCCATGTTGATAGTGAGGCAAATGAAGGGTCCGTAAAATATAGGAATCGGGCGTTAATCGAGTCACAGATTCCTCTAGTTTATCATTATCGTGTGATTTTCTTAAGACCTCGCTTTGCGCATTAATTAACGCCAGCCTTGTACAAGAGCAACAGTTTTAATAATTCCTATTAGTTTTGAACAATTATTATGTTTGTCATTACATTTGTTACAATGGCTAGTTTTGCCTTGTACGAAACAATCGCATCACAAAAGAACTGCGCATAGTGCTCAGCACTCATATGTTAATTTATGTTTTTGTACTGATTCCTTGAGGCTTTTTGTCAAGTTTTTTGATCTTAAATTATTAACAGGAAGTACGATATACTTTAAATAGCGTTTTTTTTTCTAATCGTAACAGCGTAAAGTGTGAACAAAATATATTGGTTTACATTTAACAAAGTGAACCTGAATCCTGATATAAAAACTCTTGAAGATCAAAAATAAAAAGATAATAGTTTTTTTTACATTCACTAAGTTTTTGGTCGTTAATATTAAATGAATAAATGTCAAGGTTTTGTACTTTCTGCGTCATAATTATCAAGGGAATAAAAGAGCTCTAAAAGCCGTACTATTAATTACATTTTAAATACTGGGTTGCCAGAACAGTGACGTCCATAATTAGTTTACACGAGGGGGTTGCCCGAAGCACCCTTATAATTATGTAAACCGTCTTTTAACGGTTTTAAGCGCGGTATTTTTTTTATTGCAGATCAGCAGACAGGCAGACGGCCCACTTGATGGAAAGCGGTTACCATCGCCTATGGACATTTGCGACACCAAAGGTGCTACAAATGCGCTACTGTTCTATTAAGAGGGACTGGATCCTGGTCACTAATGCCGGAACACAACACAAGGTTGTTATGACGGCATACTCTAGACCAGGGGTGGTCGCCATCCAGTCGAGCATATATATTATATAATATATAATTATAATTTTACAACTAGTAATAACACTTTCAATGTCGTAAAAATTTCTTTGTTTCCTCTGACAGCACTAGTTATTTTAATATCCTCCCTCTCGCACAGTAAACCTGGCTTACAGTATTCCAAAAAAATGTTATGGTGATGAACAGCTTGTGGGATGTGTATTTCTGTATAAGAACGAAAATTCGAGAAACGGTTGTGAAATTTTTTTTTTTTTTTACACTAAACTGTGTTTTTACAATAAAAGTACACACGCAACATAAAAACAAAGGCACATACACTATTATAGTGCCCGATAATCATCCGTGTGCGAGAGAGACAGCTAAATTAGATACTTATTTCAACTTATTTGAATCATTTTATATATTGAAAAAAGGGTAAAACATGCAATTCAATAAAGTGTTAAATTTTCAAGAGTATTCTGCTCAAAACAAAATTATTCATAACAAAAATAAACATGCCTAGTTTTCCGGCAAGATTTTTTTATTGAATATCGTCATTTTCTAATATTAATCCATTTAAAGAAAAGAAAAAACAAAACAGGCCAATAAAAAAAAAAAAATCTAGTTGGGATGTTTCCATCTCAGTACGTTTGAATACCGGTTAAAACAAAAAGTGGCCCATTAAGGGCAGTTTTTTTTAATCATTGCGAATGCTTAGACTCTGGCGCAGGTTTTAAAGACATTTTAGAACTATGGAGTTATTAAATTAAGATTGAAATTTCGAGTTTGATTCAGATGAAATATTTATTTATCACTTTCAAGTATTGTTTTTTGTAAGTTGCATTGAAGTTAATGCTGATTATTTTACAAATAAAAATAAAATTCATAACGACTTAAATTGCCAAAAAATTCCCAAATACCAAATATATAATAAAAAATATTTAAAGCCGATGTGGTTGAAGTTTCTCAAAAATCACAAAAAATATGTAATAACTCGACAACTACAAATTTTGGTAATAGATGATGGAGGATGCAATCCGTGTAGCACATAATGTGAACTAACTAAATTTTTCTTTTGCACGTCATTGTTCTGGCCACCCTGTCTGTGTAAATCACCTGGGGCAAACCTTTTTAGCATACACACTACACGTGCCTATAAAATATTTTTTTTATTAATACGTATGTATTGTAAATTTTATTATTATAAATTAAGGATACATCCTTAATTTTTTGTTTCATCCATGAGTACCAAAAATGTAACTGTTTAAAAAAAAAAATAACAACAAACTCGTTTACCCTTATTCGGGTAAATGCGTCTTTATTACGTAAATATATATTTTATATTGAAGACCTTTGAAAACTGAAATAATAAACTGCAATAAATTTATAAATTTTCACGGCCTTGTGGGGGCTAGCCGGGTTTTATAATAGTTAATTTTTATATTTTAATTTATTTATATTTATTGGGTACCTTATAGTTCTGTTCTTTTGCATAAATATCAATTAATTTATTTATATTCAGTCGCGTGAAAAAAAAAATTAAACTACAAGATGGATGGTACAAATGTAAAGGTAGATAAAAAAAAATCCATCCAGGATTGTGTGAAGGATGATATGTGGTGTGAGAGAAGATGTACGTCAGAATAGAGGAGTGTGGAAGGAAAATACATATTGTGCCGTCCCCAAATAATTGGGACATGGTGAAAGAAAAGAGAGTAATATTTCTTTATCTAAAGTAAAAGTAATAAGTAGCTGTTATATGTATTAGAAGTTAAGTGATAATTATCATTAAAAATGTTTTCTTTATTCTTGTATACAATAAATATACTGAAACGAATATAAACAAGGAAAGACGAGGGTACTACTCTTGTCCGTCTTTACTCAGGGGTGTAAGATGTAGATCCTGGAAGCTGGGACTTAAAAAGCGCAAGTCGATGCATGCTATGTGTAAGTCGATATACTTACATACAGCATGCAACAGCCAGATAATCAGACGGGCATAAACATTTCTTAAGGTTTCTGCTTTTGCCAAACTGCCTACGGAAACATGAAATTGGAACTTACTAAAACATTTTTTTATTATTTGTAAATGGTTACCGATATGGTTAAGATGGCCTTTTGGCCTTCCTTGCCTATCAGTTTCCTGGCTCTCCGCACAATCGACTCTAGTGCTTCGAGCTGGTATTTCGCTAACCCATCCCAAAGATGAGATCAGTACTTCATGAATGGTCGAATGGGTCTAAAATTCCGCAGATACATTGACCCCGGGTGAATATATTCTTAAAGCAGGAGCTTTCAATGACCCTTTAGGTTTATTATGTACCTACCATTATTGAATTATTAGAGAGAGCGAAGCTAGCCCTAATACTATTCCAAAATGTATGCATTTTTGTGGTACACTTTATTGAGAAATTATCATACCTTTAGATTTGGGCTTTGGTATACTAATTTTAATTTATTTTTAGATGTGTTATTTATTATAAAAATATTATTTTGTACACGTTTAATAAAATAGAAGATATAACCGTTTTTATTAATTACAATTTTCTTGCTTTCCTAAGGCCATCGGTCGAAAATTACAAAATCAATACGTCGTGGGTATATTAACTGGACAGTTACTACTAACGTGAACTATAGAAAATGAATGAACATGATTTGTCTTTAGAATTATTTATCGAAGCCCATATTAGTAATTCATACATTAAAAGATATTTTTTTAAACTGTCTCAAAAAATATTATTAGGTAGAAAACATCGCGGGCCCTCCTAAAGGACCGCTTTTTGCCACTATTATTATGTATATGTGTATTATTTTTAAAGATTCCATTCTAAGCGTATTTTACCGTCTGTACAACGGGGGGTGCTCTGATGAGCTATATGATTTGGTGCCTACGTCGCTATTCTATCATCGCACCACTCGCCGGCGATTGGCATTTCATCCACACTTCCTAGACACTTGGAAATCCTCCACGGTACGTGGTGTACGCTCCTTCATGTCATGTGTCAAAGTAATGGAATGAACCCGCGAGTTTCCCAAAGCGCTACAATATGGGGCTCTTTAAAAAGAGCGTGAACAGATACCTAAAGTCTCAACGAGATAGGCAACGTATCGGCTCCCTTAGTGTTGCAGATGTCCATGGGCGACGGTAGCCACCTATCACCAGGTGCTACGTTTGCCAGTTTACCTACAAGAAAACATTTAAAAAAATCTACGTTAGGGAATAAAAAATCTTAAATGGTTTTAAAACGACCTCTCTCGCTTTTTACCAAAATGGTTACATCACTATTGCTGTTTGCCCGGAGACATGCTAAACAAATAAATGATTAGCGTCGCAAAGTGAAACAAATCGTTCGCGACTAATTCCTGAACATTTGTCACAATTTGTTTCTATGTAAAACAGACAACTGAAGGTGTACCTAATTTATTTTCTTTCTAATACGATTTTATTACTTGTCAGTGTATTATTTTGATAAGTTCTTAAAAGCTTGTAAGTGATGAGTCTTGTTATCAAGGTTGTAAACGACTTTAATAATCAATGCTATATTTTTTAGGCTTCTGTGGCCATTTTGGCAAAAACGGAACGTTTGTTTTGTCATGTCCATCTGTGTGCTTAATGCGAGTTTTTTTACTACCCTATCGCGTTAAAGTCAATGCCATTTTAGATGGCACGATTTATGTTTCCCTTCATGGTCACGAGATGGCGCTAAGTCATTCCCATACAAAAATTATCTGATCTCTGTCGGTCTGTCTTAGTACGTGACACTCGTTTTTTTTGGAAACTAAAAGGTTTAAAACATATATATTTCAAAATAATAGCTATTATAACATAATAAAATATTTTTAATTTTTTTTGTCTGTCCGGATGTTCCGGGTAATCTCTGAAACGGCTTGGCCTATTTTGCGGGGACTTTCACTGGCATAAGCTGATGTTATAAGCGGTAACTTAGGCTAGTCACGGGCATAGCAAGAATAAGTACAATTTGGTAGGAAGATGACCACACCTTCTATAGATATGACTAGATACCTACAGCTATGCAACATGAATATTGTGGTAACTGATGTGCGAAAATCTTAGACTAGCGTGACAGGTATTACGGAGAGCACGTAGACTGTGTATATTTTGATTTGGACGTGAAGTAACACGATGATTTTCTTATTATAAAAAAAAAAAGATTCCGACGAATTGAGAACCTCCTCCTTTTTTCGAAGTCGGTTAAAAATTATTTATTGCACCACGATACTGTACAAAGCAATGTTGAACACAGGATGAGAGTAAAGAAAAAAAAACAAAAGAATGTTGACAGATGTCAAAACATAAAAAAGTAAATTAACTAAACAGGTTGATTCCAACATGTATATCTTCTTCCCTAATAAATTGTGAGGGGTGGAACCGCCCAGCAGTAGGATGGTATGTATAGGTATTATAATAAGATATTATATGCAAATAAAAATTGATATTCCTTATAATTTAAAAATATATAAAATGAATAAAAGATATTTAAGTAAAAATAAACTGTTTCGGTACAAACAATATTAATTTGATTTCGAATATTCAGAAACAGGTTTAGAGGAACCAAGGTTTAGACTTAGGACTTAGACGATAAAACTATTATAATTTTATAAAAAATGTAAGTCACGATGCGACTCGGTACATAAAAACTTATGGTTTAATTAAATCTGATGTGATATCTATACCCATACTTATCATTGATTTATCTGTCTGTATTGTAATCTCAAACTACATCGATCCTAAAATTAAATCTAAGCTTGCTCAGTATTGTACGTATGGGCGCGTTCCCACTATGTCATAACGATTAATTTATCGTTGGACGACTGTCGTCTCCTAGCTGTTCCCATTGCAACGATTGTTTGTCGTCAAATTTTTTTATCGTTTAGCTACTATCGTACCTAGCTGTTCACAATGGATCGCGACGACATTTTGTCGTTTCACGGCAGTAGCTTTGTCGTTTACACATCATTAGCGAGGGGGAAGGGAAAACACGTGTAAACAACGAGACGATATTTTTATCGTTATTACGATAGATTTGCCGTCACGATTTAGTCGTAACGATTTTTTATCGTTTTACGACTGCATGCTAGCCATTCCCACTGTCACAATCTGTCGTCTCTGCAAAAAATCTCGTAGACGACAGTAAATCGTGTCGTGCTATATTTGAACACCTCCATTTAAACATATAAGCCACGACACTTAAAACTACACGATTATCTGTCATCACGACAAAGTGGGAACGCGCCCTTAGTCTTATGGGTTTATAGATACAATACAATACTATTATCAATCAAATTTATTTACGCAGATTATGAGTTAATTAATTGTATTACATTTGTATTAATTAATATAAACTATATAAACAGTGAAGCAAAATGAACTTATTATTATATATTATTAAGTACTTGTATATTAAGTACTTAATATATACTTATATATTAAGTACTTGTGAAAAGTAGCGTAATGGCTAGCGCACGCGCCCCAAACTCAGAGGGCGCGGGTTCGATCCTGGCCGGAACGCATGCACCACTTAGGCAGTTTTCTGATCTAATGTGCATATTGTTACAATTACCACGTGCTAACAATGTTTAAGGAAACATCGTGATGCAACCTGCACATCGAGATAACCGATGTGTCAAACCTGCCAAGCCGCCTTGGACAAGCGTGGCAGGCTGGCGGGTATACTGTTCATTCCCTCTATAGTGGAAGGCTCGAGCCCAGCAGTGGAACATTTATCGACTAATATTATATTGTTATTAAGTACTTATAACTTTTTTTATTGCCAGAGTTGGCTGTTCTTAAGGCTCCTAACATCACCTTCTGTTAGTACACGATGAACTTGATCATGGAAGGTGTGTTTGTGTGTGCACAAATAACTTACAGTAAATTTTACGTTTGTCTAATACGTCGTCAAAAAACCTAGGAAATCTCTGTATTTTCGAGACCGGGATTTCTCGGTTCAGAACCCTAATATAGACCCAAAAGTATTTTTTTTTATTGCAGGAGTTCAGCAGACAGGCAGACAGCCCACTTGATGGAAAGCGGTCACCATCGCCTATGGATATTTGCAACACCAAAGGTGCTACAAATGCGCTGTTGTTCTCTTAAGGGAGACTGGAACCTGGTCACTTATGCCGGAATACAACTCAAGATTGTTATAGCTACTTTGGACCAGGGGTGGTAGCCATCGAGTCGGGCAAATACCCTACCACCTGGCAAAACTCGTACATACTTATTAATTAGACAGGTTATCCGGAAATGTTAGAATTTTCTCGAGTTTACGTCAAAACAAATAAAAAGCTTAATAAACTTTATTAATTAGTTGATCCATAAATTTTATCTAATGATAAGGGTGTATGATAAAGTGCGCCATGCAATATACTCTCGCACTCGTGTTCAAGTGGCTAATATACCTAACCGCGTCATCGCTTTGATTCATTTATCTACAACAAACAAACGGATATGGAAGTTCCTAATAACTTTTCATGTATTTTATGAAACTTTTTTAACCTTTGATATGTAGCTGTTTCTGTTGTGAGAACATATGTCCGTTCGTCCGTCTGTCTTTAAATAGCACATTATGAAACAATTTTTATATCCAGATGATTAAATCTGCTAGATTCTGCTATTGCCAGGTGGTAGGGCATTTGCCCGACTGAATGGCTACCACCACTGGTCCAAGGCATGCCCCCATAACAACCTTGAGTTGTGTTCCGGCATTAGTGACCAGGTTCTTGTCTCTTTTAAGAGAGCAGCAGCGCATTTTTAGCACCGTTGGTGTTGCAAATGTTCATAGGCGATGGTAACCACTTGCCATCAAGTGGGCTGTCTGACTGTCTGCTGAACTCCTGCAATAAAAAAAAATACTTTTGGGTCTATATTAGGGTTCTGAACCGAGAAATCCCGGTCTCGAAAATACAGAGATTTCCTAGGTTTTTTGACGACGTATTAGACAAACGTAAGATTTAACTGTAAGTTATTTGTGCACACACAAAAACACCTTCCATGATCAAGTTCATCGTGTACTAACAGAAGGTGATGTTAGGAGCCTTAAGAACAGCCGAGCGTGCATGACAAGAGCTATGAATGTCAAAGAAGCAAGTGAGGTGTGTAAGAATAAGCCTGAATGGCGCTCTGTTTTTTGTGCCTACCCCTCAAGGGACCTGGTGTGAAGTTATGTATGTATGTATGTTATTTGTGCAAAAGTTATGTTTTGCAATGAAGATCATGTTTGTCTCTTTTAAATTTTAATTTAATACTAAATTAAGTTTTCGCGACTACTTCTTTCGGGACGACTACTTTCGGGAGCCGAGTGGACGCCGACCTACCGGCCGTCCCAAATATGCTTTCCTCACGTTGCGATCGTCTCCCTTTCTACGTGACCGATCCAGCGAAGGCGGTGAGATTTTAGTTCTCAGCATACAAAAAAAGCACAGAATTTGATGACAGTGACTAAAATAAAAGTGCCTTCGCATGCTGTCGGATGTAAGAGATACTACAGTAATAATATATGCACGCATAAAAACGAAAGCGCCAATTAATTCTTGGCGCTTTCGACGTTTTGGCCGTTAGTTTCTTAAAGCTAGGCTATGAAGAATCGATTTATATGAAGTCTATGCCAATGATATACAGATGACGACGCTCCATTATGTTTTCAGGGGCGCAATAGCTGACCAATAACACTCGCTGTATTGTTTCTCTTCCCACACAAATCGTTTTGGGTGGCGTAAATTTAAATTTTGTCTGGAAGCTCATAAGCTCAAAGGCTTCGTACAATTATATTTCCAATAAATAGTCAAGAAACCAATTACGATTTTAATACTCTATTAAGCTTCGTCATTTATGTTTTCGTTAATTAATTTACAGGAATTTTTTTTAGTAGCTTCTTGTATAGTCGAAGAATATAATCAAGTTACAGGAATGATAACATACAAGAAAAATGTCAAGGCAGAAGAGGAGCAATTAAAAAAAGACTCTTATTATTTAAAATATTTTATAAACTTAAATTAGTCGAAATAGTTTTGAGAGAAATGATTGTAGCGAAGACAGACGGACTAGCACCAGGACGCCATAACAGTTTCGTTGTTATGAAAATAGTTTTCCTTCATCATCAGCACACGGTAGTTGTAAAAATATCCAAATTAATATCAGAAAACTATTCAAGTGTGGGCACGCTTACCGGCCAGGATTCGAACCCGCGCTATTTAAGATACGATGCGCTAATAATTAAGCTACCAGGGCGTTAAGAAATAACCTAAATTTAAGAAACTTAATTTAACAAAATTACATAAAATTTTCTAGAACGCATGGGAAGACAAATCAGTCCAGATTGTGTTCTAACCACTGACACTTAACACTCGAATTGCAATTAGAGGAATTTATTGCTCAATTTCCGCGAAGAACTAATTTTGTCTTGGCTTCACCAAAATAGTAACAATGAGAGTTTCATATTTCCTTAAAGTCTGTTTGTTTTATCCTAAATAAGTGTGGCAGATTGTCCATGGAAGTGCTCGCCTTTAAAATGTCAAAAACTACAAACTGATATTATTTTATAACTGAACGTTCGTGCATTTATTGTCTGCTAGGCATTTGCTTATACAATGGGCCCAATAGAATATGTGAAAACTGTATTAAAATGCTTTCAATAAGCTTTATCCAAACAACTCATTAACTCTTCAGATAGATATATAGATAGATAGATTCAGGTGATCAGAGGGCTTACTTGGGACAGCGGTTCAGTCTGGCAATCCAGCGAGGAAACACAGCCAGCCTTCCGGGCGCCCTATTCATAGAAGACGGTGACCTAAGTTGAGTATTCGACTTATAGACTTGTGGGAAGGGAGTATGGGTAGAATACAATATGAGTAAGTTAAGTTTACTTTAATTGTATTACTTTATAAAGTCATTGTAATTTTGTATTGTTATTCAATTAGCTTAATACAAAGTTATGAAATATTATGTCTTTCAATTTCATGACTTTTATGTAATGTGTAGTGCAATTTATTGGGATGTATTTGCTACGTTTTGAATGTGGCTCATTAAACTACACATGACTAGATTGCCTTATACTTAATTTATTCTTCTCTAGCTTTAGAGTTAAATTTTTATTGTTTAGACATATTTTTTATTCGAAATCAGTCAATATCAATAGTAATAAAAAAACTCAAAAAGAACATAATTTACTTACAATTCTTTCTCCATGATTTTACATTGAATATACGTAGTAATAAAATAAAGACTTACTGGTCCATTGTAGATATATCCCAACTCCAAAGCGACCAGCTGAGCCACTTCCTCTCCACCCTCAATCTTCACGGTCCACTCATTCATAAACTCCTTTGTATGCTCTATACCGTTATGGACTCCATGGTAGCTATGTCCTCCTGGTACCCAATCAGGATACCATGCCAGTCCAGACGATAAAGAAAAAAGAAAACAAACCACAAATAAAGTCTTCGCCATGTTTTCCGCGAAGGTTTTTAGCTTTTTTTCAATTCGCAAAATACTACTTGCATAGTCGGTGTCCGAGCAGACACTAACGCCCCGTTGAAAAACAACGGAGGAAAATATTTTCCAGCTACGTATCTTGTGTCGAGTTTTGTCAATTACTGGGGGGTGTCTCATTCTAGATTATATTGAGGGGTGTCACTTGTTTAAAAAGTATCCTGTGTACACACATCTCTTATCGAACTTTTGTTCCCCTTGTCCTTGTACCCAATGTCATTAACAAAAAGTATATTTTGATTGAATTAATTTAATAAATATGAAATTATAATTAATTAATTAAGGCTACACGGGTTTTAGTTTAGGTACTTTTATATTTTTACGGTCTTATTCATATTGAGTTAGAGTAAGTTTACAGGCTTCTTTAAGAAACTTAAACCTTAATTTTATCCGACGCCTACAAACTTATTTCAACTCAATATGAATAAGACCGTAAGAAATAAAATTGTCCTATACTATTAAACAAAAATAAAGGGTTGATTATTTCATACGTCGTAAAAGTCATTTTATTCGTATAATTTGTTAGTTCCTGCATCACACAGCATTAGAAATCGTCGAATTATATCTAATTTTAGTATCACTATCTGCACTTTTAATAAAGAGAAAATAATATAAACCTTTTGGGAAATTAGGATAGGAGAAACATGCATATAAATGACGTTATAAGAAATCATATTTTAATATTATAAACAAGATAGTACGTGGACGAGAAATTGACGTCACGTGTCACTTAAAAAGTAATCAAAGAATTTTGGTGAAACTACAGTAATATAGCTTACACAGCAGAATAAGACATCTTTATACATAAAATGAATGTCTGTATGTCCTTAATAGAATCGTACACTATACATCCGATTTTGATGAAAATTTTGTGTGTGTGTTTGAGTGGGTCCCGGGATAGTTTAGATTCACAATTGGAACCGGTAGGTGGCGCTGAGATCAGGTTCTAGAATCCTCTTAATCACCTGGACCGATTTTGGTGATTTTCTGTGTTGGAGTGGGCTCCCGGACGGTTTAGGCGACAATTAGTACAGGTAGGTGGCGCTGAGATTGGGTTCTAGAATCCTCCTAATTACTGGGACCGATTTTGTTTTTGTGTGTTTGAGTGGGTTCCCGGATGGTTTAGATCCGCAATTAGAATCGGTAGGTGGCGCTTAGATCGGGTTCTAGAATCCTCTTGATCACCTAGACCGATTTTGGTGATTTTGTTTTTGTGTCATGGAACAGTCTTTTAGGAATTCAGAAAATAGGCGGTATGAAGTTCGCCGGGTGAGCTAGTAGGCTATAAAATATAAAAATACTGTTTTAGAACGAAGTCACAAGTTTAAGTAGTAATAAAATATTTGTTACGGATTTCCCTAATAAGTAATTCTCAGTATCTTCAGAAGATCTGCCTTTAGTTTGTGAAACGGTTAACCTGTCGATGACCACATGGGAATTACCAATCCACAGGAGCAAATACATTTATGGGAAAAACCATTTCTTACGTTTTCGATCTCTAAACGTATACAACTTGTTTTATTTATTAATATCAATAACAAAAAACCAAACCGACTTTAAAAGGCAAAAAAATAAATATTTCCTACAACATCTCGAAGTCGGTGCTAAGTAAATCATAAAAATTACTATATTTTGCTCTTGTGTTTTTATGTTTTGTATTTTTATTTTCAACATTTTAGTTAAGCAATACTTGAATAGCTTTAGAAAAAAAAAACACGTAAGTGACTATAATATTCGACGCTTGCTCCGGATTTTCCTGGGATCTATTCATCAGATTCTGGATCACCTCAGAAGTATACACATTTTTTTTTATTGCATGGGTTCAACAAACTGGCAGACGGCCCACTTGATGAAAAGCGGGTATAGTCGCCTATGGACATTTGCAACACCAAAGGTGCTACAAATGCGCTGCTGCTCTCTTAAGGGAGGCTGGAACCCGGTCAATAATGCCGGAACACAAGTCAAGGTTGTTATGGCGGCATACCCTAGACCACGGGTGGTAGCTGGCTGTGGGCTGTTTTGTCGACTTTTACGACAGGTCGCCCGGCCTCAGGAAATTGTATTCTTTCTTTGTTCCGGTACGGATAAAAAATATGCCGAGAAATTATGTATTTTCGGGATAAATACTCTTCTGATATATTTATCTCCGGTTTCTTAGAGACACATCTTTCTCATCAACCAATCGTAGTCTATTGCTAGAGAGGAGGCCACTTCAAGCCTGCGCCATATATCCTTGTATGTTTTTCTTATGCAACTGCGGCCGGAAACCTGGCGTAGATCGCAAGTCATTGTCTTCAAATAGAAGTATTTTTGTTTTTACGATTAGTGTATTATAGATATATTTGTCAATATTTAGTATTGTTAGTGTAGTGTAGTGGGGCCCAGACACTGAAGTAAACGATCCGAATGCAACGTAGGTTTAACGTTGGAATAATGATGACGAATGAGTCAGTATCAAGTATGAACACTTAATTTTCAGAATTGTAATCTTCAGTAAAAACCTCATATGAATTGTAGGTTATTCTGCTGACGCCAAATAAGGTAGTTTTTGTGGCAGCTGGAAAATACACATTTCATCAAACAGTTGAGGTTTTCAATATAAACAAACAATAATTCATTAAATCAATTAATATCCTAGAAGTTGTAGAATATTAATGGATTTAATGACTATTGATCATCTTAACATTTAAGAATATTTATTTAATTAGAAACGCGAAAGAAACTTTTTGTAATTACGCTTTCACGAAAAAACTATGGAACTGTCAATAGCGAGAAACGATATAGAATACTTTTTATCCTGTAAAATGGTATCCTACTTTAAGCACATTTTCCAGGGGCAAATAGCATCTGTAATAAAAATTTAATACAATGTAACCCTGCACTTACAATATGGTTTGACCCGGGGTTAATCCACGGGGAAAACCCTATTATATTATATTTTATTTAAATATAACTGCAAAATGATACAAAAATCTTGGAGTACCCGCCAATAATGCCACGAAATCTACAAAAATAATTAAAATTAAGACTAACATATTTCTCCGTTGAAAACCACCAAGTAGACATAAACTATAAAAGATTTTTTATATTCAAACAGTTGCATAAGAAACAGTATGTCAGTAGAGCGATGCCGCATGGCCATGAGGCATCTATCGGCGCCTGCGCATCCAACGGAGCAAATAAACAAGAGTTACGGTTTGCTAGAGTAACCATAAGTTTATAAATTGAAAATGATGAAAATTATTCTACTTTCAATGGACATTTCAAATTTATTTATTTATATAATCTTATTTCTAGGCCTTATATAATTATATCTAAAACTAATAGTAATAATATGTTTTGAATTAAAATTAGGGCTACAATTTTTTTAGCGGCGGTTGCTGCACTAGACTCTAAGTCTGTATCGCGGCACCCAGCACAATTTTACTATAGAAACTTAAATATAATGGAATTTATAATTAATTAACCTCAAACTACGAGTGTTTGCGCGCACGCGCGCGTATGTGTGTGTGTGTGTGTGTGTGTGTGTGTGTGTGTGTGTGTGTGTGTGTTGGTGTGTGTGCGTGCGTGTGTGTGTGACAATATGCACTAATTCCTATTTCATCGTAATCAGTAAGCATAAACCCATATAATGTTTTTATGGTGAATAATTAATTATATGACAGGTTTTTTCGTACAGATTACTATATTTTAAACTGGGCGTAATGTAAACGAAGCATTACACTTTATGTATGTTTCCTTTCGAGATCTTTACAATTTAGAAGGCAAAAATATGCAGACAAGGTGCTTGGCAAATGATGTAGCCAGACACACAACAGTTTGTTACTTGATAGCTATTTCGGGTGAAATTTATAGGTAAGTATAAAAATATTTTTACGAAATAGTATACAATTTAGTCTATAACATATATAAATATTATAATGACTGAATTTTAATACAAAGTTTAACTGTTTTACAATATTAATTACTAAGTTAAGACATTATAAACTAATATAATAAAAAAACTTACTTGCTTATACTTATATCCCTCAAGATTATAAGTAGAATATATATATATATATATATATATATATATATATATATATATATATATAAATATGTTCCTCTTTGACGTGTCCGTCATCGGCGAACCTTGTCAAGTGCGGCTGAGCGAGCGCAGTTAGCTAGCGAAACCAAACTTGGTTTTAAAAGCTCTTCTGCAAGGAGCGCAATACAGCCGTCCTGACGAGTCGTATGTATAGCTGTATGAGATTTTAGGGCGGTTCTTTTTGATAAGGCGTTGCTAGTCAGAGTGTTCTATGCGCTGTGTTTCGAAAGCAGCAACAGCTTTATCAATAAAATTACGCCACTCCCTTCTTTCCAGAGCAAGATTCTCCCAACCTTCACTTGGGATCTCACATGCACTTGAGTACGTCCCTGTAACGCAAAACTTGACCGTCAGCTTGTGCTTTCCATCCTTAAGCTGTGAGTAAAAGATAGCCTTAAGCATTATAGTGTCTTTCATGCGTACAAATTGGCCGCACCATCTCAGTTGCTCTATAATCATTGCTTCCACACCACACAGCTTCGTCCGCCGCAAAGACAGCCTTAAGCATTATAGTGTCTTTCATGCGTACAAATTGGCTGCACCATCTCAGTTGCTCTATAATCATTGCTTCCACACCACACAGCTTCGTCCGCCGCAAAGACAGCCTTAAGCATTATAGTGTCTTTCATGCGTACAAATTGGCTGCACCATCTCAGTTGCTCTATATAATCATTGCTTCCACACCACACAGCTTCGTCCGCCGCAGCACTTCAGTGTTAGGTATTCGGTCTTGCCACTTCACATGAGGGATTGATCTTAAACACTTGATGTGGAAAGAATGGAGGCGCCTAATATCAGCTTTATAGGGACACCACGTTTCGGTAGCAAAAAGTAGAATTGGCAATATGATTGCTTTATAGACAGAGATCTTTATACGTTAATAAGTTAAGTCTTTTATTGATAAGGTACCCGGGCTATATTTCCCCGCTAGATGGCCACTTGACTTGTTCTCCGAGGTAGGCACTAGCCCTCTGATTACCCGAAGGGTATTTTTTTACAACCTTTTATTTAACTTGCAATAGATGTATGTAAATTCGGATCTTGCAACTTAAATTTGACAAACTTCCCGGTTTTCGATTGAGCTGAAATTTTGCACGCATATGCATATCACGTGACAATGCAATATAGTACCATAGAGATGATCTGATGATGGAGTCAGAAGGTGGCCATAGAAACTGTCGTGTTTGGGCTAGTTTTACTTGTCTTGGCTAGCACTCTGCTGCTACATGATATCCAGGATCTCAAAAGATTGTATTTAAAAATCTTTTTAGTAAATTAGTTATTTCTAAAGTCTCTAGTAAATAGGTATAAAAATTATTATAAACTGTCTGTCTAATCACAAGAATCATGGCTACTCGAAGCAATAAACCAATGTATTCGTCCCTGACGCGTCGTTTGTGTATCTCCTTACGTGTTTATTTTGGGTCTATTACGAGCAACTGTAATCAGCTAATGTCAAACTTTTAGGGGACATTTTAGGGGGGACATAAAAAAATAGTTTCTTAATAATAATATGAAGTTTTCTTGTGAGAAAAGTTTACATAAATAGCGACCAACAATTTTTACTCTTATACATTTTATTTTTAGCAAATATTTGTTGATTTGTGTATGTGTGTCTTTCATCTTAGGTGTGTTTTCTTCACAGAATTCAGTACATTTAAAAATAATGATCGGATATTTTATTCTTCCTACTTTGAAGTTTTTTACAAAGAGATACTTTATTGCTCAAAAAGGTCTAAGGAACTATGTGTTTAAACATATGCCACTTGTAAGTAAAATTTGGTTATGTAAAAAAAATACATTTCTATAGACCGTGCCTGACTGTGGTATCTCCAAAGTAGCTGCAAAAAGCTACGAGCACTCGGTTTTATATTGTTACGAACCGATACTAATCCTTTACAGGGGTTTTATAACCCCTTCAAAATTAAGTTATCTATTGTTCTCGCTAATCCCTTTATATTATGTCGCAGTAAGACGTCATAAATCCCTCCTTTCTGTTGTTTGCATTTCATGCACATTCTTAGAAGCCATAAAAGTACAAGTTAAAAATTCCAAGGAGTAGTGAGCATGTTGCTACACGGCTATGTCTATTTTCTAAATATATAAGTTCGGTCTGTCCGGATTGAATTAATTGAGTTTCAACTGCGATCGAGGCGTTACCTAATGCACTTTCGAAAGGAGTATCTTATTACGACGGACTTTGCGAGATTTATGTCATTATGATTGTTGTGTTTTGTTGTAAGAATATTTGTAAGAACTGCGAATTACGTGAAAGTATTTTAATTCGTATCCCGCAAATACGTAACAATATCATAAACATGTATCGCGCAGCTGTCTGTTGTTGTGTGTGTTGTGTAGCTGTAAAACACAAACTATACCAGTAATAGTAGTAGTAAATACATCAAAAGGTCTATCTCTTTTTATAGAACTACTACCTAGCAACTAACAATATGGATTTCAATTGGAACCCCTTAAATAAGTTTATATTTTCACAGTTAATTATTATTGCGTTATTCGTAAAAAATATTATTACAACCAGCTATTGTTTTATATGAAGTTCAAGTAGCCTGCTCAATTGAGTATGTGACACATATTACAAAAAATCTAAAATGTTTTCATATAAAATAGCAGGCGTCAAAATATCCTGTTATCATCTTACTTTCAAGAGATCATTACAGAAATAATTGTAATTATACTGTAAACAGTAAAAAATAATATATTTGACTCGTTAAAATTGTTACATAATAAGCCAGTTTTCTTCTATATAATCAAGGAGGCTATGGCGTTTTGTGCGATGATAAAAACCATTTTATTTGATTTGACTGTCAAATACCCAATTTTTATTGAATTAACTGCTCTCTTGTCTTGGCTTTTCCCGAATTATCTGCGGTCGGCATTATTTTTGATAAATAACGATGACATTTAAGTCGATTCCCCTCCCTTCTTTATTCTCTTATATACTTTTAAATCAGAGTGACACGTGCTTAGATTTAATCATGGTTGTAAGACAGCACAAAATTTCTCCTTATCTCCTTTATTGTTATGTGCGCAGCGCAATACGAAATCGGCCGCTAAAAGCTCTCAGATTTGTTTAAAATTCAACATCTTATGAAATTATTATTTTTTTGGTATGCGTTTGTTATTCCATATACAATCTTTCCAATGCAGTTTTTTGTTCCTACAAAATATTTACTTTTAAAATCTCTGTCCTTTTAGTTTAACGCGGGGAATAAAGTTGAGTTGAGGTCAGGCTGGGGTCAATCGAGCGCATTCATTCATACCAGTGATGCAACGGGCGGAGGCGTAGAGTTCAACACTACGTTATGCCTATACATAAGTACGTAAAGTTTGAATATCACTGTCCAAACGCATCTGAGATGGGCGCGCACGGGCAGTCGAGATGCGCGCGCCGTACGGCCCCGCGGCCTACGCCGCCGTCCTCCTCCTCTGCTCTGTCACCCTGGTACTCTGCCAGTACGACAACAGAGGATACGTAGCAGAAGACGCGTACCACGAGGATGCGATAGACGTGTGAGTGATCTGTGCTATACTGGTACATTGTTCAGTGCACCATTTTCATCATTTGAAATTTTTTTAAATTTTATTTCTGTCACGGAAGCTTAGGTAATTTTTTACGTTATATTTAGCGGTTAGCTAGATATTTAATTACTGAACATCTTCCAAAAGCAATAAACACACTGGAAATGTAAGTTTCTACAACAGTACATTTTTTAAACAACAGTCTAGATTTGTCTTCCCTTGATTTAAATATTGAATTAATTTGAGTGTTAAATATTGACAGAATGGTAACTCCACTTTCATCACAGTCATCGATGGATCCATAAACCTAGAACGAAAATTGTAAAGATATAAGATGCTGTAGTAATTGTTAAGAAAAAATAATAAGCATATATTGTAAATGTATGAACTACAGTTATAATAAGTACACTAGTAGTGTATACAAATAACTGAAAAAATGAATGCCCTTGCCTCTCAGGTTAGAAATAAAACCCTTATAGTTATTTATATGAGACTCGATAAAGGCTCGATAAAGAAGTTTTATTCATAAATGTACTAATAATGCGAGTATGAACGAATAATCTTTAAATACTCCTCCCCCTTATTTAAAGCATTGTACGTACATAATGCTCAAGTATTTTTAAGATTTTGGCCACTAAATTATTCAGAATACCTGATAAGCCTATGTCTAGTAATATAGGTGCTTAAGCTATATCTGGGTTCCATTTAACATAAACCGAAATTTAAAAAAAATAAATGATGCGAGCAGATGTTAATAATAAAAGAAACATTTAAATTTAGGGACAAATAAAGGACGACCCCATAATTTATACATGACATTACAAAATGAACTGAACTGTTTAAAATCCATTTTAAATTATTTATCAATAAACTTAATGAGGACCGATGAGTACCTACATCAAAGTGAAAGTTCATCGACACACACGTACAGCGCACCATCAAGTATAAAGCAAAACCATCAACATGGTGCATGCTTTAATTCAAATTTATTAATAGTACATACATGACAGAAGCCCTTTGAATCTGTTCTTAGAAATCATAAGAGATTAGTTGAGCGCTTCTGTAAGAGCTTATTAGAACTGGTGTAATCGCTTTTTAGAAGTAATTGGTGAATAACTTGGTAAATAATATTGATATGGAAGAGAAATAGCATTCTTTGTGATATTGAAATTAAAGAAAATTTTAGAATATATTTAAAGTATACTTGCCAAAATATACTTTCAGGAAGTCAAAAACTTGTTTATTTTCAAAGTATATATTTGAAAAGTTTTAGGTAAATTAAAGCAATTTCGTTATTTCTGTATTGTTTTGGCCTCATTTGCCATAGTGTTACAGATATATGTTACCCTTTCATCCGTCCAGGAACGGAGAAAGAATTCAATTTCTAGCGGCCGGGCGGTCTGTCGTAAGAGGCGTCAGAAAAACCTACGGCCAAGTGGTAGGGTATTTGCCTGACTGGATGGCTACCACACCTGGTCTAGAGTATGCCATTATAACAACCTTGAGTTGTGTTGTGTGTTGTTGTTGTATCAGTCCCCAGGTTCCTGTCTCCCTCAAGAGAATAGCAGCGCATTTGTAGCACCTTTGATGTTACAAATCTATAGTTGATGGTAACCGCTCTCCATCAAGTGGGCTGTCTCCCTGTCTGCTGAACTTTCAATAAAACTAAAATTAAAAAATAAATACTTGATATTTGAAATGCGTCATTGTTAATGACGTTAAATATCGACATATAACGTATAAGACGCATTCGGCCACAGTCCACTGTCTTATTCATATTGCGTTGGTGTGAGTTAGTAGTCTCCTATAAGGTTCTTAAAGAAGCCTACAAACATACTCTAACTCGATATGACTAAGACCTTTAATCTCTATTATTATCCTAGATAAGCTGCATCAAAAAATTCAACCAATTCACAAAATATTCGATTTTTAAAAACTTTAGAAAATAACGACGTTTACTTGGCTGAGCCGTGGTCCTTGAACCTGAATCATGGCAAATGGAGAAACCCTAAGGTGTATTAAGAGAGTATATTTAATCCATAATTATATTATGGGAAAATTATATTCCATATTATATATACTACTTGTCTACGGGATTAAAGAGTGTATATGCATAGAATGATCCTTTCAAAAATTTATCAAGCAATTATAGTATTTACCAAACCAAGATGTAGTTCGTCTTGCATGGAGTGCTGCGTTCATCTCAAGGAAGGCTTGGCGAAATATCAGCTCGAGACACTCGAGTCAATTGAGAAAAGAGCTAGGAAGCTGATAGGCGATAACTGGGTAGTCAACAAGAGGCTTCAAAGCCTAGATTATAGACGCAGAGCTGCTCGATTTTCAGTGTTCTATAGGATATACTTTTATTTTTTTAATTCATAAGGATCACCAACAGGTTTTTACATTTGATCAATTAATGGACTTATGACTAAGGTTGTTAAGGGTAGGGGTGTAAGGATGCGATGTAAAAACTACTCAAAGGTGAACACAGCTTGTAATTGTAATTTCTTCAATGTTTAATAGTCTTCAATCTTTAGTAACGAAGGTAACAAAAAAGTGTAAGATATTGAAATTGGTCCGTCAATCTATGTCAAATTAATGTCTTTTTGGGCAAAAAGTAATCTTTTTATAAAATGATTTTTTGCAGTCAAAAGAAATATCCGTAACATCACTGCTGCTATTGAGGATTCTGCACATTCGAGAGATAGGGGAGTTAGCATCTAATACTGTTGTTCTTAATGGGGGAAAGACGGGGTTTAAAGGTTGTTGCGGAAGTTTCGGCTGGACTTTTAGGCAAAATTCGGCACATCCTTCGAAGTTTTTTCGCGGAATTGCACGAGTTTATTCCTCCCTCACCATTCTGCCACAGGACAAACAGACGTACGAGCCCAGGCCACCGATACATGGTGGAAACACCAACTAAGCGGACGAAGTGCTTTGCTTCCACTTTTCTAATGCGTGCCCCTGAGGAGTGTAACTTCTTACCATCGTATGTTTTTCTTGGTACATACAATTTAGGATTCTTCAAGTCTCGCATGAATAGATACTTTCTAGGGACGCGTGCTCTATCTTTAATTGCATGTCAGCCTGCGATTATATACAATGTTGGTCAAACGCGAAGACTATTATAAAAAAGAGAATACAAATTAAATGCTTTACTTACATCATTAATCTGAATGTAAATACCTGGAACACTTAGTCACATCTGACCAGCCTGGTGAATGGATGTGGAGAGCGAGCGCAGAGTGCTCTGTGGCTGTCGTGAGAAAAATCCTTTTTTTTTTAATTTATTCATGACCATAGAATCAAAGTCTTTCAGTCGGAAACATGTTAATTAATAGGTCTTCGTATAGTAGCGCAGTTGTATTGCAGTCTACAACCGACGCCATTCAATGGAGTTCTTGTGAAAACTCGAAAGATCACATCTGACTATACAGTTCACATTTCTCACAAAAACACATAATTTCTATTCAAAAACTATCAATATCCTGCAACGATTGTTCATTTTAGAGTAATTATACACATCTTTAGAAAATAAAACTGCACAGCACAACGTCTCCTTTCAGTTCCCGCCAAAAACCTCGAGAAAAATCCTATTACGAGCGTATTGCCAGATTTTCAGAATTTTTACAATTGCAATTTATGGGGTAACTCTACTCAGCGGGCATACAGTCCTGCGCGTCCGATATAAACTTACTTACTGTAGTGCCTTAGGGATGTTTGCGGAAGAATGCATGGATGACTTTGATTGGATTATGCGTAAAAGGGTCGCATCCCTATGACGCTTGGTGCGTGCCAGCTCCAACGTCATAGTCCGGACTATGGCCGAGTGGGTGACAGACCCTTTTATTTGTTGAAGAAGGAATACGTTTCGTACACTACCGGAACCTTTGTGGGGGTTAGACCAAGCGGCGAGATTAACCCAAAGAGTGACGTAACAGAATTGCCATCGCCATGTATGGAGACTCAGTTGGTAAAGTCGTTCTCAATATACTAATACTCCACTAAGCCTGAACCTGCATCCCATGTGCTCGCGCTTGTGGTAAGAAGAGCATGAGACTCAGAACGTGATTACGCCCGTGCTCATCCGCGTATCAAAGCCAGAGAGTACCCGGGAAGCAGAGCAAACTCGCTTCGTCAACAGAGTTTAGTTCCACCTGGGGATGCCCCCAGATGCATGCGGACCCTTATAGTTTATATAGGCACACTTTTGGCCTTACTTATAATCGTTTGTTTTTTAAGAAAGTGCTCAGCAATTGATTAATTGAAATCTTACCCATAAACTCCTCTTAAGGATAAGAGGTGGTGGTAAAGTAACTCATAAATAACTGTCAAAAATAACCAACATAGAGAGGTAGTTTAAGTGACTGCTAAGAGGCAAGATGGCAAGTTTTATTTGAAACAGCCATTGATTAGGGACTTAAGAGTCTCCCCTATTTAAGAGATGGCTAATCCTTTCTTAACGAGATTATTATAAGTAAGGCCCTTATAGTCTATATAAAGAAGAAGCGACGAATGCTAATATTTTTTTTAATTATGCCTAAAAATACATGAAATCAATAAAAAAACTTTACACACACTACCATGTACTTGACACACACAAGCATATAAGTAGGTATACTCTTTTGTTTATTGTTCAAGTCAAATTAAAAGTGTAAGCGAAATCTGTGATTATAATTAAGTCGAATTTTCACCACTGGCGACCATTAGTAATAACAATTAGTTGTTGTTTCTTGTATACTAACACATGTTAAGGACGCAAGTCTGATTTAAATATTTAAATTATTATTCATTCCTCTTTAGACTAAAGACCATCTGTACGTTGAAATTGTTATGTAAGTATCGCGATGTAATCGCCGTGATCAAATTGAAGATATTTTGAAGAAAGGTCAGATAAAGCGCAGTTTAAATAAGCGTGTATGTATGAAAAGATTATTGTAAGTTGATGAAGCGAGAAGTGTGTGTCAGGATCGTAGCAGGTGGAGATACATCTTCTCTGCCTACCCCAATGGCAAACAGACTTGACAATATATATGTATTGTGATTATTTATCAATCATACAATTATGTTCTCATTGCTGAATTTATGAGCTATGACTTTAAATAACTATGTATATATATGTACGAATCGAATGATAGTAAATTAAGAAGAACTACATTCGTTCTCAGTAAGAATTTTAGAGGATACAGTTAGAGCCTGTCCGCACAGCGATTTTTCACAGCACGATTTTTTTCCCGTAATTCTGTAACACATTGAATATTATAGGAGTAGCCGCACTGGCGATAAAAAAATCACGCGAGAAAAAAATCTCTGACTTGATGCAAATTGATCGCGAAGCGGTGCGATTTATTTTCGCGCGAATATTTTGTACCGTATCTGTATAGAGTAAGTATGGCTATGTTCGCACAGTGGAATAAAATTCGCGCGATTCGCTCAGTCGTGCAACATCGATATTGAAGAGATGTCATGCGCTTCTTCTCCCGCCCGATCGCCGGCCGTGCAAGAAAATGACGAAATTGATGTGGAGCAACTAATCTCGCTGATGCACAGGAGACCTCCCTTGTGGGATAAATTTCATAAAGCATATCACGATAGACTATTAAAGGCGAGATTGTAGGAGGAAATATATAAAAACATACACTTCACTTGGGAACAATGCAATGACGCTGAAAGAAAACAAAAAGCTTAGTAAAATACTTTATTAATTAATTGTTATAATTACAAAATGATTAAGATTTTGGTGAAACAAGGGCATAAATGAAAATCCATTCTTTGAAAAAAAAACAAATAATATTTTACTGCTATGAACAACATGCTTCCACTCGGCTGGTTTTATGCATAAAATAATCACTTCAAAGTAATATATGAGTATTTCTCAAAATAAGTGTACATCTAACGAAAAAAAAGTGTGCCTCGAAATAGTAAAGAAATTACATATATATTTTCATTTATTCATACAAAAAAAATACACAGTTGTGAAGGAAAATTATTACTCTTTAAAATTACCAATAATAAACAGTATACGTATTATATAAACATATTTTAGAATTATTTTTTAAAACAATGTTTTTGTACCTTTCATACAAAAATCAAATTGCCACCCTACCTACCTGTGTATAAAATACTTCATAAAATACGATATGTCACGTTAATACTATGCATTTTTGTGTATTAAAGACCTTGATTAAACGTAGGTTCTTTATCAAAGTTATTTTTTATGTGTTTTCATAATAAAATAATAATTTAAATGTGAAAAACAAAATTAGTCGTATGCAGTTACTTTTTCGTTACGACTCTTTAGTTACTTTTTATTTGTTTTTCCATATGATTTCTCAAAGCATTCATTAAATTAGGACATGGGCCACCTTAGCTTCATTCTGATTGGTTGTTGGTCTGATGTCTTAGCCATGAGTTTTAATGTGAAAACCAGTAAAAATGTGTTGTGTTTAGTAGGACTACTTTTCCGTTAGAGGAAATGTTATAGCTTTTTTCACAATACAGTAAGTATTGATTTATTCATCTTTTTGTTATAAGTGTGGTACAAACATGTGATAAGCTTATAACATCTGCAGTTTTAAGTTATAACAAACCATTGACTTTTTAGAACCCTGTTTTGTCTAATACTTACTAAAAATTCGTAACGGTTTTTATGAATTTCGTTAAGTTACGAAAAAGTATAGCATAAAGCTGAGTGCATACAGTCACAACTTGATTAATAATATTAATGTAGTAGTATATTAATTTCTTCATTGTTCCTAATTTAACTAAGACTACAGAAAAGAAAAATGGTGCATTTAACAAAAGCATGTCTTAAAAATATATTTAATAAATAATACCTAATAATACCACCTATAGAATAAAATATTTTTTTGTAGGTATTCTTTACAATAAATGAGAGAGATTTTGGCCGTGACGTGAGTTAAATGCATGTATATATACAATCAAGTGGGTGAATCCAATGTTCATGACATCTTTTGATACGTCTGTTACGCCGCCTTAGCATTAGATAAATTAAAATTTTGGTTCGGTTGTCCATTTCGCACGAGCGTCTCAGCCGAGAACTGAAGTAAACTGACAAAAATAGTACGAAATTTTATTCGCAGTGCGTATTAGGTGTAATTCCGGTCGCGAAATTTAATTCGCGCGAATAAAAATCGTGCTGTGAAAAATCGCTGTGCGGACAGGCCCTTAGTGTTTTGTCTTCTGTTAGCTGTTAGATGGAATTCTATCAATTCTCAAAACTTGCCGACAAAACTTGTATCTACATAATACTTAGCTACAGAATTCATATTAATAATTAATTAATAAACTAGTGGTCGCCTAGTGGTCGAAATTCGATCAGAATTAATTTAAATTATAATTTAAACAATAATGTTTCTAAGTAGGTTCTATTGTGAAAGACTTTACTTCTATAAACACAGATTTCGCTAAAGCTACCACTCATAATTTGACTTTAACAATAAACAAAAACGTATATTTGCTTGTGTGTGTCAAATACATGGTATTGTGTGTAATATTTTATATTGATTTAATGCATTTTTTATGCATAATTTTTAAAAAATATTCGCATTATGCACTCCTTCCCTATATAAACTATTAAGTGTGCCAAATTTCATACTCCTCCGTCCATGCAATTTTCGTAAAAAGGGGTACACATTTTTTGCTTCACGTATTAATATAATGATGATAAGGTTTTTTGTTATATATGTCTGTTTATTTTCATGTCTATGGGGATTATTGCACGTTACATACGTTACATTATTACACGTCCTAGTAGCGTAATGGCTAGGGCACGCGTCCCAGACTCAAAAAGAGCGCGGGTTCTATCCTGACCGGAACGCATGCACCACTTAGTCAGTTTTCTGCTCTAATGTGCATATTGTTACAATTACCACGTGCTAACAATGTAAAAGGAAAACATCGTGATGCAACCTATGTGTCAACCGATGTGTCAAACCTGCCAAGCCGCCTTAGACAAGCGTGGTGGGTATACTGTCTGTTCTCCCTATAATGGAAGGCCCGACCCAGCAGTGGGCCGTTAATGAGCTGTTATTATTATAATAAATTATACTTCATTAATTCTATATAAGAAATTTAAATGAAAATATGCTTAGCTTCTCACGGGATACTAAATCATTCAAAGACAAAACTGCATTTGTATAGCATCTCGCTCCAGCCTATTATCATAACTTCCATGTAACGTTTTATTTTGTCAAACATAATGTATTTGTAATTAAGAAATAAATAAAATTATTACTATGATCATGGAAGAACAATGGGATGACCTTCAAAAATTTTTCTCCAGTAAAACGTAATCAATCAATTTTAATCTGTATGTATGTACTTAAAGAGAATCATTTTATTGTACATACAATGTATGTATAATGGTATACGTACAAGGAAAACATATTGACGTGTGTGTTGTGTAGTAGCACAACAATAAATTGTCACTATAAAATCGTATAAAACATTTAAATACCAGAACCCGTTCGTAACAACTGCAAATTACTTCCTGATGATAGTCCAAGACATTGACCCATTAAGATAAAACAAATTGATAGCAGCAGTACGAATTGCCTTAACTGTTATGAATGAATGTGAATGAAGTTATACAATGTTATTCACAAATGGAAGTGTGACATTCTGATTGGTTTTGTATACCTGGTACAATTAAGTCGTGATTCATGCGTGGGTGTGAAAAACGAATGAATTAATTAACCAGCCAGCCCTTTTAAGCAAGCACCAACCAAAATAATACAGAAAGTTAAATCTGTTGTCGGTTTGTCTGTTTGCTCGGGATTCGCGTAAAATACTGGGCCGATTTCGATGCGGTTTTCGCTGATCGACAGCAAATTCTTAGATTTGAAATCTTCGGAACTTTTTATGCCGGGAATCCCAAGGGATTTTTTTCTGGGAATGATTTAAAATGTCCAGATTGAAAAAGAAATCGAATTATAATGAAAAATTTATGGAATAAATAAAATAAAGTGTTGAAAATCCCGGTATTCCCGCGGGAATTTCAAGTCAAATGTGGACGAAGTTGCGAGCATATTTTAGTAATCACGAAGTTAATACTTTTATGTATTTACTTTAACTTATAGTTATAATAACAGCACCGTAAATGTCTCGCTTCTTGGCTCTAGCCTCCCATTTAAAGAGGACGGAAAAATAGTAGGTACGAACCTGCGCCCTTTGAGCTAGCTACCACAACAAAGAAAGATGGTTATTATATAGTTGGTTATTCATAATCTATATTCAGATCAAGGCGCATCGTCTCTTGCTTTTATAGTTTAAAATTTTAATATTAGATCATGTGTAATATGTGTTAAGTATGTAAATATTGTCATATTTGTGACGGGTGATTATCAAAAACAAAGTCATAGGCTGATAAGATAACGTCTTTGTCGGACGCCGAACTTCGATAAAAATAATCACAATTTTGAATACGGCCTAATTTTTGTACTGTAACATAGAACTACAAATACGTCTAAGGGACAATGGTCATTAGACCCACCCGATAAGCACCACCGTCCACGGATGCAAGCCACGTTGTTATCCAGTGAACCTCGCTTGCGTGACCTATCGATGAAAAAGAAGATTATAAGCTAAACATAAGTGAAAACTAAAGTAACTTATAAAATACAATTAAATTCTGAAAATAAACTAATCATACATACAATTAAAACCTTAAAATAAATATTTTAAAATAAACAAACGTGTGCGTCTGCGTACACTATCTAAGTTGAACTATTTAATATTGAATTGTTTAACTTGAGAAAAGCTTAGGTTATTACTTAAATTTTATGGTATATAGCGCGTGGGTTAGAAGTGAGAGAGGAGGAGCCTGCCTACCGCTGCCACATGCGTGAGAGAAAGGGAAGCCAGACAGACTGGCGCCGTAACGCTTTACGTAACGAAGTGGCTTACCCCCCATACGAAGTTATCATTTCAAAAACCAACCAAATATGTACACTAAAAAGTAAATAGAACACTATAAACTGCAATAGGTCCATTCCGACCAGACCGCTGTCACCGGGAAATGTGCCTAGGAGGCTGGCAGCATCACCTCGTTAAATCCACTTTGAGCGAGGAAGGCTCCAGCCTACCGGTCGCTTGTGGCCTCGACCAGCAGTATTTTAATGTTTTTCTAATGCTGTACTGTTATTGTCTATCTAAACATATAATTTAACAAACGTGGAATAGTTTAAAAAAACCCCGATTTTGAAACATTCTCCATTGGTGCTCCGCTCCTATTGGTCTCAGCGTGGTGTTATATAGCCTATAAGCCTTCCTTGATAAATGGGCTATCTAACACTGAAAGAATTTTTCAAATCAGACCAGTAGTTCCTGAGATTGGCGCGTTCAAGCAAACAAACAAACAAACTCTTCAGCTATTAGTATAGATTAAAATTTTATTCGAAAACTAGCTGTCCCAGCGGACGTCGTCCTCCCGGAAAAGCTTCGATCGAAATGCCGACAGCAGCGCCACATACCGGGTCCAACTGTGAACCAACTCAGAAACCTTCTTTGGCTCATGTACGACAACTTAGCTTCAAGATCGTCACATGATCAAATGTATAGTTTACGATTCTATAAAGGACATGCAGACAGACATTCATTTTTATATATAATGCATAGATATGTATGTGTAAGGAACATCCTGATGTTTCAACACGTGACTAATGATATCCTACGTGACGTTGTTGGAGAAGATAGACTGGCGCCATATAGTAAAGTATGATTCACGATAAGCTTTTCACGTCTACTTGGCGATTGTAATTTATAGTAATCCTCCACTATGATAGATAAGACTTCAGTTTTTATCGATTTGGTCTGTACTTAGTTTGTTTTGAACGTTGGTTAAAAGTGCCCTCTGCATCTTTACTGGAAGACTGTTATTCTTCTTATTTCCTCTATAGATCATTTTTTTGTTATGCCCTATCGGCAACCTTACAAAGGTCGATGTTTTATAAGCATACAACGAACGATAAAGTATCTACATTTTTTTATTAATATTAATTATAAAATTTTCCAGGTTCGATGGCCGCAATCCGTGCCCGACAGACCGCCTGCTGCGTACCAGAGAAACATGTCACGCAGGAGGTGCAGAGATACAATGTTTGAAGTTGAAGTGCTGTGATTCATATATTTATATTGCTGGCAGGTAGGACTTTTTTACAGGAATTTTTTAACATAATTCTGTTCTAAATTTATATTAAGACGAACTGATGAAACAGCCAATAAGGTAATTCACACCTAAAGCAACCGAGACAGTATTATCTCACAAAACGTCACAACCTCGTAGATTTTGTATGGATGTAATTATGACGGCATGATATAATATAGGTATCTTTTATGGAACAAATTCTCCTAATTTGCTCCATAACAGATACCCATATTATATCAAGTATAAAATTCTTGCCGAAAAACATTATCGGAATATTTGAGAATAATTTATTGCACACACAAAACTTTCATCGGTTGCACATGTGAATGTTGCACCGTAAAACATGGTAAATTGGTAATTGAATACTTAGGGTATTCATTTTGTATCTAATATCAACAATGTAAAGGGCCCTCTACATCCTCGCAAGAACCCGACATAAGAACAAAAAGAGTTCGTCTCACATTCCCATTTAACGCGAGAATGTAGCGCGCCCTTAAGACAATAATGTCGGTTTTTTTTCAGATGCATTCCAAAGACAACAGACCCGTGCAGTTTGCAGCTATGTGAACAGAAATGCGACGTACGTGATGATAGGCTCTGGTGTACCTGCCATCCTGGTTTCCAATTTAATCCAGAGAACTACAAAAGAAAAAGGCAACCATATTGCGTGGGTATGTAAAACCTGTATACAATTACCACGTGCTGACGGTGATGAAGAACATCGTGGTGAAACCTGCACATCGAGACAACCTATGCACGATGTGTTAAACCCTCCGAGTTCCAAATGATCTCGAGTGTGAAGGGTATACTGTCCGTTTTTGAAGTGTGTTTTGAGTGTTTTGAAGTTGAAGTTCTTTAGAATCGTTGTGATTTAAAACTCGATGAAACGAAAAAGCGACACTAAAAAAGAGCTAAGCACGTAAATCATTATAAAGGACTAAGCCTGCGAGAATTGGATACGAGTTTTGCATTGTGCAGCTCATATTAGAGAGTCAATAAGACCAATGATTAAACATGGGTGCAATATGGACCAAAGTAAAACTGATAAAAATATTTTTTACACTAAAACAGTGACAAATTTAAAGTGACGCTTTAGAAGTTTATTTTGAACTAGCTCACCCGGCGAACTTCGTACCGCCATATTTTCTGAATTCCTAAAAGACTGTTTCATGACACAAAAACAAAATCAAGGAGGATTCTAGAACCCGATCTCAGCGCCATCTACCGGTTCCAATTGTGGATTTAAACCATCCCGGGACCCACTCAAACACACACACAATATTTCACCAAAATCGGTAAAGTCGTTCTCAAGTTATGCGCTTACCAACACATTTTGCGATTCGTTTTTATATATAAGATTAGCTTCTGCCCGTGACTTCGTACACGTGGAAAGGAAGTTAAAAAACACCCGCGATTTTGAAACATTCTTCATTGGTGCTCCGCTCCTATTGCTCTTAGCGTGATGGTTTATAGCCTGTAACCTTCATCACTAAATGGGCTTTTTCAAATCAGACCAGTAGTTCCTGAGATTAGCGAGTTCAAGCAAACAAACAAAGAAACAAACTTATCTGCTTTATATATTATATATATAAGACAAAACTCTCTCACTGACACCACACCCTGTCAAATTATCCGCTTCTATTATGTTACGTTGCAGAGAAATTACTTTTAGTCTGTTATAAGCTGTTTAAGTAATTAAAGCTTTCTAACTATCTCACGGGAACTCTTAAATTTTTCGGGATCAAAAGTATCCTATATGTTGACCAGGGATATAAGCTGCCACCATACAAAATTTCATTTCAATCGGTCTAGTCGTTTCGAAGATTAGCCGTTACAAACAGACAGACAAACAGAGAAACAAAAAATTCAAAAAAAATCCAAATTAGTTCTATTTCACTTCTTACATCCCCCTGACTCGGTTTTTAGCATTTTTTTTAATTGTACAGAAATTTGACCTCTACAATTTTATTATATATATATATATATATATATATATATATATATATATATATATATATATATATATATATAATAAAATTGTAGAGGTATAATAATTATGTTGACGGATGTAGGCTAAAGTATGTTCTCTAGAGTTTCACTTCTGCGTGTGAACAACAGCACACAATTTTTTGTAATTGCGAATCTGGCAAACGGACAGAAGGCCTAACTCATGGAAGGTGGTTACTGTCGTCTATAGACGTTTGCAACACCAAGAGTGGATTAAACGCGTTGTCATACTTTACTGCTTTTTGACTTTTGTCACAAAGCTTCGATAGGGCCGCCCATTGCTCCTACTTTTACTGTTTAATGTGACTACTATAAATTGTTTATTTTATGTATGTGGTGAACAAAAAAGTGTTTTCTATTCTATTATAATGTAGTAGATATCTCTAACCGTTGCGTGGCAATAACGCTTCTACGGACCCTGATAAGGCGAATCCCACACGCGTGGGGGCGCTTCCTCCATGGTCCCCCTGGATAGATAAATGATTCTAGCATGTCTCTATCACGTCTATATACGTTTTCCTAGGTATATAGAAATGTGTGCTTTACGCTATGGAGATAGGAGTCAATATACAATGTAAATATTTAGATTGACGTTTCAATTCGCTCCGAACCTTTTTTTTTGAAGTGATAACTTCTTATGGGAGGGTAAACCGCTTCGTTACGTAACGCGTTGCGGCGCCAGTCTGTCTGGCTTCCCTTTCTCTCATGCATACGGCAACGTTAGCCGTATTTCGGTAATTAGATTAAATAATGATACTAATAATAAACATACACAAAATTCTAATGTACCTACATATTCAAGATTTGTAAATAAGAATAAAATATATTTTATAATCAATAAAAGATTTTATTAAGAAATAACCTTTCCTTACATTATTATATCAATATAAATAAAATTTAAGTAATAATCTAAGCTGTTCTCATTTAAACAATTTCAATATTAAATTAGTTTATTTCCTTAGTTTAGTTTAAATTATCACTTCTGTCGGGCGTCCCGAGACGCACACGTTTTTTTTTGATAACGCAGAGGGATGTCTTTGGACACCGTCCTCGGGCTCTTCGCGGTTAGAGCCACATGCAGCGCAGAAGCATGCATCGAGGATGTGTGGGACTGTCAGCGACCGGTTCTCCACGCTAGCTTCAAACAGAAGCAGTCGCGAGAAACCGATCGTCAATCTATGAGGCGTCACGGGATCTAGAACAGAGTTACTGCACCGTGACGCCCCTACGCTCAGCAGTACTGGGCCACCCCGGTGGCAGAGTGACCCACTTCATCAATAAAGGGGGGAAGTCCGCTGCTACCCCCGTAGCAGCGGCCCCCAGTGACGGTAATTATTGGAGGAGGAGATGCGCGTAGCGGCGCCTTGACCGCCGGTCCGCCTCCTGCGGATGGGGCTCGACCTGCTTCAGTGTGTCTTGACCCTTAGATAACCATGTTTTTCTACTGGTCACTTTTTATATTTAAAAAATTAAGTCATCAATCAAATATTAAGTAGACAAAGGAAACCAAACAAAATGAAGTAACGTAGTTAAAATTAACACGCTTTAATCACATACGACACATATTTACGAAATATTAAATCATGCTAACATTAAAATGTCCTTGCAAACAATAAAGATTAGAGTTGTGGTCATAAGTTACATGTGTATACAATAATCGTGAAGTAATACTGTAAAATATTTTTTTATTATGTTTCTGATAGATTTATTAATATGTAGTTTGCAACAAGTAGTCATGTACGACTTGTAGGAGACGATTGCGACTTATAGGAAATTATGATATCTTTTATATTTCATTACTATCCTGCAGGAACTTGTTTCCCAGATATCAACTAGTCCGGGATACTGTCAGACACTAATTAGCGAGTTTCACACATCTCTTACCTCGTTGACGAGATGATATTTTCCTACAAGCGCGTGGTAATTATGACAATATGCGCTTCAGAAAATTACGTAAGCGGTACATGCTCCCCAGTCATTATTCAAACTGGCGTCATTGGAATGAGAGGCGGGTACTTAATCTTCTTTAAACAACCACTACAGAAGATCACATAATAATTGATTTAAACAAAGCGTTTTTTTTATAGCCTGAAGCAGGCAAACAGGCAGACGGTCCACCTAATGAAAAGTGCAACTCCAGGGATGTCGCCAACGCGTTGTCGACCTCAAAATAATTTTATAACGCTTCTTAAAGAACCCCATGTCATAGCGCAAAGGGAAAACCGCGGCGGGAAGTTCCCTCCAGATCATTGTTGTACGCGGAATAAATGTTCTAGAGAACCGTTGCGTAGTTGAGCTCAAGGAAATGATGGTGAATATCCCGTCGCTGGCGAGCGGTGCGGTTGTAAAAGTGATTCGTTGGCACCAGATCAAACAGTTCCTCGGAACACTCCCCGTTGTACAGGCGGCAAAACACTCAGAGGAACACAAAGTCTCTTCAAAGACTAAGCGATTATGTTATGCACGAATATAGTATTTTGAAATAGTTAAACCTAAGATAGATAGATACCACTTTATTGTACAACAATACAAACATGAACTTAAAGACTAAAATTATATCTAGTTATGTACTACAAAGGGCGGTCTTATCGCTAAAAAGCTCTCTTCCAGACAACCCCAGGACTGAAATTGAGATGACAATGGCGATGGTGGTATACGTAACATATAGTATAAACTACTTACATTTTAATAATAAATACATAAACGATATATATATGCAGAAATTGTATATATTACATACATATATACTTAATATACATACCAATTACTACACCATGGTTACATACCATACAAATACATATCTACAAAATATATAAATGCTTATAAATGAATTTAAATATCATATTCCAATGACTAGTATTTTTTGATTATAAGTAGTTTTAAATATCACTAGCGATTTTGCTTGTCTGATTGTAACAGGAAGAGGGTTCCAGAGCTGTATTATAGCCTTAACAGAAAAAGAACTTATAAAAAGTTGAGTTATGCGCAGGAGTGTTCAATTTAAGTTTAGAAGGGCGTAAATTATGAGAGCATGAAAGAAATTCAAAATTTTGTTTAAGGTAATCAGGAGTACTAGGGACAAATAAAATACTATAGAGAAAAGCAAGGCTGTGAGTATTCCGGCTAAGAGTATATTAAGTCAGGCCGTTCGGTCGTAGGAATTCGTATTCAGTCTCTGTTCCCCGCATGGATGTCCACTAACACTGCAACAAATAAATAACAGTGTTTCTTCCGCGATCAACTACGCGCGTCATTGGCAGCAACAGTCAACACAGCAGTCTTTAAAAATATTATTTTTATTATTATTCATAAAGTAGTTTAAGTATGTGTTTTAATTTATAACATATGTAGTTTAAGTACGTCTGTTTAAGCTCTATCTAATAATCTGCACCACCTACATCGCCAGATTAGGTTAAATTATTCCTTATGTTAGGAAAGCCTGGAAGAGATTGCTTAAGTATAAGGCCGCCTATTGTATCTACCATAACAAGATTGTAATTGCGAATTTCTGTAATTGTATATTTGGTGATAGTGTTATTTTGTCTAGTCTAGCCTAGTATTATAGCGTTTTAAGAATCTTCCTATTTCTCTCTTCTGTCTCACCTGGTGTTGAGTGATGACGCAGTCTAGGATGGAGCACGCTTACCTAGAAGATTCACTCGTGACTTGAAGACTTCAAGATTGTATTTGTCAGGAAAAACAGACTCCGGCAAATTATTCCACTCTTTAGTAGTTCGCACCAGAAAGGATGAAGCGAAAGCTCTGAGAAAGCCGTTTGCCCTTATATGTATAATCTTCGCTTCGCTTCCAGATGTAAATGAATGCACGTCGAATAATGGAGGTTGCGAGCAACGTTGTGTCAATGATCCAGGAAGTTACCATTGCGAATGTGCTCCCCCTCTTTCCTTGGCAACTGACAGCAGAAGTTGTGAGAGGAGAGTACCAATTGCAATAACGGTAAACATAGTCTTATTATATTTACTAAGTGGGCGTAATTAAAAAATACACATGCACACACGCGCGTACACACGCATATCAAGATTTAATTATGCTTTGTAACCTTTCATTAATTCATAAACGCAGAAAGCACTCGCAGTGCCTCGTACGAAGTTGTGTGCAATTCTTCCGGAGAACGTTAACCCTTCGAGCTATGCCTACTAGTTAGTTCGCAAGGTTCTTTTGGCCTTCATATTCAGTCTTCTGAATTTTGTAAATTATCCAAATTAATTTTATTCGAGACGAAAATTTCGGACCGACAGCCAAAAATTTTAAAAACAATCATTTATTACGATCATACAAATTGCATTTTTTTATATATTTTGGTATCACAGACAACCACTGGACACTGACATTTTTGAAGGTCATACATATAGTTAAAAATTAAGTCTACTTCGTATTATATGTACCTACACCAACCAACTCAATTATATCTATTGGCATGCTAGGAGCCTCTTCCGCTGGTCCGAGCATCGTCGCGATGTTACGCACCCTGCGACACTGTGACGTGGCTCTCGAGAAAAGTTAAGCAGCTCAATGATCAGTTACATACAACGCAAGCTGCACTGAAGAAGTTGATGGAAAACCCTGTTTTGAGGGGTGAAGGTGAGCTTTTTTATGGAGTACAGAAGGCTAGCTAATGATCCATCTGATGGATTTGGAATCTATTGGCGCCTATCCTGTCTACAACGTGCTTATAATAGTTGCTACCATAGAAGAAATTTAATACCATCTTTAAGACACTTTTGGCTTCCTGGTACTTTAAAATATTTATTTCGATTAATTCCTTTTTTGAATGAGGAGAGTTTTAAGTAATATTGCCCGCCATGTTTTTTTTAAATTTCTATTAAAACTTTATTTTTCAGAAGGCGCATACAGAATGTTGGATGCTACAGCTCCTTTAGAAGGCGGCTACTGTCGTTGTGAAAGAGGACCTAGGGTAATATTTTAATTTTTTTGTATTCTTAAATTTGTTTCTAAAGCAAATAAAAATTAAAAATGTAAAAAATTATAAAAATAATAATAATAATAATTGTTCGTGCCTACCCCGCAAGGGACCTTGCGTGAAGTTATGTATGTATGTATAAAAATAATCCCGTCCAATATTATAAAAAAAAATTGTCAAGCCTGATTAATAAACATTCGCTTCTAAACATTATAAACCGTACAAAACCTGTTCCGTATTTTAGAGCTAAAAAATTAGTACAATATCCGCTAAATTGCTTGTAGGGTCCACCAGGCGCACCGGGAATGGAAGGCCCAAAAGGAGACATTGGGCCTCGAGGACCACGTGGAGCTCGCGGCCCAAAAGGATCTTTAGATCTGATGCTACTAATGCTTGCAGACTTGCGATATGACATTCAAAATTTGGAGACAAAAGTATACGGTGACGGGGAACGGTAAGCAAGAAAAATGATTGGCAAGATATAATTAGTAAACTGATAATGCCCCTTATAGTATCTTGTAATAGAAATATAAAATACTAGCGGTTCCGGCAGACGCTGTCATGCCCTGAAAAAATAAAAATCTAGAACCAGAGTCCAGCGCCACCTACCGGGTCTAATTGTGAATCTAAACCATCCCCGGACATTATTGAAGTTTTAGTAGTGGTGCCTAATTTTTCCTAGTGAAAATATAGCCTATATTAATCTGGGCTAAGATAATATAGCATTCTAGTGATGAAAGATTTTTGAACTCGGTCCAGTAATTTTTGAGTTTATTCGTTATAAACATTCAAAAAGGCTTGTGTTTAAACGCCTACCAGAAATGCACCTATTTTACTACCAATAAATTCGAAATACCTACCAGAATGGATAAATGCTCACCAAATTGTGTTTCCAGAAGTATTGTCGAAATGAAGCTATTTTCCTTTTTATGCTATGCCATAAAAATATATAAACGCCTTTAAAGCTAATTTCAGACCAAATATTTTCCATTATCGTTAAACAGATATTACCAATATTTTGTTTCTCCACTTTCAATTTAGTAATTTTTGCTGAGGCAAAAAAGCAAACGTTCCAACGTACAATTAGTTTTAATACCAAATATAATATTTCGTATTCCAAACATGATAATATATGTTGCTTGTTTATTGTTTTATGAATTTGATTAAAACATGATAATATAGCCAAATAAATACTTTACTCTCAATATTACTGCAACACAAATGATTGAAGTAGGTAAAAAATGAATCACTAGTAGAAAAAAAAACAAAAGTAAAACGAAGTTATGTTTCATTATATTTATAGATACTTATAAGATTTATTTGTACTTAAGATTTATCAATGGCACTTTAAAGAACACAATAGTTAAAAGCAGTCAATCACATCAACTTTTTAAAAAACTAACAAAAGAAAATAATTATTGAATCAACAGAGGTTTTTTTGATTTAGCTGGGCGCACTCTCTTTCTCTTCTCACCAATAGGAATATTCCTAGCTTCAAGAGGTGATTCCACGTACTTCAGCGTGACAATGTGTGACGCTTGCGTGACGGGTTGCGTCCTGCGGTCTGTGCCTCACATGCCGGTGGCGGCTGTGCTGGTTGCAGGGTAAATAAGTAAAGGGAAACGACTGTAATCTTAGTTTAACAATAATATATTTTGGATTCAGGTTGGATAATTTGATTACACTTAAAACTATTTAGAACTGTAATTTTCGGTTTGAATGTTAGTGTTTTAGTATAACAATATTTGGTGGGCATTTATCCATTTTGGTAAGCAAAAAGAATTTAAATACAAAACGTACAATTACTCTGATGAGTGTATATTTATTTTGGAAAGTAAAACGTTGTTTTTTAGGCACCTCGGTATAGAGTGGATTAAATTTATATGAAGTAATATATTTTATTTGGTGCTTAATCTAAGGGACAAAATTTTTTTTTGGTGAGCATTTAAATTGTACCCATTCAAAAATACTAATATTTCATTTACATAATATATAGAAGATAGATATGTATAGAAGTATAGCGAAGCCGGTGATTTGCAAAAAAGTATATAAGACCAGACACACATTAATATACCTATAATTAACATTGTTTTTTATGAAGTCTTAGTAGTAGTCGTCGAAAGAGCCTAAGGGTGAGTGATGGATATTTCAAAGATGTCCAACAAAATTAAATTTTCCATATAGAATATACATAAAAATATGAAAGGACATTTATGTGGCTTTTTAATAATAACTTTATGAAATTGATAGATAATTAATTTTTTTGTCAATCTTCAATTCTTCAATCTATAAGTTCCGGGACTAACTAAGAAAAACACATTTTTTTGGCAAAACTCGACTTAATTCATCAACATAGTCTCCTTCAAGAGCAACACAATCAATCCACCGCTTCTAGAACATTTCAATACCTTTTTTGTTGAAAGATTCATCTTTGGCCTCGAAATAAGCATTCGTTTCAGCGATGACTTCCTCGTTGGAGTAGAATCTCTTTCCTTGGAGCATTTTTTTGAGGTCTGCAAATAGGTAATAGTCGCTGGAGGCCAGATCTGGTGAATGTGGTGGGTGCGGAAGCAATTCGAAGCTTAATTCTTAGCTGCAAACAGCGCTCGGAATCAACGACACGTTGTCGTTCTTGATCCACCGTTAGCAAACGCGGCACCCACTTTGACAACAGTTTCTTCATAGACAAATGTTCGTGCAAAATAGCGTATGATATCTTTAAGGTGTTACCCAATTTTAATTTACAGTTTTCAAAAAAGATTTGGTGGACTTTTTTGGTGGTTTCCGGTGTAACTACCCCATTTGGCCGGCCGGAGTGTTCAGCACTTTCAGTGTCTGTACGACCACGTTTAAACTCAGCATACCACCGGCAAATGGTTGTTTTTGATGGAGCAGAGTTCCCTTTGCACTTTTCAAGCCATTGCTGAGCTTGCACTGTTTTTTTTCATCAGAAAGCAATGATAAATCAACACACGAAATTGTTTCGAATGCATTGTTTTGAGAATATCAAGACGTCACTTAAATCACTCTAGCTCGTGGAACAAACATCAAAATGTGATAAAATTTTGACAGGTATCTTCTGAAGGTTGGTACTCATGAACAATCATACGGAACTTTTGTTGGCAACGCCATCCATGTGTTAGTCCCGGGACTTATTGATCCACGTGTTATAAAGCCTAAGTAGGGTGCCATCCTAATCTTACAGATACATATATAATAAATCTGGCTCACAGGCGTTGACAAAATATAATTTTCTTATCTCGAAAAAATGTATAAAACTTTATATTATTGATACGTTGACATTGTTTGCATATTACAATGTCCAGGCCTGAACGTTTCAATCTTGAAAAGGCATGGCGGCGACAACGCAAGCAGGAAAGGCTGGAGAAGGAGAGCAAAATCGAGCAAGACTTAGAAGCTTTTACAGCACCGGCTATAGAAGGAACAGTAGAAATTGTACCTCATGGTTTGTATTTATAGTCGATATTTGACAGCGAGACTGCATATTGTATAGGGATTTATTAGTCTTTTGATATCAATTTAAAAAGGCACGTGTGTGATCAAGAAATCGTTCATCTTTGTTTTGTAGTTATTGCATTCTATTTAAAATCTCATTCAATAAGTCTTCATATTCACAACTAGGTATGTCGATCACCTTTATGTGTTCAAATATTATGTGGATAATTCCGACCTTAAAAGCTACTGTAGTTTTAGAGATAGGAGGAATTTCGTACTAAATAATATTTAGAGCTTCATAGTGAAATTATAAAAGCAAAAGCTCTTGACCTTTACGTCAGTACTCCTTCATTATAAAATAAAAATAATAACAGCCCATAAGCCTAGCCCAGTTTTTATAGGGGAATGGACATTATACCCTGTCACGCTTGTCTAAGGATTGACGCGTTTGACACATCGGTCATCTTCAGCAGGTTTCATGGCGATGTTTTCCTTCACCATTAGTGCAGGGGTTAGAAAACCGCCTAGTGGTGGCCGAAATTCGAACCCGCGTTCTTTGAGTTTCGGACTCGTGCCCTAACCACTAAGCTACCACGACTTGCCTTCACTATAGCTACCTAATTTATTTCTGAAGTAATTCCTTTGCTTAGGTCAGACTGGCGAGATACCCCGCGAGTCTACCACCGACTGGTCCTTGATCAAAGGAGAAATGGACACCTCAGAACTCCCCCTAAGGATAATCGACGACATGAACGTGATAGAAAAGCTCCGGCAGTACCATCTGCTGGGCAACGGAACTGACATTGACGACGAACAATTTGACAACGATGATGATTACACGTTTTACTAGGATTACATGATTTTATAGGAGATGAGTTATTAATTTATAACCTTACCATGCGATACGTAACATTGTTAAAATACCTGAAAAATGTAAGATTTTTCTGGAATGCACTGCAAGTCAGACGTAATATGTCGGACTCGGGCACGAATTGTCTTCTAGAGTGGCCAGAACAGTGAGGTTCAAAAGAAGTTTTAATTAGTTTACAATAGTTTACATGAAGGATTACCTCATGTATATTAGACCAAATTTTTTTGAGTTAATTTTTGGACAATTTCGACCGCAACGGCTTAAATATTTTTTATTTGCTTTTTTCCTATATTTATTTAGATTTTTTGAAGTAAAACTTCTTTAGGCGCGACTAGGAGGTAACTGGACGACAATGCAACGGAAGTCCGTTACGGCAATATGGCGTACCATCCGGTTTTCAAATATTTTTTTGTCAATAGATAGTTTATAAACAAATCAATCAAAAAAATTTGAAAAATGTTTAACATTTTTTGAAAAAAATAATAGTAAAACAAGTTTTACTTCAATCGCGTGTGAACGTTACACGCACTCTTTTTTTATTGTAACTAAGTCGTTATAAATTGTACGGACGTATATACGTAAAATAACCCACACCCTAACGTCAATGTAAGTTCAAAAAATTATACTTGAAAGTGAAAAAAAAAATTCGAGCAAATCAGACTTGAATATTTTTAGTTTAAGATTGAAAATCTTAAACTAAAAATAGAAACAGTTGCGAAGTATTTTTAATAACTGCGCAAGATTTTTAAGCTAATATTAGAAATACAAAAAACAAGCCATTTTTTGCTTGAACCGGTCTTCAAATACCCAGATAACAATTCCAAAGTGTAAAATTTAATTTGTAATATTTTGTCATCCCTTAATTTGATTAATATTGGTAAATGGTTTTGTTTAACTCAGGGCAGATACAAAGTATATGTAAAAAGAAAAACATAATATATGGAATACTATAATAAGCATAAAGATATAGTGACATAAATCATATTATTTTTAGTCATACTGGTTCCAATTTAACATGCAACAGAGGGTTGATATTGGGCTGCGAGTCGTTTAAACTCATTTGATTTGGCATGATATTCTTTAGTGAACGGATGATCGGGATGACTGTCTAACAGCTGAGCCAAATATCGTGAAGCAACCTGAAAAAAACATTATTTATTAAACTAATCGATGAATAAAAATTTGCAAAAAAAGCTAAAAAGCTAATAGTATGTAAATTATTTTAAATATTTTTTGCTTTTTAGTTACTCTTGAAGTCAGTTTCTTTTGTGCTAGATATTTTGTATATTTTGCTATCCAGTTATGTATATGGTATCCAATAATAACGAAATTTATACACAACTATTCTAAAACTATACTGAAGCCAACGCAAAAAGATAGATCAAAATCGGTTAAGTTAAAGAAACAAAAAAATTATGGTTGCAAAACTGCAAAGTTTTCACATTTTATGTGAAATTTTAATTAATTTTCTGATATATCTTCGGAACCCAAAGTTCAATAGCAATAAATTCAAAACTGATTGAGAATATCCTCTTTTTTTGAACTTATCATAGGGAAATAATATTACCTCCTGTGGTTTCCCACTGTGCGTTGAGGTGACTGCGAGTCCAAGCATTAGATCAGGGTTCTGCGGGGCCCGAGCTTGGGCCTCGGTCAGCATCTGCTCAGCCTCCTCCCACATACCTGCAAATATTTCAGTTCAATATCCGTTTCACTGTCTACTTTCTATATCTATTTACTTAAACCTATAAAAAATAACTGAAAATACTGAAATAGACTATATAAACTATAGAGAACATGATGCATTTTCTTTTAGATTTCTTGTCTGTTTGTTTTTTCATCTGTTTGTTCGCGATTCAGGTAAAAAATAATAGGCCGATTTCGATGCGGTTTCCGCTGGTCGACAGCAAATACTTAGACTTAACTCTGCGCTACTTTTTATCACGGGAATCCCACGGGAATTATTTAAAATACAGATTTTAAAAATCGTATTCTAGTATGACCTTTTTACTGATCGATAGCCAATTTAATGAACTGACATGTCGGCAGATGACGTATATATTTATAATAATGTGACAACTCATTAATGGCGTTCCTTTAAACCCTATCAAAAAGTCACATCTGGCCACAGTCAAAAACTAACAATATCCCAGATGAAACTTTAATAGATTTTAAAATTAGTGTTTTTTCATTGCCTGAATCAGACAGAAGGCAATACGACAAGAAATTTTATAGCGACCTTCTTAAAGAATATAATGGGGGTCATGTCGCAAAGGGAAAACCCTTGGCGAGAAGTTCCTTCCAGATCATTGTTGCACGCGGAACAAATGTTCTAGGGAACCTTTTGCGTAGTTAAGCGTGGGAGCTCAAAGTGGTTTGATGGGGATAATAAATAACATGTCTATGTGGAAAAAGCCCACGAGAAAATTAAATATACCTCTGGAAGCAGCAGCCGCGGCGCCAACGGCGGCCGGTCCAGCACCCAAGGCGCCGAGCCTTTCAGACAGTTCCATGATGCTGTAATGGGCATCTTGAACACCAGGACCTCCCTGGAAGGTACAAACAAAATTTCATACATTCATCAATAAAAAGTGCCACTTTATGAGAGAATAATTATTCCTGCTCACAAAAGAGTAAACATCTAGCCACAACTCACGATAAAGATGTAAACCGAAAAAAAAATACAAAGGTCAGTGAAGAATTTAAAGAACTAAGTATCAAATCTGTAGCATGTACAACTTTTGTTTCAAGACTGAGAAAACACTGGCAGTATTGTATATGAGTTTTTGGACAGAAGTTGTGGTGACTCAATAACTAAGACAACTGGCATTCATTCGTTCTTCACTTGTTTGAATCCTGACAAAGACTATAAACTTCTTCAACAGTTATATTAACAGCCTATAAACGGCGGACTTCTGGGCTCGGGCCTCTCACTATTAGGGAACGGACAGTATACACGCCACTCTTGTCCAAGGTATTGTGGCAGGTTTAACACATTGGTTAGCTTGATATGCAGGTTGCATCACGATGTCTTCCTTCACCGTTGTTAGCATATGGTAATTGTAACAATATGCACATTTGGTCAGGAAAATGCCTAAGTGATGCATGCGTTCCGGTCAGGATCAAACCCACGTGCACTACCACAACTTCAACTGTTAATTTGTTGTAATATGAATATTGTATAATAATTTCTTGGGATACTGAGTGAGATCATCTATACATGTAATAAAACTGTAGAGATCGAATTTCTGTACAATAAAAAAAAACAGTCAGGGGTATGTTAGAAGTGAAATAGAACTAATTTAGATTTTTTTCAATTGTTTTGTTTCTCTGTTTGTCTGTCTGTTTGTAAGGGGTTAATCTCTGAAACAATTGGACCGATTTAAATGAAATTTTGTATGGTGGCTTGTATCCCTGGTCAACATATAGGGCTTCTAATCTCGAAAAATTAAAGATTTCCCATGGGACAGTTAAAAAAACTTTCCACACGGTCAAAGTCGCGGACAGAAGCTAGTTGTGATTAAATTGTGTGAAATCTGGCATAACGCCTTGAACAAGTATGTTGGGTATGGTATCTGTTCATTTATAATACGGAAGCTCATGCTCGCCCAGCAAAGAGATGTTTGCAACAGGCTCTGATCTGGATTCTTCAAATAACACCGAGACTTAACAGGATGAAAAGGATTATGAATTCATAAATATTGATTGATACCTGTGACAAATTAAGCCAAGCTTGTGCCAGTTGTGTCAAAGTGCCATCATCCTCTATATCCTGCAGGGTCTTGAGCTGTTTCCTTGCTAAGTCAGGTCTGTTCATTGCCAACAAGCACTGCAGGGTGAACGCTCTCAGCTCCAAGGACTCTGCATTATGGAGGATCCTACAATTTGAGAGTAAAAGTGATGATTAAAAAATTAATTCCATGAAGTGAATTAATATATGGGTTAAAATAGCAATGATTCTCTCTTTTCTTTCAACTTCTCCATAATATAATATGTCATTTCCTCCCATACTTCTCAATTATGGCATACATTCTGTGTTACACCACACACAATTACACTCCACACAATCTTTGAATGTCTTCTTTGGTCTACCTTTACATTATTTCCCACCAATCTTCTAGTCTGACATTGTTTTTATCATGTGACTGTCATTGCTCCTCATTATATGCCAACTTAGTCTTCTTCCTCTCAATTGTTCAGTCACAAATGTAATTAATATAAACTCTTAATACAACTAGAATTTAACACTAGGTTGATGAATATTACACATGTAAAGTCATCATCATCCTAGTATCGAGTTTGTGTTGCGTTCAAGTGTATCACAATCTACTTCTCTACATTGTACTGTCTTCAGCATTCCTAATTGGGGCATCAATGGCATACATATCATCTTCTACCAAAACAGATGCAGGGCTAGGCGTTTCCCATAATTATATGTTGCCCCACACAACTACTATGTGATCTACTTCATGTAATATTAAAAAAGAAAAACAAATTTACTTCAAAGCAGCTTCATAATTCTCTTCATGATAATAAATTGTAGCAGCTACAAGAAGGAAGATTTCATTTGAACATTCCGGTCCCTGTTTTGCTACCTGTAAATTAAAAGAAAAGTTTATGAATATTCTTCATAATCTTCAATCTATGCTTAACAAGAATGAGATGCAAAAACTGTCATTTTTGTTAGCAAGCAGAAAATCCAACTGTACTCATAGGGTTCAGAAATTAAATAAAGCTTTCTTACATTTTGAAGCACAAAAAATGTAATAAAAATTGTTTCCTAGTTTAATATACAGTCAAGGTCTAACATTTGGGCCTCTCCAAATTAGCTGAATAAGGCAATTCCAAGTCACATTTTTTTTATCAAATAGGTTCACGTTTGACTCCCATTGCACCTGATGTCAGGTGGAAATTCAGTCTAAGGTGGAGCACCCTTACCTAGAAGATACCTGTTCACACGAGACTTGATGGCACCTAGATTGTATTTTTCAAGAAAAAGAGACAACAGTAAAGAGAACATAAGAACCTCACGGACAGGAAATGTGTACCGAAGTAGGGATAGTCTACTGATATCATTATGCAATTCAGTTACATATATGACATACTACTTTGGACATAATCCAAATGATATGTGGTATTATTCTAAGTAAGGTTTATGGAAGTCAGCATGTCAGGAATAAATGTCCAGCTATGACCCTTTTATTAAATCCCAGAACAAAGAATAGAGCCAAATATTCAAGCTTAATATGATGAGGGCCGAGACCTCACCAAGTACAGAACACAAAGTAGAAAAGTACAGCTCAAGCTATAAAGCAACTGAATGCAACCAGGATATAACATTATACTGATTATAAGAGGAAAGTAGTATCTAAGATTAAGAAAATTGCACCATTTTTTGGAACAAATTATTCTCTAATATATTGTATATATATGACTATGTACATAATTGTACATTTCATTCTTAAATTAGTGCAAGAATTTATGTATCTATTGCTTTTTCCTGCACCACAGATTCAAACTGATTTGATTTAGGTTAACTTGAGAAATCACTTTGAGAGATAAGGCCGCCTATTGTATTGCCTAGAAAATATTGTATATATGGTCTGAACTTGCAATTGTATATTTTGTTGAGCAATAAAGTGTCCTCTCTCTTTCTCTCTCTCTAACATGATTTAGGAATACAGAAGAAATACATAGGAAATTTAAAAACTATTGACTCACCCTAGTATCAAGGTCAGTTACAATTGCAGGCTTATTTGCACCTGGTGACAGGTAATCCACCAAAATCTTCAAAGGCTGCAGCAATGGGTCGCGTGTCTTGAGCTCTTGAAGCACAATTCTGTAATTACCTTGGGCTATGTACGACCGGTAGAGGTAAGCATCCCGGTTCAATAACACAATTGGATTTGATGGCTGAAAGTGAAATAAACATGTTGGTTAAGCTACCAACACAATTCACAATACACCTGACTGCCTAAGCCTACCAAAATATATTCAAATATCTTGAAAACATGAGCGTATATACGTCAGCTATTCAAAACACTTGGAATAGAGTGTAAGTTAAGGATTAAAGTTTAAAAACTTATGTTTTAATAGAAAACTTACATTTACGTTTTGCGCCTCGTTGATAGCTTGTTGATAATTTCCAACGTAAAATGCATTTTTTACATCGAAAAGCTCGTCAACATCTTGCTGCTGACGTGCCATTTTGAATTTTTGACAATTTTAATCTGACGTATTTTTTTTATTGTTTACCAGTTTACGGCACTAGGTAATCTGGCAAAACGAAACTGACAACGAGTTACGAGACACATCATTTGAATATTATTTCACGGGATTTGTTACAATGCCTTTTGATCCAATCTTATCAATATTTTTTGCATCAAAATAAATTACATTTCATTACGGAAAAGAAACTGGGAATGACAATTGCCCAATAAAGTATCATAAGTAAATCACTAATGTCGACAATGTTACGCCGGTAAAAACGATGAACAATCCGAACATGGTAAAACCAACATGTTTAGCAAAAATGTTGAGAAATATTTCAAGTTTATCTACTAGATGGCGTTGTCTACCTGTTTTGAAATCTTACAAAACCTATTCATCTTACTATATTTAGTAGACCTATTTATCTTTATTATACTATTAGACCATAATGTAAAAAATAGAGAACGGATTTAAATAAAACTCGACATAGAGCACCTAGCTTATCTCCAAGGGCGTAGTTTAAGATACTTTTTAGCCCGATAAATGATGTTGTTTTCGTGGGATAAACGAATATAGTGAAAAAGACGACGCTGCGATCGCATTTTGTTTGGAAATACTGAACGTATATGAATGGAACTCAACATAGTGCTGTAAAGCGAGTTAACTCTTAGGGTAGGTACATTTTATTCCGATAAATGTCGTCGTTTCCTAGGAATGGACGCATTAGCTAGATAGATGGCGCTGCAATCGCGTTTTTCAATTTACTAACAAATACCTACGTGTCATAAAAATATATTGCTTTATTTGACATTTTTAATGTTGTCTCTGGTATAAAATACCAACTATAGATAATTATATTTACCTCTACCCTCCATAATTTTGTCCCGACTCAGAATCGAACCCTTGAATAATTATAGTAAACTATGCGTCAAGGTTAATACAATAAACCGGGAAAGAATATTGTGCCATTAAAATTTCATTTAAATTATGTCAAGAAATAATTATAATAGTTATCTTCCAGACACGTCCAAGGCGGCTGGCGCAGCAGCCGAACGCCAGGAGGGCTTGCAACGCCCCAAATATCCATCTATCATCAATGCACACATATTTGTAGTGTTTCAGTGTCGAAACTCTAGGGCCATGGGGTCCCGAAGCACATCGACTGTTTCGAGACCTAACGTGACCATAGGCCTGTGTTTAGGGTAGCGTATAAGCGTTGCCATACAGTGGGGAAATGAGGTCAGCGTTTTGGGAACGTTCTCAACTGACAGCGATTTGGGACTCGTATATAATTTATAATTTTCAATATTTCAATTTAATATTGAATTGTATTTACTTTAGAGTTGAACGTAATATAATCTATACAATATTATAGATAGATAGAAAATGATTGATCAACACATAGACATTAAATAAATCATTTACAGTCATTTCGTGTCAAGGCAGGAACAAAGCGCGGCCTTATCGCTTTAGATTAGAACGATCTCTTCCAGACAACCCGGGCTTTGGATTGTGTAAAAGGAATCGAGAGTGTATGACGGTGATGGGCAAATGAAATACATGTAAATAATAAGACATATAGATATTACACAATACATAGAATCAGGGTTTTTTGTGGGGGCACGTAGCATGCACCCCCATGCCCCTTAAAGGAAATGTCTAAAATATCGAAAAATTGCCATAAAAACTGAAAAATGAAACAACAACCAAAAAATTATGGACTTAACTTTCGAGAATTAGCGTGCCCGTAAAAAGAAGTGACAAAAAAGGCTTGCATATAATTAAAAGAACTATACAATAATATAATATATATAATATTTGCAAAATTAATAAATATATTAACAAATTAATATACATACAATTTCATATTAAATATTTATTAAAGTGAGAGTTTTTTGAAACTGGGGAGTGATTTTGCCTCTCTTATGTTTTCGGGCAATGAGTTCCACAGTCGAACAGCATGCACCGCGAAGAAGTTGGTGTAGAATGTAGAAGCGTGTGCAGGTATTTTTAAAGTAAACTTATCAGGGGGGCGCAATTTACGGGTGTGAGAAATATGGAGGAATTCGAAACGTTTCGTAAATATTTTTCAACATCTCTCTAACTCGTGTATCCATTAAAACCCATTCAAGCAGAAAAATAATAAGTAAGCCCGAATAATTTCTAATACAAGTTTATGTACTTTAAGCGACAAAAAGTTTGTTTACTTCCATTATTACGATTTACAATACATTTCTGGCTAAAAGGGCCAGGTACCTGATACGTAGTTAAAGTTACTTATTCACGCAGCAACGAACAATGGGCGAAGAAAAGAAATAAATTTTGGGTTCGTACACAGGTAAGTAGGTCTCCACAGCCCAGGTATGGACACCTGGTGCATATTGCGACATGTAACTATCTGTGCACGATAAATCTATATGTTGTGGTAAATAATGAGATCGAGAGCTTATAACAATGACTAGGAATTGTAATGGATTTCCTGTGCTGATACGTATATTGTGGGTATTATACATTCAGGTATAATGTACTAAGTAAGTACATGTAATAATAATCAGCCCATAAATGTCCCACTGGGCTCAGGCCATCCGTTATAGGGAGAACGGACCCGCTATGCTTGTACAAGGCGTCTTGGCAGGTTTGACACATTGGTTATCGCGATGTGCAGGTTCCATCACGATGTTTTCTTTCACCGTTGTTAGCAAGTGGTAATTGTAACAAGTAGTGTAGTTAGTTTTCTAATCTAATGTGCACAAGATTAGAAAACTAACTAAATGGTGCATGCGTTCTGGCCAGGATGGAATCCGCGCCCTCTGAGTTCGAGACGCGTGCGCTTCATACATACATATTGTCACGCCTGTTTCCGATGGGGGTGGGCAGAAACTATAGATCTCCACTTGCGATAATGCTAGGAAATAATTCTCACTTCAACTACTTTCATTAAACCTTTTCTAGATACACGTTAGAATCGTTTCATTCAACTGAAAGTGGAACAAACAAATGTATAAACATCTAATATTCTGTAGGTATTTCATTCGTTTTTTTTTCTTATGTGAAGGTTCCTGTGACGTTACTGCTTGGTACTAACGGAAGACCAGCGTTTTCTTATCAACCAGCATTTGCTGAGTTAGGGTACCTGTTTTAAGTTAGATAACCTTTGGCTTTTGTTAAACTGCTTATGTATAATTTCTATCTATACATATAATAAAATTTTATAGGCCGAATTTCTGTACAATGAAAAAACATGCTAAAATCCGAGCCAGGGGTATGTAAGAAGTGAAATAGAACAAATTTAGATTTCAGCAAATCTTTTGTTTCTCTTTTTGTCTTTTTGTAGGGGCTAATCTCCGAAACGACTGGACCGATTTAAATTAAATTTTGTATGGTGATAGCTTATATGCCTGGTCAACATACAGGATACTTTTGATGCTGAAAAATTAAAGAGCTCACGTGGGATAGTTATAAAAAAAATTCCATGCGTATGAAGTTGCGGGTAGAAGCTATTTTAAATAACTCTAAATAAACATTATTTTGTTTGTTTTTAATATAGACATTCATCTTATTTCCAGTATTATAACATACTAGTATATATCTAAAATTACTGTTTTTATTTAAATACAACAACGTACCGATAAATTGTCCATAAACCTCACTTCCCATCACTATTTACTTAAAAAACTGTTAAACTACCTCCAAATTAAATAGATAAAACGAACAACGCTTGCGTTTACGAACTTTTACTCAATCTTATCGGAAATGAATGACAGGCTTTACCTCTACAAATGACCCAATTTATAACAACAGTTCTTGCTTGCTTTTAGGAGACGATTTCACCAATGGATTCGTATGTAAATAAAGTGTACGAGTCTATCAAAGACGTACAGTTTGTTTGATGCTTTTGTTACATAAGTCTAGGTCTTGCCCGATGCTTTACTTGACACTAAAGTCTTTTTCAAATAGGATGGTATGAGAGAAATTACGTAACTAGAGAAATGAAGCGATTCCATAAGATTATTGAAGTGATAACTTCTTATGGGAGGGTAAACCGCTTCGTTACGTAACGCGTTATGGCGTCAGTCTATCTGGGTTCCCTTTCTCTCACGGATACAGCAGCAGGAGGCAGGCTATGTTGTCACTTCTGTCGGGCGCCGGGCCTATAAGTATTAAATAAAGAAAAAGTCATGTTTTCATTTTTCACAAATTGTTATATTCATAATATGTTCGAATATCTTGGAGACTAGAAAACGCTTTGACATTCTGCATTTACCCAACCAAACGTTTTAGATGCATTAATATATAACACAAATAATCCGTGAAAAAGTAAAATCTATTTTAATCTATATGGAACCATAGTAAATAATGGATGCATTTGTTGAATGAATAAAAACAAAGCGCCGGAACAAAAACAAGTTATTATAAAGTACAAAAGAGTTTGGTAAAACTTAGAAAACCGAATGGCATTTTTTCATGTTCCTTATCTAGTTCTTCCTTTCTTTCTTTTAAGTCTTATTGACTCACTCTAAAGCCTCAGGTGTTATAATGATAATGGCCTTTACACCTTCATTGTAATCGCTATCGGTTTTCTAATAAAGGATTGTTATAACGAAAAATAATACGTTTGTACTACATTTAATGATTTCGATGTTTCACACTGTCAATCAATCAATCTTTATTTGCAAAAATGGTACATGAATAGGTAGGTATTACATAACATAGTTTCCAATATGTTTTGTCATTTACATGACATGCAAATGCTTACACTCACATAACCCTACACTAATGTTTCCAAAATAATTTAATATACATGTCAAAAAAAAATGAATTGTTAATTTTTTCTAAAACAAATTAAAATATTGAATTTAAAAATGTCGATGTTATTATCTTATTTTATTGTATTGTCATTAATTTAATCGTCTACCTACACTATAGTATAATCTGTCTCAGGCGACACAGACTTCAAATGTATGAGGGGAGTTTTGGCGGGAACTGAAAGGGGACGTTGCGCTGTGCAGTTTTATTTTCTAAAAATGTGTAAAAATACTCTAAAATGAACAATAGTTGTAGGATATTGATAGTTTTTGAGTAATAACTATGTGTTTTTGTGAGAAATGTGAACTGTATAGTCAGATGTGGCCTTTCGAGTTTTCACAAGAACTCCGTTGAATGGCGTGGGTTGTAGCCTACAATACAACTGCTCTACTATACGAAGATTTATACATCAGACTTGGCTGTATAGACTAAGATTCCTTTGCCTGCCTTTGTGGCGAACTCTACAAAACAAAGGGGAGTTTTTGGCGGGAAGTGAAAGGAGATGTTGTGCTGTGCAGTTTTATTTTAAAAAAATGAGTAAAATTACTCTAAAATGAACAATAGTTGTAGGAAATTGATAGTTTTTGAGTAGTGATTATGTGTTTTGTTAGAAATGTGAACTGTATAGTCAAATGTGGCCTTTTGAGTTTTCACAAGAACTCCGTTGAATGGCACTAGCTGATTACCTACAATTCAGCTGTGCTACACATTAAGAAAATGAAGAAACTATATTGTAAACTAAGATCTGGCTTAAAGGCCTAGCTGCCAAGCCATAAACCTATATAAATAATAATAATAAATAATACTTCAAATGAGGTAAAGCATTTTTTTTAAACTGGTGTGCGTAACACATGTAGTTAGAATAAGAGCGGTTTGCGTCTGTGTGGTTGATAGTAGTTCATCCACCTGAAACTATACCACATTTATTGCTACTAATTCGATTATTTTATACTAGGTTTTCGTAACGCACTGTGGCGCAATTGGCTTCTTATTCCAAAAACGGCTTCCCGTAGCCAACTTCACTCTGAGAGCTCAGGGCTCTGTCAGTTTATTTTGTTCGTCTGAGTTTTCCTTTTTTTACAAGCGTCGACACACTTGAGAGGTTGATAACAAGAACCACAGAGTACTTTATATATAAGAACCATTTTAATAAAAGTATACTATATTAGAAAATTGATAAAATTAAGCATAAACTGTAGGTAAACTATAGTTTGAAAACGTATCTTATACTAATATATAAAGCTGAACAGTTTGTTTGTTTGTTTAAACGCGCTAATCTCAGGAACTACTGGTCTGATTTGAAAAATTCTTCATTCAGTGTTAGATAGCCCATTTATCGAGGAAGGCCATAGGCTTTATATCATCTCTAAATAGTTTATGTGCACAACTTAGAAAAATAGAGATAATAATATTTACTTATATAAAGTAAAAGTACGTTTTAAAAATAATAAATGAATGTTGCATGTACATCTCATATTATTTTTTAAATGGCTTCGCGCAGTTTTTTAATCTATCCAGTGATGTATTAACGAATTTTTAAATAAATATTTTAAAAATGCTCAGGAGTTCTGATTTCTTTCAGACCAAATCATGATGTTCTGGTGTAATACTCAAAAAATCACATGTCACTAAAATGTGAATTTTCAACACTAAGACACAATTCTTAGTTATTTTTTATTTATTTATAATATACATCATTCTAAAAAACATTTTACACTTTTAAAAATAACGCTCTTATTCATATTGAGTCAGAGTAAGTTTTTTTTTAAGAAACCTACAAACTTACTCTAAATCAATATGAATAAGACCGTAAAAATATAAATCAAAGGTACCTTTCGAGGGTCATTCTACCAAAAAGTTACTTATAGTTTTATTTATTACTTACTAGTTTCACTATTTCAAAGACAATTTTCACTTTACCGAACTTATAAATAATATATATAGGTTAATCCCTTAATTGTTATGTAATTTTCATCGATATGTTTACCAGGAAAGTATAAACAACAGCGGATGTTTAAAAATAAACAAGTTCAAATTGCTCTAAATAAAGTTTCTCCTCGAAAAATAACCGTCGAAAGGTTCTGGCTGCAAGGAGTTGCATTGTATGCAACAGCTTTTACCGGCCGGTGCAACGACAGCTGTGAGCCAAGAGCCCTGAGAAAGGCCCCTTACAATACTTTAGGGTCAATGGCAATGAGAACAAAATTTCGCACAGCGAAATCTTAATATGACGAAATATTGGGGTGATTGAAATTGCATGAGAAAAGTAAAATTGATTTTGAATAGGACTATAGGAATATAATTAGATTAACCAATATTTAGCTCTGCTATATCATGTACTTTTTTTTAAATGAATACAAGAAAAAAATTAAATTAGGAGTTTAATTTAATGTAATTTTGTATTGTAGTTTAATTAATAATTTTATAATTTTTAATTCATTTGGAATTTCAATACTTTTACGGGGGAATTTAACAATAAAGCTGGAAACACAAAGGAGTGTAGTGTAGAACTAGGGACGACGACTAATTACCCTTATTTCGAACCTTCGAACTACAATGTTAATTCTTATGTTTTATTACCTAAACTTAGGCAGAGGTACCCAAAATTAGGATCCTTTATTTTATGTCTGAAGCAGACAAATATAGTCCATCTGATAGAAAGTGATTATTACCGTTTAGGTTTACAGCACTAACGGGTCGTATCGCCAACGCGTTTTCGGTCTTGAAGAAAATATCGTGGTGGATGAATCTTTTATAGAACTGTGATCTAACCAGAAAATTATGAAAATAATTATTTCATTCATATAAAAAAACATCATAAATCATTTCCGCATAGTCATGCTTCAACAAACTTCCAAAAGTACCAGGCCAACATAGAAGCGAAACAAGTTTTCTTTACAACAAATCCATTTCCCGTACATCTCCGCTAAGTTCGTTCCTTAAATATTAACATGACAATCAATGTCTTCCGCGGATAACAAATGTACGAATTGTACCTACAATATATTCTGGCCGGGCGAAATTAGCGCAAAGGTCGACGAACTCGCCCAGCTGCCGGCTAAGGGTCCCTTCCCTATGAGAATCCACCCTTGGCGGGACTGCCAAGGGAAATTTTGAGGATTCGAACGAAGTAGGTAAGTATGGATCGAAAGATGTACGAGTACTTATACTATGTTTATTATGGTTTATGTGTTCTTGGTACTATGATATAAAGTAGTAATGATTAAACAATGTCTAACATGATGGTTGGTTTCTTCGCAAGATACCTAACAAACCTATAAATTTAATAAAAGTGGAAAGTGAACTACGTTTGTAAGTCCCCCTTTTTTAGTGGATATTAGTTGATATTAAGTACCTATTACAAATATGACAAGTGTCAAGATAATGTACAACCTTATTCATGTGGTGACTTGAATAAGGTTAAGGGTACCAGTATATCTAGAGACGAGCCATTTTTAAAGCGATTCTCCAAAACCGGCCGCTTAAGGTCTTACGGTCTAAGCTGGAGTACGCTTTTTCATACGAAATTTCAAGTTTGCTAATTTGCAGACGTTTGAAAGTAGATTCCAGCTATAAAATAACGCTTTCAAAATATGACCATGCTTAAAATAACTATGAAATTAATATCAAAACTATTTAGGTACTTTTCTAATGTTTGTTACAATTACCACGTGGTGACGGAAAACATCATTACAAAAAGTGCATCTCTAAATAACCCATGTGTGAAACCTGCCAATCCGCCTTGGACAAGCGTGGCACGTACGTGTCCGTTCCCCCTAGCAATGGGAAAGCTTGAGCCCAACAGTGGCCCGTTTTGGGACTGTTATTATAACTTATCCACAATATTATTAAATTCTAGAAATGCCGTGTATTTACATGAAAGCTATTAAAAAAAAACTCGAATATACTATAATAAACGACGGAGAACACAATGCAATTTTTTTAGATTACTTGTCAGTTTGTTCGGCATTCACGTAAAAATTACTAGGCCGATTTCGATGCGGTTTTTACTTAATTCTTAGACTTAAACTCTGCACTACTTTTTATCCTGGGAATCCTGCGAGAATTTTACTGGGAATTACTTAAAATGGCCAAAAAATCGACTTCCAGTGTGACTTTTTTACTGATTGATAGCATGTTAATGTAATAAAATGTGTGATATTTTTTATCGCGGGAATCTAGCGGGAATTTTCCCGGGAGCGGTTTTGAAGTTGTTCGGGTGCATAAAAAATTCTTCCCACACAATTATCACTTAAACGATAGCTTACATTCTTCTACATATGTACTTTCTCACTCGCTTTAAAATAATTTCAATCTACCTTTTAAATAATTATCTTTGTAGCTCTTTGTTTTCGAATACTTAACTTACTAACTTACTAAAATTGTTACATACTCACTGTTGTAGAATAAATACTTATTTGTGTAAATATTGTAATACTGGCCGCTCGGTTAAGTATATTATAATTAAACGGTATATTATTATAATTAAAAGAAAATCGAGTTGGTTGCGATTCGAAAGTAAAGAAAAAATTGTGTTTCATTTTATTTAGTCCCATTTTTTTACAATATATATAATTTTGTCTCGTTCGGTTCCATCACATCTGGCAACCGTGACAGGACACGAACCTGCAATCTTCGGATTAAGTTGTGTAGTTCTTAAGTCGCTGGAAGGGACTAACACCTAAGAGACAGGCTTGTCCTAGTTTAGGTGTTAGTATCCAAACAATCTTAATTGTAAAAATCTTATTATTATTATTTAATTCTGCGATTGTATCGCGGGTAATCCGCAGTAATTTCAAGCCAAGCGTGGACATCGTCCCAGGCAAATCCTAGTATTATATAAAATACGACACGCAATTTTGTAGTCGAGTTTTATCTTTAAATTTCTACTCTTAAATATGTAAGGGAACGCGATCTGTGGATATATCTATAATACCCTCATATTGAGTCAGCCTGGATGACGAGACTACCAGGGTAACCATAAGTTTTTTGTAACAATAATATATTGAGACAACTAACATCACAATATTATATTGTATAAAATATTTATACTAAGAACATGCCCATTATTAAAGTTTTTCTATTATTTAATATATTAATTTACTATCCACATATCGAGGGCTCCATAACAAATGGGCAAAGTGCAGTTTTACACAAGGGACAAACTTGTGAATAAAACAAAACTGGTTGATTGTATAAGGCTGAAATTTGGAATACCCTTTTTTTCAGGTACACTTACATTCTATATAAATTGTAACATGCATAGTTTTTAGTAAACAACCAAAAATGGTAGTTTTGCGTATACGCCTATATGCTATGAAGCCTCGATATGTTATAATTTCATATTTGTAAGGAAAATAATAAATCATGTAAAATAATAATAAATGCTTTTATAAACCAATTCTGGTTACAACAATACTCTTTATTGTATACCAACTTAAAACAGTGATACATTAACATATCTGAAAATTAGTAGGTAGTAGTACAATGGGCGGCCTTATTGCTTAAAGCAATCTCTTCCAGGCAACCTTTACAATTATTGATTTTGATATCACGTAAAATTTTGTCCAAATCCAAACTACTCACAACACTTAAAGTTTACACCAACAGCATTGCATGTAATTTAGCATCAGACTCCTCTATTTATGTGTCTTCGAAGATAAAACTGTTTCATATTTTCTTCGTTATTTACTACGGTCTGGGTGTCTGGGATCGGCCCCAGAGTAATCCGTTCTATAATACCCAAAACACAAGCGTAACTTGCTTAATCTGTGGACATACAATATGTGTTTGTCTGTCGATTATTTATTTACTCCTCTCTAATCTGTGATTCTACACTTTTATAAGTGTAGGTAAGTCTAATGCATTAATTAAAAGCTGTGTATCAAAACACATTTAAAAGTATAAAGAATTAAAAACTTACATATAAACATTTAAGAAGCCTTCATTTTGCAAAAGATTTAAGAAGTGTTTTAATTGTCTTCATTCAAAGTTTTAAGAGCATCAATTACAGTAAACTAAGTTCTGAAGCTGAAATGTCGACCAATTTGTTGCGGTCTAAGTAAACTTTGCATCCCATAGGAGCACTTCAATTTTTCGGTATAATAAGTCACATGCCAGAACATTAATCTTTGAAGAACACAAGTACGAAATACAGGTACTAAGTACTAAATTCAACGCAAAGTATTATTTTTTTATAATATCACTGAGTACCTATTTGTATTTGTACAAATTCAAATTCTTTAATTGCTTAAATCATGGTATTTATATTTGAGGTGACATATAGTAAATGAAAAAACTAAATATATATTTACTTATAATAAGTGGTTTCCCGTGGTCGAAATTCGACTATAATAATTAATGTCAAAGACTTCTATAATCACAGATTTCGCCAAGGCTACACTGTTAATTTGACTTTAACAATAAACAAAAGAGTATATATATATATATATATATATATATATGCGTGTTGTTGTAACGTTATTTTTCAATGATTTAATGTATTTTTTATGTATAATTTAAAAAAAAAAAAACATGCATTCGTCGCTCCTTCTCTATGTGTCTATGTCTTCACAAGTGTGCGAAAGTTCATACTCGTCCGTCCGCGTAATTTTCGTAAAAAGGGGCACAAAGTTTTTGCTTCACGTATTAATATATAGATAAGTCCTAAAAAATTCCCAAGCACAGTCACCCCAAACATCTCAAGTTCAAGAATAAGTACACTACGTGACAACAATGAGTACAGTCAGGTAGTGATTTTTTTACCACAGTTCCTTTCAGACCATCTGCTCACAAAACCCCGGATAGCAGATGCAAGACGCGCCTTTGTGAGTCTCTCCTATATTTTTTTTTCGCCATATACACGGCATCTTTTGAGAGTCTCGTCTCGATTTTGAGATAAAACGGATGCCATATAATTTGAAATTGGAATGAGGAATGGATTTTTAAATAACGAATACGATTTCCGACTGTTACATCCGAGTTTTTAAGTACCTGTACACTGTTTTTGTAGTCCTAGTTTGGTCCTAGTACCTCAGTGCCCACGGGTGCAGAACATATTTAATTAACATAATAAATTCTAATTTCTTTTTTCTACGTATTAAAACGAAAAGGTTAAAATTACATAATTATTATCATCTAATTATTAAAAAAAAGATGATGTGCGTCTCGGCACGCCCGACAGAAGTGATAACTTAAACTAATCTAACGTGAGAGAAAGGGAAGCCAGACGCACTGGCGCCGTAACGCGTTACGTAACGAAGCTGTTTATATAATTATAGTTTTTTTTCCAAACAATGACGTCTGTTGCCGACGCGAGTATCTGGCGCCGCCTTTAAATCCCAAAAAAGTGTATCCTGTTGCCTTATGTTAAAATGTCATGCAAAAAAAAAAAAAAACTTCCGTTTTCACACTCAATGGCGTCGTTTCATTTCTTACAAAGAAAAATCACCATTTCGCTTCGTAGAGACTTAAAACATTATTAAAAAGAACGAACCACCTACAATGTCATAAGAAGGGACGCACGTACTAAATCTGAGTCTGCGAAGCAACGTTACATATGTAGGTTTTAAAAAAGCATCTCAGTTGATGTTCGCTACTCTATGGTATTATTCTGCAGTCTGCTGAAGAAAGAAGCAATTTATGGCAAGATATTTCCCGATATGCCTTGTTTTCATGTACTAAAACCCTAATGAGTAAAATTGGAAATAACAGGAATATTTACTAGTAAAAGCATTAATTAATTAATTAGTTAATAAACAGTCAAGCGAATTATTGTTACGAGCTCACCAGTATTGTAACACCCACAAAGATCTTTTGGCTTTAAGGGAGAATTCCAGCGAATCAACAAATCAATGTTTCGGAAACTTAACAAAGACGAACATTTATCTTTGTCGAAGGTTTCGGTTTTGGTCAAGCATTTGCTTTACTGTAATTATCTAGTGGATAAACTTAGAAAGTCGAATACAGATGTCCCATGTTATGTGGTGTATTATGAATTGCTTCATGCTTGATAGCCCTGTTGTAAACTTTTATTAACCTGTAAGTCAGGACAACTGTTCACCAGACTGACACCCTCGACTTTACCTAGCGTTGCGCCTTTAGCATCGTGGACGATCCCATACTAAAAGGCAGTTTAGAATGATGTAACCTTCGAAAAGACATGCATCTGTCTGCGTATTCTATTGTATGCATAACGGATAGTGTTTTGATATATTGTTTGAGCTTAATGAGCTATTGTTCATAGTGGAAACGCTACCAGTGCGAACAAAATTCTTCGCCTCCACGTTCCTTTTACGTCCGGCAGAGATGTGGAATGCACTACCAGAATCTGTGTTTTCCGAAAAGTATAATCCGAGTATCTCAAGTCTCGTGTGAATAGATACTATCTAGGTAAGCGTACTCCATCTTCGAACACATCATCGTTCGGCATTGGACGTGAAAGGGGTAGAACGCAAACCTATGTATAATATAAAAAAAATCTTGAGTCACAGCCTCATTTTCACAACCGCTTGCTATCGACGTGATGTTCACCTACATTTCCTTGAGCTTCCATGCTAGGGTCCACGCAACGGTTTCTACGGAATGTTTTGCATGCTTAGATGATCCGCACTGTGAACTATCTGCCGCTTTATTCCTCTGCGCTATCACAAGAGGCTCTTTAAGAATTGCGTTTTCAAAAGTTCTCAGAGGTCGGCAACGCGTTAATAGGCGACCGTAACCACCTTCTATCAGGTTGGCCGTTTTCTTATTTGTCTGCTTCAGGCCATAAAAACCCTATAAAAATCAATTAAAAGCAATGCCACGCATGCTATATCGGTGTATTAGTACAAGTGGACCAACATTTAATCGTAAATACCCCATGACTCAAAAACTACTAAATGAGCCTTAATCAAAATAATTTTAAAGTATTTTTTGAGCTTTATATTTAAAAAAAACGTGCAGGAAAGGAGAAAGAATACAAATTCCTGCGGCCGGAAGGCGACAAAATAACTCGCAGCTACGTGGCAGGGCATTTGCACGTCTGGATAGCTACTACCCCTGATCTAGAGTATACCGCCAGAACAACCTTGAATTGTGTTCCGGGATTAGTGGCTAGGTTTCAGTTTCCTTGGTATTACAAATGCCCATAGGCGATGCTAACCGCTTTCCACCAGGCGGGCCCTCTGCCCGTCTGCTAAACTAAAAATAAAACATAAATTACCACTTAAAAATTCAAAAGTTACAGGTGCAAGAATTAGCTTGATACAACATTCAATGTATACCAGTTTGGGAGCTAATACCTTGCCACTAAATAAAAAAAGTAATTAACCCTAAAAAATACATATATGTTCAGAGGAATAAGATAGTTGACAGTCAACTGAGATGATTTTTATCAACTTACAAAACGCCTGAAGCCAACTAGATTTTCTACGAGCGTTGCAAATTGTGACGTCATTTATATAACACGTCAAATACCGTATTAATTATAGTTTATACGATATCTAAGTGACATGGTATTTAAACGCCCGCTTTATATAAACATTGTTTTAGAATTTATTGTGATATGTGTCAACTACCCCATTGAGCACGTCTTCCATTTTGAAAGTCGATGAAAATATTTTATAAATCGTACTACAAATAACATACATCGATATAAATAAAAACGCATGCAATAAACTATTCTGTCATTGAGGCTTTTTCTTTTATAAGAGAACATTTTTTATTTCATACAAATGTTAGTCAATTTAGTTTAACTTTATCAATCGATTTCAAATGTGATATGAATACAAATAAAAGAATTTAGATATATCTTTCACAAAAAGATCTAAAGTCTAAGGATCAGCCACGACCTGGGCTTAAAGAGTATCCTGCGTCAACGACGAACGCGCCACAATGTTACACAACGAACTGTTGGCCGCAAGCAAGGCATGCCCTTGATTGATTATATTCGATGCGTTGGCAGATTCGTGTCTCGTCGTATTCGTCGCTGAGGACATACTATCAAACGTCTTTGGGATACTTTCCATCCGATGAGCCCGAAAAAGTCATATTTTTAGAAAGAGTAAAAAAGGAACATGTAGTTAGAACTACAAAAACAAAGTCTATAATAAAACATAAAAATAAATGGACCATATAATATTCAATGCATTTAAAAATAGAAAGATAAACAAAAGAAGTTCTAAAACGAAATCGAATGACGAAAGACGTTTGAGAATACGCGACGGGTAATGCAATGAGCGACACACCGATGGTAGACGCCGAATGCGATAATTCGTAGCATATTTCATTCGACTTAAGAACATTGAGCATAAACACAAGGTTATCGGTGGTCTATCGGTTACACTTCCCCAGAACTGCACAAGCTGGTTCTCCTAGTCCGATTTTACCATCGCCATATTGTGGAAACAAAACCCAGTCAGAACGAAACGCTTCGTTCTGATTTTTTCTGGTGCGTAATGCCGAATAGTAGAATAATTTGCTGAAGTCTGTTATACTTGACAAATACAGCTGAGAAGTCTTCAATTCACGGTTGAATAGGTTGTGAATGTTCTAGATAAGCGTGCTCCGTCCTAGACCGCGGCATCACTCCACATGAATTGAGACAGCGATAGAGCGTGAACCTGTATAAATGTTATAAGAAAATCATACATCTCAATACATTTGCTTGCACCGCTCGTCGCGTCGCACTCATAATAGCGACAATGTTGTGACCGGGCCGTATGGGTTAAACGTGACATTCCTAAGGTCGTTCATGAAAATCTATTTTCTGAAACGCTTTGTTTATTATAAAAGTGATTTGCTACAAGATTATCCCATTTTAAGAATGATAGATAAAAGAATATTTTAGTAAGAATTATAATCTCCTTGTATCAAAAAGTTAAGTATAAATAATATTAAACGAATAAAAGTGAAGAAAAGAGGTCTAATGAAGTAAAGCATTTTTTTTAAACTTTGTATGTAAACTTATGTTCGTGTGCGTTCGTGTATGGATAATAGCAAGATAGAAGATTTTTATCCATGCAGGAACGGAGAAAGAATACAATTTCCTGCGGCCGGGCTGCCTGTAGTAAGAGGCGACCACCCCTGGTCTAGAGTATGCCGCCATAACAACCTTGAGTTGTGTTCCAGCATTACTGACCAGTCTCTCCCTTAAGAGAGCAGCAGCGCATTTGTAGCACCTTTGGTGTTGCAAATGTTCATAGGCGATAGTAACCGCTTTCCATCCAAGTGGGCCGTCTGCCAGTCTGCTGAATTCCTGCATTAAAAAAAATAAAAAAAGTACCGCCTTAAAAATATTTAATCAAAAATATCTGTTACCTCAAAAACTACTAGATACATCTTGCTCAAACCGATTTTAGATAGAACTATTTTTCCAAGCTTGATTTTTTCATATTTTATATTTCCACTTCTTAGTTCAATAGTCAAAAGGTTAATTTGAAGTAGACTGAAATAAAATATCAAATAAATCGTGATCTTTTAGCATATAAATATAACGAAAAACCATGGAAGGCTTGGAAATATCGACAACCGCCCTTTATTTCAGGGCTCGGCCGATGACCCCTTCGACCTAGTTTCCTTAATTCTATCAAACCATTTTCGACCCTAACTGTAAATGAATAAGATTAGATTTTAATGAAATTTTACTTTAGTTAAATTATTTGGATACAATTTAGAAACTTTGGTAAATGCTTTGAATGTTATGACGGCATGTGATATAAAAGTTACATAACCTTTATGTGGGCCTGGTAACGAGCGTGATCGTTCTGGCGAATTTTACTAACTCAAAAAGTTTACTTTGTTAACTAACTAATTGTTCATTTATTTCATTTATTGATTATTCTACCTACATCGAAAAATATATAATGACTGTTCGATAATATTCATTTATGATAACTCTAGCAAGTCTGGTAGATATTGCATTGTCCAAGAAATATATATTGGAATCAGATTTCAGAGCCAACACACACAAAACATACTAATACAACACTATATAACACTAATATATTACTATTGTTATTTTGTGGCTTAAAGGCCTAGTCACCAAGCCGTTAAAAATAGTGTTATGTTCATCCAAGAGCGTCAAGTTATAGAAGATGAGCTCGACAGGCCACTCACTCCTCAAGCCGGTTGAGTTCCGAAATTTCTCATTTTGTCTACTGAGCCCATAATCGATGGCTGAAAATTATTTGTTTCATGGACCGTTTTAAATATATATTAGTAGTAGTTTTATGTTTCAAATATTCCAAAAGAGTTTATTAATAAACTATATATAGGTACTTTTGAAAATTAATACCAGGTTCTTTATATTAATTAACCTTGAGACATGACGAAAAAAAACATCATATTAAGTCTCACACAAAATGTCGCTACAAAATCAATAATAGACTATATTATTACCCCGCAAATTGGTAATGCGCTGGAACCTTGTCAAAAATGAACATTCACGTGACGTCATCCGCCATTCGATATGTACGCGTACTCGCCGGCCAGTGATGCTAACAGTACTGAGTGTTAGGCTACGGGTACGTCACAAAAATGGCGGCCAGGCGCAATAGCAATTTGCGGGGATAATACCCCTAAACCGTCGTTAGCTTGTTGTGCCCCTGGTACACCTCTGTATCCAGGAGGTGTACCACCAAATGTGACTTACTTACAGCGGCAAAAAACAATGCCGTTTGTTTATAATTAGCACATTAGTGCTGCAAATATTTAACGTTTTTAATCAAATAACACATTAAATAAACACTTGTCTACCTACATCTACGTGATAGAATCACTAACATTATCCTAGGTGTGTAGTAGGACATTTGGGGTGTTTAAGAAGAACGTTATAAAATTGGATTGAGATTGGTCGGCAATGCGTTGGCAACGCTTGTTGCTGATGTATGTAGGCAATGGAAACCACCTTCCATCAGGTGGGTTGCTTGTCTGTTTGCTTGTTTCAGGCAATAAATAGTAGATTGTTACATAAAAGGTAAAAGTGACTCATTTGGGCACGAGATGGTTTATAGTTCATGTGCCTAAATATTCCTTTCACCCGAGGTTTTAAAATATGAGGAAAGTAAATAAAATCTGATTACTTAATTAAGCAAACAACTACTTCTGTAATGAAATCAGGCATTAAATCCGAGGAGTTTTTGGCGGGAACTGAAAGGAGATGTTGTGCTGTGCAGTTTTATTTTCTAAAAATGTGTAAAATTACTCTAAAATGAACAATAGTTGTAGGATATTGATAGTTTTTGAGTAGTAATTATGTGTTTTGTGAGAAATATGAACTGTATAGTCAAATGTGGCCTTTCGAGTTGTCACAAGAACTCCGTTGAATGGCTTTAGTTGATAACCTACAGTTCAGCTGTGCTACACATAGGCTTAAGAAAATGAAGAAACTATATTGTAAACTAAGATCTGGCTTAAAGACCTAGCTGCCAAACTATTAAAATTTTTTTTTTAACGTCTCCCTGGTACAATAAGTCTTGTTTTCATCCCTGTTCAGGCAACTCCAAACGTACTTTGAGAATATGAAAAATGATAAGATTTCTAATGTTTACGCGGACTCTGTCTACCCTTATTACGTGATAGTAGTTACGTTTTGACGTAAGCAGCGCGTACCACGTGCATCCTTGACCCCACTTCCTTGTCTAAGAGAGGTTGTTAAACCGGAAATAGTTTGGCAAACCGCAAACTGATGTATAGTGTACTGAAGCTTTGACTGCATTGTAATATGCCGAAAAGGAACTAAATATGTAGGTATTTAAATTATTGTTTAAACTTGAATTTTTCTGACGGTTTCACTCGCGTTTATTTTAAATTCATAAGTTATTTTCGATATAATAAGTAATTTATAATCTTCTTCTTTATCAAAATTTCATCAAGTTCATTCGATTTTGCCGGCGTAAACTTTCAATGTATATGTCGACGAAAATATCCACTTTTTTTAAATTATACGTGCACTAATGTAGCTAATTATTAATGGCGTTATTTTAAACGCTATAAACAAGAACCAGTTGGTCACAGTCCTGTTATCCTAGAAGGATAGTATCCGTGCAGGAACGCAGAAAGAATACAATTTCCTGCGGACGGGTGCCGCCACACCACCCACAGCCAGGTGGTATTTGCCCGTCTGGATGGTTACCACCCCTGGTCCAGAGCATGCCGCCATAACAACCTTCAGTTGTGCTCCGGCATCAGTGGCCACGCTCCAGTCTACGTTCAGGGAGCAGCAGCGCATTGGTAGCACATTTGGTGTTAAAAATGTTCAACAGTGATGGCAACCGCTTTCTATCAGGTGGGCCGTCTGCCTGTTTACTGAACTCATGCAATAAAGGAGCAAGGCAATAAGCGACAAGATTTGGACCCGCAATAAAAAAAAAATTTTGGCTATAGACCAATATTTTTGATGTCAAAAATTCTCTCCGTGTAGCAACGGAGAAAGAATACTAATTCCTCCGGCCGGGCGGCCTGTCGCAAGAGGCGACAAAACAACCCACAGCCAGGTGGTAGGGCATTTGCCCGACTGGATGGCTACCACCCCTGTTCTAGAGTATGCCGCCATAACAAGTTTGAATTAAGTTCCGGCATCAGTAAACAAGTTCCACGTCTCCTTTAAGGCTGGTAGCACATTGGCTGAACATCTGGTATTGCTAATGTTCATAGGCGACGGTAACCAATTTCCATCACAGTTGGGCCGTAAGCCTGCCTGCTGTGCTTCAGCAATAAAATAAATCGGCTAACATCAAAGTTCATCATTAAACTTAATTAATTTCCACGGTCAATATTATATAGGCGGGTTTTTTGGATTTACAAGACTGTTTTCGAGGTTTGTCTACGTTGCCTAATAACTGGGTATGATGTGAATTAAATGATTATGGGCGAGTGTGGGAGGAAATGATCAAAATTCTTAGAAATTTGTAACTAAATGTTTTTGTTGTTATTTTTAAGTAGAAATTACTGATAGGTCAAAGTTTAACAAACATATAGTGTTACGAAGTTCCTATTTTACACCAATCAAAATAAAATGTTAATACATGTGTGTGATTTTAAAATAAACACCAAAATTTAAGTGATTATTGCATATAAGCATTGCTAATCAACGTGGCAACGCCGCCAGGGAACGTTTTTTTTTGGAACGTTCCCGGAAAGTGACAGTGGTCTGGAACCAATATTTCATGTAAAATCAGGCCCTCTTTTTTATTTAGTTCTATAAATTAATTTTAGGTTACTTTTTTATAGTGTAGTTTAATTTTTTAGAATATATTGTAATAAGTTTTGTCAAAGAGTTGTATGAATAAAATAGTGATTATTAATTAAATCGTTAATTATTACAGGTTTTAGAGATTTTGTATGTCAGTCTGTGTGAAAGTTTTTATCGAATAAGCTCCAACTATATCCACTCAACGTAATTCAATGGCAATTTTAGGGCTTAAAGTAAAATTTCTTCTTCAATTCTTTTGCGTAATTTCGATATCTTGTAAAGTTCAAAAGTTTAAGTAAACTCTTGTGACTATTACTGCCATCTAGCGGGTACCACGAATCAAAATGGCTCGTCAAAACTGTCTCAAGCATAAAACTCTTATGGACTAATAGCTTAGTTTCGTTCGTCCTGTTTTGGTGAATTCGACTTTATAAAAAATCTGTATCTGTTTTTCAAATTTTTAGGGCAATATAAAGAAAATGTTATTTCCACAAGGCCTAAGGTTATCACGACCGATGATTGTCGTATGATGTAGGTCCGATTTGGACCTAAATAAAACTGATAATAATATTTTTAGACTAAGCAGTGAAAAACTGAAAGGAATGTTTAAGAAGTTTATTTTGGATTATAATATGTTGAGGGTGGCTAAAGGAATTATATTAATATTAATAAGTGATCGATAATTCGGACCAGGACATTCCGAAAATGCAATTTTTATAATTATAACAGCTTTCTATATGCTTTTCTGTTAGAGCATCACGTGAAACTACTGAACGGATTGCAATGAAACTGAACACAGCAAGCTCTGTAATCTGTCTCGGGGCGTAACTTAGAATGGTTTTTATTTAGTTAAATTGCGTCATTTCCTCGGGACAGACTAAATTATCGAAAAAGATGGCGCAGCTACCGCAACATTTTTGAAAACTAAAGAACGTATATGAACGAAACTGGCCACAGAGATGGCTTATACCCCGAATCAACACTTAGGATACTTTTTATCCCGATAAATGATGTTGTTTCCATAGAAAAGACTGATTAGCTGAGTAGATGGCACTGCAATCACTTTTTTGAAATTACTAACATTTACCTACGTTGTCATAAACAACATGTCATTCGTTGTATACTTCAAATCAGGTTGGCTTCGACTCATCTAAATGTTTTGCTGGGCAGTTGTCTAGAGTTTATGGACTTAGTTTGTTTGTCAGCAGTAAGTAAAGCTACTGCCTAGGGTTTAACACGTGGGGCAAACTCTAGTGTGTAATAACCGATTTTTTGGAAGTGGTTGCTAACAACTACAACACAGTATTATACTGCAGCAGTTGTTTAAGATAAGATATTTTATTCTGTATTCGTATGTTCATGGTTTGGAAAAAATCTTTTTTTACAATTAAATTCATTACATACTATAGTATATTTTGTCTATTACTTGTTTAGTATACTGGGTTGTTTCTTATTCTGTATGTTGTCCGCAGATATAAATATTAATAATATTTGATATATTTATTCCGTGGGATACATTAACGTCGCTAATGCGGACAAAGCCACAGGGAAACCTTGGTTTTCAAATATTAATTCGGAAGTACTAGTAAAACACAAATTCACAGGAGATGAGGTCAAGATGGGGCGCGTTCTGCGTATTTCGCCGGCAGAGTACAATCGCCTCGTGCTCACTGATAACAGTTATGATATCAGACTGCGGCGGTTATGATGCAATGTAGAACTCAAAGTACTGTACTAGTACTTACTGATAGTATTTTTATTTTGATTTTAGTGTTCAAACCCTAAAAATTAAACAGCCTGTAGGTAGTGTTTAAGTCCCGAAGTCTATGATAATCCTTCAAACATACGTTAGTTGATTTTCGTAGAATTTTTATATTGTTTTTTTTGCATAGAAATAAATGCAAGAAAATCAAGGGTGGCAATGCATCTAGACTTCTGAGAGGCTTCCGGCTGAATGATCTAGTAAATAATCTTTTGAAAGTTTTTTTTTTATCGATTATTCATTTATTCCTTATTTATATTAAAATGTTAATTTTACTTAATGAAGTATTTATTATTCTTGTAATTTCGTTGGACGTCTCAAATAAGATTATCTTATTTGTAAAATATTTTTTACAAAACATCTTTAGCGAATTTCACGAAATTTTGTCCACATTCAAGCTGTGAATACAGAACAAACAGATCGATGAATAAAATAGTTAAAATGGCAAAAGCTCCAGTGTACCCACCTCTCTGTCGGAGGTGATATATGTATGTAAGTTGTATAGCGCTAATCAATGACGTAAATACATAGTTTATAATGAAAGTTATGAATAATACTTGTATGAAAACGTAGCACATATATGAATTATATGGATGGATAACTTTAGATAAGTCTTGAACAATGTCAATAAACGGATGATTGTATTGTTTAAGTGAATACGTAAGGAGAACTGCGATTCTAAAGTTGTAATAACTAGATTTCACATTAACTTTAGATTAGTAGTAATACAGATTGATAGATTTCATTTATAAATTAATTTAAGTATGTGCATTTAATTTATAAAATATGTAGTTTAAGTTATATCTAATAACTTGCACCATCTACATCGCCAGATTAGGTGAAATTATTCCTTATGTTAGGACGGCCTGGAAGAGATTGCTTTAAGCGATAAGGCCGCCTATTGTTTCTGCCATGACAATACAGTAATTGTGTATTTTAGAAATTGTATATTTGGTGAGCAATAAAGTGTTATCTATCTATAGATTGCAAAATGAAGGAAAACATTGAAGGACTTGGAAAACACAATTTCAACGAAAATTGTGTACAAAAAAGTACGTTTAGCAGATTTTGAAATAATTTTCCCAGTTCTTTAATTTGCAAAGAAATCGTGCCACGACACACGCCATTAAACGTGAGTTCGAAATAATTACCTGGCGAGCGTCGGTTAGGTGTTAAAGTACGACGGAGGGCGCGTGGTGGCTCATCGCTCAGGGCGGGCGGAAGCTGGGACGCATCCCGCCCTGGCTGCAGTCGCCGGGCGGCGGGCGCAGGGAGAAGGGCGAACTCACCCCCCCGCCGACCCGCGGCCCCCAGCCCCTCGCGTCGGCCGCTGCACGCAAGGCGCGTGCGCCCGCCGGCCGGCAATTCAGTTCTCCGCCGCGCCGCAACTCGGTTACACGTGTGTCGCACATGATATAGCGCGGCGTTTGAGACGATCGAACGCGCACCCTCTATTTTCAAATTCACCAGTGACTGAGAGGGAGACCTCTCTATAACCGACAAGATTGCTTCTCAAGTGGAAATGCCGACGAGCCTGTTCGGCGAGTTGGGTGGCAGAGGTCTTGTGGAAGACCAGCGGGCGTTCGAGCTCGCGCTCGAGCTGAGCATGCTGAGCCTCGGGGAAAGCCTGCCTGCCACCGGCCTGGCGAGCCCGCTCGGGTTCGCGCCGCCCCCTGATGACCGTGCGAAGAAGTCGCAGAACATGACCGAGTGTGTGCCGGTACCGTCTTCGGAGCACGTAGCCGAGATCGTCGGTAGACAAGGTACGCACCTCACTATCACACCGTGGAAAGCTTGTTGTGGGCGAACAGCTGTGGGGTTATTTGATGCCATAGCTCGGGCAGCGCCACCCTTATGTAAGGCTAAGGGCGGCCCACACGTGCCCGGCGCAGTTTTAGGTTATGTTCGATCAAAACCAACACCCAGCGACAGAATTCCGCAGAACTAGACCTCTGCGACACCAGAATTTTGCCGCAGAAACTGTATTTTTATTTGTTTACCCTCTTTGTTAGCTGTCGTTGCGCTTTGGCCGGTCGTAGTATCTTTTCGTAGTGTAGATAACTACGTAGATTTCGTCGTAGACTTTACGCATGTACAAATTACAGTTTGCTGTATCTCCAGGGCTTTCGTTGCCGCATGATTTCATGCCCGCAGTGAATGAAACCTATTGTTTTTGGATTATTAGCTCCTAGTACAACGTTCCTAATCACTCACTACCCACACAATTATAATTAAATGAACTAATTATCAAAAATTTAAAACGACTCGTTCGAAAACTCTAACATTTGTTTCTACCTACACACTCATCTTTTAATGTTTCATATGAAATAATAATCTTTGATTAGCATTATTTCTATGCTATGTTCCTAATTCCTACATAATCTCTCTTTAAATGTGTTAAGTACTTAATTCTTAAAACATTCAATTCAAGATCGGTCCAATTACGTACCTATAACAACTGCATAGCAATAAATATTATTTTGACGTTAGTGTTTCCATTGTCTTAGGTCAATAGGCGACAAGCAAAAATGATTAAACTTCAATAAATTATGCTATAGTTATGATCGTTACGTCTACATATTGATAATTTTTGATTGATGCAAATAGGTATTTATATAAACTATTTACGCAAATTATTAATTTATATCCATTTTGTGATTTCCCCGCCACATCGTCCGCATATATGGTTATTTGTCTTAAAACTTAAACTATTGTTGGTGTCTAATAACTTATACACCAACTTTCATGAAATTTGATTCACGTTAAAAAATCACTCCAATAATTTATACATAATTATTATAGCAGTATGAATTGCGATGGCATGTATGTATAATTGTCTAGCCGTTGTAAGTGACAAACGCACGCCGCGTCTCATTCTTATGTACTGGGTTCAAATCTTGCCCGGGGAGCAAGCACCGCTTCGGCATTATTTTGACCTAATAATGCCTAATATAGCTATGATTGCCACAATGTTTCCTGTGTGACGAAACGTGCAAGATCGAGGTGATTAATGTGTGAAACCCGCCAATTCGTCTTACAAAGCCGAGGTAGGTATAGGTACTATCCGTTTAGTCCCTAATAATGGGGAGAACCGAGCGTAACAGTGGGAAGTTGATAACAACAATTATTCATAAAATATACCAATTAATGTACTAAAAACGATCCTTCTATAAATAAATTGTTATGTAGTTTTCATGCAATTTTATGTAATTATTACATAATTTATTTTCTTATTTAAATCTCTTGAACAATAGAATCATTTAATAAAACTACGTTTTAACGGTTTTAAGCGCGGTAATTTACCGCGCTTAAAACCGTTAAAACGTAGTTTTATTTTGTGTACAAGTCGCGAAAACTTAAGAAAATATTAATAGAATCATTATTTACTTATTTATTATCTTTATTATTATAGATATTCTGCCATTATTATAGATAATGTATTTATTATAGATATTCATCCAAACGCATTTATAGAATGTGTTTACATGATCTCCACGATAAACTGTATAAAGCTATGATAAAATATAGATTACTTCTTACGTTTTTAGAATCCTGATAGTAATCAACGTTGTTTTCAAAATGGACTTCGGTCGGGGTCTAAAGCGCAAGTTTTAGGAGGCAATTAAGACGTAATGCCAGCATGCTAAAAGTTCGTTTTAATTTGTTTAACAAATAATAGTTAACTCTTGTCAAAATAATCAAATTAGGGGAAACTACACCATTGTTGGCACCCTGGTAACTTATTCCAGATAATGTTTTATTTTAAACAACAATAAAATAAATAGTATTTATTATTTCCTATTAATATCAATAAATTGATAAGGTGCTAATCATGGAGGGGGTTCCAACAATGGTATTCCCTATGTGACATTAGGTGGGGTACATAGGACAGTTATTCTATAGAATAAGACACAACATGGGAAAATCAAGTTGCATAAATAAAACAGATGAATTCTTTCACTTTTGAATTTAGTCAGGTTATAATTTATTCGACTGATAACTTTCGATAAATAAGTTTCTGACGATGAAAAAATCGACTCTAAGACTTCTTGATTTTTTCTAGGATTAAAGCCCGATATCTGGTTTACTATTTCACATCCTCCATTTATCGTGCCATTCAGTTGTTTAATAAATCCTTTAACTCATTAAAATATATTTTTTGTTTATATAATAATATACGTATTTTTACTATAGAAATTTAGCTTACGTATTAAGTTAAAAAAACTATCCAATAGTATAATATTAAACAACTTATGCTTATCATTCCCTAAATCTATTTCAAATTGCCCAAAACTACATGTCAATCTTTCTAATATCATTATAATATATACGTAATTTCGTGGCTTTTACCTCGAAATGAGGGTAGATTTACAAAAAAATATCTCATTTCCTACAAAAAGAACAGTCCAAGTTAGATTTCACTTGAAAAAACTATTCGTTCTAATTAAAAGGTACCTTTTAGCAAAAAGTTGGGTTGAGGGTTGTTTTTTGTTTGGGGGTTGTAAAAAGTCCCGACAAAGTGGTTGGCGGCAGGACGATATCTTGAGCGATTGCTCAAATCTATGTTGGTTCTATACCGAATCAATTATTATTACTGATACCCATCTTTAAAGTTGCTTATACATCTTACATTAGGTACGGTCAAAGATTGCCTGAGAAATTAGTCCATTATATCTATCGATGGTAATTTTTTGTTGCCTTATTGATATAATTTATATGGGTATAACACCTGTCTAAACCGACTTTTGATGCAGCGACGAATTGACTACCAGGTTCAAACTTATAATAATAGCCTCCTAACTAAACTCCGAAGCAGGAAGACTACAAAATTCACGTCTACAAAGTTTTCTAAAGGCGAATTTTATTGCATATCTTTTGAAGTCTTGGTACTTACACTTATTAGTCACAGAGAGAACGGTTCTCGGGAAAATAGAAAACCGGCCGAGCCCAACATAATTTGAGAAATAAATCACCGTCTCCTCTGGGCTTAATGAAGAGAGGAGAGATGAAAAGGATAGAAGATGATCGGAGTGCGAATCTCGAAATTTCCAGTTGGCAAGAAACTGTGCAAGACAGAGGAATGTGATGTGCTCTCAATTAGAAATAGTGTTTTTGTTATTATTATCCTAGCTTTAAATACCGGTTGCGTTCAGTCTCCGCTTCGGAACCCGGGGTTCGCTTTCCTACTTCTTCTACTAAATTTCGCGCGATAATCGGCATCCCTTACAGTACAGTAAGACTAACGGCACACATATCATCATTATTTATATTACTGGAATTCCATAATTCTGATCTAATTCATATTTCGTCCGAGGCCTCAATCATCACAAATACGTCAATATTAATCATCTCTGTCTTACAATTTTGTTTCTTTTCATATTGCCACTAAAAGTAATGAATTACGTTTATGTAATGAACACGGTGTGGTCTATTATTATTGTATTATTTTCGATTAATGTACATAGAATCGTTAATTATTTTAATCTTTAATTTAATATTTGTTACTTTTTATCCTGTTTTATATTTTCAATGCGTATATGAGACCCATTTTAATTAATGTTCTTATAGTATATATAAATATTATTGAGGTAGTACTTAAGTGTCCATTTGCTTAAAGAAAAAAATATTGCTATTGTACAATAAAAAATATCGAAACTTATGTATAACAATTATCATGTGTTTCCTTGCCGGTCCGATATTATTAACAAATACTTTATAAGTTTTCTTTAATAGAGTAACGTTTTGATTTTTCGGGATAAAAGTATCTAATTTATCATGTCTGTTGAAAATAAATTATACCAAATAGGATTTATTCTCAAAACATACAAACAACATAAACAAACAAACAATAAAACTTTTGATAACATTGATATAAGTATGGAATTACAATGATAGTTCAATGACAAGTACTAGGACTTCATCAATTACCAACAGTTGAAACCAGCTTTGGATACACTTACATGATCTAACGAATTCTATTTTAAAAAATTGTACCATGTACGGTATCACTACTGGTAGGGATTGGGGTAAGAAAGACGAACAAAAACCTATTCAATTCCCCATTTTGAATACATATAAACCGTTACTATTAACTCATAACCATAGCCAGTCGCGTTCCTTGGACCGGTCATTGTAAATAGGGCTCGTTTCGCTCGAAATCCCTTCCCATAATAAAAAATATAAAAACATAAACTGTGAGTTGCCAGGTAGGTACAATGGGAATGACGGGAATCAATCGGCACCTTGAGAAAACCGGTTTTTACTCATAGCTGAGGCTATTATTACATATTGGTTTCGATTTTTAACGTTCTTTTGTTAGAACTAAAATGTGAAGACTTAGATTATAATTCATTACAAATGATCGGTAGATAAATTCCTAAGCTAAGTAAGTTGCGCTTCTGTTATAGGTAATTTAAATTTTTTATATGGCGAATTGTAGATAACACCGAAACTAAGATCAACACCGAAAAGTTTATTTTTAAAGTTTTACCTGTAACTGGAACCAAAATCTGGATTGCCTAACAAATAACGAGCAATTAGCACCAGTAAATGTACAAGTTTGTTTACTTGACAGTATACTACATGAGTTTTGGTAAAGTAGTGTTTATTAACCGAAGATATTATTTAAATAAAAAGCAGGTACTTCGAAACATCTCTTGCAAGATCGCAAATAAAGCTAGTATTAGAGTAAAAAGCATGTGTCCTATCTATTTGTTGAATTTACTCGTTTTTAATGCGAATGTTTAATGAGTATGCACACTCAAATTTATATAACAGGAAAAAAAAGTCTCAGGATATACCAGAAATCCTAGCAAGTCTGATTAACACCGGACGTCTGGCAACCTTAGTCGTCCCTTGCATTTCCAGACGGCGCGCGAGTGGAAGCAAAAAAAAAACGCTGCACTTACAACCTTCTCACAGTACAGTTTGTGGCTTACTTTGACTATTTTTAAATTGGAGTTTAGTGATACAAAGTAGGTTTAATTGATGAGCATTATCACTGTTCTAAATTTAAATCTTCAGGAACGTCTACTTCCTGTATCCATTTACTAGGTTTTAGACTATTTAAAAAAAAAGAATGTTTTGATTTGAGATCCGATCTCATATCGTTTGAATGAGATGAGTGTGCATTAGGCTGCGGCGACTAGATAAATGAGTAGCTCGATAGATTCGACTCCGAAGTTAAAGTGTCATATATTAGCGCTGTGATGCAGTATCGAGCATTATTCGAGTATATTTTGAACTCATATCCTCAAAAAATATTTTAATTTTCTGCATAAAATGTGTCCTATTCTATATTAATTCCTAATGGAAAGTGCACAGACCAAACATACAAGGAAGTAACATCCATTTTTTAAATTAATTCATGTAATGTATTTTGAAGTGCGTTTAAAGTCCACTTTTGTTTAATGCGTAAGACAAAGTCCCAACTTTCAACGACATTTATGTATTGTTGTTGTTATAATTAGGGCGGCGAGCTGTTTCCTTTTAAAGCCCGATGTTTAGTTCCAGTCGAGTTTTAGAGTTTTATTACTCATTTTGTTTCGAGGAGAGAATTTCGAATTAGTAGTTTGAAGTTTTAACTCGTATCTGAAACTTGTGATGGTTTTTGTTACCCTAGTCAGTCGTTCATTCATTTCATGTTGGATCAATTGAGGTATTTTTTTGCTTTAAAGAAGTAATGTTTGTTGTCTTTATGTTTTTTTTATATAAAGAATATTCTATATTAACCCCCCCCCCACTTTTTTTTAAAAAAATAGCGTAACTGCAGAATTTTATATTGATGATGATGACTGAATTCATAGGCTGGTCCTGAAGAAGGGACAAATATTCACAATGTCATGGCACTTGGCCGATTTTTTTACTATAAAATTCCATAATTCCTTAAAAACAAAAATTGCTTGCGGATTTTTCGATTATGGAATTAAAAAATCACAACTCGTTCCACTTGTCACTCAGTCATAATAAATTGGCTATATACTTCATAATTCACATTTATTATGTATTAAAATCGTAAAATTTACGTATTTTGATTGTAAGTTAAACATGTTCAACGGCAATTTACTTCAAACAAAAGAATATAAAAATAGAATTCCGCGGATGAATATATTTAACTATAAACTATTGCCCATTGTGAATTCCCGTCAAAAGCTGATACGACCTTATAACAACGCACTTTTCATATGACGTGAATATCAAGTAAACGTATCCTTTCATCCTTGGAATATAGTGGTATTATAGACCTTAATACCAAGGCCAGAAGGAGCGGGAAACACACTCGGCTTTTGTACCAGTGTTGTCAGACTAAACAATTAAAATCCCTATAAAACCCTAATGTTTAATAATATTGTTCAGATTTCTATTCTTCTCCAAAGTGCCCTCCACATTCTTCAGAACTTCTCGCGAAAATGCCACTTGAAGCAAACAACGTGTTCACATGTCCTTTTACCGTTATTGATATATTCGTGTGAGTGTGGAGCACCTACGATAAATGAACAATAACTAGGCCCGAGCCTGGAGAACGGACAGTATACTCGCCCCTCGTCTCCAACCAAGGTGTATTAGCGGGATAATAAATCTATCTATGTATATAAATACAAAAGAATAGTAGAAATGTATGTATGCGCATAAGTTGAGAACGAATTACCGATTTTGATGAAATTTTTTACGTGTGTTTCAATGGGCCCCTAGATTGTTTAGATTTACAATTGGAATAGGTAGGTAGCACTGGGATCGAGTTCTAGGAACAGCTTAATCTCGTGGAACTATTTTGATGATTTTTGTATTTTGAGTGGGTCTCCAGATGATTAAGATTCGCAGTTGGAACCGATCGTAGGCCCTAGAATCGGGTCCAAGATTTTTATTTATTCAGGGTAATACTAAAAAGAAATCTGCAACTTATTTTAGAAGTTTGTGCCATGGATGGCTACCACCCCTGGTCTAGAGCATGCCGCCATATCAACTTGTATTCCGGTATCAGTGGCCAGGCTCCAGTTTCCCCTTCGAGGTCAGCAGCACATTAGCAGCATCGCTGGTATTGCTTATCTCTTATAGGCGACGGTAACCGCTTTCCATCACAGCTGGGCCGTCAGCTTGTCTGTTGTACTTCAGCAACAAAAAAATGTAGTTAATATTGCCAAATGAAAAATAATTTTAAACAAGTTAAAGCGCGTGTATATTTTTATCTTTACCACAGCTGGAATGAGAACAACTAAATATATATAGCCGGGGCAAGGGAGAAACTGTCCAAATTAAACACGGGTAAAACTAGTGGATACAGAGACTTATTAAAGATTTTGAAATATTTTTCATATTAGAATACATAACACAAGTGGATGAACTGGAAATAACGTACTTCATCAATTTTTGTTATTTCATACTGACCTCATATTTAGACGAAAGTGTTAAGTATATTATCGAACGTCCTGTGGGTTCTAATTAAAAGCTGTAGTCGGCAATACAACCGTCTGTGTCATAAAGTTTTTAGGCTACCCTCATCTTGTGTGCCCACTTCACTGTTGGGTAATCGTAAAATCCCGAATATTGCCACTGGTTACATTTCATGTGAAATTATATTGGAGAATTCTCATGAAAACTTGTGTCGTGTTTTTATAAAGGTTTGTTTTTAAAATTGAAGAAAAAAACTCCTCAATTTATAAAAAAAAAATATTTTTTACTGTTTACCTCATTTTACGAAAAAAGTCCGAAATTAATAATTAACCAAAAGCAAATGATTGACACTTTATAAAAAAAACATTACATAGTGTAACAAAAGTATGAATGAATGAAAACTTTAATAGTCACCATAAACTTAAACTTGGACAATTAATATTGCACAAGAATTTCATGAGAACATGGCAACACTGGTCAAGACATCTGTTTGAGACGCAAAACATTAAAAGGTTGTTTAAAATTCTCGCGTTTACGCGCGGACATGCTGTGACGTCACGTCCGGTTGTCAATTCGTGTCGCCAGTATCGATGTACACAAGTCGATTGTCGATGATTGTGTCGACGTCGTGTAGACCTCCTGTCGGTTCGTTTGTTCTTTTGATTTGTAGCGCCCGTGCGGACAACCGTTTTGCATCTGTGCACTTTCCTGTATGCTCCTTTATGGATGTAGCACAGATTTATGTTGATACCATTATAGTATTTTCTTAAGCTTTTGCGACTAGTACAATAGGCTAGACAATAAAGTTAACATTACTCATTGACACTTGACATCTTTGTCTTTCGTGATCACAGCTATTGAACAATGACCAAAACGTTGGAAGAATAATTCGAATAAAATATTATTTTATGAAATAATTCTGTTTTATACTCTATGGTGAAGGTGAATATCATGATGTACAACGTTCGTTATCATCCAATAATTGCTCGATGTTGGATGTAGAAGAACTTACCTAAGTTTTTGCTACAATATCCTGGTCTTCTACTTTTCTCATTCAGCCCCAAACGGCGACCTTTGTATACCTAATTTATACGACCTCGTCGCTCAGATAATGTCTGTTCTTAGTATTTATTTGATACATTTATTTAATACTATGATTGCAAAGGGCTGGGATATTATTAATATGACATTTCACACTATCTTCATTACAATGCTAATTGTGAAGTTTTTAAATAGAATAGAATAGTTTCGTGCCAGTTAAGTAGCCGTTTCGTCACTGGCATTCCAACCTAGTTGTGTGTCGTCCATACAATGTTCCCAAAACGATCTTTCGGTGAGTAATTCATCCCCGTCAGTCACAAGTCTCTCGGCTGACGAGTCGCTTGGACCGGTTCTACATCAATGACTGCCACCCCCCCTCCCCTTTACACCTCATCTCTAGATACTGATGTTTCTCAACAATAACTCTCGATTTTGAAGTTACCCGACCGTTTCCTCGATACACAAGCGTTACGATTGTCCAAACTATTAGCCACATTCCACTTGTTTTGACGCCTCCGCCTGCTAAGGAATATAACCAAATGGAATTTAAAAGGTTACTTAAGAAGGGAACAAAAAGACGTATACGGTACTTAGGTGCAATTTTCTCAACAACGAAAGAGAAAACAATCTCGTAAGGCACACGTGCGAGTGGAATGTACTAAGACCGCACCACGGCTAGGCGATGAACGCGAATCAGCGAGATTCGCAATGTAGCTCGGCGTGCGTTCCGGTCGACGCCACCGCAGTCAGGGTCAAGGCTTCGGCTCCTGCACACTGGTGCACACCTGGTAGATGTGTATGGAACGCCCACCGCCTTGCTCACTCGCACTGTATGTACTCAACCAGCGGAAACGCATCAACTAAAAGCGAAACTGATAATATACCTCTATTGAATTATGCGTTTTCCCACGAATGTCTTACGCAAGATTGGAGTACCTAATGTTGGAGGAAATATCTCATATTTAGTTCATAGACAACGCTGACATACGTTTTCCATTTAAAACAATTTATGCCCTACATTGGTCAAAACAAACACAAAAGCGACCATTTCTTAAGGAATGTCAGCCGGATTTTAAGTTCTTGAGTGATCGCTAAATTGGTTGTTAACTAACTAACTGCTATTACTTAAACAAGATTACACAAATCTCCCTATCCGTCGACATTTTTTGAATGAAACTACTTTGCCGGTAAAAAATAAACGAGCATATATCTCCGAGCTTTCCGTTGAGGCGTCCCGAAATTCCAGGGCTCCGTTTTTTATGTGACTTGACAGATGCATTCTGGGACGCCACTAACCGCATCTTGCGTCCTTATCGCGCATTAGAAATGAGATTCCCGCTCGTCCGTCGTTGTATCTACTACGACGAATTTGAGGGTTATTTTAAGGTGCATTTCCCTGTCCTTGTCGCTCGCGGTGGCGCCATCGCCTCGGGAATATGGAAACCGAACCGTTTCGCTCCTGTTTGTATTGCGCACGTCTCTGTAGCAGCATTCTTAAACATGGTTACTTTTTGTTTCGAACCCGTATATGAACTAGTCCGGCCGCTCGCTGGGGCAAACTAGAGTTCATTCCGAATAGTCGTCTGCCGGGAAAGGAGCATCGTGACGTCACTGTACGAGTCGGCACCCCCACGTCTGCAAAACTTGGGACCCTAATGAATGACTTCCTAATTGCCGCGGCAGCACGAATAAGCCCGTAATCCGGCGCGAAAATGTCTCCATTTAATTGTGGACCTTGAGCCGTTTCGCTTCTGAGCTTGAAATCGAATGTCAGATGCGTCGCGACATGTACTCCTGGACGCGAGCGGTTGTGATCGGTTGATTTAGTGCTAAGTACCGAGGCCTACATATTGTACATTGGATCTTATAGTGCCGGAGGAATGGTCTATATCGGATCGGCTTGATGTGTTAATTATTTAATATTGGACTGTCACGCCTCATTGTCGGGAGAAGTTTTATAGAACGGCAAGTCGATATGCTCCCGCACTAATGTTGACAACAATATATCTCTGACTGTCAGTCTGCGACGCGAATTAGGCTCGCTCCCTTTTCGATATATTCTCCTCGGAGGTGGTAATAAGACGCGGCCAAGCAACTCGCCAGTTTCATTATTCCACAACACGTCCGCAGCGGGGATATTCTTCGAGAACTATGCGAAATTGCCTTTGTGATTACTTGTCGCGTACTAAAGTTATTGTTGGAGAAAAAAGTCTCGTGTTATTCTCAGTGAAGCTTAATGACAGGATACGATGTTAATGCCTTCGGGTCGTAGCGAGTCTGGCGCAGATGTGCAAAACGTCGCCATGAAAAATTGTTCCGTTCTACCTAGCAACGGAACATGTGGGCTCTTGTTTTTATAAATTATTATTAAAACATATATCAACTATTAAGCACTTTGATCTGAGCACCAAGTACTACTAGAGCATTCCTACCGATCAATAGCGTGGAAATATTCTGGCGGCGTACCGCCCATTTACGAACTTTCTCAAGGACTGGCGCTTAGACTATTTGTACTAACAATTAGAATAATAAATAGGAACAAGCCTAGACGAGTTAGGCCGGCCGCAGACCCACGCCAGATACACGGCACTTTTTAATGTCCAAAATCAAGAAATAACTACAGAAGCCTATGATATTGCAACAAGAGAAGTGCAATTTATACCTATCCTAAAAATCTAACTTACTGACTTTCTGTTCTTTGGCCACTATGACAGAAATATAACCATTATACTATCAATATGTCAGGGCGCCCCTTTGACGGTCCATCCTCTATTACAGATCTCAGATCAGATCAGAGGATGAAATGTAGTAAGGTGATGTATTACACTATATGCCGCTGCTACACTCTAATGTAGTGAAATCGTTAGATAGTAAATTTTGAAAAATTCAAAAACATTGATGAATGATTTGAGCAAGATCTTTCTGGTTGTTTTTGAGGTAAGGTGTATTTTCGACTAAATGCTATTTTGGGGTATCATAGAAAATGACGTAGACGACTAATTTCCATAGCTTCTACGGGAATGACAGACACGCACTTGGTCGATTTTTATTATATTTTTATTGTTTTTAGAAAGTTCAATTATTTTTCAGTTGTACAGTGCTTATAGTGTTTGTTTTTATTAAGATATATTTTATCAATCAATCAAGCAATAACTCTATTGTGCACCAATACAAAAAAAATAACTTACAGACTGATAAAATTTAAAAACTTCGTTTAAAAAACCGACTTCAAAAACTAAAAAACTAAAATGTATAAAATAACTTATTTCTTAAGCTATTATTATTAATATATTTATCTAAAACATCTAAAAGTCGGTGCTTAGTAATTTTCAAAATATAGTAATTTTTATGTTTTACTTTGCACCGACTTCAAGATGTTTTAGATAATATATATTAATAATAATAGCTTAAGAAATAAGTTATTTTATACATTTTAGTTTTTTCGTTTTTGAAGTCGGTTTTTTTAAACGAAGTTTTTAAATTTTATTTGTTACTTTTTAGTGTCTAGCTATGTATGGGTGGACCTACGAATGGTGCCGCGCTTCTTAAAAAATATAGGTCCCAAGAACCGGGAACAAAAAAATGTTCGTAAAATGAAAACTACTGGGCCAAACTATGTCAAATTTTTAGGGGACCACATGGCAGCTATTCCGCGTCGAACAAAAAAAGAATCACGTAAATCGAATAATAAATCTCAGAGTAATCGGTGTGCATATGGAACTGAGTGAAAATTATTTCCATGAAAAATGTTCATAAAATGAAAACTACTGGGCCAAACTATGTAAAATTTTTAGGGGACCAATTGGAAGCTATTCCGCGTCGAACAAAAAAAGAATCACGTAAATCGGATCATAAATCACGGAGTTATCGGCGAATATACATAAAAAAAAGCACCAAAAAAAAAGATCCCGACGAATTGAGAACCTCCTCCTTTTTTCGAAGTCGGTTAAAAATAGGTCTCATTATGCAAAAAAAGGCAGTCTTATCGCTAAAAAGCGATCTCTTCCAGACAACCCCGGAATGAATTGAGATTGTAATGACGATGGTGGTATACATATAACAACATACTAGAATTTCTTACATTCTAGTTACATACATACATTTTAATGGATCTTATACAAATTATAATGGTATAGATAGATAGTGGAATAGAAATAATTTGTATATCCAATGAAACAACATCAATCACATGTAAATAATTCTTTAATAGTTTCGACGAATGTTGTATGTTGCGTTATCGTCGCCCGAAACATCTGCCGTAACCGTCTTCGGCACTTTCCACCTGCTCTAACCGACTTAAGGTTTATTGATAACCAATTGTACTTTTGTTATCACTTATAACGTTCCAGGGTATCCAGGTTGAGTTTTAGAACTTTACCAATATCCAAAACTGTCTACCAATTTTTTTTTTTTTTGTATTGTATGAGTTCAGCAGACAAGCAGACGGCACACTTGATAGAAAGCGGTTACCATCGGCTATGGACAGTTGCAACACCAAAGGTGCTACAAATGCGCTGCTGCTTATCTTAAGGGAGACTGGAACCTGGTCACTAATACCGAAATACAACTCAAGGTTGTTATGGCGGCATACTCTAGAACAGGGGTGGTAGCCAACCAGTCGGGTAAATACCGTACCACCTGGCTGTGGGTTGTTTTGTCGCCTCATACGACAGGCCGCCAGGCCGCAGAAATTGTATTTTCTCCGTTCCTGTACGGATAAAAATTATACTTCTACGGTAACTTTGCCCAAATATCTTAAATCTATCTATTCAATTAACTGTCTTGTGGCCATTTTCTACATCTTACCAATCGTTTATTTGCCTTAGTATCGGTTCAAATATGACATAAGCTCGTTTTTCCTGACAAATATAATCTGTCTTCAAATTACAAGTGAATTTGTTATCTTCAAGGTAAACATACTTCATCCTACACCACGTCATCACTCAACATCAGGTGAGACAATGGTCAAACGCGAACCAATACGAACGAACATAAAGAAAGTTCACAAGAAAAAAGAAAAGTTTAAAATACAAGAATGACCTTATTTTAAAATAAAGATTGTTCATATGCTCTTACAAATAATAAGCTTTTATACTGATGCTTTTAGGGTTAATTGGTATCTGTTAATTACTATAACTTTTTTCTCAGTTTTAAATACCTTATGCCTTATTTAGGCTTCTCTTTTTGCGAAGACTTAATAGTCTGTCGCTGCTATATTAACGCAAATAATCGTAAGTATTTAAATAAGACTTATAGAATCGACTTTACCAATATGGGCAGTCAGAAGCCAATTAGACCATTTCGTGGCTGCAATGCGTTTGCGCACCTGCCTGTTCGTCTTCCTTTGTTTAGTTTGATATCAAACGCAAATTCCATTTTAAGACATATAAAGATGGGGGTGTATGTGTGTGTGTGTGTGTGTGTGTGTGTGTGTGTGTGTGTGTGTATATATATATATATATATATATATATATATATATATATATATCAGTTTGTATTGTGTGAGTCGCAATTGGAAATAAATATTTTCATTCTTTCTTTTCTATATTCTAATAATAATAATCACTTTTTAGTCATATAGCTCGAACGATTATTTTATTTTAACCAGCATCATAATTAAAAAATTTGTATTAACTATAAAAGTATCAAATATCTTTTCTTTATGTGATATAAGTGCAAATATGACCAAACATGAACATAGACCCGTTGATTTAAAAAAAAAAATATGTGTGCGTATGTATATATATGTATACGTAGACATAGAAGACTCTATTATTGGAGGTAAATCTTTTAAATGGAATATCAATAAAAAAAACCGGTTGTTCAAAAACTGCAGATAACAGGTCTTGATATTTAACAACTGCATCGCAATATTTGATATGAACTGTTTTTATATAATTATTGGGTATGCTTAGAAATTTTTTATATATATTTACCAGTTGCTACAATTTCTTCGTTGTTTGCCATCAGACAAACATCTCATTTTGACTACGATTCGGGTAAGGGGGTTATATAAATACATACTTAATTAAGTTTGGCTTTCGCCTAGCGGCTGTTTGCTTAAAAAATATTCTTAAACGTGAATATTCATCAATAGGGAGATAACACTGGCTAGATACACAATCTTTACGTAGTCAAAAAAAGATAAAGTTTACTAATCAATCTTTCTTATGCTCGGGCCTCACTTGCGATAATGTTATAGTTATTGACTGTGGCCAAATGCGGTTTATTTATAGCGCTAAAAATAACGCTATTATCGAATAGCCTTATTAGTATGTAAATATATACATACATTATCCGTTAATATTTAACGTCATTAACCATTAATAATAATAACGCATTAAACCCGTCGATACATCTGCCTGAAACTGTGAATAACTATATCAATATCCCAGATGAAACAGTAGCAATGTGTTTAATCTTTCAGTTTTTGAATTCAATAATACATCGTCGATTCATTTGTCATCAAGTTACCTTAATCAATCGGTTAAAATTCCAATTGATAAATCTTTTGTTTTTACATCATTTGGCATTGACAAGTTGACAGTTGTCGTAATTATGGCATGTTTGTACAGTACAAGACTCAAAAATAATTATTGAGACTGGATTTCATAATTGATCTTTTTGATTTTTTTATGTTATCGTTTTATTTATATATACTAGAGCTTTCAATGCTACTTTGCCCGTTAACCTCAAGGCTGTAGCAAAGCTTCGATTTTCGTGATAAATAAATGTTTATCATAATTTACCATCATCTCCATAGTAATCATAGTAGCAAATAGATCAGTCAGAATGCTTTCGTCTTCCTTCTACTGGGCGTTCACCCTCACTTCCTTTAGCCGAGTCGCTCGTGTACGCGACGTCTCAAGAACATTTCTCTTGCGCACCGTGGGTATTTGAAATGAGTTCCCAACGAATATTTTGCAATAGCGCCATGATATGGAGTTTTTCAATAACGGTATCATAAAATTCTTTCGAGGTTGGCAGCGCGTTGGTGACATCTCTGGCATCGCAAATGACCATAGGCGACGGTAACCGCTTTCCATCAGGTGGGGCGTTAGCCTGTCTGCTTTACTCCAGCTATATAAAAATAAAACACAAATTTTAATGATAATTTAAAGCTTTTTCATACATATTCATAATGTTGAATGACACAAGTTCTTGACACTAGAGATCTGATTGGATATAAAAAGTACTTCATCTTGCTAATGTTACGTCACGTTTCATGCACCAATTTATTGATGTATAATTTCTTATTATTTTAATCACCCAATAGACAATAAAAATCGACATATGATTTAGCTAATTAAATTGCGACAGAAATTAACCACATGTCGACTAGCGCAGTGTCGAAAGCTCTTCAGGGCATTAATAACGTATTGTTACACACGGAAAACATCTGTTCGAAATATGACTTACATAAATTGATATGAACTCAAAAGAGTTAGTTTATCGATAAAGATGTTTCCTCGTCATATTTAAAACGGACTTATTTAGCTATTATAAATTAATCGTTTAGTAAAAAAACCATAGTAAATTTCCTTATTCAATTGAATATGAATAATTTGATAGTAACTTTTTAATAATATAAAGTAATTATAGTTTATTTTTATGTATGCTAAGTATCAAGACCTTTTAAACAGGGTACTTTAAATGCGAAAGTAACTCCATCTATCTTTTGCACCTTCATGGAAAAACCACGGTAGCGATGTTACTGAAATTTGTTATATGTTATATATATCAATATATTTAGTATACTTTTTACTCCCAAAAATCGAATAGGTTCCGTGATAAAAATTTCCAGGGGCAATGGCGCCTCGATAAATATTTAAGCAATAATGATTGCTTAAAATAAACTAGGGTTTTAGAATTTTAGTAGCTTAAATATAACAAAATAAGATAGATAACTCTTTATTGGACACCAAAGCATAGAAACACAGAAGTAGTAGTAATACTGATGTTGGTGCAGTCTATAAATAATAAAAGATACGCAGTACCTATAAGTACAAATACAATATAAATATATATAACGTATATTATAACAGTATTAGGAATTATATGTACACAATAGAAAAGTAGTGGTTCTGAATCTAATATTTAAAGCACTAAGAATTTGTCTTTTCTTATAACAATAGACAGCTCATTCCAGAGACGCACAGTTGGAAGGTATCATGATTAATAATATATATAACAAACACGCAAATTATGGGAGCTAGATACGTAGATCATAGATCTACTAGGGTTCCAAAACCCTAGTAGCGTAATAACAACAAAATAAGTTTCCATACTAACAATTTATCCAAGTATATATTTTCCCGCGCATTCCACGTGACTTTTTAATTAAATCATAATAAAAAGGGCAACGACAACTAGTTATTGTTCCACAAACGATCGGTCAGCGACAGCTGCGCTGTCCGTTTCGTACGTAGAACGGAACGTGCGTGAGACCGCGCCATAACAACCGTCACATTAACACGTTACTTACGAACTATTAAAAAGTCTATATATACGTTATTTTGTTTTGTCCGTTTAGTTTTACAATCTGTTAACTAAAAATAGTGATGTCGAAAGATAATTACAAGATGTATTATTAAGGTTTAGAACTAGATGGCGCTGTAGTAAATAATTTTTTTTTATAGTGTTCAAAAATAAACAAATTTACGTAATAAATGACTAAATTTCTATTATTTTTATTTTAATACATGTAGGCACGTAGAGAAATAACATGGTTTTTAAAACATTAGAGTTTTCATTGAAAGAATCATGGTTTATCTAAATACCGCGACACCGTCTAGCGAAAGTTCATCATAGGGTAGTTGATAGTATAATTAATTTAGATACTTTTTATATATCTAATGAGACACCGAAGCCGCCTACATTTGTCCCAAAATAGCAAGTTATGACTTCAAACAGTAATTGTAATTATTTCTATCATATTATTATAATAATATATAATAACAACAGCCCAGGAACGTCCCACTGCTGGGCTCGGGCCTCCCATTGTAGGGGAATGGACAGTATACCCGCCACGCTTGTCCAAGGCGACTTGGCAGGTTGGACACAGCGGTTATCTCGATGTGCAGGTTGCATCACGATGTTTTCCTTCACCGTTGTTAGCACGTGGTAATTGTAAAAATATGCACATAGGTCAGAAAACAACCTAAGTGGGGCATGCGTTTCCGGCCAGGATCTAACCCGCGACCTTTGAGTTTAAGACGCACTCGTACGCTAGCCATTAAGCTATCACGGCTTTTTTATTCTTCATAATAATTAATATTATTTATTTAGATAGAAACATAGGAAACTTTTTATGCCAGATAATATTTTATTTGTTGTTTTTGGAAACATACACATTTAAACAATAAAATATATGTTAAATTTATGTGTGAGAAAATAAAACCTTCTTGAAATAAAAACTATAAACAAACAACATTACAACTTTATCAAAACAATCATAGATTAAAGCAAACTTTTGTATGATGACAACATCACATCACTGGCCTCGCACACACCTTGACTACATTATACTAATAAGATTCTCAAAATCGCCACATAGATTTTAAAACTTTTACATAATACTGAATTAACATATTTTACAAGGAAATACGCTATTCCTATGATTCATGTTTTTAAGTTTTGTTATTACCCATTGTGTGTTATATGTAGTTAGTTGTACATAAAATATCGATATCACTTCCCTAAATTTATGTTTTCTTGGTAAATCACTTTCTTAAGGTAAACCTGGTTACAAAAGTAGTAGTAATAATCACAATGGCAGGCAAAGGAATTTAGTCCATACAGCCTTGTCTTCTGTACTCAAATTCAAAAGTTTTTATTCAAAATAAGTTCCACTGGACAACACTTTTTGAAGGTCATACATAAAGGTTAAAATTTAATTTTACTTCCTAGTCTATGTACACTGCTTCGCAAAGTGTTAGTGCTGTTAAAGAGAAGAAGCGGCAAGAAACTCCCCAGCAACACGTCTAGCTAAAATTGTTTTTCTTTATATTTTTTATTCTATTTATATCTGAAGTTTTTTTTATAAGTTTTATAAAGAAGTATGTTACAGATGACTTTTGAAGAATTAATGAAGTTGTAGCAAACAGTGCATATTCAATAAGACAGAGACACAATAAAAGGTTAGAGAAATACTATTATAGTTATAAATATAAAGTCTTAAGTATAGCTGAGCCAAATTATAGGTCTTTGACTGCCGCAAATTAAAGGAGTACGTGTCACAAATAGAAAAGCGTTTGACAACAAAATTCACATTTCTAACAAACGCACGTAATTATTACTCAAAAATAATTGACTCAAAAGTAATGTCTTAATTTTTTTTAATAAAACTTCGCAACACACCCATCACCCACCAAATATCGTCACAAACTCTTTAGATCTAGCTAAAGATTTCGAAATTATTCTTCTTATTATTCCACATTTATTTCCAAGAGTCTCAAAAATTAGCGTAATATAATAACCGCTTAAGATAATAATATTCTGGAGGCTTTATAAGAATACAAATAATAGACATTACAAGATGGAATGACGCGTTTAGCAGGTAATATGCTGACAGGAATAAAAGTGTTGCCTACATGGACAAAAATGAAGTGAAGCATCTTCTAAAAGTTTGTTTGCGTAAACTTATGTAGTATACACGTAGTTTGCGTCTTTATGGTTAACAGTAACGTACTCACTAGAATTTATTCAACCTTTATCCATACCAATTCGATTATTTAATACAAGTTCTCATAACTCACTGCGGCGCGATTGGCTTCCTATTTCAAAACCGGCTTCCTTTGGCCGGCTTCACTCTTAAAAATCGGGGCGCGGTCTACTTATTTCGTGCGTCTGCGATCATAGAATATTATTTTTAAGAATGGAACCTAAAAACATGTACACAGACAGACAATGCAAAACAGATAATATACAAAGATAAAGTAGAGACAGCTTTTTACAATATAACCATGAATGAGGTAAACGTTCAAAATGTTTTTTATATATATTTAAAGCAAATAACAATTTCCATCTCAGTACAAGGTGTAATTTAAATCCTTTGTTCGTCATTGAAATGAACTTCTTACATCTATAGAATTGAAAACTCCCCAATACTTAACAAAAGACGTTATTGTCGAAAGTATAACTGTATATTTGGAGTGGTAAAAAAAAGCTATTCGGCGACCGCCTGCCTTTTTATGTACTCCGGGTCCTTAAATTCCCGTGAAAGGTGTACCTGGCCTACCTGCTCACTAATCAGGCTTATTGCCGATGGGTTATAAATTAAATGCAGTTTGGTGATGTCTAAATAGGATTTATGGCGATCGGAGTTCATTATTCTCGCATTTGCGTACTTTGTTATCGGGTAATCGTATGAGGGGGGGGGGGGGGTGTCCCCGTCCCGATTTCCAAGTCACGTTGTTTACTGTTCCGCGAACGCTGGGTTGGATTACTTTAATTGATGCTTTTATTGTATTTTTTATTATGCGACAAAATTTTCTATGTGCTTGATGATTACTTTTGGTTTATAATTATTTTCTGTAAAATTTAAGTCGGCTGATTCAGAAAGTTATATAGTGAACCTCATTATAACAAACCTCAGTATAACGAACCTCTATATAACGAGTTTTTCGATTAAATAAATTTTTAGAAACCCCGTGGCCGTAAGTAAGGCTTAACACAAAATATACATTTACATTACGAATAAACATTACGAATATTTTGTGAAAACCTCTTGATAACGAATTTTCAATAATTGCATAACATAAATAGCTAGAATAATGAACCTCTGTGGCTCTGTATAACGATTTTTGCCAACATGCAACCGTTGCGTAAAGTATTCTACCTATCCATTAAAAAGAATCTCATGTCTTGACAGGTTCAAACATATTCGTTTACCATAAGAATAAGACTATACAGTTAGACTCCATATAACAAGCCTTTAGACTTACGTTACACTGTATTTTTTTAAATAGTTGTGCATCTTTCGCAATAAAAACGATATTTACATGTTCACACGCAACACAGCACCGCTTTCTTTGCCGCGACGTAAACAAAACATCAATCTTGAATTAATTAACATAAAACATTAAATTCAAACATTTATCTACGCATATAATTAAATCGGAAATACTTTTTCGTTTGCGGACGTAAATCTTAGAAACTATAGGACTTATTTTGCGTCTGATATTATTATACTTTGTCTAGGCCATTGTACAAGCTAATTTTCGCAATGGTTATAGCCCCCGGTACGGTTCTTTAGTGGTCAGTTTTTCCTGTGAACATTGAAATTTCGAATCTCTTTCGTAAAGAAACAACAAAGTAATATAGTTGCTATAAATTAATAAATGAATAATAATAATCGGCAGAATAACACATATTATATTGTACAAATTAAGCAAGTTCGCTTGTGTTATGGGTAATATACAACGGACTACTCTGAGGCTGATCCCAAACACCCAGATCATAGTATATAACGGAGAAAATTCGTTCCCAAAATTTACCATACCAGGAATCGAACCCGGTGCCTGTGTTGCAGTGAGTTAAGCCGGCAAAGGCTTAAACGTTCAACCATAATATGTTCAACGATATGTCGATAAACTTATTACATTGGCCACGATCAAAGCACAAAGCAATCCCTACTGTTCCGCCAACCGCTCAAAATTCGTGCCGGAAATTATACAAATTTATATGATATTTAGAAATACTTTTTTTAATATATTTTAAATAAATAATTATTAGCTATGAACTACTATGTTTTGATGTGATTTATTTGCTTGGGTTATTAATATAAAAATAAATTACCGGGCTTAGCAGACGTCGTCCTGCCCTAAAAATATTAGAACCCGATAGCAGCGCCACCTACCGAGTAAATCATCCGGGAACCGACTCAAATAGACATAAAAAAATTTAATCGAAATCTGTCCAGCCGCTTAGGAGTTTAGTCACATGTACACGCACAGAAGAATTTTATATTATACAAATAAATAAAAACAGTGTTTTTATTTGTGAATATTGCACACACTCAGCGTAACGCAACTGTGCAAAGTCGCGTGCAGAAACCAGTTAGGTAATACATGGGTGGAAAGATTTTTGTAATCGATTAATGCTTAAAGCCCCTGGATTACTGGACTTTTTTATATAAAATGAAGTTACCAATAAAAAATAACATTTCACTTGAATTTTTTATTTTACCATTGCCCATCAGTTGGCACGCGACATGACGGTAGCTAAAAAGTTCACACACATGTCGTGTCGCCGACATTCCAGGGTTTAAATTAAATTAATCGGTTAAATACATGAATTAACCAGGCGAGCAAACTACTCGAAGAGCTTGTTATAAGTTTGAAAGGTTAGCGCGTACTGGGTGGCGAAGTAGCGCAGTGCGAATGGTAAACTCTCAGCGTGTAAGCCGATATTTCCCTCGTGAAAATGTGTTCAATGGTCGGTATCGTGTTGCCTGAACGCGGTCCATGCGTGTCGAGCCTTTAGATTTCGGTCTCGCATGCTGGTACATTATTTCGCGTCGTTAATTATTGTGTATGGCATTTTTTGTGTTGAATCGCTCCCATAAGCCACCTGTCGGTCTCTGAAGTGGTCGTAATTAAAGACTGCGCGTTGGCTGGATAAAGAAGTCTCGGCGCGGCCTGTACATGTTCACCTTCAACACGAGGGTATTTATAAATGACAGTATTTATAGCAGTACAACGTGAATAAATCAAACGGATGGTAAGTGTCGAGGCGCTTTGTTGTCGGGGGTGCAGACACGGAGCTTTCCGCCAATGCGAGAGGCGGCCTTAGCTTGGAGCGTTACGTTCGGCTAGCCGAAGCGGTCGCAGCTGGCGGAAAGGCGCCATCTGCAAGGCGGCCGCCCCGGAAACGCAATTTTGTTTTGTTTTCGTATTTCATATCAAATTGTGTTCGATTCTCAGTATTCGGTGCTATATTAAAAGGAAACGATGTAATTATTTATGACATTTGCGGTTACGGTCACGTGTCCGTTCCGGTCACAGAATTCAAAAGCTATCAAATGCTTTTAATTAATTACGTACATACAATAATTAAGTATGTGATATGCTTTACTAAAACTTATATTTACACTGTTTTAAAGAGCCGACAAGGAAAAGAGCTCAAGTGTCGAAATGCATTTTAGATGGTTTTAGGAAGTAGGCGTATGGTTCCCACATGTGCTTGTAATTTGATGCACCGGTTTCCTTCTATCGGAAAAAATCCATAGTTATGTGAAAGTGATTTAGAATTTTAATGTTTGTTTCTTCCTCGACGTCTTGCGAATCAATCGATTTGTATAAAATTGATTCCATGGTTACAGTACTACGAATGAGCTATGTGGTATATATATTTTGCATAATGACTATTAATCAAGAATATCTTACTATTCTTCATTCACTTGCATTTTGACATTAATTGTATGGAGCTTGTGTCAAATATTAACCGATAGTAAGACAAATGAACGGTCGGTGAGATATAGGTATCGGGCCAGTACCCGTCTGATCAGAAATTGAATAAACCCGATTATTATTATTAAATTCAGTTTGTACTTTCTTTGGTAACTAACTAACTAAAGAAGAAAAATTATAACATTATTCAATGCATAAAATGAGAATAAATCGAAGAAGTTACTAGGGTCTCATAAGAAGTAGGAGTTATTTTTAAATTGCTTATATTATGATTTTGGAAACGTGTTCGGCTGGATGCCATCTGCCTGGGTCCACGCACCTGCCGCCGCGCAGTTTTTACCATTTAACCAATACGCACACATAGAGGGACGAAATGCTCGCGATGTGGCCAACAGATAAGTTAACTGATGCTCCTGGTACCCTTTAAATTCCCTTCCGAGAAAGGTGACTTTCGCCTTTGCCGCGTCTTTGAATTGTTATTAGAGATGACGTCCTAATTTAAAAAAAAATATGTCGGTGACTGCAAGAATTTTGTAAACTCGTCCGACTTGTTTGATTCAGTTTTACGGCAGAGGTGAAAATAAGTTACCTACCTGTGTAGGTTTATTGAGAGAATTACCGAAAAAATGTGGTTTGTTAGATTTTGAAAAGTCATAGGTAATGCTTATTTATTCTAACTCACTCATGAAATGGTAAATTTTGAAATAAATTTACATTATAGAAAAAATATTATTAATGGAAATTAATTTCATCCGTTTAGTAGATACTTTCTGAGACATGAGGTATTTTTGTATTTCTCTATCTATGATTATACCTATATATATATTGATCAGCCTCTGTGGTTGAGTGGACTAAGTGTTTGCTGGCCAAGAGGCTATGACTTTGATTCCTGGCATAGTAAATTGTATAAACGAACTTTCCGTTAATTACACACCGTCTTGGTGTCTGGGATTAGTCCCAGAATAGTACTTTGCAGATTATTATCGATAACACAAGCATTAATGGCTTGGCTTGGAGATATATTATACAATTGTTTGTCTTAGTGTCTATAGTTATGAGTGACTGGCGAATGCATTTGCAGATCTCCTCGGACCAGCAAAGGTGGTCTTCGAGGGGTATGTGGGACTCCTAGGGACCGGTTCTGCACACCTTCCTTGAGGAATGATTTGTGAGATGCCGGCCGGCCAGACTACTGACTAAACTTACCAGCATCCGTCTGCTTCTATGTGAGGCGCAACTATGACGTGGAAAGTTCGCCGCGACATACTTATTTCTGTTTTAATACAATGTCTCTTAGCCCCTTTTATGTTTATCATTATTTAACTAAATATATAAAACATAATTACTTGTATTGTATTGTGCTCCGTGACTTCACGTATTGAACGGAAGAACACCGCCGGTCTTAGCGGCAATGACTACGCTGAGTGTGGGTCCAATTTTAAGATTTTTATTATTTCATTTTTGTCAATGTTGTTAAAGAGTTATTATCTCCTAGTAATAAATTTATTTCTTTCCTATACTTTCTGTCGTTATGGTTTCGTAACAAAATTCCGAAAACAGTCGATGCTGGTTACCTCTATGCACCCTTACTTAGCAATAAAAAAACTAAAAGCATGAGAATTCAAATCGAAAAATTGGATGAAATGGGCAGTGAGATTTTACCTAAAGATTTTCTTAATAACATAATTTGAGCAAGTCAAGAATGCGTTCGTCAGGACTCTTTAAAGTCCATTTGCATGCCAATTGACACTCGGGGCAGACATTGTGACTTTATTTTTTTAGTTTGACGTAAAAGACTTGTAACAAGCCTTGGGGCACGCATGTCGTAGTTTATTTTCTTTTATTTATTTCATTATAAATGAAAATTATATTATTTTACGTGGTTTATTTGTTTAGCCATTACTTCAGTTTAAAGGTCATATAGGTAATAAATACTTTATAATTCAGTTAACTTTTATGTACTAGGTTTATATAGGTAGGTATATATTGAAATATTGATGCAAAAGTAGTGTCCCATCATTTTAGTTATAGCATGTAATGTTAATATAAAATATTGTATACTTCTAGTGACAAATACTATTGTGGAAAAACACTACATATTAGTATTATAACACATTTTTACTTTAATTTGATTTGAAATGTAGTCCACCACACATTCATTACCTATTTTATACAAGTGCTGGGTGTGGATAATGGTGGGGCCTCATCTGGCATAACGTTACAGTGAAATATTGTTTCACGCAAGTATGACGACGGGTGTAAGACGTTATTTGTGATGCGATATTGTTTTAATGGTTAATGACGTCACATATTGACAGACAGCTTATAAATACCTAAATACGCTAATGTGGTTATTCGTTAACGGCGTTATTTTTAACTCCATAAATAAGAAGCATTGGCAACCCCAGCATAAGAGTAGATGTATCATAGCAACACCACTAAATATTTTTTAGAACATCCAATTATGAACATAAAAGCTAGCGGAAAAATCTTAGTTTAAATATCAATGGCATCCGCCTAGCTGTCAAAACGACACGGACTGTCAGTTGATGTTATTATTTCGCCCATATCATTATTTATTCAAGGTTTCGCTGGCTTAAAGGCCTAATTGCTAAGCCATAAACTAAAAAAACCAAGGTACTTCTCAAATATACATATTTATTAGACTTGAAAATTAATTTTAAATTTCTAGATTAGCTTAGCAAAAAAAAAAACAAATTTAAGGAAAGTTAAGTAACCTTTTTAGTCCAGGCTGTGGCTTGAATTCCCACGCGAAAATCTTTATAGTAACCAGGACCGCAAAACATAAAGAAGTCGTAACTGCCAAAGTATGTCTTTAAAAGATCGTGTTCCAATAATGTTCGTATTAAATAAACTATAAACCGATTACAGTAGGCGATGAGCTTGTCGGTCGGAAAGCGAGAGCCGCGGGGCAGCATTCCGCTGTAATGGCCCTTAGACCAGACCCGGCCGCACAACACCGATTCTTTTGCAACAATACTATGCCTCTTATATGTTATCTTATAAGTAAGGGACTTATGTATAGTCTAACGGTCTTATTCATAGAGTGTTAGAGTAAGTTTGAACCCTTCTTTATAAACTATAAACAAGTGTTCAAACTTACTCTAACTGTCCTAGCAGTCTGCCGCGTAGTACCTATATTTGAAATTGATATTATTGTTCAGATTAATTAGTTATTTACAAGTAAAAACACAACATTTTTTATTGTTTTACAAATCGAGCACTGTCTGTAACTGCTATAAGAATCATTTGCCATTTAATAAACTATTTTCTTATTATTTATGTTTTCTGGCAATACAAGATGTAACTGAGGAGCTCTTTATTATGGTACTACTTTATCTGGGATAATGTTGTAGTTATTGACCGTTTCACGCAGGTATGTCGATGGCTTTAAGGCGTTATGTAATAACGCACGTATATATCTACACTAGCTATTCGTTATTGAATTTATTTTTAACGCTATAAATAAGACGCATTTGGCCACATTCAACAACTGTAACATTATCGCAGATACAGCCCGAGCATTAAGCTTATAAGTAAAATTACTTTAAAACAGCGATGGTTCAAAAAATCTTAATAATACCATTAAAGTTAATACAGAGCCGTTGAGTTTCCAATTTATCTCGGAGAGTCGTAGTCGAACGTGATGGTATCTCGTTCTCCATAACTAAATGTATGCTAAATCGCTAACCTTTTCGTTTGTATTGAACAGCAATTTTATTATAATTGGCAACGCGGTCAACGATTCTTGGAAATTGAATTTTTTACTCCATTTATTACCAAGTTCAACCGATCTTGTTTTTGCGTCGGTGTTTAAACTTGGAACGTTCCTTTGTTATCCGCCATATTGTCTAACGTCGGACGCCTGCCAAGGAAGCAAGGAAAGTGAGTGAAAGTTGCCCTCCTCTATTGTTTATCGATTGCCCATAAACATTCGGGTTTGTTTCTTCTGATAAGAATCTTAAACGTAACCTATAGTGGGTCAATACTGAATTTATTTCCTAATAGAACTTTTAAATCCTGTTGGAATTGTGTTACTGTTTGAAGCTATAACAAAGCGCCATTAGTAAAAAGTTTGTTGTGAAATATTTTATGCCTAACGGTAGGTTATTAAATTGTTGGTAAAATGACATGTAAAAAAGTACTTCTTATTGTTAAACTTCTTTTTTAAATATAGATTGACATGATTTGAGTAGATAGCCAGTTTCAAGTATCCATGAATATTCAAGTTTTCGAATAGCTTTTAGTATAATCAGCTAGATTGTAGGCCAAGGCACTGATGTCAAACAAGAACATTTGTGGCGTTTTGACCGAAAGGCACCTTTCCCTAAAGTTTATAATTTCAACACAAAAACAATTCCCTGTAAAAACTATAAGTATTCTAGAACTATTGTTGGTTTTTATTAATATTATATTTTTCTAAATTAAAACTTCAGAGCAAAACATCACTTTCCAAGTTCTCACCAATACTAATTAGAACATGGCTGTCAAATTTGAATTTGACAGTTTTCGATAATTCATTATGAATCTAGAATTGACACAGAAACACACTCAGTGTAATTAGGGGTTAACAGGGCGAGGTGCGCTGGGAGCCGGGGCCCGGGAGGAGGGAGCGGACAGCTGACGGACGAACCACCCGACCGTGAACCGACACTATTCAAATGGAAAATTTATTCCCAGCTTCTGATATACTTGTATAAGTAGGTTAGAATATAAGGTAATTGAAACGAACAATTTGTGTTTTGTTAGTTTTTAAAGGAGACGGATACGCTTTCGTATATTCTTGGGCCCTCGTTGTAAAAATATTGATTTTAAGGTTTGTTTTGATTGATTGATTTGTCTTATATTTTTTATAATTGTATTGCGTTTAGTTACTTTTTAAGCCGTATTTCAATTAATTAAATTTCTTTGGACTAAAATCCCTCTATCTCCTTTATACAAAGCGCTAATCGTTCCCAAATTTCTGTTATTTTCTAATGACATTCAATACATGTTACGTGTATTAAAATGTATCTTTAACGTTATTAAAAAATTGAATACAAAATAATTTTGAAAGAGTTTTATAACAATTGATTGCGCAAGGATGAATGGATAATTGCCCATTAAAAAACGGCTATTGAAGTAGCTTATATAAAAAGAAACTACCAGTTCTAAAAAAACAACCTAATTGATTAACTTGTTTTATATTCATTAACTTATTTTTATAAATATGTCAAACGTATATATCACAGTTTTTAATTATTTTTCTCGCTGACCAAAAATTCGTTAGGATTTTTCGGTCAATATACAAAGGCAGTAAATATTGTTTTCGATGTTTCAGGTATGTCAGAGTGGCCATTAAAATGCCGCCGACATTTTTGTCTAACAACAAACTTCTGTTGTAATTCGGCAAATTCTATATTCAAATGTCTCATAGTTGTTTGACATATAGATATTGTGTTTCCAGTTTAGGTTGAGCTGATACTAACATTTCAAATAAATAACTAAAGAGATCTAGTACCTATATTTTGGTTTTGATGAAATTTGTAAAGCTTTTAAGAATAACTGCTAAACATAGTTCACATCGTGTTAGTACATTTATATAGCTTGTAAAATCTTTATCTAGGTTTTTTATAACTTGGTACTAAATTTTAAAGTAGATACCTACCTAATATAATTGTCTTAAAAGTTAAGTAAACATTGGGGATGTGTTCGTCTCTTTGCTGAATATCTCAGCTGCCTTTAACAACTCCTAATTACATGTTATTCACATGTCTATACGCCGAGTAGTTAGATATATTATACAAGACTATCAAAATTATTATTTATTGTGTAAGCATTCTGCATTCTAAAAACAACTTTATTTTTAATTTTATACAAAATTCAAAATTGTGTTATACAAAATCCGATATAGTAGCACCATTGTGCTTGCCTTTAAATTGCGTACTAAATCTTAAAAAGTCTGCTTCATATACCTGTATGAAGTATTATCATATCACAAATACAAATCACATTCTACATTTTCTTATACACTTCTATTTAGTGATCTATAAAATTACCCTAAACATCATTTTGGAACAAATTATATCAGAAAATCTGCCTAAGCAGACCACCATGCATGTAGTTATTATGTCTTCGGGCTAGGATTTCAATCAAACCCAATTCATAATATGCATGCTTTAGCCACTACCAGGACTGCAAAATCTAGTGACACTCATTGCGAAACCCGCAGAGGTCAAGTATGAGTAGCATCCTTTATAACAGAAATCTTTTTGATGGTGCCGTCGCTTAAACGCGCGATTTATTTCTCATAAACATCGGCCCGAACAAACGATTCACAATTCATTTAGATTTTATCGTTTTTAAGACGAAAAACTAATAACGTCACGGTCACATTTCGGTTGGAGACAAACACGACCATAAATAAAGCAATCGTGTTCATTATTAATTAAGTTTTCTGCATCTGTGCAAGTCTCGACAATACTTAGGATATAGACAAAATGATAGCACTGATGTGCTAGGATCAGCGTGGGCGTAATTACGTTCTAAGTCTCACGCTTTTCCTTCCAGAGTGCGGGGCACATAGGAGGAAGGTAGTTTTAGCGGGGTATTGAGTAGTCGAATCTCCATACAAGCCGGCGATTCACTGGTATTCTATTGTGGTAGTTCTGGTATAGGCTATTCGTGGCTCACCTCTCATCGCTTTGGTCTAATCCCTAGCAAAGGACCCGGTAGTGTGCGAAAAGCATATCCCCCGCTTTAAAAAACATACACAAAATGATATCACCCAGAAAAAAATAAAATAACACACAACACAATATATATGAGCCCAAATAATTCACGAATTAAAAATATATATTAATATTTACAATTAGTGCTGCTTTGAAATAATAAAAATGTAGAACCCGATTGAAGCCCCACCACCCACCGGGTCCAATTTGTGAATCTAAATTCTAAACCATCCCAGGATCTACGTTGAGTAGATCACACAAAAAATTCCTTCAAAATCGGTGGTGTTTTTAAATTTTAGCTAGAATAACGAACAACTATTGATCTATATATATACAATTTTTTTCTTGATATATCCTAAAAATTTAAGAGACAAGAGAGGCAAAGCCGCAATAAAAATTACTGTCATAAAAAAATATTTTATCTTAACAAGTTAGCAAGAAAATGTTTACCATAACAAGTTCTAAATGTTAAAGAACAAAGAATGTAAATGATTAATTAACACCACCTTATTAGAAACTCATTAATCGTCGAGATATTTGGCACTCAATCGAATTATTTTATTCAATTAATCGAGTAGCGAAAATTCGTGACTCCCAGTTTTTATTCTGATAATTTTCGGCACAATTTGCTCAAAGGTGGGCTAGATAGGCATGGAGAACTTGCGAGATATCGATAATATTTTTTTATCGATACTGCACTATTTGATATTTTTATTTTACAATACAAATATGTTCTATACTAGTTAGAATTATTATCTATCTATATAATTATTATCTATCTATATAATTATTATTATATTATTCTCCACACATCCCCGTTAGCAAAAAGTACACATATTATGGTAACCAATTTAATCTCGCTTGAGGCAACAAAGCGAACAAACTTGCACTCACTAGAATATATTTCAGAAATTTAGATTTAAATCTGATTTATTACGTAAATTTAATAATTACATTATATTAGGTTAGATTTAGAAAACTGAAATACATGGTTAAATGTAATAGCAAAATTACAGCTTATTAAAGCAGAATAGTAATACCACATAAAAGTACATATGTCATATGCAGCTGGCTTAAAGGCCTAGCTACCAAGCAATAAATTAAAAAAATACCATATAGCGACAACGACAATTTATATTATATCAATATAACAACAGATCACAGCAACCGACTATTATTATACCTCTATATGTATACCAAGTGCAATTCATATACACATATTTGATTTGGCGCAGATAAATTATCTTATTAATATGCACAGATGACTTATAGGTATAATGTGCTGGTGGCCTTTTTTTCACAAAGTTACTTGTAAGTGACTTTGCATCGGTCGAAACACGGTGGTCTCGAGCACCTGGCAATCGAACCCGGAAAGTAAAATGTCAATTTTATACTCCAAGCACATATAAACACGAAAAAAGAAATAAAGTACTTCATTTCATTTAGTCGATGAAGTTTTGGAACCACACTTAAAATTCAAATTATCGAATTCAAATTACATTAACGAGTTAATCGATTTAATTTCAGGCATCAATTTAAAACAAATCAAATTCTTGAACATTAAAATACAAAACTGCAAGAATAAAGAAACTTCAGGCCCTAATCGAGACTGTCGAGTGTCAATTGGGCCATCGCCAGTAAATAGTTAATAATCGATGGTATTTTTGATCGCTAGCATATTGATTATAAAGTGTCTATACTAAGGGACTTCCCTATTTTTTTTTATCGCTGTCACGTGGCGTACTAAGTTCAAACTACGTATTGCACGCCGACCCGCGCCCCCAGGTTGCCAACCTACCGCGGTCAATTCCCAGTACATTGCACTCTGTTACAAAATAACTTAATGTCTTCGTCATTCTGTTTTATTCTTATTGCCACAATTATATATTGCATTTTTATACCGACCCCAAACATATTATCATAAGTAGTTAATTAATTTTTAAATCGTGTCCTTTTCAACCGTTTTGTTTTTATCACCCGTCCCGAATATGTAACGCTTACTTCACTAATTTATTTTGTTTGCGAAACAAATCTTTTTGTGGCTTACAAATGACCTGCTGATTTGGTTTTATAATAAACTAGATTTATCGTTATATCATCGCACCCATTTGTCCATTATACTTTTATTTCATTCATTAGACCTCGCTGCGCCATGTTAAATGCTAATAGAGTAGTGCAAAATTATAAAATGTTTGTAGAAGCAATAATGTTAGACGTTTAAATTTAAATCCTTTACACGATACGTGATATATTCTATTAAGCGACACAAATAAATATATTAAAAGTTGTACAATAAGTTTGTAACACATACATTGAGAATGCTAACATAAGGTTCCTTTGTGTAACAGTATGGCAACCGTTCCGGCTGCCGGGTGACTCTACTGACCTAAAGACGACCTATGGAACAAAAAAAATCAAGCTAACCCATTCATGAACACGACATCTTAGACAACCTTGAACTAGTTAAATCTGGGAATTAATTTTTCGGAGCATGGCAACACCGGTTGAAATAAAAAGCGTGCCTTTTCGCTTAACTGCCTTGAGCAGACGTATTATTATCATATTATTTTAATATCCTATTATTATTTGTCTGCGTTGTTATTATTATTTTTATATAATTAGTTCTAATTCAGAGAACTCAGAAACACATTGAAGTATGCGTTCTCTCGACATTATCACGCACTGTTGTACTTTCTTTTTACCCTAATACTTATTAGTATTAGTTTGACAAATTAACAAGCCAAATTAATTGTGAACAGTTATTTAATCATCCATGATCTACATAATAATAAACCTTATATTATCCCGCAGGGGGGCTTTGTGGGGAAGCCTTAGGTGAGTGGCGACACCTCGTACCTGACTCCGGGGACCAAGACAAGGCCCCCGCATCCGTGCTTGCCTTAGCCAGCCGGCACGGAGCTCCAGGGGTGGAAGTGATAAATGGCCTAATGTCGGAAGTAGCTTCGGTGAACCTGCAGCCCACCTCTATACACCCCTTAGCCACTTATACCCATGTTGCCCCTGCCTTTTATGGCATTTTTTGGGGCCCATGCAGGGAGTGGCAAGTCACCGTCTGCCCATTTTTCCATGTTCCCCGAACATTGCGACGGGCAGACGCCATAGTCCCCATATTCCCAGACCGCTAGTACCACTAATAGTTCACCCCAATAGCCCGGTACTTTTTGTCTTGATTTCCCACAATAGTCCTACACTGGCCGGGGCTTGTCCTTGGGTGCATTATTATATGGTGTAGACAGGGATAATCGCCGGTCAGTGTCACGCCACATATTTACATTAAATTTGTCAAGGGGCCTCTACGTGTTGGCCTCCCCATGGCCCCACGCAAGCCCTCCAAAAGTCCGGGCCATTTTTATGGCCCGTGGTCTTGAAAGACAAACCTTATATGATTTAATATTTGATAGTTTTTCCTTTATTTACGATATAAATGAATGATTATCTATGATTATAACTTCAAATGTAGATTATGATTCATCTAAGATGCAACAAACTAGCCATAGATATTTCAGCTTTTTGCCCTATTTTTTACCTATTACAAGATTCGATAATTAGTTAAATTGGTACAAAAATGATCGTTATAATTTTGGGTATATCACGATCGATATGGTTTTTAGTCGATTTTTTCTGGATTGTTTACGTCAGCGTTGCACCGATGCAGGCCGGGGTCACACGCGAAACGTTTGATGTAGGTCCTAATTACAAATCATAGCCGCCATGCATAGCGGTGCACACAAAAAACATATTAATCTTAATTTTACGTTACCATAAATAATATTTAGTTTTTTATCATCCATGAAGAACGGGTCCGATGAAATATTGCGATACAGTTTTTTATAAAGTCAAGTCAATTAGGCTATCAATAAATAAATACTTAAAAAGGGTACTAGGATAACATGGACGCGGTAGGTATCACATTACCTCGTCTCAATGTGAATGTATAAATAAGTAGTTATTTGAACAATATAATGACAGGTTAGGTGATTGCCTCTCCATCGTATTGTAATTATGAATCATAAACAAAGCGCTTACGTCTTTTTTGGGGTTGGTAAAAAACTGCCAAAAGCTAATCTGTTCACAGCAATTAACCTATCAGTCTTTATTTAGTTGAAGGTCGTTAGTAATTAATGTTTCCTATATACATGCCGACCCAGTCTGGTTTTAAATATACCAATAATTATGACAGCCGTATGAATCGCGTGAGCGTATTTCGTATACTTATTTTCCAATCCTGCATGAAGTACTTAATTTACCCATTCAATACTAAATTGCCCTTAACAAAAGAGTCCCGTGCGTTGCGTGTTTTGACATATTTTAAAGTTTTGCCGCCGATTACGATAATTTTTTAACCTATTATTGTAACAAAAGCTTTTTCATATCTTAACATTTTTGTAAAGTATTTTAAAGGCAATTTATGAAAGAAATCAAGAAAGAAGACTTTTTTAGTGGAATTATTTCTCGCCTTAATTTCTTTGCGTAATGTTTTATCATATATTCATATTATAAGGACAACAAAAACAAGAAGATGTATCAGGATGTCTCAGTAAACATAGATAAACCAGTTCTGCATAGTAAAGCTCCCACACATCGAAGGCTTCCCTACAAACAGGCCCTGCGGTAACGACCTGTCTGATAGATCGCTTCATTCGATACCTCTGATGACCACTTTTGTTATTATGCATCCCTAGTTCTTCACCACATAACGTTATCTAATATATTAACTATTAGATGACATTTTAATACAGAAACTAAGAGTACATAAACTTTCAATATGGTCATTCGATTGCGGCTGCTTGTTGATTTGAAAGGATGTTAAGTAATTTTAAGGTTGAAAGACAAAACCACTTCCCTGCGGTTTTCCATCCGCTCCAATATCAAAAATGTGAAAAATAAGTTTTATATATATTTATGATCGATTCGACGAAACAGTTTTAAACCAGAGTGAAGTATGATGTTCTGATAAATGGGAGCTGAAAATGATGTGTAGAACTGGTGTGGTCAGAAATCAAAATTGGTTTCACAATTTTATGTAGTACATAGAATTGTGAAACAGTGGATTCCACGCAAATATGGAACCCAAGAAAGGGTAAAGTAAAGTTACATATTTTTGTTGTTTGTAGTTGAAACATTAGGTTCGTGGAGTCCATCGGCAAAGAGTTTTTTCAAAGAGATTTGCCACCCGTGATCAGAAGGCTGGCTCATATTTCGCCCAACAAATAAGCATCGCCATACAGCGCGGCAATGTAGCCAGCTTTCTGGGCACGTTCCCATCTGGCAGCGATTGGTTATTTTTAGTTTTTAATTGTATCTACTATAAGAAAATTATAATATATTTGAGACAATAAGAATTTAATGTAGTACATTCCATTTATTAGGACAAATTATTCCATCGTAAGTTAAATAAAGAATACGTGTCGCTGAGTTGTTTTTGACAAGCTCTCTGGTGGCGGCTACTTATCTCTAATTTGTAAGAAGGGTCCCCTAATGGAAGTGACATAGCCCTAACCAATGAGAATATAGATGCGCGTACATGCACACCAATATCTGCACATTACGTGCATCCGGCGGGCGTTGGGCTTTCGTCCGTCTGCAGCGCGCCATTGTCCGCCGGATGTCTTGCGGTCGCACGCAATTTCACAACCTATGCACTTATGTTGCCCTGATATCTCTATTTATTAAAACTAGGAAGGTTAACCGAGTGGGTGGGTCTTTCAAAAAAATCTTGCACATATATTAAATCCCGACAGCAAAGGACGCTCATTACTGCATGTTGCCTTGGTATGACTATCGTTTTCAGAAGTAATAAAGATAATTAACAACCTACATAATAATATCAAACATACGGTTCTAAATAAGCTATACAATATAAATATAATCTTAACTTATTTAATTTGTATTTATTAATAGTGGTACAAAGTCAATTTGTATAGATTAATCTGACACGGTTCAAAATCTGCATACAATTTAAAACAGATGTCTAAGCAGATTAACTGGTACACAATGGGAGAAATAGGCGCTTATGGACCTACCTGGCGTTCGAACAGACGAAAACAATCATCGAATTAGCAAGGTCGCTACATCCACCGTTTCACACTTTAAACACTATTTTAATAACATAGCCGGATTCTGAGCAGCTATATTATTAACATAATACTTTTACTGTTTTCATCCCCGACCTACCTCGATGTTCGACTGCGATCTTCTATCTTATTTATGTACTTATAAATAACTCTTATCATAACACTCGAGCTTTTAACATCGTTCAACTTAATAATAGAATACCTAGTGTAATCAATTTGTTCGATGTAATTGACTTACAGTTGCCACCAGTCTGTTCGAATTGCGATTAAACGGGGTAAAAATTACGTAACGATCGATAAATAATATTGATTAGAGTTTATTTGCGCCAATGTCCGGCCGCCACCCATCGATCAAGACAGAGGATTTCTTTCATTTGTCTTACTGAGTCGTTGACTTATTGCTTTCTCGATGGGTCAATACGTGACCCGATAACAATATTATTGTCATTTTATATTGCATGATTCCTGTTTACTTCTATATCGTATTAATTATACCTATAAATCGAAGTCTGCCTCGATACCATAGTTTATTACATTCGTTTTCTTTTTGACCGCCGAAAGGCATTGTTTCGGCTAACTTCGAATTTTAAATTAAAATAAAAACACGAGTTGGATTTGGAACAGGCTGGTCGACCGTATCGCCCTTTGTTTTTAGAGGTCTAGATCGCATAACGGTAACAGTGGTCGGGCGAACTCGGGCGTCACTTTCGGCACGCCGTTCCGCTCGCGTTCCCGCCTCCGCGTGAGCTCACGCTGTCATTTCAGCGACTAATAACCCTCCAATGGATTTCATAATTTATAAGGCGGTAGATGTGACCGCTTTTTACTCGCAACTGTCCGTTGCCGCCGTCTGGGAATCTGCAACAAAGACCGAGAACTGAATTCCGTTTAGCATTCCAAGGGTATTCGTGTGCGACGGGCGGCTGTTTAAAGTTCTAAAAATCGATTTTGCATTGATTCTCAGCCGTTTGGTATCTACTTCTGGCCTTGGTTATTATGCCATCTCCGGAGATAAAAGTTAATAATTGTGCGATATCATCGGAGGCTACATCTCTGAGTTCAGCCGCGCAAGTTTTTATGTTTTGCGCGGTAATCGAAGTGGAAATTGGTGAGACGAGTGACCCACTTTCAGCGCCATAAACCTCTCGAACAAATCTTCGGATTTAACGTTGGCGATACTTGGACTTTTGGTTTTTTAACCGTGGCCCGTTGCATTCCCGATTTTACGATCATCCCGACTGACCGACGTCTGACACGGGAATCGTAAAAGTACAGATTTTATTTCTTATTGTTCGCCTTTCGCGAAACATAATTGGAGTTGGTAGGGCCGTGGGTCCTTCGACGGCGTCATTTACGCGTTTTTAATTTAACTGCGCTGTGAACGCTGAATTATGTCCTTTTGGGGCGTAATGACCAATGAGAATACCTTTCCATTACTTTTTATCACACGTTAATAGCTATGATGGCATTGGGGAAATGAATTGGCAATATTTCAATTACTAAATAAATTTTATTAAACAGAAACAGACAGCTTATACAGAATATGACATTATACAAAAAGCTTAATGGTTATATTGTATTCTATTTATAATTCCTCGAGACTATAAGTAGAATACTGACTAATTTCTTGCCTAGAAAATATTGTAAATATGGTTCGTTTTTGGTATTGTATATTTTTTGTGCAATTAAATGATAACTCTCTCTTTAATTATAGAAGAATAATACCTAAAAAAATTACAATCGTCCAATAAAAAATTGAAATAACTGTGAAGAAACTCTAAATTCCTACATACGAGTATTCCTGTTAGAAGTCCATGAAGTGTTCGTGTTTATTATCAATAATTGAGTAGTTAAATCAACAAATTAACTTGCATAACTGCACGTGGAAAGTTTGTGAGCAGTTGTTTAAAAGCTTTTATAAAGCTTCACTCGGTTCATATTAACTTCATATAGTTTGCATTCACAGCTTATAATTGCGCATCAGAACTTTCGAAACTAACATTTTAGCACTTAGACTGGATACCGTCGAAGGGCATATGAAGCCTTTCGTATGATACGTCATTGTGAAGTTTGCTAATTGATGTGTCTGCAACGTGCAAGGTTAGCTACTCTTTAAAGATTCCTTATTTAGTTAGATAATATAAGAACAGGCTATGAACGTCCCACTGGTGGGCTCGGACCTCCCATTTCTAGCGGACAGTATACCCGCCACGCTTGTCCAAGTCGGATTGGGTCGGTTTCTATTCAGGTTTCATCACAACGTTTTCCTTCGCCTTTAGTGCGTGGAAATTGTAATACTATGCAAATTAGCTCCAAAAATTTTAAGGTTTCTCTCTCTCAAGGTTGTTATGAAGGCATACTCTAGGGATGGTAGCCATCCAGTCTGGTAAACAGCCTACCACCTTGGTGTGGTTTGTTTTGTCGCCTCTTACGACAGCCGCAGGAAAATGTATTCTTTCTCCGTTCCTGCACGAACATGGCGTTGCCAACGCGCTGCCAGTCTCTAAGAGATTTTATAAATGACTAGGTGCACCCCGCGGTTTCGCCCGCTTGGTGATGGAAAATTGAGATAATGATGATATATCTTTATAAATTATTAAAAAAATCAATTTATTGACAAAAAATGACACAGAAATAATGCTTTTGTAGGTTCTGCACTAGGACTAGCCTGTATCGCGAACACCAAGTACGTGTGTGACTGACTTAACAATTTATATCTCTAAGATTAATTTTTAAAATAGATGTTGACTTGTGTGTGTGTGTAAGTTTCATCAATATTCAGTCAGTTCATTGAAATGTGCAACATGAGCTTTGCATTTGTTAGAGGACGCAATTTTATTTTTGGGACATGTGTGGGGGGGGGGGGTCAATAGAAGCTTAACCTTAAGTTTGTGGGGTCGCCACCCTTGTCCTCCGGACGCCATCTTGGAAAAAGGGGTGAAAACACTTTTTTCGCGATATCTCGGAAACTATGCGTCTTACAAAAAAATTGTAGTCATAATTTGTAGCAAATTGTTTTGCCTACAAATATGTTTACAAAACTTTGTGCCGTAAATTAAAAATTAAAGAAGTTATTAGCAAAAAAGTGAGAATTTTTTTCAAAAATAAAATTGCGTCTGAAAAATGCAATATTCGGTCCTTAAATTGTAAGATTTCAATGAACTAAGTAGCTTGCGCGCAAGAGTGACAAATATATATTATAATATTAGGATGATTGGCTCCTTTTCATGAAATTGGATTGCATTTACTGCATCCGTGTCGACTAGAGTGGGGACTACGTGCCCATGTCCATAATGATATATACCTACCAATCGCCAGTACAGGTAGAACCGACCATTCTAGACCAAAGAAGCCCACCGATCGCATGTCTTTGACTCGCATTTGTTTTATTCCCAGGACCCGTTTACAAGGTTTCCAACTTTTTACAATGCAGTTCAATAGCATCGGCCGCACACGTTCATTAGCTTATTACAAGTCAATAATTGGCATAAATATACTTTAGCGGTAATTTACAGCCTTATGTGTTGTTAATTTATTTTTGTGGTACTTTTATTATATATTTAAAATTAATAATTGCTCTTTTATGGTTGTAAATAATACAGTCGTTGATAAATATTAATGGAGACTGTCGTTAAATCTATTTATATATAACATTATTGACGGAAGTTTGTTAGAAGTTTAATTTTCTAGTTTTACAATTGTGTGCTCTGTCATACATTTGGCACAGAGATAGATTTACAGCCTTGGCTAGCGTTTAGGCTACTTTTTATCTCGATAATGAACATTTTTTTCGCCTGATACTTCATTATTGTTTTCTTTTCTTTCTTTATTTTTTCATTTCTTTGGGAAAATAAGGGGGGTCTTTTATTTTTTTACATTTTTTTTCTTTCCTTCAAAAATCTTTTAAACTTCTAATTTTCCTTACAATTAATACTTACGTACACTTATTCTTATTAATTTATACTTTTTATTTTGTTTCTATATTAAGGATACCTATTTTATTTACAATTTTTTAAACGCTATGCGTTACCGCAAGTGAAGCCGCGTAAAAAACCAAGTTAATCTTTCACAAACACTGAACGGGTAACGAAAAATATTTTGCAACGGTATGCTTTTTTTTACCATGGGGAATCCGATTGAGGACTAAGCCGCCACGAGGGCAGAAACTTGGGGGATAATTCGCGACCCGTGTTTGGGATTCGCCAGATCGGGGGTGGCACTAGCATGCCCAGTCAGAACTGGTGCCATGCTATTGCCACTCACCAGTTATGGAGGATACCCACTAAAACCCCTGGGTGTTCCGTCCTTCGCCTTATGCCAGGGCTACGGGTATATGACCTAGCCTCGCCGCAACCCTGGCAGGCGTGTGCCCCGCGAGGCCCCTTCCACTGCCGGGGGACTACTTTTATCCCCCGGCATCTTCAATCTCTCTATGCAATGGTATGCTGGGTCAACTAAGTAAAGAAGGCAAGGCAGGGTTATGCGTCATTATTAATCAAAAGAATGTACACGTTATATTAGTTTTAGGCTTATTAAGGCGTACACATTATACAATTTAGCTAGACGCGTCGGCTTGCCCGGTTGATTGTTGTGACTCATTTAAATTCTCCTCTCGTTGGCACTGCGTCACGCGTGTATAGGAAACACTAACCACCAGGACGCTTATTTTCAATATATATAAGTACATTTCAATGTGCTAGTAGTCGCCCGTGGTCGAAATTCGACCATAATAATTAATTTAAATTATAAGTTTGAACATTATTAACGTTCTGTTGTCAAAGACTATAACTTCTATAATCATAGATTTCGCTGTTTTTGCTGTGTTTTTGCTTCATGTATATTTAATCTATAATATTATAAAATTCCAGACATGCCGTGTTGGCGCTATAGCTGAAGCTATAAAAAAACTGCAATAGACTATGTAAACGATGAAGAACACACTGCATTTTTTTTTAATTTTGTCCGTTTGTTCGTTGTTGTTTATATATATATATAATATTAATTATGGCTAACGCTATTTCTGCTAATGATAATACTAAATTTTTTCTACTATAATTCCGCAGCGACGATATCCAGAAGATTTGAAGATTATTTTTAATTTAATTTAAAAAAAATTGAAGATTATTTATTGAAGATTATTAGAGTTAGTAGAATTCTCGACATAATCCCAACGAAGTCGTACTTTGAATATGTGCCTTGAGTGTATCTTTCGTTCTCCTACAATAGCCCAACAGTGGGACGTACATGGTCTGACATACATAACAAACTAGAGTATGTTACGGTTGGTAATACAGCATAAGTTATTATAAACATGGTCGTAATAATACACGATAGTGATGTGACTCACCTCGAGCCTCATAAAATTCAGTACATCATATAAAAGAAAATAATTTATTTTCATCATAAGTGACTTTTACTGTAATAGGAGTACACGTTTCATTTATTACATGAATGAGTGGAATTTAATATCGCTGTATTTTACTTACTTCATAAAAGGGAGCTGCAATATGTAAAAGTGTTCAATTATTTTTATTACCTACTAAGTAGATCTATATTAAAATTCTAATAAATGTGTCTATAAGTTTGCTTTTAATTGAATGCTATCATACTCTATGGACTCTGTACGATTCAAGTTTTATCCCTATCAATCTTTCTTATATATAAAAATGAATGTTTGTCTGTATGTCCTTTATAGAATCGTAAAGTATACATTTGATCATGTAATAACCTTTAGCAAAGTTGTTGTGCATGAGCCAGAGAAGGTTTCTGAGTTGGTTCACAATTGGATCCGGTAGGTGGCGCTGCTGCCGGCATATCGATTGAAGCTTTTCCGGGCAGGAAGACGTCTGACGGGACAGCTAGTACAAATGCAGAAGTTAGTTCGTATCTTTCTTTGTTCTTAATCCACGGAATAATGGAAATTAACAGATAAATATCAAATTTCATATTTGCGCACTTTCGATAACTGATATTAAAAGAATTTTATCTGCAGAAAATGGGATAAATTCTGTAGGATACCGATACAAAATTTACTATAGAAAAAAAGCGTGATAATCCCTAATTACTATAAAAAGGAAAAACTTTTTTAATTCTTATTGAATTTGTACCTGAAGCAGTGCTTTTGGACCAAAACGGTTGTCATTCAATAAACACCGACTCCCGTCTAGACCTAGGTATTAATTTTATTATAGTTTATTTTTAGCCTTCGATTTTATTAAGTTTATCTTGTTTTTGTTTGTATTTACCACGACAAGTGTATAATTTAAATATTAAAATTAAACTTTTCGAAATTTGTAATTCTTTAGTCTGTCGATAATGCAATATTTATAATTTACGTTAACGAATACATATGAAACACCTAGTCATTTCTGTAATACATATTTGATTGTGTACGTCATACGTCAGCGTGTAGTTCATTTAGCCGAATACTCCGATTTTGTTTGTTTTGCCACACGCTCGCCTCCTGCCGTTGTTTACGGCATTTTTAACATTTTTTCCAATACAAAGATCTTTTTGTATGAACTACTTACTTCACAACACACTTGTAAATATTGACATGATAGAATAGAATTCCAAAATTAAATTCGAGACTTCGATCCCAAGATTTAGAGTTCCTCGCAAATAGTCTTTAGATAGATATTTGACCAAACGATGCAATATTTTTTAATTCATTAAATATATATTAAATAGCTTGTTCTCTTTAAATTTTGTTAATATACATTAAAGAAGTATTCTGACGTAATTGTTTGTAACCCGTCAGTTAATAAAAAATGAATAAATGGTCAACCGCGCAAACCTATTCCATGTAAAATAAATGAAAAAGTTAACGCATACGCTTTCATACATTCTTTTGCACAGATTGTAAAAAGATGAGAGTGATTTATATATTTCCTTTTATGATGTTAATATTTTTTATGATTGTAGTGGGTTTAGTTATTTTGAATGTATTAATCGTGTGCTGTAAGTGTTTTCACATTATTAATCGTTGACTCAATTACTTATTTTATTTGTGACCGTATTATTAATATTTCTCGTCTTCCAGATAAAATATATTGCTGATGTTTTTGATTTTGTAATAAAAAAATAACGATTTTTTAAGCCATATATCAACTCATTAAGCTTTCTTTGGCTCAAAAGTCCTCGTCTTTTTGAGTTATGAGTATTTTTTATTCCGTAAACGCTCGTAAAATCAGTTATAAATCGACTTCATTTTGTGGTTAAAAGGAAAAAAATCTAACAATATCTTGATACTACATAAATTTATTCATACAAGACTGCATTATTAAAAACCCATTCATAATTCAAACAATGTTTTACTGTATTTCGCATATTGTACACTTTTACAGTTAAACAAGAATGTCAGTTGAATAAATTAATGAAATCAATTTGAGGACCCCCACTGCGGTGCCCGCAGTGCGTGTATCGAGCTTCTTAAAGTTGCCAAGTGTTAGAATTACTCCAGGTTTCATGGATCTAGAAAGTTAATGGCAACACTTTAGTTTAAACTGGTTATAAAGCGTATTTTTTTTGTCTGTATCAGTGCAGGACTATGTGAGTACTTTGGTAATATTATGTTTTCGGTCAAAACTGTTTGTTAAATATCACATGACAGTTCCGAAGAAAAAAACAATGTCATCAAAAAAATTACTTACAGAGTCTTGCACTGACTACGTCGATATATAAATTAAATAATTAAAATCATCAACTTGGGGGGTAGTCTAATTAATAACTTTAAGTTGGACATAAATTATTGCGTTGTGCAAGTTACATAATGATTTTCCTTTTAGCTTAAGAGCCCACGACGGCCAGACCATCGTTATTCTATAAAAGCTGAAACTGTTTCTGTGCATATACAGGTAAGAACGACTGGCAGGGGGTAGGAACTGTTATAAGTGTCCGGCAATGGATGACGAGATTTCTAAAATTATCCCGAAAAATATATTACAAAATTGAGCTTTATACTTTAACCAAATTAAGGTGCTATTTTATACAAATTTGCAACCTGTTACCTGCTCAAGTAACCACAAACCAAACTCAATAGTCTATGGATTTTCGATGTTCTTAAGTTAATTCCTTTAAGTCTGAACGCGCCGGTAACCCAGTGTAACTTAAACGTGCCGCCTTTATCTTATCAACGCATTTGAGAAGTGCTATTAAACCAATGCTTCCTAAAGTAATACAGATAATATTACAGGAATACGTCAAAAGAAACCGTTGTCAACTACATGCATTTTTACAACCTTTATTTTTTTATTTATTAATGTTTTACATTCTTATTTACTTTTAAAAATATATAAGATATATAAATTATAAAAAATGTATGTAAGTGCAGTTCATACGCAGTAGATGTGAAAAAAAATGTCACAAGGGGTAGCCGGGTATCGAAATCGTAACGTCACCTTTCATATATTATATCGTTATAATATATTTAAGCTTTAAAACACGAAAATTGAAGTATTAACGAAAAACTTCAAAACATTTTCAACTCTGTATGTGTTCAAATTATTAATATATATAGTAATTTATCTCATTCTCTCGCAAGCTTAGTCATATAGATTTATATATTTTTAGTAAAAATGTGTCACATTTTCGTTTCATCGAGTTTCAAATCACAACGATTCTAAAAGAATATTTTCGTTAAAAAATATACCCTCAGCATATCTTTATTTATAGAATTTCCCAAAAAAATTTACTATAAACAATCTAGGTGTAAGCACTGCATAGTACTTATTGATACTCCATTCATGAATTCAACTTTCACAATCACTTGTTACTTAATATCTAACCATGGGCTGAAACGTAACCAGAAAATCAATTAAAGAGGCCGTATTGTGAAAAATAAAGAAAAAAACTTGATATTTAATTTTATAATATTGGCAGATCTGTGTCGAATTTACGATTGTATCGAAGCCGTGCCACCTCATAAGTTGCCACTTGCCAACCGCTGGCCATGAACTTGCCAGTGAGAACAGTCTTAAATATAAAAACTTATTTTGCTCTTTCATTTATAAATAACTTCACAGTTTAATGGCCGCGATTGGTATTACAATATTACATGTATCACGCCTCAAGACTTTGTGGGTAAGCTGAGGTGTATTTTTATAAATCTTCAACCCCTCTGTCTTGCCAAATTCAAATAGGTACTACAATGATTAAGAAGTTTTCCCTAGTAGTTTTATTTTAAACATTAGACCGGTATCTCGTGGAAGCTTATGCCTTCCTCTGGATAATATTATGATAAGATCTTCGGTCTCTTAAGTAACTATTTGCCGAATTTCCACAAAATATCTTCAAAGGTTTCACAGTGATATATACATATTTACTTTCATTTTTACGTATGTATAATACTGTTTATCTATATAATATAATATATATGTGTATTTATAATTTCAATTGCATAATAATTCAATTTATTTATATTTATACTACTTATTTTATAATTATGAAATCTCTGAAATTTAGTTTTAGGTGTTACAAGAATTCCTTGGCATTGTTTTGTGTGTCTTAATTTAAGGATTTCAATAAAATTATAAGGTAATAAATAAATAAAAAATATTTTAGTCAGCACCTCCATTTAACCTAAAAGTACTAAGACGACAAACATATGTAAGAGTATATTGCAGACATTACTTCTAAACATGATATCGAAATCAAAACACGTATGTATCAGGAAGTTACACATGTACATACAAATAGAACCTTAGAATATGAAGGCGTATCATATCATGTTCCATTTGCCAAAAAAACTTTGTAACAACACTATAAATTAATATAAAACTGGAATATGTTTTAATGAAATTTTTTTTTTCCAGGTAACATCTATAACCAATCACAATTTTTGAAACAAGGTCAACATAGTTTCCATTTCCGGTAAGATCTACCTACACCATTTTAATAGCGTAGATGACAGTGAAATCAATTGAGGTACTACATATTTATAATCTACTTTGGAAGAGTGTGTAAATTATGACGACATACAATTATTTAAACAATTATTAGATTTTTTATTGTGATATTGTAAAAGTAAGAAAACAGAGATTATCTTAGGGGTCGTGTTTTTTATTTAAGTAAATATTTTTTGAACATTTGGTACCACGAGTCATATATCGAATTAATATTACAGTAAGGTACAATATTGTAATTAATTTTTACATAAGAGAGTCAGTAGTATTTTTATCTACAGAAAGTAAAATTTTGCAAATTAAAATTTGCCAGGTGGTAGGGCATTTGCCCGACTGGATGGCTATCACCCCTGATCTAGAGTATGCCACCATAACAACCTTGAGTTGTGTTCCGGCATTAGTGACCAGGTTCCAGTCTTCCTTAAAAGAGCAGCAGCGCATTTGCAGCACCTTTGGTCTTTCCTTTCCATCAAGTGGACCGTCTGGCTTTCTGCTGAACTCCTCCAATAAAAAAATGCTACCACATAATACCTAGGTTCACAGAAGAGTCACTTCAGTAAACTTTTTAAATTTACTACATCTACCTGCTTCCTATTTTGGCGAAAATGAATGGAATTATAGACACAAAACCCTTGTCTCCAATTAATCACCACGCCGTCGCCCCTTCCACTCGTTCATCCGCGGCTTAAACACGTACTCTCAATTAACTTGAGGTAATATTGTTTAAAGTAATTAAAGGGAGCGAGGAAACGTAGCCAGCCTTCTGGGCACCTTACCTATAGAAGACTGATCTCGGCTCAGTATTCTTCTTATATTCTTGAGGGATTATAGGTAAAATACAATACAAATAAGTTTTCTTTTATTGTATTATATTGTTACGAGTGCGGGACTCGAATTAAAAATGCCGTTGGAATTACTATAGAATTTATTAAAACTATACAAACACGTATAACACAGGTGCAAATATAACTGAACACAATCAGTACAAACGTAATGTGCGATTCAATAACACGCGCAAAGTCCGTCACTATATAGATTATCGAATGTACACAAGTCTCGACTTGATCGTGGTTCTCGCTAGACGGACGATCTCTTCATTGTTCTGGCAAGCGTCGACGCAATTTCCCAGAAATCGTAATCCGCACACCTGCGTAATTATGCCTGCGAATGGCCATAAACGAGTACAATACACAATAGGCTGTTGTCTAATTACAAATTTTAAAGACACAAACAAAAGAAGATAGTCATAAAACAGTTTCAATGTTATTAGCTCAAACGCCGCGGCAGGTAATAAATGTGGTTTGTTTACAGGTATGCAGGTGGTCCAATATGTAACAATATTATTTATAAATTTCTTCATTGTACTAACTTTTTAACAAATATCAAACTATAATATTTAAAATTAAAAGGTAGCTAAAAATATAGCTGAAGAAAGCTTTTTATTCCCACAAAATATACATAAAAACAGCTAGAATTCCTATTTTAATCCTTAAACATTTTCATTGAAATTTGATTGAGATAAATTTTCACATGTACTATAAGTCTTATACTAAAAATACAGACAGACAATTCAATGTTATTTAAATTTGTGCCTATACATAAAGAAACCAATGTAAAGATGGTTTGTACAATATTTGTTTATGAAGTCCCTATCAAAGGCCAACTGCTTTCTCATCTGCCGTTTTTGGAACAAAACCAGTCGTGTCTTTGTTGCCCCTTTGGTTTATGATGTTGTATTGCTGTGCTTTAGTGAATTATTCGTTGCAAATTTATTTCTCAATTGACATATTTTATAAGTAATAACGCAGTTTAATTTCTACAAAGGAACTTGCTTATTTAAAATAGAATAAATATACTTGATTTCATAACATTAGATACAGTTCAAGAAATATAACTACAGAAAACAATGGGCGGTCTTATCACTAAAGCTACTACTAAATTACTAACTAAAGAAAATATTTAAATTTCATATACAATTATTAGCCAAAACTCAGCTAGAGTTATAATTAAATTTTTCTCACTCGCCAATTACAAATGTGTAAAGTTTTAATCAAAGTTTTAATTTAGTGTACTAAAAATAATAAATTTCGTGTTGGCTTTTCGCAAAATATATTCTGCAGCTAAATATCTTTAATTTGAGGAAAAGGAAATAAAAAAATGTTTAGGATAAAAACCAGAGAGCTAGTATTTTTAAACCAAATATAAATCTAATACTTTTGTATTTTACTATTCGAAAATTTCGATTTTGAATATTGATTATGGATTTAATTTTGTAATCGATTTTAGAACAGATAGTCAAATAGTGGTCTGTGCCAACGACTTCCGGTGATTCGTGTGCGGGTGCATCGCACTGACCTAGCCCACTCGTCAAGCACTTTCTTCTAAACTCAAAATGTAACCGTAACTATGAGGCGGACAATCGTTTCCGGCGCCCGTGACGTCACGGCCTGTCTCGCCGGTCGCCGCCCCAACCGCGTAACCTTGGCGGAGCGGAGATGCGGCGAGCGTCGTCGGCCGCACCTCGCTCGCTGCTCGCTCGTCTCGCGGCTAACTGACTGGGTTGCCAAATGTTTATTGAAAAATGCGAAACAATCAGTGTTATTATAAATATCTGCTTACTCTTTTTTCCTAGTAAATAGTCAATTAATTTGTTTTGTTTATTTAATATGAGAATGCGTTCAGGCATAAGCTTTATATTGATCCAGCTACTAACTTCAAATTCAGTGCCGACTTCATACTGGCATCGTGTAAATTGATTTGAAGTTAGTGCAGCGTTGCCGAGTCTGACTGACTTCAATATTTTAGATTCAGTAGCTGGATTAATTTAAATCAGCCTTAAGTGGCATAAGTATATTATGAGCCACTCAGTAAAAGAGTGAACTAATCCACTACACTTCAATCTACAGTAACAGAAGTAAGTAGACATTTGAGTCTTTATGTGTAGATATGTTAAGTGTGCTCCAAAATTTTGTTTCGGTTATTTTTAATAAATGCAATATTAATAGATGACACTTAAGATCAGCATGGTTTCAAAGATCTACACATGTTTAATCTGTTACTATAAATTTGTGGATTAGGTCACTCTTTTTTTTTAAATAGTTACCCATATTTAAAATTAAAACTTAAAAATCCTTACACATCATGATGAATACCAACGTCTGGTAACACCATTCGCAAGTCGCGTCCGGACTCCTTTCGTTTTCATTGTTCCTTTTACAAACTTATTTATGACTTTTACGCCGCGACATTGGAAACTAACAAGTTCGTCGGACTTCGATACTGAATGAAAAATTACCTATCTTCTATATGGTGCAGCCTTGCTGTGATCATCATCTTGATTAAAGCTCTTAGGGCCGGCTCGATCAGTGTGATACCACGCTCTCACAGAATATCGACGTGAAATGTTTAACGTGCTAATTGTGTTTCGTGTGATGATTGAGAGTTCCGATTGTCAACTTTTTCTTCATTTTACCACTTTTCAAAATTCTTTTCTAATGCGCTTAGTACTAATTATTAGTATGTTTATAGTAATTATATGTATTTTATGTAAATCTATGTACCTAATTTGTTATTATTCAGTGCTATATATATAAATAAATAAAAATGCAACATCCGTCCGTCCTAGGGTGTAGTTGAGAACTAGCGTCAGGCACCTGTTGCCTGGTGTATCCTGACTGCACCTATTTGGTACCACCTCGAGACATATTTTTGCTAGATACCTACATAGTTTAATTTCCATTTTTTTGTTGTTGTTTCTCAATGTATTTCGCTATGTTTAAAGACCAAATAAATGTTTTCTTTCTTTACTTCCTCACCCCTATCCCGTTTTCCCTCCCAACCTATTCTAATCTCATATTCTATTTCTCTTGTCTGATCCCTCTTCCCCATCTTAAGAACAACGCGAAGAAAACCACCTTCCATGAGTTTTTTTTTTGGGGAAACCCGATTGAGGGCCATCAGCCGCGCGAAGGTAGAAAGTCGAGGCTGGTGTATGGCATTAGCAATTCTAGCCAGAACTGATAAATGCTATATCCACAACACAGTTAGAAATACTCATTAAAACCCTCTCAGTATTCCGTCCTTCATCCTTAATACCAGGGCCTTCCACGGCTTGAGCCTTCTGCCTTTTTACCAATAAAAAAACCGAATTAGATGTTTGTGCGCTGAAAGTGGCTTAATATTTGACCGGATCCAAAATTACACTAATACGAAACAAGAGTAAAATCATGGGTAATTTTTCACACGATCGAAGGGGCATAGTTGGTTAGGGCACGCCGGGACGGGGTGAGCGAACTCGCAACCTGCAATTTAGGACCGCAAAAGGAGCAAGGCGCAACGCGATCGGTGATTAAAAACCTTTGTCGGTTCTACTAATATTTATATTATTTTCGCGATGCGCCCGACATCTAATTGGCTGCTCGTATATTTGACGGAGGTCCGAGGCTACACCGACCACCGACGCTCCATTAGTTTTCCTGGTAAAGAAATCATAAATTACACACTTTTTATGTCCACAAATACGACGTTATCGACCTACGTTCGGCGGCACAACAAAAGCTTGTGAATATATTCATTTCCTTAAACACCTCACGATTGAATTTCGTGACAAACGGCTACAAAAATATATGGTTTTTATGTATATCGGGTTTCCACTTATCAGAATTAATGCGGCGTAAAAATTGTGAAATACTAAATTACAGCAGGTGTTCACTTATACCTACTAAGGGCGAAGTAGTTCCAACCGGGTCCCGCTGCTCTCGATCGGCCCAAGGTCTGGGATATTGAACCTCGCTCGGAGCAACAGCACCGCGAGACACGCCGCGAAAGGGACGGATGTACGTACGTACTATCACTCATTGTTATGGGCAAAATGTCGCGGCCACACGCGCGGCTTCTCAATCAATCTCTTCGATGACTAACACCTTCGGCTCCTAATCCGATCGGTATGCGATGCAAAGTAGCCAGTGGCCGGAGACAGCGGAGTAGTCCCGTAAGCATGGGTCGCACTTCCTCAAAGTGCGATCAAGAGAAAGCGAGACGGAATGCATCGGGACCCGCTTCCCCATAAGTGCGACAAGGATGGTTACGCGATGACAAGTGCATTCGCATCGTGAGACGTCGGAGGTTTACGCACCTCGCCTGTCTGCGCGCGATCCTCCTTTTACTCCGAGCGTACACCGAGTATACTCGCGGATTTCATTCTGTGTTTAAATGTTTCGATGGGTGTTGCTTAAATGCCAATATTAATCAACGAGGCGTAATTAAATCTGCCGACCGCGCAGGTCGTTTCGTTCGATGTTTATGAGTTCCCACGCGGGTTGATGTCATTTGTATTATAAATGGCGGGCTTTGCGGGACACCCACAGGGGCACGTTGATACTCCCGACACCATTGACCCACTCCCAGTGCGACTGCGGGAATATTTGCCTCGTCATTGTTCATTCAAACGAGTAACATGGTCCGAGCATAATACTAGTAGGAAGTTATCAAGCAAAGATGCAAATGCAGATCGAAGGTAAATGTACTAAGCGTTCATTGGCATTATAAAAAGTAAAAATAAATAATATATGTTTGGGAATGTCAGCCGGCGCGACGGTCGCCCTCCCGCCGAGATCGCGTCAACTCTTTATCGGCCGTGCGCCGCGCCCGGCACCGTTCGAAGGACTTCTGCGCGAGGTTCAGGATCGGATCTGGAACAATCTACATTTGGTAGCGATAAACGTATTTATGGAAATCGTTACGCAATGTTACACTGACACATTGTGGCCGCTCTGCTTCGATTACCACGTGTCGCGTTATCGCACATATCATCGCTCCTAATATGTGGTAGTCGGGTTCTCACGACGCCATAACAGAGTGCGTTCACACCCATAAACATGGTGCGCCGTATCGAGCGAGCGCGGGGCCTCCGGTCGGCCGCCGCGCCACTCGCGCGCTTGCTTATTTATGCTCGGCAAACACTCGCCGAGATAAGCCGTGAACGGCGGGCCTGTGCTTCCCACATCTGCCGCGACCTTGGCTCCTCCAGCCCGTTGTGTAACCTCCTTATCTGTCACGCGCCCCTGATACCTCCTCCACACTCACCGGCGAATCACATCGTGTTTTCCGGTCTCGATAAAATTATCGAAGGGAATCGAGCTGGATTAGCGCAGCGCAGCACCACGTGGCTTACCGTTTTCATAAAGCTTAAACTCAAGTTATGAAAGCATCTTTCACTATCGTTTAGTTTACGAGCAAACTAATAAACTCGTCGAGACCACGTGGGTCTCTCGTTTGTCTCGTTAACTTAACATAATTACAGAGTTTTCGTCTGGTCCGACCGGTTTTGGTTCCCGTCTCGGCCGCTTTTTATCGTGCTGCTCTAAATCAACATTAGTTAGCGTTAGTGCGAAACCGAAAGTTGAGGCGGCTTTCGAATAATTTTGAATTATTGTGTTTATATCATAGATGTTATAACAACTGGTTGTAAACTAACACAAAACAGCTGGTTAGGATTCATAGCGAGGGAATAATGCACAGAAGATGGCGACATCGATGGTTAGTTGGTTAGTTTTTTTACATCTTTATTTATTTGAGACTTTTGCCACATAGGAATGTCTGCCCCATTATCTTCTAAATATACACTAACTTATATATTAAATTTTAAATAATGAGCTGCCTACTAGCCTACTTTGAGGATGGCTCTGCCAGAATTAGTATAAAAATGTCTTTATCAGAACGATTCAGGCCCAACTCCCTCATCAGTTGTTCTGTGCCATTTTTATTCTTGCTACATTCCATTGACATATGTCATGTGGATATTCCACCAGTTCCAAACACCAGGCAGTTGGGAGAATTGTTAGAGAATTTCATCCGTGCAGGAACGGAGAAAGAATACAATTTCCTGCGGCCGGACGGCCTGTTGTAATAGGTGACAAAACAACCCACAGCCAGGTGGTAGGCTATTTGCCCGACTGGATGGCTACCGAGGTGGTATGTGGTCTAAAGTATGTCGCCATAACAACCTTGAGTTGTGTTCCGGCATTAGTGACCAGGTTCCAGTCTCCTTTGAGAGAGCAGCAACGCATTTGTATCACCTTTGGTGTTGTAAATGTCTATAGGCGATGGTAACCGCTTTCGATCAAGTGGGCCGTCTGCCTGTTTGCTGAGCTCATACAATAAAAAAAATGTTTGTTAGTAAGGTGCGGAGGCGCTGCTCATCGGCGGGTGTTTCGTGATCTTTATTATTCCGGTTATAAATTAAGCCGTGCTCGTTAATCGGCCCTTTAATCCGTCTGGGCGTTGACTCTGCGTTGTGCCGCGACGCATGAATGGTGCACTTTATCCTCGGAACGGTTAAAATGTAGGCAATTCAATTCTCATTCCCGTTATTTGCTCTCTATTAATAATCTCTCCTTAATGACACCTGTACACACTACTTCCTTCGTTGACAACTCTTTCACGGTACAGGCTGTGTAACTCACTGCCACTCAACATCAGACAATCTAAGTCAGTATCCTCTTTTAAAATCATGGTTTTTAATTATTTTTGGTCCTCTCAGGTATAATAGTGCTACTTATTTTCTATGCATTATGATATTTACTGTGTTTATATAGTATATAAAAAAGATGTTTATTTTTTATCTCCTTATTTTATACATTCTATTTTATTTATTGTCAACACCGCCACACTGTCATGTTTTTATATTTTCCTTAGTTTAAGGGGTTGCCTGGAAGAGATCGCTTTAAGCGATAAGGCCGCCCTTTGTGCAACATTTATTGTATCCAGTTCTTAAGAACGCAGTTTTAATTTTGGTGAACAATAAAGTGTTTTCATTTATTCAATCAACGTCTTCCATACTTACGTGTGAAAAGCCCGCAGTGGAGGGCGCGGTGGTCGCGGGCACCGACTCACCGATCAGGAATGTGGCTGCATCTCACTTGAACATCTCCGCAGCCTATCCAAAGATAATACCAACAAGATATCGACGTGAGATAATTCGAACTTTTTGTACGTTATTGTTAAGACTCGAATGATACACTCTTTGAATATTTAGCCATATCCGCTGACTTCATAGCTTATAAAAAATAGCGAATAATTAGTCAATAAAAATTCCGCCGATTATATATACGTAGTTTGTTACACGGGTGTTACGTAATTGGAGTAAATGACCTAAGAGTTGGTGGTCCGTCGAAGGTCTCGGGCACCACGTGGTGCTGCCGACGGCCGAGTCACGTAGTGCTGTGCGCTCGAGACACAAAATGCCCAAATGCGGATTGCGAAATAACAAGCGCATTTCAACAGCGCCATGAAGGAAGTAGGATTACGCAAAGGGCTTTGTGGCCCCTACACAGTAAGCTTAAAACGTCTGCTTTTGCAATCCAATACAACGTGTAAATGACAACAAAGCGAAAGCTGATAATAACGTATTTTAATTAACCATTGCTGTTTTGGTATGAGTAGGAATATTTCGGGCGGTTACCAGGCGAGCAATGGATGCTGTGTGGTATTAATAAACGTGTTAACACAAAAGGAATTGGCATTCATACATTGTTACCCTGCCCTACACATACGATGTAAAATCAAAATGCATGCATCCGCATTAGCATGTAGCTTCAGTGTAAACAATAACACCAAGATGACAAGATCGCGATGTTCAGTAACCATTGCAGTATTAGTATTTGTAGAAATATTTCGGACGGTGCTCGCCGCGCAGTGGGTTTTGTTCGCTCAGTTTCAACACCAAAACTAAATGCACATTTCGAAATACCAAAAGCATTTCAGGAAGCAGAGATACAAGATAGAATATAATTTCATTGTCAACAATAACACAACAAATGGTTATATTGCGAGGTACGTAACCATTATTGGTTTGGTATTTGTAGGAATATTTTGGACTGGAACAGGGCGAGCGATAAGATTTTAATTTTTTTATTAATCTCCTTCTCCTGACGCACTCGCTTGTCAGGGTATTATTTGCCAAATTTATTTATTTTTAAATACATATACCATATTACAATTTTTGAGTTCTATAACATTCTACTTCCTTATTATCTATTTTATATTATTACGAGTTGCAGGATTCGAATTAAAATGCCGTTAGTGTTATACTATAGAATTTATTAGAACTATACAAACACGTATAACACAGGTACAAATATAACTGAACACAACCAGTGCAAACGTAATGCATGATTCAATAACACGCGCAAAGTCCGTCACTAATGTCTTGCTTCGCTTGTGGCTATCGCTTGACTGCCTCGCCCCTCCGTTGGGGCATTGCTTTATACTGTACAAATACAATATGTCTACTCGGCCGCGTTGACTGAATTTCTAAGAATCACACCTGGCTAATGACTACCATAAAGATTACAATACACTGTTTTTCCAATCAAAAATTTTAAACACAAAGTAAGCAAAGGAAGACGGCCATAAAAGCGTTTTGTTATAAGCTCAAACAAGGACGGGTAATAAATGTGCTTTATTTACAAATATGCAGGTGGCCCAAATTGTAACAATATAATGCTATTTTGCTTATTCTATTACATTTAACTGTTACTACTCTAAAAGTCTACTAACTCATCCTTTATTTCTATCGTTTTACTCATTTATCTTATTTAAACATATATTTATATATTTACTATTTGAGTGATAGGATTTGCGCAGTTTGTTGCCCTACGAAGATACGATGCAAGTTCACAACGCCTGCATCCGCATTAGAATGAAACATTATAAACAATAACAACACAAAGACGATATCGATATGTACATAACCATTGCTGGTTTATATTTACTGGTTTGGTGCAGGAGTATGTCGGGCCGGTACCCGGCGAGCGATGGACAGTGCCCTTGACCGAGGCGTCGCGGCGGCATGCCCGATGAGAGCGAGTAAACAAATTGAATGAATCGCGTACGCTCACGTACATGTTAGTACCATTCATGTGTGTGCGCCGTTAACGCACGATAATTCAAGTGCTCTTATGTTTGACTAACGAAGCTACACACAGCATGTACAGACGTAACGCATAATTGTACGCAATTTGCACGCGTTATGTCAAAATCGGATTTCTAAGAACAGTTGTTTTGGAAAAATTTAATATTGTTTTTATAGGTCGTTAAATAACTTACCACGACTTCATTCGCTTGTTAAGTGATAGCTACAAATCGTAATGTCATTATTTTATCATATTCAGTATCGAATATAACTTTTATTGCGTTAAAAATTATGATAAATTTTCCATTTACCGTTTTACCTTTGAAAAGACTTAAACGGGTGTCTAAAAAATACTTAATATTTTTATGACAATCATCTTAAAGTGTGAAATATATTTTCTTTTTAAACTTATTATATGGATTATCTACTTATAATCTTCAGTTTTAAATTTAAATAATTTGTAACCATTTCTCGTTTAAATTTGATACACATTAGCATATGAACATACAGCAAAATATAATTGAGTTTATAATTTTTTTAATTATTAAAATTAGCCTTTATCATTTGCACCTATAATTAGATGGTCGTAATATCTGTCTCGTTTGTCCAAGCCGGATTTTCGGATATCACAAATCGATTATGTCGATGTGCAGCTTTACTCAGAATGTTTTCTATCACCGTCAACAAGTAATAAATAAAAGATTATTATAAGAAGATTAAGATTAACCCTGATGCCCATTTCAAGATTATTCAAGACTCAAGCTTCGGAATAATGCCTACTTAACACTGCTTACTTACACGAATAGTGTTGTACTAGTTCTTCCTTTCTTATTTTAATTCTTTTTGAAGTGAATACTTCTTATGGGAGGGTAAACCGATTCGTTACGTAACGCGTTACGGCGCCAGTCTGTCTGGCTTCCATTTCTCTCACGTTAGATTAGTTTAAGTTATCACTTCTGTCGTGTGTCCCGTTACGCACTCCGTCTTTTTTTATTTAATTATACCTAGACATAAGTTGTTGTGTTTTCTATTAAAAAAAGGAACTTCGGAACGCCCGACAGAAGTGATAACTTGCGTGCAAGAAAGGGAAGCCAGACAGATTGGCGCCGTAACGCGTTACGTAATGAAGCGGTTTACCCTCCCATAACAAGTAATAACAATCCAATTCAAAAATAGGAATACGTATTTGATTGTTCACCCAACTCTAGGGCGGTGTGTCCAGGCGCGAACGGAAATGAGGCACGTCGCGTCACGGCTCGCAAGGCGCCCCTCGTAAGACACGAAATACATACAAGACACACAATAACACTAAATACAAGCAGACAACCGACACCGACCACGCTCCATCTCATTTACAAGCCATTCCCGTGGTTACTGTCCTTAGAACCTTGACACCAAGTAGGTTTGTTTGTAAATAGGCCAACCTTTCAGCCATAAAGTAATAAATGGCGATTTTTAGGGCCTACCTAAATGAAGTATGGTATCTCGCGCGCTCATTACCACATTTTTGAAGAAATAAATTATCAAATGGAGATGGGGACTTTTGGGCCCAAAAATGAGAGGTGACATATTATTTATTATAGCTTATTAAAAACTTAAAAAAGCGTCATATTTTTTTCATTAAAAATTTGAAGAAAACACCAGTCCTAAATTTTATCTGGAAAATGAGAAATCTAAAATATAAGGTCACTAAATAAACTATAAATTATAATAATATAATAACAACCCATAAATGTCCCACTGCTGGGCTTCTGCCTCCCATTATAGGGGGCCAAGGCGGCTTGGCAGGTTTAACACATCAGTTATCTCGATGTGCAAGGTTGCATCATGATGTTTTCTTTCACCGTTGTCAGCACGTGGAATACGCCCATTAGATCAGAAAACTGCCTAAATGCATACGTTTAGGCCGGGATCGAACCCGCGCTCGTTTTATTTGGCGCTTGCACTGGCCATTAGGCTACCACGACTTACAGATATTGATTACCAAAATCGATTTAGTTGAAAGAATTTCAAAAATTAATAATATTAAAACCCTAATATCACACGATTAATTCATTTAAAATTACTAAAGTCATTACAATTATAAAAAAACTCAACATAATAATAAGGAAACCTAAAAATCACTCGTCTTTTTACAGTCTGGGGTCAAGAAGGCTCAAGGCTTAACTTAAGACAAATATATTCTACGAATCTCAATAATAATATTACGAACGTTAGTAGAGCTTAAATAGGTAATATAAACAATAGTTTTTAAGTTATATGGTATTTTCGGTTAAATATTTTATGGTAGCGTAGCCAAGAATAAAAAACCAAACAATTGACGTTCATTACTTTTGCAGAATCCTTCGTTGTACCTCACCTCTACTTTGTAATATCCTGATAGATTAAAAATGTATCATTTTTAAAATGTTACTAACACAATTAATAACAGAAATCGTTTCTCCATACACTTTATAACTCCATTAAATATTCTTATATATTTATATTAAAACTATAAGAATAATTAAATCGTTGTATAAATTATTTATATAATTTATATTTTCAAATGGAACTAATAAAGGTTTTTTTGTTTTACATCTTAATTTATTTTAACGTTAATATAACATGATTTTCAAATTTTAATACGATATAAAATAATGCAAATTAACTTTTTTATATTTAATAATGAAAATTAAAAGTGACATTTATCGCGCAGTAAGCTGCAAAAACAGAATTAATACTAGGACTCTAAAAAACGAGACAGGTTCAATAAACTTCAATAAGACCATTCCAATCATTATAATAAATACCTAAAAACATTTAAACGACGCATTAAAACCTGCATACCAAGATTACCAAGTGACCGGGCGTCGAGTCAATAATTTGCGGAAGACAAATGCATAGCGCAGTGCATCGCTCCAGGTCCGGCCCCGACGGCCTAGTAGGGTTGTCACGTTTTACCAAGAGATATATGATAAGTATATATTTTAAAATTATTTACTTTGCAATTAGTCATATATAGCACAAACGTCACAGGTTCAGTTTTCTTTAGACAAGGTTCTGCTGAATAACATATACTAAAGAAACTATTAAAAGTTGAATGTACTTCCTACTCTATATTATACCAAGTTACAAAAACTTGTTATCAATACTTTAGGGAGAAGAAGCACTAAAAAACTACACAATTTTTTTTAACTTAGTCTCCTCTTTCATTTTCTCTTTTCTTATTTATTAGGACCTAAAAATTTATTTAAGTAATTTTTGAAGTGATAACTTTTTATGGGAGGGTAAACCGCTTCGTTACGTAACGCGTAACGGCGCCGAGCGTCTGGCTTCCCTTTCTCTCACGCATACGGCAGCGGTAAGAAGGCTAAGTTATCACTTCTGTCGGGCTTCCTGAGACGGACACTTTTTTTTATTAAAATCAAATCAAAAATTTATTTATACAAACTTATTTTTAGGCATTATATAATTATATCGAACTAAAAACTTATAGTAATAACATGTTTTGAATTATAGTACTTAAAAACAAGGCTACAATTTTTTTGGCGGCGAGTGCTGCACTAGACTCTAGGTCTGTATCGCGACAACCAACACGATTTTATTAACTTAAATATAGTCGAATTATCCATTAATTAACCTATAACTATGTAAAATGAGTGTGTGTGTTTATGATGATATTATTATACTTGATTTGTTTTTATTGCGAAACTCACTAACAGGCAGCAGAGTCCTGTCCGCCCACGTATTGAACAGTGGTTACCGTCGCCGGTAAACGTTTGCAACACCAGATGTGATACCTTTAGGATAAAGGGATGGAACAAAGGATTTAAATGATTAGTAGTTCAGAATAATCAATAGTGCATCGGAATATTATGATACAAAAACTCGACATTTATTATAAATTTACTTTTTTATAATAATTATGTCGTACTGCTTGGGCTCAGTTCTATTTCGAGACATCCGACAGACCGAAAATTATCTGAATCCTAATGTGCATGTAATATTGATTTTTGACAACCCTAAAGCAAGAACAAGAATACAGCTAGTGATGGGACTATTGAATGAATGATTATCGATTCTATCTTTTAATCACAAATCATTGGTTACTTCGAAGAACTTCAAGGTTAAAGACGTGACCTAAATATTTACTTTAAAGAGATTTTGTAAATAGAAATTCTTTTGATACTTTAACAAAGCTTTTAAAATATTTGACAAAGAAAATTTTAGGATATTTACGAAAACAGACAGGATGTTGATTATAAGAGAAAATGATAAAATACCTTCACTAAACAATTATTGCCAAGTAAGAATCCGTTAAATTTCTAAACCAAGATATCGGAGATCTCAATGTCGAAATGTTTTAGATAAGAGTAACTACAAAAAATGAAAATTCTATTTATTCTGATCTGGGTATTACTGAGAGATGTCCCTATTGTATGTTAGTCAAAATAAGCGTGAAGTTCACTTATCAATATTAATCTACCAATTTCATTGTTTATTATATTCCCACCTAGTAGTTTAGTAAGAAGATACTAGGAAAACAAAAAACATAATAAACCAACAATTATGATTCACAATGTACAAACAATCTCTTCAGCCGTCTTATGTGTAATTAATTAATTGTTGCGAGTAATCCATTACTAATAATCTAATTGTGATTACTGAATAGATCAATCAGTTACTTAATGTGAAATATGGGGAGCACTTTGGAAACAACATCAATATTGAAGTTGCCAGCAATAAGTTTTATTTTCGAAGCAATTTGTTTTTATTATATTTAACATATGATTTTGGATTTTAAACTAAATTTCATAATACATAAAGCACAGCTCCTTAAAATTTGAGAGGTAAAAAAACAACGAATACTGTAAAAACTACAAAATCCTTCTAAAAGTAACCGGTTAAATTTTTTAATTGTATTCAACAGTATGATGTTAATGTTTGCAACAAAATAAATAGAACAGAATAAATTATATTCCGAGCGGGCAATAAATTGTATGTTGCTCAACGAAATCCTGTAGAAGCCTAGAAACCTAGTATAGCTGGCAAGGTGAGGCGAGGCGCAGCGCGGCGGGCGACGGGTCGACGATCGGCCGCGCGACCGATTCCGCCGAAGGTCAAGGCTGGCCGATCGAGATCCTACGACGCAACACAACCGCGCAACGAAAGAAAAAGTGACACCCGAACCTGAATAGACCGCGAGGACGAATAAAAATGAAAGCACTCTTTCTTGGGAGTGCTGGCCGAATTTCGAATCGATCTCGACTCGAGTGCAACAACATTCGAGCTTGCTTTTTTTAATAACATTTTGTGGCCTGGTAGCAAAGGCCATTAAAACTTGATTTCTATATGTTACTATCCATTATCTCACTTTAACGTAAATTCGCGTTACTTTTATGTACTTCAAGGGAAATGAATGGATAGTGTGATGTACAATCATTTGCGTTTTCATTTTCAAAAAAATATGAATATAGACAAGTCTGGATGACTACAAACCCTGGTCGAGAGTATACTGCCATAACAACCTTGACCTGTGTTCCGGCATTAGTGGCCAGGTTCCAGTTGTCCCTTCGAATCCGGCAGCACATTGAGTACACCTTTGGTATTGCAAATATTCATAGCTGACGATAACCACTTTCCATCAAGTGGCCGTTAGCCAGTATTCCAACAAAAAAAGAAGATTATTTGTTGAGGGATTGATTCACGTCTACTCACGATCTCATTGCATGGTATCTAAAAAGTATTACATATATATTCACATGGGACTTAAAGCTGACTTGTATATATAATACACACGCTTACAAAATTTGTGGAACGCTACTAAAATCCCCAAAAACTAAAAGTAATACAATATTTTTTCAAAATACTGGCTGGTTATATAATTTTCCGTATACATTAAGCTTTCATTTGGAAAAAAGAAAAAGTTGACAGGTATTATTTACATCGATTGTTCTTGTTTCTCGACAACATAAATAAAAAATAAAATAAATAAATCGAAATTTTCTGTTCTGCTAATTGGGTATTTGACAGTTCTATCAACTGAAACACTTTCTATCAGCACACAAATTGTGGTACAGCCACATTGATTTTATATTAGTATATTGTCTAATGACGTCACAATGTTATTGCATCATGTACAGTCTGTACACTTGCTTCTTGCTTGTAAGTGGTGGATGCTAGCAGTATTTGGTGGAGTGCTGGTGCTTTCTTTTCTTATAGCACAGTGAAGAAGATACACGTTGTTGCTTTCAGGAATTTATTCTCGTACTGTTAGGTCTTGGACGCTGATCCCTGGGTTCAACTTAGTGGTCGTTGCTGTCGTATGTTACGACTAATAGAAACTCATAGCGACTTGATAGCAACTCAATTACAAAGTTTTTGTGAGCATTATTTATAGTAATATTATAATATTAAAGTAGGCCGCAGTTGAACCGTACAAATCAAATAGCTTAATAATTATTGTTTGACCCTTTTAAAATTATTTCTATAATTACCTGTTAAAGGTTATATGATAGTAAGATGAGCGCCTGCTCTTTTATATGAATATTATTTTAGAATTTATTGTAGTATCTGTCAAATATCCAACTATGCCAGTGTGTGTATTATGGAAGTGAATTGCAAAAATCATTACTCATTCAAGTGACGTGAGATCATGTATGCGAGATCAATGAACCCTAATTTGTATCCCAATCAAAGCAATTAACCTATTTAGGGTTTTATGGACGCATGTTTGGTTGAATGTCTAAATTCAAATCACTCATAACTTTCATGAATACATGACAAAACCTATTTCGTTTTATTTATTGACTTTGAAACATTCTCCTTTAGCTACACTTTTTCGTGTCTTTGATTTATTAAAAAATTCAATATTTAAACAAATATTTTATATATTTTCTATATACAATTTTTTTTAAATTGCAGGAGTTCAGCAGATAGGCCCACTTGATGGAAAGCGGTTACCATCGCTTATGGACATTTGCAACACCAAGGGTGCTATAAATGCGCTGCTGCTCTCTTAAGGGAGTCTGGAACGTGATCACTAATGCCGAAACACAACTCAGGGTTGTTATGGCGGCATGCTCTAGACCAGGGGTGGTAGCCAGCCATCCAGTCGGGCAATTACAATTGCAATTAAATATAGAATTTAAAATATAGCATTATTTTTACTAGTTCATTGTTTAAATTTGAAACTGTAGCATATTCGGTTTTAATGAGATTTGGCGCATTTCTAAGGCATGAAGACAGAACTAAGAAACAAATATACTCATATCAAAAACCAGTCATGAAATCTAGTCAACGAAAGTCACAGCTCTAATTAATTCATAATTATTTTTAACTCTATTTTCAACTATAGTAACGTACTTATAAAACTAATGTCAAAAAACTGCACAAGCCAGACAGGTCCGGCCAATTCATTTTGTACTTATTATACGTCTGGAAACGTTGCACGTAATTAAAATGTTCAGATGTGTTGCTGTTATGTTTACGATCTGTATCATTTTTGTTTAATGAGTTATTTCTGAATATAAAGTAATTTAATGCCCTGGTGTCTGCCGTATGTTGAGTTACGGTGCAGTTTTATCACGATACCAAATGCATTTTGCACCATGTCATTACGGATTACTCCGTACGGTGTAAAGCCTTTTTAAGTCTAGGGTTGTCTGACTACTGAACAGAGCGATGATATCTGCGCTTGAAACTTTTTTTGAAGTGATAACGTCTTACGGGAGGGTATCCAGCTTCGTTACGTAACGCGTTACGGCGCCAGTCCGTCTGGCTTCCCTTTCTCTCACGCAAACGGCAGCGGTAGGCAGGCTGCTCCTCCTCTCACACTCTAACACACAGCGCTACCCGTATTTCAGTAATTAGATTAAATAATGACACTAATATGTACATACACAGAATTCTAATGTACATACATATTCAAGAATTGTTACTAAGAATAAACTATATTTTATAATCAAAAAAAGATTTTAGTAATAAATAACCTTTCCTTACAGTATCATATTAATATACATAAAATTTAAGTACTAACCTAAGCTTTTCTCAATTTAAACAATTTCAATATGAAATAGTTCAACTTAGATCAGTTTCAGTTATGACTTGTGTCGGGCCTCCCCGAGACACACACTTTTTTATCACTTAAAACGCAAATCAGTTGATTTTTTTGTATATGGTTTAACTTTTTATCCCTGGTCTGGCTGCTTACATGTTTAACGCTGAAAATTCAAAGCATGTCGACGTCTGAAGTAATTTACAAGATAATTTCTGAGTAAAAATTTTGGTATATGCTACATACTCACTGACCAATTTTACTAACTTATCAATTTAGGCCGTACTTGCCATTATTTCGAGGTTACCTTGCGCAGGCATATAGACACAGCAGCATAGTTATTACAGTAATTGAAACTAGTTATTTTTAGGAAATTGGATTTTATGTCTAAATCCTTAAAGTTAATACATTTTAAATTCTCCAGGACTTTCTTCTGTATACATACCTCATAGTGACACTTTTATAGCGAGCTACTATCTTACAGGAATAGTACTAGGCTCACATACTTTCACGAAGCTAGCGTATTAAAATAGCTTTTATATCCTCGTGTGTTGGTTTTTTAATGTAATCACAAAAATATTAGTCACGATAGGTTAGGAACGTTAAAGTCGAACTTTTTTGCGACAATTTGTTACCATACTCGTTAAAGTTTCAACGTGAAGTTCCATGTAAACGGTGGAATATTTTACGATATGCGTGCCGGCCACGTTACTAATACGTTTCGCAGTTTGATGCGATTCGGCACGCGTCGTGCGTACATCACGACTTCTTCAAGTACTAGGAACAAGACCGCTAGTGTGTTTTGTAGTCTTGGTATTTATCTACTGTGGAACTATTTAGATTCTAATCACTTATGGTAAATCTCCAAGAAGATTGAGGACGTGAATTTATTTTTATAATAAAGATGTATGTAAATAAATATCACATAGCGTTGTGGTCCCACAACTTAATACATACATTATTTTTTATAAGGTAAATTTTAAAGTTTAATTTTGGTACATTATTGACGTTAAACGACCGATGTTAATCTGTAATACAACCGGTCATGTTATACAGGTCGGAATCTTTGGCTACTAAATTATTAAGCCAAGTCTACACTCACCTCAGACGAGAATGTTTGAGATGGATGTGTGGTGTTACAAGAATGGATAAAGTGAGAAATGAGTTGATAAGGCGATCTTTGAAACTTTCACTCGTAACTGAAAAATTGAGAAGAAGACGGGATGGAATGAAAGTCACGCGACAAACAGAATTTCAAACTCGAAAAATGACAGGTACAAAAGTAAAGGTGATCAAAAAAGAGATGAATGAATTAATGAAATGAATGAAGTATGATATGATGATTTGTAGTGTGCCAGTGTAGAAGAGTAAGGAAGGAAAAGAGGTATAATGCCAACCCAAAATTATTGGCAGGAAGAGAAAGAAGAACGACTTTTTTATTAGTAATATACTACATACATACATACATAACTTCACGCCAGGTCCCTTGCGGGGTAGGCACGAACAACAGAGCGCCATTCAGGCTTATTCTTACAAACATCACTTGCTTCTTTGACATTCATAGCTCTTGTCATGCACGCTCGTCTGTTCTTAAGGCTCCTGACATAGATAGATATACATTATTACGCTTGTAACACAATAGGGTACCCAGGGACTATGAATCTCCACTTCTTACGATCTTGGCACTCACCGTACGCTTTATCTAATTTGATTGATCTCTTCATACATGCACGTATCCTTAAATAGCCTTTTCCTGACCTTTTTAAAAATATCTGCGATTTGATCATGGTAGATATGTATTGCTACTAAATTATATTCCTCTTTTAAGTTAATTGTTCTTTATGAGAGCGGCGGTATATGTTTACCAGTGCTTTACTTATTTCCTTTTATAATAAATCGAACGCTTAGATGACTTCATACTTATGTTTTCGAAAACAAACCCATTACGAAGTTTACGCGACCTTTTCTCCAAACTTGCTTTTGTAATTACGCCTCGAAAGACATGAGATGGAAAGTGGTTTGAAAAAAGTTAGTAAAACAAGCCCCCCGATTTTGAAACATTCTTCATTGGTGCTCCGCTTCTATTAGTCTTAGCGTGATGATATATAGCCTATAGCCTCCTCGATAAATGGGCTATCTAACACTGAATAAAGAATTTTTCAAATCAGACCAGTAGTTCCTGAGATTAGCGCGTTCAATCAAGCAAACAAACAAACTCTTCAGCTTTATATATTAGTATAAGATATACTAGTCGCGAAAACTTAAGAAAATATTATAATACACGTACATTATTTAACATAACATCGTTTTAGTTCGAGACATTCGAGTGTCTTTGACTCTTTAATATTTGCCAAAGGTCAGTAACGTCGGGTTTTCAAGTTTTTACTTATCTATAAAAACAACTTATTCTTACAGTTTTCCCACGATCAACCGCAAATGACATAGCTCACATCATATCTAGTTCGAGTCTTTACTAAGTCCTTAGAAGTTGTATATCCCTGGTAACAAGCATATTATAATATATATTCATTGAACAAAGATTACTCTAACAATCAATCAATCGGTAAGCCCGTCTTTCAAAGCGTGGATCCGGCCAGAGTCTAAAGCGTGGAATGTTTTCTAGCAGTTCTCGCTTTATACAGTTTGATGTTTCCACTTTCCACAATAAAAGTACTCACTATGTCTTGGAATCCTACGGTCTTATATATATGTTGTTAGAGTAAGTTTGTAGACTATTTTTAAATAACCCTAAAGAAGCCTGCAAACTTATTCTAAATCAATATGAATTAAGTGTTTTATTAAAGTTTTAAATCACCACAAAACAGAACTTATAATTCATTACGATCGATACTGTATGCATAATATACAGGATTACGTATCGTCTAGAATGAAGCTTAAAGTTATGTGGCTAAAAGTAGATAGATCCTTTTGAAAATCTTAACTGTTTTAATTTCGAGCTGCCAAAGAACTCAGTTCTATTACTGCCGTTGCAGTCTTACGCGCATTAAGTCACAAAAATATATCAATACTAACAAAAAAATGCATATAATCGAATACCTGCATCAATAAGAGAATTCCTCTCAAAAAATTTTAAAGAGAATTATTCTCATGGCTCTTTGAGAAAATCTTAAACGTCTATTAAATAACAATATATGTTGTTTATAAACCATATTAGTTTTTAAGAAAAATTGTACGCCAGTAACTGCGAAACTACACATGTTTCACTCACAATATTATAAGACCTTGTTATCCATGTTTCACACAAATAAAGATTTCATTTCCCAATACAATTCTTAAAAAAAAATGATATATGTACTTGTGAAACTACCAAATAGAGAACCGTCAACGATTAAAAATAATTGCAAATTGTCTAGAGTAGGTAGATCGCTGTTCTTAAAGGTTCTTTCCACCTATTCATAGAGTAACCGCAGTACATTCGTCCATCGTCTGATAACCAACTGGGATGCACCTAGCGTTAACTAAATGTCACTCGGTGAGCCGGTGCCGCTTTTAGTCGCTCCAAAATAGACTACGCTCGCGTTCATCAACCCCTTACATTCGTCATAGGAACACGACTACTCTGACCATCACCTGTTACATCGATGCTTTAGTTAACTATCATCTGTGAATGTCCAGACAGAACCGGTAATGGACAAGACAATGTATGTTTGCGTTAGGATTATTTTTGATTTTTCTTTTTAAACATCTAGGTTACGAATATTTTGTTTCAATTGCAAAATGAAATTTCATGTTTTAATCCACATATGATCGTACGTTAACTTTGTGTAGGAATATTAATAGTGTAGTTTTTTTTTAACTTCCATTTTCGCCTCTTTTCCATCAGTTACTGTAATAGCCCTAGCGAAAGAACTGTTTGATTCAAGCGGGATACATAGACAGATGCTGCTGTATACATAGACAGATTAAAAGATTGTTCCGTTGTTTCCAAAATGGCTAAAGAATCCTAAAAACTAATTCCATTACTCAATTTATATCTACATCAGACGGTGTTTAAATTCTATAAACAATATGTTGGCTTCCAGATCATCTCAATTACACGCCATATGACCCCGTCATATCGTCTTCAAAATTAATTGAGTAGCGAAAATCCAACCACAGCGATAAAATTGCAATAAGGTCCCGTCATTATGATTCCGCTAAAAAACTTGACAAGGAGTGCAAAAAAGACAACAATCGATTACACCGGCCGACAAATGAAGACTTTTTGAAAGTTGTTTTGATATGAGTGATAAATATCACTAATTTATAGTATTTTAAACACAAAATTACCTACATAATTACTCTATCACATCAGATTTTTTTACAAACAAGAAAAACGGTTTTTTTTTTAATTTTAAGAATGAAATCAATCATTATATTATAAATACATATATTTGAAAACTTCTACAGAAAATATAATGTACATGTAATTTTTTTATGGGAATCGTCAATAATATCACGTTTTATTAACCAGCAGTAATCAGCCATCATATTTACAATCCATCGCCCTTGGTACCTTGTTTCCATAGTTTTGATGTCTTGGTGAAACCTTTCACCCCTGTTCTTCACTATAATCACCAAGATTACAGGGAAAAAATCTATTTTATTTTTATTTTTAGCATTGAAACCTTTTACATTGGTACAGCAAAAATAACAGTCATCAAAATAATTGACTTGCTCTCTCCATATCATCGGTCTACCAAAAGGTAGAGTTGTTTTTTTGCGGTATGTCCACTGCCTTAATAGTTCAACACAAATAGTACACACAAAGTTCGGAGTCCACGATCTGAGTTGAATTTTAAACCCAAAATAAGAAATATAAGTATTTTTCACAAATTCAGTAATTTTCAATTTCATCTTTGAAGTCATAAAATTTCCACAAATGTAACAAAATGTATCTGGACTACATTTTCTTGAAGACATTATATTTTTCCGCCGTTTTTCAACCACAAATCAATAATTAAATATTTTAAACACCAAAAATAAAATGTAAACAATTTTTTTTTATAAACACACTGATTTTAGTAAAAAAATTGTAAACAAAGTAACTATAGGCTTATTTCATGTAACACGTTTTGAATGGGCGTGTCGCGGTTCCAACAAATATATTTTTACACGAGATGTCGCTTAATTCAATAAAGAAGCGCCATAACTTATTAATTTAATTAATTTTTACTGAATAATCAAAAATAGCGAATATGTTCGTTTTATTAAAAATCTGATGTGATACGATAAAATGAGGTCTGATTTCGTTATCAGCACTATAAAATTAGTGGATTTTTTTTATTATATCTTCGAAAAAAAAACATGTCGGCCGGTGTTATTTAATATGTATTACCTCTTTCGACCGTATCGAGCTTGCTGGATAAATTCAAGTACTTCTTAATGACTATAATATCCTGGTACGAAGATCTTGTAATGATTTTCGAAAGTCAAAGGGTCCCATGCGGTGTAACCGTACAACTGGAATGTTTGTAAACAAATTCTGTACTTACGTTACTCCAAACAGCTGACTTTTATTGTACAATCACGGCGATATAACTGCCACACTCGATACTAACTCGATTTGGAATGATACTGGCTCTAATGCTGTTACAATGTATTTTTATATCCATACTGATATCATAAATATTAATGTTTGTATTAGAATGTTTTATTTGCTTTCTTCACGGTTTTAGGAATGAACTCATTTCCATAAATTTTGAGATATATCTATGTTGTATTGTTAAACCTATTAGGTAATGGGATTAAACACAGTATGTTTGTATTCAGAATTATAATATAGAAGAAATACAGACTCAGGTCTGTGACATGTTATATACCTTGATAATATCCATAGAGTACATTAATAAAATAGCTTAAAAAGTGAATTTGGTTTTCACACACTACGGTTTTTGAACTTAGTCATAATGTTTAAAATTAATGATTTCAACATAATATTTAACTAAATTCTAAAAGATTCATTCGTAAGCTATTTATCAAATTTAATGTCGTCAGCTTAAAGCTTAACAGTCTTCGAAGCTTCAAAAGCATCTCAAGCAGTTCGATTTTTATTTGAAGGAAATTGCATAATCAATGCTTGTGGTATAATCGATTAAGATGGTATTTAATCGATGGGATTGCCCGCCAGTGCGTCACTAGCAGTGCATTTGGACATCGACATTTCTGGCTGAGCTATGTTATTTCTAGCGACGGCAGGCGCCAACTTTAGATTAGGCACAGGGCTCATCTGCATTCAGAACCGTTATTTGTGGAACTTAATAACGTTATCATCCATTCAGGTCCCTAGATACGTCACACGCTCCGGCTTAGCAAGGGTCATTACAGGCGACTGGTTTTGATCTAACGAGTTGATTTTTGGCAGCGAAATTATTTGGGCCGTTGCTTGTGACTGTAAAGTTAATTGAGGTTCCTTTTTTTATTAAAATTGTTTACTCGTGTCTTGGGTGTAAGTTATAGCTGATGGTTGCGATAATGAAGATTTTGAGCTCGGGTTTTGCCAGCACGTCGTAAACGCGCAGCGTGGGGCGACCGCCTCGATTTCATAACGCGCCCACCGTAATTGTATGAAACTTTGTTGAATTTGTTTCAAGTATTTATTAACCTGACATAGAAGCTTATTTCAAGTTTAAATCAACTCGACCCCAATTTTTTACTTATTACTCATGTGCCATTCTTTTGTATCTTAAACTTGCGAGGAATCCCTGTATGGTAATAAGATCGCTTCGTCTTTATCTCTCTCTCTCCTTCCAAACATTGTCTGTTACATCACAAATTTCCATGTAATATTTTGCACAATCTGTTCAACTGGTACTTACTACTATTTCTTTTACTACCTTCAACTCTATATATGTATAAGTTTACTTATATATAAGGATAAAAGTTAGGCTGAATATGTGCTTTAGTCACATGATTTTAACCCCTGTTCATCATTATTGTACCTGCCAATTAAACCGAAAGGTAAACAAAACAAAATATGTATTGCAAACTCTGATCATTGACCCAAAACGGAACCTTTAATAATTTTCATATAAAAAACAATATAATCATTGTTATACAAAAAACTAATTAATGCAATTCGAAATAGCGAATATCAATTACCAATGAAAACAATTTACCAAAGCTTGATTTAGAATTGATGAACAAAAAGGGCCACCCAAAAGGTACAGAAAGCAACTTCCTTTGGACTTAAAGCGAAAAGCTACTTAATAAAGCGGTCAGGTGCCTCCTGGCTTTGTACAGTAAACTAGGCTCAAAGCAATGTTTTTTATCTGACATTTATTGAGTGTTAGTCATCGCTATGAGAAACTCACGAGACTTTAAGAACACATTATTATGATGAGGTTATGAACTCCTAATGAGATGTATTTATGATATTTTTGTGCCCAGTTTTAATGCAAAATGGTCTATGTGCATGCGTTCATGATATTGTTGTCCCTAGTATAAATGGTCTATTGTACAGTGAAATAGGCTCAAAGCAATGTTTTTTTATAATACTAATATTTATTGAGTGTCATCCATCGGTCTCTTATAATGCATCGAACTTTGAGAAAGTCGTGTGATTTTAAGTACACCTCCTAATTTTTACGAAGAGGTTATGAATTCCTAATGAGATGCATTTATGATATTGTTATCCCCAGTTTTAATATAAATGGTCTTTGTGCAGTTAATAGGCTCAAAGCAATGTTTTCTTTATCAAACTAACATTAATTGAGTGTTAGTCATCGGTCCCTCATAACGCTTCGCACTTCGAGAAACTTGTATGACTTTAAGAGAACCTCCTAATTTTTACGATGAGATTATTATGCACTCGTAATGTGATGCATTTATGATATTGTTGATGATTGTCCCTAGTTTTAATTTAAATGTAAATTTTCGTATGCATTATAATTTACTTTTATGTTTTTACTGTAAAAGCTTTAATATGTTTGTTTACATTACCAAAATATTATGACATACATATACATTTACTCGACTTCATATGCAATCGTAAAAATATACCCGATATGGGAAAATTAAATTTATTTCATTCAATTATATAATATTTCATGATTTTTTTAATTAATACCATTAATGACCAGTTTCTATATCTTAAGCTGGTATTAGATGGCTCATTTCTGTCTTTCAATTTGGATGAATCAACTAAAGTGATCCATGTAATATGTAAAGATAAATTTTAAACATTCAGTGTTATTCAATATAGTTGTGTTCTTTCAATTCCGCCTTTCAACCAAATTAATTCAATTTTCTAATATCGGCATTACTTAATAAAAAAGTAAATAGTATTTTGTTTTGTTTACATTACTTATATGTGGATGATGTCATAATTTTTTATTATTGTGACGTGGAATTAATTTAACTATTATTTCACGCGGTTTCGTTCGCATTAATTTCGGCATTCGTATCTCACGGACACCATCGTATTCCTCTACTTTTTAACCGCTTACATGTACCAAATTTCATGAAAATCTTTCATATCCAAGACTGGAAAGAGAACACAACCAATATTCACATAAACTTAGTTTTACACAAGTAATGACTCCTCCCGATGTACCTGCGCAAGTACACCAACTTTAGTAGTGCGCTACGGTTGTACGAATAGTGTAAGCGGAATAGAGCTAAGGATGGATAGCAAGCAACACTGTCATTTCCGCTTGCGACTAAAGTTCATTATAGATAATTCACATGTCGGAAACTGGTTTGCACTTTTCTGTGCAAATGGCATCTTTGATTTTTATTATGTATAATTAAGTTATGTTTAAAGTATTATTTTGTTATCTTAAAACGTTGAAATATAAAATTCAACACCGCGGCAAGTTCTAAAAAGATTTTCCAATAAAACCGGCCAATTATCTAGCTTATGTATATCTTAATCAAACATAAATTAATATTGTATGAGACCATATTTCACTGGTTTTCTTCGTAGTTGTTTTGTGCCGGCAGTTTCATTGTGCATGGCGTTCAGGGGCGTGCACTCATCGCCCTTTGTTTCCGCTTTAATAATATTTGCAAATTAACATCTCTCGACTTTCATACGGGATAGGCATGGTGCACATTGACCGGAAAGAAAAGTATATGTAGGGTAACATGTATCAAAATTTTATCCGTGCAGGAACGGAGAAAGAATACAATTTCCTGCGGCCTGTCGTAAGACAAAACAACCCACAGCCAGGTGGTAGGGCATTTGCCCGACTGGATGGCTTCCACCTCTGGTCTAGAGTATGTCACCATAACAACCATGAATTGTGTTCCGGCATTAGTGACCAGGTTCCAGTCTCCCTTAAGAGAGCAGTAGCGCATTTGTAGCACCTTTGGTGTTGCAAATGTCCATAGACGATGGTAGCCGCTTTCCATCAAGTGAGCCGTCTGGCTGTCTGGTGAACTCCTACAATAAAAAAAAATATTTTAAATAAATATCAGTTTGCATTTGTGTAGCCCTAGCCTTGTTTTCATAACCATGAACTCCGAAGGAGTGTGGGACCACCTCAAAACTTTGGCATACATTTAAAATTTAATTTTCTCATTAAAGCCGGTTGACAAATAATAAATAAGGATACTGAGCCCAATGTTATAAGAAAAATTGACACGGCAACAGAAGTGTTTAATATTCGTATTGTATGTATTAAAATATTTTACATAATACTCCACCGTTCTGAAATTAAAGAAATAATTATTTTCATTCTAAATATATATAACACACATAAGATGTTCGCGTTACTCATATTAATATAATTGTTTCTTGTAATAACATTTAAATTCAAAATGGCTGGTATATATTATAGTTCGCAATATTAGATAACATCTTAATAAAGTAGGTAATTCTTAACAAAATCCATTCACAGGCTACATAAAATAAACATCGTTTAAAGGTGTTGTTACACATTAAGATTTTGTTTTGCGATATGCAAATTTATATTGTTGTGAATTTTAACCATAGAGGTTAATGAATAATACTCCCACTTTTAAAAAAAAACTTGTAAAGTACGAGTTTTTCAATATGCCTTACATTCATATTCATACCTCAGCCTTGTCATATTGTTGTCTTGTTGTCACTTGCTTGAGGCCCCAGAAATATGTTATAAACATTTACAACATTTTTTAAAATAGCGATGTACGTTACATTTTTTGTTTACAATTATTTTAAGTTATTGTTTAGAATTACCTTGCACAAATTGACTGACATTGAAACAATATATCATGAGGAAACCCGTACGTCGTGATTCCAACTCTTCCTCGGAAATAAAACTTGTATTTATACAAGATAATATTTGTATTTATTTACCCGTGAATATACATTGCTTTTCTCTCCTTTTATTAATTAAAACAAAACATACCCTGTAAAAATTCTATTGAATACGAATAATAATATATTTAAAATTATTCACTTTCAATATCTATAATAGATGTAAATAATGGTTTACCATTGATAAATCTTACTCAAAGAAATTTGAGAATGTCTAAATCAGATAGTTACTATGTAATCATTTTTTTCCGTAAGATAAGTCCTGAATTCACTTTTATAGCTTTTATATATTTACTTCCTACGCATTCAGTGTGTCAAGTCCTTGAAGCACGTAATCGAGTCGACGATTGGTCGTCGCTTGCGCAGGGTCATTACCGAATACAAACCCAAGGTCGAGATACTATCGGCCTTTATGTTTTGCGATATTTAGACTAGGTATTATCACCACCTGGACCGACGGACTTAGCAACGGATTTATCTAGTAGGCACGAAATAGGGGTGTTTTGTTTGAACCTATTTGGAATAACTTCTTTTATGTTTTGATGTCTTAGATAGATGATAGATGTTTGGATATATTGTTGACATATTCATCCTAAATCTTTTGTAGTCGTCTTAACTAACAACTATATATATATATTAATGCAATTTATTTGGATATTTGTTTGTTAATACTTTACAACCTTGTGAATTAAACGATTAATGTGAAATATATACATGCCTTCACGCGACTGAAATCGCATGAAAAGTCGTGGTAACTTAATGGTTAAAGCACTCGCGTTCCAAACTCTAAGGGCTCAGGTTCAAATCCTGGCCTGAAAGTATATACTTGTTAGTCTTGACAAGCTTTTATTTAACTTTCAATGGATGTACCTATGGTATGTATGTAGTTAGGGTGGAATCTTGCAAGTAAAATTTGACCAACTTCTCGGTTTTGATTGTGCTGAAATTTTGCACCATATTATTGCATTGTCACGCGATTTACAAATCGCGTGACAATGCAATAATATGGTACCGTGGAGCTGATCTGATGATGGAGGCGGAAGGTGGCCATAGGAACTCCTGTACTAAACAAGCTAGCTAGCGTGTTTGGGCTCGTTTTACTTATCTTGGCTAGCACTCTGCTGTTACATGATATCCAGGATCTCAAAAGCTTGTATTTCAAAACCTTTTAAAAAAATGTTATCTGACCTTATGTGTATTGTTAGAATTACCACGTGCTAAATAAAGGTGAAGGAAAACATTGTAATGAAACCTGCACATCGAGATAAACTGATGTCGATTCCACCATCGTATAACACGCTTTTTTGATATATTTGATGGAAAACTTTATAATATTGTTACATAGAAATATTTTAATGGGCTTGTATATTTGAAGATCAAATATTTAGTTCGAGATTTCGCAACCAATCAATTTTGATAAACGATTCCGAATCGCACATTCTTGTCCGGTTAGTTGTCGAGTGTCCGGTGGCATTCACCTAAGCCATTTCGTCGCGAATATATACCATGACATATAAACAAAGATTAGTATGAAATTATTACGCAATCGCCAATGTTGTGACCTCATGCGATCATTGTAGTTAGCCGGAAACGCGTTCTCAGGCATTCGGCAATGAAGGAGGTCGAAGCCACTGTTATCAGCATCTAAACACGACTCGCCGGTCATGGTGGCCTGGTACAACCAGCTCTGTACCTAAAACAACTTTGATATTTCGCCGGCAGACCAATAAAGCTTACGTGACGTTTGTCCGAACTTTTTTGGGTCTTCACGTGAAGACCCCTTTTAGGACCTATATTTGTTTTTGGCAACTGTCAGCTGTCAGATATTGCACTGTTTAATGAGGATGTTAATTGAATATGCAACAATACAAATACTCCGAACCTTCGTTTACTTTTTTTTAGTTTATGGCTTGGTAGCTAGCCTTTAAGTCAGTTAGTTTGCTGTAAATGTGCAATAATAATAATAATTTATAAGAAAAATTTAAAAGATTTTAAAATAAATTATATATGTGAATAATAATAATAATCGGCCGACAAACACACATATCGTATATCGCATTCGTGTTACGGGTAATATACAACGGACTACTCTGGGGCCGATCCCAGACTCCCAGACTATAGTAAATAACGGAGAAAATATGTTTCCGAAATTTACTATACCAGGAATCGAACCCGGAGCTTCTGCATTGCAGTGAGGTAGACCGGCAAAGGCTTAGCCCGCTTAACCACAGAGGCCGTCAAATGTAGTATCCATGCTCAGGGCCATACCATATAAATTCACTTTCCATGATAAATCGGTACATGAACAAAACAAAATCATTCTCATATTGGTTATGGAGTCCACCACTAAAATATCTTAATTTTGGTTAATACTCAAAGACACAAACAAAATTATTTTAATTAATTCTAGATAAACTACTAATTAAACATGCCACTAGGGATTCAAAACCCTTAGCTAATTTCATGGAACACTTTTGATTAAAGTATAGACAAATAAGTCTGAAGACAGCAGCGACCTTTATGAAAAATATTGAGAATGAGCAGTGAAATTTTTATTCTGTGAAATACAAATTTCTAATATTTTTAGAAGAAAATTTGTATTTTTAAATAAATACACCTTTTATAATATAAATACCATTTTCAATTTCGTGATATTTACGAAATTAAAAGTAGCTAACTTAGGTTTTTCAATTTACGATTGATTTAGGTTTAAAAGCATGTTTTGGATAATAACGGTTTTTATTGAGATAAAGTAAGTTTGAAGGCCTCTTTAAGAACCATAAGCAAGCCTTCAAACTAACTGAAATCAATGTAAATAAGGCCGTAAAACGTTGACTTTTAGAGAGATTTTCTCTAAAACCAACAACGGAGTGGTGGCGCTACTTGTGTCGTGAGAGTGTGTTATAAAGTCACATTTTTTTCGGGGTGATGGCCATTTCTTAATATTTCTCCTGAAACAGTGTTAAAGAATCATTTCATTTTATTCATGCCACACATATTTTCACTGACCAAAAATGCTATTTGCATCGTTTTAAATATTTTGAAATACCCACTTCACGTGTACAATATTACTTCGAAAAACATTGACGAAATTCTGGACTACCTTCTTATTCTTTAAATCATAGATCTCGTTCAGATAGTCTAGAAACTGTGTCTATTTATACAGGACTTGAAGACACCCATGTTGTAGGTGTAGATATACTATCATTATACAATGTGCCGTTCTATTCTTAGATCACCAGCGAACTATTTATTATTGACGGTGTACTTACTTTCACTTGTATTTTATAGTGTATATGTTACAGTCTTAGTGATTAAATAGCTATTATATATAATGACTGGTCATTATATATAATAGCAAAATTGAAAAGTATCAATTATCACTTTATCTAAGTTGAGTAGACACTATAAATAATGGCTTGATAATATATATAATATCCGGATTTATTACTTTGGCTGTAACATATGTATATACTGCCGTGCAAATGGACATAATGGGCTTAGAATCGAATTTTAACAACGGAAGAAATCTTACCCAAGTTTGAATGCAGGTCTATGTCGCTGCATCGCGATATGGCGGGTTGATTAACCGATAACGTTTATCGCTCGAGCGTAAATCTTCATGCAATACGAAAAATAAGAAATATAACTTGATTGCCCAATTTTTTACTAAAAAAGGAGGAGATTCTCAATTCGTCGGAATCTTTTTTTTAAGTATGTTCATCGATTACTCCGAGATTTATGATCCGATTTACGTGATTCTTTTTGGCCCAGTAGTTTTCATTTTATGAACATTTTTTATGAAAAAAAATCTATTCCGCGCGGCACCTTTCGACGGCGTACCCATAGCTAGACACTAAAAAGAAATATAATAAATAAATAAAACTTCGTAAAAAAAAACCGACTTCAAAAACTAAAAAGTATTAAATAACTTATTTCTAAAGCTATTATTAATATATTTTATCTAAAACATCTTAAAGTCGGTGCTTAGTAATTTTCAAAATATAGTAATTTTTATGTTTTACGACTTCAAGATGTTTTAGATATTAATAATAATAGTTTTAGAAATAAGTTATTTTATACTTTTTAGTTTTTGAAGTCGGTTTTTTTAACGAAGTTTTTTATTTATTTATTTAACTATTGGACAAAAAAGTTTTTGTCATATAGTCAATAAATATCCCCTAGGGCAAACTCGCGCATTTTCTTGCTTTGCTTTTTAAACGACTGTGAGCTAAAGTACTTTTTTTAACTTTCTTTTTACGAGTTTCAGAGCGAATATCACCCCACCGACGTTTGTTCCAGGTTCACTTCCTGGCAGGTCAATTTTGTAAACGAAGTTTCCGTTATTTATTCACTAGGATCGGCCCGAGAATTGTCCGTTGTATATTTTATCTATATCAATATCCTAATTTAGCTAGCTTTTTTTACACGACAGACAACCCTCGTGGTGGGATAGCATATTGATATTAAATTTATAAAGTAGGTATTGGCTTAATTGGCAGTCGGCAATTGGTGACATTGGCGGATAATGCCCCCTTTGGTTTAATGAACTTTTTGTTAATTGATGACTAGGAAAACAAACTCCGGGAAGAATTAAATAGTTTCCTAAATCGATGACTCGATACAATAGCGTAACTAGTACCAGGCGACCATAAGCTGTCAGAGGCATACTAACGCGCAAGAGTTCAGTGATTAGGAGCGTTTACCGTGAGAGCTGGCGACGGGCCAAGCGGGGCAAGCCGGTGCATTCACCCGCCACGTTAGATAATAATTAAATGTTTTTATTCGCTAGTATACTATGGGATCTCCCAAATATGTTCGCGGGTTGGGTGGCTTCGGTATTTCATTGATTCGTCCTTGGCTGGGCGTCTGCGAAATCCCGCGTCTAACGTACGCTCGAATGCGTGGTACGTGACGCAATGGCCGCGGTGCCCGCTTATCTGCTGCATCGGTGCTGTCATAAATTTTCTATGACTGTGTATTTTAGGAACATGATTGTTACACGTTCGTTGTAATATTTTTATTTTCAGTAGTTTTGGTGGTATTAAAATGTCCGATAAACTTTATTGATTGAAATGTTCTTTTACGGTAATTGGACTGGAAATCGCGTATTTTGTACTCTACCAAACATTATCTATTAATTGAACTGTTTTTATTTTACATATTGCATTGCACGGAAACGTAGTACTTTGTTCTAACTTAAGACGAGAACTGTATCGTTTTATGAGATCCTAGTACTCCTATCGAAATATTAATTACTCGTAAATACTGCCTTTGACAAAAATAAAAATTGAACCTATCGCGAGGGCTTCATTCATGACAAATGGGCGTATACGCAAAAATGCCATTTCTTTGTTGTTTACTAACTTTGCATTGGTTTAAGCTTCTTTTATGTATAGTAGTGCAATCGTCGTATTTATCGAAGTGGCACCACAGTGGTTAGTTTTATTACAATGACGTGGGCACGAAAATTCTGCTACAAGATATGGAATGATTAGCTTAGCTTCTTACAATTAACACGTATAGACGGTAAAGGAAAACATACCGAGTAAACTTAAACATCGAAGTACTCGTACTGATGTGTGAAACCTGCAACCGACATTGTTTTGGCTCGTTTTCGAAGCAGACCAACGGGACGGCGATCAGTTGGTCGGCCCAGATACGCTGAAGTGACGTAGTGGACGCTGATCTGGCAGGAGACATCGCTGAACAGAAAGTAGTGGAGTATTCTCATTTCGGAGGCCAGGACTCATTTTGGGTCGTTGAGCCGCAGCAGTCACTTAGTTCGTTTTCGAACACTGACGTCACACGACAACTTTGGCATTATAAGTATTATAACAAATTGGACCATTTCTTCTACTAGACCACTCTAAGAATAAGAAGGCTGTATTCTTCGTAGACGTATGCTTATGTTTGTATACTATTTATATTTAATATAAGTAAAGGGTTTATTCATACCAGTGGCGCAGTGCACATTAAAATTGCAACGGTAAGCCGCAGGTCAGCCGTATAAAGGATAAATGATTCCAACATCACTCAGTCATATAACACACGCCGTTTACGCAGACGCTCGTACATTAATAATTCATTCCCGCTCTTAATGCCCACCGTTGATTTAAACCGTGCATTCTTTATTTTGCGTGTTACAAATGTCAAAATTATTTGCAATTTTCCATATACATAATTATATTGATAATTCTAACTAACTAATATTATTAGTTAATTGTGAAAAAACAACTATAACATATTAAATTAAATTATAAACTAGTACAACGAAGGAAATATATAGGTACTGTATTCTACTTATAATCCCTTTGTTGACGATAGAATCCTATGGATAAACGGCCCGCTTGTTGTTGCCTTTATGTAATATAGGCCTTGTCTATAATTATGTTAATAAATAATATAAACATATAAAATAAATATATATATATAATATTTCTGTATTTACCTGTGTTTTTTTAAATAAATAATAGCAAATTGATCGCCTAGGGCCTAGGGAGTAAGTGAGTGCACAGGAACTTCAGTCGGGGTTGGCCCGAAGCAGTTGCTTGCGACTACCGACCGTGCTATACGTACCACACATTTGATTCTCTCTAAGCACTCAACGGCTAACTTCAATACCCTCAAAAACCTTGTTTGTTTTGGTTGATTCTCCATTGCATAATGGAACTTTGTATCCGTTAAAACTATAAAATAGAATACTGAGCCTAAGACATCGAAGTTAATGTTCTAAGAAGGCTGGTTACGTTACCTCGCTGCATCGCCTTACTAATCTGTTATGTAAGATAGGAAACCAGCCCTGTTTAGTTGTGACATTGTCAGGGGAATAAAATATAGAATAGAATATAGGGTACCTTTGATCCAGAAAAAAAAACTGTTTCCAAGGCATAGATTAATATAAGCGAAAAGGCATCTTTTTGACTATATGGCCGCTCCCATCGCCTTTTATTGGAGCTATCGTTACAATTCATTAACAAATACATCGCCATGACAGCGACTATTTTAACGTGTTGCTCTCTATTCGGGTTCCACCTATGCTTTGCCAGATTAATTTTGCTTGTTTTAAATACTATTTCTTTGTTTTTTAAGAAAAATAAATAAAGAATCCAATCCAATTTTTTTTGTTACATTCGCTTTTAAATACAATAGCAATATATGTCACAAGTCAGTCGGATTAGTGAAGATATTCAATAAAAATCACGTTTTAACGCTCCGTGAGACCGACTTTTTGTTTTTGCATATAAATACCATAAATTGTAAGGTCACCAGATTGTATTGATCCGTTTATTATTTAATGATTTCTGCGGTGTAAAGGTCGATGACTTGCGGCGTAATCTTAAAAAAATATAACAAAAATGCATGAGTCAATGTTACCGAGAAATGTATAAGTCATGTGGGAACCAAGTTTCGATTTAGGGTCGTAATTTAATTCATAGTATTTAAATGTTTACAAACACTATCCTAGCGTATTTGACTTAGGTTTAATCTTTCTCTTGTTTGAAGCAGCTAACTGGCAGGCGGCCCCTTTGGACGTTTGCGACCCCAGTAAATCAATAACAAACGCCTTTTGTAATTAATGTATGTATGTGCAACATAATCATGAACAATGCGTGGGCCTACAAAAACAATCCTGACACATATCTAAAACAACCACATGTCGTAGCACAAAGCTAAAACCCAAGCGCCAAGATTACTTCTAAACTGGCCAATTTCACACATTCGTATTACGAATATGACAAGTATCAAAAAGTAGAATTTTATGCTGTCTTACATCTACCAGTATATCTAGACATGGGTCAATATAAACAACTAAGTGAGTCTCATCATCATCATTATCATCATTGCTGTACGGAGTATGAACGTTCTAGAATATCGTTACATGGTTAAGCATGGTAGTTTAATTAACTGAAATGAGGCTGGTAGAAGTGAGATTTTGGCGTTCGATCAAACAATTAAGATAGATAGGACATTTCACCATAAATTATAAAATATTGTTCATATAAAAGTTCACATAAATAAATAACTTGTTAACAGTATAATGATACTTTTAAAATATCTCTATAAAATATTTTTTTTTACTATTTAAACAATAAAATTAATAAGTTATTTTACTCGTTAAAATATAACGTCATAACTTGTTACGCTCGTAAAACTTCTACGTTGCTTACGTTTTGTAAGTTTATAAAATGTATCTCAGTATCCTGCATTACCTACATCGCCAGATTAACTAACTTTCTTTATTTTGGTTGCCTGGTTTTGGCCGCCCCTATTGTATTGCCTATAAAATATTGTATATTTTGGTGGGCAATAAAATTTCTCTCTGTCTCTATCTCTCAGTTGAGTTGACTATGAAATGTACTGTTCTTCAGAACTCTCTTCGTTGTACAAGACGTCGTAATACGCAGAGAGACGCAGGCTGTCCTAATATTAAGCTCTTCACCTTACGTGTAATCAATAACAATGTATAGATTAAACAAGTGCTAAGTAAGCATTGTGAAATAGAATAAGTATCAAGAATTTAGTTCTACAATATGTTTTAGTAAAACAGTAAATTATTGATGTTAAAATATATCATAGGAAATACCTGTTCTAATGCTGAGTTCATACTTGCCTTGATCTTTTGGACAATAGCATCACCATTGTGTTAAACAATACATTATTTAATTCGTGTTCTACATTGAAAGTAAAGACTTGAATTGCGCATTCGCATACGTCCTTGGAATCATCCATTAATCGATAAATATTAGGCCTTTATTATATACTCAAGGATTTTCACAACTTTGCATTTCAAGGATTATGGTTAATTTTTATTTTATAGCTTATAGTCATGCAACTTTATATAGTCCTAGCAACTTTTTATAGTATAACATAATATATTTTATCAGTATATTTATTTGTACAGGGAGTAGATAGATAGTAAATTGAATTTACAAATTAAGCATTTAAAAATAGTTAAAAATAATAATTTAAAAAAATAATTGAAAAAGTGTATGACTTTGTACAGATGATATTAGACTTTCACTTTGAATGAATCAACTAAAGTATTCCATACGAATATAAAGAATCGTTCAATGTTATTGAACATCGTCGATATCATTCAGTTCTGTGCTTTTCAACCAAATGGATTCCATTTGATTGATCCGTCCAATCTAAGCATTGCAGATTACTTGTTGAAAGTCATTAGTCTACCACCGCTTGCACAACAATTGTAGTTACTAAAGTGCAGTACTGTATTTTAAAGTGAATTCTCAAATTCAATATTAAAAAATAACTTAAAATTGTATGACTTCGTATAATAATAATTTTTAAGAAAAGGGGTTTCCGTGTAACAGCTAAAAGGGTCATAAAATATTTCTAATGTATATTAAGGGGTGAAAGAGGCTAATTTGTTTCAAAGGACATTTTGTAAAATACTTAATAAATGAATGAATGAAATCTCTTTGTTGTTTACCATAAACTTAAATCTAGATAATTGATATGGATACATATGCATTAGAACTATGGGCGGCCTTGTCGCTTATAGCGATTTCTTCCAGGAAACCCAGTAGCTAAGGAGATTTTTAAGAAAAATTAGATATAAGATTTTACCTCTTTCAGTGTAATGTTCTCGACTTATTGAAATACCGGCAGACCCTGATTTCGAATTGCAATATACTAATATTCTTCTCTTTCACATACAACACCTAATTTATTTCTTTTTTTCTGGTCATTTCAAACTTTAGTATTCATGTTGTATAATATAATACCACGTGCTAACAGCGAAGAGACTTAAGCATCGGTATAACCGATGAGTGGAACCCGCCAAATATGCCGTCCCTTCCTCTAAAATGGCAGAGCCGAGCCCTACAGTGGAATAGTTAAAGATTTGTACATTATATTATTATTTATATCTTAAACTATTAAATATTAAACACAGATTCTCAAGGCTTTTAAAGAATTATAGTTGTTGTTTGAACAATATCAACATACACTTTATTTAATAAATTTATCTAGAACGCGTTCCACTAGTATCTCACAACGCCCAAAATGTTCCGTCTGTTGCTCCACATGGCGACCACGGTCGTTTTCACGGCGAAAACGTCACTAGTGACGTCATTATTTTCGGTCACACAGCGCTCACAACGAGCCATGTCAAGAGGTGGGTCGGATTGAAAAAGGCGCCATTTTCAAATCAACCAATGACATTGTGTATTTCGTCGTTAGTGACATCAACGCTCCCATAATCCGTTTCACCAGGGTTTATGATTGTAACGCCCGCTAGCAAATGGAACGGGGAAAATAGCGGTCGAAAACGTGATGTGGTCGTTGTGAATCTCTTGTGGAACTTAGCCTTAGTCGCTGACAACCTTGCGAGTCCTTATGAATGTTATACGCATTTTATTCATTCATAAAACTGGAATATCTAATTAAATTAATAATATTGAATTAAAAACTCTTGACCTTGATACTTATATTTGAAATATAAATCGACATTTCACCTATTTGGTCACACACACAAGTCATAAACCTATAATAAAATTTATCATTCTTGTATTTTTTAAACTAAATAATAAAATATATTTATCCAAATATAACATAATATGTTCATAAAGAGGCATTGGCAAATTAATTAAAGGCGCGAACAGGCTAGTTTATGGTGGCATTTTCTAGTCGAAATGGTCTAGCTGTCAAGTTACCAGTCTACATCATGCAACAGTTGCCGCAATCTCGCGTAGATTAGTCATTCTAAAAAATGTATACCTATTTACGATAGGTAGCAACATTGTTCCCGCTCTCAAATTATAAATTGTTTTATCGCCTATAATTTTGTTTTCCAAGTATATAAATATGGCGGATACATTTTAATGCTTTGAACAAACAAACGTGTTTCTGCCCCATCTGGGATAATGTTAGTGTTAATTAGTGACCGTTTCATGTAGATGTAGCAATGCGATACGTGGCGACATTGTTATTAATTGTTAATTAGATTATAAATTGATAGATAACGTATATATCTATACACTAATGTACCTATCAGGCTTTATTTTTAAGTCGTTATTTTGAACACTATAAACAAAACGCATGTGGACACAGTCACTAACACTAACCTTATCCTCGATGGAGCTAAGTCAATAAAAACATACATCGTTAAAAGTTACTTTTGAAAATTGGTTTGTTTCGTTAAAATAATAATTGGTTACCAGGCTTCCATACCACCCAAAGAGTAACCCGAATGCCCTACACCGTTCACTCGGTCCATTAATATGGCAAATAGGTATAATGATTGTGTTAAAATTACTTCTTTTTGTGTAACACGATATTCTTAATGCTAAAATATTAAGTGATAACCAATCGATTGGTGATTCAATATGACAGCTTCATAGAGTGTGAAAATATAATATGATACCTACACACAGTATAACATTTGATACAGTAGTCTAAATTGAAATGGACCAAACCTACGAAACATCCCACTGCTGGCTGTGACATGACTATGACATCGCCATTCTTAGGATAACGGGTAGTATAATATAATAGCCGCGGGGGCCACGGCTAAGTTGTCAACCATTTCGTCAAGTGGCTAAAAGGTTTTTGAATAAAACCAGCACCTGTCATTTGACAAGCTTGCAGCTTAGACGTCAGGCGTTGGCTGTCGTCAGTTGATGAGTTATTCACCCATTAGCCAAGAAGCCATCAGCTAGTTTTTCAGCCGGCTAGTGAAATATCATTAGTCGGATGGCTAAGTTTAGTAAGTTTTTGGAATTTCGGTTGGATACTCCCGGTAGTACGCGGTGTCCTTGCATCAGATGTTTGAGAGACCACTATAATGAATACATTTTCATAATATTCCGCATTCATCTCTTGCGCACAGCGTTTCGAACGCAACCTACGGGCGTTGCAAACCGCCTTAACAACTAACTAATCACGTCTTATAAATTTCGTATACTGTTGTAGCTGTACTCTTCGCCAGGGGTCCATACTTTTTTGCGTCCAACTAACCTTGTCTGACTTTTATCTACCTACATCGAAGTTACAAAAATAAGCATCACGATGCCATTTCCAGTCCATTTAACAAAATATTTTCGGTTTTTGTTATCTTATTAACTTTTACAATAAATTAATTCGTCTGGTTTTAATTTTAGAACACCTTGTAAACTTGATATCCAGTTTGCAATTTTATATTTTTCAGGACTTGTTTCTATATTTTAACATTATCTATGGTGACCATCAGTGTTGCCGTATATTTTTTGCGATATTTGGGCTACGTTCCACACGAGGCTCACGACGAACGCGTACACGACTGCAATTTTTCCCGTTCCAGTTGCTTGCGAGCGTTGCAATCATAACTCGTAGAGTGCAACAACGGATTATGGAGCCATCATGTTATTAAGGACAAAATACCCAAATGTCATTAGTTGATTTGAAAATTGCGCCTTTTTAATGTCAATCGATAGAGAGAATGAATGCTCTATGGTCAACGCCCACTTCGGCCCACCTCTTGTGACATGGGTCGTTGAGAGCGCTGTGTGATCGAAAATAATGACGTCATTAGTGCCGTTTTCGCAACGACCATAGCGGCCGTGGTCGCCATGTGGAACAGCTGACGGAGCATTTCGGAGTTACTAGAGGAAAGCGCCCTACATAGTGGCATATACGCATACGCCGAGCTATATGTTTCCGGAACTCCCGATATGCAATAAACAATATTTAAAAAGTAATTCAACATTTGAAAATGGAACTCCTTAGAGTTTTGGCGACAACTAAAAGGAGATATATTGTGTGCAGTTTTTTTTTTACAAAAAATGTGAAAAATTACTCTTAAATGAATAATAGATATTATTATTGTCGGGATATTAATAGTTTTTGATTAGTAATTATGTGTTTTTGTGAGAAATGTGAACTGTATAGTCAAATGTGGCCTTTCGACTTTTCACAAGAACTCCCTTACATGGCGTCAGTTATTATAGCCTACAATTCGACTGTGCTGCCTGTATGACGACTAATACATTAGAATTGGCTGTATGGACTAAGATCCCTTTGCCTGCCTGTGTATCGACTACTACTGTAGAATACAGTTTATTTCATCCGATTGTCATTTGTTTTTACAATGGTTCCGAGGTCAACACGGAGGAGTGGCATAAATGGTTTCAAAATTGGTTTATTCGTATGAAAAACTTTAACACAACGTCCTAAAATAAATTTCTAAAAGCAAGAAAATTAAATCTCTAAGCACCTTACGTATTTAATTTTTTACACTAGACTAATTAAATTTCTCTTTAAGAATTTGTATTAACAATGTTTTTCTTTTTTCAGGTAAATATCATCCCACGAAGATGTCAAGGAACTGCATTAAGTATAAAGAAAGTCAAGTTATTTATAATCTATAATCAAAGTGATCTTCTTACTAAGTAGCTCACGAAACTCATTAACATAACATGCATCAGTTATGAGGTCCTAGTCATCCGTAATTCTGACCATGACCGTAAGTTCGCCCTTCTTAAGCCACAATATTAGGCAGTCCGTTTCTATCTTTCAATTTGGATGAATTAAACGAAGTGGTCCATATAAACATAAACATGAATCATTCAATGACATTGAATACCGTCGTGCCCTTTCCAATCTATGCTTTTCAACCAAATTAATTCAATTTTGTTCACCCGTCTAATATCAGCATAAAAAAGCAAAATACACATTAATATGGATAAATATTTACTTCCACAGACACTTAACTGCTATTATCACTCGAGCAATTCATAAAATTTATTATAGCCTCATTATTTATGTCACCCTGGTAGCTCAACCATATAAATATTAGAACAATACACAGACCAAAGTACTAATTCATAGCGGTCATAACGTGGCATAATTAACAGGGCACTAAAACGTTGCGACATACTCGTTTATGCTACATAGTATTATGGCGTAATACTCGTAATAGGTATTGTTTTGTGCATTTATCTACTACTAACATGCAAATGTGCATTACTTTCTTGGCGACTAATAAATTCTTTAAAACATGGTAGAGATGATATGCTAGAATATTCATTATTTTGTTACAGCTCCTTAGGGTCGGCTCGATCGGTGTGACACCAAGGTCACACAGAATATCGGCGTAAAATGGTTGCTCATAAGCTAATCATTGTATTGGATACACTTACCACGTTCGTAGTTGTAGATATTTATGTTTTCTTTACTTTCCTTAATATGCCCTGATCCTGGTTACCATACTTTCGGGTCCCCAACTCAATTATTCGCTTATACATGTCTACTAGAAACTTTCGCAATAGTAATTTATGTAATTCTGTCATAAACAAAAGTAGACCAAGTAGAAAGTCAATCGTTTGAGATTTGATTTTGGCATTTGGCTTTTGACGTTTGAGAAGTGCTACATTAAGAAAAAGATAGCAACAACATATTTTGATCTATGCTATGTTTATTATTCATATATAATCATAATTTCTAATCGGTAAAATAAATTAATTATATCTATCTATACACTTTAAATTCCTTATTTATTCATTTAAATTTAATTTGTCGAATACTGAGTGATCTACTTTTGTTATCGTTTATCAATGCCTGTCTTTGTAGCTTTGTTAGCCAGAACGTGAGAATAGGACTAACCAATGAGAGTTGTGGATAAAACTCGCTCCTATTGGCTTGAATTCAAAATGTAAAAAGACACAGTTTTTAGAATTCTGTTACGAAAGGCTTCGTACGACTGAAAGATATTTTACTAGAGCTAAAATAAAGTTTTAAGTTCGAAGCTATATTTATTCAAGACCCTTACATCACATCCAGCATAGCACTCTCATCATTAGTAACCCCGACGTCTTCATCGTGGTTCATACTATGAGTGAGAGATCCGATGGGCCATTTTTCATTCCTCTATTCCCATTCTTCCTATCTCATCACTTCTATCCCGTTGTCACTGTCCCACCCTTTAAGCAGGCAAGGCGTTGGCTTCTGGTGTTGCAAATGTCTGTAAGCGATGGCAAACACTTCCTATTAGATACGCCGTCTACGTGTTACCAGCTTAACACTTTTAGATTAATTATGTCGAATGTATAGAATTAATTAACCAAAGCAAAGAGATTCGCACTTTTAAGAATTCTGTTTTGCGTAGTTCACTTTAGGGAAACGCCTACATATTTACAAATAAAAAAATAGTAAGTGGGTTGATGTTTTTAATGTGATGGTAATTAGGGATTAATTTATGTACGCCTCTCTTGTTCAATAGATTTGATAAATAAATAAAAAATCAGTGAAGGATTAGTCAGCATTAGGTTATATAAATGTAGACATTTATAGCATTTAGGGGTGCTGATTCTTCTTCTTTGTTTTAATATGGCTTCACATTATTTGTGGATTTAGCCAGTGTCAAATATTTGTGATTTGTAAAGCAACTTGGCACCAGGTGAAAAGCATATGCAACCTCCATTCTAGCTTCAGCCTATTGTTGGTCTTCAATGTCCTCGTAGTATTCTATTATTTTAGAAATAAAAAAAGACTAAATCTATATTACAATAAGCGCCATCTATCGACAAGGCCAGTATAAACTGAAGAGAAACGTTTACTTAACGTAACTTTATTGCACTATTCCTTCTTAATCCAATGGTAGTTTAAAAACAGCTGTAGAAAGTGTGAATAGGTCCAAACGTTACTAAAATAACATTGAACTCTGTCTAGAATTTCCCTTTCGGCGCTAATTATGTATAACCCGAGATTGAGAACGGTATAGTATCTGTCTCACTCACTCCAATGCTACATTCCCACGATGCCACGTGTCAATATTGGACCACGAATAAAATACAAATAAATAAGGGAAATTAAGTCTTGTTACTTAGGTTTTAAAGTTTATAATTAATATTAACGTTACAGTTTTAGTTTAAAAGTTCTTTTTTTTCTCTTTACAACTATCAACCTTATTACCACGAGATGAGTTTGATATTCTTTTAAAGCCATTTTGTTATAAAAACAACTTTTAATGCTTTCAGTATTAATTACTGAATATATTTTTGTAACTTAACATTTCGTAGTATACTATTTTATAAAAATATTCTGAAGGAAATAACACGTAACAATGAAATTGTGCCTAAAATCTCGGTTAGTTGACGTTTGATGATTAATTATGCGTACACCATTGTTCCGTGACAAATTATAGGCCAAAGCAGATCTTGTGCGGGCGTCGTACGTGCCAATTTCAGTTCGATCAACCCCTGTACCGTGTACCCCCGCGCGTCTCACCCTCCGCTGTCACCAACACGCGCTAAGACGCACAATTAATCACTTATACGCACATCTTCAAGACAAACTGTTTAAATATAAACCTTATCTTGATCTACTTAAAGCACGATTCTATTTGGAGCGCGGCCGTCAATTGAGCCCTTATTTGACTGAATGAGTCGCAGTCGTCGTACCTCTTGTTACCGCTGAACCCCTGGTGTTATGTAAGCCGGGTGCAATGGCCGTCCCAAACAGTGGGGAAACGTGCGTTTTCCCGCGCGTTGAATTTCCCTAAGCGCCTTACATTTTCCCGCGTAAAATTATCATTCTGAAAGCAATTTCTTGGAATTTCACGATTATTAAATCTTTATTTTATGTGCTATTTATTTTAAACACGATTTTCATCTAATTTTATATTTTAGTGTAACCACCTGGGTCACCTTATCATAAGATTAAAAAAAACTAAAATATTTTAGTCCTTTCTTTAAAAGTAATAATGTTCTCTTACAAAGAAAGAAAGAATATAGGAATTTATTTCCAAATGCGACATTCACAAGATAAACAAATTTAAAGATTATATACATATATAGAAATTGTATGCCGCTGATTCTGAAATTAGGTTGCCACTCAATATTTGCTGTCCCGAAACCATAGTACGATAAAGCACTGATATTCAGTGCCCACCTCCTATATCACACGAATATGAGACCCCTTTCTAAAAATAAGAAATTATTATTATTATAAAATAATGTATGACTATGGACTGAATATAATATAAAAGAAAAATAGAATTTGTTTAACCTTAAAACTTTAAATAATTGGTGAAACAAAGCTGTATGGAACTTACTCCCTTTGCCTGCCATTATGGCAAATTGTACTTACTCACTCACTGTTTGCTACATTTATTCACATAGTGTATCTACTGTATTATATAATTATCACAGAGTACTTTTATACTTGTCTTAAAAGTCTAGAAACCAGGTCATAAAATCTTAAATAAAAATGTCTATCGCGTGATTGCCACATCATTAACATAACCTACAAAAACTACTTAATGTGTATAGGTATCTTAACATCAAAAGTAATAGCACAATTCAAATACAAAGTACTTTTTGTGCTGATAAATAGTATATATACAGTTTTCTTACAATACCGATTAAGTGTACATTAGCGAAGCAGGGTGGGAAACCTAGTAAAATTATAATCAAGCTTAAATTCCAAAAAAGAGTGAAATATTATATTTTATATGTTTATAAATCATCGCGGTTTATTAAAAAAAATATCTGCGTATACAAAAAATCTGTGGTCGTTGCTTCAACGAGAATATCAAACAGCGGTCCGCTACGTCCACCCTAACATGACCCAAATGCAAACAATGCATAATTCATACTTATCCGCGCGTTGTAATTAGTAGGAGCACCGCCAAATGCGCAAGTCTCAAAAAAACAATAGCAGGAGAGCGGGCGTGCGGACATATCGGGGAATGTGGGTTAGATCGGCCCGGACCGCCAATGCACCGGTCGCAGACCGCTGCCGGGGTCGTTGACTGGTATCGATCTGGAGGGTGCGACACGGTAGGCGCCCCTGCGGCGGCACCCTACCCCATTCCACCCCACGGGCCTCAAGGAAACTCCACTGTGCTACGGCATGCGTCATTTCGGTCAAGCCACCGTCTGAAGCCTCTTTCATATTCGCATGAGTGCTGCTCGAGTACAACTCACATTTTACTTTTTCTTATTTATGGAAACCAGTTATTACCAAATTTGATTCAATAAGAGGCAAAGAATTACATATTGAATGAGAGTATATATATTAAGCAAAAACTCATCGATAATTCACATATCAGGTTTTAACAGTTTTAAGCCCGTTATTTATTTGATCACAGGTACTGAAAAGTGGCCGAAACGATGAAATAAAAACAAAAAATCAAATAAATGACTAGCTTAAAACCGTTAACATAACATAGTTTTGTGTACTAGTAGCGATGACTTAGAAAATACAATACAAGTCAATTTAACTATGTAAGTATTGTGATGTAATAATGTGTGTATACTGTTTGTATTATAGCAAAGACAGTCAATACAATGCAATACAGTATACTAGTAATAAAAATAAATTATAAATTATACCCATACTAATTATCATATAAAGGTCAAATAAAATTACATTTTTATCGTATTATATAAATAATTAACTTGCATATTATAGATATAATTATGAATATAAATCTTTTTAAACGTTTGTTTTGTATTCAAGGTTTTAAATATAAAACGAATTGCTAGTAATTTGGCAAATATATTTTATCCGTGCAGGAACGCAGAAAGAATGCAATCTCCAGCGGCCGGGCGGCCTGACGTAAGTGGCGAAGAAACAACCCACAGCCAGGTGGCAGGTTATTTACCCGTCTGGATGGCTACAACCCCTAGTTTAGTGTATGCCGCCATAACAACTTGAATTGTGTTCCGGCATTTAGTGGCCAGGTTCCAGACTCTCTTAAGAGAGCAATAGCGCCTTTGTAGCACCTTTGGTGTTGCAAATGTCTATAGGTGATGGTAACCGCTTTCCATCAGATAGGCCGTCTGCCTGTCTGATGAACTCGTGCAATAAAAAAAACTAGTTCGAGGATGACAACGATGATGGTATTTTATTGCAAAATTGCCTATCAAACACTAGCTTAATATTACTTGTAATAAGTATCTTTTAATATTTAAATTTTAGATACACGAAGATTTTAAATAAATGTATTTATCAAATAAGCTATACCAATTTGCTAAACCAACCAGCAAAACTAATAAAAATATTATTTCAAGCATAATAAAGTCAACTTATTAGTGAAATCAAACTCCAAGTCGCGGTGTTTAAACGCAAGTGTTTGTATCGAACACACATCTCGGTTTCGCTTTGTTTGTCCAATTCGTCGAGTGTTGACATGTTGTCGCGCGCGGCTCCTGCCGAAGAACCCTGGCACGAAGCCAAGTTGACGAAATCTTCGACTAAACTGTTGCCTAACGTTCTATGATTTAGGCTCGCCGCACAAAGACCTCGCTCGACAGTTACATATTGCCATCACTTCAAGCTGGAAACGGAAACTCAGTAAAGGAAGTACGCTAATCGAATCTCACGAAAGAAGTCTTGCAGACGGGGCTCTACGGTCTTACAGCGGAATGTTAGATAATGATTTTAGAAAGATTCCGATTTAATAGTACTTGTAACATAAAGAAAATAATATAGCGAATGAAAGCAACACGGGGAGTTTTAATGGGTGCAGTGGTAACATACCTCCATCAGGGTAGAACCAGGGCGGCAAGTTCCACACGCCCTCCATGATCACCACACGATGCCAAGTCCGTAAACAGATTCCTCCTCAGAAAAAAGATAGGTAACTAAAACAGAAATCAATCGGTGGCCGCTAATTTTTGATGCCATTGCTTACAGTATTATAATGGAGTGAGAGATTGATTGTCTTGATCCATTGATGGAGTAGAAGACGAATAAAAATGTTGACGTTTTTGTCTCCCAACCCACCTTTAATAAACTTATATCTTAAATATCCTGACTTCTGGAATGGTTTGATTAGAGTCCTTCACCAGTGACTACCTTTTTATATAATATCCTTTAAAAAGAGTAAGACAGATTAGGGTACGATGGGGTTTAGGTATCCCCCAAATAAATGCACCAAAAAATGTTAAAGGGTAGGTTATCGAGTAATGACTGTAGGCAAACACTGACGCAAAGTAAACGTTTTTCGGTCGTTAGTCTTCAGGCGAAGCGACAATTGGCAATAACCGTATGCAGCTCCATGCTGGCGTTTTGTGATTTGTGGCTGTTGCTCATGGCCAGTGTGCGGCGAGCCTAAAACATTCGTACGAAAAATACGATCGATTTACGAGTCGTTGAATTACCTACATCCGTCTAATCTTGTTATATTTGATGTCTCAACTCAAAGAAATATATTAATCTTAACTTTTATTTAGATATACTATGCACATATCTTTTTTTGCCGAGAATTCGCACCTGTTCTCCATTTAGCCAAGCTCTTTTTATTATATTTAAGCTGCATTTGAACACAGTTACTGACATTATAATAACCCAGGTGTAGCAGGGGCTCTGAAGATATTGTTCACTTTAAAAGTGGCTTTTTTATTAATAACATATCAACTCGAATGTTTCTGTGTTTAATCCGACCTTTATACATGCATGTACTTTTTGAAGTGAAACTTCTTCAGAATCGTTGTGATTTGAAAATCGATAAAATGAAAAAGTGACACTAAAAAGAGATACACACATAAAATTCAACCTTAACTTCTCGAAATAAAACACATTTCTCTTTATCCCATTTACCTTTGAGTATTAATTTTCTATTTAAATAAAACTTAAAAAAATTCAAATGAATTTTAGCTCTATCTGTATATAGTTTAAGGCAGATATTTTTTTATACGTATTATATATTATTCTTGTATACGTGCATTGAATTTTGATCTTTATATTTGTGATTTAAAGTGTATTCTAGATTGAATTTTTTGTAACATAATATGTTGAGGGGTGTAGGCTAAAATAATTGTATTTACATTAATAAAAGTTATAAAAGAATTATCTGTGAGTAAGTTCTCTGAGGTTTCACTTCTACTGCGTGTGAACTGCGGACACACATTTTTTATTTTTAAACCAATTAAATAACTGATTAACGTTCTTGTATGCATATAAATTGCGTGTACATGAAAAGCAAAAGTATTCCCTTAATACAAAGCTACCTCGTTATAGCCGTCGCAAAAAGATTTATTGTAACACAAAGAAAATATATTCAGATACACTGAATTGGGGGAAAGGCAAAATAGATGAAAACGCGTTCAAGGTTTTCCAAGCATCCATTATAGACAGGAAGGTCTATAGCTTTGTTGGAAATAGATGGAGTCACGGCGAGTGCGGGAAAATCAGGCTGGCCACCGTGTTCTTGCTTGTATAGAAACTCTGCATGGTTTATGTTTGCCTGGTGATTAGGTCTCTTATGTAATCTATTATAATTAAAAAGTTTGTTAGGAGATTTTTCTTAGGACAGGCCGCCCGGAAATATAATCAACAGCCAGATTAAGGTATTTCCCTGTCCGGATGACTACCACCCCTGGTCTAGAGCATACGCCGCCATAACAACCTCGAGTTGTGTTCCGGCATTACTGGCTAGCTTCCAGTCTCCCATTTAGTGAGCGGCAGCACATAGTAGCGCTTCTAGTGTAACAAATGTCCATAGGCGATGGTAACCGCTTTCCATCGGGTGGGCCGTCTGCCTGTCTGCTGAACTCGGGCAATAAAATAATAAAAAATGTTTTGTCTGTTACTTTATGATATTTAAATGTGTTAGTCAACTTATGACCCTGCTACATCTGGGATAATGTTAGTATTATTGGCCAAATGAGTCTTGTTTATAGCGTTAAAAATAACACCTTAAGTTAAAATTGATCCTAAATAAACTGATTTCGTGTTTGATTACTTTGTTGAACATGTAAAATGTATTTAGCAAATATAATGGAAATTTAATTAATATTTGACGTGAAAGACGGCCTTGAGTCCGTTATCTTGAATTGCATGCAAACTCATAAACACCAAGAAGGGGTTAGTTAATGTACAAAAGGGAACGGTCCAAGTTCATTAATAAGATCCTCAAGTTTAACTCAAGTTAGCACAACACTGCTTTAGAGCGTCACATAAAACTGTAGAAATGCATACATTAACTAACTACGCGTGTATATATATATATATATATATATATATATATATATATATATATATATATATATATACATAAACTTTTCTTGAACATGTATTATCTAACATCTGTTGCGTGATTTAGGAGTTAGCGGATTTACAGACAAACAGACGCGAAACGCGAAAAGCGACTTTGTTCTATACTATGAAAATAAGATAAAATTTCACAGCACAACATCACGCTTCAGTTCTCACCAAAAATATAGAAGAAAGTTGACATGAAGATGAAGCCTTTCTGGCGCTAACAAATCGCGAAAAAATAAAGATTAGGCAAAAAATGCGTTAGTTACAATCTAGCCCGTTTTCACACCAAGAAAAGCAGGCAAAGATCGTAGGCGATACTACCAAGCGATAATCCGAAAAAATATAAACACGCCACAGATTATAAATGATCGAATCTTTTGCTTTATCTTGGCAATGCGTAAGGAACCTCTCGTCAAGTATCGATCTCCTCCACCCCTCTGGGCGCCTAGTGTTTGTATACGGGATAAGTAATATTTTATCTGTAGCAATAACCGGATTCTGTGGAAAGCCGGGATCCATCTCAATACTGTGAATACGGTGAATGTATATTATTATCCTGTTGAATAATCGGAAATTTGTTGTCCTTACGACAAAACACTCTGTAATTATTAAAACGAATGCTTAGGAAGAAATAATGTCTGCCCATTTCTAAAAGAGTAAATTATTTTGGCATTCTGTTTTTTTAAATACAAGGCTTCCTCGCTTTTTTGCTCGCGTATACTTCGCATAATATGTATCTCATGAAAACTAACTTCAGTTTTCAATATGCAAATGTAATATAACAATAATATGATTGTCAGTATTTTATATACATTATACTTCGCTATCCCATTTTCCGGTATAAAAATTATCCTACATTCATCCTCGCTAACTAGAATACAAACACGCAAAAACATTTGACAGTCCATTCATTCCCAAGGCCGTGAAAAAAATATGTGTCCAAACAAAATTATCTTTTCAACCATGTGCAATGTGTACAATAGGCACTTAAGTGGGAATGATATCTCAAAAAGAAATAGAAAGAATAATGCGATCTATTATGCTGTTTGTACGTATATTGATCTTGCTAGTATTCTGATTAAATAATTAAATCGAATGTATAGAAATTCATGAATATTTTTCGTCCCTCAGTTGACATCTATGCCGAGATAATTATATTTAGCATTATATGTATTCTTGGATATGACAGAAAGTAAAGCAGCATTGAAACAAAGAACGTAAGTAATCTTTTTAGTAGAAAATGTGTCGGAATAAGCTAATTATTATGCATCCGAACAACTTCGAGAAAACTCCCGTGGGGTCCCCGGGATAAAAATCACATATTTGATTACATTAAATTTGCTATCGTTCGGTAAAAAATCACACTGGAATTAGGTTTTATTAATCTGGCCGTTTTATATAATTCCCGCGGGAATTCCAGGATAAAAAGTAGCGCAGAGATTAAATTTAATCAGCAAAAACTGCATCGAAATTGGCCCAGTAGTTTTTACGTGAATTCGGAACAAACAGACAAGAAATCTAATAAATTTTCTTTATCGTTTACAATATAGTCGATTCCAGTTTTTTTAATATATTTAATGCACAAACAAGGGCATGTTTAGAATTTTATAATATTACTAGCTGTGTCCGCGACGTCGTCCGCTTAGAATTTGTTTTTAAAACACCCGATTTTGAAACATTCTTCATTGGTGCTCCGCTCCTATTGGTCTTAACGTGATGATATATATATATAGCCATATAGCCTTCCTCGATGAATGGGCTATCTAACACTGAAAGAATTTTTCAAATAAGACCAGTAGTTCCTGAGATTGGCGCGTTCAATCAAACAAACAAACTTCAGCTTTATATATATTAGTATATTAAGATATTATAACTTATATTTCTATTTCATAACATACGTATTACGTAACGTATGAATGTAAGAGACACCGTAATTACATCTCATATACGAAACCAAATCAAATAACCTAATTTTCGTAACGTGCAAACATTAAAGTTAATGGAAAGTAACAAAATCACGAGAGAGTAAATATTAAGAGACGAAAAAGGACATAAGATGTTAGAGCGGGACAAACACGCCTTCATTATTCAGGGTGACTACGCGCCTCTACCCTCTACGCTTCTTGATTTCCCGCGTTATGTATTGAAATATTGTATATATACAGCTATACACAGATTTAGTTGTGTATTTTGACCTATTTTGCCAATAGAAAGTGGGTTTTGAAGTAATTGAAGACTTTCAAATGTAGTTTACAAAGTTTAAATATCTATAATGACAAATTTTATGAAAATGTATTTATTTGTTTTAATAATTAAATATTACATAAGTAGAATTAGTTTTGTTAATTATTAGTTATTTATTATTTAACAAAATTGGGTCAGGAAAAGGAAAAGGAAGGTTTGCACTGAAAATCAGCGTTGTGTCGGATATAATTCCGGCACAGCAATATGCTGAGTGTAAACCTTGTTTGCTAAAAATGCGGCGTACAAATTCTCAAAATATGCTCGGTGTATAATAATGCAGAAGATATGCAATTACGTCGCTATTTTTTCAAATATAGTTTTTCTTTCTTTCTTTCAAATGCTTTGTGCAAGCGAAATTGATTTTTTAAAGAAAATTGCACTAAATACTCGATTATGAGGTAAGGTTTAAGAATCTAACCAGCCAATTTGTACCCTTTCCAAGCATTTGATTTACTTTTGACAGTTCGATGACGGATTTAATTAGTAATATCCTATATGCGTTATCGAGTCGGTAACGCATTAGGATATTCAACTGCTTGAATTGCAGTTTTATTATTTTTCTTTATAGTAAAACATTTTTTTTCGACTATTTTCGATTTATTTACGAATAGTGTCGATGTTTTAATAATCTATTCGTTACATGACTCACAGCACATCACTATTGATGTCACCCACAACAATAAAGTTCGACAATTACGTAATTTGTTTCATGTGGACTTTACTGTCAATAAATGTGTTAGCTGATAGACGTGCAAACGTCAATAGTAAAACAGTGTACGTTTTATTTACATAAAATAGCATAGAGCTGACATTTCAATTTTATGTTATACTAGCTTCTGTCCGCGACTTTGTCCGCGTAGAATACTTAACCAAAATTAGTAATTTAAAAAAACCGGATTTTAAAATATTCTTCATTGGTGTTCCACTCCTATTGGCCTTAGCGTGATTGTATATAATCTATAACCTTCCTGGATAAATGGGCTATCTAACACTGAAATAATTTTTCTAATCAGTCCAGTAGCTCCTGAGATTAGCGCGTTCAAGCAAACAAACTCTTCGGCATCAAATATATGTATAAGATATAATGCTTCTTATTTTTTTTACACAAATAATAGAAGACTAGTTATAACTTTATACTACAAATAAAACTACCGACATTTGATCCCATGTTATAAAGTACTGGTAACATTAATATAATGCAAGAGACTCCAAGGGAAAATACGATATAAGGGTTTTAAAACTTGATATGATATATGATGAACTTGACATGTTTTTCACCGAACTTAATATATGTTTGTTATTATTATTAACTGTTTTGTTCCTGTTAACAGCACGTAAAGTTTCTTGAGAATGTAATTGGTAGTTTCCTTTCCTGTAATTACAAATTTTGCAAGTTCCAAGAAAGCCCTGAAGGGAAATACTCAGTTATAGCGTTTCAAATTCTCAACAAACAATTTAAAAGGGTGGAGGTCCCTTAATAATTATGTGCTTTAACTATTCCTGAAGGAACTGTTATTTATTTAAATTTGAACATTATTAAAACTTGTTTTAGCCTAACCTCATATTGATGTCGCGAAAAAGACTCTCACATTCATCATTACAAAGACGTTGCGTCTCTTTGCTTTGCTATCGTTATAAGTAATTCAAAAAATTCTAAATATACTAGTCCGAATTATGACAATATTAATTATTTTTATCATTTTTTTGAAGTGATACTTCTATATAGGGAGGGGGTCTTAGGATTTTTCTGTTAAGAAAAAACGTGACGGCCGCGTGGAGGAGCGGCATAAATTAAGACTAGACGTGGTGAGACGCGGCATAATTTTAGAGTAGACTGTGGATAGTTTTTTTCCGGATTGAATTCAGTTTTTTTTTTGATAAAATAAAATGTTTAAATTAAAAATGCATTCATTATTATTTTTACATTACAAACAGACACTTCAATTTTATTTATCTGTATAAATTAGTTAGGATATGCGGACACAAAAAAAAAAAATGATGTCATCTGAATCCTAATATTTTACAGTTTTACTAGTTTAGGGTTCAGAATTTTCTCTGTATGTAACAAATTAGCCTTTAAATATAAGAAATTTCTTGCAGGCGGATGGCGGCTTATGCTAACTGTAACACAGGTTTGTTCCTGTCATGTTTTACTTCTATGTAACACATTAATATTGTAATGGCTATGTAATAAAGATTTTATTATTATTCATGTATTTATTTGTTTTCAAAAATTTTTCATTTTTTTAAAATATATATAAAGATATGTTTTGATTAAAAAAACAGATGACATTATTCTTTTATAAAAATACATCAAAAATAAAATACATATTCAGTAAAAAAAAATATAAAATCTTGCAGTTCACCGCCAGCGGGGCTTGGGGTCCAAACTATCGGTGATTAGGGCTCCAGAGACAGGAACCTCCTCACAGTTCGTGCTGTGTCCAGGAGCGACACGGCACGAATTGAAGATTATTATTATTACTCAAGCCCTTAGTAACTTATCGTGAGATATAATAACACGAATCACTGCTGGTTATTTGTTAAGATATCATTAGTTGTTGATTTGGCGTAGAGTTTAGGAGAAAGGGGAGGAAGTGAAACTAACATCTGCTCGGGAATATTCTGCGCCTTAATTGGGTTAAGCGCGTGTCTCAGCCAACCTTCGTCGGCCAATAATCAAGTTTCCTGTTTCCTGCTTCCACGCTATCACGACACAGGCTCCCTTAATTGAACTAATGAATCGATATAATATTGTTAAGGTAAATACGTTATACTACATTCTAATGATGTTTAAAATGTTCATTATACAAGTACAGGTAATTAGCTTAGAGTCGCTTGTGGTAGTATTTGTATATTTACAGGACCTCGAAACATGAAATTTAGTATTAAGTATTATTATTAATTAATTATAATTATTATTGGACAAAACAACCCACAGCCAGGTGGTAGGGCATTTGCCCGACTGCATGGTTACCACCCCTGATCTAGAGTATGCTGCCATAACAAACTTGAGTTGTGTTCCGGCATTACTGGTCAGGCTCCATTCTCGCTACAGAGAACACTAGCGCATTTGTAGCACCTTTGGTGTTGCAAATGTCCATGGGCGATGGTAACCGCTTTCCATCAACTGGCCCGTCTGCCTGACTGCTGAACTCTTGCCATAAAAATACAAAAAAGTATTAGTTTATTTATTCATATACTGACAGTACACTACTACAAACGCAAAAACGTCTCGAAGCTAATTTATCTGTATGAATATTGAAACATTATAAAAATATATTTTTATTTTATTTTATTATATATCCGGCAGCTTAGTCATAAGAACAATAAACTCAATATTATATTTATTACTTCACACTACAATATTTTGTCTTAAAATAGACCGCTTCAAAGAATTCACTGTAAGCTCTATTGAAAAATCAATTTTTGACATATTATAATATCTATCTATTGTGGTGTCCCTATAAATATATCCTGATAAAAGATGTATAAATGAAAGTAAATTTCAAAAATAATTTTATATTTTGTTAATGCTTTTCAAATGGTCAAATCTAATTTAGAATAAGGGACTTAAAATATTATTCAAACAGAAACTAATTTGACGACTTTGATAAAAAACGGTCACTCGATTTATTAGTACATTATAATATGATTTAATATATTTAAAAAAAACAATTGCCTACATGAGTTCTAATATTCCCTTGAGATGCAAGTTTTAATACTGTAAAATTATGGAATGAGGACAAATTTTATATTAAAAGTTTTTATCTTTATGCAAAAATGTACTTACTTACTTACTCCGTTGGCTCAGCGACCCAAAGTGGGTCTTGGCCTCCGAAACGAGAGCATGCCACTTTCCTCGATCCTGTGCGGTGTCTTGCCAATTACTGGCTCCTATCTCCGACAGGTCAGCCTCTACTCTGTCCTTCCAGCGATATTTGGGACGGCCGACCGGACGCCGACCAACCGGCCGTCCCAAATATGCTTTCCTCACGCTGCGATCCTCTCCCATCCGTTCTACGTGACCGAGCCAGCGGAGGCGGTGAGCTTTTATTTCTCCTATTATGTTAGGCTCGGCCACGATATTCTCAATTTCGAGGTTACTTCGGACCCTCCAGCTACCATCCTCTCTTTTGGTTGGACCCAGGATCTTACGGAGAACCCTCCTTTCCGCTATTAAAAGCTGGTTCTCCTCTTTAAGGGTAAGCGTCCAAGCTTCGCACCCATACATCAGGATGGGCCGTATGACGGTTTTGTAGATCCTGATTTTAGTTTTTCTATTTAGAAGCTTGGACACCAATACCTTATGCAGGGCCGCACAACACCTCAGAGCATTTTGTATGCGTATACGGACTTCGTCCTCTCTGTTGTTTGTGTCGGTGACTGTGCAGCCCAGATATTTGAATTTGGCTATCCCTTTATACGTAACATCACCAACATGAAGGTTCTGGCGTGGCATATAAATGTTTTTGTATCTCTTCATGTGGAGATATTCAGTTTTCTCGTGATTGATTTTAAGTCCAACCTTCTTTGCTTCTTCTTCTAGTATTTGCTGATGCAAAAATGTATTAAATAAAATTTCAAAACAAATTCAAATAACAGGAGATCGAGTTTAATATTCAAAAATGTTTTGATAAATGATTTTTTTCTCATATACTTAAGCAAACGCAAGTCATTTGTCACGCTACGTGGCTACGACTGCGACCGTTTGGGGCTACGCGGATAATGCACACTACGCGACGTAGCGAACCGGGTCAGTGCCTCCCACCTCCCGTCTACGCCAGCTACGGCTGAATTATTCACCTTGCACAAACATAACTTTTATAGAATAGAATAGAATAGAAAACACTTTATTGTTCACCAAAATAAATAATTACAATAATTAAAGGCAAAACAAAAGGCGGCCTTACCGCTTAAAGCGATCTCTTCCAGGCAACCTGACTGAGAGGACACTTTTAACAACTATTATGTCTAGGTATAATTAAATTAAAAACAAGTAAAATAAAAAAGGAAGAACAGTTCAGTATGGACAGTAAACAGCTAATTTAAGAAAGTAGAATTGAAAAATATATATTTTATTATAAACAGAACTAAGGTAATAGTTTTTGACAGATTTTTTAAATATGGCAAGTGATTGACATCTATGGGTAAAGAGTTTCAAAGGCAGATAGCCTGCATAGCGAAGGATTTGGAGTAAAATAAACACTAAAGATATACAGCACTATTTGTTATATATGAGGCTTTTCTTTTGTGCATATAGAAGACACGTTATTGGCCGAAATTCATCCATATCCACTCAGCATTTTTTGAGAAAGTGACTGATTATATTGTTGCAACTTAGGTTCCGACAAGAACAAATTCCACTCCTAATCTAACACATTAAAAAAACACATTTTATTACCTGTTGGCGTTTGAACTAGTTGTAATTATTTTATGATCGTCTTCTTTTGTTTACTTATTTATTGGCATACATTTCTAGAGAACAGTCTATTGTTCTATTGTACTCGTTTACGACGGCTTGCGGCCATCATCATTAGCCAGGTGTTGCGGATTACTTTGACTACGATATGGGCACATTTGTATTTGTGAGGTATAAAACGACGGCCTGATTGAGAGGGGGGGCAGGTCAGCGACAATTACGATCAAGGCGTGACGTGTATACAATCGGGAATAAAATAGTGATGGCCTTTGCGTGTTTTATTGAATTACGACCTTCTGCATTACGTTTGAATTTGTTGTGTTCCGTTATATTTGTACCTGTGTTATACGTGTCTGTATAGTTCTAATAAACTCTAAAATACTTCTAACGGAATTTTAATTCGAGTCCCGCAACTCGTAACAATATTTATACATAGACAGGCAGAGAGACGAACCTAAGAAATACATGAAGTATGTAACGATTTTGTATATGGTAAAATAATACATAATTGAAACTAATATAAAACCTTAATTCGTTATAGTGTGTTCAAATGAAACATTATTATTTCAAGTGTAAGCATTCCAAGCAACTTTGAGCCTATGTTAATTTATTAGCACGAGCCCTCGGGGGTGTCTGGCACCCAGCCAGCCGCACTCCGCCCGCCACCATATTATGTTGCCTTTAATATAATATCTCTATCTTATATATAATATCTTTCAAAACAGCATGCAAATGAAATTGTAATTTCAAATGTAACTTTCTATAATATAATAGCTGACCCGGCGAACTTCGTACCGCCATATTTTCTGGATTCCTAAAAGACTTTGTTTCATGACACAAAAATAAAATCACCAAAATCAGTCCAGGTGATTAGGAGGATTCTAGAGCCAGATCTCAGCGCCGCCTACCTGTTCCAATTGTGAATCTAAACCATCCCGGGACCCACTCAAACACACAAAATTTCAAAATCGGTAAATATAATAATAACAGCATTACATATGTGTACATGTCAAGCGCGAAGCGGTCATTTCGGTGTGGGTATTTTATTTTTTCATCGTCAGGGTCCAAGCTAGCACGGTTAGGTCCTACTATTAAAAATTATATTGCGTACCATGTGTGTGGTTTCCCTCTCCCATGCAGGATTCGAAACCATTTGAATGAGACGTGGCTGTAATGGCCACAAGTTACAACGAAATTATTATACATGTACATTATGATTTGAAAAGGAGTAATATATTAGTCATCATTTTTGCTAATAATATGTCATCATCGTCACAGATGATAAAATGTTGTACAGTAGAACCTCTCTGAGTCGAAACTCGATAAGACGTAAATCTTCCAAACTCGAAAAAATTTGTGTTCCCTTCCCCTCCAACCCCAAAACCTCCGATGCTCGAAATCAGAACCCTCTCTCTATACGTCGAAATAATTAATGAGTAAATTCAGTACTTATTTTCGTCCGATAACTCGAAAAATTCAATTGGAGCTCTGTAACTCGAACTTAGCAATATTTGATTTTACAACCTCTATAAAATAATGTAAATCTTAACCTCCACAAGTCGAATGTTTCCTTACAAAATTGGTTTAAGTCAAAATCCTCCATAAGTTGAAAACTCTGTAACTCGAATTTTTTGGCGACTCCCTTCGAATTAGACTTCAGATGTTTTACTGTATGTATTAAGTTAAAATTACTTTCGCCACCTCTTGAAATCTCAAGAATCCTCCCCTCGCAAAGCACACTACTGCATTATTCACCGGATCAATACCAAGACATCATAAATATAAAATAAATCTGTGAGTCAAATTAATTGATTCACGCCACCCATCCTCTATCACCGTTCGTTTAATCAAGCCAAACAATCGGACTAATCTGAGCCTGATCGAAAAATGATCCTTTACTACCTTAGGATATTTTCTACAAATTACTTTTATATACAAAACAAATTTCACTCTAATCTCAACCTTACACATTCACGAATACAGTCTAAAATATGAAAGATCAAACTCTGATCCAGCATTTTCAGACTAATATGTACTTTATTCTCGATGCAATAAGGTAGGTATGAAAAATATGCATTGTGAGGTTATTACCCTGGGTCGTTAACCGTTCAAAACTACCCTCATCATTACATATAGGCTTCTCCAATCTGTGAAGAAGGTTTATACTCCTAGTGGAACAAACTGACTAAATTAATTTCATATCATTAACATTGAGTAAGATAAAGTTTTATTGTATTTGTTTAAGCTTGTAACAAACATTGTACACATGTACAAAAGCTGCAACATTTATGAGCAAGCCAAGGCTTGGGCGTGTATTTTGAGAAGTCGAAGAGGAATGTTGGCCGCATCGTTGCTACGTTTTTGCCGCATTGGGGTGAAGTCGGCGAGAGAGATGGAATAATACGAATGCACGCGGTAGCACGGGACAAAAGATTAACGCGTACAATTATCATTTACAATCATTTATTGCACGCACACGCGTACACGTGTTGCCCTATTTATGTTTAAACCACTAAAACTGATATTTATTGACTTTGATGCTCGCCACGTATATCCCCGTGACTCGATTGTACTTTATTCATTGGCTTGAGTCGGGTAGTAAATCCATCTGCGTAAATTTATTCGTAAGCGTACACGCTGTTAGTATATTGTGATGCCGATGGTAGCTCAGTGCTGAGTAAATATGATTTATTGCGAGTCCAGCGAGAGCAGCCTTCAATTCAACGGTAATATCGAAGTAGGTTTCGCTGGCAACAAAGTACGGCACCTTAACACAGCCCAAAAAGTATATTTTCTGGCATACTTCAACTATATCCAATGCCACGACCTTTGTGAATGTCATTAGCTTTAGTACCTCCTTGGAATCTCTCGTATATTCAACCTCAACCATTTTCAATCTGTATTTTTATTCATTGTCTTTTCTCAATATGTTTTTTGTTTGTTCCAGGTTGCAAGATAAAAGCCCTCCGCGCCAAGACCAACACTTACATCAAGACCCCGGTGCGTGGTGAGGAGCCGGTGTTCGTGGTGACAGGACGCAAGGAGGATGTTGCGCGTGCTAAACGCGAAATTCTGTCAGCAGCGGAGCACTTCTCACAGATCCGGGCTTCGCGCAAGTGTGGCGCAGCACCGCCACCGCCTGCAGGGGCACCGGGACACGTCACAGCGCAGGTGCGCGTGCCGTACCGCGTCGTGGGGCTGGTGGTCGGCCCCAAGGGCGCTACCATCAAGCGCATACAACACACGACGCACACCTACATCGTGACGCCGTCCCGTGAACGCGAGCCAGTGTTCGAGGTGACCGGCCTGCCGGAGAGCGTGGAAGCGGCGCGCAAGGAGATCGAGGCGCACATCGCATTGCGCACTGGCGCCGCGGGGGGCGCTGCTTGTGCACCACCGACACCTAACGATGGCGAGCCGCTAGCCCAGCTGTACCGCGCCAATTTGGCGTCGCTGCTCCGGCCCGAGCAAGAAGCGACGTTCTCGTCGGCGGGCTCGTGCTCGTCGGGTGGTTCGTCGGCGCGGCTCGGCGATCTGCTGGGCATCTGGTCATCGACGGAGCGTGACGAGGGGCTCGGCGAGTCTCCATCTTTCGAGTCACCCGGCGGGGGCGCGGCGGGCGTGTGGGCCTGGGGCCCGACGCGGCCATCGCCGGCGGCGTCTCCTGCGCGCGCGTGCGCCGTGTGCGGCGAGCGCGGCGTCGCGGCCGCGCTCGTCCCGTGCGGGCACAACCTGTTCTGCCTGGAGTGCGCGCAGCGGCTGGCGGCGGGCGGCGCGCCGTGCCCCGCGTGCTCGGCGCCCGCGCACCAGGCGATCCGCATCATTTCGTAAGGCGCCGCGGCCCCCGGCCCGCACACGCCTCCCCCGCCGCCGCCGACGGACTCGTCGAGTCGCACGTTCTCGTATTAGGGATCTTTTTTACTCGAATCGTTATAAAAATATTAAAAGAAGTAAAAAATCGCGTAATCGAAATCCTGGTGCCAAAAGTCGGCGCCTCGCCGGCACGGCCCGTCCGCCGCGCCGTACCTATCGTAAGTCGGCAGAGTTGTTCACAATATATTTTCTTATTATGAACGTTTTTTATTAGGCAGGCGAGCGCCCGCCGCGCTCGCCGCCGCAGAGAGAGTCGAAGTACGTTACGATAGAATTTTGAAAAAAAACATAAAATTTAAAAAAAGTTGTATAATTATTATTATTGATAGCATAAATGAAAAATCGAAAAATTTATAAAGCTTACCTAATGTAATAGCGTAAAGTATTAAGATATTATAATGATAACTGGTAATAGGCGAGGGACGGGTGGCGCGGGGAGCGGGACGCGCGGCTGTTGTCTGTTCAGAGTCTAGTGTAATGTATTGTATTGTAATGGTTGTAGTGGAGTGAAGTGAGTGGCGCTAGCTAATGTGTTGTTCGTTGGTAGGTAATGAGTGGGTTGGGCGCGTGCGCGTCGCGCCCCGTTGTTAGGTAAAATGTAGCGCAATGAGTGTCCCGTTCCGGTCCGGTCCGGCCGGGCCCCGGTCCGAGCGAGAGCCGGCCGCCCGCCGCTCCGCTCCCCCGCGCGCCAAGCTCACATTATTTTTGACTATATTATTATGATTATTCGCTTAAATAATAAAATGATATTATAATAAAAATACGTACACACTATGATTACGATAATATTAATTAATATAATAATGTTTGTTTTAAGTGTGTTTTAATGTTTAGATTTTTATTGTAATGTTTTTATGAATGATTTTTATCTGTATGATTATTAATTATTGATTATTATTTTATGCGTTGACGATGTTTTATTTGTGATCGTGCGAGGCTGCTCCGCGCTTCATGTTCGTTCGTTTAGTGTTATCGATATATCTCGATTGATATAAATTTAAAGCTAATAAATGATTAAATGTCGAAATCGAGTAAATAATACGATTCATTCATTATATTATATATTAAACTATGTAGGCTGTAGAACGACATTGACTAACCACTACCTATGATTACGTATTAAGTATTATTATTATATTGAATAAATTATATTTCATAGGAATCATTATTCTGTATAACTCTAGTTAAATATAACGATATAATGATTATTATTATATAATACGATATTGATTGACTATTGTGTATAATTGTGTACGGAGTGCAGGCATGCATGCGACGTGCGCTGCGCTCGCTCCTCGCCGCGAGGAGCGCAGAGGAGAGGGCGATTGTTGTGTTTAGTTCCACGGGGGGCTGCTTTTATCAATTCACATATTTTTTTATTTTTTTACCGTTATTAGTTTTTGACTTAATCATGTTAAGATACGCGAGGATAAAGTGACTGCCTATTAGATTATATTTTAAAAAATAATGGTTGTGTAAAATCAGCCCCCGTCGTACGTGTGTAGATCCAGTGATTTCGATAATTTTATTTTCATATTAAAATTGATAGACGCTTTAGGTTCAAATAAAGTTGTGAAAATTTGTGAAATTTTGTAGACTACATATCTTATTATAAATCTAATATAAACTATAACTTTCGAAACATAATCTTTTATTTAGTCCTACCCTTTTACATTACAAATTACTCCAAACTAGAACACTGCTGTTCATTAAGATATATTTAGGTACTTTGAGTAAATGCGCCAATGGAAAAATAAAAAAAACGCCTCTTAATTATTAAGCATGCTTAACAAGTGATTAGAAAAAATCTTACTTTTAAACTCTATTTAATGATGAGGTGTCTAAGTAATACTTAAATACCTGCCAATATTAAACAACGCCGTGACCTAGTTTTAGTTCGGCAGTCAGGCAGATAGCCCATGTGATGAAAAACGGTACCCATCGCCTATAGACTTTTCTAACACTATTGGCCTTACTCATAATTGTCCGTTAAATTTTAAGAAACTGCTCAGCAACTGATTAGTGAAAATCTTGCCCATAAACCCCTCTTAAAGATAAGAGATGGTAAAGTAAGTCATAAATTAACTGTCAAAAATAACCAACATCGAGAAGTAGTTTAAGTGACTTAAGAGGCACGATGGCAAGTTTTTTTTTGAAACATCGATTACTTTTTCGTTAGTTTTATTTATCATTCAGATTTAATTTATCTGCACTCCTCTTAAAAACCGATTCAAGTTTGTAAGTGCAATAAATAGAAGCATCGATTAAGGACAGAGTTTCTTAGTTAAGAGGTCGTTAAACATTGCTTAGCAAAATTTTTATAAGTAAGGCCGATGATAATTACCATAGATTAGTAAGAAAGTATATCTATAAAGCTAACTCTTACTTGACTATAATATGGCGCCACAGGCCCTACGTCCATACGAACCTAGCTTCTCGATAAGGGGTGAATTTCACTAACACATATACTATTAATATTATAAACGGGAAAGGTTCTTGGGAATGAATGATTTTTACGCTTTTGGGAAAAACAGCATAACCGATTTTGATGAAAATATACAAAATGTAGTTTATATGTTAGAATAAATGTATAAAAAGTGCGAATGAAGTGGTGGGCATGGCTAGTTAGATAATTCTATTATAAAAACATAGTTTTTTTTAATTCCCGTTAGCCACGAATTACGGCTCTTTGACTAAAAAGAATTTAAATACACCATCATAAGTATTGAAAACACTTGTGACCTTACTTATAATAATCTCGTTAAGATACGATTAGGCATATCTTAAGTAGGAGAATCATAATCAGGCCCTAATCAATTAATATCTTTTTTTCACTTATACACGTGTATAACCTGTTCTTTATCTAAGAGGAGCACAGATAAACGAAATTTGAATGATTAACGTAGGTTGTACCCAAAATATTTGACTAAAGAGGAGTTTATGAGTAAGAATTTCACTAATCAGTTGCTGAGCAGTTTCTTTAAATTTAAAAAACGATTATAAGTTAGGCCCTTACTTAATAACGCATTAGTAACACAGGTTATCAAGAATCAGGTTACTATAATCTTATCGTCTATAATAAAACGTTGCTACGCAATTCGTATCACGTAGCCCCTAACTACGCCGCTACGCAATCGCATCTATAAGGCGCGCTCCATAGCGTAATAAGAGTACCGAATATTTGAATAATCATTCTCTGAAGGTAATTATAGTAAAGGTTGTAAGTATACCTGTTGTGTTGTATACCACAAATAAAGATCAGAGTAATAATCTTCTATATAGTAAGTAAATTTTTAGGGTTTCATCCGTCCATCTGTGTAGAACAGCTCGAGGCCTTCATAACAAATGGGCGTACAGGAAAAAAATGTCATTTTGTTGTTGTTGACTAAAATCTGTGAAATGTTATAATTTAGAAAGTTTTACCGGTATGCAAGTCTACCTAAATAGAAGTGTATTCCAAATTTCAGCCTTATATAATCAACTAGTTTTGTTTTATTCACAATTTTGTCCCTTGTGTAAAACTGCACTTTTGTCTGTACGCCCATTTCTTATGAAGCCCCCTCGAGCTATTTTACTCTGACACACGCTTTTCTTTCACCTTGCTGCAATACGTCTTTTTGTTCCATACTCATCTAATCTGGCATACGTCCCTGTCATTCTTCACACAATCAAATCAAATTTAAAAAAAATACTATTAGCACTACATTGATGAAAGGAAAGAATGTATGTCGTCTAAACACTGTTATACAATGCTGTAGTGAATCAATCAAAAATATAGAAATAGCTACTACACATATCCTTTTTAATTGGATGATGTACATAAATTGAAATTAGTGTACAATGGGATTGGGAATATTGTAAAGACTGAAAAAAACAGCAAACGTTATGGAGTCAGGTTTTAAAGTTCCGTTACCTGTAAGTATTATAAATCTATTTATATAAAAGAAAGCCGTGTTAGTTACACTATAACTCAAGAACGGCTGTACTGATTTGGCTGAAAATTGGTGTGGAGGCAGCTTAGAACCCGGAGACGGACATAGGATACTTTTTATCCCGTTGAAACCGGTAGGTAGCGCTGAGATCGGGTTCTAGAGTCCTCCTAATCATCTATACCGATTTTATGATTTTGTTTTTGTGTGTTTGAGTGGGTCCCCGAATGGTTTAAATCCACAATTGGAACCGGAAACCGAATTTTTATTTTTTTATGTTATGTTTCAAACAAACATTCATTTTTATATATAAGATGAAGAAGAAGACAAGAAGATGTTCTCTTTTATTTGGGTTTCATAACCAAATCACAAAAACAAATTAAAAATCATAACGGAACCACATTGTGCGCATATGACACAAACTTAGCCTATTTTTTAAACATTACTACCAGGAGAGCAAAAGTCAAAGAGATATTTTCATCGTTTTCGTGCCTTATCGGAATTTGGCGGTTGCAGCTTCCAGTATCCGTTTAACGATATAGTGTAAATACTAAGTATAATAATATTACAATAATAAAACAAAAATAATGTAAAATCTCTTGTAGTTATGAGGGTTAACTACTATTCTTTAAAAGTAATAGTGTTGCCTTAAGGTCCTTTAATTACCATCTTCATGAAGATGCCTGTTTTCACTTTTCGCGATTGACCTCTAGATAAAGAAAATGCAAATAATATAATTGAAGACGTGAGTGGATGAAGGTGATATGTCGCATATTCGGTTTTTTGCTTTTTTTGCGTAGATGAATGTTATAAGTCGATACCAAATGACTACAGATCTTAGACCATAGATATAAGGCATATTTAAAAAATAAAAAGTTGCTAAAGGTGTTAAGTTCAGTTCAGTTTCAAATAAAAGTAAAACTTTTATCTCGATTTACCCAGAATTGGAATTATGCGACTTATCACCTTCATCCACTCACACTCTTCACACACTTTCGCGACTAGTATACATAATAAAAGTTTTTACGGTTTTGAACACGGTAATGTGATTTTTATTGTTTGGACGTCGGTTTATATTAGAATCGACCCAAGCGCAGCCGCGGGCTTAAGTTAGTAATATAATAAATCTGTTGCGAATGTCAAATTTGTACAATGAATTTATGAAAAATCGAAGCTGACTAATGCGAACCAACAGCAAGCACCAGCAACACCAACCAATCACATGAAAACTACTGACCAGCTTTAAATGAAACTGAACATATAGCCAGCTTATATTCCGGGTCAGCGATTAGAATAGTTAATAATAACAGCCCATAAATGTCCCACTGCTGGGCTCGGGCCTCCCAATATAGGGTAACGGACAGTTTACCCGCCACGCTTGTCAAAGGCGGCTTGGCACATCGGTTATCTCCATGTCCTGGTTGCATCCTGATGTTTTCCTTCACCTTTATTAGCACGTAGTAATTATAACAATATGCACATTAGATCAGAAAACTGCCTAAGTGGTGCATGCGTTCCGACCAGGATCGAATCCGCGCCCTTTGAGTTTGGGATGCGTTCGCTAGCCATTACGCTACCACGACTTGCGACGTGCTTAGGTGCACAGCGGAACCTTTAACGAATCAGGGAAGATGTTTGGCTCGTCAGATTTGTCTCGCTCATTGAAAAATATTTTAAAATTTTATACTTGATATGTATAATTCAGCCTTCAGAAAATGAAGTAAGTTCCCACTTTTTTTTTAAAGTGTGTCATAAGTTATAGCCCACAGAAAGCATCTGGCAACTGGATATCTTTGTTTATAATAATATCATATATGACATATGTATACCTTGATACTTTGACGTAAGTTAGCATAGTTTTAGTCAATCTTTAATACCTGCTACCTGAAAAACGGACCCGCTTTCAGCTTAGCGGGTATCCATTCCTTTCTAATTTTATGTTAAACTTCCGATCCTAAAAATTTCATCTTCCCTAAAATCACGTAAGTCTGGAGTGACTGGGATCTTGGACTACAATACCAAAAAATACATATTGGTTACGTGCTATTAACTAATTAAATCATATTATGGTTGTTTTAAAAAAAGTGTCAACGTACATACATGGCATATTTACAATTTTATAATATTGTAGATAGAGAAGAAAAACTATAAACTACAATCAGTCTATTGAATTTTGACATTAATCATATGAAGCTTATGTCAAATTTTAACTTATAGTAACGCAAATGGACGGTTGGTAAGATATAGGAACCGGCCATAATATATTTGTTTCACCAATCAATCAACTATGGGAAAAAATCGATACGTCTCATTGTTCATTTCATATTTTTGAAACATAACATCCTGTAATAGCACCTGCGCACTCAAAAATAGATTACATCCTTTCTCCACGAAATGATGACAAAAACGTGTGATCGTCACTTAGCGGCGCTTGCGCCGATCCATTGTTGCCCTAAGGGCGCATGGATCCGGTTCGAGCATAATGAATAACCTTACTCTATCTGGGATAATATTAGTAATAGGACTGTGGCTCAATGCGTCTTGTTTATAAGCGTTTTGAAGTGAAACTTCTATATAGACAAGGGGTATTAAGATTTTTTCTGTGACGAAAAAGTGTTACGGCCGCGTGGAGGGAATAGAAGGTAGGTATATCGCGTGGTGAGAGGCGGCACAATCTTAGAGTACACTATGGATGCGTTTTTTTGTTCCGGATCGAAATTTGTTTTCTTGTTTGATAAAATAAAATATCTATACACATAATAAATTTGTAGAGGTCGCATTTCTGTACAATGAAAAAAAATGCTAAGAACCGAGTCAGGGGAATGTAAGCAGTGAAATATAATAGAATTTAGATTATTTCAAATTTTTTGTTTCTCTGTTTGTCTGTCTAATCTCCGAAACGACTGGAACGATTTAAATGGAATTTTGTATGGTGGTAGCTTATATCCCTGGTCAACATATAGGATACTTTTGATCCCGAAAAATTAAAGAGTTCCCGTGCGATAGTTAAAAACGCAAACAAAGATGCTAGCAGAAGCTAATAAAAAAATATATTGTACTAAATCTTACCTACAGCATCGAACATCTGTTCTGCTGCCTATGAAGTAGCTACTATTAGTACAACCTTAAAAATATGTTCACAAAAGCTACCTACGAAATAACTTCGTCCTTATCCACGTGAACATAAAGTAGATATTTATAATAACTTTTTTTAGTAAAGCTATGTTGTGGAATACGGTGTCAAATTGCATAGGACATCCTGGGACAAGATGCTGTTAAACAATAACAAGGTAATATGAACTACGGGTAAAGTGGATATCGGTTTTAAGGAAGAGAATTATAATATTACACAAAGGAAAAATAATGATTTAAAATTTTAAAGTCGAGTTATGCTGATATGCTAATATTACACGGTTCACTTTTGTCTTATAATCTGTAAAAAGCTAACAGTGATTGACTTAAATATACACATTTTATTCAATTTGATCACGATCTCAAAATATTAGATAACACTTTAATGTACACCATTACAGAAACACCATTACAGAGTATTATTCTAATTGTGTACAAAGGGCGGTCTTATCGCTAAGCAGCAATCTCTTCTTCTTCTTCTTAAACAGTAGTAAGGCAAATGAACAGTTCGTTAGGTATAGGAACCAGCAATATACTCCACCGCTGTGCACGAGCCCGCAAAGTATTCTTGCGTTTCACTTGAGATTGCACAATAGTAAAAAGAGAGGCATTATAGCATAGGCAGTTTAGGTTTTATGCAACAATTTATTACCCATTCCAAAGAAAAATATAAACTCACTTTCATAATTTATATATTGTGTATAGTTTGCACACTTGCTCTTGGTTGTTGTGGTGGATGTTGGCAGTAGTTGGTGGAGTGCTGGTACTTTCTTAAAGTAGTGAAGAAAATACACCTTGTTGCTGTCAGGGATTTATACTCGTACTATTAGCCCTTGGATGCTGATCCCTGGGTTCAACTTAGTGGTAGTTTAAGTTCTATGTTACGACTAATAGCAGCTCATAGCGACTTAATAGCAACTTGATTGCAACTCAATCACAAAGTATTTGTGAGCATTATTTTTTATATTAAAGTAACTTAAAGTAGGCCGCAGTGTCAGCAAAGCGCTGTACGTTGAACCGTACATATTGGTATGGATAGATTATTGGTTTTCATAAATTAGCCCTTCGAAAGTTTTTATGATTAATACAACTGACCTAATTATTAGGGCGCGAATTACGTCACTAAAGTTGCGGCCTCAGTGGCAAAGCGATGACTATTTGGGCGTGATCCGGCCGCTAACGTTTGCTTAGAAAGAATATTTTGGCTAAATATATATGTTTTTAAGACAGATGCTGTAGTCGATACGTGTCAACAGGACCTGACACATAAATTAATAAATTATTCAAAATATATTGTAAATTATACAAACATCGTCGTCAGCCAACCATTGTCCACTGCTGGATGTAGGCCTCCCCAAGTTCGTGCCACTTATCCCGGCATTCCATTATTCTCATCCAGCCTCCACCTTGCGTAGATCGCCGGTCTATAGGGCTAGAGGTCGTCCTATACTACGTTTGTCGGGACGCGGTCACCCCTCCAGGACTCGTCTGATCATCGCCGTCGGTCCTATGACAAATGCCCCACTGCCTTGGTTTTTACCGATATCCTCATTTCTGATTTTCGGCATAAGAGACACCACGATGACAGCACGACTTGGAGAGCGGTGCCATTGACAAGTATCGGTCTCGGAACGATATGATATACATACGTACATGACATACATACTTATAATGAACGGAGCACCTTGAACGGAGCGACTTGAGGAATTTAGCATACAGATAGCGTAGTGCACTTCGGCGCCTACCTACGTCGACCAGTAGACCGGTAGCATGGGCTCGTGACGCGCTTTCTTTTCTGCGCTATACTATTTAACTACAAATATCGTTTTGTTTCGCAAACTCCTTAGTCACCAGTAAGGTGAGAACCAGCATCTTCTATAAATGGAAAAAGTGTCACTACAGCAGACAGGCTAATGGCCCACTTGACGGAAAGTGGCTGCGGTCGTCTATAAACGTTAAAACACTAAAAACAGCACACTGATAGCAATCAATGTGCTGCCGGCCTCGAAGAAGGGATCTAGATCAGGAATAGTAGTCATCCAGGCGGACAATGCCCTAGCACATGCCTTCATTAGCTATCCGTAAACGAGTCTTGTTTGTTTCAACTAAAACGCTTCCGCGATTTCGTTATCAGTGTGGCCGCGGCTTTATAGTTCGTTAAATATGTTTTACAAAGGGTGGTTGGACCCTAAATAAACCGTTCTACAATTTTTCTGCGCAATGAATAATTACCAGTGTAAGTAAATCAGTCTTACAAAATTTTATTCTATTTGATTTTGAGAAATAAAATTTGATATCATCTTATTTTTAGATCGTCTTTTTGATACTTTATGAGTTGATTTTAGTTTTTGAGTTTGGAATTTATGATTTACTGCTTTGCCAAACTCTAATATACATTTTAATGTTCATAAGAGTACGAAATCGACTTAGACTAAATTTTTGAATATTTATTTCTTGAATGCTACTTCACAGATTTGATAAGGAAGCGATCATCGTAAACATTTTTCTATACTGTGCTGTGGATATGAGACACTTTATATTCCAGAAAATTTATTAATATTCACAATAAAATGAAACCTAATCATATTGTTACGAATTTGTAGGGTATTTGGAGGATATAAATTCGAAAATGCCGTGGGAATTATCACAAATGTATTAAAATTACACACACGTCATTCACAGTTCTTACAAGTTAAGCCGAATACAAGAAAACCAAACCGTAGGGCAGAAAATCGTTATGACATAAATCGCACAAAGTTTGTCGTTATAAGATATTCGCTCCGACAATGCACTAAATAATGCCTCGTACGCAGTCAGAACACGACTGGCGCATTTCCCGACTAACCGACCCTCATCCATTTGTAAATTAGACATGGCCTCTCAGCAACATGCTACCCACTAGTTCTTGAAATCGTTAAATGGTCAGCTTAATGTATTCCAAGAATTGGTATAAAATACCAATAGAGGCAAGAAGGTTTTATGATGTCTAACAGCGGCGTAAAGAAAGATATTAGCGCGAACAATAGATCACTCTTATTCAAAGAGGTAATACGACACCTGCAAAGCTTGCAACAATATTATAAATAAATACTATTCAAACGATATAGCGATCTCTTCCAAGCAACCCGGCGTCCAAGGTTACAAATTATAGAAAAACCCATACAGACAGTATTTCCCTCCACACCGATTTTCCTTACTATGTCACATGTACTGTGTAAACATATTGTTATACGTTTACTGGTTTTTCGTACCTCAACTGAACTGGTTAGATTAGTTCCAAGGTGACAGGTTATTCACACGGCCTGGTTTTTTTTTTCTCTTTGTGATAAATGAAATGGAAACATGTTTTATGACATTCGTTTTTATGTTATATACAATCCTCTTTAGATTTGTATACAAAGGTTAAAATATATTTATTTATTTACACAAAAAAAAACTATAAAGTGTTGATCTAATAAAAACGAATAATAATAACAATAAACCTCCCCCCGCATGGGGGCTTTGTAGCCTTAAGTGAGTAGCGACACCTCGTACCCGATTCCGGGGACCCAAGCCAAGGCTCCCCCGCCTCCGTACTTGCCTTAGCCAGCGAGCGCATAGTGGAGATCGCTAGAGCTAAGACTCAAGCTCCAGAGATGGAAGTGAATAATGGTATAACATCGTACAACACCCATGTTGCCCCTCGCAAATCTTGTACGGCCCTTTTTTGCGCCCTATGCTCGGAATGGCGAGTCACTATCTGTCCATTTTTTCCGGTGGCCCGAACATTGTGACGGGCAGGCCATAGTCCTCATAGTCCCAGATCCCTAGTTCCACTAGCAGTTCATCACAATACGCCGCTACTTATTGTTCTCATTTTCTACAATAGTCCTACACCGATCAGGGCTTGTCCTTGGGTGCATTATGATATGGTGTAGACAGGGATAATCGCAGGTAAGGGTCACGCCATATTTACATTAAATTTGTCAAGGGGCCTCTACGTGTTGGCTTGCCATTGCCCCATGCAAGCCCTCCAAAAGTCCGGGCCATTTTAAGGCTCGTGGTATTGAGACACATACAAAGTATAAACATTTAACTTGATTTATGGTATAGAAAGGGATAGGAAGAATAAAATAAAAAATATGATGAAGGGAATGTGACAAAGAGTTCTACAGGAATACTAATTGAAAATAAAGTGTATATGCTATAGTCAAATATCAAAACTCTGGCGCTTCTAGGTTTGACTAGTCAAACCTCAGGTCTGACATAAAGTCTAAGTCAAAGACGAAATTAATGACGTTTTTCTGCCTTTGACTAACGAATTTTTGTCTAGGAGAGACTCATTTATACAGTCATTAAACATGTTTTTTTATATATTTTTTGAAGTGAAACTTACTAAAGTTTCTATAAAGTAAAATATACTAAAGTTAAACTATAGTTTCACGGGCAGGTTTTCAAATTGGAGAAGTGCATTAACAATCTGCCCGTTTTTCCACTTGTTCGTTGCGATTCGTTTTTCCACTCATTCGTTGCCATTCGTTTTTCAACTTGTCCGTTGCGATTCGTTTTTCCACTTGTCACGGCCCACTTGATGGAAAGCGGTTACCATCGCCTATGGACATTTGCAACACCAAAGGTGCTACAAATGCACTGCTGCTGTCTTAAGAGAGGCTGGAACCTGGTAACTAATGCCGGAAAACAACTCAAGGTTGTTATGGCGGCATACTCTAGACCAGGAGTGGTAGCCATCCAGTCGGGCAAATACCCTAACACCGACGGACGGACACGTAACGATCGAGTCTGCCTAAACCGCTTCTAGGATCGACTAGGCAAAAAGCCCGAAACATATTGTTTTACGTTCGACGTTTGACTAAAAAGTTAGGTACTTTTAGATTTGACTAAAAACACTTTAGTCAAAGACCGAACTGGGAATTTATTTCGGATATTGTCGAAATTCCTAGGTCAAACATAGGGTAAACTAGTCATTCCGGAAAGAGACTACATATCGACCTTTGACTTATAACACATTTACTTTGAAACTCAAATAATACACTTTTTATTAAAGTATTAAGTTATACTACGAGATATTATAGATATTATATATCTGCGGTTTTGTGGATCTAGAGAAAGCATTGTACAGAGTTATGCGGAAGGACCTCTGGGACATATTACCCGGATATGGGATTAATGGCCAATTGCTGCGTGACGCATGCATGTGTGCGGGTGGACGGCAGCCTGTCGCCCTGGTTTGACGTCAATATTGGCGTCCGGCAGGGCTGCGTGCTGTCAGCTTTGCTGTTCATCCTATACCTGGACGATTGTCTCCAGAGATTAAGGTTGATGGATTTTGGTGTGCGGATGGGTGATCTAGTTGTTAGCACCTTGCTTTATGCGGATGATGCCGTGCTTTGAGCCGAATCGCCATCAGAACTGCAACTGTCAGGCGAGGGGCTTACATTTGAATGCCAAGAAAATAAAGTATATGGTGTTTGAAAGAGAAGAAACCAGAACGAATGCAAGGATAATGGTCGATGATGTTATGCTGGAACAAGTGAATGAGTTTGTATATCAAACTCATTCACATTCTTGGATGTGCTTTTAGCAGGGATGGAAGTTACACCGCTGACATAGAAAGAAGATTGAATTTGGGGAATAGTGTGAATGGGGCTTTAGGTAAACTTCTAGGCGCTAAGAACCTCAGCCAGAAGGCCCAGCTTGCCATACACAACGCGGTGCTGGTACCTACGCTAACGTATGGAAGCGAGAGTTGGGTATGGAATAGAGAGCATGAAAGTAGAGTAAACGCGGTCGAGATGCGAGCACTGCGCAAAATCTGCGGAGTGACGCTCGCGGACCGCGTTTGTAATACCGAAGCAAGAAAGAGAGTTGGTCTGAAAGAGAGTGTCGGGGTGAAGGTAAGGAAAGGAATGCTCCGGTGGTTTGGGCATTTGGAACGAATTTATGATGAAAGAATTACTAAACAGATATACAATGCAAAAGTGGATGGATGCAGAAGTCGCGGAAGGACACACCTTCCATGATCAAATTGATCGTGTCTTAGCAGAAGGTGAGGTCAGGAGCCTTAAAAACGACGAGCGTTCATGACAAGAGCTATGAATGTCAAAGAAGCAAGTGAGGTGTGTAAGAATAAGCCTGAATGGCGCTGTGTTGTTGGTGCCTACCCCGCAAGGGACCTGGCGTGAAGTTATGTATGTATGTATGTATTATATATCTTTGTGATGTATGTCAGAATAGAAGAGTATGGAAGGAAAAACATATTTTGCCAACCCAAAATAATTGGGAGATGGTTAAAGAAAAGAGAGATATACCTGTGATTGAGGTAATCAAAGATAGTTTTTTTTTGTGAAAATGGGTTAAAACCTTTGAATAATTTACTTGAAACAAATTAGTAAGGATATATATAGTGAAGTTAGTCTTAAATAATAATTTAATCATGAATTCTTTGTAAACGTATTACACAAAGAAAAGCTAAATAAAATATTTTGTTGTATCTATGATGAGCGAAGGCCGTCTGCTGGCCTTGAATCCGGATCCAAGCACGTGTATCTCGTTGCTTGGCAATGAGAGCTGTTTATTCCACAAATTAATAATACCATATAAAATAATTCACTTCGAATGGGTATTTATTATGTTATTGTAACATCATAAATACATCAGAATGTCATTTATTTTATTACTTCCTTTTAATCAGCAAACAAACACACACACAATATACTGTACGGTGTGTGTCTCGCTGGGCATCAAAATTATAAATCACAATCAAATATACCCTATTCCACTCAGGAATAATGTTGCTTTCCACTGGTGATAGAATTTTCACAATCTGGTTTTCAAAATGGTTTAGTAGATCCAGAGATTTCCCCCTACAAAGTCACAAACTCACACACTTTACCTCTTTATAATATTAAGTATAGATATCATCGAGCTCAGCAAAAAACGCTTGTGTTATGCATAATATATAATGGGTAATGGTAAATATCGGGAAATTCCTTTACGAAATTTACCATATTAGGAATCGTATATGGAGTTTCTGCTTTGCAGTAAGCTCGACTGACATAGGCCGTAGGATAAGAAGTCAGCTGTTTGAGTTACCGACAACACAAACGTTACTTGCGTAGCTAATGCTAATGTTTGTATTACAAAGTTGGAAAACAGCCAGACGGTCAAACTCATAGAAGGTGGTGACAGTCGGCTATAGACATTTGCAACACCGGGCGCGACAGCAACGCCTAGTTAGTATTGAAGATGATAAATCTTAACCGTGCAGGAACGAAGAAAGAATACAATTTCCTGTGCCCAGGCGGCCTCTTGTAAGAGGCGACTAAACAACCCACAGTCAGGTGGTAGGTTATTTGCCTGTCTCGATGGTTACCAAGCCTGGTCTAGAGTATGCCGCCATAACAACCTTGAGTTGTGTTCTGGCATTAATGGCCAAGTTCCAGTCTGCCTTTAGAGAGCGGCAGCGCATTTGTAGCATATTTGGTGTTGCAAGTGCCCATAGGCGATGGTAGCCGCTTTTCATCAAGTGGGCTGTCTGCTGAACATGTTATTGCACATGCAATAAAAAAGAATTTAAAAAAAAATTTGGATAGGGAGATAAGATAGTGAAGACAGAAGGGGAAAGAGGGAGTGGGGCATCGGAACTCTATCGCACGAAAAACGACTAGCTCAAGGCTAACCGTATCACGCCGATATTCTGTAAGAGCGTGGTATCACACCCATCGAGCCGGCCCCAACAGCTGTGATCAAGATAAGGAGTTCAGCATGGCTTTATCGCGTTAAAATAAAATACGGTAATGTACAATGTGTATATTTCCGTATTAATCATCAAATATTTGCGAAAAAATGCGACACTAAAAAAAGCGACACTATAAACACATAAAATTCAACCTTATCTAATTCGAAATAAAACACATTTCTCCTTATCCGTGAATATTCATTTTTACTTAAATAAAACTTAAAAGATTTCAAATGAATTCTAGCTCTAAATGTATATACTTAAGTCAGATATTCTCTTATACCTAAATCAAAGCAAAATTGTGCGCAACAGTGCATGGAATTTTGAACTTTATTTTAGTGGCTCAAAGTGTAATTTAGATTGAATTATTATGAATAGGGGTCAAAATACTTAAGAATAAAGAAGAATAAATATATTTTCTTGCTGACCCGTGACCATTTCGCTGGGCGTCATTAACAAATAATCATAAACGCAGAAACTACTCGCAGTGCCTCGTAGAAGGATACGCGCAATTCGTGCGTGGAACGTTATTGCTGTAACATATTTGACAGGCGTTGCCGTGCCCACTTCGCTAGACGTAAAACATTTTTACTTTTCGATTTATTTAATCATGATCAAATATAGCCCATGTCACACGGGAATAATGCAGCTTTCTACTGGTGAAAGAATTTTCAAAATCGGATCAGTAGTACCGGAAATTACGCAGAACATCCAAGCTCACAAAGTTTACCTCTTTATAATATTAGTATAGATATCCTACGGGGATATTTATAAAAATCTGGCGCAAGGAGGCTGCGGTAGCCGCATCCGGCAGCCTTTTCCGCCGCTCATATTACAATACAACCTTTTTCCGTTCTCATGACCTCATGATGGGAGTGGTGTGTTTTTTGTTCAAACCCATTAAAGTTTGATCACCATCAATGCATTTTATATAATCATGTTCATATTTGTTAGGGATGCGGTTATGTATTTTTTATTTATTTATTTATCGATAAGCATTCAATGTAAGCTTTGGTACCTTAGTAATTAGCACACTTGCGTCCTAAACTTAAAGGACACATGTTTGAATCCTGGCTCGAACGCAAGCATCGTTTAAGTAGTTATCTGTCCTTTTTTTAACCGACTTCGAAAAAAGGAGGAGGTTCTCAATTCGTCGGGATCTTTTTTTTTTTTTTGCTTTTTTTATGTATGTGCGCCGATTACTCCGTGATTTATTATCCGATTTACGTGATTCATTTTTGTTCGACGCGGAATAGCTTCCAATTGGTCCCCTAAAAATTGTACATAGTTTGGTCCAGTAGTTTTCATTTTATGAACATTTTTCATGGAAATAATTTTCACTTCGTTCCATATGTACACCGATTACTCCGTGATTTATTATCCGATTTACGTGATTCTTTTTTGTTCGACGCGGAATAGCTTCTAATTGGTCCCCTAAAAATTTGACATAGTTTGGCCCAGTAGTTTTCATTTTATGAACATTTTTCATGAAAATAATTTTCACTCCGTTCCATATGTACACCGATTACTCTGAGATTTATGATTCGATTTACGTGAATCTTTTTTTTGTTCGACGCGGAATAGCTGCCATGTGGTCCCCGAAAAATTTGACATAGTTTGGCCCAGTAGTTTTCATTTTACGTACATTTTTTTGTTCGCAGTTCTTGGAACCTATATTTTTTAAGAAGCGCGGCACCATTTGTATGTCCTCCCATACATAGCTAGACACTAAAAAGTAACAAATAAAAAATAAAACTTCGTTTAAAAAAATCGACTTCAAAAACTAAAAAACTAAAATGTATAAAATAACTTATTTCTAAAGCTATTATTATTAATATATATTATCTAAAACATCTTGAAGTCGGTGCAAAGTAAAACATAAAAATTACTATATTTTGAAAATTACTAAGCATCGACTTTAAGATGTTTTAGATAATATATATTAATAATAATAGCTTTAGAAATAAGTTATTTTATACATTTTAGTTTTTTAGTTTTTGAAGAGCGGTTTTTTTAAACGAAATTTTATTTTTTATAGCTGGAGTACAGCAGATAGGCTGACGGCCCACCTGGTGGAAAGCGGTTACCGTCGTCTATGGACGTTTGCAACACCAGATATGTAACCAACGCGCTGCCGGCCTTCAAGAAATTTTATGACACCCTTTCTGAAAAACTGCATATCGTAACGCTATGGGAAAACCTCGGCTGGGAACTCATTCCAAATCGCCACTGTACGCAGAGAAACGTTCTACAGAATCGTTGTTTACATGAGTGAAACGGCTCGAGGAAGTGGAGATGAATTCCCAGCCAATGGCGAGCATTGCGATAGTAGAAAGAGGACGAAGGCACCGTTCTAAACAGTTCCTCGGAAAACTCCTCGTTATACAGTCGGTAGAATATGCAGAGCGTCGCGAAGTCTCTCCTTCGGCCAAGCGTATTTAGACCGTTTGTAAGTATAGAATCATCAACGCGAACGGCTCGACATTGAATACACTCCAAGGGATTAAGCTGGTAGGCAGGTGCTACAGCCCAAAGGTGTGAGCAGGACTCCATATGCGGCCCCTCCTGGGCTTTATAAAGCATAAGGCGTTGCCGCGGTGTGAAGTACTGCTTGGACCGGTTTAGCACCCCCAGCTTCTTGGAAGCAAGTTTTGCCTCGCCTTCAAGATAGCTCCTTAACTGCACATAGTTCTAATTATCATAATATCTTAAGAAATATAACATTTAAATTTAAATCGAGGAATGCTTTCCAAAACAATAGAATACATTATTACTGTAAAAGTGTTTTGGTAGGGAATATAAAGTTATATTCTAAACCAGTCTCTTATTTGAAGATTAAGATCCCGGTCAGCTCTTAAGCCGCTGGCCGTCACAGTATATAGCCTGGAGCCACAATACCCATTGTGCTATGTATATTTTAATACATCATTTACTTTTTTTTAATCTACCATAGTCATGGAGTACTGGTATAAACATTTAACTAAATTAATAAATCGACTAGCATTCTGATTCTATCACGTTTATAATCTAACCAATAACTTCCGCGTGAGATTTCCAATTGGCACGTGCGTGCAACTAACACGTGTTCAAAGAGCACGGAACCCGCGTGCGAAAATTCCATCAACCTCTGCTTGTTTATGACGCCCGGATAAAATGAACGGATATCCGAAGTGATTATCTTTAATGGCCAGTTCCTATATCTTACTATTCAATCACTTGCATTACCATCGGTTGACTTTTGTCATTACTTGTATGGAGCTTATGTCAAATTTTAACCGATTTTAACAAATGAACGGTCAGTGAAGATATAGGGACCGGGCCTAAATGGCTTTGATCTGCATTTGTCAGCAATCTGTTGCTGTCATTGTTAGTTAGTTCCATCTTCGCTAAACGGCGTTTTTTTTATTTTTTATTGCGGGAGTTCAGCAGACAGGCAGACGGCCCACTTGATGGAAAGCGATTACCATCGCCTATGGACATTTGCAACACCAAAGGTGGTACGATTGTGCTGTTGCTCTCTTAAAGGAGACTGGAACCTGGTCACTAATGTGTTATATCGTTATACTAGATATAGATACTTTGAATGCAAAAGTCGACATTTCTTATAAGATGCGCACTTCATAACAATATCCCTTTATTACGCGAGCGAGGCCGCGGTCGAATATTATTATAGTATTAATGTAAATGTGTTTAATTTCTTGTCGTTGTTATTTCAGCAAAGATAATTAATACGTTGTCTTTTAATCAAATTAATAATCTGCGATCACGATCATTAGTTGACGCGTCATTATTAAATGATGCGTGACATTACGTCACATATTACAATAACGTAGTTAAACGTAAGACACGAAAAGCGACGGTTAACTATTGAACATAACTAGACCCTTGTGTTATGGTAATTGCTATTTTATGCGAAGGGCATATGGTTCGTATTAGTAGAGTAATAGTTTTGTATACATGTTGCGTTGTAGAGTTAAATACCCTGGATGTGACGTTTGATAAACTAAGATACTTGCTTTAACAACCTGGACCTGAAGTCAATTTTGACATATACATTGTTATTTTGTAAGTATAGTTATATTTATATTGTAGTTTAATATAGGGTGTCTCAGAATGTTTTTCGTTTTTAGATATTAAATAAAAAACAAAATATCAATTAAATCTCGTTTTATTTAATGTTAATTTAAAGAGCAATTCTTGAAGTTTATTTATGAAAAACAAACGCAAATTGCAAATGCGCACCATTCATTTGTTCACACTCATTAACTCGCTGGAGCATTGCTCTTGAAATAGAGTTAAAAACATTCAGGTTTTTAGGTAAACAACGGATTGTAAACTTTGCTTTTTAGGTAGCCCCATAGGAAGAAATCAGCAGTCGTTAAATCAGGGCTCCTCGGTGGCCAATTGATGTCTCCTCGGCGACTTATCACTCTTCCAGGGAATAAATCGTGAAGACCAGCTAATGAGTCATTTGTAACATGAGAAGTGGCTCCATCTTGCTGGAAAATGGTGTTGCGGTTGTACTAAACTCAACAAGCCGGTCAAGCGTTTGAGTCCACTCCCCTCCCCCTGCTACCTGCGGTTGGCGCGTATTGGTCAATTCAAAAACGAAAATCATTCTGAGACACCATTTATTAGTTTATATTAATTTCTAATTAGTTTTATTTATGTTATTTTTTAGTTTAAAATATGTTTTAATTATCACCTAATTTTTATATTGCTGAACTGTTAATAGTTGAGCTGTCAATAGTCACATTTCGCACTTTATATCAAAACTGTCTACTTTAACAAAATCTACAGATCAGTTGTATACGTCCATAGAAGTAATGTTTTTAAGTATACAGAATAAATTTTTGAAGGTTTTCTCCGTGCAGGAAAGGAAAAATATACTTACTCCTGCGGTCAGGCGGTCTGTAGTAAGAGGCGACAACACAACCAACAATTAGGTGGTAAGGCATTTGCTTGACTGGATGGCTATCATCCCTGGTCTAGATTATTCCGCAACACAACTTTAAGTTGTGTTCCGGCATCAGTGGCCAGGTTCCAGTTTTTCCATCGAGGCCGACAATAACCACTTTCCATCAAAGTTGGACCGTCAGCTGCATTCAGTCTGTGCTTCAGCAATAAAAAAAAATTAACCGTTTCTAGACGCGCAGCGAAAATCCAAGTAGTAGGTATAATATAATAAACTTTTTAACTTCCAAGTCCTCTTTTTTATTTTCTGCTGCTCTCTTAGAGGAGATTGGAACCTGGTCACTAATGCCGGAACACAACTCAAGGTTGTAATGTTTTTTTTTTTTTTTTTTTTATAATGGCCCGTGTGGCCACGCGTCCCCCTAACGTAGTCAGGGTCTTTGTTTAACTTTTTTGTTTATGATTATTATTATGTAGTCAGACCTTAGCTTATCATAAATTTTAACTTAAAACTAATATCTTGTATAAGATATATATATATATATATATATATATATATATATATATATATATATATATATATATATGTCGCAGAACGGCCTCGTTCTCACGACATCTTTAGTTATTTCAGGTTTAGTGGGCGTCATCAGGATGAAATGCGAGCATAAAACACAATAGCCACGGTTTATACACTTTTAATTTAGATTTGATCAACATTATGACATAGTTTAGACCGAGCAGCAAGTTCAGGGCACCCGCTCATACTTCTAACTTAAAACACTTTCTTTAAAATACTCTAAGGTCCAACTCGACCTGCTGCCATCAACTCAATGTGTCACAAAAACTCCTCAAGTCTACCCAAGTAGATATTACTCAAAGTATAGAGGGCGCTGACTCCGCTCAGACATGCTCTGCTCTCATTGGTCGTTTATTAAATTACAATATTCATAACTTTTATTAGGTTAGAACGATCTTTAAGTTATAGAAACATTTACAAATCTAATTAAATTACATTAAGAATTTAGAAGCGATCACAATGTAAACAAATGATACTGTGCGTTATAAATCCAATCAACAATTATCAGATTTATATCTTCTCTCCGACATAGATATATATATATATATATATATATATACATATTATTATATATATTGTGCGGTGTTCTCCAACAAGGACGATAAAACTACCCATCACCTCGTCTTATTGCGTTCTATGGCCTCCTCTACCAGCCGCATGCAGAACCTCTTCAGGTATGGCCTCGAGTCCTTGCCCGAGATCAAATCAAAACTAGTCTCCTCGGTGATCTTAATACGTGTGGCCGTCTCGAGGCCACCTGAGTTGATCATACATGGGGCACTCGAGCATGAGGTGTTGGATAGTCTCATCGCCCCCACTGTCACATACGCATGCCGGGCTATTTTTTAATTTAAATCGGTGTAAGTAGGCCGCGAACCCTCCATGTCCAGTGAATGAAGGAATAAATAATGAAGGTTGTAATGTTGAAATACATCAGACCAGGAGTGGCAGCTATCCAGACGGGCAAATGCCTTAACACCTGGCTGTGGGTTGTTTTGTCGCCTCTTACGACAGGCCGCCTGGCCGCACGAAATTGTATTCTTTCCTCGTTCCTGCACGGATAAATTTTTAGTTAGGTCGTATGACGTATCCAGCGAGCTAGATCTTCGTCGCAAGTAGCCGACTAGCAGTATCGTCGGGAATCTCGGCACGCGATTTTGTAATTATCCAAAGTCGTCCCAATTTCCCGTCTAAACTGTATTTCGCTCAGTACACCCACCCTTGTCACAGTTTACCTTCAGTTTAGCCATGTGGAGATATACGAAAAAACTTTTAATAGGTTATGAAATAACTTTTTCCATCTTTGGCCAATTACCTCAGTGGAAGTTTACAAACTGACTACTATACGTCTCGCGCAAAAGAAATCTTTTTATATAGAGTTTTTGAAGCTCCTTATTCATTATTTAGATCAGAGTTCCCCAAACTTTTTTTGTGTCGTAGACCCCTTGCCATGTTTTTCCGTGTTGGGTAGACCCCCTACTTACCTGATATTGATTTCCTGTAAATTTCTAACTGTAGTGAAGTTAGTGTTAAAAACTTAAAGTAAAAACACATGTTAATTTATACATTTATTAATTAAATTTAAATTAAAACTACTCAAAATAACAGTTTATATCTGTTATGTAAAATATACGTAACATTAAATAAACTATAAATAAAATAACATAAGCAATAAGTCAATATTTTTAGTGAGAAGGATGAACCTGATGCTTTAATTATAAATTATCAACAATTGGCGTCAATTTTGTAAGGGTTAATCTTAAATCTCCTCGGCTAATGATGTCCAGTCTGTTTCTTTTTGTCGTTAGGAGATTGGTAACAGCGCTGAACCCCCATTCCACTAGGTATGACGATGGAAAGGAAATTAAAAATTTCCTCGCTATATTCCATAATACGGGATAAGTAACGGGTATGTTGTTTTGCAACCAGAATTGCTGATATCCGTTTTTAAAGTGAACCTTAAGTTCTTCGTTTGTACTTAGTTCAGTCAGTTCCTCTTGTATTATGACATTCATTTCTTCTATGTCACCATATGGATTAACTTACACAATTTTATAAACATATATAATAAATTGTTTACTTTATAGGTACTTTTATAAATAATGTATATGTTTTGATATTATAAGATAGTATGATGTAAGTAAATAGGTATTATCAGTGTATGTGTTGAGATCCACTATCGTAGACCCCCATTTTCATTTCATGGACCCCCAAAAAATTTTTCGCTGACGTAGACCCCTTGCAGGTTGTCATAGACCCCTAGGGGTCGATATAGACCACTTTGGGAATCACTGATTTAGATGATAATAAAGCAACTACTTGATCGTCAGCCTCCTGTTCCAATGAGTTAGTTGCCTGCAAGTAGTAAAATCCTAAGATTATATAGCTTCTTAGGATTTTGCTTTGAAGTTCGATGGCACTCTATCTCTCTCTCTCTTTCTTTCAAGCTCTCCCAATTATTTGGTGTCTGCACAATATATCATACGTTCTTTGCTACACCACAAATCTTATGCTAATATATAAATCTGAAGAGTTTGTTTGTTTGCTTGAACGCACTAATCTCAGGAACTAGTGGTGTGATTTGAAAAATTCTTACAATGTTTGATAGCCCATTTATCGAGGAAGGCTATAGGCTATATATCATCACGCTAAGACCAATAAGAGCAGAGCACCAATGAAGAATGTTTCAAAATATTATTTTATAATATAGGGGGTTATGAAAACAAATTTCAAACATTTTGACTGCCAATGTATTGTGTTATGTTGCCATATCTCTGACATATTTATAATAAATATAAGTAAATTACTATTACAATATGCAAACATCTGTAAGTCGACCCTTCAATTTACATAATACCCTAATAACATTATCAAGGTCATCGCGATACTTCACTTTAAAGCAATGTACTTATTTAACAATTATGTGACGTAGCCAACCCCTTGCTGACCTTGGAATCCTAGTACAACTAATTACAATGTGGATTAGTATGAAATATTAGTTACTAATAAGTGCCCCTAGTTTCATTCACATACTTATTTAATAAGGACAAGAAATACAAAATTAAATAAAAATTCGCCAGCTATTTAAAGTCAATTTTTACTATTATAGCTGTGCCCGCGACTTTGCCCGTGTGGTTTTTTTTTCGCGAAACCATAAAAAGTAGCCTGCTGGCCACAGTTGGGGCCCCCAACAGAGAGAAGGGGCAGTCGGGTGATAACCACAAGCGAAACAAGACGTGTTGACTACATTCGGTAATCTATTTAGTGACGGACTTTGCGCGTGTTATTATATTTGTACCTGTGTTATACGTGTGACCAAATTCAGGTTTCCAGACTAAGGCGGGTCACTTCAGTGAAACAAAAAAACGATGCTAGATCGATACAAAATTTATTCATATTTGCTTGCATACTTATATTAGTAATATTTAAACCATACCGCGATCTATTTGTTGAGTGGCGCCATCTATCGATGTACAAAATAACTTTTTCCTAATACTTACAATATTATTGTAAGTACTCGCGTTAATATTCCGCCTACTATGGACAAAATATGAGCTAAATGCTTATCATGACTTAATATTTTGTTCATAATTAACTGTACTTCAGATAGATACAATCTGTCTAAAAAAACATAAACTAAACTATACATTGAGTTTAATCATAATGATGATGGCGCTTGTTACATTTTATAAAACACTTCAATAGAGTATGGTTAACTTTCAATACATTATACAAAATCAAATCACTAGTTCGACAAAATTCAAACAAAATAAAGAAAACACAAAATATTGACACTAAACAAAAAATAATACATGTGTAATGAGCACAAAGTGTAGACACTATATTAGATCTTCTACAAAACAGTGATAAACAAAATACAAAAAAAAACACAAAATGATAGACACGATAATATCTATTGCAAAAATTTCAAAATACAAAAGTTACAAAAAAAAATATGACTGTTATTTGTAATTAACACAAAACAAGAAAAATAATTATTTGCTAACAGGAAGAATACATAACTTTGACACAGGTCTTTTAATTTGTGACCCCTTACATTTTAGAGTAACAACACGCGTAATTCCGTCCAACCCAGGATGTTTTTGAGTGATGATACCATACAGCCACCGAGCTGGTGGTAAATCATCCTCTATCACCAGAACGACATCACCAATAGCCGGTTCTGGAGTATGATAAGCCCATTTATAACGATTCATAAACTGGGTTAAATATTCTTTTGACCATCGTCGCCAGAAATCTTGTAACATACGCTGTGTCAACTGCCATCGCCTTAGACTAGTGAGATTTGAGTGTTCAAAGTTAAATTCCGGTACAAGCACAAGAGGTTCTCCGACCAAAAAATGACCTGGAGTTAAAGCAGTTTGGTCTTGAGAATTTTCACTAAATCTTGAAATGGGACGCGAATTTAAGCATGCTTCTATCTGAGATAACACGGTAGCCATCTCCTCATAAGTCAGAGTGTTGTTTCCAACAACTCTTTTTAAGTGGTGTTTTGTGGACTTTATACCGGCCTCCCACAGTCCGCCAAAATTCGGAGCATGAGGTGGTATAAAGTGCCAGTTCGTTCCATTATCTGATAGCCAATCCGCTATTTCTTTGGTGACGCTTGATTTTTCAGCAGCCAGCAGCTTCTTTAATTCTTTCGCAGCTCCCACAAAATTTGTGCCATTGTCGCTGTAAAGATCAGCACAATGTCCTCGTCGAGCTACGAACCTTTTGAATGCTGCCAAAAATCCATCAGACGTCAAGTCACTTACAGCTTCAAGGTGAATTGCTCTGGTTGCCATGCAGACAAAGAGACAAATATATCCCTTGTAAGCATGATGACCTCTCCCCTTAGATGAGCGCATATTTATTGGGCCGGCATAGTCCAATCCACTCTGGTAGAAAGGACGGCTGGCAGTCACCCTAGCTTTGGGTAACTGACCCATGAGCTGTTCCCTGTTACGAGCTGCATGACGTACGCACGCAATACAGTTGCGTACATAAAATTTGGTGCGATTTTTTGCATTAAGCACCCAATATCTGACCTCAAATAATTAAGCATTAGTTGGGGCCCTCCATGTAACGTCTTTTGATGCGTATCTGCAATTAACAAATCCGTAAAATGAGACTTGGATGGTATTATAATCGGATGTTTACGATTTTCATCAACTGCGGCTCTCTCCAAGCGTCCGCCTACTCTGAGCAAACCGTCATTGTCGATGAATGGATTAAGTGAGGTAAGTACACTTTTCTTGTGCACCTTCCCTATCTTAATAAGATCTTCTATTTCTTGACTAAATTGTTGCTTTTGACACTGTTTAACGCAAACTATTAATGCTTCATTCAGTTCTTTAGCTGTTAACCATGAAGGAAATTGTTCAGAATTGCTATTGCGTTTCTTACAATACATAAAACGCCTGCAATAAGCGATTACTCTGACCAGTTTTCTTAGTGTTGAGAATCTGGTCCATACTGGTAATTCTGACTGTTTGTCAATTGTAACGTAACTAACTTTGTGTGCCTTTGCTTCTAAATCTGTACTGCATATTTTCTTCTGGCTATAACCAATCTTTTCGTTTTTCAGCCATCTCGGCCCTTCCATCCACAGCTGATTAGAAATTAATTCAGCTGGCTTTAATCCTCGTGAAGCATAATCTGCAGGGTTGTCTGCTGATTTAACATGAGCCCATTGGCTGCTATCCATTACTGTCAAAATCTCTGAAACTCTATTCGCGACAAATGTCTTCCAATTAGATGGATGTTTACTGAGCCACGCAAGTACTACTGTCGAATCTGTCCATGCATAAATCTTCTTCTTGTCAATGTTTAATACTTCTGCTACTTCACACAACAATTTCGACACTAAAACCGCTCCGCACAGTTCGAGTCGTGGTATTGAAACTTGCTTAATTGGTGCAACCTTTGTTTTTGCTGTCACCAAGCGAGAATAAACAACACCTTGTTGATCAACTACACGGATATAAACGACTGCTGCATAAGCCTGATTCGAGGCGTCACTAAATCCATGCAGTTCCAATGTGTCACCACAATAAGTTCTTAACCACCTAGGAATCCGATATTGAACAAGTTGTTCGAGCTCGCTCCGGTAAGTACACCATTCTGTTAACAATGTAGATGGTAACTCTTCATCCCAGTGAATTCCACATAACCATAATTTTTGAATTAATATTTTGGCTTTTATGATTACAGGTGCCAACCAACCCAATGGATCGAACAACATTGATATGTGAGATATAACACCTCTCTTAGTTACAGGTATCTTTAATGGAGGCAGCTTGACTGTGTATACAAACTCATCAACTTCTCTGGACCAGGTAAGTCCCAATATTTTCATTAATATATCTGTTTTCAATTCTAAATTTTCTTCTTCTTCTTTATCTTCTCTTATATGTTTCATTAATTCTGAATTATTGCTTTTCCACTTTTGTAGATCAAAACCTCCCTTTGCTAATAATTGCTTCATTTGGTAATATATTTCTTTTCCTTCAGATATGTTTTGGCAGCCGGTCATCAGATCGTCCATATAGAAGTCCGTCAAAGTAATTTCACGTGCAATAGGAAAGCGGTCTCCTTCATCATGTGCAATTTGGTGCAATGATCTGATGGCTAAAAATGGAGCTGATGCCGTGCCGAATGTTAACCTCAAAAGCCGCAGGTGTTGGATTTCGTCCTTAGGATCTTGCCTCCACAATATTCTTTGGAAATCAGTATCTTCTGAAGATATTAACACCTGCCGGTACATTTTGACAATATCTGATATTATGCAAATAGGATGCAATCTCCACCTCATTATGATGTGTCGTAAATCTGCTTGTAGATTTGGACCTACCATTAATTCACTATTCAACGACACACCGTTCCTACCCAAAGTTGAGGCATCAAATACGACCCTAACTTTACTTGTTGTTTTATCTTCCCTTATCACCGCATGGTGGGGAAGATATACCACATGATCTTTGTTAATTAACTCCGATGGAATAATTTCAATATGACCCAAGTCAATATATTCGTTAATCACATCAACCTATTGCTTTTTTAATTCTAAATCTTTGGCTAACCTTTTCTCTAAATTCAAAAATCTACGTAATGCAATATCTTTTGTTTGACCATTTACGCATTGTGGTGTAGCCGTTTTAAAAGGCAATCTAACAATATAACGACCCTCGGAATCTCGTTGTGTAGTTTGCTTAAAGAATGCTTCACATTCTTGTTCTTCTTCCGTGAAATGCCTTTTTGGCACCCACGTTTCCTCTAATTCCCAAAACTTCTTTAAAAGATCATTATGATCAGCTTCTACTGTTAAATAGTTACAGCTCTCTACATGTTCTTCCCTTCCAGTGACTTCTCCCGACAGTATCCAACCTAATTCAGAATCCTGTGCTATTAAAGATCCCGGAGGACCTTTGGAAAGTCCTTGTCTGAGGACTTTACTATACACCGAGGAACTTAAAAGAATATCAATTTTCCCAGGTGTCTTCCAAGTAGGATCTGCTAAATTATACTGCTTGAGTTCTCCCCATAATGGAAAGTTGATTTCATTACAAGGAAGAATTGATGTTAATTTCTTCTGTACATGAGCCTTAACTGACAAAACAAAATGAGGATTGTACATTGATTGCAATCTTAAGTAAACAATATATTTTGAGGTCAATGCACAACCTTTGTTATCTTCTCCTAGCCTTAGTGATGATTTATGACTGATATGTTTTTTAAGTCCTAAAAGTTGAACTGCTGACCCCGTAATATACGAAGCCTGCGAGCACTGGTCCAGCAAAGCACGTAGAGTCACCTGAGTGCCTGTACCGGATGTAACCTTCACTAAAGCCGTAGGTAACAAATCATGACTGCTAGAAGTTGCAGCACAGTTTGTTACAATGTTACTGGCATCGTCTTGTGTTGCTTTTGTATCAACTGATTGGTTAGGTTCTACATTAGAGTCAGTTGATATTGACACGTCCTTAGAATGGAGTAAAGAATGATGCTTTCTTTTGCATAACCGACATCTAGTCGGTAAGCGACACGCATATACTGCGTGACCTGACCCGAGACAATTAAAACATAATCCTTTGGTTTGGACAAAACTACGCCGTGAAGCGACGTCTTTATTACAAAATTTCTTACAATTACCAAGTTTATGTTCTGATTTGCAAAATATACATGACAAAGTAGCTACGTGTAATGTTTTAACAGGTATGTTTTTAGTGACAGTGCTTTTTGAAGGGTTATTATTTAAAAATTCTAGTGAGCGAAACCTTTGTTCTAGAAATTTATTAAACTGATCTATTGTTGGTAAATCTTCTGAATATTCACAAATTTTAGCTTCCCATAATTTACGAGACTCAGGATCTAACTTTAAACTTAAAATATATATAACAATGATATCCCAAGTTTCAACCTGTATTCCCAAATTTTTGAGTGCATTTAAACAATCGTTGCTTGTATCTAATAGTTCCTTAAGAGATGCTGAAGACTCAACTGATATATTTTTCTGACTCATAAAACGCTTGAGTATACAAGATGCCATATACTTTTTATTATTATAGCGATTGTTTAATTGTTCCCAAGAAATCTGGTAATTTGAGCTACAGATAGGTATATTTCTCAAAAGTTGATCAGCCTCTCCAGTTAAATGACTTTTTAAATACTGAAGTCTTTGTACATCATCTAAAGAATTGTTGTTATGGATAAGTGATAAAAACAAATCACGAAAGGTGATCCACTCTGAATACTGTCCTGAGAACATAGGTATACTAATTTTAGGTAACTTCACATTGCAAGACTTAGCTGAACCTTCTGCACAATCTTGTGATACATTTTCAGAAACTTTTGTTGCGCATAGTTTATTGAGTATCTCTCTTAATTCCGTTTTATAGTCCAGATATAACTCTTCGGTAACTTCATAAACTTCTGATGAACAATAATTAGACTTGTTATATTCTGCTTCCTTTATTTCGCTTAATATTTTTAAATGTGTATCCGAAAATGAAGTCCACTGTGATTCCAATCTCTCCAATCTTACTTCAACATATGACTTAGAAATTCGATCCTTGGGCGACTTTTTAAAATTAGTCTTGGCTTTTGATATGGCCATATTAATGTCCATTTGAATTTTATTGTAGGCTTCCATATTGTGTAGATATCAATACAAAAAATTACACAAATACAATGTTTACCAATAACCTTTTGATAGATGTAAACACTTAAGCCAAAGCGCAATCTTGTGCATGTGCACTATCTGTAGGCACAAGTTATTCCAAACGAAACTTCACAAAATATTCTAAGTCACTGTTAAAAATTTCAAAAAATTTCTAAGTCCATAAAAATTTCTTCGAAATTTTTCTAAGTCGCTGATGAATTCTTCGAAATTTTTCTAAGTGTTTGGACTTTTAAAAGACTTGTAAAAAATCGGGCATGGATTCCCCGTCTCTTCACTTTTTTGAAAATTATTCTAAGTCCATGCAAACACTTTGTTAAATTTTCTAAGTCCATGCAAATTTATAAGTTAAATTGTTCAAGAAAATAAAGTTCAATTTACTTACAGTTTTAAGTCCATATACACTGATACACGTCACTCACACATACACACGTACGACGTCACTGCTACTTGTTGTCCGTTTTCTCCGCTAGATGGCGCCACCTGCTCCTCGGGCTGCTGGTACTGAAAGGGACGCCCCGAGCAGCGACCCACTGCCCATAGGTGCGATAGCGACACAAAAATTGTTTCTCGGGAACCAGGTTTACTGACATCCGGCTCGAAGGACCATGACCAAATTCAGGTTTCCAGACTAAGGCGGGTCACTTCAGTGAAACAAAAAAACGATGCTAGATCGATACAAAATTTATTCATATTTGCTTGCATACTTATATTAGTAATATTTAAACCATACCGCGATCTATTTGTTGAGTGGCGCCATCTATCGATGTACAAAATAACTTTTTCCTAATACTTACAATATTATTGTAAGTACTCGCGTTAATATGTGTTTGTATAGTACTAATAAATTCTATAGTAATTCTAACGGCATTTTAATTCGAGTCCTGCAACTCGTGACAGTATATATATTTTATTAAAATAAAAATATGTTTCCTTTCTTACAAGGGAGATGTACAATTTGAATAATCTAACAACTTGGAAGGAACTTCCCGCCGCGGTTTTCGGTTTTTGCTACGACATGGGGTCATTAAAACGAGGACGACAACGCGTTGATAACTCCCCTAGTATTGCAAATGTCCTCAGGCGACGGTAAACACTTTCCATTAGGTGGACTGTTTGCCAGTTTGTCAACTTTTGACAATGGAGAATATGTATAAACCTTTTAACAGTAGTCGCGAACTGCTCTCGGTAGACCACTACATACTTAACACGACCAAAAATAACAGGTTATTTCCATAGACTGTTGCGAACAAACACAAAATCCAAATATACTTTATAGAATTAGTTGTAAAATAGTTGTAAGTAAGGGTTGCCTGTAAAGGATAATTAGGGAAAACCTATGAGTCACAAGGGTTGGGCTTCCCTTACAATTTACAAGCCTACTTTTCACTGAAAAGTATTCATAGTTTTGGAAAATACATCAACTTATTACATTTTTATCGATGTTTTATTGGATTTTCCATGTTAATAGAATATGAACATGAGTGAATAAGTTTCCAAGTAACAATGACTTGCTTAGCAAAGTTACCATCTGTAAGAACAGTGACCACGCTGAGAGTTTGAAACACATTCAACTTATTTAATAATTAACTTTCGTTAGTAAACTAAACGTTCCTCTGAGAATGAGAAAACTAAGTGTTTCGTAGAAACTAAGCGTTCTCTGAAAATCTAGACGTTCCTCTGAGAATGAGAAAACTAAGTGTTTCGTAGAAACTAAGCGTTCTCTGAAAATCTAGACGTTCCCTGAAAACTGAGCGTTCCCTTAAAAAAGGGAAAATCGAAACCGACACTGGATGTTCACAGACTGTTTATACACTGTGTGTAGCTGTTATGTTATTGACAAAATAAATGCTTTCTCTCTTTCTCTTTGTAAACTCTGTAGTTAGACAGGTACCGTCACATTCAACAAAAATTCTAAAACATCATAAATGTTTTCTTATAAAATATCATTACAAATAGTAGTAGATTGTTACACCAGAAGTTACCTTTCACCCGAGGTTAACACGTCAACTCTGCTTTTCATTTTGAATATGAGGAAACTAAATAAAAACTGATTAGTTAAACAAACAACTAGGTACTTCTCTTATAAAATCAGGCGTTAAATCGAGATTGCAACATTCAGTAAGATGATGATGAAAAAGCTGATAGGTACCAAGGTCTTTCAGATACATGAAGGAAACTCCAGATTTTTCAATTGAACAATATTAGAGTATATTTTAGACAATTTTACATTGCAGATATTTACAAGAACGAATTATTGAGCACATGTTTCAACATTCCAAACGTAAACGTTAAAATTTAAATATATTTGCCAGCCTCAATGACATCATCCGCCGGGCTCTTGTCAGCGTCGGCGTACCGGCCGTATTAGAACCGAATGGCTTGGTACGCGACGATGGCAAGAGGCCGGATGGTATGTCACTTATTCCTTGGAAGATGGGACGGCCGCTTGTTTGGGACGCGACATGTGTAGACACTCTAGCGCCCTCACATCTTCCAATGACTGAGTTAGAGGCTGGCAATGCTGCTTCAAAAGCTGAAGGTCTCAAACGGCGCAAATATGGAACTTTAGGAAGGGTTTACATATTTGTGCCGTTTGGAGTTGAAACATTAGGTCCGTGGGGTCCATCGGCAAAGAGTCTTCTTCAAAGAGATTTGCAAGAAAGTCTTTGATGCCACCCGTGATCAGAAGGCTGGCTCATATTTTGCCCAACAAATAAGTATCGCCATACAGCGCGGCAATGCAGCCAGCCTTCGGGTCACGCTCCCATCTGGCAGCGATTTGTTACACAGTCTATAATAGCTTGTAATATTTATAACTAAAATAGAATAAAAGTAAAAAGAAAATAAAAAAAAATACTTAGATTATTTTTAGTTTTTAATTGTATTTAATTCCAATAACACATTAAATCACTAGCCACTTTCAGTCGAATAGTAAATATATTTGTACAGAGTTTTTCTTTATCTCGCCAGCAATGGTAAGATAAAGATTGTATACGAGTTTAATAGCAACATTCAGTAAGATGATGATGAAAAGGGGTTTAAATTGTAATGACTTGATACTTGATAAAAATGACTTGATTGCAAACTACACCATTGTTTTACATAATAATCGAATGTGACATAGTATAAGCAAATATTACCCAATATTTCTAACTTCAGAGCGTTGCCTTATGAAAGTAGGACAGCAAGCGACGGTCTCGCCTGTCAGGCTGAGCGTCTCAAACGTCGGAAGCTAGCCGACAGGGGCGCCCTACAACCGTTGTAAATACAGGCTTCAATACATTTAACGCTTCGTTTTGTTAAGCTACTTTCTTAAATACTGAAAGCTTTACTTTTTTAGAAAGAAGAAAGAAAAAATTGTTTTATTTAGGATAAACCATTGACTTTTGACCAAAATTATGTTGTATTGTTATGTATATAACACATAAATTAAACTGTTTTTGTTTGTTAATACCTAAAAGCTAACTCTGTACACTTTTTTCGTGAAATTTGTACTAGACCCCAAGTCCATTGGTTATTAAGTCAATGGGATAAACAAATACTTTAACAATACTGAGAAAAAAAACTCCTTGTGGCACGCGGGGACTGCCGCGGTAAAGCTATTGCTTAGCATTTTTTATCAACTTATGCAATTATAATTATTTATTTCTTTTTTATTTATGAAGTATTTTTTTTTCTTTGATATTAAATTAAGTTACACTTTTTGAGCGTGGTGACCGATAAGAAAACAAATCACCTATGTATACATATATACCTACATGTATACTTACAGGGCGCACGTGCGGTGAGTGTGGCATTATAAAGATATGAGAGATACCTATACACCTATATAGTTTCTCACAAACAGCTGCTTACGTATTCGTCCGATTTCAGAGCAGCTCGTCGTCTATAATTTGCAACACACATACCTCGAACCGCTACGGAAGCTCGCGGGTCACTGTGACCACCGCACGCCTCCGCTCGCCGCACCCGCCTCAGGCCCCCGTCACCGCGCATGGTCGGCAGAGTGGGAGGTGTAAGGTTTATTTTCGTAACGGAATTTCTTCATTCAGTTGCCGCGCTCAAGGCCCGCGATAAAAGCTTAACAATAGCTTAAAAATAAATGCATCAATATATGTCCTAAAATTGGACCCAAACTCAGCGTAATGCCAGCCGCTAAGACCAGCGCAGTTTGTCCGCCTGAGACCAGCAGGTGGAGTCACGGAAGACAATACAACACAAATAATTTATAAAATCGGTTCATTAAAATAATTGTAAAAATAAAACGGGTTCTTAGACAAATTTACATCAAAATAATAATAATATACATAGCCCCCCTGCACAACCCGCAGGGGGGCTTTGTGGCGAAGCCTTAGGTGAGTGGCGACACCTCGTACCTGACTCCGGGGGCCAAGACAAGGCCCCCGCCTCCGTGCTTGCCTTAGCCAGCCGGCACGGAGTGGAGATCGCTAGAGCTAAGACTCAAGCTCCAGGGGTGGAAGTGATAAATGGCCTAATGTCGGAAGTAGCTTCGGTGAACCTGCAGCCCACCTCTCTACACCCCTTAGCCACTCATACCCATGTTGCCCCTGCCTTTTATGGCATTTTTTGGGGCCCATGCAAGGAGTGGCGAGTTACCGTCTGCCCATTTTTCCATGTTCCCCGAACATTGCGACGGGCAGACGCCATAGTCCCCATATTCCCAGACCGCTAGTACCACTAATAGTTCACCCCAATAGCCCGGTACTTTTTGTCTTAATTTTCCACAATAGTCCTACACTGGCCGGGGCTTGTCCTTGGGTGCATTATTATATGGTGTAGACAGGGATAATCGCCGGTCAGTGTCACGCCACATATTTACATTAAATTTGTCAAGGGGCCTCTACGTGTTGGCCTCCCCATGGCCCCACGCAAGCCCTCCAAAAGTCCGGGCCATTTTTATGGCCCGTGGTCTTGAAAGATATACATAGATATATAAACATAGATACGTGATCAACAAAAACAAGTAAATAAAAAAACAAATTATTTATTTTACTCTCTACGGTCTTCATCCTCTGTATCCAATTGAAGCATTAATGAGTTTGGGGCCACGAAGTGTTGCGTGTAAGCCGCGGCTGCAAATCATTGGGCAAGTCCGCACCGGTCACTGGACTTGGAGCTGTAGAACCTTCCTCGCATGGCGATTGGCACTGAAAACTCACTGATCGCTGCTTTTTAGTATTCCATGATGTCATGGAATACTAAAAAGCCTAAAACATGATGCCTGCTCAAGTATGCCAAATTTCAAAGACGTAAGTCTAGAGAAGCTAGTTAGTTCTACTAGTAATTTAGTGTGCAATATTTCACCTAAACCATTTATCAAACAAATATAACAAGTTGAATAAAACCTTGTAAATTTACGGGTTGCTAAATACGTATTTGGAGACGGGCCCCTAATTTAAAGCCTTGTGACGTCACACAAGTTTGTATCCGTAACACAACGATATTCGTAAAAATTGTATTACTAATCGGCTACTGTTTTTCGACATTTTTTTCAATGTAATTCCGATTAATCGTAAAGCAATTATCATCAAAGTAGTTTTTAACATACGTAAAAAGAAGTATTGTATTTAACACCCCACTAAAGTTAGCAATATGTTTAAAGCTCAATTGATCTTCTGGACATGTTCAAAACATTCTTTATTCAAAATTATTGCTGATGAATTGATTACGATTCTGACGAATTATTTGGACTATATTCGCCTTATAACACCCAATTTCAAGTTAGAACTATACCAAATATGCTCAAAGGGCGGTCTTTCGCTAACAGATCATATCTTCCATATAATTTCAGACAATTTCAATAAAGTAAGTTGTTAAAATTGAAAGTGTATTTAGATAATGAAATAGAATTATAATTACTTATATTCTAACAATATTGCTTTATCTACATTCATTAGATAAGTGCAGAAGTTTATACACATATACAAAGATTAATAATAGTACGTTTCTTTTTTATTTGAAAAATAAATGTTATTTAAAATAGTTTTGAATACTTAATATGTTTATACTATTATAGTCTTAATTAAAACTACGCTTTACCTGTTTTAAGCGCGGCATTTTATTTGGACGTTTTGGACACTTTTCAGTAGGCGTAATCACAGAAAGCCAATATATCTCACGCTAGACGCTTACAATATTAAAACTTAGTTTGGATTATGTGTACTAGTGGCGAGAACTGAAGACCATATTATATTATAATTTTCTTCACTGTTTTGTTATGGAGCCGTTACAATATAATTTTAATGCCAGAATTCTCAATGAATTTTTCGTTGGTACTGTCATAGTACTCAGAAATAATAAATAACGGAGTCATTGTTCTGTATTTTTTCAACCCGCATGTGACTTATAAAATAAAATATAATTCTCTCTCTCACGCATACGCATGTCAAGGTATTTATTTTTTTGAAGTGAAACTTCCATATAGAGGGGGTCTTATGGAGTTTTGACTCACGAAAAGATGTCACAGTCACGTGATCACCGTCACTAATTCTTACATTTTTAAACTCGTGATATCTTTCGAATGGAATGTCCGAATTGAATAATTCAAAAAGTTATATAAAGGTATTGAAGCAGTCTTGAATATGAAGTAATTTATTTTGATAAGGATTAATATCAAGATACAAATAAAAAGCCTTTTCTAGCGGCGGCATTTTAATTAATTTTTTATAATAAAAAAACGCTTATTGTGGCATAACTATAATAGTTAGATATATGTTGTCGCGATACTTTTTGTAAATAATTATGTGTTCTACAAAGTCGTAGTACATTATTTTATTTTATCATCAACAGTTTTCGCAGCGCACGCGATTTTAGGTATTTTTTTTATACCTTGGATTAAATTTTTGGAGTTTTAGTAATGATCCCTAATTTTTTTGTAAATATAATATAGCCTATGTCACCCGGGGATAGCGTAGCTTGCCAACAGTGAAAGAATTTTTCAAATCGGTTCAGTAATTTATTTTATTTGTTATTTTATCATCAATAGTTTTCGCAGCGCACGCGATTTTAGGTATTTTTTTTATACCTTGGACTACATTATTGGAGTTTTAGTAATGATCCCTAATTTTTTTGTAAATATAATATACCCTATGTCACCCGGGGATAACGTAACTTGCCAACAGTGAAAGAATTTTTCAAATCGGTTCAGTAATTTCGGAGCCTCTTCATGCAAGCAAAAACCAATCTTATCTTTCCTCTTTATAATATTAGTCTAGATATTCATAAATATATTTATTATAAAATTAATTAGATATTTGCATATTATAAAAAGCGCAAGATTTTGCGCTGGAAGTTGCTTAATAAAATTGGGAGGTGGGTTGCCCTAAAAAGCGCTATATCTAGCTTCGAAAGCGCTAAATTGGCAGCTCTGGTGAGCCGAGCGCCGGGGAAGTCTCGTAAACGAGAAAGCTAGCGAGAGAGCGAGCGAGGATATACCGCGTCCTCAGACTACCTCATCCCTCTAATACCTAAAATTGCGTTCTGCGCATCGGAAAGTGCGATGTTCCGAGCCGCTATTAATGGAGGCAAACTTAAGTTTGCATCGAACTATAGCTCTGCTCTCCACGTGACAAGGCATCACTGCCTCTATTTGTGGTATGTGTAAAAGAAATATAAATAAATAAATAGAGTTTGTTGAGTAAACAAAAATAACAACAAGAAAACTTTGCCAACTGTTCAGTTTTTCGAAAGTCACAACAAAAGTGAACGACAACGAACGGCAAAACTGTTGACGTATAAAAATATTTGGTGCGTGTGTAGCGTATTACATTTACACCATTAAAATGTACCTAACCTAACCAAATCATAATTTGCAGTAAACCTGCGAAAAACCGAAATGTGTGCTGGGACACATATTAGAAGTGAAACTTCAACGGACAAGTGGAAAAACGAATCGCAACGGACAAGTGGAAAACGAATTGCAACGGATAAGTGGGAAAACGAATCGCAACGGACAAGTGGAAAAACGAATCGCAACGGACAAGTGGAAAAACGAATCGCAACGGACAAGTCGAAAATCTTCAACTGAAAAGTGACAAAATGAATCGCAACAAAATTTTAACTTGAAGTTTTACGGGCAGGTTTTTAAATTGGACAAGTACATTAACAAGCAAAACATAGTGGGTCTAGCGACACTGGGAAGACAAGAGGCAGGGTTGTGTATATGAAACTTATTATTACATAAAAGTACTTATTGAAAATAAATATTAAATTATAAACTACATACCTACTATCTGTATGTATACATATTCTTATTTTTCTTTATTTTTAATAAACTGTCTAATATATTTTACAAATGTCATATATAATCTACGGAGATTGAGATCGGAGCCTTAGTTCATGTGTATTATAGAAGATGTGTATTAATTGTGTGTATGTATGAAAAGATTAATGAAAGTTAATGAAGCAAACAGTGTTTATCAGGGTCGTAGTAGATGGAAATCCATCGTCTCTGCCGACCCTTACACCAATGGGTAACAGGCGTGACAATATGTATGTTATTGATAAACACAAACACGCGCCGACAACGAGCCTTGCTCGGCTCGTCAATGCGGTGCTATATGAGTCGTCTTTAAAAAGTGTCGTCGTGGACAATGGAGCTGCGCCGGGGTAGCCGCCCGCCGAGACCGAGTATCGACCCCGCGCCACGTCACAACCGAACTATGTCCCCTTACTTTTATTACCTTTTCCGTATTACATGATTTTTTCATGATTTCAAACTGTGTCAGTGGTTGACTCAAGTAGTTTTACACATTGTTGTATTCCCATGAATTTGCTACAGCTAAATTTATTAACTAATTAATTAATTTGCCTTTTCTGGATTATGATCAACTAACGAGGAATTGCAAAACGCAGTCAAAAGACACGGGTTCGATTCTGGCCGGAACACATGCACTACTTAATTACTTATGCAGTTTTTTGACTTAATGTGCATATTGTTACAATTACCACGTGCTTACAACGGTGCAGGAAAACATCGTGATGCAACCTGCACATCGAGATAACCGATGTGTCAAACTTGCCAAGCCGCTTTGGACAAGCGTGCTGGGTATACTGTCTGGACCCCCTATAATGGGAGGACGAGCCCACCAATTCGATATTTATGGGCTGTATTATGTCGAAGAATTGACTATTTATTATATCGAAGTATCGGCATTGCAGAGCCATGTTGGAGTAATTACCGTCTTCATTTCAACAGAGAAGACGGTCAAGTGGTCGGCTTGATCGGCTTGAAGCCACGCTCTCACAGAATATTGAGGTCGTAGTGGAACACTTACAAGATATCTTGGACATCGCCCTTTGTGCGTAATTAGACATAGTTTTAATCTGTAAGTTCATTTGTGTATTGGTGTACAATAGACATTGTCATAGACAACAGTTTATTCTTCACAAAAACAGAAATGCACAAAAAACAATAGTTCTTGATAAAGCAAAAGGCGGCCGTATCGCTAAAAGTGATCTCTTCCAGGCAACCTGACTCAAATGAAATACTTAAATTATCTATAATTATTACTATTATGCAACAAAGAAAAAGGAAAAGAAAATAAAAATGACATATAAGGACTGCTAATTAAAAAATCAGTCAAAAATATTGTACATACATAACTTCACGCCATGTCCCTTGCGGGGTAGGCACGAACAACAGAGCGCCATTCAGGATTATTCTTTCTTACACACCTCACCTTGCTTCTTTGACATTCATAGCTCTTGTCATGCACGCTCGTCTGTTCTCGTCAAAAATATTGTAAACTAGCACATACATTATTGCGTAAGACTAATAATGATTTCTATGTGAATTTTTTAATATGGCAAAAGATTTAGCTTTTCTCACGTCAGTGGGCAAAAAGATCAATGTTGAAGAGTGTGCAGGTGCCATTATGAGGAGATTATTAGTGGAGCGCAAATTGAGTGTATGTGACATATAAAGGAAGTTGAAACATTCCTTAAAATAAGGAGAGGTATAAGGTATAAACAATATACGATATAGTAACTTGAGAAGATGAGGATTCCGGCGAAGTGAGATAGGCAACCACTCGAGCTTTTTGCGATATTCAGAAACGTGGTCATATTTTTTTTAAACCAAGTATGAACCTTATGCAAACGTTTTAAAGACGCTCAAGCTTAATAGTTATTGATTGATTGATAAAGCTGTTAGGAGGCTGTCGTCAACACTGGCATTTACAACAACATATAAATCTATAAACAATTTAATTACTTTTAAATATTTTATGCAAATAAACCTACGTTACACATAATCTGTAAAAACCTTTCAAAACTTTTATTTCTAGTCTTTAACCACATTTCAGTAAATTTGATCACGAGATTAGTTACTTAGCAGTCATGTCAATTAAACCCTGAGGTCAAAATAATTCAGTTCATCAAACTGCCCACTTTCTGTATGAAATGTGATAGTATGATATTTTAAGAATTAAATTTTGCAAGTAAATTAAATATTAAAGGGCGGTGTGAGTGTCTGTGTGCTTGTGATGTACGTGTAAATGCCTTACTGCGCTGTCTGGAGGCTAAATGAATCATAGGTTGTTAATCCCCAACACGTCACCCAAAGGCTGTAAGGAGACAAAATTTTAATACAGCTATTAAAGGATAATAATTGTAATCATCTCAAGGGATTGGCTAGAAACATTTTATATGCAAAAGTAAACTTTTTATTAAAAAAGTAGGATATGCCCGCGACTTTTCCACGCTTGACTTAAAATTCCCGCGGAATTCCCCGGGCATAAAGTACCGCACCATTAAAAAAAGAATGTTAGTTATCGTTTTAGTAAAACCTGTTTCGGACTAAGCAAATTTTTATGCACCCGAACAACGAACCGCAAAAAATATCATACATTTTATTTAAGTGAATCTTCTTTAGAATCGTTGTGTTGTAATTTGACACCCGATGAAACAAAAAAGCGTCACTAAAAAAAGATAAACACATAAATCTCTAGGACTAATCCTGTGAGAGAACGCGATAGAATACATTATATTTAATAATTGAAACACTTTGCTCATACAGATTGAGTTGGAAATTTGCTTTCGATCAGTAAAAAAATCACATTGGAATTCTATTTTTTTTATCTGGCAATTTTAAAATATTCCCAGAAAAAATCCCGAAAGATTTCCAGGAGTAAAAGTAGTCCAGCGTTAAGTCTACGAATTACCTGTCGATCATCGAAAACCGCATTGAAATCGGCCCAGTAGTTTTTATGCGAATCCTGAACAAACAGATATACCGACAAACAGACACCTAAAAAAATCTCTATCGTTTATAGTCTATTCCATTTGTTTCTTTTTACTAGTTTGATTGGGGAGGCCTACGTCCAGCAGTAGACTGTAAATGGCTGACGACGACGACTAGTTTGATTGTACGGAGATGTCAGTGTTTAGAATTTTATAATATTATAGACAGCAATACAATGCGTGATCACAACTACGATTGCGCGAACACTATCTCGTCAATATCGATCGACTTTAGATATCGATTGTTCAAACATATCGATGTCAGTGGATTGTTTTCACTCGTACCTGATGCAGCCTGTATTTTGTACTGTGATTACGGCATCGCAATCAACAGATGCATCAATAAAGCGCCGATCAAACTATAAGATGCGTCCGAAAGCCGCGCCTGAGTGCTAAGACTAATCAATGTCAACAGTCGTCTCGGACGCAGCTTTAGTTTTGCCACCTGTCATTAGAGAAAACGCACTTCACAGAAATAACAACGTATACAAGAAGGAAAGAAATGAAATGAAATGAGTTGAAATGAGAGCTTTGAGAAGTATATGTAAGGTTAATGTAAGTGATATGATAAGAAACAGTGTGATAAGGGAGCGTTGTGAATTGAAAGAAGATGTAGTGGCAAGAGTTGAAAAGGGAATGTTAAGGTGGTTTGGCCATGTAGAGAGAATGAATGATAGCAGAATCACAAAACAAGTATATGATAGCAATGTGACTGGAAGAGTCAGTGCCGGTAGACCAAGACGTACTCACCATGATCAAATTGAAGATATTTTGAAGAAAGGTCAGATAAAAAGTAGTTTAAATAAGCGTGTATGTATGAGAAGATTAATGAAAGTTGATGAAGCGAAAAGTGTTTGTCAAGATCGTAACAAGTGGAGATCCATCGTCTCTGCCTACCCCAATGGGAAACAGGCGTGACAATATGTGTGTATGTATGTACAAGAAGGTTATCGTCAAAGAATACATATTTTTAATAATTTAGTTCATATATTTTATTATTGTAAATACTTATTTTCTTCGAAATATATCCCAGTCTAGCGCTTTTTAGGAGTTCACACAATACGTTTTCTCTAATTAGAGTTGTTAACATTGAAACCAACCTTTCTACCAAACATCGGATCGCTCAAAGACGGTTCAGGGTCACCTCCGCAACTTACGTCTGATAGTCTGCATAGTTCAGTGTACATTCACTACCCAGATCGCGTGGGGTGCCAGTCGCATCCTACAACATGATCTGGCCTTTAATCGACTCAACTCACAAGTCACGACTTGTCTCATCCGTCGGTTCCCAAGTCGAATAAGTTGACAAAACAATCGGAAAACATCTCCGATCCGAAACATTGTCGATTCCGTGCAGGAAAGGAGAAAGAATACAATTTCCTGCGGCCGGGCGGCGTTTCGTAAGGTAATCAGGGATAATGCAGTATTCGAATGAAGAAACTTTGAAATCGGTCTAGTAGTTTTTATTTATTCGTTACAGACATACATAAATACAAATCTTTCCTCTTTATAACATTAGTATAGATAAAGCTCTAAAAGCACATTCAGTGCGGAAACAATATTTAATTTAAACTTATTTATAACTGTTAATTACGTTACCATTGATATTGTTAGTTATGTTATTTTTAACCTCGCCAGGTGTAGCGTGAAAATGTTTTTATTGTAAAAGTCGATTTAATTAAGGTCACTGTGACACGAAGGCAGCACAACTTATTAGTCGACAAGTGAAATAAGTGTTTCAATAACTCCTAAATATTAAAACTGTTTAATCATAAGAACAACACTTGGGACGTATTTTTTGCGAAGCTTGCAATCGGACAGATTGCCTACTTAATTGAAAGCGGTTACCGTCTCCTCTATGGTCCACGTAATTGAAAGCGGTTACCGTCGCCTCTATTGTCCACGTAATTGAAAGCGGTTACCGTCGCCTCTATTGTCCACGTAATTGAAAGCGGTTACCGTCGCCTCTATGGTCCACGTAATTGAAAGCGGTTACCGTCGCCTCTATTGTCCACGTAATTGAAAGCGGTTACCGTCGCCTCTATGGTCCACGTAATTGAAAGCGGTTACCGTCGCCTCTATTGTCCACGTAAATGAAAGCGGTTACCGTCGCCTCTATGGTCCACGTAATTGAAAGCGGTTACCGTCGCCTCTATTGTCCACGTAATTGAAAGCGGTTACCGTCGCCTCTATGGTCCACGTAATTGAAAGCGGTTACCGTCGCCTCTATTGTCCACGTAATTGAAAGCGGTTACCGTCGCCTCTATGGTCCACGTAATTGAAAGCGGTTACCGTCGCCTCTATTGTCCACGTAATTGAAAGCGGTTACCGTCGCCTCTATGGTCCACGTAATTGAAAGCGGTTACCGTCGCCTCTATTGTCCACGTAATTGAAAGCGGTTACCGTCGCCTCTATGGTCCACGTAATTGAAAGCGGTTACCGTCGCCTCTATTGTCCACGTAATTGAAAGCGGTTACCGTCGCCTGTAGATAGACATTAGCAACACTAGGCCCTGGAAGGCCCTGTAGTATGTATACTGTGTATGTATTTTGTCATTGCCATACATTTACTATTCTATTCGTGTAGCGCTTATACCACTTGTCTTAGGATGGGATAGAGGGGATAAGGAGCCCGCGTCAGCGCCGGAGGGCCAGTTTGGACCTTCGGCCGCGATCAACGGGTGCCGTGGGCGTTCCCCTGGGGAAAGGGCTCTCCACCGCCGTCGAGATGGGCGTGCAACGTATTTAATAAATAGAGATGAGGTATGAAAAATAGAACGTTTTGTTAAAAAAACAAACCTGGTTTAATGTTTGACATTCCTTGACAGAAATTGGTCCTTACAGTCTAGACTCTAGAGTTAGACTATGATTTGGTATAACAATAGACGTGTGTTTATTTTTTACAAGCTTTCTATTTGATGCACGTATGTACGTATGTATGTAAATTCGGGTGGAATCTTGCAAGTTAAATTTAACCAACTTCCCGGTCGCCAATTGAGCTGAAATTTTGTACACATATGTATATCGTGTGACAATGCAATAATATGGTACCATGGAGCTAATCTGATGATGGAGTCGAAAGGTGGCCATAGGAACTCCTGTACTAAACAAGAGAACCGTCGTCTTTGGGCTCGTTTTACTTGCGTTCGCTACTCTACTGCTACACGATATTTAGGATTTTTTCAAAATCAAATCAAATTCAACCTATTCCTTTCCTTTATTTATTGTTTCCGAAAAGGGTAAGAATATTTTTCACTGTTTCTTATAGTTTACAAATTGGCCCTGAAGGGCCACTTGAAAAACTCATCTTATACTAATATATAAAGCTGAAGAGTTTGTTTGTTTGATAGATTAAACGCGCTAATCTCAGGAACTACTGGTCTGATTTGAACAATTCTTTCAGTGTTACGAGTAGATGGCCCATTTATCGAGGAAGGCTATAGGCTATACATCATCATCGTCCTATATATGACAAGGTACAAAGTATTGTGAATTATTAATTGCGTCTCGTAGCAATGATGGTAACTCTATCTATCCCAACTTGCGTTTGTTTGATATTATTAACAATCAGCATTACGGAGCGATCTATAAAGCCTTCAGTTTTATTTGTCATCAAAAACTTGGCAAGACGTTACCCTCCAAGTTTAAAGTACATCTAAAACACACCTTATATACCGTAAAATAAAGCTCACATTGCCTTATGTATGAATATTATTATCTAAATACCCACCCTTTGTTTACTGAAACCCGAATCCTTCGGGGAGATTCTGTTACGTAACAGTTTTTCTTAAAAAGTTGTTTTTATGTTGTTGCCAATAGATTAATTTGTCTTATTTGATTAACATTTGATTTTATCATTATCTAAATACCCACCTTGTTTACTGTAACCCGAATCCCTCGGGGAGATTCTTTTACGTAACATTCTTAAAAGTTGTATTTTGTTGCCATTTGATTATTTTGTCTTATTTCTTTAACATTTATTTGATTTAAGATAAATCTCGGAGTAATCGGTGAACATACATACAACAAAAAAGATCCCGACGAATTGAGAACCTCCTCCTTTTTTTAAAGTCGGTTAAAAAACGTGCTCGGTGTTCTCGGTAGGTAAGTTCGAATTTTGTGGGTTTTTTTAGAGCACTTTGAATGTGTTTTCGTTTTGCGCACATAAATGCATTGTATTTACCTTTTAGCAAGTTTTTTTGTATCACTTGTAAAGTAGGGCAGGATATGATTCTAAAATGAGATGAGTTTGTAAGAGTAACATGACATTTTGTAGTGAACCAGTACAATGTACCCCTTCAAATGAGGCGAGGAGATTTGTATGATTTGTACCGCAGCAGTACATTTGAAGCGATGAGACTGGTGAAGCGGTGAGCGTCTTTCCCTCATTTGACCCGTACAAAACTTCTAGTTCGGAAATGTTCGTTAAGAATCGGATGTGATCGGCCTCGGTCACCTCATTTTACTAGCAGTCGCACATGTCAAGTTGTCCCTCTTTGTCATGTGAATATCCGTAGAGGCGTTATTGTACTGTCGTCCTCGTTCCGTCCTTCCTCTAACATTTGACGCGTGAGTAGTAGCGGGACAAATTTTTTGAAGTAGTACGAATTTAAATTTTGAGCCGTATCAGTACGAATGTACTGCCTCACACGTGTACTGCTCATCACTAATTACATGTAACACACAAAAAGAACTATGATGTCGATTACAGTAAAATCCAGTACACGCGAGATAACGCAACATTTGCTGACGAAATTTAGACTACCCGTAATTGAATCCAGGACCTGAAACTAAGTACGCCAACCTGAAGATCAGCGCTCAAGCGTCTTTACCGCTTTTGTGTAATATATAAAGTATATTAGCAATGTTATGTATTTTCACAGCAATAAACTGCTGGTCTACTGCTGCCCTTTAGGGTTTAGCGTAATACTATGTGGCAGATAAAGTAAAACTGATTAACCCCTCAGGGGGTGCCACCTGTAAAATGCCTGTCCGGCATTTTATAATGCACACGGGTACGAAAGCCCGAGGTCCTCCACGCGGCCACTGTTAGTTTCCCTTTGCTCCGTGACAGTGGTGTCCCCCTTCTCCTCATCCTAGTATCCTAATATTTCCCTATATGGGTTGTGTAGGTCGGGCGGCAGCCGCTACACTTAAAACCATAATTCGACACATCATTTATGGAAAGCGGACCCTGGGCGTCGGAGTGAACGCTCCGAACGCAACCGGGATTTAACGCCCGGATGCTGATGATGAAAGTGAAACTGATTATCTAAGTGCATTATTTATTCCAAAAATAGATTTTTAAATTGCCACAGTAACAAAGTCAGACAAAGATCTATAATTTAGCTATGTTGGGAATTGGAGTGCGGTGATTATAACGGCCCTGTTGCATATTATTTGGTTATATACCAATATAAATTTTGACTATTTATAAGTACTTGACTCTGGTTAGATCCAAAAACTGCATAAAACCATTTTTGAATACTTATTCTTTTTACGTCTCTATTTTATGTATAAATAAAATAAAGTAGTTATTTAACGTAACCTAGACAATTGTGATCAGGCGACCATGTGAGCTTTGCTGTTCTGTAAAGGAAACAAAGGAGAGAAATAGGAATAAATTTATTTTATTTTCAAAATAACAGCGAATTGTGTGCACATGTATTCTCTTTGAAAAAAGTGCGTTCGCACTGCATATAACAGTTTCATAACGATAATAACAACAAAACAAACAATGGTCCCCGGCGTTTCTGAACGCGCCCACAACAACAAACAACTGCACACAGATAACCAATTCACAACTTTCCCGACGCGAACATTTGAAAATGGAACGCTGTACGTAACACTGACACAATACCTGCACACAACGATAACGCCCGGGGAAACTTACTCACACCCACCCGCACACAGTCCAACGCAACTTGAGCTCCCGCGTTTTAATATGTAGTTAATAAATAGTCCTGTATAGGAGGTCTCATTAAATTGGTAGTTAATAGAAAGAGACGGTTATACGGCGAGGTGCACACTCGTATGCAGGTTTCCCGGGAGCCGGGCGTAGTACTAGAGACACATTGATCCACAGGCAGCAGAGCGTCTGGCAACATCGATTGTGCAGTTTCCTGCAACCGGCCGTTGCTATGGCGACCGCCCACCTTCTGCACCCCGCCTTTTACCACGTATTTAGAAACTTTCTATTACATTACCTTATTGGAATTTTCAACTGAATACAACAAAAGGGATTCTGTCATTAGGTATTTTTGAATTTGGTGTACAAACATTTGTACAATTCCCAGTTGACATAGTCTAGCTTATAACACTGCAAACAAAGAGCTTACCAAAACAAAAGGTAAAAAAGAAAAAAGTTCCATAATCTTTCTAAAAGCTTCCAGAAGCTTCCATGTTTCATTCGACCTGAAGGGCGACGGTGGCCACTTTCCACCAAGCATATATACTTTTTTCATAAGGAAATTCATTACATAGGTATGTATAATGATTTATAGGAAATCAAAAGCATATTGTAGGAAAAGCTGAAAGGAGGTGCTCAATTTTACCGCCATTTCGAGTAGGCTTTATCTGTTCCGAGTTTTAGCAAATTGAACTCTATTTTTAAGCAGTTTAAGCACAAAATAAACCAAGCAAATTCTAAGCTTACTTTACTCTCCCTGTACTGCGAAGTATCTCATTACGATAACATTTTCTTTATGAGTATGTTTGAAGTAGCTTTCATAATTCGCGGAAAATATTAATTGTTATCAGACTTTTGTTGTTGGTATTGGAAAGTTGAGAACTGATCATAATACTGAGAAGCTTTAAGATTCTGCTACTCGAAGGAGGTACGAAATAAACTACGTAGGTAGTATTGTACATACCTATAATTTTGTTTCTGTGATTTTTTTTGTTTGGTACGTTATTTTCAAAAAAATCGATCACACCTAGATCTCATCTGTGCCCTTCTAAGTAGGCTCATTACCCAATAACGTTGTCACGCGACGTAACTGGAAGCTACTCGCTACCATACTGTTACGAGTTGCAGGACTCGAATTAAAATGCCGTCCGAATTACTATAGAATTTATTAGAACCATACAATCACGTATAACACAGGTACAAATATAACTGAACACAACTAGTACAAACGTAATGCAAGATTCAATAATACGCGCAAAGTCCGTCACTTTATAGATTATTGAATATACACACGTCTTGCCATGCTTGCGGATATCACTTGACGGGTTCACCCATCGGATCGGGCATTGCTTTATACTGTACAAATACAATATGTCTCGACACAATACTCGACAGCGTAATAATAATTTTCAAGAATCACACCTGGCTAATGACTACCATAAAAGATTACAGTACGAAATAGGCTGTTTTCCAAATTACAAATTTTAAACACAAAGTAAACAAAGGAAGTCCAAATGCCGAAATATAAACTGTAAACTACAGGTGTGAATTGATTTTTGTCGGTCGTAACAATACCATAAATATAGTCTAAAATCGGCCACTTCTAAGTACTAAGTTTTCGGTACGTTCCTCAAGGTACTGGGGACTATTAGGTAAATAATATGATATAAACGAGAGTGAGAATGGGTATTCCGGCGAAAATTAATAGGAAAATTAGTTTTACCATTACCAAAAATGGCGTCAGCCGAAATGAATATTGAAAAGCTACCAGCATTTTAAAAATTAATTTCACGAAATTTGGCTTATACATATTTATAAAGATAGAGTGGCGTGCAATGGGCATGTCAATCATTCAATCAATGGGCAATCCTACTTGAGACGATAATGTCCGGTAATTTAGACGACATAGTAATAGCAGAATTGGGCCCCAGGTCAAGTCAAATTGCCTAAGGGATGCATGAAGTGAAGAATATTTAATTTATAAAAGATATATAAAGCAAAACTTACTTAAACAATACGATTAAATCATAACTTAAACAATCTTATTTTTATTTTATTTATTTGGTTTACCAACAATTACTTGCAATAATAACAAAACTAATAAGCCCGCAGGGGGGCTTTGTGGCGAAGCTTTAGGTGAGTAGCGACACCTCGTACCCGACTCCGGGGGCCAAGGCTAGGCCCCCACATCCGTGCTTGCCTTAACCAGCCGGTACGGAGTGGAGATCTAGAGCTAAGACTCAAGCTACAGGGGCGGAAGTGATAAATGGCATCACGTTAGAAGTAGCTTCGGTGAACCTGTAGCCCATCTCTCTACACCCCTTAGCCACTCACACCCATGTTACCCCTGCCTTTTATGGCATTTTTTGGGGCCCATACAGGGAGTGACAAGTCACCGTCTGCCTATTTTTTCATGTTCCCCGAAGATTGCAACGGGCATACCCCATAGTCCCCATATTCCCAGACCGCTAGTACCACTAGCAGTTTACCCACATAGCCCGGTACTTTTGTCCTCCTTTTCCACAGTAGTCCTACACTGGCCGGGGCTTGTCCTTGGGTGAATTAGTATATAGTGTACACAGGGATAATCACCGGTCAGTATCACGCCACATTTATATTAAATTTGTAAATGGGCCTCAACGTGTTGGCCTTCCCATGGCCCAACGAAAGCCCTGCAAAAGTCCGGGCCATTTTTATGGCCCGTGGTCTTGAAAGACATACAAACTAATAATAAATCGCTAGATGAAAGTGTGCACAGGCTGGCTGCATTGCAACACTGTATGGGCAGTACTGATTTTCAGAGCCAAATCCTTTTTAGCTAAATAGCCTTCTGCTCATCTAAAATATATTGTAAGGAAATATACTACTCTCTACTATCTGAAAGCGATATGATAAGCCCCCGAAGCTTAAGAGTACATTTTATTATCAGGGCTATTGGAAAACCATTTAAATAAAAGATTGTGTCACCTACTTCTACATTTTTATTAAAGTCAGTTTAAATTAGAATTCCATACAATATAATATTATTCTATGTCATTACAATAAGGTTTTATAACATGAAAAATTGTATGTGCAGCAGTTCACACAAAGTATAGGTTAATTTCAGAGAATATAAAATAAGAAAAATAATATCAGCTCATAATTGTCCCACTGCTGGGCTCGGGCCTCCCATTACAGGGGGAACGGACAGTATCCCCGCCACGCATGCCCATGGCGGCTTGGCAGGTTTGACACATCGATTATACCGATGTGCAGGTTGCATTATGATGTTTTCCTTCACCGTGGTAATTATAACAATATGCACAATGAATTAGAAAACTGACTAAGTGGTGCATGGGTTCCGGCAAGGATTGAACCCGCGCCCTCTGAGTCTGGGATGCGTGCGCTAGCCATTACGCTACCACGACTTCGGAGAGATTCAGAGAATATACTCTCAGTTAATTCTATACATTTTTATTTTTTTATCGTTTTTGGTAAACTTTTTTATGGTTAAGCTCACCTTTGTATAGCACCACTATTTTGTATTTTTCTATCTATGTAACTATTTTGTGTACAGCATAAGAATAATAATAAAGTGAATCTATCCGGATATCAATCCGCAATAAATTAATGGACGTAGCTCCTCTATATCCGGATTTAATCATGAAAGACCGGGTACAAACGGGCCGCAGCCAGACACAAAAGGAGCGAGAGCTCGCATCACTATGTACTAGCAATTTCGAATTGCATAGGAATTTCAGGAGCCGAGATTTTGCAGTCTACTTTGTATATCTATTCGTATTGTCAAAAAGTTGAGAGGTGTCATGGGACACCCGGATGGAACGAAGTTTTATTATTTATTATGTACAAAAAACCTCTATACACTCAACAAAAATAATCGTCGCGACACCACACTGTTCAATGCGAAATAGAAAGACGAAACGAAAATAACTGGCTTGCTTTCTATGAAAGAGAGAGAGACAGACAGAGAAACACGCGCACGCCGCACGGCTTACAACTATAGCATAAAGTGTCGTTACAACTTTTGGTCTTAATTTTTTCCGTCTAGCCCCCTTTCGCAACGCGCGATAAGGAACTTCGTTCCAATATATCTGTTGTAAAGAGGCGAAAATTCAGAGAAAATACTCACAAATAATTCTTCTCTAACTTTTATTTATATAAATATCTTTAGCCTACATCCGTCAACATATTATAATTTAAAAAAACAATCTAATTTTCCCTTTAAATCCCTAATACACAAATTTTTACACATAAACTTCAAAATTCAATTCACGCATAATGTCCTATGATCTATACGTATAAAAGATTATTTGCCTTAAGTATATACACATAGAGCTAATATTCATTTGCTCTTGCATGCATTTGTTACGATTGCAACTGACCGTCCGGCGAGCCGCAAATTCAACAGCATGCAGCGGCTAACCAAATAGTGTACATGAAACCTATGTAAGTCTACATAACGTTTCTAGACTATGGGTTTAAAGTTAAAACAGCTATTTTTGGAGATGTCGTGTCGGATGTTAAAATGAGCTGTCAAAATGACGTGGGTACCCTATCTCCATATATTCAATATAGTCTATGGTACCCTATGCTTTGAGTTATACTTACTAGTATGTCTAGACACGTATTCGTTTTATAATGCGATTCTTCAAAAGCAGTCGTTTAAAGGCCCCCGGAGGGGGGGAGGGGCTAAAGTTGATTGCTTAATAAAATTGACAAGTGTCTATATATACTAGTGTAAGACCATGGCAGAAAAATTATATTATTTTTCCATGGTAAGATATATGTAACATAAAAGTTCCGATTTATATCAATACTTGTCATATACTTAATTCTTAATGTGAATCTATAAAAGTGACTGCTTCAGGCCCTCGCGTCAGTTTTACCATATTATGTTGCAGTCAAATCAATACTTTGGCAGCCCTAATTCGAAACTAAGCGCTGATGATATGTATTACAATAAATTATATAATATAATAATTTACACATAAAAAAGCAGGCGTTAAAATACCTTCCAGCATATTTATAAATTAAGTAATAAAAATAATTTTAATTACTATTGAAATATATTTGACTCGTTATAATTTTGACATCATATGCTTACTACACTCGTTCAAAATGAAGGAGGCAGTAGACCACGGTTAATTATGATTTTTATATTACTCTCATAATTAGCTTTACCCGCGACTTGGTTCACGGTTCACCCGGTTATAGTGTCTACGTTCCATAAGAGACTCACAATGACCACATTTACGGCCGCAATTTTTCCCGTTCCACTTGCTTGCCGGCGTTACAATCATAAACCCAAGTAGAACCGTTATTCGACCCACCTCTTGACAGGGGCCGTTGTGTGATCGAAAATGATGACGACATTAGTGACGGTTTCGCCACGAACACAACGACCGCGGTCGCCTTTTGGGATGGCTAACGAAGCATTTTGGGCGTTGCGAGCTACTAATGGAACGCGCTGAATGTATTATCTATGATGCGCACTAGCGCCTGGAGTTGTGTTGAGTTTTTGGCGGGAACTGAAAGGACATGCTGTGCTGTGCAGTTTTATTTTCTAAAAATGTGTAAAATTACTCTAAAATGAACAATAGTTGTAGGATATTAATAGTTTTTCAGTAGTTATTTATGTTTTTATGAGAAATATGAACTGTATAGTCAAATGTGGCCTTTCTAGTTGTCACAAGAACTCCGTTGAATGGCACTAGCTGATTACCTACAGTTCAGCTGTGCTACACGTAGGCTTAAGAAAATTAAGAAACTATGTTATAAACTAAGATCTGGCTTAAAAGCCTAGCTGCCAAGCCATAAACCTAAATAAATAAGCATCACCTGGAGTTGTGTCAGAGTGACATTGACAATTGACAGCTGTACATTGCCTCGCTAATGGTGCGGCTTCATCTGCGTTAAGTTTAAAGATTTAGTGACTCTGGTCGAAAGCGTCTTATTTAAAGCGTTAAAAAATGACGCCGTTAACGCATGTCTACACTATCTATTATTTGTTTGTACTACATACGTTATCTGTCAAAAATTAACATCTTTAACAATTTTGCATCTTAAATAATCCATTAAACCCATTGACATATCTGTGTGAAGACTGAATAAATGAAAGAAAATATTTTATTGTACACCAAAAATTACAATTACGTTCTAAAAAACCTTAGACCACTCAACCAAGTAAAAAACGTACGTACAATAAATAATGAACAAAGGGCGGCCTAATTGCTTAAAGCGATCTCTTCCAGGCAATCCCCTAAACTAGGGAAAATATTAAACATGACAGATACTATTGCAGATGAAGCCGCACCTTATAAAAAAAGTGTGTGTACTTATGTACACGCGTTAGAAGTTATACTTCTTCGGCGTACCAAGATAAAAATCTGTTCAAAAATTTTATCTTTCGCCTTATTCTAAATATGTAGAAAATACGACACTAACAATAAAAAAACTAAAATGTTGACTATAGCTAACTTCAGGGTGTCGGTTTTTCGTGACGGTGTGCGCGCGTATCGTAATAATTTACTCTCATCATTTTTCCCTAACGCGCCAAAAGAAGTATAACTTCAAAAAAAGCAGTTCTTCGGAGAATATACTTACAGATAATACACTTTAATTCACTAACATAAAGTTCAAAATTCAATGCAATGTTACGCACAATTTCTTTGGATCTACGTATAAAAGAATATGAACTTTAAGTATATACAGATAGAACTAAAATTCATTTGAAATCTTGTTTTACTTAAATTGAAAATTGATACTAACGGGTAAACATAAATGTGTTTTATTTCGAATTAAATAAGATTGAATTTTATGTGTTTATCTCTTTTTTGTGTAATTTTCTCGTTTCATAGATTTTGAAATCAAAACAATTCTAAAGAAGTTTCACTTCAAGATGTGCTATGGATCTTCAGGACCTGCTTCCCCTAACCCCTTTCTATCATCTGGCAACCAGACGCACCGGTTTGCGCCATCGTTACATGGTGGAGATATCATTGGTTTGAACTAAACGTTTTGCCTCCACCTTTCGTTTGCGCACTGCTGTCCAGTGGAACAATTTACTTGAGTCTATGTTCCCCAATTCATACAAACCCGTGGTCTTCAAGTCACGAGTGAATAGGTATTTACTAGTTAAGCATGCTCCATCCTAGATCGCATCTTCGCTTAGCGTCAGGTGAGATAGTTGTCAAACGCGAACCTATACCATGATTACGAAAAAAAAATTAAAAAAATGTGTGCCTGTATTAGTGTACACACGTAAGAAGTGAAACTTCTTTATGACCTTATTTTAAAATTGGTCTACTATATGCAACTTTACAGAAATTGGTTAAGTAAGATAAAGTTTAAACAAAACGCTTTTATTATCATAGACATGAATACAAATAATACAATTATTTCATTTTACCTTACTGCTACTAAGATTATTACAGCATTTCATTAATTGTAATTACTCTTCGTTCGAATCGACCGTGGTAGGGGCAAGAAAAAGATGGCGAGTAACGGAAAAAATATGACGCGTAACCGAAAAATATGACGGTAATTATTTTTTCCAACGCCGATAAAGTAGTTTCACTTCAAAAACCAGTAATCCGATTATCATCTCAATATTACAACTTCGTAAGATTATTATCGAAGTATCTTCATACACACAACATAAACAGATTTGAAAATATACACAAAATATAATCGTATTTGAATTTCACAAATGAGGTTGGAATTCAGTATTTTGCGGTGCGGAAACGTGGTCAACGGTTAATACGTTTATTGTGTGAGTGTAACAAATAAACAAGGCTTGCGATATTCTCAAACAAAATTAAAACAAAGCATAAATTTCACAGAGCCCGTTTGCGAAATCCGCTTTACCGAGAACTTCTAGGAAAGAAATTCTTTGAAAGGAAAGGAAGCAAACCGTGTATGAGCCATGGGGCTTGTACTAAGTTATGAATGTGTTTACAGGTGTATGAAAACACAAAACATGAAATATTTATTCTTGCATAAAAAATGTGGAGAGGTACAGGTGTAATCTATAAAGGAACATACCCATACTACGTGACTAATTTCTTTAATTTTTACCCTCTTGCCCCCATCTATAGCCATCGCCAAAATACTCGTCCCCCCTTTTACTTAGTTACATTGTTTCGTCTGGAATATGTAGTAGTATGACATCATAGAAGTTTCGCTGCCGACCGGTATAACTCCGCCATAGCTGCACCAGACCGAAACAGATCGAAACTGCACGCCAGACTGCCAGATACACCTATAAAACGGATACCTATTTGCAATCTCTACACAGAATTTTTTGCACAGTGTAGGTAAAATCAGTGGATAAAAATCGATACATTTTGGATGATACTTTTTTTGGCTATTCGCATTGCACTTCAATACTAGCGAGGAATCAATAATATTAGGGACTCCCGTATAAAAAGTAACCTAGCCTAACCATAAAAATTAAACAATACCGAGGGCATATTAGAAAGGCGCCTCAGGGACTTGCAAGTAAGTCATGAATGTATTTGGCTGTTGGGGCATCCTTCAAACTTGGTGCTTAAAGGGCAAACATCTCGACCCTCTGACTCTACCACGCCTCTATGTATCGAGAGATAAGAGCAAGTACGCAAGGCAAGAAAGCAAAAGTTTGGGTTTACACTTTGTTTGGTGACTAATTCAGTTTTAATGGTTTGAAACAGGATTATCGTGAAATTTTGGATAAACAATTATGTGAATCGATTAAAAAAATCAGCCCTTTCCCTTCATTTGTAGTTTAATATTTCTTTAACGCAATTGATCCTTATAAGCTACTCTACTCTCTCTCTCTCTCTCTCTCTCTCTCTCACTCTCTCTACTGACGTAATAATATAGTATGTTATTGTAATTCCAAAATCATCCGACTCGATTTCTGATTAATTATTGATTTTTCAAAACTCTAATGATGACACTTTAATTCTCATCAAAATTGGCTTCGAGTCATTGTGTAGTTTTCGCTGTTTCGTATAGTAAACTATATTCAGCTCTAAAGGTCCACTGGAAAAATTCACCCTGTACTGTAAACATATCCTGCGGGTCCCACGCGATGGCCAGGAGAAGGAAAAAAGATGTTGAGGAAAGTGGCCAGATACACTAGCCTCCTCGCCAGCACATAACACTAGTATTCATAATTGCCTATTCTCTTCATTGTTTGTTTGTTTCAACAGCGATATAAGTGACAACCACGTAAGTGTATGTTCTCAGCGCATTTTTAATTTAATAGTTATATTATCTTATCCTGTTATTGTTGTTACATTTACCACGTGCTAACAACGGTGGAAGAAAACGTCGTGATGAACCTGCAGATCAAGATAACCGATGTTTCAAACTTTGGAAGCTGCCTTGGATGAAAGTGGAGGGTATACTGTCTGTCTGCCTATAGGGAGAGGCCCGAGTCCAGCAGTGGAACGCTGTTATTATATTATTTTTCTTGATGACGAGGACAAAAGGGAGGATTTACTAACGAGGTGTTCCTCGACCCAATTATGGTCTTCTTCTTTGTTTGGGATTATGGAATCATATTCCTTACTAGTGAAAACCTTAAAAATATAGGACATAATACTTGTTTTTTTTGTTATTGCACGATTTCACCAGACAGGCAGACGACCCACCCGATGGAAAGCGGTCACCATTGTCTATGGACATTTGCAATACCAAAGGTGCTGCGCGGCTGGTTTCTTAAGGGAGACTGGAACCTGGCCACTAATGCTGGAACCACAACTTTAGGTTGTTATGGCGGCATACTTTAGACCAGGGGTGGTAGCCTACCAGACGGGTAAACACCCCACCATCTGACGAAAGTAAGTAACTACTACTAAACTGGTACTACAACTATGTCGATTTTGTGTTTTAATCAATATTTTGCCATGTTCGCGCTGTATACAACCATACTGTGGACTACCGTGTAGCAGGCTACAACAAACTTTGCAATTAATATGAATACTGCATACGAAAAAGGTACAGTAGTGACAATCTCCGCTAGTTGGCTAATATTTTTTGCAGCTATATTCGCGAATGACTGACAAGTTAAAATCTCCATCAATTAATAATATGTATTATAAAACTAAACATACCATGTCTGTACATTGAAGCTATTTAAAAAAAAACAAGTGCAATACACTATATAAACTATGGAGAACACGATGCATTTTTTTTATTTTTTGTCTGTTTGACAGTTTGTCATTTTGTTCGGGATTCACGTAAAAACTATTTAGCCGATTTTGATGGGGTTTTCACTGATCGATAGCGAATTTAAAGCGATAGTAAGGGAAATGAACGGATGGTAAGAAATAGGAGCCCGCCATTTACGATGTATACATTTCTTATAGACAAATAATGTGAAAATTCAACCGAACGATGATAGGGCAAGTAAATGAATAGTAACTTATAAGAACCGGCCATTAGACTACATAAGCCACATCTTAACAACGTGATGTCAAAACAGTGCAAAACAGACAAGTGTTTTTGATTGATCGCCAATATTCACACGCTTTATAAAGGTGAAAAAATATATATCAATCTTGATCATATTTCTATCTTATATAATAACAGTACCATATTATTCTACTAAATACCATGTTATCGCAGCAATATTAAATCTCAAAAAAAAAAATTGTGATTCTCTTTGTACATTTGGAAATTAATATTTGTAACAAGGATGCTTGCGTTCCTCACTTGCAACCTCTTTTGTATTTCATTCATTCCTAAAAACACCTTAATAATTAATTTTCAATGGACAAAGCATTGTTTTACTTCAAAATAATAAGAAAATACCATAAATGAAACTAATACGAGGCAACTATAAATCAAAAGAGTCATCGCAAACTACAAAATGCATGCGGTAACTGCAAATACACATATCAGAGCATTGCAGCACGTGAGTAGCCTCTTGGGTTTTGTTTTCTTCGGGAAGTCCGATAATTCGACTGCAGTTCTCCTACTACGCACAATTTAAAATGAACGTATCTTTCTTATCTTCCACACTCATCGCTAGTTTTCTTCGAACAGAACTGAAAGTAATGCTCCACTACCCGGCAATGTATACGCCGCAATTGGAATTGTAGAACGTTATTCCGATAATTAAAACGTTCTCGGTAGAGGCGTCTGTCTCGACGCCTCCTTATCGGCGTGCCAGACCTACCCCAAAGTAAGGCGCGTTGCCCCCCTTTCAGACTGCACCCTGATGCATTGTCACAACAAAGGAACTGCCCGAGAATCGCTTATGTGAAAACAATACTTATACATTCCACTTAATTACGGAAGAAGCAAGTGGAGTCATAAAAAATGCATGTATTACATGGTAGTCATTCTATATACTGTTAAATAATTTAAATGTAATAACATTCAAAATAAAATTAAAATCTTTTAAAAATATTTAAAAGATTTTATCGTTTGGAAATGGCTGGTTCCTATATGTTACTAAGCGTTCATGTGCCTTGCCACTGGTTAAAATTTAACATAAGCTCAAACAAGTAATATCTTTTTAAGTCAAGTGAATGAATAGTACGATATGGGGACTGACCATAAATGAGGTAAGTTCGAATCATGGAAAAGGCATGCTGCCTTTCAGGCACGTTCTTAGCTAGTATATTCCAGGCCCTAACTTTTGAACAGTAACTATGTAGTTGAAATTCTAAAAAACATTATTTTTTATCGCTGAAGCACACAGCAAGCAGGCTGCAGGTTGAACTCTGATGGAAAGTGGTTACCATCGCCTATGGACATTAATAATACCAGAGCTGCTGCCTATGTGCTGCCGGCCTTGAAGGAGAAACTGGAACCGGCATACAACTCAAAATTGTTTTGCGTCATACTCTAGACCAAGGTTGGTAGCCACGTAGCCACGCAAATACCCTACCACCTGGCTGTGGGTTGTTTTTCTCCTCTTACGACAGGCCGCCTCAACGCAGGAATTAGTTTTCTTTTTCTATTCCTGCACGGAGAGAGGAAAGGTAGATATGTATAGAGCTTAAAAAGTACATTAAAAGAAATTGATTTGACCAAGATCCGCTGAATAGTTTTTAAGATATGGGTTTTCTCTGTTCCTATTAAATACTTTTTTAGAGTTTCACAGCGAATTGATAAAAAACTTTGTGTGATCTGACACGCACTTGGTTGATTTCATATTTATCCTATGCAGGTTTAAATTATTTATATAATAGAGTTTAGATTTGTTAACTACAATAAAAGGCCGTATTAGCGTACTGGCTAAAGCTCTCGCATCGCACCCTCACGTATCCAAATGACGTTGTTTCGAATCCTTGTCGGCATGCTCGCACTCCTTAAGCAATTGTTCTGTCCTAGTATGTATGTACATATACACAATGGCCGGAAGATGTATATTACATAATAAAACTACGTTTTAACGGTTATAATATGGGCATGGGTGGACCTACGAATGGTGCCGCGCTTCTTAAAAAATATAGGTCCCAAGAAACGGGAACAAAAAAATGTTCGTAAAATGAAAACTACTGGGCCAAACTATGTCAAATTTTTAGGGGACCACATGGCAGTTATTCCGCGTCGAACAAAAAAAGAATCACGTAAATCGAATCATAAATCTCAGAGTAATCGGTGTACATATGGAACGAAAAGGAAATTTTCTTCATAAAAAATGTTCATAAAATGAAAACTACTGGGCCAAACTATGTAAAATTTTTAGGGGACTAATTGGAAGCTATTCCGCGTCGAACAAAAAAAGAATCACGTAAATCGGATCATAAATGACGGAGCAATCGGCGAACATACATATAAAAAGCAAAAAAAAACGACGAATTGAGAACCTCCTCCTTTTTTCGAAGTCGGTTAAAAAGTAACAAATAAAAATAAAAACTTCGTTTAAAAAAACCGACTTCAAAAACTGAAAAACTAAAATGTATAAAATAACTTATTTCTAAAGCTATTATTATTAATATATATTATCTAAAACGTATTGAAGTCGGTGCAAAGCAAAACATAAAAATTACTATATTTTGAAAATTACTAAGCACCGACTTCAAGATGTTTTAGATAATATATATTAATAATAATAGCTTTAGAAATAAGTTATTTAATACATTTTAGTTTTTCAGTTTTTGAAGTCGGTTTTTTTAAACGAAGTTTTTATTTTTTATTATGTATACAAGTCGCGAAAACTTAAGAAAATATTGTGTATATTACATATTTTCCATATATATCATGAAATTGTAAAACTGTAGTCTTGTTTCTTCTATTTTTTTGTGTTTGTTTGTTCGGGGTTCACGTAAAAATTACCGAGCCGATTTCGATTCTATTATTGATTGATAGTAAATGCCCGGATTTAAAATCTGCGGTAGTTTATATCCCGAGAATTCTACGGGAATTTTCTTAGGAGAAATTTAAAGTGGCCAGGTCGAAACAAGTTATTCCGATGTGAAATTTTCGCTGATCGATAAAATCTTTAGTAATACAATTGTAGTTGTGTATACCTTTAGTAACATTACTAATCCCGAACTTTTACGGGAATTTCCGGGATTAATGCATTTTCATTTTATCCGTGCAGGAACTGAGAAAGAATACAATTTCCTGCGGCCGGGCGACCTGTCGTAAGATGCGACAAAACAACCCACAGCCAGGTAGGGCATTTGCCTGAGTGGATAGCTACCACCCCTGGTGTAAAGTATGTCGCCATAACAACCTTGAGTTGTGTTCCGGTATTAGTGACCAGGTTCCAGTCTCCCTTATGAGAGCAGCAGCGCACTTGTAGTACCTTTGGTATATTACAAATGTCCATAGGCGATGGTAACCGCTTTCCAATTCGCTTTAAAATTCCAATTACCCCGCTAACATTTGACTTTATATTTAGTAAAATTACTGTAATCTTTGTTACCTGTCCAAAGTGGACAAAGTCGCGGGCAAATGCTAGTTACGTATATACAAATATACAAAGTTATTCTAAAAACCAGTATATATCATTTGACATGTGAGAATCCAGTTGCCAAGCTCAACAGTACAGCTTCAGTCTACGCCACAGTAACTATGAGAGATTAGTGCTATATTTCCCCGTTGTTCGGTGGATATGGTTATGTGAGAGATGCGCGGCAGCGGGCGAGCGGCGCGGCGGTAGTCATGGCGACCGCCGGATACGCCGACAGCTTGCAAACCTGGGCATTCGGGTGGCCAACTTTCATCTCATTTATTTTTAATCCCGTCAAATATTGGTAACAAGAGCCTGGCATGAGTCTATACTAATCTCTACTATATATTATAATATCTTCTTTACAAGTTTTTGGCGGAAATTAAAAGAGATGTTGTGCTGTGCAATTGTATTTTCAAAATTCCACTTTATTCATCAACATAGTCTCCTTCAAGAGCAACACAGTCAGTCAGTCCAGAGCTTCTCCAACATTTCAATACTTTTCTTGTAGAACGATTCATCTTTGGCCTCGAAATAAGCTTTCGTTTCGGCGTTGAATTCTTCGTTGGAGTAGAATCTCTTGCCTTAGAGCATTTTTTGAGGTCTGCGAACAGGTAGTAGTCGCTGGGGGTCAGAATCGGTGAATATGGTAGGTGCGGAAGCAATTCGAAGCTCCAAACAGCGATCGGAATCAAGGACACGTTGTCGTTCTTGATCCGCAATGAGCAAACGCGGCACCCTCTTTGACCACAGCTTCCTCATAGACAAATATTCATGCAAAATAACGTACACACTGCTGCATAACGTCTTTAAGATGTCAGCTATCACACGCAAATTTAATTTACGGTTTTCAAAAACGATTAGTCGGAGTTTTTTGATGGTTCCCGGTTGAACCACCTCATTTGGTCGGCCGGAGCGTCCAGCATCTTCAGTGTCTGTACGACCAAGTTTAAACTCAGCATACCACCGACAAATGGTTGATTTGATGGAGTAGAGTTCCCATAACACTTTTCAAGCCATTGCTGAGCTTGCATTGTGTTTTTTTTTATCAGAATGTCATGAAATTTTGACAGATATCTTTTGAAAGTTGGTACTCATGAAAAATCATGCGGAAGTTTTGTTGGCAACGCCATCCATGTGTCAGTCCCGGGACTTATTGATCCACGTGTTATTCCTGCACAATTTCCAGAGGGACTGGAATAATACATAAGCTGCTTTTTATCGCGGAAAAATCTACGGTTCCCGTAGGATAGCGTAACGCGAGTGAAGCCGCGCGTAAAAGCTAAAAAAATATAAGTTAATAAAATAATAATAGAGCTAAGCATGTTATAATTATGTAAGTGTGCAAATATATGCTACTAGCGGCCGCCTGCAACTTCTTCTATTTTTGTCCTAAACAGGACTTGAGACCCGCAAAAAGGCCGATCTGTTTAAAACCTAAGTACATAGTACTTTTCAGCTTTGTTCTTACTTTGTTTTAAAAGGTTTTTAGGAACAAAAGTTCGTTACAGTACACAATAATTACCAATGCGTCTGCTTGGCTTCGTACTGCGTACACACCATTGATGCGCATGGTGCGTGGCCTAGGGGACCCCAAATATTGCACTGGACGGCTACCAAGTACTAGGACTTCAAAAATCAAATATAAAATATTAATATATAGCAGCTGTATAGAAATAATTAAATTAAATCAGTTTGTAAAGGCTTTTCCATCAGACGGATGTGGGAGGTCCCCTTCTAAAGAGGGTGCCTCCAGACGGCTGTCTGACGCAGCCTAGCTGCATATAACGCTATTCCCAATACTTGGTTAGATGACACAAGTTGTATTCATAACTAGATAAATACATACAATAAAATAATAATTATTTTATTGTATACTAGCTTCTGCACGCGACTTCGCCCGCGTGGAATAGTTTAAAAAAGGAATTTAAAAACCCCCGATTTTGAAAAATTCTTCATTGGTGTTCCGCTCCTATTGGTCTTAGCGTGATGATATGTAGCCTATAGCCTTCCTCGATAAATTGGATATCTAACACTTAAAGAATTTTTCAAATCAGACCAGCAGTAGTTGATGAGGTTAGTGCGTTCAAGCAAACAAACTCTTCAGCTTTAAATATTAATACAAGATTTTTGTTTCTGTGTCGTTTAAGACAAAATAAAGCATATTTCATTCATTTATAATAAATATATTATGTAGTGTAGAGGGTTCAAGTTTGTTCATAGCTGTAGGTTTTCCGTAAATAAATAAATACATTACTCGGTAACCTGAAACATCTCTGCGTATCTATGTTCGCCTAGTACATCGGGCAACTTAGTCATGAGTGGTTTAGGTGTGTGTTATGCGTGTGTGGTCGGCGGTCGTCATAGCACTGAGAAATAAACCTATTTTTAACTCAAAACAATAACTACCATAACAGCTTTAGGTAGTTCTGAAATGTCTAGACTAGATAAATTATATCAGTTTTCTTTTGCAAACCGTTCCCCTCTTTCTAAACACTCGTACTTAGTTAACAATAATGTCATATCATTATATATGTATATCAATGAACACTAATAATCTTTTATATTAAATAAATAGTACCTAAAACAAAAAATTGTTTGTTGGAAAGTACATAAAGTAATATATAGTTATGTCTATATTTATATTTGTATGTACAAAAAAACACACTTCATACTTTTAAACTAATTTATAAAGACGATGTAAATAAATAAAATAAAATAAATAAGGATATAAATAAAAAAATATCGTCGAAAGTCACATATTAATTATAATATTGTAATTAAAAGTTCTTGCAAAGTCCATAGTACAAAGATCCATAACTTGAAGTAGTTTACATTTTGACAAAGGCAAAGAGTGCTAACAAACAATAGACAAAATACAAAATGACCACAGACAAGTAATCAATTTTAAGAGTTAACATTTACAAGAGTCCTAATGAATAAATAAGCAAGAGTAAAGAAAACACACAAAATTATTATGTTAAAATCGGTTGGAACTAATGTTACTTGCAAAATGATTAACGAAGCGGTTTATCACTCAAAACTTTGTAATAAGCGTTTCATTGCAGATTTTCCGGGCATCGTAATGCTATGGAAAAATACCATTTTTTTTCCCATGGTAACGATGAGGACATGGCTTCGTGTATTTCCGTGATGTTTCGGCTCGACTCGGAACCCGTTGAGGTCGCCATAGAAATGTGAGCGCAGAATTTAAGTAGTCTCGCAAAGGATTAAATTGATGTATACATAGTAATATTCTTACTGTGATACCCTTAAGGACCATCCAAAATTACGTCACACGTGAAGGGGGGAGGGCGTCGACGAAGTGTGACATTGTGGGACAAGAGGTGGGAGGGAATTTGAGCTAATGACGGAACTGCTGTTTTAATTTACTAATTTCTTAGTGTAAAATTGCAAAATGTGTAAAGTTACACAAGAGAGGGCGGAGGCTTATGAATGGGACCAGCTGTGACAAGGATGTGAGGGGGGGGTGTCAAAAAATCATGAAATTCGTGTAACGTAATCTGTGGATGGCCCCTTATCAATTCATTTCTTCTAGAACCTACAAATAGTTACATTACTATGACTTTATAAACTAATACCGTTTACATGAGTTAAATCAAATAAAACTTATTTGTTTAAAACATAACATTGGTATAATTATATATTATATTTATATGCTATTTACATGTTTCACTCTCATACGAGTATAGTTATATATATATATATATATATATATATATATATATATATATATATATATATATATATATATATATATATATATATATAATTATTATCAAATATTAATTAATAAATTATTAATAATAAATAAATATAAAATATAAATAAATAAATATAAATAAATAATATAAATAAAACCGCAGGGGGGCTTTGTGGCGAAGCCTTAGGTGAGTAGCGACACCTCGTACCCGACTCCGGGGGCCAAGGCAAGGCTCCCGTCTCCGTGCTTTGCTTTAACCAGCCAGCACGGAGTGGAGATCGCTGGAACTAAGACTCAAGCTCCAGGGGTGGAAGTGATAAATGGCATCACGTCAGAAGTAGCTTCGGTGAACCTGCAGCCCACCTCTCTACACCCCTTAGCCACTCACATCCATGTTGCCCCTGCCTCTTATGGCATTTTTTGGGGCCCATACAGGTAGTGACAAGTCACCGTCTGCCTTTTTTTCCATGTTCCCCGAAGATTGCGACGGGCATACCCCATAGTCCCCATATTCCCAGACCCCCAGTACCACTAGTAGTTCACCCCAATAACCCGGTACTTTTTGTCCTCATTTTCCACAATAGTCCTACACTGGCCGGGGCTTGTCCTTGGGTGCATTATTATATGGTGTAGACAGGGATAATCGCCGGTCATTATTGTAATTAATGAAATTTGTTAATGGTTCGAGTTTGTTTCTTTTTAAACGCAATGTATAAAAATGAGAAAAAAATCAGGGGCGATAATTCGGACCAGAAGATTCCGAAAATTTAATTTTTAGAATCTTTGTCTGTTAGAGCATCTCGTGGAAACTACTGAACGGATTTAAATAAAACTCGATACAGAGCTAACTTATATCCCGGCTTGTAACCTCAGGATACTTTTTATCCCGATAACTGTTAGGATAGACGAAAATAGGAAAAAAGTTGGCGCTGCGATCGCATCCTTTTTGGAAATTACCATAACACAAGTATACTTCTTTTAGCTTAAGAATATACAATCTGCCTTTTTGTTTGCCGATTTATTTGTTATTATTTATTAAGTAACGCCGTCTCAATTTAATGCATTTGTGCAGCCATCTTCTCATATACAGAGACGGTCCCACATACACGTGAGCATCGTATTAGTATGAACGAGGTACATACGTACCTCGTTCATACGACGTACTAGTGAACTTTGATAATGAACCGAGGGCAAATGCCCGGGATAGGGGTGGCAGCAGTCGCCTCCCATCCCCCTGTTACGTGGCCCGGATGCAACGACCTGCAGCCACTTCCGAGCCCCCCTACCTAGCCGCTGTCTATGTTTGCACTTCGGTATAGTTTATAGTCTGCAAGAGATTTGATTGTAATCATAATAAAGATAGGCCAAGTGTGTGACTGACCATTTTGAAGGATTGCACCTCCAAAATATGTCTAATGTCTTTAACATTAACAATTTTGAAGACAGAATTATAAAAGGGAACTTGCACGTCCAAAGTGAAAACTACGTCGACGACGACTGACGACCGTCAGGCTTAGTTTGTGATTTTTATAGTTAGTGAAAATCCACTATTTTTATTATTAACAATTTTGAAGACAGAATTATAAAAAAAGACGGTGTGCGTCTCGGGACCGCCAACAGAAGTGATAACTTAAACTAATCTAACGGGAGAGAAAGGGAAGCCAGACAGACTGGCGCCGTAACGCGTTACGTAACGAAGCGGTTTACCCTCCCATAAGATTAAAAAAACTGAAATTCCGAAATGAAAACTGAGCGTGACGGTCACGAGATTTCAGTGCTTTTCCCTTTCCCAAAAGTCCCCAACGTGCCTAAAGAAGTTTTCACTTCAAAAAAACATTTGAGCAAAAATAACACAAAACAATACTACCATTATACAAACAAATACAGTTTCCATTGTAAGGGTTAATCTATTTAGGCTATGGGTTTATCTATTAGAAGATTAACAAAATTTATTACTTCATAGCTCAAAAGATAAAGGATGGTTAATATTTAAAAAAAAAATATCGTCACCGGCATAAATACAGTTCTTCACATTGTCATAATTTTTTACGATTTTAAATAGGTAATTCTAGTTATTTACTTGTTTAAAAAGAGTACTTATGATCATATCGATAGTACGCATAGATACTTAATAATAATAGGTTCAAATATTAATAAGGACTTTAGAAATTACAGCAATATTCAAGAAAGTTATCAATCCAACCAACCCCCGTTTCCTAGAAATGTCCTTCTTAGAACATCGCTTCGTGCCCGAACGATTATTAAGCTTACACTCCTTAAGAATGTTGCTATCCTGGTACTTATACCGGGCCGAATTCTCCTCTTCCCAGAGTTTCCGGGACAACATTTTTTTACTTTTATTTAACAATTGTTCACAATATTGGACTCCAGGCTCCGCTTTCCAACCTTTTTTTCTCGCGATGATTAATAATATCTTAATTAAACCAGCGTAACTAATTAATATGAAATTATTTTTAGGACCTCTAGACACATCCTCAAAATGGTTGGAACAAGAGAGTGAGAGAGAGAGAGAGAGAGAGAGAGAGAGACACTTTCATAAGTGTGAGCAAGTGGAGCATAAGCCTGCATTCCTTGTACGTTGCCTTCCATATCTTCCCATACTTATATAATAAAAATATAAGTAATATTATGTAGTTCCTACAAATTACTTATATATGAGACGAAAGACAAATTTTATTTTAGTAACACAAAATTTTTTAAAATACTACATTGTTTCCAAAGTCTGTGAGCTTGTAACATTTGATATACATGGCGTTTCCAGTTCAATCCCCACACAATAATGCTATTTACACCTGATACCGACTCTTCTGTTATCAGACCCTGAACCCGTGACCCTGTAATCGTGGTAGCTTGATAGCTAGCGCACGAGTCCCAAACTCAAAGGGTGCTAGAATCCTGGCCGAAACGGATGCACCACTTAGGCAATTTTCAGACCTAATGTGCATATTTTTAGAATCAACATCGTGATGGAACCTGCACATCGAGATAACCGATGTGTCAAACCTGCCGCCTCGGACTAGCGTGGCGGGTATACTATCTGTCCCCATGTAGGAGGAGACCCGACCCCAGCAGTGGAACGTTCATGGGCTGTGATTATATAAAGAAATTAGCTGACATGGCAGACGTTCTTCTGCCTTAAAAAAAAACTAGAATCCGATTGCAACGCCATCAACCGGGATCAATTATTAATTTAAATCATTCCCTAATAACTGATCAAGTGGTTACATTCATCAACCGCCGAGAGTAGAAAATTATTAAAGTACTAATATCGCTATAAAAAAATAGGTATTGGTGGTGGTAGAAGGGTGAACATTTAGGGTTATATGTATTTTAATGCTGAATCATAAATTAAAAAAAATATTTTGTTTTGTCCAAAACATATGGGGTGGGTCACCTTATCATTTAGGGATATGAAAAATAAATATTGGCCGATTCTCAAACTTACCCGACATACACACAAAATTTCATAGAAATCGGTTCAGCCGTTTCGGAGGAGTTTGGTAACAAACACCGCAACACGAGAATTTTATATATTAGAAGATTACAACAACGTTTATTTAAAAAATGACTGGAGATCAATCTACCTAGCTTATTTCATATCTGCCACGGTCTAGTGGACATTTTTAGAGACTCTTTATTAATATATTGTATTAATAATACCTACACTGATAACACGAATCATTTTAAACAATATAAAATATTAGTGGTCGCCCATTGGTCGAAACTCGACCATAATTAATTTAAATTATAAAGGCCGCTTGCATAACGATCGCCTTTAAATAAAATTAGTTAATCATATTAAACTGCCTAAAACGTGTGTAAAACGTACAAAACGTATTGACAGTTCTTTAAACATATTTAGCGGCAAATTTTGCGTTGTGCAAGACACTAATTGTATTTAAGGTTGTTAAATACGTTTTGTGTTTCTTAAATAATTTTAAGCAAGCTTATGCAAGCGGCCCTAAGTTTGTCATAATTAAGGTCCTGTTGTCAAAAACTATATACTTCTATAATTCCAGATTTCGCCTACACTGTTAATTTGACTTTAACAATAAACAAAAGAGTATATATGTTTGTGTGTATGTCAAATACATCTTAGTGTGTGTAATGTTTTTTTATTGAATTCATGTATCTTTTACTAATATTAATTTTTCAAGTGGGACTTCAGGGTCAGATCTTAAACTATACGGAAAAGCTAAAAACACTGAAACGAGTCTCGAGGCTGATTTTGACGAAAATTAAAATTATTATATTTTTGAAATATCAATTACCCCTTGTCAGAAATCGAATCAGCTGATTTTGAAAAAATAAACACACCTGTATTATCTGTATACCAGAGCATAGTGTAGATTGTAAGGATTAATTTCTGCGAAGGAATATCAAACGATTATGATGAAAAAATTGTGACAGCATGTTGCATGAAATTTTAATTTAATATCTTGTTTTTGCACAGGCAGATGGCCCACCTGATGGAAAGCGGTTACCATAGCTTAGGACACTTGCAACACCAAAGGTATCACAAATGCGCTGCTGCGCTCTAGAGGGAGACTGGAACCTGGCCACTAATGCCGGAGGAAACCTTATTCTTTGTCCGTTGGATGGATAACAAAATATTGTTTCATGCCAACAAAGTGAATACACACCTGGTTTATTACCTTTCCCCGCATCTGGAGTTCTTTTGTTTACCTGTTTAAAATTTGCAACTAGGCAATAGCCTATTGTTATTGTAATTGTTTATGGCCACAGGTGTGCAGATTACGGTTTCTCGGAAACTTCAGTCCACGCGGTCTTTTGTTGTATTGTACAGTTTAGTATAAAACGATGCCTGAACGGAGGGGTGGAACAGTAAAGCGACGATTACGATACGATCAAGACGTAGTACATTCGACAAGCGATGTAGTGACGGACTTGCGCGTGTTATTTGATCGTGCAGTTTGTACTGGTTGTATCCAGTTACATTTGTACCTGTGTTTAATTGTTTGTATAGTTCTAATAAATTCTATAGTAATTCCAACAGTATTTTAATTCGAGTCTTGTAGCTCGTAACAAGATCATATATAGCGGATAGAAAAAATGTTATCCTTTAATGACATTGTTGTAAGACAGCAATCCCAAATTCATTTCTATAACAATTCAACCAGCACACATAAAAAACAAATTAAAAATTATTTCTAAAGCAGAACCTACGCCCTTCAACGTCCTTTCAATCCCGTCAAAGACGAACACCATACAATTGAAAGCTCGTTGCTACACGACTATGACTTTTAAGGTGTGGTAATAGAATTTTTTATGTTTTTATAGCCTCTTAAAATTAAATAACGCACACTCGTAAACGATAGGGTTCGTTTTGTATACATTGGTAGAGGGGTTCAGACAGAGAAATGCACTTGGAACCCCATGTCTAGACTGCAGACTGTCTGCCGGGTGGCTGGGCATAGTGCGGACTTGGGGGACCCAAGGACGTCTGGGACGAACGACCCTATGGCTTTCATCTAAAACACACCACAGATTATATTGAAGACATGCCGACTATGTTGTTGATAGAACCTTCTTGGTAGACTTGCTTATCTACTATCAATATGTTTCAAATCTAGAAAGCGCTTTACGTTCTCGTTTAAACAAGTTGAAGAAGCTTCTAGATCTAGAATGAATATAATGGTAATCTGAATCGAGAGACTCTGATGTACCACTTTCCATCATAGCATGCCTTTGTAATTCAGCAGTAAAGTTAAAAAAAGTAAAGCCCGTAGATTTCGTAATATTTTACGTTCGTTGCACCTGGAATATTTCGTTGATGTGGTCGCGGGAATCGGCCTAACCAGGGAGTAAAATAATAACAAATCCCTATTTTAATATTATAAATGCGAAAGTAATTTTGTCTGTCTGTTACGCTTTCACAAAAAACATACTGGATTGATTTGGCTGAAATTCGGAATACATGTATTTTCGACAACGGGGATGGACATAGGATACTTTTTATTCTGAAAAATGGGATAGTTTCCGGGATAACAATCTTTCTGTTCATATGCCTAATACGCTTTCACTGAAAAACTATTGAAATATAATATGGTGCATGTTTGCACTTTACACAAGAGTCACACACGTGTGTTAGCATAAGTGATACTATAATTACGTATGTGGTGGGTAGAAGTGAAACTTAAAATTTTAAATATTGGCTATGATAGCGAGATTGCAACAGTGTTTTCACTAGCAAAATCAAATTTATAATCAGATGGTTATTTTGATGTTGGGTAAAGATGTGTGGAAGACCACATGCTCGTTTAGGGCCACAGCTGAAAAGAGGTGAATTGCATTATGTATTTTATAAACATGCAGGTGACGTACATACAAACCGAGGCCAATGTTAAAAGTCTGGTAAACGTATCTTAGCACCCACAACACAGAATTTTCTTTTCTAGTGTGGGTGCCATAGTTAACCCAACCATTTATTTTATTAATGATGTCAATAATACTACTAATAATATAAATGTAAAACTTTTGGAAAATAAATTGAATTTAATTGAATTTAATTTCATCACGTAAAACTACAAACAAAAACTAATTGGTAATCATTCAAGACGGCATAACCAAACCGTAAAGATTATAAAAAGTCCTGTTACAATAAGTTTCAAATTCAAATGTTTTTATTCAAAATAAGTTCCACTGGAGAACACTTTTTGAAGGTCATACATATAGGTTAAAATTTAATTTTACTTCCTAGTCTATGTACACTGTGTGTGTCTGTGTACGCTTCGCAACATGTTATTGCTGTGAAGGAGAAGAAGCGGCAAGAAACTCCCCAGCAACACGTCTAGCTAAAAATTGTTTTCTTTATATTTCTCTTATTGTATTTTATCTTAAGTTCTTTTTTATAAGTTTTATACAGAAGTATGTTACAGAATGACTTTTGAAGAATTAATGGAGTTGTAGCAAACAGTGCATATTCAATAAGACAGAGATACGATAAAAGTAAAGAAAAATATTACTATAGTTATATTAAAGACATGACGTACTACATTTCTTTATTTGTTTTGCTGCAACATATCTATGTTGTAAGTAAAATCCCTCGACGGACTGAATTTTCAACCCTTTAGTGCCGATGTTCGCAGCCTGGATACATTCCACGGACAATAAACCCAGTGGTGTATAATTTAGTGGCTGTGTACCAGTCTAGGGTGGTATAGGTACTGCGTACAATTTGATATCGTATATCGGTGCATGGCGCGTGTCGCAATGCGCAGCGAGTGGGGATAGGTCAGGCACTGTGCATTTTCATCCCAGACGAATGCGGCGTGCCTTTGTTTGCTATGGCTATATCATACTCTGAAGCGTGTATCTGGTCTCTTTGAATGTGTGCTATCAAAGTGTTCGAATCTTTCAGAAGGGGTGTAAATCGTGTTACAATTAGAATTTTGGTAGGGTTGATGGACAGAAGGGTCCATCAAGCAGCAAGCGAGCAAGCAGACTAAAAAGAAAATGTTATAGATTGTATAAAGGATAAGATAAAAGGATAAGATAAGACATAAGGATTTCTTGTGTTTCGACGTTGTGATTTCGTGTGTAGAGGATTTGTGCTCGAATAGAGGAGTATGCCAGGAAAAGAGAAATTATCACGAATAGAAGGTAAAAGAAAATAGAATAACATGCATTGAAATCTAATAACTATTAAGGCAATAGATAATTCATCTGTCTTTCAATTTGCATGAATCAACCAAAGTAATCCATTTCACATAAACTTCAACCAAATTGATTCAATGTTGTATTTTATATTTCTTATTCTATTTATATCTCAATTTCTTTTCTTTATAAGTTTTATACAGAAGTATGTTACATAATTACCTTTCGAAGAATTAATGGAGTTGTAGCAAATAGTGCATACTCAGTAAGACAAAGACACAGTAAGAGTAAAGAAGAAGATTATTATTGTTATAATAATGACGAGACCTACTAAAAGCTTATACTGCAACATACCTCCAATGGCCAGGAATAGAACCCGGAGCCTCAGGGTCGCAGTGAGTTCGACCGACAAAGGCTTAGCCCACTCAACCACCGAAGCCGTCGAATATATACTCTACTACGTCACTTCAGCCATATCTGGGGTAACCAACTGGTTGCCGACCCGTCGATCGACCCACATAGCCTCTTTTCTACGATCCTCCCCCATTCGCCTTAGATGGTCACTTCGGCCTAAAATAGATCTAAATAAATTCATCGTGCCATTTTTTTTTTAAAGTATTCACGCTGCATTATGTATCGATATAAAATACGTTTTATATTCAAGCTTAATAAAAATAGCCCCCTTCATAACCACCCTGTCTGAGAGTCACAAGCTCGCCTTTGTCGGCTCAGACAAAGTTATTTCCATATCTGTATAGAAGTAGACAATTCTAACGTCTACATCTACAAAAGTACTTTCTGAGTAAACGTAGTCTATCCTATATGAAAGAAAGAAAGACTTTATGTCAAGAAATGCGACATAATATTTTATTTTATTGCAGAAGTTCAGCAGACAGGCAGACGGCCCACTTGATGGAAAGCGGTTACCATCGCCTATGGACATTTGCAACAACAAAGGTGCTACAAATGCGCTGCTGCTCTCTTAAGGGAAACTGGAACCTGGTAACTAACGCCGGAACACACTCAAGGTTGTTATGGCGACATACTTTACACCAGCGGTGGTAGCCATCCAGTCGGGCAAATGCCCTACCACCTGGCTGTGGGTTGTTTTGTCGCCTCTTACGACAGGCCGCACGGCCGCGGGAAATTGTATTCTTTCTCCGTTCCTGCACGGATAATTACATTCTTTATACATTATTATACATAGAGCATAAACTCAAAGGACGCGGGTTCAATCCTGGCCGGAACGCATGCACCACTTTTTTTCTAACCTAATGTGCATATTGTTACAATTACCACGTGCTAACAACGGTGAAGGAAAACATCGTAATGCAACCAAACATGCCAAGCCGCCTTGGGCAAGCGCGTCGGGTATACAGTCCGTTCCCCTTTAATGGGAGACCCGATGGCGGCGCACCGGTAATAGATCTAGCCTTTTAATCATAGACATCACATTAAAACCTCTAATTAATAGACTAATTGATAGTCTTATCCACTGTGGTACTTTTTAGCAACTTACAAGATCACGCAGCCTCGTACATTTTGTTTAGCAAGATGCGGCGTAATAACTTTAGCAACTAGCGTAAAAATTAGGAATAAAAATTATGATTATCGTGATATTTTAAAATTTAGAAAATATTTTAATGTAACATGTGTCATCTACTTAGGGGTCATCCACAAACTCATTATTTTGTCTCCTTCCTGACTACATGATTTTGTATCCTTGTCACAGCTGGTCACGTTCGTGGAACTCCTCCCTCCATAGTGTGACATTACATATCTTGCAATATTACATCAAGAAATTATTTAATTAAAGCAGCTTTATTTCCATTTAAATTATTATTTAATATATAATATAATTTTAACGCTACACTCACACAGATAGAGTTGGAAATCTTTTCAAGATTTTTGTTAATAATTCAAATTACGCGTTTTAAAAGTTATATACATATTACATTTTGAAATGTTACGTCACGAAATTTAGGACCCATCCCGTCCTTTGTCACACAATGTCACTTCATGGATGGCAACCTCAACTTTTTGTACACATCATCTAAGAGGAAGAGAAAAATAAATAATATAGCTCAGTTTTTCCCTCTGAGGTAGAACCGCAGGGATTTTAAATAGGGTGCCATAGAAGTTCTTCATAGCCAACAGTGCTTTAACGACACTCCTGGCGTTGCAAACGTCCTTAAGCAACGGTGACCACTTTCCATTAGACGAGTCACATACCTGTTTGTTTTTTGAAAATATAACTGAACAGCAAAGACCTTCAGTTTCCCGGCAATATTTAATTTATATTTGTTAGATACTAAATTGCGATAACCGACACTTAAATACAACTTCTTAATTCAATTTCTAAATGATACGGCAACAAAAATGCGGTTAAGTGAAATATCCAAGAAACACGCGGCGACAACAAAAAAAACGTCCGGAAAAATCAATGGTACGCCGCACTATAGCACCTTAAATCTATATTCATCGCACGTCCGCCGCGCTACGGTGCGGCCGTAGCGTTGTCACGTAGGCACGTCTACGCTCGGTGCAAGCGTTTTTTTGGTTGTTAGCAGGAGACAATTTTTATAATAAAACTACGTTTTAAACGGTTTTAAGCGCGATAATTTATTTGCGGAAGACAAATGCGACAAATGTCAACGAGTACTGTTAAAGTTTTATGTAGCCTACCGCCAACTTGTTCATTTTAATTATTTAGTTTTAATTTTGTGTATGGTTATTATTTACTCTATGGGAGCCTAATCTAATTTATCACCACTTCGCCACATGTTATGGCTTGAAGAGAAGAAGCGGCGCAAGAAACTCTTCAGCAAACAAGCCTAGTTCTAGAAATTTGATATAATATTAAAATGGTTGGAAGGAAAAATAAAAGAAATTAGCAGTAAAGTTGGTTTGAGTTCCGTTGCACCTTTCACCTTTGTCTGCCTATTGCCTGCGTTCAATTCTCTATAAATATTGGAACAGCGATTTATCAGTCAACCAGTCGTTTGAACGGTACAAAAATCAGAAGAAGCAAAAAAAATTTTTCCTGTGTTATTCTTATGGGAATTTAAAAAAGGCGATGAGGACAATCTTACTATTAATATTAAGGGCTCATCTTTTCACAGATTTTTTTTTTGGATCATTCTAATATATATATATATATATATATATATATATATATATATATATATATACTGAAATTATATATATGCCGTTATTTCTCAATCTCAATTATTTACTGGGATTTTCTGAAATAGATCGCTTTTTAGTGAAAGTCCGCCATTTGTTCGTAATTATATAGATATAGATAAAACATAAGGCAGCCTTATCGCTTAAAGCAATCTCTTCCAGGACCCAACTTATAGGATATTGTTAGCTAATCTGGCGATGTAGGTGGTGCATAGGTTTAGATGTCTCTAAATTTTAAACTAAATACATAGATTGTATAAAATAAATAGTCTGTTAAAGAAAGGTAGTGTTTCCCGAGTACGTTCTTAAACATCAGTCTCTATCTATATTACTCTTCTTTAACTTGAATATACTCGAGGAAGTCAACGTCTAATGCATTTATGAATCGAAATTGCTAAGAGCCCCCGCTGCCGAGATGCAGCCGATAAATCAATATTCCCGGGCCAAGCCTTCCGGGCGAGGCTAAATAAGACTAAGGCACTGCATACATGCATATTAATTGCCAGAGACACGAAGGAACCAAACAAAGGGGTGTGATTTTAGGTTATATGTACCCGTGTATGTTATTTGTTTATTCTCTTATAATAGTCGGTGACGTAGGTCGTATGACGTATTCTACTTAGTCTTGAGGGATTATAGGTAGTATACAGTATAACTAATTTAATTTTTCTTTTACTGTATTAGTTTGAAATGTTTAGTTTAAAGGAAAAAATAGTTGCAAGATATTAGTTTTTTAAATAAAAATAAACTTCCCCCAGATCATAGTTTGTTAAAGTTTAAACTGATTTTGAGTTACATTTTGAATTAGACTGTACAATAATTATGCTAAACGTTAATAAAGAACGCAGTAATTAGAACAATAGTATTAACGTAAAAATATGTAATAGAACAACAGTTTTTCGAAATCATATGTTTAGACCAGTTTTTGAATCAAAATTGTATAAAAATTATAAATAGTAAAACATGTAATAGTATTAGACAAAATTGTAACCCATTTTTGGAAAAAAAACAACAAAAAAAGACAAAAGAAAAGAAAACAAAAAAGAAATAGACAAAAAAGAGAAAATAAAAATTAAAAATCAAAAAAGCAAATTACCCAAGCAATCTCGCTAGCTTGGAGAAAGGAGACAAAAAAACAAAAAAAATAAAAAAATAATAATAATAAAGAACGCACGATCAGTATATGTGTATCAGATCTCTTACTTAATAGAGACAATAAGAAACGTGCTATTGGACTTATTTCTTTTTATGTGTACTTATTTTAGTTCAGATTTAAATTAGTCATTCGTCTTTAATTGAATATAAACATTTTATACACTAAAAATAAACTAATTTTGTAAGTCTAGTTATATTTATATTTTAGTTTAATTTTAGTTAATATTTATTTATAATTAGTTTTATTTAAGTCATTCGTCTTATTTCCTAATTATATTGTATGTATAATTTTAATATTGTATCCCTATTTGTATTAGTTATGGAATAAAAATCTTGGAATTAAATTAAATTTATTCCGCACTCAAAGTCGGATAACGATTCATTAACCATAATTAAAGTCACATTTTATTTCTCGTTTCACTCACCTACTTACATACACTTTATAGTACACGCATATCATCATGCTTCGTAATGTCGTTAGAATTTCTTAGTATTCATTCTTATAAATGAAATCTGGTGTAACCGATGGGGCTAAATCTTCATAGTTATTTAACAATACAAGAATTAATATTAAAAGCCTAGCTGTGCCCGCGACTTTGTCAGCGTGATTTTTTTTCGCGGAGCCTTACAAAAAAGTAGCCAAGTTACTCCTTATAACATCAGCTACCTATCTGCCAAAGAAAGTCCCGTCAAAATGGGTCCAGCCGTGTCAAAGATTGACCAGACAAAGTGACTTTTTTTTCTAAACATAAATACCATACATACTTTCATGTGCATTTGGTAAAAAGTTGTTTTGATATTATAAGAAGATACTTCAATTTTATTTATCAGTATATAAGCCATACTACGATCAACTATATATATATGATTGATATATACATACATTGGTCAAGTTTCATTACCGTTCTCGTCAAAAAATAGTCTATATTAAAATAATTTTAAAAAGCTTATATTAATAATAATGGTTTTTGTACACGTTGTAACAACAACACATTGCAGTTATGGCAATTACAATAATTAATGTCTCTCGAAATATTTCTCCAAAGGGTAACCTCCGGGACCTGAAAGTACTAGGGTAGCATAGCTTGTAGGTGGTGTCGTGCATACAGGCGCACGACGCACAGTCGGCCCGGAGTGCGGGAGGGGGGTGGTTCCGGCGCGGCGAGGCGCATTGCAGGCGGGTGAACGGCCCCGCATCGATCCCTTCCCTCCCCGCTCCCCTCCAACCCCTCCCCTCCCCGGCCCCGGCTTGCGTAACCCCCCCCCCCCCCCTCGCGCGCTTATGTAACTGTGACGCGGTTCGCGTGATGATTTCCTCGTGTTTTTCTCTTCTTTCTTTTAATAAAGAAATTTAGGCGTCGGGCAATAGAATTCATGGACTTTTATTACATTGCGGAAATTGTATACATAATTATTGGTTTCATATATATATCTTCTTAAGCTTTCAAATTGTGAAATTGTAGCTGGAATATCAAGTACTGACTCTCTGATACCACTTAGATCTTATTTATAATCAAAACTGCACTAACACGATCTAAATAAAACTTATATTTGTGAAAAATATACATAAAATATGCAAGCGACTTTGTTCAGATATTTGTTTGATCCTTTGTCATTAGATAGATAAATAACACTTATTTACTCGTTAAAATAACAGATACATCACGCTAGTTACAATATTTTTAGATAAAACAATAGGCAGCCTTATCGCTTACAGTGACCTCTTCCAGACAACTTAAGGTATATTAAGCAAACTGCCATTGTAGATGGTGCATAAATTTACTAACTATAAATACAGACATATATAACATTGGTATATATGTTTACTCCTCGTCATTGTTTTGGGGATAGACCGATTATCATGAATTTTATTGAATACAAAAAAATCAATAACTTCAATGAAAATAGGATAACTTATTATCTCAAAAATGCAATAGTTAAGAGGAGATACGATTTCGAAAATCACAAGCAACCACATACAAATAGTTCTAGTCTATAATAATTGCGAAACCGTATCGCAAACTATAATACTCGTATTCTCAGGTAGTATTTCCCGCTACAGCTCTACTGAAAGCAATTTGCAACCTATATCTTTCATTTCCTAGGCAATACGTTATAGTTCCCTTTCAAATTCGTGCTACCCTAATACCAAGTATTGTAGTCAAAGAGTACTTATTATAAACTTTGATTTCTTGTATTTTATATGTTGACTACAAAAGCTCTCTAAATTAATTAAAATTAAATTACTTATGTATCCACATTTCATAATAACCCAGACAATTTTCAGAACTGTGAGGGAAAATAAACAAAACAACAAACTAAACTCATTTCCACGTTTATTTGTTAATATCGGTGTGTGGTACGTATATTTGCCTACTTTTCAGAATGAAAAATAGATACTGTAGTTAATAATCGGGCAATTTTATATAAAATAACATTCGCATCCTAGTGCATTTGCATCCTTGGCTTGTTTTTCCAGGAAACAGTTTGTATACCCACTATATTTGTCCAAATTGGATTAGTAGTTTATATATTCCTGGCTGTCCCGTGCCCACATCGCTGGGCATCAGAAAAAAAATAAAAAATTCTTATTATTAATCGCAATCAAATATAACCTATGTCACTCAGGAATAATGTAGCTATCCACTGGTTAAAGAATTTTCAAAATCAGTTTAGTAGATCCAGAGATTACCCCGTACAACGTCACCAACTCAAAAACTTTGCCTCTTTGTAATATTAGTATATGAGAGATATCTCAAAATTTTCTTTTTTTTCTCAATATATTACTTTAGCGTTAGTACGTAGCAATCGTAACACTACAAACATTAGCTCAGAAGAGTTACATTTTGTTTTGAAAATCGATTAAATAAAGCATGATTTATATTATCTATCATAAACCCTTTAAAATAATATTCAGGTTAATCCAAGTATATGAAATGAAATTGTATTAACATACAAGCAATACAGGGTAGATACAATTTTACTAAAATACAGAGAACAGTTAGTAGGAGAAACGTCCCAAAGGAAACTACTTCCTGCGTTAGGTCTCATTAGAGCCTGTGTGACTGGCCACATTAGGATTTACTTCGGTCATATAGTTTTCTATAATTTAATTTTCTATAATTGATAATAGTATATTGTATATGGTTATACTATGCCCTTGTAAAGTGGAGATTTATATAATAATACTAGGATGTGCCCGCGATTTCCGTGGGATTCCCGGGAAATAAAGTACACCGCGGCAGAAAAAATTAAAAAAGAAAGTAAGCTTTAGTGAAAACTGTGTCGAAATAAACTAATTTTTATGCACCCGAAAACATAAAAATCGCTCCCGGGAAAATTCCTGGGATAAAATATATCACGCATTTATTACATATAATTAGCCACCGATCAGTGAATAACCAAGATTTATTTCTTATATCTTATATATTTCTATATTTATCATTCCCAGAAAAATTGCTATCAGCTAAAACCGCATCAAAATCGACCTAGTAGTTTTTACGTGAATCTCGAACAAACAGACAAGAAATCTATAAAAGTTGCAACGTGTTCTCCATCGTTTATGTAGTCAGTATTTCAGTTTTTTTCTTAATAGCCTTAATGTACAGACGCGGCATGTCTAGAATATTACAATATTATTGATATTGTACTACTAGTTATAGACTTTATACTTTCTCTTTACAGCGTTTAATGAAATATTGTGACCTAAATGAAAAGGCATGACGATAATCACGTAGATACGAGATATTAAAACAAGAGGAAGCTACGGTCCGTAGCGGCGTAGCTCCGTAGCGGGGTTACGCCGTAGCCGGGGCGCGGTCGCCGACCCCTGGCCGTGAACGGGGGCGCGGCAGGCTCGAGCCGCACTGCCGCTTCCCCTCCCCGCGCCTCGCCGCCCCCCGCCGATCTCTGCTCGTCCCGCAGGCACACGCCGCAACCAGCCGCAGTAGACACGTGCGCGCCGCACCCCTAACTGATACAGGCTGATCCGTTTTCTAATACTGAATTTTTATATCTATGCAATATTATAAATGCGAAAGAACAGCTGAACGGATCTGGATCAAATTTGGCACAAATATAGGTTATAATCTTGAATAGTACACAAGGTACTTTTCATCCCGGATGACAGGATAACGTGAACGTGAGCGAAGCCGTGGTCATAAGCTAGTTTTACCATAAATGCTTTTACTATACCATTGGTAGAAAACATACATGGCTTATATGGAATTACATCAAAATTTAAACAGCAGCAAGGCAAATGAATGAATATATAAGTAAAACAATCTGTCATAATACGAAGTAGTTTTTAAAAATATACATATATGGCAAACACAAAATTTTGTTGTATTGTTAAGAATTGCATACGCTAATTAGCAATATCACTAGATGTAGTCACAAGTTCTACACATAACAAAACCCACTACAACAATTATTATGCGCTGATAACTATATGAAACTAAACTAGTAAATACATTTCAAGGGGGTTTAAAATACACACTTTAATAAAATGAATCATAAAATCATTACTATTAACTACAAAAAATGTGTCTGTAGCACGCAGCACAACATGTTGCAAAAATTCCATGTTTCGAACAAATTAAATTAAAAAATATTATACCCAAAAATTTAACACCACGCTGTAGCTACTTTACTCAGGGCAGGTACGCACACAGCCTAACATTTTACCCACACATTCTCACACGCCTAGATCTCTTCACAGCTAGTACTAACGCCACACCCCCGGTCCTGTGTCTGCACAGGGCGGCACTCACACACACCCAAAACTTTAAAGGAAAACTCACCCACACACTGCTAACTATACCAGTCGAGACATAAAGCAGAATGCAACCGTGTGAGTTGAAAATCTATGTTAATGTGGTACTTCCGCGTTGCTATTCGTGTCACCCACACTCGGTCGGGTAGTGGTAAGGGTGCAGTGCGAGTGTGCGCGGGGTGCAACGACTTCGCTTCCTGTTCCGCAAGGTACAACGGCCCCGGGCCCTGATTTATGTCCGCTAGTTTGAAGGTTTGCGTGTTATTGTGACGTTACCGCCGCGTTATATGCCTAATCTGCTTCACTTTAATGATGATTGATCGATATTCATATATTACCTTAGCGATTTTGGATTTTTTTACTGCAGGAGTTCAGCAGACAGGTAGACGTCCCACTTAATGGAAAGCGGTTACCATATGCATGGAGACAGCCCAGGCGGCATGTACCCACTGTGGGGGTCCGCATACAATAAGTGAGTGCGGGGAGCACGCGGTGGGCACGCGGTGGGCACGCTACCCAAATGTGTAAACTGTACGAGGGAGAGAAGAAAGGATGTAGCACACAACTCCTTCAGCGAGAAGTGCCCAGTTAAGGCCAGATGGGAATGGATAGCGCGCTCAACCATTGCCTACAGCTAGTCACCCCTCCGGCAAAATCATAATAGCAATGGGTCGGAAGTCGTACCTTGCTGCGAGAGAAAATTTAATAACAAATCTGCAACACCTCCGCAACATAACATCGGACAGGAAGGAACGGCCAACGACTCCACTATCATGCATGGAACCGGAGGTCTAGTGTCTGGTGAATGGTACCACCTCTTTAGGAGGTCACATACGCACACTCACTGGACCTGACGACCAGTAAGGAAACAGATGGCCCCGAGTATCGAATGTTTATACCAAACACATCAACACACTTGCAATTAAACCAACTACATCAAAAAACTAACACACAACTCACCAATAGACATTCACCAACAAGCACAACACTTATTAATACTCAACATCACACCCAATTGGTAACACAACAAGAAACAAAGCTTCTTTATTATTATAAAGCAAGTAAGTTTTTGTAATAAACATACAGGCATTAAAACACACTAGAACACAAAAACAGCAACTATCAAACTACAACACATAGTAATCACAACAAGCTACGAATAAGTATATATATCTACACAAAAACTTAGACACTCGGGGAATAGGGGAACACTATACAAAACAAACACACAGTAATCAAATCAAAACTAAAACTACACAAATACAACAAGTCAAACAATATACAGTACCAAAAAAAAAACACAAGTAACAATAGGCACTGAAACTATATACTAGTATATACGTTTTCTCAGTACCGTAATTAAGACGTAGATAGATATTAAGATAAATAGCAACAATAAATAAGTACATACCCCCTAGGAAAAGAAAATGGTCCTTGTAAATATATAAGAAAGCCTAATATAGAAATGCATACTATAACTACCTGTAAGATAGTTGGATAAGCAAGAAATAATGTAAAACTTTTCGGCAAAATGATTTGGAAATAAATATGTTAATATATATTAGTAAATAACATAAACATTGTAAAACTAGATTAGAAAATTGTAAATTGTAACTAAAAAGAGCAAATAATTGAAATAAAGAACTCCCAACAACTTCCAACCCAAACCAAACACAACCAACTCTTCCCAACTTCCATACCTTAACCACCCAACCATACCTCCAATCACTCCAAACCTCACTAAACCCAACCATCCCCAAGTAAAAGTTATTAACCCCCCTAGCTGAAATTTACGGATAGGTAGATAGATAGGTAGCTATATGTATGGATAGGTGAAAGCAATTTCTATAGTAATAAGTTAATAAAGAGATCTACATACACCTAGGCAATCTTGTTCGCCTGGGAGAAAGCTGAAAAAAAATATGCCGGAATAAAAGTCAAGGTTGTTATGGCGACATACTTTAGACTAGGGGTGGTCACCATCCAGTCGTAGGGCAAATGCCCTACCACCTGGCGAAATTGGTTAAATTGAACTATATATCATGAATACGATATTATATTATTGTCTGAAGCAGGCAAACAGGCAGTCGACTCACCTGATGGAAAATGGTTACCGTCGCATATAGACGTTTGCAATACCAGGGGTGTCACCAACGCGTTGCCGACCTTTAAGCAATTTCATAACGCCCTTCTTAAAGAACTCCATGTCATAGCGCAAAGGGAAACCGCAGCAAGAAGTTCCCTCCAGATCATTGTTGTACGCGGAATAAATGTTCTAGAGAACCGTTGCGTAGTTGAGCGTGGGAGCTCAAGGAAATGTGGGTGAATATCCCGTCGCTGGCGAGCGGTGCGGTTATAAAAGTGAAGCGTTGGCACCAGATCAAACAGTTCCTAACGCAATCGACGCAATAATGACAGGCTTTGCATTGCATTCATAGTAGTAAAACTAAACTAATGCAAAAAAGTGTATTATGTATGGCACCAGTATCACAATAAATTACCTAACAGTATAAAAAAGCAAAAATCTATATTATTATTTAAAGGACACCTAAAGAAATTTTTGATAATTAAATGCTACTATAAAATCGAGAATTATATAATCGAAAATTCTAATGATTACTATGTATTCTTATATTTGTTTAATGCTCTGCTTGACATTTAATATAATCTAATTTATTTAATTATTATAGTAATTATTTCAATAATTATAAGACAATTAGTTTCAATTTAGATTTAGATATAAGATCTGAAAATTGCACGCCTAATAAGGCAAAATGTATTGAGGCAATTACCACAAAAAACACCTATGTACATTTCTAGCAATAAATGATTATTCTTTTCTATTCTATTCTACTCCTCGGAACAAACCCCTTTATACAGGCGGTAAAATACGCAAAGGGACGCAAAGTCTCTTCGAAGGCTAAACGATTCTAAACCGTAACAGGGGGTATGGGATCGTCGACGATACGAAAGGCGCTACGCTGGATGGAGTCGAGGGGGTCAGTCTGGTAAACGGGTGCTCTGGCCCATAGATGTGAGCAGTACTCCATATGCGGTCTGATTTGGGCTTTGTACAGCGCAAGCCGTTGCCGCGGAGTGAAGTACTGCTTAGAACTGCTTAGCAAACCAAGCTTTTTGGAGGCAAGTTTTCTGCTGTATGATAATTCTCTTTCGTAAAAGCTTTTGTAGCGCAGAACTCTGGCTAGACATCGTGTTTGGGCGTATGGGCTCTGAGCTCTGGCTAGGCGCCATATTTCGATGGATAGAAATTCATTTTTGGCGAAAGGTTTCCACCCCTCCCTTTCCACCTCTCTGAAGTGCCAGTCCCTAAAAGTAAAAACCATACCTTTGGAATAGAATACATTTATTGCATAATGCATGTACGGAGATGTTATGGTTTTTATAGTATCAATTCTTTCAAACCCATAATTGGGCGTGCAAAATTATTATTTTGCACATTTAATTGACTTATAAACAAACATTTCATACAATGAATGAATACAATTAAATATAAAAATTACATTTGTTAATCATTAAAATAATAACAATCTATAAGTAATACATCTGAATAATAAAAGGTCTACCATTAGGTAAAACATGTCAAATATATACATATAAAACATATACTTTAGTACATAAAAAAATATATACATTCCGAAATTTTTGGGGGCTTCCCCGCTTTTCCCGGTATCCCTCGGGGACAATACATAAAACTTTATGGCTTCTCTAAATTAACCACAGATAGCTGCGCAGTACATAATTTTGTATGATAAAATTGCGCAGTCATCTGTGCTAAGAAGGCCATATAATATTTTCCTGAGTTTTCGCGACTAGTATACATAAATACGTTTTAACGATTTTAAGTGCGGCAATTTATTTGAATTTTATTATTCCAACGTTTTGGCTACTCTTCAGTAGCCGTAATCGCGTAAAACAAATATCTCAAGTATCAATTAATATTATTGTCAAATGTTTATTCAGCCTTCAGCCAACTTGTTCATTTTAATTGTATAATTTAATTTTGTTTATGGTTATTATTTACTTTATGGCAGCCTAATCTAGAAGACTATATGTAGACAAAAAATTCTAAATATTATATTTAGAAACCGAAACTTCTAATAAATGTATGTATATATCTAAACAGGGTGGCCAAATCAGTGACGATCAAAAGAAAAATTAAATTTATTTAACATGAAGGGGTTTTTTAATTTTTAAATTAAGATTGAAATTTTGAGTTTAATTAACTCGACATATAATTTTTTCCTTTTAAGTATATTTTTAGTATAATATTTTCTTAAGTTTTCGCGACTTGTATACATAATAAAACTACGTTTTAACAGTTTTAAGCGCGGTAATTTCAGTGTCCTGAAAAGCGGCCGTAACGTCGGAATAACCAAAATCAAATAAATTGCCGCGCTTAAAACCGCTAACAAGTAGTTTTATTATATATTTTTAGTAAGAGGCATTGCTGTTCGGTTGCCAAGTATTTTACGTGTAAAAGTTACAAAAAAAATACCAAATAAACATACGAATATAGAAATATTTAAAGCCGATGCGGTCGAAATTTCCCAAAAGTCACTAAAAAATTAATAACTAGAAATCTAAAACTTTTGGTGAAACATACGTGGGGGTAATTCGGGTACCGCTTTATACAACTTGACTAAATTTTTACTTTGAACGTCATTGTTCTGGCAACCTGTATATAGCCGTTTTTGTAAAACACTTTTCAAGGTCTAAATTATTAACCAATGTCCCGCCAATCGTAATTAACTTCGAACTAAAAAGCAAAACAAACATTTCTAGACTGGTTTCCCCCCCTGTCCTCCCTCGTTTAGCGATAAATATTTAATGGCTACTCTATTTTACCAATCTACGCTACGTCTGGTTGGGGTTGCCAACTTGTTAAATATTACAATTTATTTTAACTTGCAGTTACATTTTTTAGCTATATTTAAATCTCTTTAAATAATACAATACTAAATTGATAACTCACATTGCGGAAGTTGATTTTAGGCTAGGACATTAACGTGTATGAAATCATTTATGAATCTATAAACATTTCACAATAGAGCTTTTTTATAGTTAAATGAAGAAATCTTATCATTTAACTAATTACGATCGTGGAACGAATTGATTTGATGATTTCTTCTTTAGCCTATTGAGGATTGCAATTTCACATCCAGGCCCACTGCCAGGACCTCTAAATTAAGTTTTGGAAATTCCCCAATTTAAGAAATTGTTTTGCTAGATATAACATGATATCCATTACAGTCGTCATTAACAGAAGGTACATGTTAGTGCTTGGCTTGAATTTTTATATACCAGTTAACATTCTATACCTACTCCAAATTCTTTTGTTTGGGATCAAATCGGAAGAAAAAATTCCTCGATCTGGAGACCAAATTTTGATAGAAAAAAATATTTATATCTAAAACTGCGATACTTAAAACTAATTATAATAATAACAATATTTTTCTTGTATATACTATGTATTTAAAGAAAAATGTAAGAAATTTGATGCAAAATAAATATGTGAAATACCAATAATTATTTCATGACCCCCCTGCAAGCCCTCCAAAATTAGGAGCATTTTTATGGCCCGTGGTCTTCAAAGACGAATATTATAACAATATCAAATGAAAATGTGTGCCGCGATTTCCGAAATGAGGTTGGCACTCAGTCTTTTGAGTTTATCCATAAGAGAAACATCGAACTTTGCTCGCTCTACAGCCTGCTGAGCGTTTTGCCATCGTACGTTATAATAGGTAGGACGGACCGCTAAAAGGTTTTCATCGTTAAGCATTGCGGTCTAATTTATTTGCCAAATACTAATTTATTCTCGTGGTAATGTAAGGCTAGTGGTAACTAAGTCGTGGTGCTGACGCACGCGTCCCAAACTCAAAAGGCGCGGGTTCGAATCCTAGCCGGAAAGCAAGCACCGTTTAGGCCGTTTTCTGACCTAATGTGCATATTGTTACAATGAAGGAAAACATTGTGATGAAACCTGCACATCGAGATTTCCAATATGCGACACTTACCAGGCCGCCTCGGACAAGCGTGGCAGGTATACTGTCCGTCCCTCTAGAGGGGGGGGGGGGGGCGCACCCAACAGTGAGACGTTCATGGGCTGTTATTATTTATTATATAATTTATTCTCTGAATAAGTGGTCTGGTCCATAATAACTGGGACATACATATATATGGTATGTGAGTCACTTATGAATAATTTAAAAAAGTTCAACGGACAAGTGGAAAAACGAATCGCAACAAACAAGTGGAAAATCGAATGGCAACGGACAAGTGGAAAAATGAATTGCAACGTACAAGTGGAAAAACTTCAACTGACAAGTGACAAAATGAATCGCAACAAAATTTCAACATGAAGTGTTACGGGCAGATTGTTAATGTACTTGTCCAATTTGAAAACCTGCCCGTAAAACTTCAAGTTAAAATTTTGTTGCAATTCATTTTGTCACTTGTCAGTTGAAGTTTTTCCACTTGTACGTTGCAATTCGTTTTTCCACTTGGCCGTTGCGATTCATTTTTCACTTATCCGTTGCCATTCGTTTTTCCACTTGTCCGTTGAAGTTGCACTTATAATATGTGTCCCAGCACACATTTCGATTTTTCGCAGGTTTACTGCAAATTATGATTTGGTTAGGTTAGGTACATTTTAATTAATGCATTTTTTATGTAAACATATTTTATTTTATCAAACAAAAACTGAATTCGATCCGGAACCAAAAAAACATCCATAGTCTACTCTAAAATTATACACATACAACGGAACATTAACAAATGCGCATCTTTCGTCATCAATCTTCATTCGAACCTCAAATTATCTTAACAGAAAAATATTTCCAAAAAAAATAATTCAAAAATATTTCGTTTGCTGAGTTTTGATGAAGAGGCTCCGAAACTATTGAACCGATTTGAAAAATTCTTTCACTATTGGCAAGCTACGCTATTCCCGGGTGGTATAGACTATATTATATTTACAAAAAAATTAGGGATCCTTACTAAAACTCCAATAATGATACCCAAGGAGATTTGTTTTCCTTTAAATCGCTTGCGCTGCGAAAACTATTGATGATAGAATAAAATAATGTAGTACGACTTTGTAGAACACATCATTATTTACAAAAAGTGTCGCGACAGCATATGTCTAACTATTATAGTTATGCCACAATAAGTGCTCTTTTATTTTAAAAATTTGATTAAAATGCCTCCACTAGAAAAGGCTCTTTATTTGTATCTTGGTATTAATCCTTATCAAAATAAATTACTTCATATTCAAGACTGCTTTAATACCTTTATATAATTATTTGAATTATTCAATTCGGACATCCCATTCGAAAGATATCACGAGTTTAAAAATGTAAGAATTAGACCACGTGACTGTGACGCTTTTTTCGTGAGCGAAAAATCGTAAGACCCCCTCTATATAGAAGTTTCACTTCAATACACCATAGCCTAGACAAAATAAAGAAGAAAAAGGTAACATATTGTTACAGCTCAGGCCCCGACAAAAACAAAATCCACCTGCATATCTGAAACAAAACACATTTTATTACATGCCGGCATTTAAACTAATTGTAACTTTTTATAATCATCTTCTTTTGTTTACTTTGTGTTTAAAATTTGTGATAAGAAAACAGCTCATTGTTTTATTGTATTCTTTTCTGGCAGTCATTAGCCAGGTGCGGCGGATTAAGTCGACTTAGAGACGGGGGCATTGCATTTGCAAAGTATAAAACGATGACCTGATGGAGGAGGAGGCAGTCGAGCGAGAACCACGAGCGAAGCGAGACGTGTTTACTACAATCGGGAATCTAATAAGTGACGGACTTTGCGCGTTTTATTGAATTACGACCTTCTGCATTACATTTGGACTTGTTGTGTTCGGTTATATTTGTGATATGCGTGTTTGTTTAGTTTCATAAATCTATTAGAAGGCCTCTTTGGTTCCGTGGGTTAAGTCTTTACCAGCATAGCTTACTGAAACACAGAGACTCTGGAGTCGATTGCTTGCTAAATTTCGCAAACCAACTTTCCATCATTTATAAAGGTATCTTCGATCGAGCCTTAGAGTGGTCTGTTGTGTATTACCCAAACAAGCTTAAGTTGCTTAACTTGGATAAATACAAGGTGTGTGATTATCTGCCGATTATTAATTATTGGAATATACTCCTGGTAACTCTAAACGCACCCCTTCAAATTTCTCTTCGTCTGTCTGTCTATAAATCTCCGCATAAAAGTGTTTACTGGCGAGATGTTTGTCTATACTGAGGTTTATCCTGGCCGATAGTCGGGCGCCGTAAGATTGCATCGTGCTCGATGAAGTATAAAAATGTAAAACACCTATTTATATGATGATGACTTTCACCATCCACCAATAGTATGATGATTATTTTGGTACATACATTACAAACTGCAAACAAACATAAAAGTTATCCGTGGAGGAACGGAGAAAGAATACTTATATATAAATACGAGACAATAACTGCAAATATAACATTTTACCCATATAAAAATAAATACGTTATAAAAATATAAAAACTAATTACAACAAATGAAGTGTATTAATAGGTAAGTTTTCTTTTATTGTATTAGATTATTTATAAATTTCTTCAATGTACTAGTTTATAATTTATGTATGTAAATTAAAGTCAAACATCTCCATTAGACTTCCACGAAATCTATATCCAACAAAGTAATAGATTTCGAAGAAGAATCTTTTGGTTCGAAGGATCTTACTTGCATGTACAAAACTTACGTAACTTGCATGTAAAAAAAAACAAAACTACCTGCAACTTTTAGTATTTGTGCTTTCTGGCTCGTTACAAATTACAACTTCTTAAGAACTCATAAATGTTCTTATAGTTAAAAATGGAAGAAAGAAATGTAAAAAAATATTTTATGAGAAATAAAGTTCTTTAACTCGAATACAATTTCCTGCGGTTGGGAGGCCTGTCGTCAGAGGCGACAAAACAACCCACAGCCAGGTAGGGTATTTGCTCGACTGGATGGCGACCATACTCTAGAGTATGCCGCCATAACAACCTTATGTTGTGTTCCGGCATTAAAGACCAGGTTCCAGTCTCCCTTAAGAGAGCAACAGCGCATTTGTAGCACCTTTAGTGTTGCTGTCCATAGGCGATGGTAACCGCTTTCCATCAAGTGGGCCGTCTGCCTGTTTACTGAACTCCTGCAATATAAAAAATAACGTATAAATATTTAATGTGTTATATTACCGTAAAGATATGTAGTGTACATATAGATACATTAAATCAATTTTTAGACAAAAGAATTAAGCGATCTCTTCCAGGCAACGTTACTTGTAGGATATTCTTAGCTAATCTGGGGATGCAGGTGGTGCGTACATTTATATTCTACTACATGCTTTTATTACATGTGCAGCAGCCACCTCTTATTTTATTGTTTCCTCTTTACTCGCAACATTATTGTATACATACAAACCCAGTAGTTTCCGAGTAAATTAACTTGTGGCGGATTGGTGCAATGAAGAAGATAGGCTTTGTATCAAGATGAACTATTTAACTTCTGGTTTAACAATATAATACCGAAAATAATTTCGAGTAGCTAATATGACTATAAGAATGGCAATGTCAATATATTAAAAAATGTATAGAAAAATAAACCTATAAAAACTTTGTCCTTCAAACTAAACAAAGACAGTCGGACAAACGGCCAGACGAGATGGCAATTTTACTAGTTCTGTTTGTCCCCAAGTAGCTACAGATCCCTAAAATATAGATACATATAGATCTTTACATAATATTTGTTTTAAGTTTTCGCGACTAGTATACATAATAAAACTACTTTTCAATGGTTTTGAGCGCGGTAATTTATTTGATTTTTATTATTCCGACGTATTGGCCATTTTTCAGTAGCCATGATTACTGCATTGAGTATTGTTAAAGTTTTATTTAGCCTACCGCCAACTTGTTCATTTTAATTATTTAATTTTAATTTATTTTATGTCTATTACTATATATATTATATGTATATTATTACTATGTATATTATTAGTATATTTACGCTATATATCTATATTTATTATAAAATAAATATAGATATATAGCGATAACATAGAGTAAATAATAACCATAAACAAAAATAAACGAAATAATCGAAATGAACAAGTTGGCAGTAGGCTAAATAAAACTTTAACAATACTCATTGCAGTTGACATATTTGTCTTCCGTGACCACATTGTGTCGGTTACTGAAACGTGATCGACAAGTCGAAATAATAAAAATCAAGTATACTAACGCGCTTAAAACCGTTAAAATGTAGTTTTATTATAGATCTTTATATACAACCAAGACAATTACATTTTACACATCCATCGTTGTATACATTATCAACATTTTCAGAAGTATTGTACATAACAACAGAAGTATTACATACCGACAAAGAAATGCGCACCTGGTTTATGGCACCCTTCCCGCATTTGGAATTCTTTTGTTTACTTTGTGTTTAAAATGTGCAATTAGACAATAAACTCAGTCCATGCAGTTGATTGTTGTATTGTACAGTTCACTATAAAACAATGCCCGAACGGAGGGGTGGGGGAGTCAAGCGAGGATTACGATACGAGAAAGACGTAGATTCGATGAGCAATATAGTGACGGGCTTTGCGCGTGTTATTGAATAGTGCAGTTTGCACTTGTAGTGTCTAGTTATATTTGTACCTATGTTATACGTGTTTGTATAGTTCTAATTAATTCTATAGTCATTCCAACGGTATTTTAATTCGAGTCCTATAGCTCGTAACAGTATGTTAACCAAGTTATATAACAATCTATTATACCCAATGAAGTGTTAAAAAAACAAAATCACAATTATATGTTCATTAGCATTCCGAAATAATTGGTGATCCTAATAAAATGAGATTTAAAGGCATTAAATACAACGCAAACAATAACATTGCAACTTACACTTGCCTATAATAGAGTGGTGAGTCAGTGCATTGGTGCACACACCGCGCCACAGACGATGGACCAATATTTGATTTGTACACCGATCTCAGGTGCGTAACACACAGCCAATGCTATGCGATGTGTTTACTACATTTTGGAAGTGATAACTTCTTATAGGAGGGTAAATCGCTTCGTTATAGTGTGTCTCGCTTCCCTTTCTCTTACGCATACGGCAGCGGTAGGTAAGCTCCTGAAATTAAAAAAATTCAATATTAAATAGTTCAACTTAGATTAGTTTAAGTTATCACTTCTGTCGGACGTCCCGAGACCCACACGTTTTTTTCTTATTTTTGTTACCTTTTATGTGGCATTTGGTACAATGAGCTATGTTGGTTTATTTAACACTAAATGTTCCGGCACTTATATTTCTAATGTTTGTTATTTCTTTGGATGGCAAACTTCGGTGATATCTTTTTGTGTATTTCACCTAGTTGACTGACAATTTTTTATACTGTAACACTTTCGCTGTAAGACTCCTTCTAAAATTCCAATTCCTAAATTTTACGCTAGATATATAATTGACACTCAAATCTAAAATTGTACTAAATTTCATATCACTAGACAAATTAGTTTCTGAGATAATTACTCTTGAAGATTACCACTAAAGTGAGATCATAGAGGACTTTTGTTCCTTTAGGTGCAAAACCTAGATAATACTCTGGCTAGCTAAGTTTGTTGATTACATGTTACATTTGTATATGCAAAACATTGACAATGAATGAATTCAACCCCATACGTACATACGCTTCAGTTCCAAGGAACACCCCTTACAACCTCGAAGAGTATTGGGATCCTTGGTGTCGACATTGCAAACGATGTACAGTTCAGGGGCCACCTTGAAGGCAAGGCAAAACTTGCCTCCAAGAAGCTGGGAGTGCCGGTCCAAGCAGTACTTCACTCCGCGGCAACGCCTTGTGCTTTACAAGGCCCAGGTAAGGCCGCATATGAGGTATTGCTCAAACTTGTGGGCTGGGGCACCCGCTTACCAGCTAAATCTCCTGGACAGTATTCAACGTCGAGCCGTTCGCATTGTCGACGATCCAATACTCACAGACGGTTTAGATACGCTTGGCCTTCGGAGAGACTTCGCGTCTCTCTGCGTATTCTACCGACTGTATAACGGAAAGTGTTCCGAGGAACTGTTCAGAATGGTGCCTTCGTCTTCTTTTTACCACCGCACCGCACGCCATCGGCTGGGCGTTCATCCCCACTTCCTTGAGCCTTCTAATTTTTAATAATTTCTTCCAGGCCGGCAGCGCGTTGGTGACACCTCTGGTGTTGCAAACGTCCATAGGCGACGGTAACCGCTTTCCATCAGGTGGGCCATCTGCCTATCTGCTGTACTCCAGTAATAAAAAAAATGAATGAAACACTTTGTTGTTCACCAAAAATTAAAACGAAGTACTTAAAAATTAGGTACAAATATTATCATAAAGGTAAATTGTTGCAACTTCTAAAATCCATGTTTAATATGTTTCACAATGAGATTTACGTGTCTAGAGAACTATCGATAGCTTATGTATGGCATATCTTGCATTGTAATAATAGCATATGAGCGCGTCGGCAGCAAAGTTGCAGTCTATGGGTTGCCAAAGGGCGCGCGAATGTACGTTTGCCGTGCAAACTTTAGCAGATGCGCCTCTAAAAGGTTCCCTCGAGAAGATCAATAACTCCCGCCGCATCTGACAGCCTGGTACCTGTACGGTAAGCTATATTTCCTTTTTCTATCCTTTTTGCTACTCTCATAGATTAAAAAACAATTTATGTGCCATGTTGGAAATAATAACACTAGATTATCATGGGATAATAATTGTGATTCAATTGGGTATTTGACACATCTATATACATATAATAAAATTGTCAAATTTCTGTACAATGAAAAAAAATGCTAGGAACCAGGGGTAAACCTGTAAGAAGTGAAATAGAACTAATTTCGATTTTTTTTCAAATTTTTGAAGTAAAACTTCTTTAGGCGCGACTAGGAGGTAACTGGACAACAATGCAACGGAAGTCCGTTACGGCAATATGGCGTCGCAATATGGCGTACCATCCGGTTTTCAAATATTTTTTGTCAATAGATAGTTTATAAAAAAATCAACCAAAAAATTTAAAAAAAAAAAGTAAAAAAGTTTTACTTCAATCGCGTGTGAACGTTACACGCACTCTTTTTTTGTTTCTCTGTTTGTCTGTTTGTCTGTCTGTTTGTACCGGCTAATTTCCGAAACGACTGTACCGATTTACATGAAATTTTGTATGGTGATAGCTTATATCCCTGGTCAACATATAGGATACTTTTGATCCCGAAAAATTAAAGAGTTCCCGTGGGATAATTAAAACCTTTAATTTCTTAAGCAGCTTATAACAGCCTGAATGTAATTTATCTGCAACGAAACATAATAGAAGCAGAGATTTTGACAGGGTGTGGTGTCGGTGAAAGAGTTTTATCTCATATATATTAATATATAAAGCTGATAAGTTTGTTTGTTTGCTTGAACGCGCTAATGTCAGGAACTACTGGTCTGATTTGAAAAATTCTTTCTGTGTTAGATAGCCTATTTATCGAGGAAGGTTATAGGCTATATACCATCACGCTAAGAGCAATAGGAACGGAGCACCAATGAAGAATGTTTCAAATTCGCGGGATATTTTTACTTACTTTTTTAAACTATTCTACGCAAAAGAAGTCGCGGGCAGAAGCTATTATCTATATATATAAAAATCAATGCCACTTTTCGTTGTAATTTTATAACTTGAGAACGACTTTCTGACACCGATTTTGATGAAATTTTGTGTGTGTATTTGAGTGGGTCCCGGGATGGTTTAGATCCACAATTGGAACCCGTAAGTGGCGCTGAGATCGGGTTCTACAATTCTTCTAATCACCGGGAGCTATTTTGGTGATTTTGTTTTTGTGTGTTTAAGTGGGTTCCCGGATGGTTTAAATTTGCAATTAGAACCGGTAGGTGGCGCTGATATCGGGTTCTAGAATCCTCCTAATCACCGGAAGCGATTCTGGTGATTTTGATTTTGTGTGTTTGAGTGGGTTCCCGGATGGTTTAGATTCGCAATTAGAACCAGTAGGTGGCACTGAGATCGGGTTCTAGAATCCTCCTAATCACCTGGACCCGATTATGGTGATTTTGTTTTTGTGTCATGAAACAAAGTCTTTTGGGAATTCAGAAAATATGGCGGTACGAAGTTCGCCGGCTCAGCTAGTATTACTATAAATTCAATAAAGTCGACATATAAAAGAGTAGGCGTCAAAATATCGTATTACCATCTTACTTTCAATAGTTCATCGTGGAAATAATTTTAAATATAGATTGAACAATAATTAATAAACTATTTGACTCGTTAAAATTATGACGTCATAAGCCAGTATTATCATACAAAATCAAGGAGGCTATGACATTTTGTGCGATGAGAAAATGTATCTCAGTGGAGATGACGGTCAAATACCGTATTTACATTTCACTATTAATTAATTTATTCACTTTGGTATCTACCAGTTTTTCTCCATTGACTCCTGCTCTTGTATATGAATACTACTCCTTTTGTAATTATTTTAATGTGTGTCAAATACCTAATTATGGTAAGCATTCACTGAATTAATGTAACATTGAATATGTTGCATTAATCCTATTAAATAAACTGGTTAATTTTGTAGATTCATTACGATAGGTATATCGGAATAATTATTTTAACATGTTCCATCAAAAAGATTAAATATTAATCTTAATTAATCCAAGTATTATAATTATATCAATAATAAACTTATTGATGCATGAACATATGATGCAATTTGTCGAAAGTTTTGTTTTGACCCAGGATATAAGATTGCTTCTGGGCGCCGGAGGGCCAGCTTGGATCTCTCCTCCTGTGGAGCGCATTACAGACTGCCCCACGCAATGTGAGGCTAAAGACGCTGGAGGACAAAAAGTTCCCGGCAGTGCATGAGGCCGTTGGCCACCGCCTGCCGGGCGGCGCCTGTGAATCCCACAAAACCGCCGCGCTTGTTCTGATTTACGGACTATAATCATGCTATAATACATTTATGATAATAACTTATGTATTATTGTATATATATGACTATGTATATATGTATGTATTTGTGTATTTATTTCTTAAATTAGTTTGAGTATTTATGTATCTATTGCCTTTTTCCTGCTCCACCTATTTCGCCTGATTCAATGTCTTTCATTTAGGTTGCTTGGAAGAGATCGCTTTGAGCGATAAGGCCGCCTACTGTATGGTCTAGAAAATATTGTAAATATGGTCTGTTTTTGTAATTGTATATTTTGGTGTGCAATGAAGTGTTCTCTCTCTCTCTCTCTTTCTCTCTCTCTCTTTTTTCCCTACTCTTACCTCGGCTGATAGTCCTCAATGGGATGTATCCTCGTAAAAAAAAAGTTCTCTGTCAAGTTTAATGTAAACCCGTTCAGCAGTTTCCACGTTCTACCCCAATAGATAGACATTTTTGTCTATATGTGATACCCTTATAGATAGACAACAATGTCTATCTATAAGGGTATCAATTCTATCTATAATGGCTTATTCGGACCAGATGCCTGATATTTTTCTCGTTTTTGAATTTCTTATACTTACAAACTCCATCCTAACAGGTTTATTATAGGAATGAAACGTACACGATTCAATGTTAAATGTTAAAACAAGGACGCTACGATACTAGGGTCACATAAAAAATGTACAAGCCCATGTAGGCTTGAGAGATTGCCTAAAGGTAACTCACGGGGTAAAGGGCAAGATAAATTGCTTAGCCCCAACAAAGATGCCAACCGAACAAATTAATTAAGCCATTGTTGAGTTACGCAAGTTTGAGTTTTATTAAATACTATAAAGAAAGTGTAGATTAAAAAAACTTTGTTCACTATATGAAAGAAAAATACTAAGAAAAGATAAGAGATGAAGCCGCTAGGAAAGACTTAGTATGCTATAAAATATTCAAATTTTGCTTGCAAATCTATTTTAACTGTCAGAAATCTTTTATCCATAACAAAATTACACATCAATTTATATACTATAATAATTGTCACAATAAAATTAATTAACAATAAAATTAGGTCTTATCATAGGACATAAACTCCTCGTGATTATAAAGGTGTGCTCGACTAACCATTCTTCATTCTCTCCTTATTTTGTATACATACATGTACACACATCCCTATTAATATTATAAATGCGAAAATAACTCTGTCTGTCTGAAAAACTATTTAATCGATTTGGCTGGAATTCGGCATATATTAAATATTAATACCGAGGGTGGACCAGGGACACTTTTCATCCGGATAATTGAATAGATTTATGTAAAGGTCAATTTGGTCATTTTCGTTATTTTCGTCAGTTTCCACAATTGTCGTTATTTTCGTAATTTTATTTTATTTATTAGAATCTCCAACAAAGGATACAAATAACAATTTGTCAATATAGATAACCTTACACTTTAAATCAATGTGCTCCTACAGTTACTGGAGACCACAACATGCGTAAAAACTAGTCATATAAATTAAATGTGTAATATAGAATACAATACTTATATAAAAAGCCAAACAATATAATATTACATATTTGTGATAGAATACAAAATTAAATATATATATAAATTAGTTATTAATTATACATAATAATTTTGTATATGTCATAGGTACACAGATATCATCAGCCTTTAGCAAGCAGACTCTGTAATACCTTTCTCAAGAATATAGTCTTTGTTCCCAAAAAGGATCAATATCGTTGAAATTACGATTATAAGTATTATTTTCGTCATATTCGTCACTTTTGTCGTTGTAGTCATTTATGTAGTTTACAAGATAGATAGACGGGAGATAGATAAAGAAAACTAGAATGGGTGGAAATAGAGGATGTCACTTTATATGGGAGTTATGGGACTGTTACGTACGAGCGGGGGTACGCTCTTATGGATTGGAAGAAAACACCAGTTTTTAACTAAGAGCTTTTATTGACTTACAAAGCCGCGCGCAGTACCTCCCTGTAGGGTTGCTGTCCTTAAACACACGACCAACGATGCACAGTCCCGACGATAAGTTGTCACACCCTCAATGCCGTCGCCAATATTGCGTAGACCACCTCCGATATTATCGCGTGTAGCTCGCCTCTGGTTCCTCTCTCGAACTACGCTACACACTTCCTTCACGTACATATCCACCAAACTTGTCACTAAATTCACCACTTGATTCGTCTCTGTCCTCTATTAATCTTCTCTACAACTCTTTAGTATCGCACTTGTTGCTTCACCGTCTTGGACTGAACTCAACTTTAAACTTCCCGGTAGGATCGCCTTACGCTGTTTATATACCCGGAAGAATTTTCTAGAACCCATCTATCTATCTCCGTCTCTTCCTTCCCGAACGTTCTGTTCGGGAACTTTCGTTTATACATCTATCCCTTTCTAACATCTATCTATCTCTGTCTTTTCTTTCCCGAACCTTCTGTTCGGGAACTTTCGTTTATACATCTATCCCTTTCTAACATCTATCTATCTCTTTCTTTCTTCCGTCGTCTATCTCTTTCTAAATATATCCGTAGAAATTTCTAGTATTTTCTAAAAGTTCTAAAACTGATTTACGCTGTTGGGCAGTTCTACCCTTGGTCGCCACAGGACCATTCATTTCTCAAGTTTAAAGTGGATCGGTTTTCCTGTAATTTAGTTTAAATGTAGTTTTAATACCAAAAATGGACATAATACTTTTAATACCGGGAGATGGGATAGTTTGTAATATAAAATAAAGTTAATATTCCGCGGGCAAAGAGCACTAACGTGAAAATAGATTACAATAAATCTTGTATTAATGCCTACTGTTTAAACAAGAGGCAGGCACTGGAGGTTGACTCCCGGCGCAGCTGCGGGGTAAACCCTAGTACATAATAAAAATATATAAAATCATGTACAATTTGATATAAAAATTTCAAATAGTATATGGGTTCCAGATCGCCATCCGATAGGAATGTTTCCAAAACGCTGGTCACTGAATGGAGAGACTTATGCGTTACTCAATATAGAGTTCAGCACTTCTTCTTCACCATCTTCTCCGTCGTTCGTTAAGACAGGATTTTTTATTGTCATGTTTCTTCATTCTTTGTCAATTTTTCTTTTCTAATTTTAGGGATAATAAAGGGATTAAGTTTAGCCAGGTGAAACTTCCATGAAATTATAACTTCTCATCGCTATCTTCAAATCGAGTAACTGTTTGCAAATTCTGAATATAGATTAATATAATTACGAAACTAATTTACAATGGCCGATGTTCTGGACTTCCTTTAATGGACTGACCTCCGAAAGAGTAACCCGTCTATATACATATAACAAATACCGTGACATGACAGTTCCAGGTAAAGATGCCGCCTGAAGAGGAACGTTGAAAATATTGTATCACTGTTGTACCATCGAATTGTATTCGAATAGAAGATTTGATACAAGTTGTTACACGAGTATTTATTTTAATTTTGAGGTAGCAAAATATTTTATTGTTGGGTTTATTAAAATGTATTTATTTGTTTTACTAATAAAATATTACATGAGTAGAATTAGTTTTATTAATTACTAGCGGCCTCGGCAGACGTTCTCCTGCTCGGAAAAAATTAAAAATCTAGGACTCGATCCCAGCGCCACCTACCGGTTCCAATTGTGGATTTAAATCATCCGGGGACCCACTCAAACACATAAAAACAAAATTACCAAAATCAGTCCAGGTTATTAGGAGGATTCTTGAACCCGGCGCCACCTACTAGTTCTAATTGCGAATCTAAACCATCCGGGAACCCACACAAAAACAAAATCACCAAAATCGGTCCAGGTGATTAGGAGGATTCTAGAACCCAATCTCAGCGTCAACTACCGGTGCCAAATCGGGATAAAAAGTATCCTATGTCCATCTCCTGGTTCTAAGCTACCTCCCCACCAATTTTCAGCCAAATCGGTACAGCCGTTCTTGAGTTATAAATAGTGTAAGTAACATACAACAATATGTTGAGTGCAAACCAGTGTTTGCTGAAAATGCGGCGTACAAATTCTCAAAATATGCTCTGTTTATAATAATGTATAAGAAATGTAATAATGTCGCTATTTCTTCATATAAATATTTCCATTCTTTCTTTCACTGCTTTTAACAACTTTTGTAAATAGTCAATAAATGAGGCTTAATATTAAATTATAGAGCACTGGTATTTTACCCACGCAACTCGAGTTGTATTAACTTGTACTTCTTTTTTACAATAAAATACATTTTGTATTTGGGTCTTGATTGATCAATAGGCAGTAGTGTCGACCCACACCCGACGCACACAAATAAATTTATTGACAAATCAAAATATGGGTTTTGTTAGGTCAACAACCTTATGAACTTTTGCAGGTGGTTAGAATATAATGACAACAATAATACATAGTATTATAATGTTTAGGACTCCGCTATTAGGCACTCAGTAACTTCCATTTTAAATTTAGCATTTGAAGACCACACGTGGACCCAAGTGACCCTGCCAATTAGGATGGGTCGCTTGGGAATACGCGAAATTCCAGATGTAGCACTACCTGCTATTCTGTCTTCACTTTATGGTACTCTTGACCTCATTGGCAAATGAATAAATCCGTCACTATGTGACTTTGAGATCCCATACTTAGCTGAGGCTAGAAACGCAGTCTCTGGCATGATCGAGCAAAAATTACCAAGTAGATCCCACAGTAATTTTGGGCATGGCCGCTCAAGCTCTCAAGGGATAGATGATAAACGAAAGTTCTGAAATAGAAGGCAAGGAAAAGACAGAAATAGATAGATGTTTAGAGAGGGCAGATAGTACATAAAAGAATAACGAAAAGAAGATCGAAATTATGGGTTCCATAAGGTTCTTCAGTGTTGTGGGTAGTTTTGAATATGATATCGCGAGTACGGATTAAAGTCAGTTGTTGTCTAGAACTCGGTGTTTCATTTATATAAATTACTACATGGTGACAGCGGTGACAAAAACTGTATAAATACTGTGAAAAGTGATAAATTATAGCGAAAGTCCGTGATTTGTGCATATGTGCGTATAAATCGTAACAATGGAACACGCGAGACCGCCGCCCGAGTTGAATTTCGAGGGAGGCCCCGTGGCGCGGGCCGACGCCTGGAAGCGGTGGAGGCAACAATTCCAGCTATTTGTAAAGGCATCAGGGACTAATTCTGAATCGTCAGGAGTGCAAGCTAGTCTGCTCGTGAACCTCATAGGGCCAGAAGGTTTTGACGTATATCAAACGTTCACTTTTAAGAATGACACAGAAAAAGACGACGTGGACGTCATTATAAAAAAATTCGATGAGTACTTTGGAACAAAAGTGAATATTACTCTATTGAGATACAACTTTTTTATGCGTAATCAAGAGGAGAATGAGTCGATACAAAGTTATGTTACAGCCTTGCGTTTATTAAGCAAAAATTGCGAATTCAGTACATTACGGGATGACCTAATTAAAGATCGAATCGTCTGTGGTATTAGGAATGCCACTGTGAGAGATAGATTGCTGAGATGCGAAGACCTCGACTTAGACAAGGCAATTAAGGTTTGCCAAGTTCAAGAAGTGTCACAAGAAAGTAGTAAACAGTTGGGCGCAAATGGTGAGTGTTCAAACACAGTACATGTTCACGGGGTGGAACGACGGGTGAGAGGCGGCGCCGGGCGCCAGCGCGGGCGCCGTGGCGGTACGGGCGCTGCGCGGCGCGGAGGCCGCGGCGGCGACAGCGGCGGTGCCGAAGGCGCGCGCCAGCGGCGCGAGTGCCCCGGGTGCGGCGGCTCGCGCTGCGCCGATCATTGTCCCGCACAGTACGTTACTTGTTTTTCTTGCGGACACCGTGGACATTATGCCAGAATGTGTAAGTCGCATTTTTTCCATAATAAAGAAAGTGTTAGAAAAGTATGTGAAATAGAAAAATATGACTCTGTAGTGAATGTGAGCTCGGAGGAAGATGAATTATTTTTTTTGAATATGGTTACTAGTGCCAATAGCCAGGAACAGTGGTCGGAAACTTTGTATTGTTCAAATGGGTCTGAGGTATTTAAGCTTGACTCTGGTGCCGATGTCAATGTAATTTCGTATATAAGGTTTAGATCATTAGGGTTCAGTAACGAAATTATAAAGCCGTCTAAAATAAAATTACAGTCGTATACGGGTAATTGTATACCTATCAAAGGTGTATGTGAGTTAAAGTGGGTCTATAAAAATAATGTTTTCTATTTGAATTTTGCTATTGCAGATATTGAATGTGCAAGCGTGTTGGGACGGAAATCTTGTGAACAGATGGGCTTGATAAAACGTATTAATACTATTAGACTATCAGATTATTCGGATTTGTTTAGTGGATTAGGGTGTTTGCCGGGAAAATATAGTATTGTGATAGATAAGTCAATACCACCCGTTATTAGCGCGTCTAGAAAAATTCCTTTAGGCTTAAGGGAACGTTTAGCTGATGAACTAAAGAAAATGGAAAATTTAGGGGTGATTAGGAAAGTGTCGCACCCAACGCTGTGGGTCCACCCGCTCGTGTTGGTGGCTAAGAAAAATAATGGCATACGAGTGTGCCTCGATCCCCGGGAACTAAACGTGGCGGTGCGGCGCGCGCACTTTCAGCTGCCCACGCTCGCAGAGATGGCGGCGCGTATGCACGGAGCTGCCGTCTTCTCGGTTTTGGACGCGAACTCGGGTTTTTGGACAGTACAGCTGGATGACGCGAGCGCTGACCTCTGTACTTTTGCCACGCCGTTTGGACGGTATCAGTTTCTACGTTTGCCATTTGGCATCAGTTGTGCCTCTGAAGTTTTCCACGGGAAATTGCGCCAGTTGTTAGAAAACTTACAAGGAGTGGATAATTTCATTGACGATGTAATTATTTGGGGTCGTAATAGGAAAGAACACGATGAACGATTGAAAGAATTTTTAAATCGAGCCAGAGAAATTAATCTCAAATTTAATAGGGAAAAATGTAGGATAGGAGTGAAAGAGGTGCATTATTTAGGGCATATTTTTGACGCGAACGGCATAAGGCCAGATGACGAGAAGGTCAGGGCCATCAGGGATATGCCTCCGCCGACTGATAAAAAAGGGGTAGAGAGATTTCTAGGCGCCGTTAACTATTTGTCTAAATTTATACCGAATTACTCTCAACGAGCAGTACCTTTGACTAACTTGCTCAAAAAAGAGAATGCTTGGCGATGGGAAGAGAGTGAGGCAAACTCATTTAAAGAATTAAAAGAGTGCGTGTGTAGTGCTGGGGTGCTGGCGCTATACGACGTGGGCGCACCGGCGCGGTTGTCGGTGGACGCGTCGCGTGACGCCGTGGGCGCCGTCCTGCTGCAGGCCGGCCGCCCGGTTGAGTTCGCCTCGCGCACGCTTACCGACGCGCAGCGCCGATACGCCCAGGTCGAGAAGGAAATGCTTGCAATCGTGTTTGCATGTGAGCGGTTCCATCAATATATATTCGGAAAACAAAGAGTAGTAGTTGAATCGGATCACAAGCCATTAGAGAGTATTTTTAAGAAACCTTTGATGTCCGTCCCGGCACGTTTACAGCGTATGATGTTGCGGTTACAAAATTATGACCTTATAGTTACATATAAGCCGGGCAAGTATATGTATATTGCGGATACCTTGTCCCGCGCGCCGTTGCCAGAATTGTATAGCGATGAAGTTCATGAGAATAATTTCTATCAAATTCAAATGATTATAAATAGTTTACCTATTTCTAACAACAAACTGTCGCTCATTAAAAAAGAATCCAAAAAGGATACTGTTTGTTTAGAATTGACTGAGTACATAAACAAAGGTTGGCCCGATCATAAGTCACAAGTTGCCAATGAATTAAAATTGTTTTGGCCCTTTAGAGATGAATTTTTCATTGTTGATAGTGTTATATTTAGAAATGGTTTAGTACTAATTCCACAATCGTTAAGAAAAGAAATGCTTAGTATTGTACACGAAGGGCACATGGGGATAGACCGGTGCAAGCGGCGCGCGAGGCAAGTCATGTACTGGCCAAACATGAGTCGTGACGTTGAATTGTATGTCAGACGATGTCCCACCTGCCAGGAGTGCTCAAACGCACCCGCTAGGGAGCCCTTGATACCAATTGAAATACCTGAATTGCCATGGAATAAAGTGGGCTCTGATATTTTTGAAGTTAATAAAAAATATTTCTTAATAATTGTAGATTATTATTCAAATTACGTGGAGGTGTGTAAAATGCTAAATATTTCATCGAATTCCGTTATCGCAAATATGAAAGAGATTTTTTCACGTCACGGTATCCCAGCCACCCTAATAAGCGATAACGGGACTCAATATAGTAGTCATGAGTTTAGGATGTTTGCCAGAGAGTGGGGTTTCAATCATATTACGTCGTCGCCACACTATCCACAAGCAAATGGAAAAAGTGAGCGTACCGTGCAGACAATTAAAGCTATGCTAAAAAAATCCATAAAAAGCAATTCAGACTTTCAATTGGCATTACTTAATTTTCGTAATACACCGAGGGATGGTTTAAGCTCTCCTGCGCAGCTACTAATGGGCCGCAGATTGAGATGCAGATTACCGGTGCATCCGGACTTATTAAAACCAAAATCTGTTGAACCGGCAGAATATAAAAATATGATAAAGAAGCAATCTAAGACTAAAGAAATGTATGATAAACATTGTAAGGCCTTACCCAAACTCAAAATAGGCGATGACGTGATATGTGTAGAAGACAAAAGAAGATGTCGCGCTAAGGTAGTAGGGGAGGCCGATACACCGCGCTCTTATATCGTACAAAATAAAATAGGTAGCAGATTTAGACGCAATCGTCGTCATCTTATAAAATGCGATACGGGTGATCGTCCATCATCGTCGAACTCCAAGCAGTCGTGTCCTTCTGAATACAGTGATAACGAGTTCGAGGATGCGGATTCGGACGTCAGTTGCACAGAGGCTGCCGACATTCAAAATGAAAACCATAACAACACGGCTGCTTCTGTACAACATACATTATCAGAAATGCCTCAAAGAAAGGCAAAATTAATAGCGGGAAAGAAGTTAAAGTTAATAAAGGAAAAATAAATAGAAAAAATAGAAGGGGGGCATAGATGATAAATAATACGCAACTGTTATATTTAGAACATAAGTATAACTTACAAACACATAATACATAAAACCAGATAATATATTATAAGAAACATATAACTTACTAAAGATATATAAACATATAAAATTGTTAGCATATTGTAAGACACAGAAATGTATCATGCATGTGTATTTTGATGTCATCCATAAGTAATGTTAGTATAAGATTGTTTTTGTAGTTTATTAGTGTATAAATACTTATATATTGTTCTACTAAATATGGGGGAGATGTTGTGGGTAGTTTTGAATATGATATCGCGAGTACGGATTAAAGTCAGTTGTTGTCTAGAACTCGGTGTTTCATTTATATAAATTACTACATTCAGGATATATAATCAGCGTAAGGCACGCCTACCGGAGAGTTCAGTGGAAGACAGCGAAGCGACAAGCGTGATACGAGAGTGTTGGAAGAAAAGTTAAGTAGAAGACAGTGACTACTTTAATGGGAAGATTAGTAGTGAATTTAGTGAAAAGTTTAGTGGACAGTTCAGAGAAGGAGTTTAGCGTAGTTTAAGAGGAGATCCAGAATCTAGTTACGAGCGGCAAATTCGGAGGTGAACACTGCAGTAGCAGGGGGTGGTCTACGCAATATCGGCGACGGTATTGTGAGTGAAACATCTTATCGTCGGGACAATGCGTCTTTAGTTGCGTGTAGAGGCAACCCTGCGGAGAGGAATCACGTACGGCTGTGTAAGTTAATAAAAGCGTATAGTTAAAAACGGGTGTTTCCTAAGTGCGTACCCCCGCTCGCACGTAACAATATTTTTTTTAATCGCGGTATTTATATTTGATTTTTATTTCGACGTTTCAGTCGCTTTTCAGTAGCCGTGACCACGGAAGACAAATATGACGTGTCTTTGAGTAGGTATTGTTAAAGTTGATTATCTAGCCTGCCGCCAACTTGTTCGATTTAATTATTTAGTTTTACTTTAGTTTATTGTTATTATTATAAGCGTAATAGAGTAAAATCTACTGCTTATATAACCATTAAAACGTAGTTTTAATATAACAATAATACAGCGAAACACCAATCCAAATATACGGTAACATTCAAGTAATTTCATGTGATGCACACGAACAGAATTCAGATATATCTTATGGGACTAGACTAGTTAGTTATACATTGTTTATTGTTTTAGTTTAAATTAATTAATTTAATTAATTAAATTTTCAGTCTATATGTTGTTAGTAGTTGCAAGACTCGAATTAAACTGCCGTTGGAATAGAGTTTATTAGAACTATACAAACACGTATAACACAGGTACAAATATAACCGAACACAACAAATCCAAACGTAATGCAAAAGGTCGTTGTTAATGACGATACTACTATACGCGTGGAGAGGGGCGCGCAGAGCTACGTGCGACGGAGCGACTCAGCACACAACGCGACTTAACTATACGAATCACACGTGCATAATTATAAAACATAAATAAATAAATTGCTTAAACATTTTGGACCTCCTACGCCGGATACCATCTTCAACATTTTGGAACGAGCACAACAATAAGGTCAGGCCAATCAATTCGCTCGTTCCGTCCTTACATACCATATTTGTGTCATTATCGTGCTATTCAATTTGTATTACGTAGTTATTTAATTAACTATATCCGCTTCTCATAATGCCGCGAAATGTAGAAAGTGACGATCTTCGGGATCTTATCAAAAAACGGGGAATTATAAAAGGCAAATTCACTTTGTTCGTTAAATGTGTTCAAACCTTAGATAAAACAAAAAATACGGAACTTCAGAAAGCCGAATTAAGTGAACGTTTACTAAAGTCCGAGTCACTATTTGATAAATTCTCCGATATTCAAGACGAGATCGAGCTTAATATATCAGAAATCCAGTTAGAGAAGGAGTTATTAGAAAGAGAAGCCTTTGAGAACCAGTTTTATGAAATAATGGCCCAATATAAATGTTTTTTAAAAGAATCTGGTTCACTAGAACATTCATTTTGCCAAAGTAATAGAAATTTTATAAAGCTACCTACGATTTCTTTGCCTTCATTTGACGGTACATATGACCAATGGTTAGAATTTCGTGATACATTCCAATCCCTGATTCACAATAATAACGATATTGATAATGTCCATAAATTTCATTATTTACGATCGGCCTTGACGGGTGCCATATTGCAAGTAATTAAGTCTCTAGAGTTTTCATCTGAGAACTATATTACTGCCTGGAACCTTTTAGAGAATAGGTACAATAATAATCGTTTGTTAGTCAATAAAACGCGCAAAGTCCGTCACTAATCGATTACCGATTGTACTACACACGTCTCGCTTCGATCGTGGTTCTTGCTCGACTGCTCCTCTCTCCATCGGGCCCTGGTTAAATACTGCACAAATGCAATGCCGGCAACGTGGACCGGAAATCAGCTTGCACTTTAAAATCCGTAACACCTGGCTAACGATTTCAATACAACAATAGGCCGTATGCCAATAAGTAAACAGAAATAGACAATCATAAAAGAATTATTAATAATAAGAAGAAATTTTGGTAGGGGCTTATGGCCTCAGAACTCCACGGTCCAAGTCTTTCAACAGCAAACGGCACAAACATATAACTTTTACTGAGGGTTGCATATTTGTGCCACTTGAGCAATGTGTTTGCAAAATGGGATGCGGCCAACGTGTCCACGTAGATCCCATCCCACAGCAAAGGCTTGCCACGTTTCCAGGGAAAAAGAGTGATTCTGCCAGGACGCCTATCATCATCACATGCAATAACTGTTCGACTCCGATAAGGCCAGCACGTTAACGGTGGCAAGCGCCCTCCATAAGACATCATTCGTATAAAATTTGGTTTTTCACTTGGTTTAGTTTGTACTCGTTTTATTTTAACATAGTTTTACTACCTAGGCCCGACAATGACAAACTCCACGTACAAATCTGTAAAATACACATTTTATTACCTGTCGGCATTTGAACTAATCGTAATCCTTTTATGATCGTCTTCTTTTGTTTACTTATTTATTGGCATACGTTTCTGGAGAACAGCCCATTGCTTTACTGTGCCTATTTATGGCCGCTTGCGGCCGACTCATTAGCCAGGTGTTTTGGATTACGATACGGGCACATTGTGCAGGATAAAACGATGGCCTGATTGAGGGAGGGGGCAGTCGAGCGAGAACCACGACCAAGGCGAGACGTGTGTACATTCGGTAATCTATTAGTGACGGACTTTGCGCGTCTTATTGAATTACGAACTTCTGCATTAGATTTGGATTTGTTGTGTTCAGTTATATTTGTACCTGTGTTATACGTGTTTGTATAGTTCTAATAAACTCTATAATAATTCCAACGGCATTTTAATTCAAGTCTCGCAGCTCGTAACAATATCATATTTACAGCACTTAAATATAAGTCCGAATTTCGAACAGAAATTACTGGGGCAAATTTGCGTGATAAAGTCTAATTTAATTTACAAAGTTAACCTTATGTAGAAATTATTTGTCTAATTAAATGAAGGCTGCTAACCCCCTATGGGCAAAACTAGTTGGGACTATAAATCTGAGGCTACCTTTCTCATAACAAATCAACACTATTAACACCTTTTCATTATGTTAGTAATGTATGTGCCGAATAAAAAGCTAGCCTACATACGACTTCATCCACTTTTATGAAAAAGATAAAAACCCAACTCTAATACTGTTATCTCTAACACAATTTATTTCTTATGAAGTCATATGAATTTCCATACCCATAACTTGAGGGAGAATGAGTTATCTTTCTTACAGTCTTTCATCCACTGCTTCACCCTTTCCAGATTCTTCTTTGAGACAGGGATCGTTTATGTTCTACTCTAGGAAGTTCAGGATACAATGCAATTCCTTGCCAAATTTTATCAAATTTCGTTCAGCCGCTTAGAAAAGGTAAAAGAGGCATACGTCCAGCAGTGGACTGCGATTGGATGACTTTTTTGAATTCGAATCTGGCAAATAGACAGACGGCCCAGCTAACAACAACGTTGGCAACACCAGGGTCGAATACAACATATTTCCAGCTTTTAGGCTGTGAACTGTGAAAGAGGAGATCGGATGGAAGCATTAGACAAGAGAATCAGGCCGTAGAACAGAGAATAGCGAATATGGGACAGGGGAAAGAGGAGGTGGGCCATCGGGACTCACATACATCGTAACACGACTAGCTCCAAGGTAACCGTTTCACGCCGATATTCTGTGAGAACGTGGTATCACACCGCTCAATCCAGCCCTAAGAACTGTAATCAGGATACCTATTCTAGCTTAACTCTACCAAATCGAAAACTTTTTCTTGAATGAAACTGGCCCATAACGGTTAGTATAACTGAAGTAACCTCTCAATACCTACTTCAAAACAGAAACTGTATTTCCTGAAAGAGCACTTGTAATAACATCAATGTGTACGTAATATGAAAATGTTTCTCATTAACTCAGATTAAAAGACAAAAATAAAATAATACCTGTAAGAAGATTACACTCAAGGGTCTTCAAATTAATTATAGGGGAAATTCCGCAAAGTAAACGTTATATGACAAAAACATTTAACGTAACAATAAAATAGATTATATTCTTACGCAGTATTTTCCTAATTACTTATTAGGGAAATAATGCGTAGGAATATAATCTGTTGCGTTTGAACAAAGATCTACGTACATTCTAGAATCACTTATAAATTAATATTTTGTTATTTTATTTCATGTTTCTTCAAGATATTTAGATTGCGTCATGAATTTTAGTATTTTGTCAAATAACACTAATTGTTGCGGACAGACAACACCCCTCTGACCCGCCCGCCGGAACACACCTTCTCTCCGTGCCCCGCATACCCCCGACGCCCATAGCTCAAACGGTTAGCAGCTAGGCGTCGGACGGAACATGGGATATATAAAAGCCACCTCGGAAGCCGGAAAATGCTCACATACATATTCCGTTCAATGGCACTTAATCGCACTACTCTACTCTCTGCCATTCAGCATTATATTTTTTGTAACTCGTCGATGTATAGTTTAAAATTAATTATCAAAATAATAAATCGTACATAATTAAACTACGTTTTAATGGTTTAGTTCAGTGGCCGTGATCACGGAAGACGGTGATCACGGCTACTGAAAAGTCGCCGAAACGTCGGAATAATAAAAATTAAAAATCAAATAAATTACCGCGCTTAAAACCTTTAATACGTAGTTTTATTATGTAAACTAGTCGCGAAAGCATAAGAAAATATAATAAGTCGTACGCTTCACATAGAGTTTTACTTGGAAGAAGCAACTGCCCCCGTTACTTGCCGTTGAGCAGCCTGTCTTAAAAGGCGACAAAGCAACCCGCAGCCATTAGGTATTAAGCCATTATTATATAATTAGTTTATGTTAGAAGAAAAATCTTTCAATAAAATTTTAATGAAATTGTGTGTTTAGATAGTAGATTTTAAAGCATTTTGTACTATATCCAAGTTTAGTTGTTCGTTGTGTAGAAAGACATTTAAATATTATAACAATATCATTAATTACGAAATAATGATATATACAGTGATACACACACACGTGTGTGCGTGCGTGTGCGTGTGTGTGCGTGTGTGTATCATTTAATGAGTTCTTGCAATAAATTGATAAATAGTGTAATTGATTGTGAAAATCGTAAGTGTATTTATTGTAGTGAGAATTTTTTCTAAAGTTGAAACAACATGGGTCTTTCGGTTTTGGTAGAAATGGGGTAAAATCTCTAATAAAACCAACTCATCGTTGAAATATTTTTCATAAGTGACGTTTTTAACTGCCTACACAGTTAAAAAAACTTCAACGGACAAGTGGAAAAACGAATCGCAATGGACAAGTGGAAAAACGAATGGCAACGGATAAGTGGAAAAATGAATCGCAACGGACAAGTGGAAAAATGAATTGCAACGTACAAGTGGAAAAACTTCAACTAACAGGTGACAAAATGAATCGCATGAAAATTTTAACTTGAAGTGTTACGGGCAGATTGTTAATGTACTTGTCCAATTTGAAAACCTGCCCGTAAAACTTTAAGTTAAAATTTTGTTGCGATTCATTTTGTCACTTGTCAGTTGAAGTTTTTCCACTTGTACGTTGCAATTCGTTTTTCCACTTGTCCGTTGCGATTCATTTTTCCACTTATCCGTTGCCATTCGTTTTTCCACTTGTCCGTTGCGATTCGTTTTTCCACTTGTCCGTTGAAGTTTCACTTCTAATATGTATCCCAGCACACATTTCGGTTTTTCGCAGGTTTACTGCAAATTATGATTTGGTTAGGTTAGGTACATTTTAATCAATGCATTTTTTATGTAAACATATTTTATTTTATCAAACGAAAAACTGAATTCGATCCGGAACCAAAAAAACATACATAGTCTACTCTAAAATTATACACATACAACGGAACATTAACAAATGCGCATCTTTCGTCATCAATCTTCATTCGAACCTCAAATTATGCTAACAGAAAAATATTTCCAAAGAAATAATTCATAAATATTTCGTTTGCTCAGTTTTGATGAAGAGGCTCCGAAACTACTGAACCGATTTGAAAAATTCTTTCACTGTTGGCAAGCTACGCTCTTCCCGGGTGGCATAGGCTATATTATATTTACAAAAAAATTAGGGATCCTTACTAAAACTCCAATAATGATACCCAAGGAGATTTGTTTTCCCTTAAATCGCTTGCGCTGCGAAAACTATTGATGATAGAATAAAATAATGTAGTACGACTTTGTAGAACACATCATTATTTATAAAAAATGTCGCGACAGCATATGTCTAACTATTATAGTTATGCCACAATAAGTGTTCTTTTATTTAAAAAATTTAATTAAAATGCCGCCGCTAGAAAAGGCTCTTTATTTGTATCTTGGTATTAATCCTTATCAAAATAAATTACTTCATATTCAAGACTGCTTCAATACCTTTATATAACTTTATGAATTATTCAATTCGGACATTCCATTCGAAAGATATCACGAGTTTAAAAATGTAAGAATTAGACCACGTGACTGTGACGCTTTTTCGTGAGCGAAAAATCGTAAGACCCCCTCTATATAGAAGTTTCACTTCAAAAAATATTATTACATTCAACTTAGGAAAAAAGTGTAGGTATAAGTACATAATTTCACATTTGCAAATAGCATGTTTGTGATGCGATCATTTCGTGTCAGGTGAGGTGTAAGTGTCTAATTGTATTACTCTCGTTTCATGTTGCCCTGGTCGCGGTGGGGTCAGAATGGGGTCGAGGACTTCCACGGCACCCCTTTTTGGGGTTTGACAAATTTCCGATTATTTGTATCGCCATTGTCCTATAAGTATTCGAGGTTATTCGATATGGGATCAATTTATTAATAGGACGAAATTAATAATCGAGACACTCGTTTAACGAGTTCGCATCCATATTTAAATTCAAGTACAGTTTTTTTAGGGTTCAGAAAACAATTTCTCATAACATAAATTTATTTACGTCAAAATATATGTATATTACTCTTAATACTCTCTAATAATCTTTAAGTCGAAGTAGAAGGGAGACGCCAAAAATTCGAGTTATAGAGTTTTCGACTTGTAGAGGAATTACGACTTAAGCGTATTTTGTAAGGAAACATTCGACTAGTGAAGGTTAAGATTTATTCAAATAATCGAGTTCGAGATTCAGAGGTCATTTATTTTTCGAGTTATAGAGGGAAAATAAGTACTGAATTTACTTATAGGGACTCACTCATTATTTTGACTTATAGAGGGTTAAGATTTTGAGCAAAGGAGGTTGTGAGGGAAGGGAACACCATTTTTTTCGAGTCTGGGATGGTTTCGACCTTTTGAGGTTCGATTTTTTATTTTATGTGTGCTAGTAGGCAAACTGGCAAACGGACCACCTGGTGATAGGTGGCTACCGTCGCCCATGGACATCTGGAAATCTAGGGGAGCCGATGCGTTGCCTACCTAGTTGAGACTTTAGGTATCTGTTAAAATTAAAGAGGTTCTACTATACTATGTTTTTAGTTACCGGCGGCACACGGACACAATTAACGGTACAGAAAAGGTTAACAAAGCGGTACTTATATTACTAAATAATATGGGTTGTATTTAAAATAATAATAATTAAGAACTAAGTTACAACAACTCTTAATAAAGTATTTGTGGAGTCTTAAGTAACTTTTAATGAGAAAAGTGAAATATAGAACAGAGGAGTACTTTTTACTAGATTTCATATCAGCTGGGAAAAGTTGAAAAATTTAAGAATGTTTATTTTAAAAATCTTACATAGCTGTAACTAAAGAAATCGCGTGTTTCCTCTCCGTGCTCTGTCTACAGCTTCCATCCGTGTGGGCACGCTGCCGTCGGTGCTCCCCTCTATATGCGTAACATCGACCTCCACCGCGATCTGGAGCTTCCCTCCATCATAAACTACATTACGTCGCTCTCGCGTAAGTATTTCAATCTCGGGCCGCATCATCGAAATCCGCTCGTGTCCGCGTCCGATTACAAGCCTCGGCAAAAGGCTCTCGTGCGACGACCGCGTAATGTCCTTACGGACAAGGTCGACGATATTACAAAACGGGTGGCCCGGATCAGCCCGCCCGCGGTTAGGACGGCAGGCTGGCGCACCGACAGACTGACACAGACGGCGGCGTCTCAGACAACGCCAATCACGATCTCTCCACGTCCTCGCGAGGTACGCCAGGAGACAGCCACCCCACAGGATAGACTAGGCGTGTTGCTGGGAAGTTTCTTTCGCCGTTTCTTGTCTCCCAGCCATAACACGTTGCGAAACGGCAGTAAGATAGCATAGGCCGCCACGAACCGCCGATCCCGGTCCGCCGGGATCCTTCTCCTCGGGCTTTATATTACCCGTCACCCGTTCTCAATTAGTTCATTGTGTCGCCCTATGGCGGGTATCATCAGATTCATCCCCCTCTTATGGCAACAGTCCAGCCGAGGTACAACTCCCTAGGGAGCTCCCTCAAGCAAGTTGCCCCCGGGCTCGAGCGCCTTCGCCCTGCGAAGGAGCTCGCCCCAAAAACACCGGTAAAGTTGTAAGCTCTTCGGACCAACAACATAAGTCAAATAAAAAAAAAGCTGCGGATATTGTTAAGCAAGAACAAATCAATTACATAAATGCCCGTTGGCTTTTTATTTTTTTCAAATCAGAGCTAAACAAGAAAATATATATAACCAGCCAGTATTTGTTAAAAAAAGGTTGCATTATTGAAGTGAAACTTCTATATAGAGTAGGGTTTTACGAAAGTTACGATGTTTCGCTCACCAAAAGGTGTCACAGTCACGTGGTCTAATTCTTACATTTTTAAACTCGTGATATCTTTCGAATGGAATATCCAAATTGAATAATTCAAAAAGTTATATAAAGGTATTGAAGCAGTCTTGAATATCGTTAGAAATTAAAGAATATTGTTATATTATTTTTTTAAACTGATTTATGGTTGGCAACTTGAGTAAAAGTAAAACGTAAAACCCTGAATTATGGAAAAACTAGCCTTCGCAATAACGAAAGTGTCGTTGTTAACAAAATACTCTAAACTTCAAATCAAACTCCACTGCATACTAGCCTACGATGTATATTCGTCTCAACAGCTAAAGAGCGACTCCCGAGTTTCTGGAATAATGTCTCGGTTTTGTTTTTAGTAGTTTTTCAGCGGTGGCCGTTTATGAGATATACTAATGAAATCATTCGATTATGAAAGCTATTAATTTCATAATCGATTTTCAATACTAAGATTCGAAAATAATTCGATTATAACATTAGTCATAATCGCCCCCCGCTAAACAACATGCTACTCCTACTCTTCGTAAAGGCAGCAGTAGTATTTAAATTGTATAATCTGTGTCTGTGAGTACACGTTTCGGTCTCAGTACAAAATAACCTACAAATAAAATTTATCTGTTTTGAGTGTTTTATTTGATACATTTTACGAAATATAAATACAGTTATATAAAAACTAACTAATAAAAATAAATAACACGATATACAAAACCGGCTACAATTCAATTGTATAGAAAAAGCAAGCTGTGGTAATGAATTTATTAACTGTTTTGTATATTACATTTTATATTAAATTTTATTTATGCAAGGTCTAGACAAAAATATTAGGAAGTATTTATTATAATATTAATTAGATATTTGCATATTATAAAAAGCGCAAGATTTTGCGCTGGAAGTTGTTTAATAAAATTGGGAGCTGGAATGCCCTAAAAAGCGCTATATCTAGCTCCTAAAGCGCTAAATTGGCACCTCTAGTGAGCCGAGCGCCGGGGAAGTCTCGTAAACAAGAAAGTGAGCGAAAGAGCAAGCGAGGATATACCGCGTCTTCAGACGACCTCGTCCTTCTAATACCAAAAATCGCGTTCTGCGCATCAGAAAGTGCGATGTTCCGAGCCGCTATTAATGGAGGCAAACTTAAGTTTGCATCGAACTATACCTCTGCTCTCCACGTAACAAGGCATCAATGCCTCTATTTGTGGTATGTGTAAAAAAAATATTAATACATAAATAGAGTTTGTTAAGGAAACAAAAATCACAACAAGAAAACTTTGCCAACGGTTCAGTTTTTCGAAAGTCATAACACAAGTGAACGACAACGAACGACAAAAGTGATGACGTAAAAAATGGTCGGTGCGTGTGTAGCGTATTCAAATTCAAAAGTTTATATTCAAAATAAGTTCCACTGGAGAACACTTTTTGAAGGTCATACATATAGGTTAAAATTTAATTTTACTTCCTAGTCTATGTACACCGCTTCGCAACGTGTTATTATTACATACATATTACATACACCATTAAAATGTACCTAACCTATCCAAATCATAATTAGCAGTAAACCTGTGAAAAATCGGAATGTGTGCTGGGACACATATTAGAAGTGAAACTTCAACGGACAAGTGGAAAAACGAATCGCAACGGACAAGTGGAAAAACGACTGGCAACGGATAAGTGGAAAAACGGATCGCAACGGACAAGTGGAAAAACGGATCGCAACGGACAAGTGGAAAAACGAATCGCAACGTACAAGTGGAAAACGAATCGCAACGGACAAGTGGAAAATCTTCAACTGACAAGTGATAAAATGAATCACAACAAAATTTCAACTTGAAGTTTTACGGGCAGATTGTTAATGTACTTGTAGAATAGAATAGGTAGAATACAATACAAATAAGTTAAGTTTTCTTACATTGTATTCAATAGTATGTAATTTATATCATAGTTATTCAACATAAAAAAAAACAAAAAAAAAATGTACTTGTCCAATTTGAAAACCTGCCCTGCCTATAATAAATTGGAGTTCAAACTTACTGACAAGTGTAAATAAATGCTGTCTCTGTCACTCACATGTACACGATCATGCGCACTCGGATACATTCAACGCTCAGGTAGCGTGCAGCTGTTATGTTGTGTCCTGTTCTACCACACGGACCTCGGGCGCTCTACTTTCTCTCTCGCACCTATCAAGTGGCTAAAACTCTAAAAGTTTTTAGCTTGGCAATAGTACTTTAAATACTATCTCTATTTTTTGCACGCAAGTATATGTGACTGATTTTGTAATAAAATAATCTAAAATTTGATATAACTTTCGATAAGTTAGCAGATCGATGGAGTCACCTATATTGACTTACCTGTTCACATCTGCTTGCCAGGTAGCCATACACAGAAATGAGTAGGCAAGCCTACCTAGGCATATTCTGTGTGTTAAAAACTATCAGTAAAATAAAATTCATTTGGTTATCAATAGAATGAAAGTGATGAAAAAAATCGATTAAAGTTAATTTAATTAAAAATAGCCTTGAGCACTTTAGGATAGGCAAGTAGTTATAGGCATATTTGATCATAAAATATATTTGATAAAAAATACGTCTCATCTGGTTATCAGATAGGTGAAGGTCGATCTTCAACGGCTCTTAGACTATATGTACAGTTAAACATCTGTACTAAGTCAACTTAAGTTGCAAAATCCTGTTATGTGCATAACTTGTGTATTTTGAAATTTTCCAGTCCATTCGTTACTCATGTACCCTACTGATGAAGAAAAAGTGGGCTCATTCATCGACGAGCTCAGGATAGGTAGCGCTCCTGGTGCAGATAACTGTGCCCCCTTCTGATCAAAATTGTAAAGCCTATCATAATACAACCTTTTACCCATATATGCAATCTTAGTTTAAGCACTGTAAAATTCCCAGATAAATGGAAACTTGGCCAAATATCGCCAATTTATAAAGGTGGTAATAGAACCCTCCCTAGCAACTACAGACCAATCACCCTATTAAGTGTGTTCTCCAAGTTGCTAGAGAAAGTAGTAAACAAACGGCTTGTCGATTTCTTGGAAAAATACTCTCTTATTTCTGATAAGCAGTTCGGATTTCGGCAGAATATATCGACGGAAGATGCCGTTTTGACTCTCACAAAGTCGATTGCCACATTCCTGGACCAAAATCAATGTTGCCTAGGTGTATTTCTAGATTTAGCGAAAGCTTTTGACACGGTCTCGATCTCAATCCTTCTTAGTAAACTAAACCATATTGGTGTAAGAGGTATAAGCCACGAATGGTTTAAGTTACCTGAGCAACCGGCGTCAATTTGTTAAGGTGGGATCGCATTGGAGTGAACAGTATACGGTAAATTTCGGAGTACCCCAAGGCAGCATTTTAGGACCTACACTATTCATAATATATATTAATGAACTGCAGAAAATTCTAATCCAGGGCGCTAAAATAATATGTTATGCAGATATTACGGTTGTATTATTTAACAACACATCCTGGGAATCGGTATTTAAAACAGCTCAGACAGGCTTAACTGACGTCAGTAAATGGCTAAACAATAACCTGCTTACACTAAACACTAAAAAAACTAAATATTTTCCATAAAACTCGTGCTTCCCAACCTCGTTCGCTTCCTAAATTATATTTGCCGCACAGCCTAAGTTCTTTTACACAGCCCTCTGATCATCCCCCGTCGATCGAACACACCGCATCCATTATGTACCTTGGTATCCAGTTAGATGAAAATTTAAATTTCAAAAATCACATAGCATCCCTATCTAAAAGAGTCAGAAAAACCATTTACATAATGAAATCCCTTTGTAACTGTGCGACACCAAAAACTTTAAAAATGGTTTATTATGCACTATGCCAATCTCTACTTCTATACTGTCTTGCTGCTTGGGGAGGAATCCCAAAAACAAACATTATAGAGGTAGAACGAGCACAGCGAGCAGTACTTAAAGTTATGCATAAAAAACCTTACATATATCACACCCATACACTATACATAAAAAGTGACGTTTTGACAGTCCGACAACTCTATATTTGCAAGGTAGCTACAGGAATTCATAAAGAAAATCTAAATGCCCCTAACTTCCAATACCTCACTTCCCGTAGAATTTATAGTATACCCTTACCAAAAATACATACATCCTTTGCCAAGCGCCTTCCCCCATACGTCCATATATCCATTTATAATAAAGTATGCCAAAACACACCCTCTGCTAAAGAAATGTCAGCACCAAAGTTTAAACACCAAGTTATTAAATGGTTGAAAACTTTAAATTACAGCGACACAGAATGTATACTACCAATACGACTATAACACTAGGGGCACATACAACGAACACAAACACACACACACACACACACAGACACACACACACACACACACACACACACACACACACACACACACACACACACACACACACAGGCACACACACACGCACGCACACATAGTTTTAGGTTAAGTAATTAATTAATAATTCCATTATAATTAAGTTTCTATATTATAATAAAATTGTGCTGGGTGCCGCGATACAGACCTCGAGTCTAGTGCAGCAACCGCCGCCAAAAAAAAATTATAGCCTTAATTTTAATTCAAAATATGTTATTACTATAAGTTTTAGATATAATTATATAAGGCCTAGAAATAAGTTTATATAAATAAATGAATTTGAAATTTGAAATGCTTTGTAAGCAGAACAGGGATTTGAATGAATAAATAAACTAATTATTCATATTATGCCTTTTTGTTATAGTCGAGTATTATGAGGTAATTCGAAGTAACATTTTCCTCAGGTTATAGAAATGAAAAGGTATTCCATTGAAGTATTAGCTGGGGGCCCCATGGATCGATGGCGTAGGCCGTTACAGAAGCACCCTCAATGGAAGTAGGTCATGTCCCCCATAACGCACACCCTCCATACCAGGGCACTAGAACCGTTCAAGAGTTCTCAGCTTAATCTCAGCCTTTGATGTATCAATTTTTGTGGAAATTTCACTTCCAAAAGATTTAACTTTAATTAATAAATTATTACTTGTATATCTGTATAAAAATATTAACATAATAAAAAGTACATTTTTAAATTTCTACAAATAAATAATTGTAATAATGGACAGCTGGTCAAAACGACGACATAATAACTGTTGCATTATACTTCAGTTATAAGGTCAACGCCCCACATAATGTTAGCCGACTCCAAAGCCTTTATCCAGCCTTAGCCACCATTAAATTCCGTTTCCCTTTTTGTCCGTTATAAAAATGTGTTCCAATTAATTACAGCAGGTGTCGGCACGAGCCACGGTGTAATACGAATGCACAGGTCGCGTAACGTTATCACCGGTCAAACATACCAACAGGCTGATTTACAAAGTTCATCCGAAGGTCGCTCTATAGAAACTTAATTGTACTAGGAGACAATAGACGGGTTAGAATGGAGTTCATCCATACTTCTTTGATACCTGGAAGTCATCTACTATACATGGCGCACACTCCTATCGGCATACGTGACCAAGCAAGGGAATAAACGCGCTCTTCAAAAGGGGCCTAAAGAGATATTGAAAGTCTCCATGAGGTGGACAGCGCAATGGCTCCATTTATGGTACAGATGCCCATGAGCGACGGTAAACACTTGCCATCGAGTGGACCAATTTGCCAGTTTGCCTACAAGTATACATAAAAAAGAATGTTATGAATTATAATCGCCTAGTATACATATGTAACATTGTAAGGCCGCTTTCTGATCTGTCTATGCAACAGTGTTGCGGAATCGGTATGTCCAGTATCCGTGGTACCGAAAGCTTACTGAGCGCTTATATTTCTACCTAAGGCCGTGGCCCCATTAGACGAACAGTGAGCGGGTGACTGTTCGCTGGCTGACTCTGAGCAGCGTAGCGGTCGCTAACTCAATGTTGAGTTAACAGCAAACTGTAGCCGCGAAACGCTTGCGAACTCTTGGGAGGGAAGGTAAACGGTTAGTGCGTACTACGTGAACTGCACCGCCGACCTCGCGCATCGTTCGCTGCTAATCGGCCGCTCACTGTTCGTCTAAAGAGGACCCGGCCTGAGGTGTATCGCGCATCAGATCTTTAGCAGTTTGAACATATTTTTAATGCATAAGTTCAGCATACGGGGTGACGGGCTACCTGATGGAAAGCGGTTACCATTGTCTATGACCAAAGGTGCTGCCAATGTCCTGCCGCTCGCCAAAGGGAGACTGAAACCTGGGCACTAATTCCGGAACACAACTCAAAGTTGTTATGGTGCCATACTCTACACCAGGTGTGGTAGCCATCCAGACGGGCAAATATCCTATCAGCTGGCTGTGGGTTGTTTTGTCGCCTCTTACGACAGGCCGCCCGGCCGCAGGAAATTGTCTTCTTTCTCCGTTCACACACACATTTTAATCATGGTTTCATTTTTCTATTACATCTCAATTTGAATTAACTTATAAATTATAACTAAGATGCACTAGTATAACATTAAGATATTAACAAATGATAATGTTTAATAAATTTACTTATTTAATATTCGCTGACTATTAACGATTATATTATTGTAAATGAATTCTATATTTATCTTATTAATAGTTTTAGTGGCTTTGGCGGCCGTAAGGTGCGGGTCGGGTGTTCGCCGTCCGCCACAAAACAACACAAAAGTGGCATCGGCCGCCGCGCGCGACGTAAACAAAACGATCGCTGCGCGGGCGCAGTGCAATTATTACAAAGGTGCGTGCGCAGCTGACGGCGCACCTGCCGCCATCTTTAACATTTCTTTAACTTTTTTTCGCCATCGGAGTTATTGGCCTATTTTTTTTACAGCGCAAGCTGTCTTTGCAGCTGACGGCCCGCATTGCCTTCTTATAAAGCCTTTGTTAACCTCACAAGGATTTCTCAAGCTCTAGGATGAGGCAGCTGCCCTGATTGAAAGGCTGACGCCAGGTGGGTGCTAGATTAGATACCACGTGGATGTGCCCTTTTTATGACGCCTTTGAACTTTTTTGTTAGTATCCTTGAACGTTGTATCGCTTGCTTCAATGAAGCAGGATTTTGTTTGTGTAATTTTTGGATGGCGTGGGAATTCAGCGACAGATGATACATATGTCACGTAATATTGGTACCACAAATAATCTCAAAGGTTAAAGAGAAATGTGTTTCAAATATTTAATTTTTTTCTATTTAATTCAATTTATTTTCCATATTTTACATTTACATTATTAGTACTAGTGTTTGCCCGTGGTCGAAATTCGACCATAATAATTGATGTCTAAGAGTATACTTCTATAATCACAGATTTCGCCAAGGCTACACTATTCATTTGACTTGAATAATAAACAAAAGAGTATATATGCGTGTGTGTGTCAAATACATGGTATTGTGTATAATGTTTTTTTATTGAATGTATGTAATGTATTTTTATGCATAATTTAAATTCGTCGCTTCTTCTCTATATAAACTGTAAGTGTGCGAAATTTCATACTCCTCCGTCCGCGCAATTTTCGTAAAAAGGGTACAAAGTTTTTGCTTCACTTATTAATATATAGGTTATTGACATAATTATTAACAAATTAACATTATATAGCATAAATGGTTCGGTTAACTATGGCACCCACTCAAGAAAATAAAATTCTATGTCGTGCGTGCTAAGACTCATTTAACAGAGTGTAGAAAACCTATATAGACACTGGCTGTATGGAAGTCAAATTATTTTATAATAAAACCATGTGTCGAAGAATATTGTCAGTTGCTATTGAACTGTTGAATTAATACAAAATATAGTCCAAGTGATGTGCAGTTTTCATTTTATATGTATGTACGTAGATGAACGCGCATACACCAGCTAAGCAAGTTTACCATTGGCCACGGTTTGTATTTACATCACCTACATTTTTATAAAACAAACAACATAAGTGCAGATATAATACGGATATAATAAATTACTAATACATAATATTCATCAAAAATACATAAGGATAACTATTAGAACATATTATTTCTAACATGTACATGAAGTAGTTAAACATAGGTTTAAACTTTAAAGTATTACAGTTATGATTATAAAATGCTTATGAATTAATTGTGCTTACTTAACTAAATTACCTTTTTACATGTTAAGAGTGAAACAGACTGGTGCTGGTTTCCTTTTAACCCAAGGTTCCTTGACCGACGCAAGGTGGACTGCCCAGGACCAAATGTCATACTAGCGGTTAACTCAAACCACAATTACGACATAAACACCTCAGGATATCTATAAATATACTCGTTGTTAAGTTTGTTGGTGCTTGTAGAAAAAGTTGAAACTGTTTTTTGTTTTGTCCTTATAAGTTGGATGAACCTTTGTGAAATAAAAATAATAAGTTACATGCGGTTATAAATAACTGTTTTTTTGTTAATAGCAAAAACGTCGAAGTCTTATCAATTAATAATATAGATAGATAGATCTTTAATTTACACCAAAACGTAACGTCAAATGAAGCCCTTGAAATTCGGACCGTGTGATATTTCTGTGGGCATGTGTGTACGGGGCATTATCTGAATAAGAACTGCTGATGCAACTAAAAATATTGTTCACTGTGATACGAGAAGTAGTGTGAAGACCTAAATGCCAACAAAAACGAATTCACACCTGCATACGTGTAAAAACACATTTTATTACCTTTCGGCATTTTGGACTTTTTTTTTGTTTACTTATTGACATTCGTATACTAATTCTTATATAGAGAACAGTCCAAAGTTTTATTGTACTCGTTTATGGGCGTTGCGGTCGACTCATTAGCCAGGTGTTTCGGTTTTAAAGTACAAACTGATTCTAGAAAATTCGGTCCACACGGCCGGCCAGACATTTTGCATCTGTGCAGTATAAAGCAATGCCTCGATTGAGGGACGAGGCAGTCAAGCGAGAACCACGACCATGGCGAGACTTGTGTACATTCGGTAAACTATTTAGTGACGGACTTTGCGTGTGTTATTGAATTACGACCTTCTGCATTACGTTTGCACTTGTTGTGTTCGGTTATATTTGTACCTGTGTTATACTTGTTTCTATAGTTCTAATAAACTCTATAATAATTCCAACGGCATTTTAATTCGAGTCCTCGCGGCTCGTAACAGTATTTTCCCATATTTGTTCTTCTGACTGTGCGGCAGCTAGTTATCGTTATCTATAATGGTAGCCTTATACCATACCGCCGAATACAATGGGCATGATGCTGCCTGCACGCTTGATGCAATCTACAGTTCGTTCATATACAATTATACACAATTAATTTAAACAGTCTAATCGGCAGTTGAAGCCACAGAGTACTTTATATATACTGGTTGAAGCCATGGCGTCTCCAGTGACGGACGACAACGTTTTATCCGTCTTGAGCATTTTACTCGTGGTAAAGAAACAAAAAAATCGTTTAGGCTGGTGTAAACAGTGGTTATTCAAAAGAAATGAGGATTAGGCCAAAAGATTGTCGTAATTATTTACGAATGTATGAAGAAACTTATAACGGCCACACACGGTTCAATTCGCATGGTCCTGCCAAAAGAATTGAGTTGCGATTGATCTATCAAGTATTGTAGTAGTACGTACGTACTTACGTAAGGACGTAAGTACTTGAGTAAGTACGTAAGTACTTGATCAAATCGGCAGCGTTATGCCGATTGGATGATAGGCAGCATAGTGTATGGCCCCGCCCCCCAGTGCGGGAGTAAATTTTCCAAGTTCCCTTTGCACCTAGTAAAATATAATTTACTTCTGATATTCATTTTTCTAATATGTTAGTACGACGGCAGCTATGTAGCTTATGTAAGTATATTCCAAGATGTAACCTATAAATTATCATAATTTAAAAAAATTATAAGCGACTAATTTCCATGTGCTTATGGACCTTTGAAGATGGGATCTGATACGGGAAAATAGAAGTCGTTCCGTAAATCTGGCTTTCTTGATACGGGATAAAAGACTCGTATCGCTAACTTGGCAAGTTTTGTTTTGCGCTGCTGCAGTGAATATGTTATCAGATTCACAGCGGCACTGATTTATCTGTACTTTTCGTTCCTACGGTACGGGGTGTTCTAGGCCTTGTACCAGAACTTCCATTATGGCTACACGAGGCCTATTGAGCCCCGTGACGTTTAAAAAACTAAAATCCTTTTTTGTCTTATTTATAAAATAGATTATGGATTTTCGTTTTGTGTTGTGTGTTACTAGATCTATCTCCATATTAAGGTAGTTAAAGTAGTCCACGGTACTCTTATTTAAGAACACATCTTTGCTATGTAATTATCCTAATACACATAATATTAATATGATTGTATTTATTTATTATCAAAAGTTTTACTTTTTTTAATAGATGAAGACATTAAAAAAAATAGATACATTATTATTTTATTAAATACATATTTAATAAAAAAAATATAAAATCTTGCAGTTCACCGCCAGCGGGAACTGGGGATCAAACTAGCGGTGGTTAGGGCAGTTAGTTTAGGCCAGAGACAGGAACCTTACAATTAGTGCCGTGTTCAAGAGTGCTGCCTTCTGTGTCTGCCCCTTCATCCAGTTTCCTAGTGAAAGTCTCTCTAGATGACGGTCGAGGCTTTTCGGTATAAGACATTTGTAATAATTATTAATATTATATATATACACACACACACACACACACATATATATATATATATATATATATATATATATATATATATATATATATATACTAATACGTAAATTTACATGCAATTATATCTATCCTCTTACCAGTTTATTAAAAATTGGGAGTTTCTTTACATCAATGCTGTTTCAACATTCAACGTCTTTTTTCTAATTAGAATCATTATTCATAATCGTTTCGAGGTTCATTTGATGAATTTATTTACTATCTAAGAAAGCAGTCTGGCGGCTGGCTCTGCGAGTAAAAATATGTCGACATGGACAGATGGACGGACCTGCGCACGCGTCGGCCGAATCATAAACTTCACCTGGTGGTAAATAGTACCTAATGTTCGGCATAATTCTCTATTATAGCATTGTTACTCAACTATTTTTATCTCGCGACCCACAAAAAATAATTTAATTAAAATAATTATAATTATAAAAATGTATTAAGTAGTTTATTTATACGTTGTTTAATTTATATTTAGGTCTTTTTTTACAGATAACAAACTGTAACCCCCTATAATAACAAAAGCGGCGTTATTGCGACCCCTAGGTTGAGAAACACTGCTTTATAGAGCCGAAACTGGCAACATGTTAGACATCGTTATCTCGTTGCAAGTTGCGTTGCGTTTAAGAGTGTTCCAAGAAAGATCAAATTTATTTTACAAGCTTTTATTTAACTTGCAATGGATGCAGCTATGTATGTATGTTCGGGTAGAATCTTGCAAGTTAAATTTGACCAACTTCCCGGTTTCCGATTGAGCTGAAATTTTGCACACATATGTATATCGCGTAACAATGCAATAATATGGTACCATGGAGCTGATCTGATGATGAAGTAGGAAGGTGTCCATAGAAACTCCTGTACTTAACAAGATAGACCCGTCGTGTTTGGGCTCGTTTTACTTGTATTGGCTAGCACTCTACTGCTACATGATATCCAGGATCTCAAAAGCTTATATTTAAAAACCATTTTAAAAAACAAGTTATTTATAATCGGCATACGAACGCACACATTGTGTATCCCCAAGCTAAGCCAGTTACGCTTGTGTTATAGGTAATATACAACGGACCGCTCTGAGACCGATCCCAGAGCCCGAAACCCAGACCATAGCAAAGGCAAATGCGTTTACGAAATTTACCACGCCAGGCATTTAACCCGGAGGCTCTGCGTTGCAGTAAAGAGGCCGGCAAACCTTACTATTCATTCACTGGCCTTGCCATAGGTTCAATTTTGATATTACTCCTAACCAGCTTATGTCATATTTTAAATGCTAGTAAGACAAATTAACTGTTGGTAAGATATATGAATCCACCATTAATATATTGTATTTTATAGAGCTACCCTCCGTACAAAAGTCCAATTCGCACACGTTCTCTCAATTTGTATTTATTCTATTTCTTATTCACCGCCGTGAAAATTCATTAAACTCTTTATACTTACTTGTACATTATATTTTTTTCATGATTTTACTTATGATAACGAGCACGAATATATATAAAAACATTTTAACTCGGTAAAGAGGGTAGTTATGCAATATTGGTTTAAATATCGAAAATCTCTAGTAACCAGTACATACGAGATGCGAAGTATGAATAATTCAAATTTTGACGATAGTTGCGTTTCGGCGCGCGCGCACGTGTCGGCGCATCTGCCACCTAATTAATCTACCTGCGCACCCGTCGGTCGGCTTTCTTTCACTTTTTTTTACCAATAAATGTTTATCTTATTAATTTTACCGATGCTTGGGTCTTCGACCACATGTCTAGAAGTAATGGGCCATGAAAACAGGTCGGATACGCAAGGTGGCAAACTTAGCGACAGTTAATATAGAGTTATGACAAATATATAGCTTAATAAAATATTTATATGTATATTTGTTTTTCTACTAAATTGAAGTGTCGATCTGTTACATATATATATATATATATATATATATATATATATATATATAATGCTTAATAATAAATTACAATTTTAGAACTTTTATAAGGAGTACGTGGTTAGGGGCTTACGCGAGCAAAACTTACAGGAATATTAGCCGGACTTAGGGTTCTCTTTTTATCAGAATGCCTACTGAACCCTTAACCTGAATAATATTTATAGGATATCGATGAATTCAAAGCAAGAAATATTGGGAAATACCCAACTGTAAATGTTGATCATTGTGTATCTAGTTCACGATTTCGTTTAATTTCAACTTGTTTGAAAATTATTCCAAAACTTATTTTAAAGAATCATAAATAAATTATTATTTTGTTAACATGTAAGTATCCGTATTTATTGTACGATATCGGAACAAGCAAGGTGCATTCGGGCAGATGCCACAAATTAACATTAATGGCAAATATAAACATAAAGTAACTCGACAAGCAATTAAGCTATTTAGAATAATTGTATGACAAGATATACTTAATTATACAAAGATGTACTTAAATAAAAAATAGTAATAATTTTAGGGACGCAAGATTAACACTGATCTCACAAAAACATAATGACGGTCCTTATAGAAATGTTTTATATCGTCTACTTTATACTTAGATAGGTAGGTGGTAGAGCCGGAGGGGAGGGTTTTTCTCCGTGCAAGAACGGAAATAGAATACAATTTCCTGCGGCCGAACGGCCCGTCGTAAGAGGCGACAAAACAACCCACAGCCAGGTGGTAGGGCATATGCCCGACTGGATAGCTACCACATCTGGTCTAGAGTATGCCGCTATAATAACTTTGAGTTGTGTTCCAGCATCAGTGGCCAGGTTCCAGTTTCTCCTTCTAGGCCGGTAGCACATTGGCAGTATCTCTGCTATTGCTAATGTCTAATGCTCTCTCTGCTAATGCTAACCACTTTTCATCACAATTGGGCCGTTAGCCTGTCTGCTGTGCTTCACCAATAAAAAAAGGGACGCGCACCGATCCACGCGCCTGGTCTCACCTCGAGGATAGCCGAAGAGACCCAGTTCTCCGGCTAACAAATAGTGGGACCAGCCCGTAAAGGAGGCACCCATCCGTCTGGGTAGCTGGTGGCCGGGAGGTGAATACGCAAGCAAGCCCACGGCCCGAACAAGGGCTGTTCGCAGATTCAACAGAGGTTTTAATACTTTATACGTGATGTGTCGAATCCCGCAGACGGGCCACGACATTTCCCTTCGCGCGGCTTATGTTCCTAAATTGGATTTCCCTTGTATAAAAAAAGTTACGTGGTAGTCAGAATTCAGTTATAGAAATAGTATTTCTTGATATTCCCAATTACCCAAATACCTTCCTCACACATGCACACTATTTTATGAGTTGTGTGTTCATCAATTCTATACATTTTTAATAATAAATAAAGAAGTTGAAATTTTATTTTTATCTTTTAAAAATATTAGGTAAATGTCAAAAACTTTATCTTTGAAAAAAACAAATGTATCTTTTCGACCAGTAACTAATGTTACCAATCGCAAACTTTGACTAAAAGAGTTTGAAAGGTTTCATAAAATCTAATGTTTGACAATTTAGACAAGTTTAAACGTAAACCGTATTCAAAATATTTATGAATCCATCACTGCACACATAATTATGATCGTAATGCATACATATTATTGAACGGAGTCTGTCACATATAAATGAATCTAAAAGGATGACCACAAATTATTGATTTGTTTGATTGTAAAGATATTTTTTAACATTCTACTGCATACAATATTTTGAATCCTTGTCAATGCATATATATTAATGAACTTGACTGTACAAAAAAGAATCACGTAAATCGGATCGTAAATCACGGAGTAATCGGCGAACATACATAAATAAAATAATTAAAAAAACAAAAAACAAAGATCCTGACGAATTGAGAACCTCCTCCTTTTTCGAAGTCGGTTAAAAACACTTTTCTCGCCTTTTTTCAGCAAACTTATTTATCAAATCCATAGCTGTAGACGATTTCAGTTTTTCTAGATTTTCTGCCTATAGCGGACAGTAATGACAAGTCTAATAGCTGTTCTGTTGGCCAAGCAGTTATTCTCAACCTTTAGCCCCTTGGGCCCCCTTGGGCCCCATATCATACGGCTGATACGGCCGTAGCTACGCCCCTGCTGGAATTGTTATCTGGATAAAAGCTCTTAGAACCAGATCGATCAGTGTGACATCACGCTCTCATATAGACGTGACACGATGAGCCTTGAACGAATAGAGCTTCTCCCTCCAGACTTCCCTCCAACTTGACAAAGGCTGCAATTGTCACGCCAACGGAAACTAGAATAGTTCCAGCGCGCCGATGCAACCGTTTGGCGCCCATGGTTAGGTATTCATTATCGTCTCGCATTAACTGCCTTTCAGTAGGTACAAAATAACAAAAATCATTATTATCGACTCATTTATTATAATAGTATTATTATATACAAAGCATTTTGAGTAAATTACATTATTATTATTAACCACATTTTATATAATTCGATTCTAACAAATTCTCAACTCCTTGTTTTAAAATGATACAATCACGACGACACATTACAATTGAATTTTAGTTAAATACACGTCCACGCCTGTAATATTCGGCCAATCCGATCATCGTTGCGTTGCACCCAAACGCTTTCTGATGCAAAGTGTACAAAATCGTTCGCAACGATAATCGGATCCTATACTTTACCATAAATTTATTTACGTTAATATTAGTTAAAAATTGGCATTAATCAATTTTTCACCAATAAAAACAAAATGATACAATACAAACAAATGGATAGATGTAGAAACCTAGCTTTTAACACACCGCCCGTTACGTATATAGGATAAACTATACCGTTGTTAGCACCCTACCAAATAATTGGCACCCAGTCAATTTACTCAATTTTTTATACCCATATTATTATTATGATACTCACATTATAAATTATTATTAACATTTCATGGCCAATTTTTTGAATAAAGCAATAGGATAACAATTATTTTATTGGGGTGCCAACAATAGCAGTTTTCCTCTTAATTTTTTAATTGTCCTTTTCTGACGCTACTTTTAGGCTGGTGTGCACCGAAATTTTACTGACGGTTAACCAAAAATAATCACTGTTTTTCCATACATTTTTGGCGATTATTTTATTTTAACCATCGGTTAAAAGTCGGTGCACACCAGCCTTATTCAAGGTACTGTTTGCAATTAGGGTATTTTGGCTTTTAAACACAAACGGTCTTATTCATATCGAGCTACAGTAAATTTGAACGCTTCTTTAACAACCTTAAAGAAGCATTCAAGCTTAGTCTAACTCCATATAAATACGACCGATATAGTTTAGGTTATGTCTACACCACTGCGCTTTAATGTTTTCCTCTGACGCGTCTAAAACTGGTAGAAGAACAATGCTTAATGCTAAATCATTAGGCTATCAATACGCTTGACGTTATATCATGGATTCTGGAAATGGGTGGTACAGCCCACCCCAGTCAATGCTGAGCCTATCCGGGGCTATGATACTTCAAGTAATATTGGAGTTCGCTAAATAAAAATGGATAAATCATGTATATGCTGTTAATTTTTTGAATAAACAAAATAACTCAACCGTTACTATTTATTTTCCTGCACTATTTCTGTAAAAAATTTAGATGAAAAATTTCTGGAGGACATGGAATATTCAAATATTCCTACAATGGGCGGTACACCAAAGTTTGAGAAACACTGCGCTAGACGAAAGTTGAAGACGCAAAGCGAGGAAGCAAGCGCGCTGTTGTAGACACAACATTTAAGGCTGGACAAAGAAAACTAAGGACAGTTTAATCAGTGGCCCAGTAAAAAAATTAACACGTAACACACGCTCCAATTACATTTGGCGACAGCAGTCCTGTCTTGTTAATGGCCCTGACCGCTATGGGGCCGATCTTAGACATCCAGAGCATATTAAATTAATGAACGTTCGATTACAAAATTTAATATGATAAACAAAACATGAAGAAATTACAGTCTTAAGTAAAATCCAACAGCAATGTGCCAACGTGGTTACTACATTATTGCCGTAAACAGATTTTAATCTTTTGCTTGCGGCAAACGAATGTTATTACGGCGAAATAACGTTTATTAAAATAAAATTATAAATCACAAAATAATTATTACAAACTTTAGTCTAACATTTAAAAAAAACGAGCACTTTTTTTTATTTCATAATAGGTTCTAGGATTTTTTTGGCTGTTTATTATCTTAAAGCATTGTTTTTTTTATTTATTTATTTCAGCAATAGTTTCCGCGGGTAGCGTTGAACCAATGACAAGTCTATATTGAATTGTTGCCAATTTAGTTACCAAATATTCACTAGATATGATAAGTACTGGCTAATTTCTTTAATTTGTCATATAGTCCAACTTACATGTCAATCATCGTTCGGAATATATAAATTTTACGACTAGCCAGTATTTTAGTACATATATATATTGTCAAATCTAGTGAAAATGTCGGCTATATTCGCAACACTGTTTTCTTATACAAATTTCAACTGTACAAGTGAATTTTTCAAGTGAGCCTTCAAGGCCAAATCTTAAAGTGTACGAAATGGCGAAAAATAATCAAAGGAGTCTCAGGATCGATTTTGATGAAAAATTAAATGGTCTTATGATACATTTTTGAAAAATCACTTACTCTTGTCAGAAATCGAATTGGCCGATTTTGAAAAAACGAAACACATACTGACCCCAATTCATAGTGAAGCTTGTAATTTCTGTGAATAAAGTCAAACGACAAACTAAGGGAAACAGTTGATTTTCAACAAAACTTGCGCCGGTCATAGGACCACCTCGAATGTTGTCCAATATGGAAATTACGCAATCATTATATTTGTAACTAGGCATCGATAAATTAAGATGAATTCGAATACACGTTATTTTAACTTGTTTTAACAACCTACGTTTTAATAATAGAGGTGTATTTTTTTTTTAAATTCATGATTAAGATAAATTAATTTACAAAAATCGAATGATACCGCTTTATTTTTCATAATCGACCCCGAGATTTTTTAGTGTTATTCGCTATTTCGTATCGGTGAGAATTAGGCCCGAGAAAAATTCATACCTCAATAATCATAATAAAACTAGGTTTTAAGCGCGTGATTTATCTCATTCTTATTATTCCTACGTTTCGGCTACTTTTCTGTAGCCATGATCACGGAAAACAAAGATGTAAGTGGCAATGAGCATTGTTAAAGTTTTATTTAGCCTACCGCCAACTAGTTCATTTTAATTTGTTTATGGTTATTATTTACTCTATGGTAGCCTAATCTAATTTACCGCGCATAAAACCGTTGAAACGTTGTTTTATTACGCATATTAGTCGCGAAAACTTAAAGAAATATTATCTGAATAATGTTTTATTTCAATACGTGTTCAGGAAGGAGTTTATCTAACACTCATACTATAAACGTGAGACATGCTTTTATGCAGATCGATTATAATCGATCGATTATAATTGATCGATTATAATTGATCGATTACTTTGATTTTGGGCAAAAGTATCGATTGCACAACGACATGTTGTCAACTGAAAGCTGCTATAAAGTTCAGCATGAACTAGATACAATACATCGCTCTAGAATATGATCACCAAAATTATACCTGCTCTCTTGCGTAAAGTATTTTATAAACAAAAGTTTAAAACTTACTTATTTATATACATGTAAATATCCTTTCACAATAAGACAGACTACATCTCAAATCATTTCAAGACGATCACAAACATTAGAAAAATACAAATAATAAAAGACACAACACATTTAAAAAAATAATTTAACACAATTCTTTTATTAAACATTGAAATTATTATATATTCGTTCTAAGATATATTGAAAATAAAAATTAATAAAAGACAAAATGCAAAATATATAAGGGCGCGATCCCACTTTGTCGTGACGACAGATAATCGTGTATTTTTAAGTGTCGTGGATTATATATTTAAATGAAGGTGTTCACATATAGATCGACACGATTTACTGTCGTCTACGACATTTTTTGTAGTGACGACAGATTGACATGACAGTGGGAACGGCTAGCACGAGTCGTAAAACGATAAAAAATCGTTACGACTAAAAATAACTAAAAATCGTGACGGCAAATCTATCGTAGCCACGATAGAAATATCGTGTCGTCGTTTACACGTGCTTACACCCTCTCGCTAATTATGTGTAAACGACGAAGCGACTGCCGTGAAACGATAAAATGACGTCGCGATCCAATGGGAACAGCTATATACGATAGTCGCTAAACGATAAAAAAATTTGACGACAAACAATCGTTATAATGGGAACAGCTAGAGACGACAGTCGTCCAACGATAAATTAATCGTTACGACATAGTGGGGTCGCGCCCTTAGTCATAGACAATTTATTGCTTGTTCAATTTATCAAGCAAAAGATTAAAACACTCTTCTTTGTAATGAGCCAACACATACTATATCACTAACACCGGCAACGGATGCCTTAACTTACGCTGCATATTTACATAATTTACACGAAGAAAAAAAAATTAAACGAAAAATAATCATTAAACACAAATGTTTAAACCGAATAGTTTTATTATTCTTATGTTACACGCTTTAATAATAGGTGTACATATTTTTTTTAATTACCGTGACTTCGGCGAGCGATATCTGTAGCTTCCATCCAACAGAGTATTTTCACATATAGAGAAGTTGTTTGAAACTCGATACAAATAATGATAATTTATAAACTGTAATACGAGCCTCTACCAAAATTTATCAAAAAGACTCATTGACTTTTTTATTTTTATGGCTTGGTTTCTAGACCCTTAAAAGCCATGTCTGTCTTGGACAACTCATTGACTCTTCAGGTGATCAGAAGGCTGGTGCTTACCTCGGCCAACGGATCACTATGGCGATCCAGCAAGGAAACGTTGCCAGCCTTCTGGGCACCTTACCCATAGAAGACGGTGATCTGGGCTCAGTATTCTACTTAGTCTTGAGGAACTATGGGTAGAATACAATACAAATAAGTTTTATCCGTGCAGGAACGGTGAAAGAATACAATTTCCTGCGGCCGGGCGGCCTGTCGTAAGAGGCGACAAAACAACCCACAGCCAGGTGGTAGGGCTTTTGCCCGACCGGATGGCTACCACCCCTGGTCTAAAGAATAGCGCTATAACAACCTTGATTTGTGTTCTGGCATTAGTGATCAGGTTCCAGTCTCCCTTAAGAGAGCAGCAGCGCATTTGCAATAGCTTTGGTGTTGCAAATGTCCATTGGCGATGGTAACCGCTTTCCATCAAGTGGGCCGTCTGCCTGTCTGCTGAACTCCTGCAATAAAAAAAAGAGCGCTGTCCTGAGTGAACTAATAGACCGATTAAGCAGACAGGCAGACGGACCTCCAAATGGTAAGCGGCTACCATCGCCTATGGACATTCGCAACACCAAAGAAAGACGTTACCAATGCGCGTCTGCTCTCTTGAGTCTGGAACCTGGCCACTAATGCCGGAACAGAACTCAAGGGTGTTATGGTGGCATACTCCAGCCAGAGGTGGTAGCCATCCAGATGGGCAGATACCTACTCTAACACCTAGCTAAGAGTTATTTTATCGCTTCTTACGACAGGCTGCCGGGCCGAAGGAAATTGTATCCTTTCTCCGTTCCTACATGGAACAGATATTGTGACACGTGACTTTTATGGCTGGTTCTTATATCTTACTATTCATTCACTAGCCCACTTATATGGAGTTCGTCAAATTTTAACAGACAGACAAATTAATGATCAGTAAGATAGGAACCGGCCATACAGTGCATAGAACCAGTTCCAAACAGTAGGTACATAGTTCATGAACTACACAAGACTACTCACGGACATCTAATAGTGTACACTTAGCAAGAAAGTCACTTTTATCTAGGACTTCTTCTATAGTATAGAAATGTGGTATTTTATTATGAAATTATATTATGCTCATTATTTGTATAGAGTTTCGAACTAGCTTACAGTGTGAGACAAGTGTGACCATATCAACAAAGAATTGTTCAATTTTCTTTGACTTTCTTAACACTGTTATGGTTACTACTTTCATAGTACAGTCAAACCTCTGCACGTAGGACAATAAAACCTAAAATCCATATTTGGACAAATAAAATACAATAGCTTTATGTTTTAGCTACTTATTACAAATAATAAAAACTAATCTTTCAACGGTTTTAAGCACATATTTCAATGTCTATGTTCACTCTTATTGGACAATAGTCAAAACACCATTTCTATTGATCAAAAACTTTATAGTAGAGCTTAAAACTGGTAAAAGAATGTCTTACATTTAAAATAGAAATCATATTTTCCAGTACAACATAAATTATTTTTTTAATGAATACTAGAAAATAGGTTCAATTTTAAGCATCATGTGTTAAAAGTCTCTGTAATCATAAATAATTTGGTAACACATAAATAAATACTTCTTCTACATGTGCAGGGTTGCAACAATTCGAATACAAAATCCTATCTACAGGTGATGAGTAGATTTTGAATTATATACTTAAAATTTATTTAAAGATCGTTCAACACTTACCACTTCACATGGCTATGAATACTCTTCTTTGTGTTTATGGCATGGCAGCTACGTCATTATGCCCCACAAATACTCCATGCGAAATACAGTTAGTTTCCAGCCATCGTTATTAGATATAATGACTATCAATTTTCTCCCCAAATTCTCGTCATTGTGTATAATTTAGCAAAATTATTTATCATCTGCTGACAGATCACCCAAATTAACGTCGTTCGACTGTACTGATATCGCATTTTTAAATATTAATATTTAACTAACACCAGAATACATCAATACTCGAAGGCACACGGCACCGACAGCCATTCCATACTAAACATTACTACTAATACCTGATTCAGATTGTGCCAGTGTTTTAGGAGAGTAACGAACATTTGAGAAACTACAAATAAATCGATACGTTTGACTACTAGAAATATATATAGGCTAGTCTCCTAAAATACTCAGTCTAAATAAGGCATAGACAAGAACCTCACACAATAGAACCACTAGCGGAATATTTGTTTTCAATTAATGAGTTAAAATTAATTCAGTGAATAATATTAATTTAATTCATAAATATAATCTAGTTCATAATTAAAATAAATGAGAATATCAATCAATTATTTACTACAGGAGAGTTTTTTAAATTTCGAACCGAAACGTATTCGAAAAATAATACTAAGTATTTCCCTTTTGTAGCAATTAAAAATAAAACGGTTCCGAACATAGACACAATTTCCACTAGAGTCCAGGTGCGTTGAATCAAACTTATCCATACATGAATGCACGCCGCAACAATCATTCTATTTATAGAATATAATGAAATTTCACAATTCTCTTGGGATTTATGACTTCCATAGGATACACCTGTACTGTCATCATTTTACGATTTGTAAAATTGAAATATAATAATCACCATTATGAGGCAAATCCCTTTATAATTTGAAAAAAGAATTCCTATTCAAATCAATTTATTAAAAACATTCCAAATTCAAATAATGAACCATAGATTATATTTTAGAAGATTAAGTGCATGTTTAATTTTAAATTATCATGTTCTATTTAGAATAGTATATTATTTAACTATGCATAGTTGATACATGTCATAATAAATACTAAAATAATATACAAGAGTGGGCATTAAAACACCCTGCTACCATATTACTATCACAATAACAAAAATTTCAATAATATAAACAATAATAAACGAGCTATTTGACACAAATAATGACATCACAACTTTTTACAGTACAAAATCGAGAAGGCCGTAACGTCTTGTCATAGAACTAAAAGGATCTCATCTGACTGTCAACCACCCTATAACTATTAACCATGCGCTTAATCCATAAATTTATTTTATTTAAACACAGAATAAGGCATAAGTTATACATCATCTATCTATCGACAGGTTACATCTATATCTGATACATCAACTAATTTATACTTGGGTGTTGGTCATTTTCAGTTTATATGTGCTAAATATTTTTAAATTGTTACAGAGTTTGGTCTGTAATCCCAACACTTTGATGGGTATTTATATATATATACCTTTGCAATTCGGCCAAAAGGACCAATTTGCTTCTAAAAGGACTTAACAAGGGCTCTCCAGATATTGAAACAAATTTACGAAAAGAACACAAATTTAGATATTTTCACGCGCCCCTTATGGAAATTCATGGAAAATGTATTGAAGTGTAATTTTGAATTAATTAAATAATTGAATTCTAAACGTTTAATTAAACTTATTCACATTCGTCAGTCAATAAATTATAAACAATTTAGTAAAAAAAACTTGTTCCGATACCAAAAACAGTAACGAGCGAAAATCAGATAACTTTCAGAATGAGAATGAGAGAGAATGAGCCTACAAAGCCTGGAAATCCTAAATTTCCAGAGAACGCCTAAATTCTTCTCTTGCTTTTTTATATCAAAATATCTTGATCTTCAAACAATATTTTAATACTAGTATGTGGTAGCGAAATTTTGTTGGCGTTGTTGCCATGAAGACGACATGTTATTTGGGAGTGAATTGCAATGAGGGTACCAAAAAACGCGACTGCAGTGGTCCATTTTTGCGCTATGTCCCACTGAGACATCATTTATGGAGATAAAAAGTATCCAAGTTCTGACCCGAGATATAAGCTAGCTCAGTGTAGATATAATAACAGCTCATAAATGTCCCACTGCTGGACTCGGGCCTCCGGGGATCGGACAGTATACCCGCCACGCTTGTCCAAGACGGCTTAACAGGTTCGACACATCGGTTATCTCGATGTTGCAGATTGCATCACTATGTTTTCCTTGCTGCCGTCATTACAATTCACTAACAAATACGTCGCCTTCATGACAACGACGCAAACGAAGTTTCGATATAAGGTACTAGTAGGTATACATATAAACCAGTGGATTTTGTTAATTGTTTAGATACACATACTGTTTTAATCAACGAAGGTAACAAATAAAGGTAAAACATAGGCTGGTGTGCATAGACATTGAACCTTTTAAGAAGGAACTACCACAAATTTGTTCTCTAACTGTCATAACGGCTAATTGGGAAGCACCACAAATTTGTGATCAAATACAGATAATTGAAAGGAACGTTTAACTGATGCTTTCTCCCTCTAACTACATAGAATTTGTATTAGAATAAAAGAGGCGATATAATTCCCTTGGTTTTGATGGCAGCTGGCAGATTGTGGACAAAAATAATAACAAATCCGGCCCCTTAAAAAAAACATTTAGGTTGGTGTGCATAGACATTTAACTAACGGTCAAAATAAAACAATCACTAAAAATGTATACCTAAAGTACAATCGTTTTATTTTAACCATTAGTGAAATGTGTATAGCACACCAAACGCGCTATATTGAGCAAACAAAGCTGAAAATGACCTCACCACTCGGCTAACGGTGTGAAAGTATGAAAACGGCAGTCGCTGTGCGCTCGTGGCTTTTGGTGCCCTAATCGAAATCGATGTCCATATTGTATTGTGAGGTGCAGTCTTCGGAGTCCGCCGACGTCGAGGACCTGGAGCCGGAGGTGGTCGAGGAGCCTACGGACGTGGAGCTGGTGGAGCCCCCGGAGTCGCGGAGCACCCAGCCCTCGGCGACGAGGGTGGGCCGCCGCCTTATGAAGCGGCGGCCCCGGATGTTGCCTGGAAACCGTAAAATCACACCTACGCCTGTAACCATTGGATAGCAACTGGGCCGAAAGAAACACACATCACACTATTTTGAACGAAAGAACCTTTATTTGCAAAGATACAGTAGTATATTGTCAATAGTTTATAATTAAGGTCACTAATATCACCATATCTAACCTATGGTCGTCAGGGTCTGATGAGTGGTACCCAGAGAAATCTAGAGCAACCCTTGTTGTAGAGCGTCGAGTGCGTACACTCTTCGAAAGGCAAAACTGATGACTGATGGACAGTGGTTCCCGTCGCCTAAGGATGTTCGCAACACCACAAGTGTCGACAACGCGTTGGCGACCTCATACAAATTTTATTATGCCTTTCTTAAAAACTGTCATAGTGCAAATGTAAGTGTTATATTATTTTTGCTATTTAAAATATGTGTATTTTTTAAATAATTCTTTAAATTATTCACTGTCATTTGTTCGCACTAATTTTCTGAGTAATAAAATTTAACCATCTATTGTCAATTAATACCTTTGTGTTCATGGGCCGGCCTTCGAGTAATACATCATAAACTGTTTTATTGTTCAAATTCTTTTGGAACATTATTTTATTTATAAATTCACTAGAGTTTACCCGGCGGCTCTGCCGCGGGTCAAACTCTAGTGCGTACCTCTTGTTTAAACAGCCGGCGTTAAAACAGGTTAAATTGTTTTATATTTTTATATTGGTGTTAATTGCCCTCATAAGATTTACTTTTTTTTATTTATTTATATCGCAAACTATCCCATCTCCCGGGATGAAAAGTATCTATGTCCATTTTCGGTATTCAGACAGACAGATCGAGTTACTATCGCACTTTTTTCTATAGATTATGAATTTTTATATCTATAAACTTGAGAAACTATTAGTCTCTCACTCAAACTTTCATCTGTTTTAGTTTTATTTTTGCGATATAAAGTATGACCAAACTGATCAAAATGACCGAATTGGCCAAAATGACCGACATGGCCAAAATGACCAAAAAGGCCAAAATGACTGAAATAGCAAAAATGACCAAAAAGGCCAAAATGATCAAAAAATGGTCAAAATGACCAAAAACGGCCAAAAAGGCCAAAATGATCAAAATGACCAAAAAGGCCAAAATGACCGACGTGGCCAAAATGACGGAATAGGCAAAACTACCAAAAAGGCCAAAATAATCAAAATGGTCAAAATGACCAAAAAGGCCAAAATGACCGACATGGCCAAAATGACCAAAAAGGCCACAGTGACCGACATGTCCAAAATGACGGAATAGGCAAAAACGACCAAAAAGGCCAAAATGCCCTAAAAGGCCAAAATTATCAAAATGGTCAAAATGACCAAAAAGGCCAAAATGACCGACATGTCAAAATGACCAAAAAGGCCAAAATGACCGACATGATCAAAATGACCAAAAAGGCCAAAATGACCGACATGGCCAAAATGACTAAAAAGGCCACAGTGACCGACATGGTCAAAATGACCAAAAAGGCCGAAATGACCAAAAAGGCCAAAATGACCAAAAAGGCCAAATTGACCAAAAAGGCCAAAATAACCAACATGACCAAAATGACCGAAAAGGCCAAAGTGACCGACATGGCCAAAATGAGTAAAAAGGCTAAAATACACTGACGGACTCATAAACTGCATCAAAGTAATAGACGACTTTGAAATAAATATTTTAACCAAGTATGCAAACTTTCTATACAGATTTAAATTGAAACCTCTAGATTGGTTCGTGAACTTTAAAACAGTGTAGGGTCATATCCTTAAGTTTAAGTTTGTGTACTGGAAAGGACCTTAAGACTTTTATTGAAGAAAAAACAGAAATTTAAGGAAAATTGGTTTAATTAAAAAATTGGTTTTAACAATAGCCACAAACTTTATGCAAGGATTTATTTATGTTTTAATAAGGTGTTTACCTCCACGTGCCCTTATTATGGATTCTAATCGGTTCCGCATAGATTTTATTAGGGTTATTAAAAGATCTTGCGGAATATTGTCCCATTCTTCTGAAAGTGCTGTTCTTAGTGCTGCCACTGTCGTGGGCAAAGGATTTCTCGCATATACAGCTCGTTTTAAACTGTCCCAAACATGCTCAATGGGATTAAGATCCGGGCTGCATGCTGGCCAATTCATTGTACGTATCCCAACCTCTTCGCAATATTGTCGAACTTGTGCAGCAGCGTGCGGCCGGGCATTATCCTGCATTAAAGTAAAATTTTCGCCTATGAATCCCATGTAAGGCACCACGTGATCTTCTAAGATCTCTGTTATGTAGCGATGTGCAGTCAAACCCCCTCTATTACCGTTTTGACGGACCATGTCTATGAACACAAGTTCTGTTCGCCCGTTCATCGATATGCCACCCCAGACCATACACGAACCGCTTCCAAAAGGAACACGCTCCTCAATGCAACTTTGAGCATATCGCTCCCCACGTCGACGATAGACTCTTCTGCGACCATCTGCACCATATAAACATGTCCTACACTCGTCCTTGAACAATACGGAGGTCCATTGCTCTTCTGTCCAATTCAGGTGATCACGCGCAAATCTTAAGCGAGCTTGTCTGTGAGCTACAGACAACTTTGGACCATTTGCTGGTCTAAAAGGGGTGATATCCGCTTCCTTTAACCTTCTTCTTATTGTTCGTGCACTCACGTTTACTCCACGCACTTCATTAAGCTCTGTTTTGATGTTAACAGACGTGAGGAGACGATTTCGCAGGGAAGTTGTAACAATAAATCGGTCATCACGACCGGTGGTTGCTCGAGTCCTGCCTGTACCACGTCTCCTTCTGTAAGAACCTGTCTCCACAAACCTTCTGTATATTCTAGAAACCGTAGACTGGTTTAAATTTAAATTTCTACCAATCGTTCGTTGATCCAAGCCCTCCCAATGCTACAATTTGAGCCGCTTGTTCGGACGAAGTATCCATATTATGGTTCAAAAACTCTCGATGAGTTAAAAAACTAAACCAAAAATTCTGCTGGTAACAATAATTCAATTGACAAAAGAATAAAAAATCAATGAGAATCAATTTAAAACTTTGCTATAAATAACACGCAAATCTGATACTACGAGTAAATTTTCTTTTCCTGGCTATATTCATTTGTTTTACTGCAGTTCTGGAGTTTTTGGCGGGAACTGAAAGGAGACGTTGTGCTGTGCAGTTTTATTTTCTAAAGATGTGTATAATTACTCTAAAATGAACAATAGTTGCAGGATATTAATAGTTTTTGAGTAGAAATTATGTGTTTTTGTGAGAAATGTGAACTGTATAGTCAGATGTGATCTTTCGAGTTTTCACAAGAACTCCATTGAATGGCGTCGGTTGTAGCCTGCAATACAACTGCGCTACTATACGAAGACCTATTAATTAACATGTTTCCGACTGAAAGACTTTGATTCTATGGTCATGAATAAATAATAATAATAAAAAAATAAAAAAACTGCAGTTATATTTTTAAAATTTCATTTTTTTTGAGATTAAGAGCCAGTCTCTCCATATTTATATAATTTAATCTAAAAAGTTTGCATACTTATTTAAAAAAATCATTTCAAAGTAATCCTGAACTTTAATGCAGTTTATGAGTCCGTCAGTTTAGGCAAAATGACCAAAAAGGCCAAAATTACCGAAAAGGCCAAAATAAAAGTATCCCTTGTCCACCCTCGGTATAAAATTTACATACGTACCGAATTTCAGCCAAATCGGCCCATTAGTTCTTCCGTAAAAGCATAACAAACAGAAAGACAAATATATTTTTATCCCAGAAACTATCCCATTTTCGGGATAAAAAGTATCCTATGTTCATTCTCGGCATCGAAAAAATATATATACTGAGTTTCAGCCAAATCGGTCCAGTAGTTTTTACGTGAAAACGGGACAGACAGACAGAGTTACTTTCGCATTAATAATATTAATAGGAATGTTCTACCGAAATTGTCAGATGAAGAGACGTCAATATAATACAGCATGGACACTTACTATTTTGCAAGGGGCCTGTTGTGGGTGGGGCGTTGGGTGAGCCGCCGGCGGGCGGTGCAGGGGCGCCGGCGGCCGGGCCTGTGGTGGCGCCGGGGGGCGGCGCGGGCGGCGCCTCCGGCAGCAGGCTGCGGCGGCAGATGGGGCACGTGGCGTGCAGCTGCAGCCAGGGGCTGATGCACACCGAGTGGAACACGTGCTCACACTCCAGACGGGAGACATTCTCACCTGCACCACAAATAGTATGGCAAAGATTAAAACCTCACCTATGCAACAAACAGTGTTGCAAAGAGAACTCACCTGAGCAACAAATAGTGCTGCAAAGATCATGTTCACGCACTTGACGCTGTTTCAAGGTCATACAAATACTGCATGCTACATGCTGCATTCGAAGTATCATAGTCCAAACCCGCGCACGTATCTCGATCGTGTTAAGTTGATACTTAAAAAAACCCCAGTAATATATAACCAAATTAGTGAACAACTTAAAAGCACCACCCTTAACAAAGATCATCAGTTCTGAACGTGATCTGCTCAAGATTTTCCACAAATCTCTCTTTTATCCATTTTGGTTCCATTCCATATCCCGTTACAATAGGCAACAGTATTTGCGTTACCGAAACCTCACCTAAGCAACAAACGATATATTGCAAAAATCAAAAACTTCACCTGTGGGATAAACAGTATTGCAAAGATCAGAGACATCACCTGTGCACATAATTAAAAGTATGTCTTAACAGTTTTAGGTGCAGAATTTTATTTGATTTCTATTTATTTCGACGTTTCGGCCACTTGTCGGTAGCCCTTATCGCGAAACACAAAAATGTCAAATTTCAATGAATCATGTTAAAGTTATTATTTAGCCTACCCCCAAATTCTTTATTTATATTATGGTTGTTCCTCTAAGGGAGTCTAATCTAATTGACCACTGTTTGGCAACATGTGGCTTGAAGAGAAGAATATATAAAACAACCGATTAGTATTTGTTGAGTGGTACAGACAGTATTTTAACAGCAATCCAACCATTATTTGTGGAGCAGTTAAAGGGCAGCTTGCATGACGTTCCTTAATTTTATTTAAGAATTATCATTTACCACCCTTAAATACGATAAGCGTCTTGCACAACGCTAAATTTACCGGTAAATACGTTTACAGAACTGTCAAAGTTAATCATCCAAAAATGACTATTTAACGCCTTAAACGCGTTTAAACATTGTCACTCGTATGTCTTTATAAAATTGTCACTTATAAAAGTGGAGTTTTTGGCGGGAACTGAAAGGTGATGTTGTACTGTGCAGTTTTATTTTCTAAAAATATGTAAAATTACTCTAAAATGAACAATAGTTGTAGGATATTGATAGTTTTTGAGTAGTGATTATGTGTTTTGTGAGAAATGTGAACTGCATAGTCAAATGTGACCTTTTGAGTTGTCACAAGAACTCCGTTGAATGGCACTAGCTGATTACCTACGGTTCAGCTGTGCTACACATAGGCGTAAGAAAATGAAGAAACCAAATGTATATTATAAACTAAGATCTGGCTTAAAGGCCTAGTTGCCAAGCCATAAATATAATAAAAAAAAATCACTTATAAAAGTCAATTACACATTGTCACTCATATATTATTTGCTTTAATTATTTATCTCAATTCTAAATACCCATTATTCGTACAAACTAACATGGTAGCAGAGTAATAAAGTTAAGGAATTGGATCCAGTAAAGATATTTTAACTAGGAAAGAATAAATACAATATTCTAGCATTGTACTCGACCTGACGTTCACAATGGATAAGGCGATCGCAGAGGCTTCAAGGTAAAAAAAATGCACCTAGATGGTAAAAATTATAAGCCTTAGCGGTATCGTATTGAGACAGCGTGCAGGGCAATACCCGGAGCTGAAGAAATTTTGCAAGGAAAACTTCAAAAGCCCGATGAGCCTGCAGCATCTGATGGTGCAGATGCTAAAGCCAAATATGAAATAAATTTACAACAATTTCTAAAAATTGACTGTGCCGTTTTAACTCTGATGACGACAAACATGACGGATGAGATTCTAAAACAAGTTATGCGATATAAAAGCGCTAAAGAAGTATGGGGTGAGCTAGAACGCCTATATAATGGAAGCAGCGAAGACAAACTTATGATCTTTGTCTACAATTCTTTGATTATAAAAAGGACCCTGAACGTGAGATGGGAAAGCATATATCTTCTGCATTAAAGAACATTTCAACAAATGTTTTCATAAATTAATATTTATTATTCTTTATGAAATTGTAAGTTATTAAAAAGTCAATTACAGATCATCACTCGTAGTTTATTTGCTTTATTTATCTCAATGCTAAATACCCATAAAATCTAAAATAAAACCGCACAGCAAAAGATCATTCTTCAGGTTGCCGCCCAAAATTCCGAAGTAAACTTAACCAAACCAACAAAATTTCAAATGTCAATTTGAGATTGGCCAACTAAAATCCTTTTTACACAGAAAATGACTAACATTAAAGCTAAATTTCGTATGTTTGTTCAATAAAATGTGACGTGAACGTGAAACGGAACACACCTGGCTGTTTTACCGATGGCATAAATAAATTTTACTAAATGACATAGGAGAGTGCCTCATGCAAGACAACATAAATGCATTCACTATTAAACGCGTTTAGAGTTAAATACAATTAACTAATTTTATTTAAAGACGATCATTGTGCAAGCGGGCCTTAAAGTTGCAAAATTCATAGGAATTTAAATTTTAGACTTGCTTTAAAATATCTCACCTAACAGAAAATTTTCCCAGCATATGGAACAGGAGGTGTTGGCTGCTGCCTGCTCCTCGGTGACAGGCACCGAGGGTATGGAGGCGATCTGATCCCGTGGCAGAGGAGGCGGGCCCGAGTTCTCCAACTGGCCTAGGAGTTGTGTCACTACTGCATCTAAACCTGGAATTTAAACAATAACAGATAATCTATAAGTCTATAGATAGCAGAATTATAGATAAATTTGGTAATATGAAAAATCTATACGAAATATTGAAACAGTAGGAGTAAAATTTTATAATCTCAACTCAACACATTTTTGACATCACTGGTTAGCTGTTATTTTTCTTTACAGACATCTAATTTTTACGATATTTATATTTATATAGATATCGAGGGCGTACAAGCAAAAATGCCATTTTTTGTTGTTTACTAAAATCTATGCATGTTACAATTTAGAAAGTCTTACCAGTATGCAACTGTACCTAAATAGAAGGGGAATCCAAATTTCAGCCTTATACAATCAACTAGTTTCTTTTATTCACAATTTTGTCCCTTGTGTAGTGTGTAACTGCACTTTTGTCTCTACGCCCACTTGTTATGACGCCCTCGATATTTGTAGAACAAGGCAATTTAATATTAGTACGCCCTAAGGGCGCTAGCGTGTAGTACTCATAATATTTTTAGAGCTGTTTATCAAATCTGTGAGAAAATAACCTTATGTTGGGTCATGTGGTCACCCCATTCGAGTGGGGTATAAATTAATATAGGGAGCATTTATTTATTATGAACAGATCCCAACCTTTTTAATAGAGATTAGAAGGCTAAGGGCAGGAGCGAAACGAAGCTGCGGTTAACCACGAAGGATAACTATGGACGCTAAACACGGAGGCTAACCACGAAGCAGTGGTTATTTTGTTTATAAACACCCAAAATTCACATTTTAATTCCAAATAATAATGCGCCCTATACTGCACACCATGATTCAATTTAGTCGACTCTATCATGTGATGAGCAAATAAATTTAAATTAATTTCATATTATATTTCTATTAGAAATGGGTAGCCATACTAGAAACTAGCTACATAGAGGTCATCAAATAACCACAGCTAAGTTATCCATCAAATTGAAATCAAATTCAACTTCTAAACTTTTATTCATAATAAGTTCCACTGGAATATACTTTTAGGAGTTCATTTTTTGACGGCCTCTGTGGTTGAGCGGGCTAAGCCTTTGCCGGCTTACCTCACTGCAATGCAAAGGGTCCGGGTTCGATTCCTGGTATTGTAAATTTCAGAAACTGGATGTCTGGGATGGGCCCCAGAGAGTGCCGTCGTATATTACCCATACCACAAGGGTAACTTGCTTAGTTTGGGGATATACAGTGTGTGTGTTTGTCTGCCGATTTATTATTATTTATTTATTAGTTCATAAATATAAGTTAAAAATTAATGTTACTTCCTATTCTATGTACACCGTTTCGCAGCGTGTTATTGCTGTTAAGGAGAATACGGGGCAAGAAAGTCCCCAGCAACAAGTCTAGCTAAAGATGGTTTTTCTCATCATCAATTTACTGACAAGTTTACGAATTGAATTCAATATAAAGCTGAAGTTTACAAATTACTTTAATGTTCTGAGAGTTTGATACCAAAAAATCTTGCCGAACCTTGAAAGACACTAAGAAAGATTGCGACGGTGGACTCACCTTCCCCGCCGAAGACGTAGTCCCCCGGCGCGCCGACGAGCACGAACGGGGCTCCGGCGGTGACCGCGCCCGTGCCGGGCCTGGCCCCGCCGATCATCCACACCAGCTGCTCCATTAGTGTTTCACGACGACCCGCACCCCTAGAACAACACACAACACACTTCTGTACTTAATCGACGTAAGTTTCAAATCTATCTTATATATAAAATTCTATACATATCGTGTCCTGTACATTAAAGCTAGTTATCTATCCGTGCAGGAACGGAGAAAGAATACAATTTCCTGCGGCCGGGCGGCCTGTCGTACTAGGCGACAAAACAACCCACAGCCGGGTGGTAGGGCATTTACCCAACTGGATAGCTACCACCCCTGATGTAAGTCTATATGGTATACTGCCATAACAACCTTGAGTTGTGTTCCGGCATTAGTGACCAGGTTCCAGTCTGTCTTAAGAGAGCAGCAGCGCATTTGTAGCACCTTTGGTGTTGCAAATGTCCATAGACGATGGTAACCGGTTTCCATCAAATCAGAGGTCTGCCTGTCTGCTAAACTCATGCAATTAAAAAATGCATTCTTTCTTTAGGTGCAATCATTCAATATAATTATTTGCAAGAATGTAGTTTATACAGGTGTTATACAATTGTAAATGCACAATACATTCTGCCACGTAGTGTTATATAAAATGACTTAAATACTAAAATAAAATTTACATAAATATTCTAATTCAGAAATGTGTCAAATAAGCTTTGGTAATAAATAAACTAATTTTGTCAAATATGATAGATGTCTTGTCTGTTTGTCGATTTGTGTTTGTTCGGGATTCACCTTAAAAGTACTGGCCCAGTGGCCAATTTCGTTGCGGTTTTCGCTGATCGACCGCAAATTCTTAGACATAAAATCTGCACTACTTATTAACCTGGGTATCCCGCAGGTTTTTTTTGCGAATTATTTAAAATGACCAGAATGAAAAAAAAAATTGGAATTCCAATGTAATTTTTCACCGATTGATAGCAAATTTTATGTAATAAAATGAAAATAAATATTATTTATCCCGGGAATCCCGCGGAGATATTTGTAGTTGTTCGGGTGCATAAAATTTAGCTTATTCCGCCACAGTTTTCACTAAAACGATAGCTTGCATTCTTTTTTAGATGCTGCAGTCGTTTGTGTGCAGGGAATCCCGTGGGAATTTCAAGTCAAGCGTGGACCAAGTCGCGAGCATATCCTAGTTAATTATCCATCCCAATAGCCCTGTACCTTCTCATTTCCTACAATAGTCCTACAATGAACGGGGCTTGTCCTTGGGTGCATTATTATATGGTGTAGACAGGAATAATCGCCGGTCAGGGTCACGCCGCATTTAAATTAAATTTTACAAGGGGCCTCTATGTGTTGGCCTTCTCATGGGCCCTACGCAAGCCCTCCAAAACTCCAGGCCAGTTTTGTGGTCCGTTGTCTTCAAGGACATACATTATAATAATTTGATTATTGAAATAACACATTTACTATGGTGATGGGTCTAACATCTATATAAATCAAAGAGGCGGGGTCGGCACTGAAAACCAGCGCGGTGCTGGAGGAAACTCCAACACAGTATAAAGCTGAGTGCCGGCCTCATTTGTAGGAAATGCGGTGTACAATATATTGAATCTTATCATAAAAATATATGTATAAATATTGCTGCATTCTTGTATTGTCGCTTTCCTATAGTAGAATTATTTTCTCCGTGCAGTTTGGGTCATAAATAATCGGAGCGGTGAAGCGAGTATTCCGCTCTCTCTTCCACTCACGGGCCTTATGGGCAGGCATAGTGATACGATTATTGTTGTCGATAAGCGTTATCGATAGTGTATTTAGTTTTGTCATTTTGTGGGTTAGTGATATAAATGAAAGAAAAAATAGATAAAACAACGTATTTAATAAAATAAGAATAATAATGATTTAAAATAAATTATTAATTAGGTATCTATGTATTAAAACACTATAAGTACAAAAGTTTAGAATGTAACAAGTTATATTAAAATAAATATAAATACTTATATCCAAGCTTAAAATTAACAGCAAAAAGATAATAATAATTTTTATAAGAATGATAATGTTTCTTTGATAAGAATGAGTTTTTATCGATAATGGCGTTGCGCCCGCGCAACATGCTCACCGCCTTAGCCGGGCTGAGGTAGAGCTTTGATTTATGACCCAAACTGCACGGAGAAAATAATTCTACTATAGCAAATAAATTATTTCTTTCTTTCTTTCAGTACACAGGTAAACACTCACACAACAAAATTCGTAGTATCTTTTCCCTTATATCTATAAGTGGGCATAACCGTAGCATTGGAATAAGTAGAAGTTAAGGCAAGATTTGCAATGCTTCAATTTAAATAAAAGGTGACTCTACGCGATAGAAATCGTACTAATAGAAATAAAACTATTGTCCCATTTGGCATATTGCCATAATGTGTAACGTTTAAATGATCGTGCGATAAAGTATTATAGCACAGTATTGTATTTATTTTTATCTATACAGATAAATAAAATTGAAATGTCTGTTTGTAACGACAAAATAAAAACGTGAAAAAATCAGAGGCATAACTCGGACTAGGACATTCCGAAAATGCATTTTTTTTGTCTGTCTGTCTCTCTGGATGTTCCAGTTAAGCTCTGAAACGGCTGGACCGATTTTGACGGGCTGATGTTATAAGACGTAAATTACGCTACTTTTTTCAGGGTTACGCGCAAAAACTACACGCGGACGAAGTCGCGGGCATAGCTAGCATTGAATAATTTCTTTATATTACGTAATCAATTCGACTTCTGAAATATTTAGACAAGCGCGTCATGCACAAGATTAGCACTATGGGGCTGTGCGTCATGGAACTATATATGTAGCAATAGCTGTATGGAGAAACCATGTCTTAGAGCCATGTCGCCTCCGCCAGGTTCCAGTAGAAGGGATAGACGCAAGGAATGCTAGCTTAATATCGGAAAGGATTACATGCAAACAATGGTGTCAAAAGAAGACACGGCGTAAACCGCTCATAGTGGAACAGAAAAAGTGGAAAACCAGGCCCTAGGGTTCACAGCAAACACTCAGAATGCCACCGGGATTAAACGCTCAAATGATAAAGTCTGTGTATTGGACCACTTATAAGCCAACAGATGGCGCTGTGCAATAATTGAGGTCGCAAACGTTTTCCGAAATGTACAAAGAATATATACAAATTTCCAGCAGTAATAGATGGGCTCAGGCCTGCGAGGAACAATACTATATGCTGGAAGATCTTTCTTTGAGACAGCTCCCATCTGGCTCCTCCACCCTTAAATGGGCACTCCCTTCATCTGCTATGGATCTACTCACTATGCATATTAAAATAAACTGATGGACTCATAAACTGCATCAAAGTTCAGGATTACTTTGAAATGATTTTTTTAAATAAGTATGCAAACTTTTTAGATTAAATTATATAAATATGGAGAGACTGACTCTTAATCTCAAAAAAAAGGAAAATTTAATAATAGAACTGCAGTAAAACAAATGAATATAGCCGGGAAAAGAAAATTTACTCGTAGTATCAGATTTGCGTGTTATTTATAGCAAAGTTTTAAATTGATTCTCATTGATTTTTTATTCTTTTGTCAATTGAATTATTGTTACCAGCAGAATTGTTGGGTTAGTTTTTTAACTCATCGAGAGTTTTTGAACCATAATATGGATACTTCGTCCGAACAAGCGGCTCAAATTGTAGTATTGGTGCGGGAGGGCTTGGATCAACGAACGATTGGTAGAAATTTAAATTTAAACCAGTCTATGGTTTCTAGAATATACAGAAGGTTTGTGGAGACAGGTTCTTACAGAAGGAGACGTGGTACAGGCAGGACTCGAGCAACCACCGGTCGTGATGACCGATTTATTGTTACAACTTCCCTGCGAAATCGTCTCCTCACGTCTGTTAACATCAAAACAGAGCTTAATGAAGTGCGTGGAGTAAACGTGAGTGCACGAACAATAAGAAGAAGGTTAAAGGAAGCGGATATCACCCCTTTTAGACCAGCAAATGGTCCAAAGTTGTCTGTAGCTCACAGACAAGCTCGCTTAAGATTTGCGCGTGATCACCTGAATTGGACAGAAGAGCAATGGACCTCCGTATTGTTCAAGGACGAGTGTAGGACATGTTTATATGGTGCAGATGGTCGCAGAAGAGTCTATCGTCGACGTGGGGAGCGATATGCTCAAAGTTGCATTGAGGAGCGTGTTCCTTTTGGAAGCGGTTCGTGTATGGTCTGGGGTGGCATATCGATGAACGGGCGAACAGAACTTGTGTTCATAGACATGGTCCGTCAAAACGGTAATAGAGGGGGTTTGACTGCACATCGCTACATAACAGAGATCTTAGATCACGTGGTGCCTTACATGGGATTCATAGGCGAAAATTTTACTTTAATGCAGGATAATGCCCGGCCGCACGCTGCTGCACAAGTTCGACAATATTGCGAAGAGGTTGGGATACGTACAATGAATTGGCCAGCACGCAGCCCGGATCTTAATCCCATTAAGCATGTTTGGGACAGTTTAAAAAGAGCTGTATATGCGAGAAATCCTTTGCCCACGACAGTGGCAGCACTAAGAACAGCACTTTCAGAAGAATGGGACAATATCCCGCAAGATCTTTTAATAACCCTAATAAAATCTATGCGGAACCGATTAGAATCCGTAATAAGGGTACGTGGAGGTAATACACCTTATTAAAACATAAATAAATCCTTGCATAAAGTTTGTGTCTATTGTTAAAACCAACTTTTTAATTAAACCAATTTTCCTTAAATTTCTGTTTTTTCTTCAAAAAAAGTCTTAAGGTCCTTTTCAGTACACAAACTTAAACTTAAGGATATGACCCTACGCTGTTTTAAAGTTCACGAACCAATCTAGAGGTTTCAATTTAAATCTGTATAGAAAGTTTGCATACTTGGTTAAAATATTTATTTCAAAGTCGTCTATTACTTTGATGCAGTTTATGAGTCCGTCAGTGTATAAACTTTGCCAATTTCCTTATTATTCACATCAAATTACATCAGAGATTTTTTAAGAGTACTTAAAACTCTTGCACTGAAATATATTAGACATATCAATAATTTTGATATTTAATATTCCTACATTGGATTCCTGCTCAATATGAGCATGAAAGGGTTTCAAGGTGTGTGGAGCACCCTGAAAAGCTTTTATATTGAAAAATTTAAAAACTTCGTTTAATAACACCGACTTCAAAAACGAAAAAACTAAAATGTATAAAATAACTTATTTCTAAAGCTATTAAATATTAATATATATTATCTAAAACATCTTAAAGTCGGTGCTTAGTAATTTTCAAAATATAGTAATTTTTATGTTTTGCTTTGCACCGACTTCAAGATGTTTTAGATAATATATATTAATATTTAATAGCTTTAGAAATAAGTTATTTTATACATTTTAGTTTTTTCGTTTTTGAAGTCGGTGTTTTTAAACGAAGTTTTTAAATTTTATTTGTTACTTTTTAGTGTCTACCTATGTATGGGTGGACCTACGAATGGTGCCGCGCTTCTTAAAAAATATAGGTCCCAAGAACCGGGAACAAAAAAATGTTCGTAAAATGAAAACTACTGGGCCAAACTATATCAAATTTTTAGGGGACCACATGGCAGCTATTCCGCGTCTAACAAAAAAAGAATCACGTAAATCGAATCATAAATCTCCGAGTAATCGGTGTACATATGGAACGGAGTGAAAATTATTTTCATGAAAATGTTAATAAAATGAAAACTACTGGGCCAAACTATGTCAAATTTTTAGGGGACCACAGGGCAGCTATTCCGCGTCGAACAAAAGAATAATCACGTAAATCGAATCATAAATCTCAGAGTAATCGGTGTACATATGGAACGGAGTGAAAATTATTTTCATGAAAAATGTTCATAAAATGAAAACTACTGGGCCAAACTATGTAAAATTTTTAGGGGACCAATTGGAAGCTATTCCGCGTCGAACAAAAAAAGAATCACGTAAATCGGATCATAAATGACGGAGTAATCGGCGAACATACATAAAAAAAAAAGATCCCGACGAATTGAGAACCTCCTCCTTTTTTCGAAGTCGGTTAAAAAGAAAGGAAGCATCACAACAAAACAATTGAGTTGACTAACTTATTATTTAGTCAGTGCACAAAACTGCATAGTTAAATGTTATTATATCTATGGTAATAAATTGTGTTCTTACCGTATCCTCCCACCAGACATTAGGAATGCCAAGTCATTTAACATTGGTGCCACTCCCTGCAAAAGAAATTAAATATTATGTAAAAATTTATTGCGAAAGTTAAAATACTCTAGTAAAATCAGTCAATATATATTGCGCAATCTAAAATTATTCATTGTACAAATATTATTGAGAAAATACATTTGTAAATTGCCCCTACTAATGTTCGCCCTAGGAAATTATTACGTACACACCATTGACGCGCACAGTTTATCGACGTAATTCTTTCTGTATCAGTTGGAAGAAAATATAGACTTAGACCTATTTACTAGTAATAGTGTAGCATTGTTTAGCGCAAAGTTGGTCAAGTTCTATTCAAACTCCGATTTATCAGTTTAAGTACCTTTATATCTATGCACATTTTTTATTGTTTCTTTGTTTCATTTTCGTTTTTTTATTTTTACTGTTATCTGTGGAGGCTTATTATTAGCTTCTCTTAATTTAGATTATTTCTCGAGAAGAATGGCACGCGGACTAATTGTCTCGTTACAAAAAATAACGAAAACCGCGCAGTGGATAAGAAAAAGTAAGTATGTGGTCCTTGGGCTCTGAAGCGTATACATCAAAGGCTACTAAGCCGACAAATATATTATAAAATTATCAAATATAGTTATTAATTATGCATTTTATTTCAACCTCCTTCTATCCGAGCAGGAACGGAGAAAGAATACAATTTCCTGCGTCCAGGCGGCCTGTCGCAAGCGACGACAAAACAACCCACAGCTAGGTGGTAGGATATTTGCCCGGCTGGATGGCTACCACCCCTGGTCTAGAGTATGCCGCCATAACAACCTTGAGTTGTGTTCCGGCATTAGTGACCAGGTTCCAGTCTCTTTTAAAACAGCAGCAGCGCATTTGTAGCACTTTTGTTGTTGCAAATGTCCACAGGCGATGGTAACCGCTTTCCATCAAGTGGGCCGTTTGCCTATCTGCTTAAACTCATGGTATAAAACAATAAAAATAAAAAACCTTATAATCCTCTAGACATAAAGACAAGACATAAACTACCTAAATGTCCTCAATGACGTTCAAGTCCAATATTCATGTAGCCGTAATTAGCATAGAAAAATATATGCATAATAACTACCACAAAAATAGTAAACAATCAACATTCTTATCACGACAATTCGCAAACTGATAACAATGTGGTGCGTGGTTTTATGACGTCTTGAATGGCGATAACAATAACCAAATCATAAATATTGTTTCTTCATGACAATTTACACAGTCGCGTCTCACTAGGGAAATAGCACTCAAGATTTAAGTGGCACATACTCAGACGAACAAAATAGGTGGACTGAACCCAAAGCTTAAGAGTGAAACCGCCCAAAGAAAGCTGATTGAGTTGCATTGCCCAAGTGCGTTACGAGAACTTAGTATTAAATGATAACCAAATTAGTACCACTAAAGATGCAACAGTTTCCAGTACCTACCTACCTTACGACGACTCAGACCCAAGTCACGTATATATATACTACACTAGTTGTACCCGCGACTTCTTATGCGTGATTTTTTTTTGCGGAAACATAAACAAGACTAAAAAAAGAAAAGTAGCCTAAGTTGCTCCTTATAACATCAGCTATCTGCCAGTGAAAGCCCCGTCAAAATTGGTGAGCCGTTTCAGAGATTAACCAGAAAATCCAGAAAGACAGACATTTTTAAAAATAAATATTTGAAAGAAACAAAAAAAGATTTATGCAGAACTACAAATATTATGTAAAATACACTTTAACAAATGTTACACTAATAAAATGTATAGATAAAAATTATCAGTCGAATAAATTATAACCTGGTTAAATTCAAAAGTGAAACAATTTGACTGTTTTATTCATGCAGCTGTCATTTTTAACTTTCATGTTGTGTTTTATTCTATAGAATATCTTTTGTATGATGATTGAAACATCGGCCCTAAGTGTTATAATCCAGGAAACAAGTGTGTAGAGTTTAGTTTAAATCCATTCAGTAGTTTTCACATGACACTGTCAGATAAACAGACAAAAATGGTAAAAGTTGCATTCTCAGAGTCCGCTGGTCGAAATTAGCACTCATACCCAAAAAAATATTTTAGAACCCAATTGCAGTGCCACCTACTGGGTCCAATTGTGGATTTAATTCTAAATCACCCCTGGACCCTCTCGAATAAAAAAAAGTCATCATGATCAGTCCAGATGTTTAGGAGCTCAGTGACATACACACAACATAAGAATTTTGTATATCAAAGATTATTATTTTAATAAATTAGTTTACTCTTGACATTTGTAAGATCTGAACATTACAGACAGAAAGTTGTTTAAAAGGAAGTAAAATTTCTTGATACTACCAAAAAAGCACATTAGCATACCTGCATACATTTCTTGTAATAATTTTAGCTTTTTAAATATTAAAAAACATATATAACATACATGTGCAATCTGTTGAACATCATCTGAGACTCCTGTGTTGCTCATTTCATTAATACTACTCAGGTCATCAATATTACTCATGTCTGCATCACTGAAATCTTCACCAGGCTGACCCAGACCACTATCCTCAAGTTGCTCAATGAAGCCACTTGCACAGTATGGGCATGTGTAATCCTGGAATACAAGAAGTACAGGAAAATTATTAATATTCCAACTTCTATGGAGTAATAGTACAATGTATAGACAGATAACTCTTTATTGTACACCACTACAGAAAACAAACTAATACTATTTGAATTGTGTAAGTACAGTATTGTCGCTAAAAGCAGTCTCTCCCAGACAACATGTGGCAGGAATGTAACTGATTCAGAGTAACAATGGTTGTGCACATAATTATTGTACAATAAGTTACATATAAAAAATGTAGTACTAAAATGCACTTATTTCAATATAATATAGAGTAAAGAGAAGTATATACAATATAGAGATAGCATCCAAACTAAAAATTTCATTAAAAAATATGCCACCCTCAGAATTATATAGCAAGCCTCTTCTACACTACTTGAAAAATATACTATGGTACTATAATAGTTATATATAAAAGTACTTTGAAATACAGATGGAAAAACAGAGGCCAATGACCAAATTACATAAGTATTTTTAAGTGTGGTTTGTTTATTTTAAGTTTTAATTTGAAGTAACTTAGTCCAAATAAGGAAGTACAATTTCTTCACATTTCATTAGGATGCTTGGAGGCTATATTACATTGATATGTATAAAACTGAGATCCACATATTGTAGCTATATCTAGACAGTGTGAGGAGATATTTCTTGTATTAAAGAACAAAATCCTTTTTATTTATCTTTGTTTTAAATTATTTAATAAATGTTAATGAGAACGTGTTTGGCTCACTTATGATTTTATGGAGGCTGGAACTCAAAATCAGTGCTATGTCAGTTATTGATACAGCATAATGCTGAGTTACCAGCCTCATTGCCATAAATGTTGTGAATATTTTGTAATGAATAGTTTATATTTCTTCTATTAAAAATACTGTTTTACATTAAAGTCCTGTTAGTTTAATGTTTTTTAATTTAATATGCATGCATTCTCAACAATAAATATTTTTCTTTCTTTTCTATCACATGAGTATTCTAAAGGCATTCCTTTTAGTCACCCAATAATGCAAAAACCATGATTATTACACTAGAATTGTATAAGCAATTTGTGGAAAGTTCATTTGCTTCATATGATAACATCTTATTGATAAGGAAAAGGTCTGTACTTCTGTTGGGTTTAATTTTTTTTATTGTTTTCACTGTTGCACTGGTAACTAGACATGGGCGTTATCAGTAATTTTTGGCAACGGGTATCTAGCCGATATTTGGTTTCAATAACGGTATTGATAACCGTTGCCGAATATCGGTATAAAAGCAGGTTTTTAACTAATACGCCACATGCGAGCGCATGTTAAAAAAAAAAAAACTATATGACATGAATATCGTAAACTTCGTAAAGTAATCACGACCTTATGTCTCTTGATGCAAAGTTTAACTATACTAACCTTTCATAGGTCAAACTATAATGAACGTTATTCGTCGAAATTCTAGCAACCATAAACCACCGTCACTGTTACAGTTTGATCTATCAAAGGTTATTTTTTTTTAGTAGAATTCGCCACAAATGCAGGCAAAGGAATCTTAGTCCATACAGCCAAGTCTGATGTATTAAATCTTCGTATAGTTAGCGCAGTTGTATTGCAGGCTACAACCGACACCATTCAACGGAGTTTTTGTGAAAACTCGAAAGGTCACATTTGACTATACAGTTCACATTTCTTACAAAAACACATAATCACTACTCAAAAACTATCAATATCCTACAACTATTGTTCATTTTAGAGTATTTTTACACATCATTAGAAAATAAAACTGCACAGCACAACGTCCCCTTTCAGTTCCCGCCAAAAACTCCGCAAAGGTTATTATAGTTAAGCCATAGTTATATAGAAATAAGGTTGTCTTTGGTTCATAACAATATTCGTGAAATGTTGCTAATCCCTCTTTAGTCTGTGAGTTGCTGGATAATTGTGATTAAGTTAGTTGCCAAACCATAAATGCATTAAAAAAAAATGGTGATTAAGTTGCTAGCCAATATTCGCGCTTTCTCTGTTTTGCAAGTTAAGAATCATTTAGAAAGAGAGAGAAGGCATAATTATTTTGGTTATTATCGTTCGATCGGTTGCCAACGTAGCGAAAACGGAATCACTGAAATCACTGAATAGCTATGGTGATTGTCAGTTGGTTGGCAACGTAGCGTTATCGTCAGTTGTTTGTACCTAGATATTAGATAACTGATAGCCGTTGCTAGCTGCATCAATACCGATACGGTACGTTAGAGGCATGACAACCGTTTTCAGTTACGTTTTGCTATAGCGGACACATGCTTACTGGTAACCTTTAAAAGGACAGTTGTGTATATAGATATATCACATAGTACTGTATACTGAAATTATATTTGTATAAAAATTTAATACAATTAGTTTGTTTCCAGTATAGAAAAATCAATGTAAAATGCGATGATGTAACTAGATGAAATTGGAAATTTCCGTAGTATCTCCATTGGGAACTTTACAAAAGAATTGTCACGCAGTTTATTATGCACCGGCTGCGGTGATAGCCACATTGGTGTTATTAGTCACCAAAAAATAGACATTTTCAAACTCAAATAAAAGAGAAACCTGTATAACACTTGCACTGTTATAAAACAGGACTTGTGAACACTGCACGATCTTTATTCCACCCACGAAATACGAAAAAGAACGACAGTTATTGATTTTTACCTGCAAAACATCTTCGAACTCAATATTACACCTGTGACAGAAAAACCGAGTAGCAGGCCTCCGCTCCACCATAGTATCAGCCATATTTAATAAAATTTATTTTAACACACCGTCACACTATTAATTATTTAATTTATTTATTATGTGCTTAAATATTGGACTTTCAAACACTGAAAAAAAAATTAACAAATTTATCAATCGCCATTTTTCGGGACATGCAGTCTATGCAAGTCTATGGTTTAGGGCATGAAACATTCAGACGTAGAATCTCTATGGAAAAGAATACTTTTATTGGGAGTAAGACGATTTCAATTTTAATAGATTAGAACTCTACTATTATTATATACATTGCCATATTAAAAAATTCAGATGGATTTTATTTTTAAAAAATAGTAACTTTTACCTACTGTCTTCTTCGTTTGTTGCGTGTTGCTGTGGGTCGTGTTTTGTAAAAATCATTAAATATCGTCTTAACTGGAAATTCCACCTTGTTGTTATTATATACATATTATAATGTTTAAGTCATTGGTATCCCATTTCTGGGCGCGTAGGGATCTTTGTTTAACGATATATTAAACATCTAAACAGTGCAGTGTCTTCAAGTATGATTGTTATCAAATATACGTAAAATAAAGTCAAATCATGTGGTTGTCTATCAGTATCCTTATTTATCACCTTCTATTTGACCTAATTTAGTGCTTCTTCTTTTTATAAAAGTGCTGTGTTCTAGTAGGAAAGTTGCAAAGTGGGTCATAGTTAGTTTTATTTAATTACAATGAATGAGAAAATAGGTGAAAATTTCAAAAGTTACATTGACAAATTTGCCACGGTAAGGTTCATTTTAAAATACTTATACATACATACATACATAACTTCACGCCAGGTCCCTTGCGGGGTAGGCACGAACATAAAATACTTATAACTCATAAGTAACCCTACAATATGGAGAGACTCAGTCTATTATTGATGTTATAATAATCCATATAATTAAATTCAATAAACAACTTATTCTGCTTATTACTAATACCTTGAAATCCATTTCTAGAGCAAATGATCCACAATTATTGCCAGTGTGGTTTATTGTATGTATGTTCCACATAACAACATGAATATCTCAAGAACTACATGTCTCCTAGACATTGGAGTTGCAGAAGGGCGAAGTATCCCTCCCCCAGGCCCCCTCTGCTCGCTACTACTTAAAATTCAGTGAACACTAAGCTAAGTTTAACCATAAATATATCTGGCAATATATAAATTGATGGTTCGACTGCCTGTATTTATGGCTATACAAACTGGATTACCTCAGTAAATGAAAATGTGGTACATGCAAAGTAGAAGGTTTTATAGCAACAATACTTTTACCAATTGACTACACAAATATAAAAATTCCATAGTAAAAATACTCGTATAACTCTTGTTCAAGCCTATTTTTGTTGAAAATGTCCTGTAATTACCAGTTCTTATACTTATCTACTATCCCTTCACTTGTAATGTAAAATTAGCAAATCAATTAGTTGGTAAGATATAAACAAGTTGCAGTACAAACTTTGAATATGTCTCATCATTATTATAACAAAAATAATATTTGTCTTGCCTCTTACTGAATCTTTGTCTTACTGAGCCTGCTACAACTCCATTAATTCTTTGAAAGTAATTCTGTAACATACTTCTGTATAAAACTTACAAGAAAAAAGAGATATAAATAGAATAAGAAATATAAAGAAAGCAATTTTTAGTTAGATGTGTTGCTGGGGATTTTAATTCCACTTCTTCTCCTTTGAACAGCGATATCACATTGCAAAGCATACATAGAATAAGAAGTAGATTTAAGTTTTGACTCACACATATGACTTTAAACTGTTGACAAGATAGGTAGATTAAAGTTATTTGATTTTCTATCTTGTTGAAGAAGATTGTTTAGACATGTAATACAGTTTTATTGGTTTTTTTCTTTTTTCTCATATCTATCTATACTTCAAATAAATAAAATTAAGTGTCTGTTTATAACATCAGAATAACAGAATTAAATGGATATGAAAGTACAATATAAAAAATAAATATAAAATACAACATACAATACATTTTGATGGGACTTTCACTAGCAGATAGCTGATGTATAAGTAGCAACTTAGGCTACCTTTCGTTTTTAGAATTCTAAGAAAAAAATTCACACAGAAGAAGTCGCGGGCACGGCCAGTATTTTGTATAATATAATATATATATGTTGACAGTACTGTTTCTTGTACTCATGCAAGCAAAAGTCGACTTTAAAGTGACAAACATTTTAACTCTGTGAGTGTACATACGAAATCTGAGAAAAGCCCCTTTGTAAGCTTAGAAATTGTATCTTAGATAATAAAACTACATTTTGACAGTTTTGAGCGCTGTAATTTATTTGATTTTGGTTAATCCAATTTTTTGGCCACTTTTCAGTACTATCTCAGATATATCTCAGATGATTTCACTGTTTGCTCCCCTATTCAGATAACTACATTAATGCCTAAAAATAATGAAACTACCTATAGGTGTAAAACATATTATTCACTAAAAAAAGTTTAAAATTTGAATTAAAGTGTTTAACTAATTTAGATCTTGCTCTGTTATAAGATGTGTTTTTGTTAATTTTCAGAAAAATAGTGAAAATAATGGATCCATACAAGATGTGAAACCCAAACTTTTGAGTGGTAAGAATAAATTTATCTAATATACCTACATATTATCAAATTAAGGAAGGTAGTCCTTACAGGTAATTTATCATATATTCAAAAAATCTGGCAAGTGATGTCAGCACATTAATAATAATTTAATTATTTCAGAAAATTGAGTATTTCCATATAGTACAATTGTATATCATAAAATTATTTCAATATTAATCAATATTCTACTCCAGTGCTTTTCAATCTTTTGGGTTACGCGACCCCTTTAGAGGTTGAAAAAATTTGGCGACCCCCTTGAGCCATAGACAGACAAAAAGTTAGTAATTTAATGTCTTTCCCTATTTTGTTACCTATATTAATTATAACGGCCTATACTCTGCAAAAAGCTACTGTGCTTAGAAAGTACCTAAGTTTGAGGTACAAACTTAATTGCCTTTTCCTTTTTGTCGGCGACCCCTCGAGCAAGGCTCTGCGACCCCCTTAGGGGTCGCGATCCACAGGTTGAAAAACACTGTTCTACTCCATAGCATGGAAGGGATGTATACCAAAATCACTTCAACTATGGTCTCAGCCACTGGGCCAGGAGACGGCAGAACACAAACAAACTCATGCATATTACTGGGTGTGTAGTTGCACCCATTTATGTACCAGTAGCGAGTCCCATTTATCTACAATAATATGATAGGTCAGAAATATTTCAATGAAACGGTCTCAAATTCCAAAGTTTCAATTCAAACTAAGTTCTATTCAGGAACATTCTTTGAAGATGAGCTACATAAGTTAAACATAAGTGTAGGACTTTTTATTCACTGTTTAAGGAGAAGAACAGAAAGACATTCACCAGCAATATGTCTAGCGAAAAATTCTTTTACTTGTATATTTTTCTATCTCAGGTTGTCATAATATTTTCTTAACTTTTCGTGACTTGTATACATAATAATACTACATTTTAACAGTTTTAAGCACATTAATTTATTTGATTTTTATTATTCCGATGTTTTGGCCACTTTAATATTACCACACTTAAAACATAGTTTTATTATATCTCAGGTTGTTTTAAAAGTCTTTCTTCTCTTTCACCTTCTCCTAATTATTTCAGTTCGGCACAATATGTATTTTCCTTCCATTCTTGAATTCTGACTATGTATGTCCTCTGTCACACCACAAATCATCATAATATGATGTATGTATATGTATCTTCTATCTTTACATATGTATCCATTAATCTTGCAGCTTAACATTCGTTTTGTCATGTGACTTTCATCCCTCATTACATGCCCATATCACCTTAGTCTTCTTCCTCTCAATTTTTCAGCCACAGGTCTAACTTTCAAAGATTTTATGTACACTCATTTCTCACCTTATCCATTCTTGTAACTAGGTTTTTTTTGTAAGTGCAGACATATAATACTATTACTTTTCGAAGTATTAATGAAGTTGTAGCAGTAGACAGCAATATTGGTTCATCCTTTCTAGCCTGGGTTAGAGCTCTCGTAACTGAACTGACTTGGGATCCATTAGTTACTAAGCTATCTTGACTTACGAGTGTGAATAGTTGCTATTGAGGAAAGAATACATTGGTCATATTCATTCATGAATGACAATTAAGTAAATTTCAGTTATGTGGTTTTTTAATATAATTATAGTTCACATAAATAATATTAATTTTTCATAGTTTAACATTAACAGAAGTATTTTTTAAAGAACCACAGACTTCACACATTGCCATAGATATTTTACGTTTTGCATTATCGCGGCCGATATCGGTGATGTAAATAAATTACAATAATAATCATTACACATGCAGAGCGTATACGTAACTGTATCGCCATTTATGTTGTCCTGGTACATGAGCTATCGTGGCAGTAGGAAGTTGTGCCCCACAGAGCATTCAATTGCTTATTGTGTGTACAGGATGGGTGTGCTTAGGAAAGGTAACTTTTTTTTTAATATTAATTATATTGGTGACCTCATCTTCTCTGGTTTTTGTTGTTTAGCTATATCTGTTCAACATGCAAAAGGTGTTAAGTAAATTTGAAAGTATGTGTTTGTTTGTTCTCTCTTCATCACCTTGGGAATAAACAGATTAAAATTTATACAATATATTGTATTTTCGTTAATTAGAATGAAAAGAGAACTTTTTTTACCCCGAAAAATAGGATGATTCCGTGGGATCTCTCTTTTCTTTCACCTTATTCCAATAAGATTGGGTTCCTATTTGGGGTCGGCACAATTTGTCTTATTCTTCCATATTCCGTTATTCCGGCGTACTTCCCGTTTTACACCACAAGATACATGTCATCATTCACACAATCCATTCGTCTCTTTATTAGTCTACCTTCACTTCTGTCCATCGATTTTTAAGTAGTTTTCAATAGTTTCCTTGGGTTACTATATCTTCTCGACTCTTGTACAAAACATCTGAAACTTATTCACCACTAAACGTATTTTTTGTTTTCATTAACTTCAAATATTAATTTTCTAAAATCAATTAAAACCAATCTTCAGAATTTTTTACTAAAGAGTAGAATGCACAATAGTCTCACAGTTGCATGCATTCTGGCTTTCGCCAATTAATTGATCTCTTCATCGGTATCTTATATTACAATAGTCTTGAAGCGTTTTAGATCCCTAGTACTCGATAGCTAATAAAATAACTCTAGCCTGGCAAACGGGCTTGAATCAAGAAATAATCTACAAATTGCTCTTTCAGTACAAGATTGATGATGACTTTACGCTATTATCCCTTTCGCTGGTAAAGTACCTTAGTTGCCACTCAATTTCTTACCTAATATTGTGCCGTTCTATATTTTTTGCGTACGATTTGCTTCAACAGAAAAAAAACTATACATTTTACGCAATGTTCAATGACCGTGAATATCTTTGAGTCACCGCCTGAAACTGTTTGTGTTGTGACTGGCGCCCGCATTGTGAAACAAATTATTCAAATGAGATATCCCATACTCCGATTATGAACGATTTAAGGTGGCTTTTGAAAGTCACTTAACCAGCTGATATTGAGTTTATTAAGGAATTGTAAATATGCGCATAATCTAGGGACCGAATCCGAATAGATTGCTGACGAGTCCAGCCAGCCTGGAGAGGAGGATGAAATTTCGCACACTTATAGTTTATATAGAGAAGGAGTGCAGAATGTAATATTTAAAAAAAAATATGCATAAAGTATACATTAAATCAATAAAAAAACATTACACATACTACCATGTATTTGAGAGACAAACGCATATATACTCTTTTGTTTATAGACTGGTAAACAAGTGCCTTTTGGACCAACTTTTTTCAGCAGTCTCCGAAAATTATAAATGAGGTGTCATTCGATTCGGAATGGCATCTAGATGATTTTTGAAAAAAATGAAGTTCCGCTTGCAAAAATTGTAAAAGTTATTAACAATTAACTAAAAAAAGGGGGGGTTAGTTTTTTGAAAATATCTCAAAAAGTAATAAAGATTTTTCAAATTTGATAAAAGATTCGAAAAGAGGAGGAAATTTCCTAAAAAAAAGTCTCGACTTCCGAAACTGTAAGATCAATATTTATAATTTTCCCAGAGGGATGAAAATACGGCCGAAAACGGGTACTCTGGTTTACGTAAGCCACACCCACATCGGCCCTTTAATGAATAAATATTATTTAAACATACTAAATATGAAAATAAAAAATTGAAAAAATTCAGGCACTAACTGAATAGATGAATGAACAATAATCTGCTTGAAAATTTTATTTATAACAATTTTTCATTTAGTTATTCAATAGTTAATTAATATATTTTTTTTGCTTGAACATGAACATTGCAAGTGTGATAATTGTTAAACTATCAATTTAAGATTTTTTCCTTTCTTGGAGCAATTCTTGAAAGGCTTTAGAATAGAACCCCGTTGGAAAAATTAGAAAATGTTTATTGTTCATTTTTTTATTAATAATTTTCGTTGTTACAAAATTAAAAGTTTAAAACAAAGTTTTGAGAAAAAGCAATTTGATATTAAAATTTTGGATACAAAAAAATGTGTCTGTATTTTGGAAAAAGAATATTTAGAATATTGTACATTGGAATATACAACATTCTAAATATTTTTTTGCAAAATGTTAATAAGAACGGCTTTTTCTCAAAACTGTCAGTATGTGGGTTGGTTCCATTTTGCATAAGTAGGTCCATTTATACATTTACAAGTATAATGATCTCAGCCCGTAAGGGTCCCACAGTTGGGCTTGGCTCTCCCAAGTTTGACAGCGGTACGCATTCTAGAGGGACCGATGACATCTCGCCATTGAGTTATAATGTATCACTAGTGATCGCCCGTGGTCAAAAGTTGACCCTAATAAAATTAATTTAAATTATAAGTTTGAACATTATTATGGCTCTGTTGTTAAAAACCATACTTCTATGGTGACAGATTTTGCCAAGGCTACACTGTTAATTTGACTTTAGCAATAAACAAAAGAGTATAATATATGTGTGTGTATCAAATGGTAGTGTGTGTAATGTTTTTTTTATTGATTTAATGTACATTGTGCACTCCTTCTCTATATAAACTATAAGTGTGCGAAATTTCATACTCCTCTGTCCGCACAATTTTCGTAAAAAGGGGTACAAAGTTTTTGCTGTGTTTTTGTTTCACGTATTATATAATATATAGATAACTCAACGCATCTCGCTACGTTTTTCGTAGTTAGATTGATAAACAAATTTGTGGTGAGGGAATATTTATAAAATAGCATAATGCTGAATTACCAGCCTCATTGCCTTGAATGCTATAAACATTTTTTTAAATACACGCTTCAAAAGTGTCTAGGGATACAATTTTAATACATTTTTAATTAAAAAAAAATATCTAAATAATATTTAACTAATCTAATCTTCCAGACTGACTTTTTACTTTAATTCTTATGTTTAAGTCAACAACTTACTTATTCCTATAATTTGTAAAATTAAGAAAAAATCATTTTTTACAAATTATGGAAAATTAGCCTAAGTTAATGTCGTCAATTCAATAGCAAAAAGGCAAAATGAGGTTTTTTTTATTATTATAAAAATAATAATCTGTGTTTCCACCATTTATACTAATCACACAATCACAAATCAAATCATTTATATGCTTACAAACATGGTTAGTAAAAACATTAGATGACAATATGTATGTCACATCGATTTGGCATGCTTAATATCAGTTCATCAAAATCACTGAAGTATGGCCGTCCACGTTCTATCAGATTAGTCAAAAAGTTGTTGTGGGGCATTCCCCATGCAGAGGTCTTTGGAGCAATACCTTTCATCAGGCGAGATGGGATAGTGTGCAATATAAAACGAAGTGAATCTTCCAGAGGCAAATAGCACTAACAACTAACTAATAAAAATTGAATACAATGTAACCTGTATTAATGCTTGCTTTTTAAATAAGAAGCATGCCCCAGCGTTTGACCCTGTGCCGCGGGAAACTAGTAAATAATAAACTCATCTCTTTCTACACATGTCTCTGTTATCAATGCTTAATAATTGTATAGTCATAAAAAAAGAATGAGTCACTCTTTGTTTACATTTTAGGTCATCGGTAGTTTAATCATGAAAAAGTGATCTCTTGAATGTGAACAACCATTGTTACTAGATACAATCTTCAACAAGTTAGGGGAAAAACAATTGTAAATTTCTTAATACTCGTTAATATTGTGACGACCTAGACGCCGACAAAGAGAAATTCACCCTGCATACCTGTAGAAACACATTTTATTACCTTTCGGCATTTGGACTTCTTTTGTTTACTTTGTGTTTAAATTTGTGATTAGAAAACAGCCTATTGTATATTTGTAATCTTTTATGGCAGTCATTAGCCAGGTGTGTCGGATTTAAAGTAAAAACCGATTTTAGGAAATTCGGTCCATGCGACCGAGCAGACATATTGCATCTGTGCAGTATAAAGCAATGCCTCGATTGAGGGACGAGGCAGTCGAGCGATAACCACAAGCGAAGCAAGAGTTGTGTACATTCGGTAATCTATTTAGTGACGGACTTTGCGCGTGTTTATGAATTACGATCTTCTCCATTACATTTGGACTTGTTGCGTTCGGTTATATTTGTACCTGTTTTATACGTGTATGTATAGTTCTAATAAACTCTATAATAATTCCAACGGCATTTTAATTCGAGTCCTACAACTCGTAACAATATCATTTTGACTCATGAATTCATCGTACATAACAAAATATTGTCTTGAGTTGGTTGTAAGCATAATCCTAATATGTTTATGGAATGTATTCCCTAGACACAAGGGAAATCCCTATAGTCAAATGACTAGTTCACTGACTCGCAACAATGTTGCGTATCACATTCATGATGGCATAACATTAATAAAATATGTAATTTATCCTTACATTACATTTAAATGTAATATTATGTATTATTATTATATGATTTATTTTCCTCCGTGGTTTTAGTACATGGTCTCAAGGAAACAACGCTGATATTTCCAGCGTTATACTATAGGGCCGATTTTTCAATCAGCAGATAAAATTTATTCTATTAAATAAAACACAACGTGGGAAAATTAAAAATGACAGCTGCATGAATAAAACAGTTTAATTGTTTCAGTTTTGAATTTAGTCAGATTATAATTTATTCGACTGATAACTTCTGTCTGATGATTGAAAAATCGGCCCAAAGTCTGGATCCAATTTTAGGGTTTCTTTTGTTTTTGTAGAAAAATGTAAAAACAAACCTTTATGGTCTCATTTCGGGGTCACTCTGTTTGTGTGTCTGAGCTGATTATCTCAGGAGTTATTAAGACTAAAGATATGAAATCTGGCACACATGTATAACTAACATATACATATTAAGATGTATTGTTAAATTTGGGAAAATAAACCTTTTTTTAACACGGGACCTAACTAACCACAACAGATTATATAAATCTATATAGTATGGACGTATGGTGAAGATAAATATGTCCTGATATACATTTTTTTTCCTTAGCAGATTTATTTTTGTACATTACAAACAGGATGTTTGTAATGAATTACACTATTTAGGGTCGATTGGACCAAGCAAGTGTAAATTCTAAATAAGAATAAAAAATAAAAACTTCGTTTAAAAAAACCGACTTCAAAAACTAAAATGTATAAAATAACTTATTTCTAAAGCTATTATTATTAATATATATTATAATAATAGCTTTATAGTTATTTTATACATTTTAGTTTTTTAGTTTTTGAAGTCGGTTTTTTTAAACGAATTTTTTATTTTTATTTGTAACTTTTTCGTGTCTAGCTATGTATATGGGTGGACATACGAATGGTGCCGCGCTTCTTAAAAAATATAGGTCCCAAGAAACGAGAACAAAAAAATGTTCGTAAAATGAATACTACTGGGCCAAACTGTGTCAAATTTTTAGGGGACCACATGGCAGCTATTGCGCGTCGAACAAAAAAAGAATCACGTAAATCGGATCATAAATCACGGAGTAATCGGCGAACATACATAAAAAAAGCAAAAGAAAAAAAAAAACCCGACGAATTGAGAACCTCCTCCTTTTTTCGAAGTCGGTTAATAAATCGTGATTAACTGTAGAGTAAATCAATTTTACGTTTTACCAACTATGCAGGAACGGAGAAAGAATGTTTTGCATTAGTCATCTAAAGACATAATTTAGCTGAACTTGTATCTAAAACATTATCTGGTAAAAAAACACAGGTATATGTAATAAATACTTCACATTGGTAAATTATGAATGTGAATTGGGCTAAACTGTACAATTATTGGTACCCCGTATGATTGACGCCCTGTCAATGTATTCAAGATATTAAGAAAAAATATTTTGTAGCTATAATACTATGTTGTCATCACTACTGTCTGGCTACAAAAAAAAATGTGTTTTGAATAAATTAACAGAATGCTAACCACTTTGGTTGGGTACCAACAATGGTGTAGTTTACCCTACATGTGTATTTATTTGCTTGCAGGTGAGCTGGTGACCGGTGAGGCTCTCAGTGTTGTGATGCTGATGCCTCTCAGCGAGAGAGATCGAGGTCGCACCGGGTCTCTATTCATCACAAACTACAAACTGTCATTTGTGTCGTCACAACGAAGCAACAATGAGGTAAGTGATTTTTTATTGCTAAAGTACAACAGATAGGCTAACGATCCACCTGATCGAAACTGGTTTCCGTCGGCTAAAGATATTTGGAACACCAGAGGTATTACCGACACGCTGCCGCAGACTTGAAGGATTGTAATGACACCTGTTTTAAGACCCTGCATATGCTAGTAACTCAGGTAAAAACCTCAAGTGAGAGCTTCTTACAAATCTCGTGGATGTACAAGAGAAGAGAAACGTTCTTGTAAACAGTTGTGGACATGAGCGTAGTGCTTCATGGAATTAAGGATGAATGCCCAGCCCATGGTTAGCGGTGCGGTGATAGAAAGAAGACGAACATATCTAGATCAACTGAGTATGATGAGTATGGGATCGTCGAAAACGCGAATTAAGGATGTGGACATATGTTAATAAGCTTTAACATTATTTACCTATAATAAACATTCATTAAATTACCATATTATGTACATATTTTATACCATCTTACTTTTACTTGTCATGACTTTATGACGTCATAAGTTGGTACGCTCGTCCTATAAAATTTACGGACATTTTTTGGTGATAAACAAGTACCTCGGTGGATTTGACTGTCCTCTACCCTATTAAAGGCTGTACAGGCATATTTTCATCGGCTATTAATTAAAAATTACGTTTTATTATTTAGCAGGTAACGTGCCAACGAAATTATCTACTAGGAACCCACGATGTGCCACTCACAGCTGTAGGGGCGGTATGGCTGACGGACGGCGGGCCCGTGAGGCGGAAACGGCTGATGCCATACGGAGATATGCCAGGAAAAGTGAAAGGGCTACAAGTTATTTGTAAGGTAAACATACTATGAGGTTTGTGTTGTCCTAGTACTTGTCGCTTGTATCGGTTTATTTCGCTAAAGAAAACTTGCGGAGTTTTCCGAAAAAAATGTTTTTTGGGTTTCAGTAGCCATGTTGACAAAGATGAAACCCATATGAAATTGACATGCCTGTCTGTCTGTCTGTCTGTATCTCAGTCATATTTCTTGAAAGCTACTATGTGAATGAATTTTAGTAGGAATATGTACTGATTCTGTATGTAGCTTTATAATGCTACACATAGAGAAAAAATAAGTGGCTATCCTACATTAGGGCTGCCAACCGTACTATAATATATATTATCATACTATATTTTAGCCAATTGTACTATATATTATAGAAAAAAAATTACAGTCCGAAATGTACTATATTTTCATCTGTAATTCTATTGTCACGCCTTTTGTTCAGATATTTACTTATTTTAATAATAATAGATATTTGCTGGCCAAAGCCAAAAGTAGTAATAAATACACATGGAAAATTCAATAATGAAATAAACAAAGTATATAATGAATAATTAAAAATAAGTATGAACTCTTTTTTTCCACCTAAATTTGCCAAAGTACTATATTGTTATAGCTTAAAAACAAAAATATTATATTTTCCTCAAAAAAAGATGGCACACTGGGAGTTTTTGGCGGGAACTGAAAGGTGATGTTGTGCTGTGCAGTTTTATTTTCTAAAAATGTGTAAAATTACTCTAAAATGAACAATAGTTGTAGGATATTGATAGTTTTTGAGTAGTGATTATGTGTTTTGTGAGAAATGTGAACTGTATAACTGTAACTGTCAAATGTGGCCTTTTGAGTTGTCACAAGAACTCCGTTGAATAGGCTTAAGAAAATGAAGAAACTAAATGTATATTATAAACTAAGATCTGGCTTAAAGGCCTAGTTGCCAAGCCATAAATATAATAAATAAATAAGATGGCACACTGTTCTACATGTACCTGAGTTTTTTCTGTCTACAATATTGTCGTGTGGAGTATTTTTAGTCATATGTTGTACCTAGTTTTCATTCGGTATACATATTGTTTTGTAAAATAACTTTTGATCTCGCTAAAAGTTACTTGGGAGGAATGAAAGGCATCTTTATTCATATATCTCAAGCAACTAATCTGATGGTACATCATATCTTGGTATTCAATTTTATTGAGCTAGTATAAAAATAAACTCGGTTTATTGTGTATCAAATTCCTGCAGATGGAATACACGTGTCTGTATGTTTCGGTCATTTATCTAATCAGATTAGCGCGTGAGTCAGACGAGCGTGCCTTCGTATCTTCGTACTCGCAAAATACCAATCATCATAAAATGTTTTTCAATCTTTCTAATATAATTTTCGACATATCCAGGTCGTTGGTCATTTGCCGGACCGAATGGCTACCCTGGTCTAGAGTATGCCGCCATGGCAAGTTTGAGTTGTGTTCCGGCATCAGTGACTAGGTTCCAGTTTCTCGGCAGCACCTCTGGTATTGCTAACGTGCATAGGCGATGATAACCACTTTTCATCACAATTGGACCATCAGCCTGTCTGCTGTGCTGCAGCAATAAATTTCTTAAATAGCTATGGGGTTTTTTTATGTGTACATTGTGAAATACACCCTTGAGGTCTATTATTGTAAAATGTAATACTAATATTTTCTTGAGTTTTCGCGACTTGTATACATAATAAAACTACGTTTTAACGGTTTTAAGCGCGGTAATTTAAATTAGATTAGACTCCCATAGAGTAAATAATAACCATAAACAAAATTAAAATGAACAAATTGGCGGTAGGCTAAATAAAACTTTAACAATACTCGTTGAAACAAGCAGGAAATAAGAAAAACTTTATTTGCAGAAATAGCGACGTAATTACATTCCTTATACATTTTTATACACAGAGCATATTTTGGAAATTTGTACGCCGCATTTTCAGCAAACAAGGTTTGCACTCAGCATATTACTGTGCCGGAATTGTATCCGACACAACGCTGATTTTCAGTGCAAACCTTCCTTTTGGCGTAAGACGAAAACAACCCAATTTTATTAATAAAATAATAATAATTAATAAAACTAATTCTACTTATGTAATACTTTAATACGTAAAAGAATTAAATACATTTTAATAAAAACAACAATAAATACGTTCCCAATTGTCATCTTTGTATTCCGTGATCACGGCAACTGTAAAGCGGCCGAAACGTCGGAATAACCAAAATCAAATAAATTACCGCGCTTAAAACCGTTAAAACGTAGTTTTATTATGTAATACTAATATTGTAAAATGTACCTATGGGTGTTCCCGAGACGTGAAGAAACTGAAAAATTTTCATTTTTCAGAATATGAAAGTATTAACGTTCAGCTTCGCGAACTCCCCGATCGACCATGGCCGAAAGATTGCGCTGGCGTTAATGCACCATGCGTTCCCGAAACGCCACGACTTGCTGTTTGCTTACGAATGTAGGGAACAGTACTACCCCACTTTACCGTCTGATCTAAACATGTTCTCGCAACCCGGTCATTGGAAAAGGGAGCTCGAGAGATGCGAGTGCCCCCATTGGAGGATAACCTGCATCAATGGGACCTCAGATGCCTTCATGTTGACAGCTGGAGAGACCTTGATAGTTCCCAGTACGGTGTTGGATTATAATCTGATGGAGTCCGCGAGGCATTTTCGGTCGGGCAGGGTGCCGATTTGGGTCTGGGGTAGGCCCGAAGGAGCGGCTCTGTTAAGGAGTGGGGAGCTATTGCCCACAGAACACTCGGCGACGGCTGAGAGTGTTTTGTTGGAACAGGTACAGTTTAGCAGTTTTGATTGTTTGTTCTAGCATTTTCTATAGTCGTGTCAGTTAATGGCCGGTTCTATATCTTACTATTCATTTAAGAGTGGTTTGGCAACTTGGTTACCAAAAAAACTTATTTTTTTTAAAATAAAATTATGATATTAAATCAACCTTATTATATATATCAGAATATTATTATCCATCATATGCACACGCATGCGCACGCGCACACACACGCACGCGCACACAAACACGTCTAAATCTATTTTTAAGGCATTATTTCAACTACATCGATTTCATTTTTATTAACAGAAGGCAATATATCTGTTAGGTAGATTTTCTGAATATTGTTAAAATTACCAGGTGGTGAAAAACATCCTGAGGTAACTTCATCAAAATTACTGCAATGTAAAACCCGCCACGTTCCCTGGGAATATTTAAGATTAATGATGTATGGTAAAAATATTTTTACATAAGTATTACCCACCTACTGGCCCCAAACTAGGCGATGCCTTCATTATGGCGACCAAACTTAATATTTATGACCGCAACAAATTATTATTAATTAATAATATGCTTTTTTAGTCTCTGTGTTCGGGTATGTGCATGTTGTGACACACAACTTACGCATGTGTGTGTGTGATTTTGTTTTATTTTCACTTCAGATTTCACAAAAGCAAAATGTTGTAAAACTATTTTAAGGAGTCAAATTCAAAAGTTTTTATTCTAAATAAGTTCCACTGGAGAACACTTTTTCAAGGTCATACATATAGGTTGAAATTTAATTTTACTTCGTAGTCTATGTACACCGCTTCGCAACGTGTTGTTGCTGTTAAGAAGAAGCGGCAAGGAACTCCCCAGCAAGGCGTCTAGCTAAAAATTGTTTTTCTTTATTCTATTCTATTTATATCTCAAATTCTTTTTTTTTCCAAAGTTTCCAAAGTTTATATACATTATTATATTATATAAAGATAGATAACATAAATACACACTCACGTACATACACACGCAATACAGATACGCGCATACGTGTGCACGCAAGGTTAACATAATGTTATGTGTTAAAGTTAAAAAAAATAGCGTTGGAAGAGCATCGATACCTAAGACCAAGCAGCCCCGAGACATTAGTTTTAGTGCAAACATTATTCACTTTTATACTCTGTTACTACTATTTTACTTTTATTGAATAAAATTATTCTTGTTCTTCTTATTTCTTAATAAGTTTCCTTCCTCTAAGAATTGTATGCCCGATCTTTTCAAGTTATTTAGAAGCAATTTTCCTGTTTGTTAGGGAATTGCATAGAGCCCGAAAATAATTAATTGGGTATTTCCCGCAGCGTAAACACTGAACCTATATCCCGCAAGATTTGTTCAGATATTTTTTTGTTTAAAAAACTAATGTTGAATAATTTTTATACGTAAATATTTTTCAGGTCCGTCGATCCCATCCTAAATTGACCCCTCCACACGTGTTATATCTATGTGGAAACAGTTATACGAATAATGGTGGACCTAGTATATTGCCACCTTTAGCAACATTGCAAGCTTCATATAAGAAACTTGTTGAGTTGTGCACGCCGACGACACTTGGAGGTTTCTGGGTAAGTAGTGATAGGTCAAATTAAATTATTCTAGTCCTAGATTTTTGGGTTCCGATGGATAAACTTACGATGGTCATTCCTTAAAACATGTTTGTACAACAAACATTATTTTGGCAGTCCATCACAGTCAAGGCTTGAAAACCGGTTAATAAAGTCGAAACGGTTACAGCCTAAGTACATAAGAACTTTTCCGGTTTGTTCTCACTTTAAGCTTAATCACCCGGTTATTGATAACAAAAGTGCAGATTACAGATGTGTAACTCAGGAGTGATTGATTTAAAAGATGTATAATCTTTCAAAATTCGAAATCACTCTTTAAATCTTTGATTTTAAAAATACATCTTTAACTCACTACGTTAAGATTGATTTTAGTCACATGGAATGATGAAAACTAACAACTCAGATACTTGGATGTAGTTTGAGACAGTAGATACAGGATATTGTGAATTGATATGAGATAACATGCGCACTCTAAGAAATACAATGATGATATACAGTAAATTAGACTCTCTATGGTTAGTTTAAAGCTTAAAACCGGTCAACTGAATGAATTATGTCAATCGAAACCAAAGATTTAAAAGAGTTAAAGATTTAAAAGAGTGATTTAATTCTTTCAAGGAAAAAGATTTATAAATCACTGATCTCACTGGTGATTTAGTTTGCGCATCGCTAGTGCAGATGTAAACTGATCTGTACCGATTTATTTTGGAAAAGGTAACCTTAAGTACAAATATTACCAAGTCGTACAGCTTGAACAATATATAGCACAATGTGTGAGCAGGACGGATTATGTGCGAGCGAGATGAGCAACTATTAATATGTGCGCTCCCGGGTTACGCGTGCTAGTAGTTCGTCGTCCGCTGCGATGACTAGACGTATGCAGCTCCCATAAGAGAAAACAAGATTTAGTTTTTTAGATCTATCCCTCAAGTGGCCCATCTAATTATTTCCATGAATAAATAATGCCAGATTTATTTGAATATGATTAAATTTCAGATCCAAGACTCGCAATATTACACGTTCCTCGATTCGAGCAAGTGGCTCCGGTATGTGGCGAACTGCATATCGTTCGCCGACGACGCGGCGCAGCATCTCGCCGACAACGTTACAGTTGTGTTGCAAGAAGGTAATTATTATTATTTTCACCAAGTTTTGATAATATTCTAACTAATATTATATTATTATTATAATATTAATAGATGTATTTATGTGTCTATTAAGTATAATTCTTATTTATACAATATTTTATATACTTATATGTTTATCATTGAATAAAATATATTGTATGTAACTACAAACCGTGTAATATTTATGCATATGACCTTTGACAAATTGATCTATTTTATTCCTGCCACGGGTTGTCTGAAAGAGATTAAATCAATAAGAATAAAATAATATACCGCGCTTAAAATCTTCAAATCGCAGTTTTATTGTGTGTACTAGTCGCGAAACTTAAAATGTACTATACTTATATTTTTACAATGCGAGCGAAGCCGCGGATAATAGCTAGTGTATGAATGAATAAATAATTAACCATTAACCCATAGAGTCTTTAACTTGTGTGCACGAAAATATCATTATACTCATTTCAGGTGATGGTGTGGATTACTGCGCAGTGGTGTCTTGTCTGACCCAGATGCTGGTGGACCCCCACTTCAGGACCATATCGGGATTCCAGTCCCTCATCCAGAAGGAATGGGTCGCACTGGGACACCCCTTCTGTGATAGGTAAACCTTGATTTATATTGCCATGATTTCTTGGCACACCATAAATCTTCCTGCTAGGTCAGGACTGTAAGAAGGGTGATCCAGGAGTTTGACCGGCGTGCTTTCCAGCAAGTCCCTCGTTTTGAGCGCGGTATGGGCGGGCGCGTTGTCGTGGTGGAGCAGTAGCCCACAGAGCCCTGTGTTTGGTCGCTTGTTGCTGACAACAGAGAAAACTTCTGCCAAGCATTTGATAGTATACAATATAATGACAGTTCGGATCATTAGTGGGATTCTCCGTCTTCACAAATCACTACCTAGAATCTTACCTAGAAGAGTGTCTCTGTCACATTCACCCTTTGTGTTTCAGGTTTGGCCTCCCCAGGCCTGGCAACCCCAAGGACAGTTCCAAGGATTCCCCATCAGCGCAACACGCGCCCGTGTTCCTGTTATTCCTGGACTGCGTTTGGCAACTGACGCAACAGTTCCCTGGACAGTTCCAGTTCACGGAGACCTATCTGACCACGTTATGGGATTGTGCAAATAACCATCTGTTTGACACGTTCCTGTTTAACTGTGCCAGGGATAGAGAGCTTGCCATAAGTAAGGTGAGTTCCTCTTTTTTAATTCATTTGGAACAATTGACAGTTATACGAGAAATATGTTAAAAAATTAATTTTTATAATATTGTAAAATTTCAAAAAAAGCCGTGTCTGTATATTGAAACTATTTAAAAAAAATACCATCTGAAATAGACTATATAAACGATGGAGAACAAGATGCAATTATTATTATTTCTTATCTCTTTGTGTTTGTTTGGGATTCTCATAAAAACTACTGGGCCAATTTCGATACGGTTTTCGCTGATCGACAGCACATATTTTGTAGTATTAAAATCTGCGCTATTTTTTATCCTGGGAGTCTCGCGGATATTTTTCCGAGTATGAGTTAAAATTGCCAGATAGAAAAAAAAACTAACTCCAATGAGATTTTTTTTACTGATCTATAGTAAATTGTCAGACTTATAATTTACGGTACATTTTATCCCGGGAATCCAGTGGAACTTTTCTCGGGAATTGTATAAAGTTGCTGACGTACATAAAATGACTGATTTCCATTTGATTTTTACTAGAAACGATAGCTTATATTCTTCCTTAAATGCTACAGTAAATTATGTCGTGAGAATCTCGAATTTATTCCCGAGAATCGCTCACATGGATACAAATTGGTCATGTGACTCTTATTGTGTCATAGCTTGGTACTAAATAAGTATTCAGAAAATTTTGGTATTTACCAGAATTTCTTAACTTCATTTTTACATGTATTTATTTTATTTACATATTTTGTATTTACATATTTAAAAAAAATACTTGTTGATTTTAAATATTGCCAAAACAACTGTAACCGTTTTTACCTGCCTGATGTCACGGCTCAATACTAGTATTAAGTATTTTATCCGATAGAACTTCGTGCAACGGCCTGTGTGGGACTGGGGTGAGCAGTTCTCCGAACAAGACAAGTCGTTGTTCTACAATCCACTGTATTTCGGACAAAACGCAAACACATCCAGAACCCAGAGGTTATGTGAGTATAAATAGATTATTAAGAATGTTTAAATTGAAAGAAAGAAAAATGTTTATTTAGGAAAAGTTACAAAAAGACACAATTGTAAGATAAGATCAATTATGATTATGGGAATTATGATATGGAATTAGGAATTATGATGTCCTAAAAACGCCCATGCAGCATAATTCTAGTTTCACAACCAGCGCTGATCTTCAGGAAGGATACAAAAAAGCAGTACAGCAATTTAATAAGTTTACATGAAACTGCAATTCGGCTTCGCACGGATATCTAAAAAGGAATAGAAGCGAATTCGAAATATTTCCACTCCCGTAACCCAGTGACGCCTACACCGCATAAAGTGCTGCCTAGCGAGCCGAGCAGGGTGCGCGGCGACCACGCAACTTTTTTCTAATACTTACATTTTAAAGTGATATCTTTCGAATGGGATGTCCGAATTGAATAATTCAAAAAGTTATATAAAGGTATTGAAGCAGTCTTGAATATGAAGTAATTTATTTTGATAAGGATTAATACCGAGATACAAATAAAGAGCCTTTTCTAGCGGCGGTATTTTTATTAAATTTTTAAAATAAATGATCACTTATTGTGGCATAACTATAATAGTTAGACATATGCTGTCGCGACACCTTTTGTAAATGATTATGTGTTGTGCAAAGTCGTAGTACATTATTTCATTCTATCATCAATAGTTTTCGCAGCGCACGCGATTTTAGGTATTTTTTACATCTTGGATTACATTTTTGGAGTTTTAGTAAGGATCTCTAATTTTTTTTATAATATAATATAGCCTATGGCACCCGGAGATAGTACACTATCTCCGGGTGCCAAAAGTGATTGAGTTTATGGTTTGTTGGTTTGGCAGCGCAAGCGTCCCTGCCGAGCAAGGCGGCGCCCCCCCTGGCCAGGCTGGAGCCCTGCGCCTCGGTGGCGGCGGTGGAGCTGTGGTCGCAGTGCTACGAGCGCTGGCTGCTGCCCCTGGACGCGCCGCACGCGGGACAAGTGCACTACCACGTGCACAACTACACTGTTCTCAGAGAGGTACTATTGTGTACACTTTAAGAGTTTATTAGAACTGTAAAAACACGTATAAAACAAGTAAAAAATAAATAGTCGTCGTTTGGCTGCCTCACCCCTCCGTTCGCGGACATCTGGCAAGCTTCGACGCGATGCAATAAAAGCAAGGATTAATTCGTTCGACACTAATTACAGCCATAAAATAAGTACGATAGATAACAATAGATGTTTTTGAAGTTTAAACACGAAGTAAATAAAAGAGTTCGTTTTTACAACCTGCCAGATGTGCGGTCTTTGTCGGTATGTAACACTAGTATAAACTGATTATTTCCAGGCCTCTGATCTTTACATAATATAAAACAAAGTCGCATTTCGCGTCTGTCTGTTGTAGCGGGTAAAATAGTGAAACGACTATATTACGGCATACATATATTACATTTCAAAAAAAAAACAAAAAAGAGAGAGGGGGTGAGTTTTTTTGCCTTGGCAGAGGTTTTGCTTTTTGTGGCGGTACTGCCCTGAAGTGTCCGTAGATCCAAGGCTTGGTGCCGACGATGCTAGGCTTGGTATCGTGGACAGCCGGGGACGACCTTCCAAGTGCCTCCTCAATGACTTCCTCCTCCTCACAACTCCAAGCCAATTTTAAAATGGGGGTAAAAAGAACCTGGAATGCACATCCAGCGTGTTAATATAAAACGGAAGCGCTTCCAAAAGTCGGCCACCTCGACAAGACGGCGAAACACGGCAAAAGACCATAGTTGGTGAGGTGGCCAAGCGGAAGGCAGACGGAGTTGCAAAAGATTTAAAATGAGAAAGAAATAAAACCGAGTTTAACAAAGTGAAAATGATTTTAAAGAAATTAGTTAACAATTTTATTTAAAATAAATGCAAAAATATATAAAAGTGGGCATACCCACATGCACGATTTAATGAGTATGATAATGGTGAAAAAAAACTACAATAAACAACTTATATTATTGGCTTCAACACCTCCCAAAACGTGGGTAATACAACACTAAATATAAATTTACTTTAAAAGCTATAATATGATAGTAATCCCTATTAATATTATAAATGCGAAAGTAACTCTGTCTGTCTGTCTGTTCCGTTTTCACGTAAAAACTACTGGACCGATTTGGCTGAAACTCAGTATATATATATTGTCGATGCCGAGAATGAACATAGGATACTTTTTATCCCGAAAATTGGGATAGTTTCCGGGATAAAAATATATTTGTCTTTCTGTTTGTTATGCTTTTACGGAAGAACTAATGGGCCGATTTGGCTGAAATTCGGTACGTATGTAAATTAAATACCGAGGGTGGACAAGGGATACTTTTCATTTTGGCCTTTTCGGTAATTTTGGCCTTTTTGGTGATTTTGGCCATGTCGGTCACTTTGGCCTCTTCGGTCATTTTGGCCATGTTGGTTATTTTGGCCTTTTTGGTCATTTTGGCCTTTTTGGTCATTTTGACCATGTCGTCACTATGGCCTTTTTGGTCATTTTGATCATTTTGGCCTTTTTGGTCGTTTTTGCCTATTCTGTCATTTTGGCCACGTCGGTCACTGTGGCCTTTTTGGTAATTTTGATCATTTGGCCTTTTTTGCCTATTCCGTCATTTTGGCCATGTCGGTCACTGTGGCCTTTTTGGTCATTTTGACCATTTTGATCATTTTGGCCTTTTTGCTATTTCGGTAATTTTGGCCTTTTTAGTCATTTTGATCATTTTGGCCTTTTTGGTCATTTTGTCCTTTTTGGTCGTTTTTGCCTATTCCGTCATTTTGGCCATGTCGGTCACTGTGGCCTTATTGGTCATTTTAGCCATGTCGGTCGTTTTGGCCTTTTTGACTATTTTGGCTTTTTTGGTAGTTTTTGCCTATTCCGTCATTTTGGCCATGTCGGTCACTGTGGTCTTTTTGGTCGTTTTGGCCATGTCGGTCACTGGTCTTTTTTGGTCGTTTTGGCCATGTCGTTCCTTTTGGCCTTTTTGGTCGTTTTCGTCTATTCCGTCATTTTGACCATTTTGGCCTTTTTGGTCATTTTTGCTGTTTCAGTAATTTTGGCCTTTTTGGTCATTTTGGCCATTTTAGCCTTTTTGGTCATTTTGGCCATTTTAGCCATTTTGGCCATGTCGGTCATTTTGGCCTTTTTGACTATTTTGGCGTTTTTGCCTATGCCGTCATTTAGGTCATGTCGGTCACTGTGGTCTTTTTGGTCGTTTTGGCCATGTCGTTCCTTTTGGCCTTTTTGGTCATACTTTTTATCGCAAAAATAAAACTAAAATAGATGAAAGTTTGAGTGAGAGACTAATCGTTTCTCAAGTTTATAGATATAAAAATTCATAATCTATAGAAAAAAAGTGCGATAGTTACTCGATCTCTCTGTCTGAATACCGAAAATGGACATAGATACTTTTCATCCCGGGAGATGGGATAGTTTGCGATATAAATAAATAAATAAAAAAGTAAAGCTTATGATTAGCACCAATATAAAAATATAAAACAATTTAACCTGTTTTAACGCCGGCTGTTTAAACAAGAGGTACGCTAAACGGTAAACTCTATCTAGTCTATAATAAATGTTGAATTTGATACGTGTTGGTGGTTTGAAATTTTAACACGAATGAATGCAGCGAGCATCGATGTACTGTCCCATCCGCCGGCCGCGAGCCGCTGACCGGTTTCTCATACACTCACTCTCACTCAATGTTAGCGATTCCCTCGGCGATGCTCGCGTTTATTATTTTAATATAATATTTATTTAAAATTTGTAATATTTCATTTTTTAAATATGCATTACGTTACACTGTAAAGCCGCTAACTGCTCCTGAACCACGCATTAGTATATTGTAATACGAGGTGAAAGTGACCTATATAGGCATGAGATCGTTTGGTGTACGAGTGTAGCGAAGGCGTTAATAATTCGAGTGCCTAAATAGGCCTTTCTCCCGAGGTTAACACTCTTATTTTCATTTCTCATTTTATGAAAGTAAGCTTGGAGTTGCCTAATTACAGAGATGAAATCAGCGCTATTCGTCCCTAGGAAATGATTTTCTCTGCTGTCAAAACATTTTAAAACCATAAATAATACATATGACTCATGTCCCAACTTTTTACTGCCATTGTTAAATCGCGGCATAACTTATAATAATAAAAAAATTAACCATTTTCAACATCATTCTATACTTATAAATTACTTTTAGCTAAATTGTTATTTAATTTAGATAAATTTCAATTACTTGCGTCTCTGAGCATCTTGTCCAAGCGGCATTCGAAAGTCGAGAAGGACAACAGCGTGTCCCAGAAGGGCTAATGCCCTCGTGATTACCTTCTCTTCCTTCAATGTAAACAAAGAAGAGGCACTCACCGGCAATTTGTACTATTTGGCACTCAGTTCTGTGCCGACATTTAATCCGGCACGGCACTACATTTCAGTGTTATTCAGAAGGAGAACAGCAAGTCGCAGAAGGGCCAATGTCATCTTGTGACTTCTTTCTTGCCCTTCAGAGCAAGCTAAGAAGAGGTGCTCACTGGCAATTTGGACGCAACACTATTTGGCACTCAGTTCTGTACCAACCTTTAATCTGCCGGATCTGCCAGCACTATATTTCAATGCCTACCTTCCATACCACATACATACTATGTGAAGCGTAGGTAGTTTTTAATAAAGCACCTTTTGCTCAAGAATTGCGTATAAACATTTTGCGATTTTACATTAAAAATTTGTTGCGCATACAATAATTCGTTTTTCGTTCCATACACGATGGATGGGGGACAAATGTAAAGGTAGACCATAAAAAGATGGATGGATTGTGTGAAGGATGTTGATTTGTGGTGTGACAGAAGATGTATGTCAGAATAGAGGTAGTGTGGAAGGAAAAGACATATTGTGCCGACTCCAATTAATTGGGATACGGTGAAAGAAAAGAGTGATTTTTTGAAATTTGGCAGTTGGCAATAGAGTATGAGTGATTTTCATAGGCAATTGCTTGATTATGAGCGCACACACCGGCGTAAGCGTACTGTTTTATGTCCGGCTGGACCAGTGTGTACCACCCTTGGTTAATCGTGCGGCGACACTGTGACTTGTAAAAAAATTAACTCTAGCTCGTGTTTTTTCCCCTCCCTAGTGAGCATGTCGTTTGATTGTCCAAATATACGTATTGCTCTCCGTAGATCCAGCGGTTGAACAATGAACTTGTGTCCCTGGGCATCTTGTCCAAGCGGCACTTGAAAGTTGAGAAGGAGAACAGCGAATGACAGAAAGGCCAATGTGCTCTCGTGTCTACTCTCTTTCTCTTCACTGCAAGTTAAGAAGAGGTGCGCACCGGCAATATGGACGCGATACTATTTGGCACTCAGTTCTATGCTTACCTTCCGCACCACATATATACTATGTGACCTCTCTACCCTGCCTAGCCAGGAAGTCGTTTGGTTATCCGAATATACGTATTGCTCTCCGTAGATCCAGCGGTTGAACGATCAGCTCTCGTCGCTGAGCATCTTGTCCAGCCGGCAGTCGAACGGCGAGCGCGAGTCGCAGGAGGGCCGGCGGCCGCTCGTCACGCGCTTCTACCCGTTCAGCGTTTGCGAGGGCGACGGCGAGCCGCTCGCCGGCAGCCTGGACGCGATGCAGCTCAGCCTCATCGACGCCAGCCAGCTCATCGACTCGCAGTCGCTGCTCAACGCGCCCGATTAAAGTCGTCCCCCGAGGTGAGTACCACTGTCACGCACTTGGAATCATTCATTGCTACATACAGTAGAACCTCTATATACCTGTAATTTAATTCCAGGCACTAGGCTGCATTGGACGCAGGCAGACACCGTTCGTCAAAGTCATTATATATTTTGCTAATATGTCATCCGTTGATTATTTAAATAAATGTAGAAATCATATTTCTCGTTAAAATTAAGTTATTAATTTAGCAACTGCGCAGTAGACTACTCCATAAGCAAATTAACTACTGCGCAGCACACTGTAGCTAAAATAGACCATCCATTTTGCGAGAACTATAATATAACTATTACATGTATTAAGATTTGACGTACATATGTAGGTGTTTGTAAATAATATAGTCACTATAAGGGACTGTCTAAGCTTATACGTTTATCATACCTATTTCTAAAGTGTGTTTTGAAATATAAAGGATTTTTAATTAACAGGTAATAAAAGTATATGTTGCAAATATAACTTTCCATTTTCATTATGCATAATTTTTTGACGAGAACTTCAAGCATCATGCTTGCAGTTTAATTTTCAAAAAAAAATTAACAATTTGTTATAAATTGCCGGTATTTGCAGGATATAAATTGCAAACAAGAATTGTGTAGGGTACATATTTACTTAAAACTGGCCTTTTGAGATGTCAGAAAAACTCCGTTGTTTGGCAAGTAGTCTTGAAGTCAGAACCAGTCATATAATACATTCTCAAAACGAAAAATATAATAGGGTGCGTGAGCGACTTTGCTGTGGTAACAGTATTACTTTTTTTTTAATACTATGTCATCTCAAGGATAAAAGCATTCTCTATACTTTTTTTTTAAACTAGTGATATTGAAAATGTATAATCTAATAATATTGTCTTTAATAGCAATAATTGACAGTAGTAATACATACACGCAGAACAATATAGTGTTTATTAAAAACATGATGCTTTGAGACGGTAAGAGCACCTACATGATACCCCCATGCGACAGGGTATGCATGACAGCGGCAGTGAAACATGGAGGATAGAGGTAAGGAGGACCATCTAGTATGGGGGGTCAGTTGAAAAAGTGTCCACCTGTAAACAGCAAATTATGGTTCGAAAACTCGTCAAAATAGCGCTAGTGTAGGAAAAGGAAATGATATAAATTTATTAGTAATAAACGAAGAGAAGTGTGCTGTGTTGAAAAATTAAAAAATTATAATTTGGAAAAGTATTGAGACTTTCTCGTATTGAGATGTATGTATATACATTTTTGACCAATTGAATTTTTGAAACCTATTTGACTAATTAAGATAACTAACTAAATTATCTAAAAATTCCACCATGAGAGGACATGCAATAGTTACATTTGCGTAAAATGCGCGGTGACAAAGAGGAAGACTTTCTTTCCTTCTTTAATCTAGTATCCTACTCAAATTATTTGCGGCGCTATTTTTAAATACTTTTCACTTGCTATTATGTCGCCATCTTAATTTGCTGCCCTTCAGTGGACACTTTTAATATACTGAGATGGTTCTCCTTACCTCTATCCTCCATGCAGTGAAAATAATTGCGAGGGCAGAAAGGACGTTTGACAGGAGAGCCAATCAAACGTCACTGTCTCTGTCCCACTTTTTTTATCCCGTCTGTTATGCATGCCCCTAAGACTATGGAAGTGTCATGAGTAAACTTATCGGCCTATAATTATAGTTAGGTACTCACTACTGAGATTAACCAGATAATGAATATAAGCGAATAAGTAAACTTTCCCTTTTGAATTCAGTATCAGATCGTAAACGACCGGAACATTAGAGTCAAGCGATTTGATGCGAGCAAGTGTGTCACGTCTTTAAGTTATTATTACAATGTTAATATTCTAACTCTAATTTCTCTTTGAAGAAGGAATTGATTGAAATTTGAAATGATGAAGAATTATAATTAGGAACAAATATATTTGAGTACATAATATATTTTTATAAGTGATACATTAAGCGTTAGTCCGGCTATACACTTGTAAGTTATGCTCGCGTAAGCGTCTTAGTCTAAGCAAACACTACTATCTATCAGTATTGGACTCAACTGTGAAAGGATGAGTCTGTTATTGATAACGTAGTGTGTGTCTAACCTTAGAGACTTAGGCGAGTGAAATCGGTGTAAGGCCGGGATTACAAAAGTTGCGAATTGTTTAGAAATATTTGAATTTTAAGTGTAGATTTTATTTGAGATTTTTATAATGTATGTATATAAATATAAGCTAGCATTCACAGACTGCCTAGAACATGAATTTTTTATAATAGTCATATTATCCTTATTAAACTTGGGCCGACTTTTCAATCATCAGATAAAGTTATCAGTCTAATAAATTATAACCTGACTAATTTTTTTATATATTTTTTTTGTGCTACCTACCTACCAATGTACTGGCGGACTTGTAGATGGGACTGGAACTTGGATACTAATGCCGGAACACAACTCAAGGTTGTTATGGCGGCATACTCTAAACCAGGGGTGGTAGCCATCCAGTCGAGCAAATACCCTACCACTTGGCTGTGGGTTGTTTTGTCTCCTCTTACGACAGGCCTTTTATCCGTGCAGGAACGGAGAAAGAATACAATTTCCTGCGGCCGGGCGGCCTGTCGTAAGAGGCGACAAAACAACCCACAGCCAGGTGGTAGGGTATTTGCTCGACTGGATGGCGACCACCCCTGGTCTAGAGTATGCCGCCATAACAACCTTGTGTTGTGTTCCGGCATTAGTGACCAGGTTCCAGACTCCCTTAAGAGTACAGCAGCGCATCTGTAGCACCTTTGGTGTTGCAAATGTCCATAGGCGATGGTTACCGCTTTCCATCCATCCATCATTGGGCCATCTGCCTGTCTGCTGAACTCCTGCAATAAAAAAATAAAATAAAAAAAGGCCGCCCGGCCGCAGAAAATTGTACAATTTCTCCATTCCTGCACGGAAGAAATAAATCCAAAAACAAACAATTCAACTGTTTTATTAATGCTACTGTGATTTTAATTATCTCACATTATATTTTATTCTATGAATAACTCTTATCTGGTGATGGAGTTCGCTATCTCGCTCACACATGTCTAAAGATGCAGACTGCTGGGCTGACTGTTGTCGTAAGTAATTTTACCGTCGTCTGTTTTTCCCGAAAAATATAATCTAGGTGTCTTTAAGTCTCGCGTGAACAGGTATCTTCTAGGTAAGCGTGCTCCACCTTAGACTGCATTTCCGCCTGACATCAGGCGCAATGTCGGTCAAACGCGAACCTATTCTTTATAAAAAAAAAAGTAAATTCAGTCACATTATAAAATACTAGCTTTTGCCCACGGCTTCGTCCGCGTGGAATAGTAAAAAAAAGTATATTATAAAACGTAAACTTAAAAAGTAAGTTAAGAATATATTGAATATTCATGTATAATGAATGTTGTAATATCAGTGAGATAGCAAACTCCATGTAAGTGGTTCCTTAATGTTTGGTCAGTCTTTTTAAGGTTTGGAGCAGTCGGTACAGCTCCGAAAGTTTCAAGATGAACAATATAAACTGTCTGGTTTATATCATACAGATGACTCGATATAGTTAGTACGAGTAATCGTAACTGACTGGTTACCATTAAATAATAATACTGTTCGCCTGATGTACATAATTATTATACCAAATTCATTTTGTATATTAACTTATGTAACAATAATTATTAGGTTTTTAATAGGAGTAATAATTGTAAATATTTTTAACGGATTAATTGCAGCACATTGCACACATATTCGGTTCGGTTCATGATTACGAGTCAGTTCTAAAATACGCCGACCGCTAACACAGCATAGTAGCTCGCTGATACGTACAGCACTAGAGATCAAACGCATTACAGATGGGGACCCTAAAAATAGTCTCAGCTCCATTTGCAAATGGATATAGTACCAGAATATGGGCCTAAGTGAATATTCGATCATTAGCCCTAGTGAGTAAATTAGAAAATGTTACACTGGCATCAAGAAGAAGAGTTGATTATTTTTTTTAATTAGCTTCGTGTGTTGTCTAAAAAATTTATGCCGCGTCTTCTCCGTAAAACAGCAATAACAAGATACGAAATGTGTACACAGAGATGGAACATTTAAAGCAAAAATTTCTGAAAAATTGCTTCAGTAGAATTTTGTTTGCATAAAAAATTTTGGAATTTGTTTATGAAAGACCAAATGGTCTTATGTGGCTTAACCACATAAGACCATTTAATGTCGGATAATGATGTTTACATTTTTATGAAACTATCACTAACCCACTGTAAGAAAACTGTTCTCAACTTTGTTTTAAACAAAAGTTTATGTTTAGTATCTATAACTTGCTATTAATCCGTTAAAATATATTTCTACTTGTTACGAGTTGTATTGAAGGCAGCTACAATTAATAGCCATATTCAGTTGTTTATTTTTAACTATATACAATAGTATGTTTATATACCTTCCATGTTATATAATCCATAGGAGCATAGTTTCGGGTTTTGGCTTATTACTCAAACTCACTCAATTTGTAACAGTTATACGAGTGTGTCTCACGATGAAGGTCCTGAGGCAGAAAAAAGGGATTTAGCCCAGCCAGGTTGTACAGTTGTTTTTATCAAGTGTTTTAATCTAAATGTTACATTATAATTTTATTCTACTTACTAATAATATTAAATTAGTATCTTTCTAAGATTCCATTGAGCAACCGTAGCGCCCCGAAGGGTCTTTGCGTGAGACAGAATCTAGTTCTCGGCACGGATCTTGAGCGGTCGGCGGAATAGTAGATATTAGCTTTGCGCGTAAGCGTAGTCAATATGATGTTTTTGTACGTTTACTTAAAAGGAATAGTAAAATTATATGTATGTAATATTTGAAATTCATACTTTGAAAAACAAACAGAAATTTTTCTTGTCCGCAGCGTCAATAATATTGCCCAATATCATGAATTTATTGTGCAAGAAGTAACATGGCATCCGAATTTTTATATCAAAGAGACAAAATTGATTGTACACTCGCCCAAAATTTATTGTACCCAAACAAAACTGTTTGGACCAACTCACCAATCAGGAGACCCTGCTTGTGCGCAGGCCAAGCTCACCGCTCAAGAATCGTGCCGCTATTTATAATTAAACTGAGTGTCGTTTGAGTTTACACATGATTTTGTTCACATGTATATTTCATGTATTTAAACAGTGTGTAATGTCCGTGAAATATATATTAATAAAAATTGATATTTCATTACGTGAAATAGCAAAAACTTCCAAAGTGCTTCATAGGCTGACGACAGACTTAAAAAAGTATTATATAAGTACAGTGTAAGTTAGTTATCTATTTATTTATTGTCAAGTCGATCGAGTACACAATTGTTGACTTGTTAAAACGAATGTTTATTGTGTATACTTGTAATATATTTTTAATTTGTAAGAGTATTGTAATATTGATGTAATTATATGATTCTACGAACTGTTATCGCGTGTCGCTTAAATAATATAATAAAAATGAACACCGTACTTTGTTTTCTTACGACCTAATATCCCTAATCCCATAATTAATATAAAGCGAAGTAGTAGTCCACACGTTTACATCTCATACCACGCAGCTGACCGGAAAGCAGCTTTCTTTTTCATGCAGGAATGGAGAAAGAATACAATTTCCTGTGGCCTGTCGTAAAAGGCAACAAAACAACCCACCACCAGGTATGTGCCTGTCTGGATGGCTGTCATCCCTAGTCTAGAGTATGCCGCCATAACAACTTTGAATTATGTTCCGGGATTATTGGCCAAGTACCAATCTCCGTTTAGAGAGTGGCAGCAAAGGTTAGCACCTTTGGTGGTGCAAATGTCCATAGGCGATCGTAACCGCTTTCCATCAGGTGCGCCGTCTGCGTGTCTGCTGAACTAAAGCAATAAAAAAACATCCACCTCTTGGTAGTTTGCTAACGTATGAAGGACAGCCGGGTATGCCATCCTTGGGAATGGAACGGGTCAAGCCCAACAGTGGGACTTTTGTTAATTTCCTCTATAATCAACTGTCTCTCGCTAGTTTTCTTTTGCTTTGTGGTAAAAAAAGTTTTAATTTTCTATGTTAAACTTACTTTTAATTGTCTTATCTGTTTTATTTAATTTATGAGATAATAAAATATTGATTATCTTCAACTATTCACCAACTTACTTTAATTCAATCTAATAAATTTTACTAGGTCTTATTATAAAATACAAGTTTGAAGGCAAAAATTCTGATACATAAGACAATGCCTTTGCTAGACGGAATATAACATGACTGTAATAAATAGATTTTAAGTTATTTTATGGTCTTTATTTGATTCTTTTATCCTCTTGATTCTGTCCAGATGTTTCTTGGCAATGCGCAGTCTGTGAATCAGCATCGTACGTTTCCAGCTCCATTTCGACCAGTGCTGTTGAAAATTATTACAATAAATGATTTAGGTTTTGTCCCCAAAGTGGAAAAGAGAAGTATGCGTAGACCAGCAGCTTAGCGGGCGGTGCTTTCAACATTGGAAAGTGTAGATATGTGTTACCTACAGTTTCCGAGAAGATACCATTTACCGTACAACGGTGTTTTAAAGACTAGCCAAGTCATCGAACCGGACAGCGAAATAGTGGCTAGTACAAGGCGGAAACGCACATATTAATAGTTACTCTATCTCGCTTGCACGTCATCTGTCCCACTCACACATTGTGCTATATATTGTACTATAATTCTACTATGTTTTTATAGCTGTACGACTTGATAATATTTGTACTTAAGGTTACAGTTTCCAAAATAATTTAGTTCACTTCACAACAGCACTCGACAGTGACTACTACTCTGCTATCAGGTAATATACGTAGGTAATCTGTCAATATTTAACGTCATTGACAATTAATAAAAATTTCGTATTAAACCCTCGGCTACATCTGCGTTAGTCACTAACACTGCCATTATCTCAAATGGAGCAGGGGCATAAAATATACCCGGATATTTTGTACAGTCAATGCCAGTACCGCGCTGGTTCCTACTCCTTCCTTCCACTAGTACTGATTAAAAATAAAAATACAATACTCAACGAACCACTTTATTAATATTTCGTGTAACAAATTAAAACGATATATCTTCACCATTCATAAATCAAAATCGTGTTACACTCACTAAGTAGCCAAAGCCATCCAACAGACTACCATACCTACCGTTGTATCAAGTTTTCTCAATGACTAATTTTCGTGCTATATCTAAATTGTGAAATTATTCTGTCTTCATGGACAGTCAAAATTAATTAACTTGTAACTTGCAAAATAATATTATAATAATAATATTATTTATTACTCTGCATTTCTCTCTCTTATTAGAATTGAAAAAAAATAGTTATTGAGAATATAGTACCTACCACAATATATTTACGTTCAAAATGTTTCTAAAATATGTTATATAAATTTAAATGCAAGGCATATATATATACTGAATTTGAATTTTCCAGACTACGACAGTATTTAGTGACTTAAAGAATTCTCAATTGAATCTTACATCGTCATACTTAATGATCAACTGACCGATAATATTGATAATTGACTGAGCAACCCCTAATCAAATGTGAAGTGAAAATAGCCAAAAAATTTAAGATAAGACGATCGTGCAGCAAGTGCGTTTTTCTAGAATTCTCTACGAATCTATGGAATAGTGTTAATTATTGGCTGCACAGTCGCTTTGTCTCATTCTAAAGTAATCGTTAGAAAGAGACAGTAAAGATTGCTCAACCGGTTCTGTATGTATAAAATATGACCAAACTACACTACACACAATTGTGGCAATACCGATGTAAAGTAACTTTATAATTTCAGGTGTGTTTTGAAATGTGGACAATTTAATGTCCTCTTTCAAATCGCCAAGAGTTTCATTTGTTTCGAAGGTACCTATTTATATAAAATTATTTTATACCTCACAATCATACGAATTTATAGAATTTTTGAAATTATTAATAAAACAAAACGAAGGATATGTTGCTTCCAAGTCAATGTCGTATGGAACCACATGAAAATGGCAAGTGTTTATTTTGAACAGATTATGTAAGCATCCAGATTAAAACCAAATCACAATTTACTTGAAGGCGAAAATGATAATCCATTAACAGTCTTATAATTGAGCTAAACACTACAACAGACAAAATAATATTAGTAACATTTGGTTCACTACAACCAACTGACTAAAGCCCGGTTCCTATATCTTACGGACCATTAATTTGCCTTAATATTGGTTTAGTCGGTGACAAAGCTCCATACATATACTGTCAAAATTCAACCGATGGTAAGGCAAGTGAATGAATATTATGATATAGGAACCGGTCTTAACCGGCCTCATTAACTAGAAACTACGACATACCTACTAAAACGAAACCATAGTTAAAACACCTTTATTTTGAAGTGATCAATAATATCACTGTTCACTTTTATTTACAATGTTTAACATATAAACTTTTAATAAAACTACGTTTTAACGGTTTTAAGCGCGGTAATTTATTTGATTTAGGTTTATCCGACGTTTCGGCCGCTTTTCAGTGGCCGTGGTCACGGAAGACAAAGTTTTTATTCAGCCTACCGCCAACTTGTTCATTTTAATTATTTAGTTTTAAATTTTGTTTATGGATATTAACTATTATTATTAATTATTATTATTATTATAATGGATATGGGACAAACCCAGCAAAAACCAACTGCCAGACCTCAAGACACTGTGAGCTCTTTCTGCGTGCAACGAAACAAACCAACTTGACTGATAATTTCTTTTATTTTTTCCTTCCACTCATTTTAATATTATATAAAAAATTTTAGAACTAGGCATGTTTGCTGAAGAGTTTCTTGCGCCGCTTCTTCTCTTCAAGCCACAACATGTTGTTGTGAAGTTGTGAAGCGGTGGTAAATTAGATTAGGCTCCCATAGAGTAAATAATATCCATAAACAAAATTTAAAACTAAATAATTAAAATGAACAAGTTGGCGGTAGGCTGAATAAAAACTTTGACAATACACGTTTGACAAATGTCATCTTTGTCTTCCGTGACCACGGCCACTGAAAAGCGGCCGAAACGTCGGATAAACCTAAATCAAATAAATTACCGCGCTTAAAACCGTTAAAACGTAGTTTTATTATGTGTACAAGTCGCGAAAACTTAAGAAAATATTATATAAACTTTTGCTAAATTTATGTTAGATTGACTGTCTTTATCACTTGATTTAAGTTTGCTATGGACATTACTTTTCCGTGTTCAATATAATCAAGATTTTTACTGAAGTTAAGACTAGCAGTGTTTAAAAAAAACTAATAAACCTTTCTTTTTTTTCTTTCTACCTTTCTTTCAATTCTCTTTGTTATTAGTATTGCATTATTTTTTATGATAGTTACAATAAAAAGAACTATTATAAGCATTGTTTTATTGTAGACAGTTTTAGGAAACAATAATACAATATATTACGGACAGTATTATTAATATTGTAGTCCGCTTTTTGCTTTATGGCCCCCCTTGTTTAATAATAGTTAACTGTACCATACACGGTATTACGGACAAAGCATGATAATGGGAAGCCCTTTGCAATTAATCTGGAGAGGCCATACATTTAGAAGCGTTTACTTGCGTGAAATCTAAATTGTTTCTAACGGGATCCAATTTTAATTACGCAATATGATCTGACGAAACGATCGCATTATAAATAAGAAAAATTATGGAAACAGTGATTTATCTGGACAAGTAAACTCAATCAAAGTAGCGCTTGTATCTATAAAACAACTAAAATTAGAAAGTTTTCTAAACAACGACTGTATTGTAAAAACAATTCAAATTAATTAATGGTCAAAAAAGCAATTAAAATGTAATCAAACATTCAAAAGTTAAAAAATAATTAAATGCTATGTTTGATATACAACAATATCAAGTAACGTAAATTGTAAATGAACACAAATATTGACCGTCTACACCTCTGTTAATAACAAGCCATTTGTAAAATGGTGGTGTTCTCATGCAAATCCTTCGTGCTTAATCTGTAGTTGTCCCTCAATGTCAGTTATCATCTTCTTCATTCTCAAACATATCATTGTAATCACCAGAATGTTCGAAATCTTTCAGGTCCTGTGCGGAGGAGAAATTCACAAGTTAGTGTTGATCTCTTGACAGACTACAAAACTTGATACAGGGGAAACTATACTCTTGTTGGCACCCCAGTATGATGATTGGCACACTATGATTTTATTCAAAACACTAGAATTTTGTCCCGCGGCTGCGCCTAGTGTCAAACACTAGGCAATAACTTTACATAACTTAAACAAAGTTAAGTTTTAATTAAGTTTTTTTACATATAATAATAACGAGGAAACTAAGACCATATATATAATTTCAACTGAATCCTAATATTTTACTAGTTTAGGATTCAGAATTTTCTGTGTATGTGACATATTAGCGTTTAAATACAAGAAATTCCTTGTAGTCGGATGGCTGCCAATACTTACTGTGACACAAGTTTGTTCCTAGTCCGGGGTCTTGGCAACCACCTGACTTCACAGACAATTCTGTCTTTTTTGTACTTTTTACTTGTATGTAACATAATAATGTTATTGTTTGGCTATGTAATAAAGATTTATTATTATATAGTCTAGACAACAGCCCAGTACAACATAAAGACGAGTCGAAGCCAACCCGATTTGAAGTAATACAACAAATGATATGTTGTTTATGACAACATAGGTATTTTTTTAATAAATTGTGCAACAGCGATTGCAGCGCCATCTATTTAGCTAATTAGTCTATTATACGGAAATGACATCATTTAACGGGATAAAATGTATCCTAAATGTTGATTCGGGATATAAGCCATCTGTCTGTCGAGTTTCGTTTTATTATATGTATTTCGTTTTATTTATTTATTTTCGTATTGTCGCCCTTTGGAGTGGAATAAAGATGAGGTAAAAGAATCAGACAAGGGTAATGGAGTATGAGATTGAAATGGGACGAATGGAGAAAAGGGATAGGCGAGGGAAGGTTGGATAGGGAGAGAGGAAAGTGGGCCATCAGAACTCTCAATGAAAGAAAAGGGATGTAGTTGTTCGGAACAGACGAGATCAGCATAGTCTGTATTTGCTCTTCAAAAACGTCCATGATGCGCAAAAGTATCTATTGTATGGCGCCTATCATATTTAATAAACTGCCAGAAATGTTACGAGTGCAGCCTTTAAAGTTCTTTAAAAAGCCTCTTAAGAAAATTTTATTGGAAAAAGTTTATTAGACTGTAAATGAATATGAGAATGACAAAGACATGACTAATAATATTTTGTAACTAGACATAATTGAAGACGTGAGTGGATGAAGGTGATATGTCGCATATTCGGTTTTTTGCTTTTTTTTGCGTAGATGAATGTTATAAGTCGATACCAAATGACTACAGACCTTAGACCATAGATATAAGGCATATTTAAAAAATAAAAAGTTGCTAAAGGTGTTAAGTTCAGTTCAGTTTCAAATAAAAGTAAAACTTTTATCTCGATTTACTCAGAATTGGAATTATGCGACTTATCACCTTCATCCACTCATGTCTTCAATTATAATTTTATAGTAATATTTTATATCATATATATATTTTAGTTTTATAATTATGACATGAATTCGGACAGTGCATGCCTAATAAAGCAAAATGTATTGAAACAGCGCATATTGTAATATCTTGTGTACATACATTTTAGCAATAAATTATTATTCATTAATTCATTCAATAATCGGATTAACTCAAGTGTGGGTATAAAAAAAAAATATTAAGCCAATCATTGGATGGGGTGCCAACAATCGTATAGTTTTACCCTACATTAATATTATTCCAGAGATAACTTTTCTATTATTATATATAGTAACAAGTAAAAAAACTTTTATTATAGATTGTATACTATAAAATTGAGTGTTACTGAGAATGAATAAGAATTTAACTTGTGGATAGATGTATAAACTGAATATCAACTGCATGCGTTTAAAAACTAACAAAAAATATGTTTACCTGAAACATGCCATTGGCCACTGCATACCCAGTCATAGCGATAGCTGCAAACAGAGCTGCTAGTATTTTGTTACGGGTTTGATTTGGAAAGTTGGCAGCCTCTCTTTCCGATTGTGTGCCTGTCGATTGTTTTTTTGCATTTTGTCTATTGTATTCTGCAATTAGAATAATTTTATATCTATAGGTGCCTATAGTTATTTTTTATACATCACTCTATAGGCCAGTCACCTCCTAGCTTGAGTGTGGCCTTTGTCGAAGGCAAGTTGAGAGGGAGGCAAAACTAGATTAGTGCATTAGGTTTCTTTCAGCAATAAAGACTATTTTTATATTCTATAGGCGTGTGGCTAACACGAAAAAATTTTTATAAGGGCAATTTAGACATATTAATAAGGTGGGCCGCAAGATTATTTTATTTAGGTGTTTTTTACTATTAACATACACGGCACACCGGGTCATGCTCCACCCGATGAAAAGTTTCTAAGCCCTTCTCACTACGAAAAGAAAATTTTAGAGTTGTCAATGGATGTACCTGTTGCTCATCACTAACAAATATTAGGCAAGTACTGTAGTGAATTTCACATCTATTGACGACTGACCACCAAATCTTATATAATCAAATTGTAATTCTCCGGATAAAATAACTGACTGACAGACAGACGGGTTTATTCCTGTTTTATTATAGTTGTGGGCAACAACGCTGGTGGCGCCACAAGAAATATTTGCCAATAGTTTATATTTTTATTTAATCTTTTAGTGGTGTAATTGTTTGCGGCCCTAAATAAAAAAAATCGAAATGTGTGCTGGGACACATATTAGAAGTGAAACTTCAATGGACAAGTGGAAAAACGAATCGCAACGGACAAGTTGAAAAACTAATGACAACGGACAAGTGGAAAAATGAATTGCAACGGACAAGTGGAAAAACGAATGGCAACGGACAAGTGAAAACTCATCAACTGCCATGTGACAAAATGAATCGCAATAAAATTTTAACTTGAAGTGTTACAGGCAGTTTGTTAATGTACTTGTCCAATTTGAAAACCTATCCTTCTATATAGACGGGGGGTCTATACAGAAGTTTCACTTCAAAAAAATAAAAGATATATTTGGATCACAAGAGATGTTATATGTGATCCATTATATCATACAACATGTAGTTTACCAGGTGGGGCATTCATAAAAGCTTGGCAGGCCCCAGGTCGATTATAGCGGCCATAAGACTTCTATTACTGGGCTCAGGATAGACCCTCCCATTTTCAGGGAGTGGATTATAACCCCCACAATTGTCACCACACATACATTCATCCGCTCCCATCTCGGAGCTCCTATCTGTGACCTTCCAAAGGTTTTCCTGCTGACCTGACGAAGATCCTAACCTTTGTTTTCTAAGATACAGTTTTAACTCAGGAATCATCTGCTCAGTCAGCCATAACCTGATTCACACAAGTGGAAGCTCTTGCTGCAATTTGGGAGTTCTTTTTATTTTCAATTAAAACTAGCATATTTATTTTTATCTCAATGAAAATGGCCATGCCTTTGTTATAGGAAATATGTCCATACTAGCTGCACCTGCAATTTCATCCACGTGGTGATGGAAAATCGTTTAATTTTGGATAATTCACACTAACATAGCATATATATAACACATAGGCTATAATTTATACAAATATATAAATTATAGCCTATATGTTATTCTGATGTGTAAGCTATATTATTGAAAAGTTACATCAAAATCCATTCTGTAGTTTTTGCATGACAGAGTAACAAACATATATCCATACATCTATACATTCTTACAAACTTTCGTATTTATTAGTAAGGATTAAAGTTGTGAAGAGGAAACAAACCAACTATTTTCAAATTAATATATCTACTTAATAATTACATGTACATACATGTAACTTGTTTGTAATTATAATTCATTTGTATAAACAAGTACAGATGGACTTACCATCAGTAACATGCCTGAAGTTCTTCTGATTTATTCTAGCCACAAACCTACTGAGATTAGCAATTCCTTTAACATGGTTTGCTAATGTGGCATTTGGGAATGGAGCTTTCACAAGTGGTGCCAGATAAGCAAAGACGATAGCATCAAATGACGATGGACGGTTTCCAAAGAAGTATTCACTCTCTCCTAGCCTATCTGACAATGTTTTAAGGCACTTTTCTGCTTCTGAATAGAGCTAGAAATATTGAAAAAAAAGCTAATTATTAAATAGTTTACTATTTAATAATTAGCTTTTTTGATCAAGTTGAAATAATTAGTTTTTTCAAAATATTCAGATGTAACACTTTAATATTTGGACATTTTTTTGTTTGTAATGTGCAAAATTAAAAACAACATCACTGCAAAGTGGCCAAAACACCGGAATAATAAATATCCAATGAATTACCACTCTTAAAACATTCGAAACATAGTCTTATTAAATTAAGAACATGTTTGAAATGTGCAAAAGCTCTTTGACTCTTTCAATGATGTAAATCAACTTTTAAACTTTAAAGTTCTCTTATTAGGCCTTCTTTGAACAAAAATATATTCTCACAAATTCAATAAGATACATATAGGAACATATATAAACAACAATAGATAACCCAAATTCCATAACTCTAGCCAGTGAGATAATCAACTGTGATATATCCACCAGACACCAAAGTAAGACCACAGCTATAAAAGTTGTGTTGTTTTTTTAAGGCAGGAGTTCAGCAAACATGCAGATGGCCCACTTGATGGAAAGCGGTTACCATCTCCTATGGACATTTACAACACCAAAGGTGCTATAAATTTGCTGTTGCTCTCAAGGGAGACTGGAACCTGGTCACGAATGCCTGAACACAATGCAAGGTTGTTATGGCAGCATACTCTAAACCAGGGGTGTTTGCCATCCAGTCGAGCAAATACCCTATCACCTGGCTCTAGGTTATTTTGTCGCCTCTAACGACAGGCTGCCTGGCTACAGGATATTGTGTTCTTTCTCCATTCCTGCACGGATCAAATGATGTTTAACATTAGATATAAAAACCCTAAAAACAGTATATTATTATAACACACTGATATCTCCTAACAATTTATTGTATTATGCCACTTGTATTAATTAAACAATATTTGTTCAGCTATTTCATTTGCTAGCCAAGTGTAAACAACAAATATATGTTACAATTGCAGTAATAACTATTTAATTCCATAACTTACGGTTTTCTCAATCTCTTTAAGGTCAGTATGCTCTCCATACAGTGCATCTATCATCTCCTTAGCTGCAGTTTGATACCGTGATGGGTAATAGAAATTGAAAGGTATATGTAAAGCTTTAGCATATGTCGGTCTTGTTAGTTCACCATAATTTTTTTCATCAACCCACCAAGCATATTGGAATGCTGGATACAGTTTATCCCTTAGGTACTGGGTGAAGGCACTTGCTTCAGCTGCTTGTTTTGTATTCAAATGTACATCTGTACTGTAGTGCTACAAAGAAAATATCAATTTTTAAACAAATATTTATTAACTTTACAAAAATATTGAAATGTTAATGTGTATCTCATATAACTCAAATTACCCTTAATCTCATGCTACTCTGTGTCAAAACACCACCGACACTAGTTTATTCAGTATGAGTGAGATAATTGTAGGTGCTGAATGTGCCTACTAATCATAGATTATAACTATATAAGAAAATAAGATATAATTTGTGTTTAGTAGGCACATTCAGCACCTACAGGTTATGGGCCTGCACCTACAGCTTATAGTCATATAATTCGTAGTGAATAACTATTGTGTGGAAAATGGATAGAGTTGGAGATAGTGAGAGCGGAGGCTCCATTATCGCGAAGAATCCTCTGTTAGAGTATGCTACCTCTGTATATAACCTTTTTTTTGATAACCACCAGTTTTTATTCTTTATTATACTAACATGTTCCATTTTTATATATTTTGCTTCTTGTCATATTTTTGCCTTTACCATGTCAATATAATTTTTTTTAACACAAATTATATCTTATTTTCTTATATAGTTATAATCTATGATTAGTAGGCACATTCAGCACCTACAATAATAAATTCAGACATTAAAAAAAGCGAAATCTTACCAATGTTTTCAAATGGTCGACGACCTCTTCAAAGTTAGTTAACAACTTACGTCCGTCTCTCATAACTGGAAGAGTACCTTTAGGGGTGAAAAATGGGTTGCTTGACTCCCTAACTCGAACTGGCACTCCAATAAATTTCATATAAGTCTGTGGAATATACATATTTTTCATAATCTTGCCGGCATATTTACATAGTTTGAGGTTATGTATAGGAACTTATACTTACTAAAACTTTGAGACATTCCAAATCTATCGAAGCCAATCCCCACTCTCCTCGCCATATATCCAATTCTATACTAGTCATAATTTTTACAACATTAATTTAAACAAATTCCTATTCTATCAATTATTATTAAAGAAAAGGAGGAGAATAAAGAGATTGACATTTCTATTTTTTTATAGGCTGCTAGCTGTCAGTGCTGTCACTGTCAATACTGATTGAATTTACGAAACGCACAATCGACAAAAAAGCTCCCAAAATGATACTGCTTCAGGGAATTCCCCGTACATAGAATTGAATGAAAAAATTGGACAAGTGCGTTCGGACCGCGTACATTGAAGGATTTTTATTAATTTATTTGCCGACTTAAAAAAGAGGGAAATTTTTAATTTTGTCGTATAAATATTTATAATTTGACTACAAAAATTCCGAATTAAATGACTCTGACAGAATTTAAAGATATATAATGATCTCATAAAGCTTCCGCTTAGTTAAAATTACTATAGAATACTTTAAAACCCTGCTTAAGTAGTGCCACTTTTTTCAAGATTTCATAGAATAAAAATTTCAGTAGTTTATTATTACCAAAGGATCTATTGGAGTCTCGTGCTTGTAGAAACCTATTTTGCGTCATAGAACAGCGTTTTTGAATTTGATTTCTTTATGTCAAAGTTTTGGTTTGTTTTTTATATGTCGTGTGAAAAATATTGACAGAAATACACGAATTAATATTTTAATTGTGTTTATTCGGTTTAAATAATAGTAAATTAACACAAAACCAGAATATTTATTTATTAAAACCACCGGAGTTATCCTCACCGACCACAACAGGGTCGATTTAAGCTACATTCCAAAAAGTTGTGAAATACCGTATTGAAAATTCTTAAAAGCGATTGGCTGCCTATTAGGCTACTATAAAAACAAGCCATTCAATTTAACCAAACCACAAATAAAGAAAAGTAGCACAATTTGAGTAGAATCTTTTAATGTTGTATAATAATTTTACGCAAAATGGTAGCCTTGTGAAGTCATGATCTTTCTTTGAATACTGTGTTACAGTCATTTTATTAGGAAGTTTTGGGTTTTGTACTCAAATTACAAAAAAAAACATATTTACACGAAGATATGAGAACTTCCTCCTTTTTTGTAGTTGGTTAAAAATAATAAAAGTTAGTCGCCTCGAAGAAATACTTCAATGTATACGTGGTTCGATAAGCACTTCCTTTTTTTTCATTTAATTATGTGTATGGGGCAATGTTTCTGAAATAGTATCATTTGGGTTTTTTGGCGAATTAAGGTAAGCATTTTGTAAATTTAATCTGGAGATGGCAACATCTTGTCACAAAGTTAAAGTTGAGTTTTTGGCGGGAACTGAAAGGAGAAGTTGTGCTGTGCAGTTTTATTTTCTAAAAATGTGTATAATTACTCTAAAATGAACAATAGTTGCAGGATATTGATAGTTTTTGAGTAGAAATTATGTGTTTTTGTGAGAAATGTGAACTGTATAGTCTGAACTGTATAGATGTGATCTTTCGAGTTTTCACAAGAACTCCATTGAATGGCGTCGGTTGTAGCCTGCAATACAACTGCGCTACTATACGAAGACCTATTAATTAACATGTTTCCGACTGAAAGACTTTGGATTCTATGGTCGTGAATAAATTATAAAAAAAAAAACTATCTTTCCTAGTCTGTGAAATTTAATGCAATAATAAAATTGGACTCTGAAGCCGGTATTTAAATTACGAAAAAAATGTCAATACAATGGACATTAATCGCCGGCTTTCTTTATTTCGAGATTGCTGTAGTAACAATAATGATGTTGCCTATATTTAGTCCAAGGAGGTGGCATCAGTTTTTCAAGTCGAGATTATTTGCAATGTTCAAGCAGCATGCCGAGTGGTACTTCTACGCTTTACTTGGTGTAATGTGTTTGTTGTTAATAGATGCCATAAGGGAAATGCGTAAATACTCTCACACACCAGACAGCAGTTATGTACACCTGGATACTGAAATGAAAGGTAACATAAAGCTGTTTAGAGCCCAAAGAAACTTCTATATAACAGGGTTCGCCATTTTCCTGACATTTGTTATTCGGCGTCTGGTATCTATGCTGATTATTCAAGACGAACTGAGTATCAAGGCTGAACAAATAATAAAAAAAGCAGAAGATGCAGTTAGTCATGCCAAAACTACAGTTTTGGCTAACACTATACAGACTGAACAAATTAAGAAACTTGATGAATTCAAAACCCTGTTGGAAGAAAGAGAAAAGGAACTGAAAGAGGAAAAGAAAAAAATAAGAGAATTAGAAGAAGAAGCAAGTAAATGGAGGCTGAAATATGAAGAAATTGCAAATGTCTCTATAGGAAAAGGGGATGAATAAATTTCAGTTCATAAAAATAATTGATACATATACAATATTATATAGCTGTCATATAAAGGATATAACATGTCATACAATAATAAACATCAATGTATAGGCTACTATATATTGATACTGAATAATCAAATATCTAAGTGACAAATAACACACTGATTTGAATTAGTCATAAATAATAGCTGGTTGCTATATTTTACTAATGATTCATTTGCCTTACTATCAATTAAAATTAGGCATGAACTCCATACAAATTATGTCAATTTTCTACCTATTGTAATGAAAATGTATAAATAGTAAGATATAGGAACTAGCTATAAAGGTACTTAACTAAAAAAACTTTAATCTTTACAAAATAATTATATATTTTTTAAAGTGGCATAGAAAATTTTATAATTATGTAGTTGAAGTCTTTTTGGCTTTAAAAGTTTATTTTCTATAAATTTCATAATTTATAATTATATTATAATTTGAAGAAATTGTAATACTTAATTTAAAACTAATACCTATTTTTTATGTCTATTTAATTAAATATCCTTTGTTTGAATCTTTGAAATAATCTGAAAACTTGTGTAAAATAATATTAATGTGCATTATTACTCTTGAAATTGTTGACTTTTATAGATATTTATGGATGTTGGTTGATACTTCTGTTCTTTTTCTAGATTATAAATATCCATTTTTGGTTTAGATTTATTATTATGTATTGTTAGGCCTTAAATTTATGGAAATACTATAGGCAACTTTTTAAAAATAATTTAAAAAATAGTTATAGGTATAAAATACTGATTTTGTAATAAACTTTGTAAATAAAAATGTTTTAATCATGACCACTTCATTATTATTTATTTAGGTTTATGGCTTGGCAGCTAGGCCTTTAAGCTAAATCATAGTTTCTTTATTTTCTTAAGCCTATGTGTAGCACAGCTGAACTGTAGGTTATCAGCTTGTGCTATTCAACGGAGTTCTTGTGACAACTCCAAAGGCCACATTTGACTATATAGTTCACATTTCTCACAAAACACATAATTACTACTCAAAAACTATCAATATCCTACAACTATTGTTCATTTTAGAGTAATTTTACACATTTTTAGAAAATAAAAACTGCACAGCACAACATCTCTTTCAGTTCCCGCTAAAAACTCAATCATGATTCATGAGTCATGACCACTTATTGCATATCTACACTAGAGATTTGTACCGGTTCTACAAAAACCGGTTACAGTCATCACCGGTTTTGTATCGGTGTTTTTATTGTTTACCGGCATTTTCGTACACGCGCGGAACGAAATTTTATGCCCAAACATATTAACTTAATATTGTATGCTTGTATCTTTTTCTACAGCTGGCATGGTAGGTAGTCGGCGAACAAATTTTCATACAGATGCAGTGGAAATGCCCCGTTTTTAGAACAGAAGCTGTTTTACTCGACTAATAGTTGAGTAAAACACTGTTTCTGTTCACATATTTCTGTTATAAAGTTTTTTTATGTTGTAATGAATGTTATTTTGTATAATTTTTCTGTATTTATTTATCTATTCCTCCAAAAACATGGCTAGACACTAATATTATGTAGAAATTAAGCCAACTTTCATGTAAACTAAACAAAATATGATTGTAGGTTATTCTCCGGTGAAAACCCGGTTTTTGGTATAAAATCTCCGGGGGCTAAAATTGTAACCGGTAACATCACTTTCATCACTAAGCTACATTTATTATTTATTTATGTTTATGGCTTGGCAGCTAGGCCTTTAAGCCAGATCTTATAATATACATTTAGTTTCTTCATTTTATTAAGCCTATGTGTAGCACAGCTGAACTGTAGGTAATCAGCTAATGCCATTCAACGGAGTTCTTGTGACAACTCAAAAGGCCACATTTGACTATACAGTTCACATTTCTCACAAAACACATAATTGCTACTCAAAAACTATCAATATCCTACAACTATTGTTCATTTTAGAGTAATTTTACACATTTTTAGAAAATAAAACTGCACAGCACAATATCTCCTTTCAGTTCCCGCCAAAAACTCCTATCTCCTACTCCTATGCCATCACACATTATGGAAATAAAGGTGCCTACAGATCACGGAACTGCAGTTTTATTTTGTGTGTGTAAAATTAGTCTAAAATGAACAATAGTTGTAGTATATTGATAGTTTTTTGAGGATTCGTGTTTTTTGAGAAATGTGAACTGTATAATCAAGTGTGGCCTTTCAATTCGAGAACTCCGTTGAATAGCGTTGATTGTATAATGGCTTCTAATACTGTGAAGACAAACATCAGAATTATTTGTATGGACTAAGATTCCTTTGCCACCTTTGTGGCGAATTCTATTTATACTACTCTCATGCCGCCCCTACACGTTAGCCAACATTGTGGCGAACGGTTATGGCCAATACCTATGGCTATCGTGTAGAATGGGGGCTTTGTGCTTACTTGGTAGGTACTGGAGTAATGGCCCACAAGTTGGCGCGAGATCCGTGTGGTGTCGGTTTTTCACAAAAGATTAAAGGGTTGTGGCCGAGTTATGGCCGGCGCATCTACACGTTGGCCAATTCAGTTTTCTTTGAGGTCCCTGAGCGAATGCACGCACTTGTTCAATTTAGTTTAATTTCAAATTTACTTTGTTCTATTTCGATGTATTGACAGCATCCACCACCTTATTTTTTTCATTTCTATTTAGTCACCCTTTCATTATACACACTCTCATAGTAGCGGTACGCTGTTAATAAATAAACCGCAGCAGCCGTTATTGCCTCAATGTCTATATTTATTTTATTATACATCCGCACATTGGTCTAAACCGAAGCAAACTGAACGACCTTCCAACATGTGGACGCTATCACAAACTGTTGGCTATATCTTTACCACACCATTCGCCACAATGTTGGCTAACGTGTAGAGGCGGCATTATACTACTACTTAGACTACGTTCCACAAGAGACTCACAACGACCAGTTCACAACCGCGATTTGCCATCCCACTTGCTTGCGGGCGTTACAATCACAAACGCTTATGGAATTATTGAACAGACGATGTAGCCTTGATTTCATTAACGAAAAAGTACATAAATGTCATTGGTTGATTTGAAAATGTTAACCTACGTTTTCTTATTATCAAAGCACTGGCGACTTTAAGAAAAGTGTTTAAATATTTCATTGACTTAATTTTTATTCCTTCTGTCACTCTATTAGATAATACATAAATTGCATCTGGCTCTAATTAATCTATTATTTTTCGCCTAGCATAGTTACAGCTGAATAAACTGCAACTCTGTGTGGGACTCAAGTCTCACAGGATATGGGCCATGGGCCCAGTAGGCTTCTGTGAGCGCTGTGTGATCGAAAATAATGACGTCATTGGAGAGATTTCGTCACGACCATAACGACCGTGGTCGTCATGTGGAACGGCAGAGAAAGCATTTTGGGCGTTATGATATACTGCAGTACTGCAGGAACGCGCCCAATGTGACAAATTGTTAGGGCCTGTCCGCACAGTGATATTTCATCGCGGGGTTTTTATTCGCGCGTATTAAATTCCGCGATCGAAATTACACCTAGTACGAATAAAATTTCGTACTATTTTTTAACCGACTTCAAAAAGGAGGAGGTTCTCAATTTGATTAGTATGTTTTTTTTATGTATGTACACCGATTACTCCGAGATTTGTGATCCGATTTACGTGATTCTTTTTTTGTTCAACGCAAAATAGCTTCCATTTGGTCCCCTAAAAATTTAATATACTTTGGCCAAGTAGTTTCCATTTTATGAACATTTTTCATGTAAAAAAATTTCACTCCGTTCCATATGTACACCGATGTGGCTGAGATTTATGATCCGATTTACGTGGTTTTTTTTTAGTTTGATGCGGAATAGTTGCCATTTGGTCCCCTAAAAATTTAACATAGTTTGGCCTAGTAGTTTTCATTTTACGAACATATTTTTGTTCCCATTCCTTGGACCTATATTTTTTAAGGAGCGCGGCACCTTTCGTAGGTCTACCCATACATAGCAAGACACTAAAAAGTAACAAATAAAAAAAACTTCGTTTAAAAAAACCAACTTCAAAAACTAAAACACTAAAAAACTAAAAAGTATAAAATAACTTATTTCTAAAGCTATTATTATTAATATATATTATCTAAAACATCTTGAAGTCGGTGCAAAGTAAAACATAAAAATTACTAGGTATATTTTGAAAATTACTAACCACCGACTTTAAGATATTTAAGATAATATATATTAATAATAATAGCTTTAGAAATAAGTTATTGACAGTTCAATTCCGTTTTCGGCTGAGACGCACGTGTAAAATGGACAACCGAACTAAAATTTTAATTTATCTGATGCTAAGGCGGCGTAACAGACGTATCAAAAGATGTTATGAAAATTGGATTCACCCACTGACGGCATTGAGATCCATCAAAGGATTTTTCTACATTAAATATTAACAAGAGTTGCGAAAATAGTTTTTTTTTAAAGTAAAACTTCTTTAGGCGCGACTAGGAGGTAACTGGACGACAATGCAACGGAAGTCCGTTACGGCAATATGGCGTCGCAATATGGCGTACCATCCGGTTTTCAAATATTTTAGCCAATAGATAGTTTATAAACAAATCAATCTAAAAATTCTGAAAAAAATTTTGAAAAAAAAAATTTAGTAAAAAAGTTTTACTTCAATCGCGTGTGAACGTTACAAGCACTCTTTTTTTTTGTTATTACAGAATGACAAAAAAATAATTCGATATTTTACTACAACTCCACATTAATCTCGTCATTTTCTTGCACGGCCGCCGATCGGGCAGGAGAAGAAGCACGCGACAACTTGCACGACTGAGCGAAACGCGCGAATTTAATTCCACAGTGCGAACATAGCCATACTTACTTTATATGGTACAAAATATTTACCCGGAAATAGATCGCACCGCTTCGCATTCATTTTGCATCAAGTCACAGAATTTTCCTGCTCGATTTTTTACCGCCAGTGCGGCTACTCCTATAATATTAATTATTGTGTTAAAGAATTACGAGAAAAAATACGTGCGGTGAAATATCGCAGTGCGTACTAGGCCTTATTCCAGATTCCAGTTCATATGTGTCTGTGTTCCAGTACTTCCAGTTACGCCTACTTTCTTAGGAATTATTCCTTGCTCTCTCATTCTTATAACAGGCCAATTATTCTATCCTTTACATGGATAAATAGATTTTCGAATACCGTAAAATGGGGTGGATAGACACAATTTTCAACTTCTACATAGATTTTCTCAGATATTTTGTATGCAAGTCATTATTAAAGCATTGTGATATCAGGAGTCATGTTGTTATTAACTAAATATTTATGCTAAAAATGAATAAAAATATGCCTATTATTTATAAATTAAGAAAATGTTAACGTTTTCTATTTACCTGGAAACAGGGGTCAAAAGATACGAGAGGGGGGTGAATAAAGAAAAAACGCTAGGGCTGCCTAAAACTACTTATATTTTTAATAAAACCATCGTAGGTATATTTTTCATACAATCAACTTATATTCTTAATTAAATCAACTTAATTTTTTAATACAATCTTTTTAAATTACACTTATGGTTATTTAAAGTGGAAAATTTCTGGCAAAATCCAGTCCAGGCATGTTGTCTTTAAACCTTTTTTCTGTAATGCCTAATTTTTCCAAATAATTTTTCACTAATAGCCTTAAGTCATACTGTTCAAGTGGATAACCCCATTCAGCACATACGTTTATGTATTTAATAAATTCTAATTCCGTCTCTTTAGATAGGACTGTCTGGCCACCTTGTGTTTTCATATTTTTTATACTATGCCTGTAAAGCACAGATTTGTCTATTTCAAATTTTTTGGCGATGAAGCTCAAGGAATCGTTACTGTCCTTGTATTCCCTAACAGCCTGCTCTATGAGTTCTTTGGGATATCTTTTATACCTCCTGCCACGAGGATCTGGCTTGTAAACTCTCGGCATGGTGAGCACTTCGCAATGTGGCGTACCTGTTCAAAATAATTATTAAGTATTCACAAAAAATATACAAATAATTATATTATGGCCTTGGTAATGTTTGGTTTATGTGAAATATACAAATTATTACCTAAATTGACCATTGAACACCAATGAACATTTTTTGTCTTAATGGCTTACGTAAGACAAAAACAAAATAATATATGCCATTTACAACAGAACAACACTTTCAATGGTTACCTAATAGTTGCCTGGTATTGTTTTTAAATATACAAGTAGGTATCTATGACGAACCATACCTCGATTGACAACCCTAAAAACCAAGTTTCTATTAACCCCCCACGCGTATCTATTAACCTCTCACCCGTATCTATTCACCTCCAATGGCGTATCTATTGGCCCTAATGGCGTATCTATTAACCCCCCACCCGTATCTATTCACCTCGAATTCGAGAAAAAGTGCTAGGACCTTGATTTTGCATGAAATAAGAATGTAATAAAAACGAATATGGACACTTACCTTTGATTATCTTAAAATTGAGAAAATGATGTACCGAATTATACACATTCACCGGGAACTCACAACGAAAAACCTGATGTTTATCGAAAAGTTTTACACAGCAAAATTTACTTGAATACACACCTTCACTTTAACCGCTTTTTTTCTTATGTCATTTCAACTTGACGTAAATTTGTGGGTGCCCAGCCTATAGAAAAAATGTTGCTGTGTAATAAATCATAGAGAAAAACATTCGATAAAAGGCTACAAACAAACTAGAGTTAACATTTTCAAACTCCCGGTTTTTTTTCTATTCGCCCCACGATTTCTATTCACCCCATTTTACGGTACATTGATATTTTAAAATCAATCATTTGGAAAAATAAATATTTTCTGTAAATTTAGTTTTTCAGAAAAGTGTTGGCTATATTGGTAAAGAAAATTTCCAGCAAGTTCCCATTTGGCTCGAACAAAATAATGGTATAAAATAGTCGCTAAATAGCTTATAAGCGTACAGTGACCTGTTGTATCTCGTTACCGTTAGTTTTATTTATGAATGTGGGAATTTTCAATAGAGTCAATCATAAGGTAAGATTTTATTTTATTTAATATCTATAATTAGTTTATATATAAAATACCTTTTGCTATGTTATCTGTAAAACTTTCTTTAAATGAATTCTATTACTTGTTATGTTAATCACTATAATGAATTTGTTGTTATTTATCACCTACAGTAAACTCTCTTAAGCCGCAGTATAGGTATTGGATTTGGGCATTACTTTCTCTAAGATTCTGTGAGCTGATGTCATATTATGTTCTTTAATGTCAAAAATTATACCACATTTCATAAGACAAGAAGAAGAGATAAAAGTGGGAGGAATTTGTACTATTATTAAATTGTAAAATTATTCAAAAGTATTATTCAAACCAAGTTCCACTAGAGAATATTATTCACAGTCTGCAGAGAAGTTAGAAACTTTAGGTTTACTTCCTATTTTAAGTACACCAATGCAGATTTTTGTTTATACTTAACTTGGCTATCTTGGAATAGTTTCATTGGTCATTATGACTCTTGACATTACCTCCTCTCTTAAATTAATTACCTTCCATATATCTATGAATAATTATCAGTTATTATTATCTATATATACCAGTGAATAATTATCGCTTAAGAACCTTTAAAGATGGTTTAGCCAAAACAATTCCTACTTTGGATCTCAGCAGCGAAGATCCAAACAAGTTGTACAGTAATTTCTTTGCCATTATACAAGCTGAATTTGAAAACACATTTAAAACCAAAACAATCAATAAGGGCGGCTTGCATGACGCTCCTTAATTTTATCTAAGAAACACTAAACGCATTTACCGCCCTTAAACACAATAAGCGTCTTGCACAACGCTAAATTTACTGGTAAATACGTTTACAGAACTGTCAAAGTTAATCATCCAAAAATGGCTATTTAACTCCTTAAATTAGTTTAAACATTGTCACACGTGTGTCTTTATGAAATTGTCACTTATAAAAAGTCAATTACAGATTGTCAATCGTATATTATTTGCTTTAATTATTTATCTCAATTCTAAATACCCATTATTAGTCCAAACTAACATGGTAGCAGAGTAATAAAGTTAAGGAATTGGACCCAGTAAAGATATTTATCTAGGAAAGAATAAATACAATATTCTAGCATTGTACACGACCTGACGTTCACAATGAATAAGGCGATCGCAGAGGCTTCAAGGTAAAAATAATGCACCTAGATGGTAAAAATTATAAGCCTTGGCGGTATCGTATTGAGACAGCGTGCAGGGCAATACCCGGCGCTGAAGAAATTTTGCAAGGAAAACTTCAAAAGCCCGATGAGCCTGCAACATCTGATGGTGCAGATGCTAAAGCCAAATATGAAATAAATTTACAACAATTTCTAAAAATTGACTGCCGTTTCAACTCTGATGACGACAAACATGACGGATGAGATTCTAAAACAAGTTATGCGATATAAAAGCGCTTAATAAGTGTGGGATGAGCTAGAACGCCTATATAATGGCGACAGCGAAGACAAACTTATGATCTTTGTCTACAATTCTTTGATTATAAAAAGGACCCTGAACGTGAGATGGGAAAGCATATATCTTCTGCATTAAAGAACATTTCAACAAATCTTTTCATAAATTAATATTTATTATTCTTTATGAAATTGTAAGTTATTAAAAAGTGAATTACAGATTGTCACTCGTATTTTATTTGCTTTATTTAACTCAATGCTAAATACCCATAAAATCGAAAATAAAACCGCACAGCAAAAGATCATTCTTCAGGTTGCCGCCAAAAATTCCAAAGTAAACTTAACCAAAGGAACAAAATTTCAAATGTCAATTTAAGATTGGCCAACTAAAATCCTTTTTACCCAGGAAATAACTAACATTAAAGCTAAATTTCGTGTTTGTTCGATAAAGTATATCGCCACGTGAAACGAAACACATCTGGCTGTTTTACAGATGGCATAAATACATTTTACTAAATGACATGGGAGAGTTCGTCATGCAAGACAACATAAATGCATTTACTATTAAACGCGTTTAGAGAGTTAAATAAAATTAACTAATTTTATTTAAAGACGATCTGTGCAAGCGGGCCTAAAAGTAATAAACTTAAGTTTAGTGATTGGGCTACGAAAGGTATATATAAAAGTCGAATCAAACTGTATGAATTATACAGTGAAAAACAATTTAATCAAAATCCAGACTTTCTACACTATATTAAAAAGTACTCTAAGACCTTTAAAAGAGTGTGCATCGCTGCCAAATCTTTACATTATATTAACAGAATTAAAAAATCATCAAATATCAGTAAGACAACTTGGAGTGTCATAAATGATGCTTCCGGCAAGAGTTCACGTCGAGATGATGCAATTAAACTTGTAATCAACAATAACACCATTACTAATAACTTTGAAATCGCACAAACATTTAATGAATACTTTAGGGATATACCAACTTTAATAACTAGCTCTTTGTCATCATCACCACTGGAAGCTGAGCTGCTGATGATACATAGTGCGTTGATCGATGTAATATCTCATTCAAATTTAAACATATAGATACAGATGATATTGTAAAAACGTTTAAATCACTAAATATTAAAAACACTGCTAACTTTTGGGGTATATCCTTAAAAGTATTAAATGACTTAATATGCACTATTGCTCTACCACTAGTACAAATATTTAATCGATGTATAGATAAAGGAGTATTTCCTGACTTAATGAAAGTTAGCAAAGTTATTCCTATATTTAAAAGTGGAAACAAAAACGACCCCTCCAACTTTAGGCCAATTTCTATTTTACCAACCTTAAGCAAGGTTTTTGAAAAAATAATTTTAAATCAACTGCTCTCACATTTTAATATTAATAAATTAATTCATACTAAACAGTTCGGGTTCACCAAAGGTTGTTCCACTACGGATGCAGGTGCTGAGCTTCTAAAGCACATTTATGGTGCTTGGGAAGGGTCACAGAATACCATTGGTGTATTCTGTGACCTGTCCAAAGCATTTGATTGCGTTGAACACGTGACCCTCCTAAAAAAGCTCAATTATTACGGTATTTATGGCGATTCTCTCAATCTTCTGTCGTCTTACTTCAATAATAGGTCCCAAAGCGTTGAAATTAACAATATCAAATTTCGTGAGACTGGCATATCTATTGGTGTGCCCCAGGGCTCTATTCTAGGTCCCTTCTTGTTTTTGATATATATTAATGATTTGCCATATTTTATTAATGATATGTGTGAGGTAGTGTTGTTTGCTGATGACACGTCACTTATATTTAAAGTTGACAGAAATAAACAGAACTTTGACGACGTAAACAACGCCTTAACCCAAATATCCAAGTGGTTTAACGTAAATAACTTATCACTCAATCCGAATAAAACTAAATGTGTTAAGTTTGTTATGCCCAATGTAAAAGAATACGATGTTAATATTTCTCTTAACGACACTAGACTTAACCTAGTAGATTCAACTGTATTCTTAGGCATTAACCTAGATCAGAAACTCCAGTGGGGCGCTCATGTATCTAGTCTCTCAGGAAAGCTTAGTTTTGCTGCATATGCAGTCAGAAGAGTTAGGCAGTTCACTGACGAAGATACTGCTAGACTAGTTTATTTTAGTTATTTTCATAGTGTCATGTCCTATGGTATTTTACTTTGGGGCAACGCTGTTGACTTAGAGACTATATTTGTTTTACAAAAAAGAGCCAATTTACAACCTCGGCCCTCGGGTGTCTCTTAGGGAACGCTTTAAGGAAATCGGTATTATGACGGTCGCCTGCCAATATATTTTCAATAATATAATTTATATTCGTAATAATTTGAGTGCCTACAAGCAGTATAAGGATGTTCACAATTTCAACACCAGGCATTGTAATAAACTGATATTGCCATCTTTTAGGTTACAAAAAGTATTGTCTTCTTTCTTGGTTGGTATACGCTTCTTCAATAAGATTCCGAGTGAAATGTTAGATCTGCCCTTCACTAAATTCAAAACCAAATTAAAAAGTATCTTGCTTAAAAAGGGATACTACACTATTGAAGAATATTTAAATGACAAAACTTCATTTACATAGCAGCTCGCTCCAACCTCTTATACTGTGTTTTGTACAAGTGTAACGTTTTTGTCTTGCCGTATTTGTAAGGAATATATGGAGATATGTTGCCAAAAAAAATTTAGTACGGTATGTCTTTATATTTATAACTATAATAATATTTTCTATCCTTTTATTGCGTTCAGTCTTATTGAATATGCACTGTTTGCTACAACTCCATTAATTCTTCAAAAGTCATTCTGTAACATAATTCTGTATAAAACTTTAAAAAAAAGAACTTAAATATAAATAGAACAACTAATATAAAGAAAAACAATTTTTAGCTAGACATGTTGCTGGGGAGTTTCTTGCCGCTTCTTCTCCTTAACAGCAATAACACGTTGCGAAGCGGTGTACATAGACTAGGAAGTAAAATAAAATTTTAACCTATATGTATGACCTTCAAAAAGTGTTCTCCAGTGGAACTTATTTTGAATAAAAACTTTTGAATTTGAAATTTGAATATGCTGCTTGGTGCACCCATACAAATATTTGTTTTATTAACTTATTTCTCTAGAACTTCCTGTCATCATTCTTTGCCAATCATTGACCACTGCTGGATGTAGGCCACCCCAGTTTGCGCCACTCATCCTGGTCTTCTGCCTTCATTATCCAGTCTTAAATAGTGTCCTTTCACAAGACATTGCTCTATATTGTGCATTAAATTTACCAAGTCATAATTTCCACTCTATAGACCATTGGTCCTGCAACTCCTCTTAAAATTGCGCTGAAATGGTCAACCCATCGTAACTTCAGCTTATCAATGTTATGAGCTATGTTAGTATATTTGTGCTTTTTAATTTCAGGCTAAGGACAGTGGAGGCATGTATTCAGAATGGAGTTCTGTGCCGCTGGAGGGTGGCGGCCATGGAGTACTGGGCGCTGTTGGTGGGCGAGAAGTAGTCCTGGCTGTGGTCAAGCAACTGGCATCACATGAACCCAGTGCTCTCACTACAGACGCCGAGGTAAAGTCTTCCTTTTATGCTGTTTGCAAGCAAAGTTGTTGATTTTTGTCATAAATTAAATAAAAATCAAATCAAATTCTGTCTGTAGCGCATTTATTATGTGCACTAATCAAGAAATGTTAAGAAAAGACTATGAAAACAGGGGGATGTTTGGCAGCTGTACAAAATTGCCATATGAGGTCTGCCAAAAAGTTGACCAGTTTTTCTGGTGTGCCTTTAATTAAAGGTGGAATGGGTGCTAGAAGTGATCCGATTCGGCCTCTCATTGCCCCTCCAAGAGCACGAGTCGCTCCGCGACTGTGTGCGGGTGTGTTGCGCATGGCTGGCGCCCCTCCTGCCGCCCGCGCCCCCCGCGATGCCCCCTCCGCCCGCAGTCCCGCCGCCCGTCGCCGCCTCGCCACATAAATACGCGAGGCAGATATTGAAGCATCTGCAGAATCTCTTTGTCCCACGGCCTAATGAGAGTAAGTGTATTTTATTTTTTGGTTTAGGTTAAGGTCAATCTCTAGTAAATAACGCTTGCTTATTTAGCCAGCAAGCTTCCTTTTATGCTATGTAAAGAATAAGTAAGTGGCCAAAGTGAAGTTAGTGACACACCCACTGGTATATGTAGGATGCATGTACATTGACTCTTCAGGTGATCAGAAGGCTGGTGCCTACCTGCCAATGGATCAGTATGGCGATCCAGCGAGGAAACGTAGCCAGCCTTCTGGGCACCTTAACCATAGAAGACGGTGATCTGGGCTCAGTATTCTACTTATAGTCTTGAGGGACTATGGGTAGAAGAATACAATACAAATAAGTTAAGTTTTCTTACATTGTATTCAATAGTATGTAATTTTATAATTGTTTTAATAAGTTAATTGCATGTACATTATACTTAAGTCTTATTTGTGTATATTATTAGATGTGTAAATAACAAAAAAATATGCTTCTCTTATTAAATACATAATAATTCTATTTTTTATTTTACTTTTCAAGCACTCGCTTTTATATATCAGATGGATTTGGGTGAGTTAATTCACAAAGAAATTATTGATGGTTAAAACATAATTATGAAAAAAATATTCCCACTGCCAAGTTTTAGCCACTGCCAATTTTTCCCTGTAATTAATTTTATTACATTTTTAGGTAAAAAATATGAGTAAAACAACACATAAGTTCTACACTACTTAGATTTTAAGTTATGATCTGTGTTATAGGAAACATTTGCATAATTCTAAGTTTGATCACATTGACATCAAGTATAAATGGTGGAAAGGTTGTTTGTATGAAATTCATCCTACTGGCCTAGGTGACATAGTTACTGTAACTCGGCCGGTTTTTCGGTATATGTTACCTAGAAACTAATCATTATCTAACGCCTTGGTGGAAACATTTTTCTATAAATGACCCATCTGGAGATACAGCATTAAAATTACATTTTAATCTAGGAAATAGACCAATGAACTATTTAAATCTGACCTAAAATAACTAGACATAACTTAAACTAAGAATGTGTCCAGTAACATGTTTCTTATTGTCCCCATTAAGGAGAAGACACTTTGTTCATGTGTTATTTGTAAGGTTGTGGCTTTTTGAATCTTCTTAATAGAACTGTACTATCAAGGAGCTGGATGGCCTTGACATTGACCTGGTTTTATGTTTAATGATGTCAGCGACGATTTCCACATCAGTTCCTCAATCAATTTTTTTCTTTCTTTAAATGATGTTTGATGGAGACGTTTCTTGTAATTGTTTCTTTTTACTGAAAGTTAATGTATTTATATCAAAATAGAATTTCAGAAATTATTTATTGAAAGTCATAAAACTGCCAACTTTGGTAGCTAAAGCAATTTTAGTTAATGTTAAGACAAAGAAGCGGCGCAACAAACTCGCCGCGAACGTATCTTTACTTCATTTTTATTATGTACTAGGATAAAATTTCACAGGTGTACAACTTCATCCACATGTGATTTGAAAAATTCCCGTGGGATTTTCAGGATAAAAAGTATCACATAAAAGTTATTGATTAGTGAAAAATTGGAATTCGTTTTTTTTAATCTGACAATTTTAAACCATTCCCAGAAAATTTCCACAATACTACCAGGATAAAAACTCCATTGAAATCGGCCCAGTAACAAGAATAAAAAAAAGCATTATAATGCATGCTCTCTGTCTTCATATTAGTCTATTCCAGTTTTTTTAATAGCTTCAATGTACAGACATGTACAGGCTAACAAAATAATTTGTATGAATGATTACTGAAAGAGAAAAGAGATAACTGGCGGATCTGAAATAAATGCCGAAATCGAAGAACTGGTGGATGAGCCCATGAGCAAAGCACATCGCTTGCGCTGGCTTGGCCTTGGCCACCTACTAAAAATAGGGGAGGATCGCGCAGAGAAAAGAGCTTATCTGATTAGGCCAACGGGACGGTGAACAGTTGTTCGGCCTGGATATCACTGGAGTGGAGGCTGATCTGCGCGAGTTTCATGCTATAGCCATGAAACTGGCAGGAGACAGCGCTGAATAGGAAGGAGTGGAGTGTTCTCATTTCGGAGGCCAGGACTCACTTTGGGTCCTTGAGCCACAGCAGTTAGTTAGTTACGCATTATTGGCGTTCGATGTGGTCGTGTAAAAAAGCTTTGGTCGTATATGGAGACTCGCTTTCACGTTTCAGGCGGTGATCTGATAAGCAAGCAGGCGGTGCTGTGCCACCGGGTGCTCAGGCTCGCCCGCGCCCTGGCTGATGGGGCGTCCCTCGGCGCGAACGAGTGGCGCTCCCTCCTGCTCCTGCTGCTGTCCGCGGCCAGCGCGCTCCTCTCGCCCCCCGCGCCCCACCACTCGGCGGCCGAACAACTCTGCGAGAGGGTGCTCTGTGTCCTGTTCGAGGTGTGGATACTCGCATGTCACAGGTAATCTGATTCTCTGTTTGTTCGGGATTCACGTCAAAATTACTGGCCTGATTTCGATACGGTTTTTGCCAATCGAAGGCACATTGCTAGACTTAAAATCTGCGCTACTTCTTACCCTAGGAATCCCGCGTGAATTTTTCTGAGAATTGAAGACATGAAGGTGATAAGTCGCATAATTCCAATTCGGAGTAAATCGAGATAAAAGTTTTACGTTTATTTGAAACTGAATTGAACTTAACACTTTTAGCAGCTTTTTATTTTTTAAATATGCCTTATATCTATGGTCTAAGGTCTGTCTGTAGTCATTCGGTATCGACTTATAACATTCATCTACGCAAAAAAAGCAAAAAACCGAATATGCGACATATCACCTTCATCCACTCACGTCTTCAATTATTTGAAATGTCAAATCAGATTGAAAAAAAAACGGTTTTTTCCTTGATCGATGAACTTTATGCAATAAAATGTATGTTACAGTCTCCACTTGTGCGATACTCCCTTAATTTGGATTTTGTATTACTGTTTAATTGAAACTAAGAAAAGGGAATTTCTGACAGCATTTATTACTTTCTTACCACAAAATATAGAATAGAAAAAAAAGGTTGCCAGAGACAATAATAAAACATTTTTTTTTATACATTCGTGGCGGGAATTAAAAGCGTAGACAATGTATGATATTCTTATTCCCAGTAATCTTAAGAATTTTTCCCAGGAGTGGTAAAAAAATGTTCGGGTGCATAAAAAATTGTATTCTATAATTTTGTTGTATTTTTTTTAACTTTTCTCGTGTATTTTCATTAGGACTGATCAAGCATTAATTAGTATAAGTAGATTAATAATTTCTGTTGAATACTGAATCTTGATGTATTTGAGTAAATTGTCTTAATACAACAGCAGAAGTAGGTAAGAGAACATGTATTTTAACTTATTTTTATACACACTACACTGCAGTTGAACTCCAGCGCTGCGGTTCTATCGTCGCTCAGCTAGACGGTTGCTATACACACTATGCGGTTTTGTGTAGTTGTTACTCAATCATGTGTATCAGTTAGCATTGCGGCGCGCTGCATAATAATGCGGTCAGCTGGACGGCATTTTGTCGTCTGTCATATTCGTGAGACGAATGTGCGAGGGTGGTTGTTTGAACGCCGCAGATGTTTTCCGTCGCCGCCGCTGTGGCGCACGCTGCGCGAGCAGTGCACGCTGTGGCGGCACCGCGCGCCGCTCACCGAGCAGTGGACGCGCGCCGCGCTCTGCCTCACCGCGAGGCTGCTCAAGAACATGTACGGGCCCCTCTTCCCCGCGATGCCCATCAGTGAGTCACTCCATATTCTATTCGTAATATTTTTTTCATTTTTTTTTGTCGCCCGGTCTCTCCATCTTATGGCATGACGGAGTCATCATTTCTTTTTATCTTTATTACTTTCTCTCTATACATGCATTACTTAATTTATAACTACTTATTTTGAACAAAAATAATTTTCACAATTTGGGAGTGGTTGGCTGGGATTGGTTTTGGTTGGAAGTTGGTAGGTGCAAGGTTTTGTGTTGGTTGGGATTGATTCTTAATATATTAGTCGGATAGACTTCGAACGAACAAATTGAAATTGAAATGCGTCCTTGAAATTTGCAAACATCACTGAGCAGAACACAGTTATGAGGTTTACAGATAGAGCGGGGAAGATAGATTGTTGTGCCCTCGGTAGGCCGCTATTAGGCAACACACACTATCATCGCACAAATCACCATAAGGTGTAATAAACATTAACATTTGTACTGGACCTGCGTAAAGTTTCGGAACTAATTTCCTCCGAAGCGCATTTAAGTTTTGCGCCTACTGTACAAAAACAGGCTCATGGCCCACATAATGATAACTCTTTATAATGGTGATTATAAAAGTATAGTGGTTAATATACCCCCCTGTCTTGTCTCTAAAGACTTCGGTCCCAATCTTAGCCGACAAGCATGCACGTCTGAGGCAGTTTTAATAACCAAATGTATATTGATACAAAGAACACATTGATCCAATTATATCATGCCTATAAGAGTGGAGGAAAGACCATAAAGCATCATTAGCATCACCGAAGTGTGAAACCCGCCAATCCACCTTGGATAAGCATGAGAGGTATAGTGTCCGGCCCCTCTAAATATCTATATGGTGTCCTGAGGCCTGCCATTAAAATTCGTACTTCACTATCATTTTTATTTCAAAATACACTGACGGACTCATCAACTGCATCAAAGTAATAGACGACTTTGAAATAAATATTTTAACCAAGTATGCAAACTTTCTATACAGATTTCAATTGAAACCTCTAGATTGGTTCGTGAAATTTAAAACAGCGTAGGGTCATATCCTTAAGTTTAAGTTTGTGTACTGGAAAGGACCTTAAGACTTTTTTTGAAGAAAAAACAGAAATTTAAGGAAAATTGGTTTAATTAAAAAATTGGTTTTAACAATAGACACAAACTTTATTCAAGGGTTTATTTGTGTTTTAATAAGGTGTATTACCTCCACGTGCCCTTATTACGGATTCTAATCGGTTCCGCATAGATTTTATTAGAGTTATTAAAAGATCTTGCGGAATATTGTCCCATTCTTCTGAAAGTGCTGTTCTTAGTGCTGCCACTGTCGTGGGCAAAGGGTTTCTCGCATATACAGCTCTTTTTAAACTGTCCCAAACATGCTCAATGGGATTAAGTTCCGGGCTGCATGCTGGCCAATTCATTGTACGTATCCCAACCTCTTCGCAATATTGTCGAACTTGTGCAGCAGCGTGCGGCCGGGCATTATCCTGCATTAAAGTAAAATTTTCGCCTATGAATCCCATGTAAGGCACCACGTGATCTTCTAGGATCTCTGTTATGTAGCGATGTGCAGTCAAACCCCCTCTATTACCGTTTTGACGGACCATGTCTATGAACACAAGTTCTGTTCGCCCGTTCATCGATATGCCACCCCAGACCATACACGAACCGCCTCCAAAAGGAACACGCTCCTCAATGCAACTTTGAGCATATCGCTCCCCACGTCGACTATAGACTCTTCTGCGACCATCTGCACCATATAAACATGTCCTACACTCGTCCGTGAACAATACGGAGGTCCATTGCTCTTCTGTCCAATTCAGGTGATCACGCGCAAATCTTAAGCAAGCTTGTCTGTGAGCTACAGACAACTTTGGACCATTTGCTGGTCTAAAAGGGGTGATATCCGCTTCCTTTAACCTTCTTCTTATTGTTCGTGCACTCACGTTTACTCCACGCACTTCATTAACCTCTGTTTTGATGTTAACAGACGTGAGGAAACGATTTCGCAGGGAAGTTGTAACAATAAATCGGTCATCACGACCGGTGGTTGCTCGAATCCTGCCTGTACCACGTCTCCTTCTGTAAGAACCTGTCTCCACAAACCTTCTGTATATTCTAGAAACCGGAGACTGGTTTAAATTTAAATTTCTACCAATCGTTCGTTGATCCAAGCCCTCCCGCACCAATGCTACAATTTGAGCCGCTTGTTCGGACGAAGTATCCATATTATGGTTCAAAAACTCTCGATGAGTTAAAAAACTAACCAAACAATTCTGCTGGTAACAATAATTCAATTGACAAAAGAATAAAAAATCAATGAGAATCAATTTAAAACTTTGCTATAAATAACACGCAAATCTGATACTACGAGTAAATTTTCTTTTCCCGGCTATATTCATTTGTTTTACTGCAGTTCTATTTTTAAATTTTCCTTTTTTTTTGAGATTAAGAGCCAGTCTCTCCATATTTATATAATTTAATCTAAAAAGTTTGCATACTTATTTAAAAAAATCATTTCAAAGTAATCCTGAACTTTGATGCAATTTATGAGTCCGTCAGTTTATCTTTTTAATAATAATATTAATTTCTGTTCAATTGAAATGTTATTTGATTCGTTAACTTATTACTGTATAACTTGCTTCACAATCTCACAAAATGGTAGGTTGTAAAGTTTTACATAGATGATAAAAAGTATCTCAAGTCATTTGACTGTCAACTACCCTTTTGGTTGACTTTCAGGTGAAGAGGACGCGAATCTGATACCAGCCGACATGAGCACCGAGGCGGTGATGCAGAGCTGGTACCGCATCCTGCACACCATCGGCAACCCGGTGGACTTGTGTCGGCCGCACGTCATCAGCCAAACGCCAGACTTCTTGCAGGTACTCCTGTCACGCTTTTGATTCCCTAGTACTATCACACAATTAATATTCACTTAACATACACTATGTATATACGACCGACAAAGACCAATGCACACCTACAGTTTATTACCTTTCCGGCGTTTGGACTTCTTTTGTTTACTTTATGTTTAAAATTTGTAATTAAAAAAGCCTATTGTGTATTGTAATCTTTTATGGTAGTCATTAGCCAGGTGTGATTCTTGGAAATTATTGTTACGCGGTCGAGTATTGTGTCGAGACATATTGTATTTGGACAGTATAAATCAATGCCCGAACGGGCGGGTGAGGCAGCCAAGCGATAACCGCAAGCGTGGCAAGACGTGTGTACATTCGATAATCTCTATAGTGACGGACTTTGCGCGTGTTATTGAATCGTGCATTACGTTTGTACTAGTTGTTCAGTTATATTTGTTCCTGTGTTATACATGTTTGTATAGTTCTTATAAATTCTATGGTAATTCCAACGGTATTTTAATTCGAGTCCCGTAACTCGTAACAATATTATAGTAGAAAATAAGAGGCGACAGGCACTTCTATGAAGCTTTTGATTGCCTGGTACTGTCACACAAATGTTGACTTACAGTTTACAGACACACAAATACCACCTGCGTAGTAGATCAATTTCTATAGCATACAACAGTGTACTTACTCTGAACCCTACTTTGTAATAACTTCATAATGTTATTCATAGTACTCCATAACCCAAGAGGAAGGTGCGAAAGACCCAAGCCAACACCCCTGTCTTCAAGCATTGCCTTCCATTTTCCACAAAGCTATGAAGGGGATCGCAGCACACGTAGATGCTTTCCTCGGTGAGTGATTAGTTAAGTTTCTAGTGTGGTGGAACATTTTTTTCTTACACTTTGTAGTTTAGACTAACTGATGGCTAGATTTTGAGTTTCATTTGCCTTGATAAAGTTTTCTTTTATATTGGTTGGTAAGATTTGTGGTATGTTACAGTTTGTTTGGACCTTTAATAACGAAACCACCAGAGAGCAGTTTGTTTTTTGATTGAGAATATAATTCATGCAAATTGCATGTGTCGTGCAATAGAAAATACTTTTCAATCTGTATAGTTTATTATCGCAAGTGTCTGTTTGTACATAAATACATTCCCAGTTATTTGCTTAAAATGATTTAAATGTAACCTTTTACTCTAAGAAGTATTCTTGCTAATAGATAATATGTCTGTAAAGGATCGAACCTATTGGTAATTTATAAAAAATATATCAAAATTTCGAATATGTATGTGTAAAAGTTCTATGTAAAGAAGCTAAAATTATCTGTTGCAATGGGCAAAATAGTCATAATTTTTTTAAAGAATTATAATTGTTATTTTAGAATCTTTAGCACTTCACTGTATATTAATGCACTTGGTATTTGACACGGCTAATTATATTAGAATCTAGATATTATATTGAATACTCTACTATGGAAACTGGCTTTAATACTATGTATAGTAGTTATAGAAGGTTTAGGCTCGATTCAGACAGACTACGATGCTATTCACACTCTGTGTTTATACAGACCAGACTATTGTTAACGAGACTGTAAACCATATCTGATTATTATGAAAAAGGAGGTTAATCTTTACTCTGCTACTACTACATAAGTTTATACTTTGGACAATTAATTAGATATACATAGTTTACAACAAGTCGACATGGCATTCGGGGTATGAGGTGAGCCGTGGAGGGGGGATGCTTTAGTGCTGTGCGAATCTGAATCGACCGTGTTTATCGATTTCGATCTCGCTTACATTGTTACTTGTATAATATATGTGTATTAAAAATTACTTCGGTGGTTTCTATGTCACATGTTAAACTAAAGAAAAATAATAATTCATTCTCAATCATGAGAACTAGCCAGAAAAGTATAAGAAAATTATAATATCGAACGAAAAAATTATTGTTATAAATATTCTGTCAATCATACTAGATAGGGGTGTGTTTGAAAATATTACTTGAGGGATAATAATTATACTTTTATTTTGTTGTGTATCGAAAATGTATCGATATCGACTACCTGCTATGTTATGTCACATCACTAGTGATTTGCCATGTCGACCTGTGGCGGACTATACGCACGATGACAGATATTTACTTTTTGCTCTTGATGCTGATTCGTAACATAGATTTGATACATTTTAAAGTAATATGGCCTATTTTTAAAGATTAGTTTAGTTTTTTAAGATTTTAATCCTTGGTTGTTTTTAATATGCTGTATTATATACTGTTTTAAAGGGATTATTAACATCCTCTTTATCTTCTTCAATTTATCTTTCTGGATATGTTGTAGAATGTTATAATGTATATTTCTAGCTTGTACACCTAGCATTTTAAATTTTGCATAGAATGATATTTAGAGCGCCAAATAGTTTTTTTCTTAAATAATACAATTTTTGAATGTGATATTCTTGTGTATATATATATCATACATATAATTATGTACACTTGTAAAATAATGCACAACAAGCAATGAAGAGGTTTCCTTCGCGAATCGATGAATTTTTGTTCCCAATTCAATTTTAGTGCTTGGTGGTCATACGGTGGTCCTTTGCTTTTAAAAATTATGTAAAACCGAATTAAATATAGTTTTATAGAGTTTCAGCCGTTTTTGTCATGTTAATTATTATATCTTTTCATATAAATGTATTTTTTAGATATTTTGTCCTTGCAATAATTCAATGAAGTAACTATGTCCTGTCCGTTGTGTCAATGTATCTAGTGACCTTGCTTAGTGTAATAACAATTAAACTTAAGAAACACTAACGACTAACAGTAACAAACAATTTATTTTTGTTGAGGTTGTTGTTGTGTATGTATGTGTTGTGCGCAGAAATTTTGCCGATGACTACCCGACCCGTTTGCGACCCACGCACGTTTAATAAGTACAGTTTTATACACATTATAAATCCGATTGGCAATTTTCGTGTGTACAGAAAAGTGCAGACCGGTTTTCGATAGCTAAATAATCTATATTGAAATTTATTCGCAAACGGAAATGGCAAAGTTTTGCTTGCTATGCATTCTTAGCTCTCTTCTGCTTACACGATTCGTACACTGTCCGATATCTCCAGCGCTACTAAATTTGCTCTTACTATTAGTGTAAAACTGTACGTGTTAGACGATATTGGTTGGTGGAAGGGGGAGTGGGTGTTCATCGGTAAACCTGCGCAGCACGATTTAAGAGGTGGAAACCTGTTGATTGCACATTAGGTCAGTGTACATTGAGTAGAGTGAGTAGTGCAACGGGTGTGCGGTGGGTGACAGGGCGGGGCGGCGAGCGGTGGTGGGCCGCGGGGCGCGAGGGGGGCGCGGCGGGCGGCGAGGGGGGCGCGGCCGACGACGGCGAGGTCACGCCCCCCGCGCACCGCCGCCTCGCCAAGTCCTTCAGCGTGTCCGCCAACAGGCCCCGCGACAAGCCAGTCGAGAGAAGTAAGAGCACGCTATATGAGACCGATTTCTACATCTCACTGTCCATTCTTTACCTTGTCGTTGGTAGTAAATTGACGTGCGCGCAGCGATGACTCCAGCCATCAAGAAGGTGCGCGACTAAAGGCTCCCGGGTGAGTTATTTATATGGAGTAATAAAGTGGCTTATACATAAAGAATATTATACAAAGTAATTTCTTATTTTTTCCTAGAGGAGTTTTCAAATTACTTTCAGGTTACTTGTGTATAGTTTATGGCAAGTTTCAACTAGTAGTATGGGCGATTCGGTGGTTTTGTCGAAAGTAACATAAATAAAACTTAAACAAATTAAAATAATCCGATTTCATTTTCTCCATAAATGATGATAGATATTTATTTCAAATTATTTCTTCTTATGTCATAGTCTCATCTCTCCAAAGAGATCCTACGTAAGGTAAACTAATGGGTAGTAAGATATAGGAACCGGCTGCTGAACGAGACACTATATTTTTGGAGATATATTGTCCAAAATATGTCAATGGGTCATACATACTAAAAATTTACTATTTAACAACTAGTTATCTACTGCTTTCGTTATTTTAAAGTGTTTCTATCTTCTGTCTCATTCCTTTAAGCAGACAGATTTTCAATTATTTATTCCAGACAAAAATATATTCTCAATGATAGGAACTTTGTGAAATAATATTTCTCCAATATTAGTGTCTTGATGTAAGAGTTATATATAAATATTTAAAAAATCGCACCATATCATTATTGGTTTCAAATACATTTTCTTTTTTTATTATCAGCTAGTGCTTGAGTGTTTTATTTTGTGGATTCAGTTTTTTTTATAGGTTTATTGTTCGAGCATTTTGCATTTAGGTTTTGAATTTTGCATGCCTCAGTTGCTTGTTACTATATTTTTTTTGTCGTTTATTGTATATTTTGTTAATTATAGTTTATATTTATAAAGACAGTATTATTTATGTATCATTACAAAGTTTTAATACAATGTAGTTGTCACCCAACAGGCATTTCATTTAATGATACAAGACCATGACAGTTTAGTACATTAAAATTTGTTGCAAATAAAAGGTTGTCGGGAAGAGATGGCCAACAGCGATAAGATAGCCAGTTGTGCTGCTTACGTTACATTGTTATTGATATTAGTAATAAATTATTTTCTTATCTATAATTTAAAAGATGAGAACTCAGAATATATTTTTGAATTAAAATTTTATTAGCACTGTAAAACCGGGACTGTAGTTTTTGATTTAAAAATCAGTCGTATGTTTCATTTTACTATTTTAATTATTATTTGCACATTTATATTGTTACGTGCGAGCGGGGGTACGCACTCATGGATTGGAAGAAAACACCAGTTGTAAATTTAAAAGCTTTTATTGACTTACACAGCCGCACGTAGTACCTCCCTGCAGGGTTGCCCCTATACGCACGACCAACGATGCACAGTCCCGACGATAAGTTGTCACACCCTCAATACCGTCGCCGATATTGCGCGGACCACCTCCAATATTATCGCGCGTAGCTCGCTTCTGGTTTCCCTCCTTCGCGTATCTGTCCACCAAACTTCTCACTAAATTCACCACTTAGTTCGTCTCTATCCTCTATTAACCTTCTCTAATATCGCACTTGTCGTTTCACCGTCTTGGACTGAACTCAACTTTCAACTCTAAACTGCCCGGTAGGCGCGCCTTACGCTGTTTATATACCCGGAAGAATTTTCTAGAAACCATATATCTATCTCTGTCTTTTCTTTCCTGAACCTTCTGTTCGGGAAATTTCGTTTATACATCTATCCTTTTCTAACATCTATCTATCTCTTTCTCTCTTTTGTCGTCTATCTCTTTCTAACATCTATCTATCTCTTTCTTTCGTTTATCGTCTATCTTTTTCTAACATCTATCCGTCCTTGTCTTTTCCTTCCAGAAATGTCTAGTATTTTCTAAAAGTTCTAGAACTGATTTACGCTGTTGGGCAGTTCTACCCTTGGTCTCCACACTATATATATCGTGACACATTAGCAGTACTCAATAATTCTTCATTTTCAATATTTTTTTATTCGAGAACTAGCACAAAGATTCCTCAAGATCGTTAGTATTATTGGAAAGATGTGGTTTAATAATGTATCGTAATATAGGTACTCCGCGCACTTCCCTCATCGGTTTGACGAGCAGCAGGCCAGCAAGCGTGGCCCCAACCACACCACCTAACTCTTTGACGTCTCAAGGTACTTGTGAAACTAGTTTTGATACATAAATATAAGAATTTACTAATACTACCATGGACGAAGAGTAATAAGAATGATAATCGCCTATTAAAAAAGGTAAATCATAACATACTCTTCCACCAGTCTATTCTTATGGGTATATAAAATCGCAATGAAATATTTTAATCAATTCTTACTTAAATTAAATCTAACACAAATTAAAACTTCGATGCTACTTGTCGATTTCGTACATTTCATGAATATAATTAAGTTGATAAGGGAGCACCTAATTGAAGTTTCAACTTACGACTGATTTAATTTAAAAAATGTTGATTGAAAGTTTTAATTGAGATTTTCTATATAAACAATGGACTGGTTTGTAGTGCCAACTGTATTCGCAGAGTGTATTATGAGAAACTTTTTTACTGGGCGATTGTGAATTCTTAACATTATTCTTCCATTTTACTACTATGAATGTGTGGCATTTATTTATTTACACAGGAGAAACAGAAAAACCACCATTAACACCGCTACGGCCTAAAGTGAATTCGATCTTTCATTTGTTCGGTGAATGGCTCTTCGAGGCGGCTCTCATCGGCACTACGCCTTCATACAACAATAATCAACGTATGTATTATTAAAATAGTTAAATACAAACATTGGTACATAATATGTGGACAGTTTAACTCATTACATTCTCACGAAACTGCCAATATTATAGTCCGCGAAAAGTTGACATGGCAATTTCCTAGTGATGTGACGGCATATAGGCTACATTGATATTTTTTTTGGTACGCTACAAAATACACTTTCAATAAACAACTATTATATAAGCAACATCTTGAACGAGATCGAACTTGATAAATACGGTTGATGCGGACTCATGCAGCACTAAACTAGGCGGTTTGCGAGGCGTCCCCTCTGGGACTCCCCTCATACCCCGATTGCCATGTCGACCTTTTAGACTTATATTATTAGTGACGTATGATACTATGTTAGTATGAAATTACTTTGACATTCTTGTTTCTCTTCCAGAACGAGCCGAAGGCACTCCACCGCCGCCGTCTTTATCTGACGCTGCGTTCAAATTGAACATGCTGAGTTATCAACCAGGTATTTAAGTCTGTTTGTATTCACAAATATTTTTGAACATAAAATACAAAAGTTGCCTCAGATATCTGTTTTTATTTTTTCTCAATCATTTAAGGTGGACACAATTATTCTTTTCATATTTTTTTTATATCTGGCATACAACTTTTGTCGCACTCCAAATATTCAACATTATTCACACAAGCCATCTATTTCTTGGTTTAGCTTAACCCATATCGATATCGGAAATGTAAAACATTGTAACTCCTTTTCGGCTGTATATATCCTTTATTGTTATTGGAACTAAACCTGCGCAGCCACATGCCCATCAGAATTCCATTGATATTGTGAGTGTATGGTGTTAGGTGTGGAACGAAATGGAGAAGAATAGCCGGATATAGAAAAAACTGGAAAGAGTTGGGGACGGCCTATAAAACTAAAGTCCTGCGTAGCCACATGCCCATCAGAATTCCATTGATATTGTGAGTGTATGGTGTTAGGTGTGGAACGAAATGGAGAAGAATAGCCGGAGATAGAAAAAACTGGAAAGAGTTGTGGGAGGCCTATTAAATAGGCCTATAAAACTAAAGTGATTTTTATGATGGTGTTAGGTCGTGCCGAAGCTTTGGGCACGTTGTGCCGCGTGCTGTGCTCGAAGCAGTGCCGCGAGCAGGTGCTGGCGCCGTACCTGGCGCGCTGCTACTCGGCCATCCACCGCGGCCTCAGGGACGCCAACACGGCCGCGGCCGTCGTCTACAACGCGCCCGACATATTCAGGTTGACAGACATCCTCATTCTATTATAGCCGTTGGGCTAACAACTGTAATAATGATAACTACATTAAGTACCACTAGCATTTCACCCCAATAGTCCGGTGCTCATTGTCCTCGTTTCCCACAACAGTCCTACACTGGCCGGGGCTTGTCCTTGGGTGCATTATTATATAGTGTAGACAGCGATAACCGCCGGTCAGTGTCACGCCACGTTTACATTAAATTTGTCAAGGGACCTCTACGTGTTGGCCTTCCCATGGTCCCACGCAAGCCTTCCAAAAGTCCGGGTCATTTTTATGGCCTGTGGTCTTCAAAGACTATGTATAACTAGATGACGGAAATATAATAGATAAATGAGGAGATGATAACAACATAAAAGTTACAGAAATCTATGATACTCGTGTACATAAACAAGTAGTAATTTCTGATCAAAATTATTTTAAGTGTTGACCCAGGATGTAAGCTAGTTCTGTGTCGAGATTCATTTAAATCCGTTTGTACGTCAGTAATGACGACTATACGTTTTTTTTATCATTACCTAGGTCTTATGCTGATTATAATGAAAATTCAAACAAGTATACTTTCGCTAGAATGATACTTGATACACGATGACCATAAACACCAGACAAATTTATCATGGAAATTGAAGATATTAAAATTAAATGCTTCTTTCTTTTATAGATTGGATCTAGATGGAGTGCTAGTGTTAGTGCCAGACTTTATAACAGCCCTAGACAATATTTTATCCGAGCGAGATCCGAAGTTGGAATGTGGATCCATAGACAAAAAGGAATTGCGCAAGGCGGCCATCAGTGCTTTGTTGTCTTTGGTAGCGTTTCCATATCATTACAAAGGATTGGCGGTACCGGAGTTTCCTGGATGTAATGAATAGTAAGTATGTAGACTTATTTGTATTAATGTAACATATTGGGGCCAATATACCAATGTGTGGACCAGTCTTTGGGCATAATATGAATATGGCGTCCAATCATCATCCGATTTCCAATACCGAAACACACCGAGTCTGTTTTTGAAACAAAAATTACCCTATGTGCGTAAGCCGCTAATGCAAGTAAGTTATCGTCCTTCGCACCAAACGAAAAATGGCTCTAGTCCAATGCGCTTGTTTGTGTCCATGCTTGGCTGCAAAGTTAGTGTTAAAGCCAAAATGTTGGGTTCAATATTTGCCATATCATAAATGTAGCCAAGCTTGGATGCAAAGTTGAATCCAATATGTGGGCACGACTTTAGATAGACCAAGATTTAACATAAATGCCTTCTTAGTTTCATTAACTTTACAATTTTATTAAATTAATTTTTCAATCAAGTATATGAACATTGTTTTGAAACAAGATCCATTATGTAGTTTTTGATACATGTGATGCTTTCCATTAAATACTTTTTTACTATTTCGAGGATAAATGATAAAAGCTGCGGACAAACCTGTGCCTGAACTTACAGACACCTGACTGTTTTATTACCTCTACATACCGGTACTCTTTTAGTTTTAAAATATAAACAGTCCCATAGTAACATACTGGCGTTTTCTTTATTGAACGCTCCCCCCTGGCTCTAGAATTCTAGATTGCCAGATATAGTTTTGGATTTCTTTTTGTTTTTTTTTTAAAGATATTTGTCTGTAGTTAGCGACAAGTCAAGCAGGCAATAATCCATTCTCAAGCACGAAAATTATTCAACAAAGCGTTAGAAAACTGTGACATGAATAGAAAAATAATTGTTATAAATATTCGGTCAAATTACACACTGGATAAAACTGTATTTGAATATATTAATTAAAAAATAAGTCGTTGGTAATAATAATAATTAGCCCCTCATTTGGTTGCGTATTAAAAAAATATCGATATCGACTACTTGGCATGTGACGTCACATCACTAGAGAATTGCCATCTCGGCTTGTCGCGAACTGGACTTATTTTCCTACTGGATGGAATATGCCAGCGACTTCGTCCACGCTTGACTTGGAATTCCCATGGGATTCCCTGAACACAAAATACCGCGGCATTAAAAAAAACTTGGAATAAGCTAATCTTTATGATCCCGCTACCAGAAAAAATCCCGGGATAAAAAATTATGTAATAAAAATAAATAAATTATGTATAAATAATTTATGTAATGAAATTTGTGATATATGTAATAAAATTTCCTATTTATCAGTGAATAAATCACTTTGGAGTTCGGTTTTTTTAATCTGGTAATTTTAAATCATTCCTATGGAATTCACAGGATTCAAAGTAGCGCAAATTTTAAGTCTAAACATTTGCTGTCAATCAGCGAAATCCGCATCGAAATTGGCCCAGTAGTTTATACGTGAATCTCGAACAAACAGACAAGAAATCTAAAAAAAATTGCATCGTGTTCTCCATTATTTATGTAGTATATTCCAGTTGTTTTTGGGAGTTTTTGGCGGGAACTGAAAGGGGACGTTGCGCTGTGCAGTTTTATTTTCTAAAAATGTGTAAAATTACTCTAAAATGAACAATAGTTGTAGGATATTGATAGTTTTTGAGTAGTGATTATGTGTTTTGTGAGAAATGTGAACTGTATAGTCAAATGTGGCCTTTTGAGTTGTCACAAGAACTCCGTTGAATGCCACTAGCTGATTACCTACAGTTCAGCTGTGCTACACATAGGCTTAAGAAAATGAAGAAACTAAATGTATATTATAAACTAAGATCTGGCTTAAAGGCCTAGTTGCCAAGCCATAAATATAATAAAAAATAAAAATTCCAGTTGTTTTTTTTAATACCTCAAATGTACAGACACGGCATGTTTAGAATCTATAATATAGATTTCTGCTGAGATTCAAGTTTTTGCATATCTGAGATTTAGAGTCATATTTTTTGTGCTAATGGTTATGTACTTATGTTACTATCCAACATAGCGCCGGTCTGACATTAGGCGATTTCACACGTGGCAAGATCTCTTTGATTTGCGTATCAGCCGTTCAAGTTGAATGCACGGACGCCTTGGCGGTGCCTTTGTTGAGTGCCCTTTACTTGTGCGTCCGGCACAACGCCTGTACGGGCTCCGGCAAGACCCAAAGCGCTCCACCGGGCTCCAACGTCTCACACAGCACTGACAATAAAGGTAAGTCAACTACATTTGTTTGTTTGCTTTGGGCACCAATTTTTGTCTAATATTTGAGTGTCGCTTTCATGTTTTATGTCAAAAAACGAAAAAGTTATATGTCATGTTGATTTTTGAAAAGTGGCCAGTTTGGCATTTGTTTGACTTGGTCAATCCTGAATTTTGAGATGGACTAAAGTATCAATGTTAAAAGGATTTTAATATTGCTACCAAATAACATTTAACAACAACACACAGAATATTCATAGTAAAAAAATAATCATTTCGTAATATTTGAAAGTTATATTAAATACTCTTTATGACGAAGTATATAGACATAAATATTATGTAGAAGTGAGAAATTTAATAATTATTTATCAGTTGTTTTGACATTTGTTAGTTCAAACAACAAAAAGGATACAGGATATTCGAATGTTAACCATAGTCATTTTATTCATGTGCCCATCTTCTAATTATGCTTTTAGAAATAGAATGAAAAACTTAACTGTTTCGATTTTTTGTTTGTTCTTATAACAGTTAATTAAAATAATTATTAAGGATACATCTTTGACAATTGATAGCTATTTTTTTATTACAAAAAATATTTTTGTATTGTATAATGCGTGCAAACGACACTCAAATGATTTAATTTTTCAATATTCAACACATAAGCTTCGCATATTGTTACGTGATGAGCTGAGATTATCACTGTTCGAACTTCGACCACATATTAACACTTTGTAGCTCAGAGAGACAGCACATACACATGCTACATTTTAATTTGCAAAGCAGACATCTATGGGTAAAAATAAATTTTAGTAATTATTATTACTATTAATAGAGCGTTACTCATATCAACTTAGGTATAAACATTTGTTATAAATAAAAACATGAGTCTGAGTAATTCGTTAAAATAAATTTCATAAAACACCTTCAATAATGTATTTTTCTTACACTGCCCGAGTTTAATTCTTGTAAATTATTTATTAAAATTATTAATTGAAATTATTGATATAAAAGATTAGTAGAGATTATTAATCTGTCTATATTAAGAAGCTTACCTCCAGAAATTTCTTCCGGTCGGTTATTATGAGATATTCCTATAACAAGATATTTGAAGGCATTAATTGTTAAGAGTACCACTACTAGGCTGTCACATAGTCTAGGACAGGGATTCCCAAACTATATTGAGCAATAGACCCGTTTTTCAAAATTAAATGATATCTCAGACCCCCATAGTCAAATTACTTTAAAAATCCTATCTCTACTTTTTTTCGTATTGATACAAAATACTTGCCAATTTAAAAACTTCGGTTGGTTAACTTGACATAATTTTCTCATCAAAATCTAACAAAATAAATATTCGTGCAGCAGTGCAGTCCAGGCTTATACACTTGTTGAGTTTTTGAAAAGTACAACAATGATACTTCCTACTTAAATATTAGTCATTCTTATAACAAGTTGGTACACGTAACACAAGTATATAGCATCTTTAAAGATACAAATAAGAACTTGTGTTAATTAATAGAGGTCGATTTTAGACCTCGTCGACCCCAAGGAAACTGATTTCGACACCAGGGCGTCGATATAGACCACTTTGGGAATCCCAGGTCTAGGAGGTTGGTTTATATATAATCTACACTACTACATACTTTAAGTATAAGAATTCAAAATTTAAGTACTAAATGGTTTATTGTACCAGGTCAGAATATAATTCAAAAGGTCGGTTTAACAGGAGCATTGATGGGTTAGCGCAATCTGAAGCCGCTCTCAGTTTGCGATTAATTGTAATTATTATTATTAAACAAACAATTCTAAAGAGTACCAACCAGGCTGTCACATAGTATAGTAGGTTATTTTGTAGTTAACGTAATTTCATTTACACATAAGAATCTTAAATTTAACTATTCAAGGACTAAATAGTGTATGGTACCAGGCTAGAACATAGTTAAGGAGGTCGGTTTAAAGGGGGTTATTGGTGGGATGATTGTAGCGCGTTCGGAGAGCGGCAGCGCTTCAGGCAGCGCCGAGGCGCATTCGCTAGACGACTACGCCGCCGATGTTAGGGAGCTAGACCCATCCTCGCCTGTTTTCGGTAATTATTACGTTTTTTTGCGTCTAACACGAGGGCGATATTTGATGTAATATAATGCAAGGACGTTGCCAGAACACTTAGATTAACAAAACTCTAGAAAGTTATCAAAATAGGTCTTATGAATATTTATACCGTTGTAAATGATATAATATTCAGTGTAGAAATATAAATATTTTATTTCATGTGTTTACTACTGCGTTTAAGTAATTACCACATATTTTTCCATAATAATTATAAATTGAATATTTTTACATAAAGTCTGGCCTGTCCGTAGTTTTTTTTAATTTATTTGGACAAAAAAAAACAGTATTGTACAGAATTTACAACTCATTATGAAACTTATACATAAATATTTTAACTTGATACAATACCAACATCATTTGCCACATATTAAATAATTTAAATTATATTAGCTACCGTAAAATACCATGAAAATAAAAATAAAAAGTAAGAAAAAGAGAGAAAGAAAGACAGGAAAAAGAAGAAGAAAGGGAAACCTCACTGTCGTGTCTATAGTTTTAAATCACATCACTGTACTTTAATAGTCTATGTATTATCAATGAGCTGTCACTTGTTACTTATGTCATGCCACGTCTGTATTAAAGAAGTCTACGAGTCAAGATGGGTTTTTCAATATAATAAGTAAATCCTACACAATCCAACCCACCACTTGGTTAAACATCACAGTGTGGCGACGAGCGATAAATGGAGGTAAAATAGTCATCTTAAATAGTCATATTTGGAAAAATGGAGTCATCAAATCAGCATTTTATTGGCAGCTTGCCAATGTTCGACAATGCGAGTCAAAGCTTTGTAAGTTGGATAGAAATGTTTGAAGAATACTGTGATCTTAATAAAGTTCCGCAAGAGGATAAAAGCAGCGTCAGAAAATCATTATTTCTATGTCATATCGGTGTAAAACACTATAGTATGCTTCATAGCATATGTCTGCCGAATAAACCTAGATCAAAGTCAATTGCCGAATTAGCAAACATTTTAAAGGAAAAATACGATTCGCCGGGTCTGGAGTCAACAAACAGATATTTATTTTACCGGAGAATGCAATCGGAGAATGAAAATGGAATGTAGTATATAGCTACTCTTCAAGAAATTGCAGCAAAATGTAATTTTGGCAGTCATGCTCAAAATGCATGTCGAGATCAACTAATTGTTGGAATTCGTAACGAAAATATAAGGAAAAAGCTACTATCTGTGTCAGGCTTAACATATGAGAATGCAAAAATCATTTTCTTACAAGAGGAGTCCGTCATTATGCAAATGAGAAATATGTCAAATGTATCCAGTGTCAATAAAGTAAAGAAATCATATCAAAGTCACAACTATCAGAATGCTAGAATTCATAATATACCACCCACCACTTGGTTAAACATCACACTCACCAGAACGCAGAGCCGGAGCCAAGATCACACCGAATGCCTGCAACCAGCCGCAAGGAGGACGCTTATTACCAGAAATACTTGATAGTGATAGCGGTTTACTTGTTTTTCAAACATTCACGGATCATCTGTTTATAAGTGCTGGGCCTAGTTGCCGCTATATCTATCAAGTAGAAATTCTGATTATATGAGTGCACTAGTTGGTAAAGCGGGGATCGTTTGCCGGCGTTTGTTCGGCAACGCGTGGTCGCAAACAATCGGCAGGCGCCCCGGCAATGCGTCCTGGTAGGAACCCTGTAACACAATTTATTTATTAAAGATGTACAGTCGTACCTGTTATGACACAAATCATATAGAAACATCGCAGCAAGCTGCAATCTTCTGTGCTCAAGTTTAATAAAATTATATTTATCAAGCAGATTTTCGTAGGACAAGCGATTATGAAAACATTTATATTGTACACAACGTAGAAATTTTCTTTGAACTTGCTCTAATGTATTGTTATATTTATTTTAAAAGGGGTTCCATATGGACACAGCATAATCTAATTGCGATCGAATCAGTGTAACATAGAGGTAGATATGTGTTGAGTCAGGTCGAGTGAATTTTGTACTGGAACGCATAACAAGGCCATACATTTTAAAAGATTTATTAATTATGGTATCTATATGCAGATCCAAGTGCAATTTATTATCAAGTATTACACCTAAATCTCTAATATGATTGACATATTCAAGGGTAGTATTACACAGCTTATATTGAAAATTACTAATATATTTCTTTTTCGTAAAAGTAATGACTTTGCATTTACTAATATTAAGGTCAAGTTTATTGTTTAAACAGTAGATCGATAGATTATTAAGATCTTCTTGAAGTTTATAATGGTCCTCTGCGTTTTCTATAATGTGTTATATTGTTTTTAATTGTTTTTGAAAATAGCAATTGATTACTATTAAGACCCAAACCCAGCAAAAACCAACTGCCAGACCTCAAGACACTGTGAGTTCTTTCTGCGTGCAACGAAACACAAACCAACTCGACTGATAACTTCTTTTATTTTTCCTTCCACCTATATTGTGAAGCGGTGGTAAATTAGTTTAGGCTCCCATAGAATAAATAATATCCATAAACAAAATTAAAACTAATAATTAAAATGAACAAGTTGGCGGTAGGCTAAATAAAACTTTGACAATACACGTTAGACAAATGTCATCTTTGTCGTCCGTGACCACGGCCACTGAAAAGCGGCCGAAACGTCGGATAAACCAAAATCAAATAAATTACCGCGCTTAAAACCGTTAAAACGTAGTTTTATTAGAAGACAAAAAGTCTTCAATATCATTTATTCCTAGTATTATAGGAATAGTTTTTAATAAAATATATGTCGCTATGAAAATTAAAAATTATAATAAGTTATTGTTTTAAAAGTTTATTGACACTGTATCGAATATCGTCCTCGTAATAATACACTGTAGATCTTGAATGAGATGAAGCAGTGCGCCATGCTTGTTTTCTTTTCAGTGTTAAATGTTTTGCTTGCTCTTATATTTACTTATAATTTCAATACATGTTCATGCCATTGCCTAAATATACTAAGTTGTTGTAAATAAAAAATAATGAGTTTTGATAAATGTGTTTGAAGAGTGTGGCCAGGAAAGAAAATTTTAAAAGGGGCCGCCTTACAGAAAATCTTATAGGGTATAAAATCAAAAGCAGCTGTGGAAAAGCAAAACTAGGTAAGGAGGACGATAGACGCTCTGAAGTCAACAAGGATTTAAAGCTAGAACTATAGGAATCGAAACCAACTAATTGCATGTCCGATTTTGAAGTTCGTAACAAGTCGACATGGCAGCTTTCTAGTGATGTTACGTCACACACCAAGTAATCGATATCGATATTTTTTTTGGTACACAACAACCACCTTTTTATTTCATGTAATGTGTTCAAACAGTCCTATTCATTCTGACATTGATACTTGATAGGGCATTTGTAAGAATTATTTTCAGTTCAATGTCACAATTTTCTGATACTTTTCTGGCTAGTTCTCGTGCTTGAGAATGAATTATTGGTTTTATTATTTTAACACGTGTCGAAGAGGACCGAAGTCATTTTCACTGCACTACCAAAGTAACAAAGTGAGTGAGATTGAAATCGATAAACGTGGTTGCTGCAGACACGTGCAGAACTAAAGCCGGCTGTGTGCGGGACCTCTCCACCGTCACGACTCACCACATACCCCGATTGCCATGTCGACTTGTCACAAACTATATACAACTTTGATGTATGACCTAATTAACCTATTTATATTTACGTGAAGCAGTCTCTTACTAAATGGAACATCACAACTTTATGAACTACTTCCTAAAAAAGATTCAAACTAAAGCACAGGTTACACTAGAATTAAAGTAGCCATGACGACATCCTTAGACTCTCTGCCCAGTTGTAGCACCTTTAATGTTGCAAGTGTCCATAGGCGACGGTAAACATTTTCCATCAGGTGGTTGTTAGCCTGTATACTGGTCTCCAGCAGTAAAAAGAAGTTAGATATCTGAAGTGTGTAATAAATTAAATGTGTGATACTAATACCAGTGAGTGTGTAATATAGGTGCGGCGCTAGTAGTGCGCGCGACGTATTTAGTATGCCACCGACTGATCTCGTCGTGGAAGGGCGATTTGCAAGTGTCGCTCGCTGCTTTAGAACTCCTCTCTGGGCTCGCCAAGCTGCATTCGTCCAAGCCAGGTTTGTATTAGTTTCTTTGTTGAATCACGTATTCACCGTATAACAATATTTCCCAAACAGTTTCCGAGATGCTTACAGGAACATTTTTTTTTATTAATTAGTCCCTTGTGATCTTAATAACGTCAGGGTATTCATGTAATTTTTATATTTTACATTTCTTGTAAATATTTCTATTTGTATAATAAAGCATCTCCTTAAATAGTACTTACTGTTTTTTTCTACTTATTTTCTATTACTAATCATCTGTGCCATAACCATACGTACAGACATACATATACGAACCATACACTAGAATGACGATAACAATTACTCGCCTCTGCTCCTATTTTTGATACAACAATGTTGTGTCCACGACTCTGTGACACGAATAAACCCACATTTTTTTGGCACATTTCGAATATTTTGTTAGTCATAACAGTTGTCAAAGTGTGAGAAAAGACGTAGGTATTTTAATTCTTAAACAGTTTCTATAATTGTTTTTTAAATTGTATTTATTTTTCACTTTTATTTGTATAATTAAAATGTCTATACTTAGGTATTGCGATTCTTTAACACACTTTAGCTGATTTGTTTCTGTAAAGAAGAATACATATTAAAGTTTGTTTTAATTTTCATGCCTTCTAGAATATGTCATAGGTAAGTATGAAAAACATTGTGAGTTAGAATTCCAGAAAAAAGCACTATAGTAAGTTGTATCCCTATTAATATTATAAACGCGAAAGTAACTCTGTCTGTCTGTCTGGCCATTTTAGCCTTTTTGGTCATTTTGGCCATGTCGGTCATTTTGGCCAATTCGGTCATTTTGACTATTTTGGTCATACTTTTTATAGCAAAAATAAAACTAAAATAGATGAAAGTTTGACTGAAAGACTAATCGTTTCTCAAGTTTATAGATATAAAAATTCATAATCTATAGAAAAAAGTGCGATAGTAACTCGATCTGTCTGTCTGAATACCGAAAATGGACATAGATACTTTTCATCCCGGGAGATGGGATAGTTTGCGATATAAATAAATAAATAAATAAAAAGTAAATCTTATGAGGACATTTAGCACCAATATAAAAATATAAAACAATTTAACCTGTTTTAACGCCGGCTGTTTAAACAAGAGGTACGCACTAGAGTTTGACCCGCGGCAGAGCCGCGGGGTAAACTCTAGTCTATAATAAATATAAAAGAATAAAGACAGGTTGAACTGCTGAAGAATGTGCGAAGTGAAGTAGGAAAGCGGACCTTGTGCGTTGGAGTGAACGCAGCCGGGATTTAACGCTCGGATGGTGATGATGAGAGACACGGTGGTGCGCCGCTGCCAACACCGCCACTTACGCGCGGCCCGTGCGGCAGTAAGGGGCCATTCATACATTACGTCACGCGTTAAAGGGGGAGGGGGAACGACGAAGTGTGACAAGGGGGTGGGAGGTCCTAAATTTCGTGACGTCACATTTCAAAATATAATATAATTATGCTAAATTCACGGAACGGCTGTTCTAATTTGATAATTTCTATGGCTTCTATTCTATGGCTACATTCCATTCAAATACAAAAGTTTTTATTCAAAATATACATATAGGTTAAAATTTAATTTTACTTCCTAGTCTATGTCTATACCTCTTCGCAACATGTTATTGCTGTTAGGAGAAGAAGCGGCAAGAAACTCCCCAGTCTAGCTAAAATTGATTTAATATTTCTTACTCTAATTATATCTCAAGTTCATTTTAGATGACACATAACGACCACGTTCACGACCGCGATTTTTCCCGTTCCATTTACTTGCGGGCATTAGGATCGTAAGCCCAAGTGGAACAGCTATTCGACCCACCTATTGACATGGGTCGATGTGTGATCGAACATGATGACGTCATTAGCGTCGTTGTCGCCACGATCACAACGACATAACATTTTGGGCCTTGTGAGCTACTAATGGAACGCGCTGTATGTGTTCAAACAGTTTATTATGGGTGTCGACCATACGTGTGACAGGAGAACGAAGGCCAGAGTTTGTGCGGCGGCGGAGTTAAATGATTTATTTCGCATCGTCCAGAGGCGATAGAAAGGAAGCGGGCCGTCCGCTGGATCTGCGACTACATATCGGTCCAGTGCAGCCGACCGCCGCAGGCGCACTCCCGCGACCTGCACTCGTGCGTGGTGGCCGCGTACTCGTGCCTGTCCGCTTGGCTGTGCCCGGCGCTGTTGGCGCACCCGGACTGCCTGGCCACGCTCATGGAGGTCGTCGAACTTGGCATCTCTGGCACTAAGAGCCAAGGTAACGATCACTATTTTTTCGACGGATTCGTAGTCATTTTGGCAAGAACGAAACTCTTATGATATTGTTTCTATGTATACACAGGCACACATAACCCATATGTACATGTACACACACACCCTATACTATGCAGCCACTTAAATAAAAATATAAATATAATATCATCTGAATCCTAATATTTTACTAGTTTAGGATTCAGAATTTTCTCTGTATGTTACAAATTAGCCTTTAACTACAAAAAAAAATCTTGCAGTCGGAAGGCCGCCAATGGTAACTGTAACACAGGTTTGTTCCTAGTGCGGGGCCTTAGTAAGCACCTGACTTCACAGATTGTATTTCTTTGAATAATCTGCCTTTTGTACCTTTTACTTGTATGTAACACAATAATGTTGTACTGGCTATGTAATAAAGATTTTATTGTTATTATCTAACACAGTCATTTTTAAATGGCGAGATAATTCATATATATATATATATATATGTGTATATGTCGGAGAAGGCCTCGTTCTCACGACATCTTCTTTAGTTATTGCAGGTTTAGTGGGCGTCATCAGGGTAAAATGCGAGCATAAAACACGATGGCCACGGTTTATACACTTTTAATTTAGATTTAAACGATATTTCGACATAGTTTAGACCGAGCAGCGGGTTCAGGGCACCGCTCATACTTCCAACTTCAATACTTTCTTTAAAATTCTCAATGGTCCAACTCGACCTATTACCATCAACCAAATGTGCCACAAAAACTCCTCAGTCTACCCAAGTAGATATTACTCAAAGTATAGAGGGCGCCGACCCCGCTCCGCCATATGCTCTGCTCTGATTGGTCGTTTATTAAATTACAAAATTCATAACTTTTGTTAGGTTAGAACGATCTTTAAGTTGTAGAAACATTTAACAAATTAAATTAAATTAAGAATTTTAGAAGTAATTAAAATGTAAACAAATGATATTGTGCGTTATACATCCAACAACAATCCATCCAATTCATAGCTTCCCTCCGACAAACATATATATATATATATACATATATATATATATATATAATTTTGTAAGAGCGTACCTACTTATGACGTCATAAAGAGGTACAAGTAAAAAGTAACCATTTTTTCACAGTTACCCACGCACGCACGCACGCACGCACGCACGCACACACACACACACACACACACACACACAAACAAACACACATACACGCACAGACGCGCATACATACATACACGTCTCGGTGTTTTTCTTTGATTGTAGTGCTCTTTGGTGGCGATTATTATAGAAATAGTGCGTAATGGAAGGTGATGGCCAGGACTACCATCATACAGGGTTTACTTAGTTTGGGCTCCTATCTTTCTCATTTTATTAAGTTACTCAAATGTTTGTTCTCTATAATTTTCTTTTTCTTTTTATGGGAAGTAAATAAATAAATTATTTAAAAAAAATCTAGAACTCTTTACCGTTGTCTGTTTTTCCTGAAAAATACAATCTAGGTGTCTTCAAGTCTCGCGTGAACAGGTATCTTCTAGGTAAGCGTGCTCCACCTTAGACTACATCTCCATTTGACATCAACAATGTCAGCCAAACGCCTGTTATTTTATATGTAAAATTTTAGAATTTGTTGTAACATTGTGGTCTTTTTTTAAACGGTGACGTGGCAAATTCTGAAACAATCAATATAGGACATCTCTAAAACATACTTTCACACTTCTCAGGAAAACCTGGTGAACCGCCAAAGATGAAAGATGAAAAAGAATTGAAGCCAGTGTCGATGAGAGTGAGAGATGCGGCCGAGTCTTTGCTTATGCTCATATTGGAGCAGGTGAGGGCTTTGTTGGTTATGTTTACTTACTATTTATAAAATATATTTGACTCCACAGCATGTGGTTATTTAAATTTTCTATCTTTTATTTTCTTAACAGAATATTCTTTTAAATTATATGTAGTATAATTATATTTTTGCGTACGTGCCTTGTTTTTAATGTATAGTTTTTAGAATGTTTAATAGAATGTTTTCGCAAATATTTCAATTCATTAAAATATACACTAGTTACGAAAGCTAAGCCCTTAGATTAATTAGTAGTGTAAGGTTTCAATATAGTCTGTAAGAAAATCATGTAATCTTCAGTTCATTATACGCCTTAAAATCTTGTTTGAGCTCACAGTAGGAATACATAGGCGCTAATTAATTGAGAATAACTAAATTTTTATTATAAGATTACAAGCAGTGCGGTGATGTCGGTACTCAAATTGTAAGTTCAAAAATAATGTAACGTTCTTCTTGTGTGTCACGTTGACATTTTAATGGTTTTTTTTAATATTTATGGCTTGGCAACTAGGCCTTTAAGCCAGATTTTAATGCTTGAAGTTATAGGTATAGTAGGGTAGCCCAAGATGCTAAATGTGGATTTTCTCGAGCGTCGCGGGGAGCTTTGGGATTGTGAAGATTAGATGCTAAAAAAAGGTTATATGATGTATGCCCTTTCACTGGTGGACGGAGCGTGTACAGGCATTAAAAAAAGTGTCCCACAGAAATACTCAAGCGCGTCAGATATTCAAAATGAATGTTAAATAAACCCTAAAGGAACTTCTATTCATAAGACTGAAGATTTGGATGCGACCAAAAGTCATGGCCAATTTTGGATAATGAAAAAACAAAACGTAACATTGAAATACTCGAGCACGTCAGAATAATATTAAGACGGTTCAGCTTGATGCCCTTGTTGTGCTGACCCATAATCTGACAATTATGTGGAGGAATTTCCTTAATCTGAAAGTTTAAAAAAAAAAATTGAGAATAAAAAATATCCCCACCCTTTATGAAGGGTTCAAATATGATGGGGGTACATAATAGGGTGCAAGGTTTCTTCCCTTATGTTATTCTGCCACGCTCGAGTAAAGCCCAAAATTCCCGCTTGGTCTCCCCTACTAGTACGTTCCATTATGGACTCACAACGACCACATTCACGACCACGATTTTTCCCGTTCGACTTGCTTGCCGGCGTTACAATCGTAAACCCAAGTGGAACGGCTATTCGACCCACCTCTTGACATGGGTCGTTGTGTGATCGAAAATGATGACGTCATTAGTGATGTTTTCGCCATGACCACAACGACCGCGGTCGCCTTGTGGAACGGCTATCGGAGCATTTTGGGCGTTGTGAGCTACTAGTGGGACGCCCTGATAGTCGCGTTCGCGATATCCTAGTTGTTTTTTTTAGCTCCTTCGCGTCGCCACTCACTTAACTCACGTCAAGACTAATAAATTTTATACGTAACATCTATTCAGTACATAAATTTTATTAGTTTTTTTTTTGCCAAATTGTACAAAGTCCCGTTTCCGTGTCCGTTGGAACTGCCATAACTTCGAATATAATGTTTTCTTATCAGGTTGGCAACAGTTCGAACGGGCAAGCGTGGTGTCGTTTGGACGAGAGGTGGTTGGCGGCCCTGGGCCACGGCCGCCTCAGGCATTACATAGCTGATGGAAACATATTGCTGTCACTACTCGAAGAGCCATTGGCGAATAGTCAAGAGCCACAACCTACTCTCATTGGTATGTTCTAAAAGTTATCGTATACAGTGGTGGTTATAAAGGAAGCGTAAACTATAAACACCATAGGATGTATGGGAGCGTCAACAGACAACTGGCTAACGCAACGCGGGAGCGCCCAATATTAATAGTTGCTCTATCTCGTTCGCACATCATCCATCCATCCCGCTCACATATTGTGCTATGTATTGTGCTAGCTGTACGACTTGTTAATATTTATATATAAGGTTACCGTTTCCAAAGTAAATGAGTTCACTTCAGTTCTCATCAGCACTTGATAGTAGATACTACTCTGCCATCTGAAGTATTATTCAACCTCTACATAATATGTATTGATAGCTATTGGTGAGCTCTTTTCCTTAGTCTGCTATGGAAAGGTAACTCACAATTAGCTCACTCGGTCATATATAGCCCTCTCCCCACCGGGCGTCCGATAGGGGGCGTGGCTAAGATCGGCTAGCCTGCTCTGATTGGCGAATGTGTAACAATGTTTTTTTATTGCGAAACTAATAAACAGGCAGACGGCCTACCTAATAGCTAATGTGTTTCCGGTCTTTAAGATGGGATAGGAGAGACGGGATAAAGAAGATGGGATAGACGGGTCATAGAGGAGGAATGGAATAGGGGAACGAATAGAAAGAGAGGCAGTGGGCCATCGGAACTCTCCTGTGAATGTGGCCATTCTGACTTACAGTTCATATTGTGAAGTGCAAACCTACCATAACAGTACAAAGTCCTGCGTATCGGATGACATAATACTTTTAAATTGGTCTGTGCGTTTGTCAGTGATAATCCGCAGCGGCTGGGGCCGGTACGCGTGGTCGCTGCGCAGCCGCGGCGCGGCGCGCTGCGCGGTGCGCGGCAGCGGCCTCCCGTGCCCGCGGCCCGTGGACATACGCGACCAGCGGCCGCACCCGCACCCCACCTGCCGGCCGCTGCCGCCGGCGCCCTCCTGCGCGGTGTGAGTGCACCCGTTAAACTTATTTCCGACCACGCGACGTCGAGTGTTCTGTAGGGCTTAGATTTGACAACTGTCACGCGATGTCGAGTGATATTTAATAAAACGGTGTTGAGTTTCTCTAAGATAATGTGGAATTTAGATCTGGTAATAAGCATTTTGTATCGCGAATGATTACCGAGAAAGCAACTTAACGTTGTCTGCTTGTGTCTAATTGTGTTAAATTACTTAATAGAAAGTGGTATATACTGTCCAACCCCCCAAAGTGGGAGGCCCGAGCCCAGCAGTGGGACATTTATGGGCTGATATATAACCGAATTGCGTTATATGTTGTTGTGTGTATTGTATATTGAATAATTAGAATGGGATTTTTTTTGACACAAAGGGATTATAGTTTGCATGACAATAGGGAAGCTGTATAATGAATATATTGCTGGATAGGGATGCAGCATTCCCGAGCTTAGAAGCGGTGCTGCGCCAGCTCAACGACCCCGAGGCGTCGACTCTCTTCAAGCTGCTGGAGCAGCAGGCGGCCATCGAGAAGCGCGTCAGAGAGAGCGAAGATAATGCGGTGTGTTTATTAATAACTACTATCAACAAAGGAATCAAATTTACTTCTTTTTTACAAATTTTTAAATATTTAAATTATTATATAAAAATAATTGTTTACACTATGGAGTGACATTTGTGATGTTTTAGTCCGGAGTAGCGATGAGTAGTACGCGTGTGAGGCAGTACATTTTGCCTCGTATAAAATAGATTTGCACTGTTACGGCTCGAAAAGTTAAATTTTTACTTCGTCAAAATTTTTGTCCCGCTGCTACCTACACGTCAAATGTAAGAGGAAGGACGGAACGAGGACAACAGTACAATAACGCATCTACCGATATTCACATGACAAAAAGGGACAACATGACATGTACGACTGCTAATCAAATGAGGGGACCGAGACCGATCACATCCGACTCTTAACGAATATTTCCGAATTAGAAGTTTTGTACGGAACAAATGAGTGAAGGCCTCACCGGCCTCGTCGCTTCAAATGTACTGCCGCGGTACAAACCATACAGATCTCCTCGCCTCATTTGAAGTGGTGTTATCCCCGCAAATTGCTAATGCGCTGGAACCTTGTCAAATCAACATTCACGTGACGTCATCCGCAACTCGATATGTACGCGTACTCGCCGGCCAGTGATGCTAACAGTACTGAGTGTTCGGCTACGGTTGCATCAACAAAATGGCGGCCGGGCGCAATAGCAATTTGCGGGGATAATACATTGTACTGGTTCAGTACAAAATGTCATATTGCTCTTACAAACTCATTTTAAAATCATGTCCTACCCAACTCTATTTAGGGATGTCCCGACTAGGTGGAGGAGCGAGATGGAATGCTCCTCCGTCTCAAACGAAGATCTTCCAGCGAGGCTATTGTTGTTCCTCGCAAGCCTAGACCCTTCTATTATTGTTCGAAATTTTTATATATGTACGTGTCGGGAAACGTTGGCGACCTCAATTATTGCACAGCGCCCTCTATTAAGAATATAGAAGCTATGTTTGTTTGCCGATATACATATGAAATTCATACATAACTGTTTTTGCGATGCGAAGGTGCCCGAGGAGTACGTGCCGCCTGAACCAGTGACAGAGTTCCAGACAGCAAGACTCTTCTTGTCTCATTTTGGATATTTGAACGTTGGTGGAGATAAAAAGGTAAGTATCCGTGCAGGAACAGGAAAAGAATACAATTTCCTGCGGTCGGGCGACCTGTCGTAAGAGGTGAATAAAACAACCCACCTCCACTGAACTGTCTACCAAACTTTTCACTAAACTTATCACCGTCTTCTATTGAACTTCTCTTCCAACTCTTTTGTATCGCACTTGTCGCTTCGCTGTCTTGAATTGAATTCAACTCTTAAACTGTCCGGTAGGCGCGTCTTACGCTGTTTATATACCCGGAAGAATCTTCTGGGACCCATAATTTCAATGTTCTTTTCGTTATTCTTTTATTTACTATCTGTCCCTTTCTAAACATCTATCTATCTATCTGTGTCTTTTCCTTCCCGAACCTTCTATTCCAGAACTTTCGTTTATCATCTATCCCTTTCTAACATCTATCTATCTCTGTTTTTTCCTTCCCGCACTTTCTATTCTAGAACTTTCGTTCAACATCTATCCCTTTATGGATTGGCCGTTTGGGGCCCATTTTGTGGCCTCCACGTTCCCCGGACCTAAATCCTTTGGTTTTTTTTTTATTGGGGTCGCTTAAAAGATGAGATTTACTCCAAGCCAATTACAAATGTAGCAGAGCTACGTAGCCGTGTACAGCAAGCCGCTGCAAAAATAACCCAAAGGCGTTATGCGTGACTGCTTAAAAGAGCTTTTATTCGCGGATGTCGCGCTTGTATCAGGGTTGAGGGCAGACAGTTTGAGCATTTGTTATAAAACAAAGTTTTAAGATTATGTAATAGTACATTATGGTACTAGTGTGTAACATTGGTGATTACCGCCGAGGCGCCATTGAGACTCGAGCCGTAGGCGAGGGTCTTAAGAGAGCCGAGGACGGTAATCATCAATACACACGTGTATCATACGACGTTTTTCAACACACTTGTGAATAAAATAACAACAAAAACTCATTTTATTCAGTAGATAACAGTTTTCCTATGCGCGCGCATTGCGATCGGCCACAGACTAAAGGGATGAGGTTTTTTATTTTTATTTTCCGCGCATAGGGTTTGCGCCTATTCTGCCACGTACAAAATGGGGAATTTAAAGTTCTCTTTTATTACAGAGAAAAAAAAAGTTATATATGACTGAAAGTTTTATTTATTAAACACGTACGAGTTAAAATTATCTATTTAAATAAGAAGTTGCATGAAATGAGCAAGCAATAGGAACATTTATTTATTTGTTCTATAGAACACGGTCTTTTTTTGAATAAAAAGTTTTTTAAGAACAAAGCAACTCAACCAATAAAATTAAAAAAAAAACTATATCTCACTCATCTTCAGCCAAATTCAGTCCACTGCTGGACGTAGGCCTCCCCAAGTACGCGCCACATATCCCGGTCTCCTGTCTTCCGCATCCAGCCCCTGCCGGCGATCTTGCGCAGGTCGTCAGTCCACCGGGCTGGCGGTGATCTCACTAGTGAGTTATAATTATTTTTAGTCACAGTTTGATTATGGGTGTCATTCTGTGCCTAATTGCGGTGACCATAGAGCCACTTTATGAGCAAGTGTGTTGAAAAGTGTTTTATTTTATAAAACCCTTATTGTGGGGTTCAGTTAGGAGAAAAAATTAATACATTTTCATATTTTGTTTTTAGTCGAATTTACTCCGCTTGCATGTTAATAGTAATAACCTCGTATTTACTTCAGACAAAAGTATGTATTATACCATTTTAGAATCTCTATTAAACGCGCATACTTTTTAAATAGTTGGCCACTTAGAGTTTCATACATTTTTTTTTCACCAAGTACGCTTAAACTTTAAAAATAAAGAAAAAATACTAAATTTCATGATTAAAATTTAAGTTCAGATTAACTTTTATAAAAAATTACACTAGGTACTCATACGATTTCCTGCATATTCCTTAGTATAGTCCATGTAGAATATTATAACACCAAAAAGCCTATGGATTTCATTTATTTGTATATTCCAGAAACGCACAGCAGTATGGAAAATATCATTTTTTTTAAAATACGTAATTTGGGTGTAGTACCCAAGAAATATTTTTTTTAATATTTTTTTTCGAGTCCCCAATAGCTCTGCTATGAGGTGTTTCGGGATTATCCATTCTTTCTGGGACACCCGATATATCTAATATATAAAATTCTCGTGTCACAGTTTTCGTTGCCATACTCCTCCGAAACGGCTTGACCGATTTTGATGAATTTTTTTGTGCTTATCCGGTATCTATGAGAATCGGCCAACATCTATTTTTCATCCCCCTAAATGTTAAGGGTAGTCCACCCCTAAATTTTATTTTTTATTTTTTAGACAAAATTTTTAATTTCTATTTTTTTATGATACAACATACAAAAATACATACAACCCTAAATTTTCAACCCTCTACGATCAACCCCTATTTTTTACCGGGCAGGACGACGTCTGCCGGGACAGCTAGTGATTGTATATATTTTAAAATATGCACTAAATACCGACCCATTATTAAAAAATGTAAAATGATCTCCGGAAGGTTGTCTGTAGGAAATCGCTGTTAGCAATGATTGTTAATTGATGTGTATTATGATTGTGTTGTGTGCAATGAAGGATGTTGTATTGTATTTGAATGGCACCACCGAAGGGCGGCCCGCCCCGGCTGACCGCGTTGGACGACGCGTCGCCGGGCTTCGGCGCGGCGCTGCGGCGCGTGGACGCGTGCGGCGCGAGGAGCGCGGTCACGGCGCACGTGCTGTGCGCGCGCGCAGGCCAGGCCGCCGCCGCGGACATCGTCGCCAACGCGAACAGCCCGCAAACGGTGCCCGCGGGGTTCATACGCATGCTCAGGGGGTGAGCTTGTATTTATTAGTCGTCTCTTCACGGTCCAATTCATTTTTGAAGTTACGTAACGCTTTACGGCGCCAGTCTGTCTGGCTTCCCTTTCTCTCACGCACACGGCAGCGGTAGGCAGGCTCCTCCTCTCTCTATCATTAAATAATGATACTAATAATGTACATACAAAAAATACAACACACAATAAAATATATTTTATAATTAATAAAATATTTTATTAATTAATAACCTTTGCTTACATTATAATATTAATATACATAAAGTTTAATTAATAACCTAAGCTTTTCTCAAGTTGAACAATTTCAATGTTAAAAAGTTCAACTTAATTAGTTTAAGTTATCGCTTCTGTCGGGCGTCCCGTGACGCACAGGTTTTTTTTTAATCTCTCGTGCTAAAGAAAAGATATCCCTTACACATTCATCATCATACAACATCATAGAGTTACGACCCAGTGCCGACAAAAGACCAATTCACACCTGCAGGTTTTGCTTTTCGGCATTTGGACTTTTGTCGACACTCGGTCGTAAGACTAATATGTCTCGACACAATGCTCGACCGCTTGAAGATTTTAGAACCAGCTTGTATTTTAAATACGAGACACTTGGCAGTGATAACAATACAACAATAGGCCCTAAGAGATTACAATACACAATGGTCTATTGATAATTACAATTTTGATGCACAAAGTAGACAAAAGAAGTCCAAATGCCGAAAGGCAACAAACTGCAGGTGTCAATTGGTCTTTTGTCGGCACTCGGTCGTAACAATATATATCTTATTAATATGTTTATTCAAGTGTCTGCGATGAACAAGCTAACCTTTTTTATTCATTACAACCTCATTTCATTACTACATAATGTTGTCATAGATAACACATGTCACTCTTACATATGTCTAACATAAATAACGTAAATATTATACCTAAATTATCTCTATAAATCTAAATATATAAAAGACTGTAAAAACATAAAATATACAGACTAAACTCGAAACAGACTTTAAATTTAATATATTATCAAAACATCAAGTATGTCTGTTTAAGTTATGCTTAATAATCTGCACCACCTACATCGCCAGATTAGGTTAAATTATTCCTTAAGTTAGGTTGCCCGGAAGAGATTGCTTCAAGGAGGAGATAGCGATAAGGCCGCCTATTGTTTCTACCTCATGGTCAATGCTCATGTCATCAATATTGTAATTGTGCAGTTTTGAAATTGTATATTTGGTTGGCGCATTTTAGGCGTTTTGACCTACCAGTGGAACATAGCCATGAGGTCACGGGGACACATTGGAAAGGCGTTATAAATTATCTTCGAGGCGCCCCTGATAATGCAAACGTTCATAGGTGGAGCTGCCAACTGCCCATCAGGCGGGCCGTCCGCCTATTTGCCAGCTTTTAGCTATAGTAAAAGAAATCAAAGCATACATAAAAGATAATATGCTTAAAAAATACTGTCGGCCTTGGTATTGTACTATTAGATATAAAAACCACTATTACCTAGATAAGTAAAATTATCTCCAGGAGGTTGTCTGGAAGAAATCGCTATTAGGGATAAAAACGCAGATTGTACGAGTTGAATGATTGTTAATTCTGTACTGTGTACTGTTTTCTTATGTGGAATAAAGAATATGTAGCCTATCTATTATTTGCCAGGTGGTAGGGTATTTGCTCGACTGGATGGCGACTACCCCTGGTCTAGAGTATGCCGCCATAACAACCTTGTGTTGTGTTCAGGCTTTAGTGACCAGGTTCCAGACTTCCTTAAGAGTACAGCAGCGCATCTGGAGCACCTTTGGTGTTGAAAATGTCCATAGGCGATGGTTACTGCTTCCATCAAGTGGGCCATCTGCCTGTCTGCTGAACTCCTGCAATAAAAAAAAAACTATTATTAATTATGTGCTCATAATGAGTTCCATTGTGTACAGTAATTTATTACATTTAATTTAGTACTGGTCGTGGTTTGAAAACGCACAGCTCGTTCGCTGCAACAAGCAGTTTTGGTAAATACTCGGTATCGGCTAGCACCGGCAGTCGGTATTCATACGAAACGCGCAAGGCCCGCTTCGCTTGCCGTCCGATCACTTCCATACATTCATTCATTCATCTGTCATTCATACATTTAAGATATAGTGTACAACATTTATTGTTTCTTATCAGAAATAAAATACCATAAAACCCTATAAATATTGCTATTGCATTTTCAGTCTGGGCACCCCAGTGCGGGTGCATGGCCACCCCGGGTGGACTGGCCACGTGACCACCAGTTACGACACCCACCGCACTCCGCCCGCCAATCCCGCACCGCCGTCCGACAAAGCACCGGCTATTTATGATGGCAGGGAACAGGTACGTTGTCCTGGAATTACCCTATCTAGGCCATATAAAAATGCACTCCAGGACAAGCCCCGGACTATTGTAGGCAATGAAAACAAAAGGTACCAGGGTTTGGTCCATACACCCTCAAAATTTCGAGGCTTTATGGATCAAGACTGAATCTGGGGCCAATTTGATCCACACCCAGAAAATTTTGAGGCTTTATGGACCAAAAAACTGAATATGGTTTCAGTTTAGCGTTATAATAAAGCGTTAAAAGAACATACACAGCTTTTACTGATTTTGGTAAGTTAAAAGGTACTTTTTCTTAATTCGGTAGTTGACAGTATGAAAAATATATGCTGATTTTAATATATATCGTAGATTACGATCTAAATATGACAAAAATAATGTTTTAACTAATATATCAAATATTAATTGATATTTTTCAGAAATAAAATTGTTATATTGCAGCCATTAGCCACGTGACAATGAACGCCGATCAGAGCGCGTGACGTCATAGCGTGCAAAACATAAGAAGTTATCAATGACTTCTCAGATAACACTTCAACGAAACAGATATTTGTTTTGCACGCTATGACGTCATGCGAGACGCCATGACAGCTTGACGCGTTTTTGTGACGAAATGTCAAAGTATTAATAAAATTGCTAAATTAAATATGTTAATGTTGTTTTTTTGCTGAAATATTAATATTTTGGCTAAATTAGACCATAAGGCTCAAAATAAACCTGTTTCTCAAAAATTGTCAACTACCGAATTGTTGACGTTATTGAGATTGGGTGTAATGCTATATAGAGTATATCATTGTATGGAAAGCAAGCTAAACCAACTAAAGCCAAGTGATTTTGACGCTTAAAAGAGTCTGTCATTAAATCGAGTGACGTTACATAGAGTTTGCACTATGCTTGTTTAATCAAAGGAGACGTCACAGAAAAAGGTCGAACAACTAACAAACTAGCCCATAACAATTTATTTTTAGGTGTTATATTGGTCGGATTCGACGAACGAAATTGCGTTCGTAGTGCCCTCTGGTTACGAAGTCTCTGATGGCGAAGAGCGACAAAACGACAGCATCAAGTCCGACATCGACGGGCCCTGCTTGTCTACCAAGTGAGGAAATTAATTGAATTTCTTTTTCTTCTCAATATTAGGTCACGGTTCTAATGTATGTGAAAAATTTATATTGAACTCTCTTTCTAATTTAATGTGGACTGTAATCGCACATCATAGCTAGCAACATAAGCATATGCAATTTATCCCGGGAATTTTCTCGGGAGTGGTTTGTAGTTGTTGGGTGCATAAGAATTACCTTATTCCGACACAGTTTTTACTAAAACGATAGCTAATGTTCTATTTTTAACCGACTTCGAAAAAAGGAGGAGGTTCTCAATTCGTCGGGATCTTTTTTTTTTTTTTTTTGCTTTTTTTTATGTATGTTCGCCGATTACTCTGTGATTTATGATCCGATTTACGTGATTCTTTTTTTGTTCGACACGGAATAGCTTCCAATTGGTCCCCTAAAAATTTTACATAGTTTGGCCCAGTAGTTTTCATTTTATGAACATTTTTCATGGAAATAATTTTCACTCCGTTCCATATGTACACCGATTACTCTGAGATTTATGATTCGATTTACGTGATTCTTTTTTTGTTCGACGCGGAATAGCTGCCATGTGGTCCCCTAAAAATTTGACATAGTTTGGCCCAGTAGTTTTCATTTTACGAACATTTTTTTGTTCCCGGTTCTTGGGACCTATATTTTTTAAGAAGCGCGGCACCATTGGTAGGTCCACCCATACATAGCTAGACACTAAAAAGTAACAAATAAAATTTAAAAACTTCGTTTAAAAAAACCGACTTCATAAACGAAAAAACTAAAATGTATCTAATAACTTATTTCTTAAGCTATTATTATTAATATATATTATCTAAAACATCTTGAAGTCGGTGCAAAGTAAAACATAAAAATTACTATATTTTGAAAATTACTAAGCACCGACTTTAAGATGTTTTAGATAACACAACTCTACAAAAAAAATTTCGTTCTTTGTCCTAAAGTTTATACTATTATTTTCCAGTTAGTTATGCACAAAAACGAAAAGAAAATACCTTTTTTCGGGGTATAAAGTTTGCTTTTGTTATAGTTATAATAATAATACTCATTTTTCAATTTTTTCATAAATTTTAATTGATTTTAATATTTTTAAAAAGACCGCGCGGTGAGAGTGGGGTATTAACGTTTACACTGTGCCGCTAGATGGCACCCGAGTGATAAACAACCATCAGGTGTTATTTATAAGCCCAGAATAACTTAAAATGTCGTCACGAAAGTGCAAATACGATGCTGATGCATTTTGTTTTATATGTGGTCAATTTATTAAAGTTCGAGACGTGAAATATGAACTAAAGACATCTCACGTTCATATGCTGCATGCTCATTTGGATAAATTTAAAAACAATATGGGAGCCTATTCCGAAGAGCAAGGAGAACGTTTCCATCAGGATATCATGAATTTTGAACAACGCTATCAAGGCCAATACAATGAAAACATGATGGGCGACTATATTTGGGGTTTATTGAGAGAAAGTAGCTATGAAAATAAAAGAAAAAGTAGAAGTGTGCACTTTTAAGTTATTTTCCACTTTTCTGTAAGCTAATTTGATAGTAAAACTTAATAAAAATAATAAACATTTTTATTTCAATAGTTTTATTTTCAATCAAAAATTAAAATCCGAGATTTTTAAAAATTTCGTTCAATCAGTCTTCTAAGCACAAAAGCAAAGTTTTTCATGCCATATATTTTTTTTCCGTCTTATTACGACCTAAACTACCGAAATTTAATGCTTTGCAATCAAAGTCAAATTTCATGTTGACCCGTGTAATATATATTAATAATAATAGCTTAAGAAATAAGTTATTTTATACATTTTAGTTTTTTCGTTTTTGAAGTCGGTTTTTTTAAACGAAGTTTTTAAATTTTATAAATGCTGCGGTACTTTATGTCCCGGGAATCCCGCGGGAATTTCAAGTCAAGCGTGGACAAAGTTACGGGCATATCCCAGTTAAACATGTGCACGTACCAGGAGCGCAGAGAAGGCGGCGGGTTCGTGCTGGGACGTGTCCTCGAGCGGCTCCGGCTCCGGCGCGCCCTCGTACGAGCGCAGCATCAGCGAGTCGGAGAAGGGCGAGCGCGCGCGCGCCAGCCTCGACGAGAAGGTGCGCGCGCTGTCGCTGGAGCTCGACAAGCAGCCCGCCGGACTCACCGGTGAGTACTGCCATCGAACGAAGATATGTCTCGGAAACCAGTAAAAATCCAACCAATGACATCCTGCTAAGTACAGTGGTCCTGGTGTAAAATATTTTCGTCAATTATCAAATTGATTCATTTATATACTTACTAGCTGACTCGGCGAACTTCGTACCGCCTTATTCAAATAAATTAATAAACAAACAAATTGAGAAAACATGGGAAAGGGCTCATATAATTTGAAAAATATATAGTCTATAACCATCTACGATTAATTCCGCGTCGACTGATTGTGGTTTCATGATGATCGGTCCAGTAGTTTTCGAGTTTACCTCGGACAATATATATATATAGATATAAATATATATATATATATATATATATATATATATATATATATATATATATTTATATATTACGACATGTGGTTTTAACGCACAACGCTACAATATGGGGTTTTCTAAAAACGGTGTCATAAAATTTCTTCGATGTCGGCAGCCTTGTCAGTGACATCTTTGGCGTTGCAAACGTCTATAGGCGACGGTAGCCGCTTTCCATCAGATGGGCTGTCTACCTGTCTGCTACTAATAAAAAAAATGTAGGTATAAATTGACAGAATTCTCTTACAACAAATCTCTATTACACAAATATTAACAGTAACATTATAAATGTTTGGTTGTCTCCAAAAGTTTCATTTGTCGACAACGAGTGGACGACTTGCGAATGGGGTGCTCTAGTGCAGGTCGGGTACAGAGTGTTTCTGATGAGCTATACCCTCACTTTCTGTGACGGAATGTTAAACGATGAATCTTAAAAAAAAGATATATTTACATTTGTTACAACCTAGGCTCCGATAAAGACAAATTCCAAGTACAGATCTGTAGAAGCACATTTTATTACCAATCGGCATTTAAACTAATTGTAATCCTTTTATGATCGTCTTCTTATACGTTCCTGGTGGAGAACAGCCTATTGTCATATTGTACTCGCTCATTAGCATCATTAGCCAGGTGTTACAAGCTAATTCTAGGAAACTTTGGCGACGTTGCTGGGCGGGCACATTGCATTTGTGGAGCATATAACAACGGCCTGATGGAGAGAGGAGTCAATCTACAGCTACGATACGGACGTGACGTGTGTACATTCGGGAATCTAATAGTGACGGACTTTGCGCGTTTTATTGAATTACGACCTTTTGTATTACGTTTGGATTTGTGTTCATTGTTCGGTTATATTTCTGTGGCCATAGGTCAGAATATGATAAATACAATTTCATTACTTTACAGGACAAGCAATTAAATTATTAAGAAATCTTGAAGGCACTTTTAAAATATGAGACACTCGATATATGTTTTTTTTTTAAATTAATGAAATGTGTTACTAATTTGTAAAATACTTAAAATTCATTGAGGAATGCGTAGTATTCACGTATTGTTTTCTTTTGAGTAAAAATGTACTTATCATTGTCTGATCTATGACCACAGATTTGTACCTGTATTATACGTGATGATGATGTCAGGAGCCTTAAGAACAGACGAGCGTGCATGACAAGAGCTATGAATGTCAAAGAAGCAAGTGAGGTGTGTAAGAATAAGCCTGAATGGCCCTCTGTTGTTCGTGCCTACCCCGCAAGGGACCTGGCGTGAAGTTATGTATGTATGTATTATACGTGTTTGTATAGTTCTAATAAACTCTATAATAATTCTAACGGCATTTTAATTCGAGTCCCAGTAAACACGTAATAATAATATTGATAAAGTAATTTATATTTCGCAGGCAGTGGGAGACGAAACAGAGATTTCACAACAAAGATACTCATAATATGGTTGGAAGACTTTGAAGACCATCTAAATTTACCTATTGGTGAGTTTTAAATTATATTCGTATCTTCTGAACCCTACGATATATGAAAATAAATAAAGTTCTTGTATTGATTGTTGAGTTCTCGAGTTTATTTGAGGCAAACTTTCAGACAAATCTACATACAAAACCTGTAAAAATTGTCATTTATATTTAGGTATCATATAGATAGTATACATATTTTATTTAAATCTAGTATATTATTTTGATATCAGAGACAGACACTTCAGTTTTCTGAAATTAGATATGACAGCGTTTTTTAGATAGTGGAAAAAAGTGCGTAATTTTTTTTATTATTCTTAACAAAAATATAAAGGCAAAAAATCACAAAGACTTTCATTTATGATTAGGTATTAATGGGTTTATTCAAATACAGTTAGAGTAAGTTTGTAAGCTTCTTTAAACCTACAAATCTTTACTGATGTGCATTGATATTTAATTGAAGCTTAAAATAAAATAATGATAGTACAATTATTTTTGTATATGAGATTAGATAAAATTAATCACCACACACTCACACACACACACACACACACACACACACACACACACACACACACACATATTGCAATATAGTTTTAGCTATTATTTTATTTTAATGCACACCAGCTTTACTCTTACAAGTTTGATAACAAAACGAACCAAAAAGTAATAATAAACTAATAAATGATGATAAAATAAAATAAAATTATAAAATCTGCTCTATGTACTTTAACCCTTATTACACTAAAGAAACCTGCAAACTTAATCTAATTCAATATGAATAAGACCATAAGCAAATTACAGTTTTAATTATATTTTGTTATATCACACACAGACATTTATTTATTAGTACTAATGGTTGTCCAGTGGTGCGAATTCGACCATAATAATTAATTTAAATTATAAGTTTCAACATTATTAAGGTTCTGTTGTCAAAGACTATACTTCTATAATCACAGATTTTATCAAAATCACGCTGGTAATTTGAGTTGAACAATAAATAAAAATAAAAGAGTATATATGAGTGTGTGTGTCAAATACATGATAGGGTGTTTAATGTATTTTTATGCATAATTTTAAAAAAAATATTAGCATTCTACACTCCTTCTCTATATCAAATATAAGTGTGCGAAATTTCATACTCCTCCGTCCGCGCAATTTTCGTAAAAAGGGTACAAAGTTTTTGCTTCACATATTATATTAATAGAGATGGATGATCTGTCATACGATCAGTCATGCTTTACGGGTCTGAATGTTGGGCCACTAAAGTGATAAACCACAAACGTCTCCACTCAGCGAGACCAGAATGTTGAGATGGATGTGTGGTGTTACGAGAATGGATAGGTAGATAGGTGAGAAATAAGTACATAAGGGGTTCTTTGAACGTTGCACCCGTCACTGAAAAATTGAGAGGAAGAAGACTGAGATGGTATGGGCATATAATGAGGAGGGACGAAAGTCACGTGACAAAAAGAATGTTAAACTAGAAGATGGATGGGTACAGATGTAAAGGTTGACCAAAAAAAAGATGGATGGACTGCGTGAAGGGTGATATGATGATTTGTGGTGCTCACTGGCAATTTGGACGCAATACTATTTGGCACTCAGTTCTGTACCAACCTTTAATCTGCCGGATCTGCCAGCACTATATTTCAATGCCTACCTTCCATACCACATACATAATATGTGAAGCGTAGGTAGTTTTTAATAAAGCACCTTTTGCTCAAGAATTGCGTATATTTAAACATTTTGCGATTTTACATTAAAAATTTGTTGCGCATACAATAATTCGTTTTTCGTTCCATACACGATGGATGGGGGACAAATGTAAAGGTAGACCATAAAAAAGATGGATGGATTGTGTGAAGGATGTTGATTTGTGGTGTGACAGAAGATGTCTGTCAGAATAGAAGAGTGTGGAAGGAAAAGACATATTGTGCCGACCCCAATTAATTGGGATATGGTGAAAGAAAAGAGAGAGATGGATGATGAAACGCTGATCCGTGTCGTGTGTCCGGCAGACGAGTTGCTCCGCTACTGCGAGACGGGGCTGCCGTGGCGGCGGCACGAGGTGGCCACGATCTGCGTGAGCGCGCGCCGCAGCGGGCTGGTGGTGGTGCGCAGCGGCAGCGCCGGCGGCGGCGGCGGCGCGGGCGTGCTCGCCGACGGCGCGCTGCTCGCGCCCACGCTGCTGCCCGACTGCCTCAGGCGGCACGCGCTCGACTGCGCCAGGCGGAGCAGGCTCAACTCGGATCTGTCAGTGTCATCTTTATTTATTCAGGTCTATGGCTTGGCAGCTACGCCTTTAAGCCAGATCTTAGTTTATTTACGATATAGTTTCTTCATTTTTTTAAGTCTATGTGTAGCACAGCTGAACTGTGTAGGTTATCAGCTGGTGCCATTCAACGGAGTTCTTGTGAAAACTCAAAAGGCCACATTTGACTATTTGACAGTTCACATTTCTCACAAAACACTCAAAAACTATTGTTCAATTTAAAGTAATTTTACACATTTTTAGAAAATAAAACTGCACAGCACAACATCTCCTTTCAGTTCCCGCCAAAAACCCTATATCCTACCTCCTACTAATATCATAAACGCGAAAGTTTGTTACTCTTTCAGGAATTAAAGAGTTCTTGGTTAATTATGATTTATTTGAATATATTATTACATTGATAAACTTATGATAGACGTGTTATTAGCGTAATTGCAAGTTTGAGTGTGTCATCGATGCGGCCGCCGATCCTATACGTGTGTATGTATCTATTATATGGATATGGGATGTCCATAACACACGCAAAAACTGCTGAATGTATTTTGATGAAACTTTACAATACAACTTACATGACAGAATAACACATAGGCTATCTTATACTAATATATAAAGCTGAAGAGTTTGTTTGTTTGATTGAACGCGCTAATCTCAGGAGCTACTGGTCTGATTTGAAAAATTCTCTCAGTGTTAGATAGCCCATTTATCGAGGAAGGCTATAGGCATATCATCACGCTAAGACCAATAGGAGCGGAGCACCAATGAAGAATGTTTCAAAAATCGGGAGGATTTTGAAAACATATTCCACGCAGACGAAGTCACGGGCAGAAGCTAGTAATTTGTTAAGATAATAATGTGAATTATCCAAAATATAAAGATTTTCCATCACCGCGCTGGTGAAACTGCGAGGCGCATCTAGTATAGGTATAATTCTTCTGTTCGTGTGTATGTATGTCACTGAAGTCCACCTAAACCGCTGAACCTATTTGAAATTTGTTGTGTGTGTTCAAGCGGATTCGAGAGTACATAAATTTAATTATTTTTCAAAGCAGGACAAAACTGGACCCGTTACTACTTATAATTTTTTAACCTTGCAGAAACATACCCAAGGGGTGGGGTATTTGCCTGTCTGAATGGATGACATACCTGGATGAAATGGGATACCAAGGATGTGATATGGGATTGGCATAGAAAAGATGGAGTAGGGGATTGGGATAGAAAGAATGAAATAGGGGATGGAGATAGAAAGGATGGGATATGAGATTAGAATAGGAGATTGGGATAGAAAGGTTGGGATTTGGGATTGGAATGGGGCATTGGCATAGAAAAGATGGATTAGGGGATTGGGATAGAAGGGATGGGATATGAGATTAGAATAGGGGATTGGGATAGAATGGATGGGATTTGGGATTGGAATAGGGGATTGGGATGGGATATGTATGGAGCTTATGTTAACATTTAATCGATAGTAAGGTAATTATTGGTCAATAAGATATAGGAAATGGGCCTCGATATGCAAACTTTCATTTAAAAACCCAATGTCAGTTACTAGGTTTTGAAATTGTACAGCTGAGCTGATATTGTACCCTTATTTCAGTTATCAGCCTCCGCACGTGAGGCGACGTCATTTGATCCAAGAGCTATCTCAACAATACAAGAAGGATTTATCAGAGCCGGAACTATTGGAATCACTGTTCCGAAGCCCAGCTTGAAAATGTACCAAAGTATTTATTTTATTTTTATTGATAGATCTGCACGAGATTTTTAGAAAACTGTAAAATAATATAGCATTCATATATTTATTTTCAGTTGTAACTTATATTACACATTTTGCCATGTTTTAGCATATATTTAAATTGAAATTTTATTGAGCCTTCAGACTAATATATACATATTTTTATTATTATTATAATTTAATCCTCAATATTTATCTACTTTTAAGTAGATTTATGTGAAATTATAATTATGCCTGCAAAAATATTAAAATTTATATGGGGGGGGGGGGGGTATCACTATACTATTGCTGTCACCCCAATACAATGACTGGCACCGTGTTATTTTATTCAAAACTAGAGTTTGCCCCATTACCACGCTACGTGTCAGTCGACCCTTATTTTACTCACATAATTATAACAAAGTAACTAATTTAGTATAATCTAGACAACTGTCTAGCAAAACATAGAGGTGAGTCGAAGCCAATTCGATTTGAAGTAATATAACTGTAATACTTGCAACAACTCAGATGGGTTTATGGTAATAAAAGAACAGCAACTGGGCACATATTTATAATCAGAGAAACTTACGGTTTTAACATATTACAGACACAAACTTTAAACAATCGATAAGCATTTTTTTTAAATTTAACAGTTTTAGAAAGTTAGCATATTGGCACGACCTATAGCGGATTGAAGTGATTGATAAACTATTTTAATTAAAGGGTTATGCATGACAAAAATTTAACACATATTGTTTCGTAATTTCAGCTAATATTTTATATAAGATACTGTATAAAATTTGGTGGTCCAGTTTCGCGCATTCTTAATTTATTGAAAATTTCGTAGCCATATAATGATAATAATGATATTATTGTATAGATATAAAATAAAAATATCAAGAATTTTAATACCTTGAATAAATTGAGGATGTGCCAATCATTGGGTGGGATGCCAACAATAGTACTACTCTATATTATATTGCCCCAAATAAGAATGTAATCAAATGAATTGTTTTTAATAATAACTTTTTTAAGACTGACTTCTATCGAATATTTTATCCAATTTTTTACATTCCAAAGTTATTGAAATACAGTATTTTAACATTATTATTTACTTTTCTGGAGAAATTATTCAAAAGCTATAAATTACTTATTACAACTGTTTCAAATAAACAATATATACCGAACAGTTATGAAACAGTATTATTGTATATTATTTATTATGCACAATGTACTTATTATGAAATGTTGTTTTAAATAATAAATGTTTTCATAAAATAATTTATGTTTTAACTTTTTATATCAAAACCCTTTTAGTACTCATTACACGTGTATATTATAAATCCTTTAAGGGTTGTGTCTTAAAACTATTAGAAATCATACTTTACGCTTTAGACGTATAATCTGTGAAATTAAAGTGGCGGGCTTTTAATACGACTTGTACATTTGAAAACTACTTATTGATTTGGATGGATTATAATCCTTCTAAAAGTTGTTCTAGAATACTAAAGACATCATCCACAGAGGACATTAATATAATGATCAACCCACAAGGGTCTCACTGTTAGGTTCATGCCTACTTATATTTAAACGAAGGGATAGCAACCGGTTAGGACTCGAACCTGCTACATATGAGATGCAAGTGCGTTTAAACCTATTAAGCTTCTCCGGCAACGCATTCTAAAATACGTTCATCAAACAATTACAACCTTCGTCGACGTTATTATTTAAAATAATGAGGGGGTGATGATGTGTGATGGTGATGAGATGATGGTTGCGGCCGTTGAGCGGTGTACGGGTTAATGAAAGAGAAGTTTCGTCGTACACATTTAATCACACACTCACTCTCAATGTTTTACATTACAGTTCAGAAGGATTTTGTATGAAGGCAAACAGCAAGCAAGCGCGAAAACTAACGTACCCGAGCACGTATATCGTGCGTTCGTGATGAAGGCGAAAGTCGGACTTTGGTCGGACTGTGCCGAGATCTCCCGAAATGGACTTCGGTTCTCGACTGTTTCGCGGCAGTGAATTGCCGTGAAAAATTGTGCGCGCGCTTGTTATAAACAGCGCGATGTTTTGCTTGCCACAGATAAATATTGGTTCCGCGCTTGTATGCTTGTTTTTATGTTGGCACTATGTCGCCACAATAATATGATACTGGCTGTAAATCCAGATTGCCATGACATTCCAATTTCAAACACAACTGACATAAATGTTGCTGTCGGAATCATTTTCGAAAATGTCGATTAAATTTTTTCAATTATAAAACTTATAACGTGCATTTTTATTATTACTTCAAATTTAACTATCTTTTGGAAATCTTTTTATGTTGCTATCTATTTTTTATTGGAAAAGTGAAAATTTTATGTAGAAAATATGTTGATAAATAAGATTGATAGTGAGGGTGCAGGGGAATGTAGTATTCAGAAGGACCATTCGCACGAGTATCAGACCGCCAGCGAGTTGTTCGAGCTGATGGCAGGGGATCACGATTTCCAGAACTCCGGTAAGTGCGCGAAACCATTTTGAAAAAAAAAGCAAATGTTTATTTGAAGAAATAGCGACTAACTTACATTGCATACATGACATGTATAATTAGAATTAAAAAGATACATACATACATGACATGTATAATTAGAATTAAATTAAAAAGATATGTGGTATATTTTGAGAAACTGCGCTGCATTTCTAGCAAACAAGGTTTGCACTCGGCTTATTGCTGTGCCGGAATTATATAGAAGTTGAATATCACCATTGATGTGGTCTATGTTGCTCAGTGTTGGTGATGTTTTGTTTTTAGTGTGGACAGGAAATAAAAAGAAACTCTGTACACTAACACTTTAATCACATACTATTGAATATTATAGAATCGTCAATTGTATCACAAAGATTTTATCGTTTGGCAAGCACCACGTTCGAGACCAGATAGGAGAGTGCGATCAAGTATCGAACTGATTATAAACGGTGGTTCGGTTTTGCCCGTTGGTTTCAACGGCTATGTTTTTTTAGCGCCAATAGTAAACGGCGGGAAATAACGCGCGCGGAATATTGCATAACCGACGCGCTATTTTGAAAGCATAGATTAATATAGGGCTTTGCGCAGGCGTACTTGTTTATTACGTTAGCACGATGTCGCCACACTGGTTTTCAGTGCATACCTTCCTTTTAGCTTGATACCAAAACAAGCCAAAAATGTTTTTTTGTTAATCTAATGTCATAAATATTTAATTAGTAAATGGTGACTAAATTAAAAAATTATAATATCTGCTCTATGTAGTTACCCTTATTACACTAGACTTATTTATGGCTCCGGTACAGACGGTGCGCGTGTTTTAGCTGTAGATTCCGACTCTGTTTTTGTGATTACATCACCCAGCTTTAAAAATAATTATTTGAAAACGGGCGTAGTTTAAGCTTTTAATACATTACCCGCTGTTCAAAATTTTATTAGCAGTGTCATTAGATTTGGGCAGACTTGGCTAATTTAGGAGCTATACTAGCTCAAATGATTGTGATTTTTGCCCTGAATCGCCACGGATTTGTATTGTCATTCATGTCACAAAGTAGCTGTCAAAAATCTTAAGCTCTTTTTAGATTATAGCTTGTAATTCATTTGATATTACCCAGAATTTTCGCTTTCTATCTGGTTTCAAATACTATATTTATGTAAACTATTTTACAGAGGAAGATCTATCCACGAGAGATTTGGTCATTCTGTACAAAAATATCGATATAGGCACCAAACTAATGTCCAATGCCAACGATATCAATCAAGTACGCAGACCAAACCAACACGTTGAAACTATTGTCTACGCTGATGATCCCGAGTCTGATGGTTCAGAAATGGGCGAAATTTACAGTAAACAGGACATACAAAATGCATTCATATTAAATAAAGAACGCATAGACTTATTAAACAACGGACCATCTTTTGATAACACTCTCTGCCAAAAGTTAGCTGACATAGAAATTCAATCTTCTCAACTAAGCACAGAATATGATAAACATTTCCTCTTTCAAGATCCTTACATCAAACAACAACTGAAGAATTTGAAGTTAATGTCTACTAAAAATGGATTAGAAGAAACTGTTCTTCCAACCTCTCTTCTTGATTATATCTGCTGCAAAAGACTTGAAGACAACTACAATTTTTATATGGATAACATTATTCATTATGTAAAACAAACCATAGAACAACTTAAGCGTATAAGCAATGGTGATTACCTCACTGACAGAGCAAAAGAAATGTGGAGGGAAGTAGATAACGCACAAAATCATCAAAATACTAAGGTTCTAGCAACCTCCACAAGCATTCCTTTGCACGTTGAGAGAAAAGTGAGCGGACTGATTTCGTCCTGGGACGACATTGTACACTCTGAAGTAGATGTGAGATCGTTATCTAAAATCCTAGAAAAGCAAATAGTACTTGAAGTTCCTAAATTGATCTGCGGAACTTATAAGCTGTTTAGCAAGCATTGCGCTGATAATTTGATAATAAGCTGCAAAAGAGAAGACGTGAAATCTTTGGAAGAGGATACAAAATCACGAGTAGACGTCGTGTTGCAGCTTAAAAGATCTGAGTCAGGTCAAGTGATAAGTAATATTAGTTCAATCATGATTTTACAAGCAGTGCCTACGATTCAACAAGGTAATTATGTAAGATACGTATTTTATAACTTATGTACCATGAAATACTTAGTATAATTTGCAATATTTTTAGGACCATATTCTCGGGAACTGCTTTCTTTGCCTTGTATCAAACCTGAAGAAGAGAAAGAAGTTTGCAAAGAGAAGAGGGTAAGAATCGTTGAAATTGACAAAAACGAATCCCAGGCCTATCTTGATTGCAATAATCATATGTCTGAAAATGAAAATAACGGAAATGAAAGTCATAATGAAGACTCCTTCATACTAGATAGTACTGAGCATATTTGTAGTGAGAATGAAGGGAATTCATCAAAAAGTCATAGTTATCAAGAGTCTAGTGAATCTAATGATGCATTAAGAGATATACTAGACAGAAAAGAAGCCTTGATAACTAAGACGTTGAATATAATATCTCCAGATGAACTTCGAATGAAAATGCAAAGGCTTAATATGCAGACATCATTGCCCGAAGAAAGTGGCGAAGATTTATCTCCTCGAGTAAATCAACAGGTCTCTAAACAAAAATCGCCCACTCGAATGAGAATAAAATCTCCATACGTGAACAAATCGCATGCTCTGGAGGAGAAGAAACGTAAAAAGCTACTTGAAATTAGAGAGAAACGTGAGCGAAAGAAACTGGCTATGGGAGAAAGATGCAAAGTAAACAAAAAATACGGCAAAAGCGCAACAATGCCTCAGTCGTCTAATTCTGTAACTAAACTGTCTATAACAAACAAGTCTTTTTACAATTCCATTTATGGGCAAAACATACCTTTGGAAACGAATTCGTTTAAAGTTAAAGCTAAGAGTATAAAGAAACAAATTATCCCTGAAATCTCATTAAATGATACTGAGGGTGAATGTGAACAGTCCATTGACACACCCGATAAAAATAGTACAAAATACATAAACAGAAGCTATTATTTGGATGAGGCCGAAACTGAAATGATGTATTTGAAAACAAAACAATCAAATAATGGTATTCCAAAAGATTTGGGATCTGCTTCTACATCTGCCGTATATAACGATTTTAGGGTTAACTTATCACTTCTGTCTCAATTGATAGGCCCATCGGAATCAGATCTCGACAGCAAAAAGGATGCTAATTCGACGTCAATGTAAGTTTCACTTTATGCTTCATTGTATTATACATATTATATGCTTTTGAATGTTTAACTAAGTTTAATTTCTTTTTAGGGCAAAAGAAGTCGTACAAATGGAAGAAAATAAGAAAAGTACATTCCCGCTAGATGTGATTAAAACTCACAGCTCAATTAATATGGTTCCTGCGAATAGTCCTAAAGACATACAGATCAATGACAATAAACAAATTAAAAAGACTTCGTCAGCTGTGGAATGTAGGGAAAGTATCAAACAAATATATGATCTAATGAAAGAAATTAAAAAGAAAAATGTTATTGATGCTAAGCCACTAAAAGGAGAAATGACAAATTATAATAACGAGAAATTAGTTATAATTGAAGCACATGGCAGTTCTACGATACAGGGCAGTGATAGTGGCACTAGTTTGAAACATTACCAAACTTCTTCAGTTCCTAGCTGCTTCAGTTTTGATAAGGTAAATGTTGAAGCGACTACGCAAGAATTAATTCCCAATAAGCAATCAGTAACGCCTTCAGCAGTAGTCCCAAAAGTTATTATTAATACTAAAGTACAAGCTCCTATACTTGATAAAATAAAAAAAGAAAAGCGTGTAGTTATTAACACACCGATTAAACTGCCGGAAAATCCTTTGAGAGCAATATCACAAATACTTCACGAGTTTGAAAACGTCCAAAAAACTAGACAAAAACCTATAGAATCTAAACTAGTATCAAAGAAAGAGGATACACCTACAGCTGATATTAAAAGTAGTATACGACAAAATTCATTTCTACGGAGATCTAGAGTAGATCAAAACAAAAATGCTGATATCGATAAATTGAAAAAAGTCACGCCTAGACAAAGAAACCCTCGTGCAATACAAACAGATGTACCAAAAATGCCACACTATCAAATAACTACAGAAGACAAGCGTGACAAAATATTTCGGAAAAAGTTAGCTGATATAATAGATCAGGCAAAAGAAGCAAGAGGGGAAGCAGTACGAGGACCATCTAAATTCCCTTCAAGATTAAATGCCTTGGCTCAACCAAAACGATCGTACGTCCAAGCTCATAGCGAAGAATATAATACTAAATATGGACGAAATTTAATGGCCGATAGATTGCAACGACTAGCTTCGAATTCACTTTCAGCACAGAGACCTCCAGGGTCAGCCAGCTCAAGAAACAAAACAAAAAGAACAGAAGCTACCTCGACTGTGTCCGTTAAACATGCTCCTTCTGTGCCACCTTTAGGTGTGTAAAGGTGAATTTTTGATTTTTGTCCCTTTTGTTTTTTGACTTCTGTATATCCTGAACCATTTATAGATATTTTTAGAATATTTATGTTATATTATAGGCATGGTATAGAATCCATTTTTTATTAAATTATAATTAATTTAAACAGTGCGATATCCAGTGACTCATCATAGCCATAAAGCTACGGAGTCGTCAGTGGTAGCGCCGTCATACAAACATAACTTGCCGAATGCCCCACAAAGTTTGTGAGTCACATTTATATTTTAATTCGTTTTATTAATTAACAGTGCTTAGTGATCATTGAGTTTTATTTCAGGAAAAGAATGGTGGCTGTGGAATCATACGTGAACAGTCATTATGGTCGCGCGCTTGTTGGCGATTCCTTACACCGTCCTCTAAAGTCGCGCGCTCCGTTGCTTCCAAAAGATATCAGTCTAGGTAGGACAATAAGTTGTGCAAACCCTTTTATTATTGTATATATTATATTATTTTATATTTATTCAGTTCAACAATATTTTTTCCATAATAATTAACAATACTTTTCAGCGACAGAAATATCAAATAATTACCCAGAGGAATCAACCAAACTAGGTAGCAAATTGCATCGAATAATAGATTCGATGATCGACGCCAATCCTCCAGGCCTTGCCGTTCTTTCTGAAGATGTAGAAACTAGTTTCAAATATAGTAGAAACAACACTGAAGAATCGATTAACGATAGTCTATCCAAAGAAGATGAGCGGATTTCAGTTGACTCTGATTATCAAATAGATATATTCCGAGACAAAAACGTTAAAACGGCAGTTAACGACGTTGAAACTCTAAAAACTAAGGAGGAACATGTCGTTAGCCCAGATGAACTTATGAAACACAGTGTACAGCCTTTCAATTCATTTACTGAAATTCGGAAGTTGGAGAACGCATTGAATCGTCGAAAGTCGGTCGGAGCTTTTCAAAAAAGGTTGAGGATACAATATTTGACTTTGACTCCTAAACAATCGATGGGACAAGTATTCTCACTACAGAGTGGTGACGCTGAACTACCTGTTTTGAAGAAAACAACTTTACCACATGTCAAAATAAACAAAGGTGAGAGCATTTGCGAGTTAAAATCTCTTTCAGTTTTATCTAAAACTCATATCGATTGGAGACTTGCCAGTTTTCCTATGCAAATTACAACAGTTGGGTATTCTTTTCCCGAATACAGAAACGCACTTTGTACTTCCAGTTCTAAACTTGTACCGTTGGATGATCTTATGAAGGATGCGATTAAGACTGATAATTTTCATCTGAACAGTAGTAAATGTGATGAAATAACGCAATGCACCGCATGCTATTCAAATGCTACTGAAATAGTACAAACTATTAAGATGAATACCTTAAAGAGTCAAAATATTTCACATGAAGATGATATTAAAATTAAAGACAACACAAGTGTTGAAAGCAAATCTGTAGAAATATCATCATATGATTTTAAGACTCCGCCGTCGGGGATTGCAGAACATACAAAAGAAGTGAAAGATAAAGCAACGTATGCAAAAACACATGAACATGATGATGACGTTGATTATACGACATCACTTGATGTGCTGGTTGGACTTCTTAATGAGATTCAAAAGATAACATCATGTCAATCGCAAATAGCTAATACTGATTGTCAGAAACTACAAAAGATAGAGCTGGAAACAATGCTAAATAACGCCGCAGCATTGGAAACTTGTGCAAAAGATAGGTCTCGCGATCTAACCTCTATACCTTCTCTAGACAAATTGAAACAACTGGGATCTAGCCCTTCCATTTATACTTATTATTTATCTAAACGTGAAGATTTTGATGAAGACATGCTAAATCCAAGTAAGATTGACACTGTGGAGAACGTGAAGCCTGTGAGTGTCGATAAGGAAGTGAGCGTAAATTTTCTGGAACGCGAGTACGTTAGTAATTTTACAGATGTACCCTCTGAGTTCTTGCCCGTCACTTTAAATCATAGCACGAACGTAACCAATTCGCTGATAGGAGTCTTGAGCGAGCCATCTAGTCAATCGATATTTTCATTTTCCGAATATCAAACTTACGCGATATCTTCATTTGAAAACAGACAGATGATTATACAACCGCCAACATTTCAAAAATCCAACGAGTCTCATTATTCACTTGTCCCTTATAGAGATGTGTATAAGGAAAAGTTAAGTAAAGAATCTTGCGTGGAACTTTTTACTCCTGTTGATATGCCTAAGAAAGCTATGAGTCAAAAATGTTTGAATAATGGAGTGAGTGCACTAAATAATTGTCATGGAAAAGAAGAATTTGACTCTATATTAAAGATGAAAAGAGACATTTTAGTCGCCTTTTATTCAGTTTTAGTGTTGACAGTATTTGCTGCTTTATCATTCCCTGAAATAATGTACAATGTATAAGCAGTATTGTTCCTCGTTGATTTTAATTTCATCCAGTTCTGTTGTCTTGGAGTTAGTTATTTGTAATTTAACATGTTAAATTATTGTTATACAAAAGACTTTTATTTATTTTGGCATTGTCCTTTATTTTCTATTAAAAATACAGTTTAAGAAAACGAATTTTCATTTATCAGTGAAACTCATATTTAGAAGAGAAAAGGGATTTAAGGGACATCTGCTTTAATTCGGTGAAGTTGTGGTCAGTAAAGCCAAACTTATATTCATTAGATTTTTGGTCTAAGATCTGACCCTACATCGACCTTCACCGAGTCACCTTCACCGGGTCACCTTCACCGGCAACTTGCTCGAGGGATCTCCCTAGGGAGTTTTACCTCGGCTGGACTGTTGCCATGAGAGGGGGATGAATCTGATACCCACCATAGGGCGACACAATGTACTAATTGAGATCAGGCGACGGGTAATATAAAGCCCGAGGGGAAGGATCCCGGCGGGCCGAGAGCGGCGGTTCGCGGCGGCCTACGCTATCTTACTGCCGTTTCGCAACGTGTTATGGCTGGGAGAGAAGAAACGGCGAAAGAAACTTTCCAGCAACACGCCTAGTCTATTTGGGGGGGGGGGGGGGCTATGTCACCAGGCGCCCCTCGCGAGGACGTGGAGAAATCGTTATTGGTCACGTGGACCGTCTGCAGTACAGTAATAACAAAAATATCTCGATACACATTCATCAAAGTTTGTTGCTAATTTACACGAGGCTAGTGAGGGGTGATGTTGTGTGATGGTGATGGTGATGATTGGTTGCGGCCGTTGAGCAGTGTACGGGTCAATGAAAGAGAATTGTTTGCGACGTACACTTTTAATCACACACACTCTCAATGTTTTACATTACAGTTCAGAAGGATTTTGTATGAAGGCAAACAGCAAGCAAGCGCGAAAACTAACGTTGTACCCGAGCACGTATATCGTGCGTTCGTGTTGAAGGCGAGTGTCGGACTGTAGCCGAAATGTTCCTAAATGAACTTCGGTTCTTGGCTGTTTCGCGCCAGGTGAATTGCCGCGAAACATTGGGCGCGCGCTTATGATAAACGGCGCGATGTTTTGCTTGCCACAGATAAATATTGGTTCCGCGTTTACGTGCTTGTTTTTATGTTGGCACTAATGTCGCCACACCAGTTTTTCAGCTGGCATTTCAAGCTAGAATAGTTTAATAGAATGGAGTTCTATTTTTTGAGCTAGTAGCGCCGCCCACCGCTAATTTAAATATCCTGACTTGTGTAATAGGCTTGTGTGGTCGGTAAGGCTTACAATTTAATTTAAAGATGCCCCAACGAAGTACCGATGTCAATTTAAAAGTCGCAAGTTTATCACGCCCGCCAAAATATTTTACCTGTATACATCAAATGTCCTTGCCTGTATGTTATGTCATCTGTGATGAAAGCAATAGCCTCAGCTATCAGCTACTGGCATTGACAGTCACTATTCTGTTAGGGATGTAGCTAAAAATTGACGATTTATTTCATACTTTGTTATACTTTCAATTTCAACATTTAGGATTTTATAAAATCAAAGTGATTTTATTATACTTTGTCAAACTTATCTTTTATGAAGTTTTTAATAAAAATATTGTGGATTTTTTCTTTAGTACATTTTTTATGTGTTGAATGTTTTAATTAAATAATATAAATCTTAATAAACTCACTCACTATATTCTTCATAAAAACAGTTATCAGTACGTTATGAAATGGTGTATTCTTCTTCATATTTATAATATAATACTAATGTTAATTCAAGCTTCTGCAACTCATTCAAAAATGGCAAAACAACCAGGGAAGCTAATTTTGACAAGCATATTCCAAAAATACAACTTTTAAAATTTTCGTTTACCTGTGTGTCAGAGCATCACGTGAAACTACTGAACCGATTAAAATAAAACTCGATAAAGCGCTAGCTTATATTCTAAGTCAACACATTTGATATACAAATGTAGTGAAACATAACGCTGTGGTCGGCTTCACTTTATTAATAAATACGTCGTCGTCATGGTAACGCGTACAAAGTTTCACTCGCACATCCAGATAAATAATATCCTTACATAGTATAAAACAAAGTCGTATCCGTGTCTATGTGTACATCCACTAAATCCGTCTAAACCACACAATGGATTCTTAAGCGGTTTTCACCATCAGTTAGGTTATTTTTTCAATTACGTTTATACATACTAGCTTTTGTACGCAGTTTTATCTCGCAATAAGTAATAATAATAATAAGCCCGTATGGCGCTCTGTTGTTCGTGCCTACCCCGCAAGGGACCTGGCGTGAAGTTATGTATGTATGTAAGATAGACACCCACCAGTGTATGATCCGTAATATTCGATAAATCGAAAATCTTCATATCGATATTTTTTAACAACTACGAGAAGTGTACAATGTACATCCCTAGTAACCTTTCTGTATATATAATCCATACTTTCCATAGGTACTTATTACTCATAGTAGCACAGAGTACTTCATACTTAGACTATAAATCTAAGTCTAAGACTTCATATATACTGGTATAGAGTCAACAGTCATAATGTATATACTAACGCACTCTATCGGTATACGACAGTATTCAACGGCAAAAACCGTCCAGGGGGTCTAGTATTATTTTGATTTTTATATTAGACTTTTGGAAATTGCGGGAGTTAATAATTTAACTCCTGCAATTCCCAAAAGCCTTTCCAAAAAATGTTTATTTGTTAGTAAATAAAACAACAATTTAGCGGTAGTGAGATTTATTATGTTTCCTTTTATTTAAATATTCAAAGGCATACATTTTCATAACATCATTAATTGTATCCACATCTAATCTGGTGCCGTTACGATGATTTACTTACAAGTTTTACCGCATCTGGGCACACAACAACCTCTTTCAGAAGAAGCCATAATCCAAGTCATCAGAGAATAAATCGTTAGGCAAATCGGTGTCCAGGGTACATGCATAAGTCCAACGTGATCACAACACTAGTAAACGTGATAAGCGAAGTCTTCGGAGTTCAGGAACCAAACAAAGTTATCGAAAAATAATCAAAACACAAACAAGGTACATACACATTCACGAGTGTAACTCGTATCGATTGGAATGTCTTTTTGGTTTTGACATAATTGACATCTATGCAATAAGTTTTTGGTAAATCGACAATTCATCAAAAATTACTGGATTAAAGTTAAAAAGAGCTTTATAATTTGATAAAGGTGAGGAATAGAATCTACACACTTTAAAATATATTTATTAGCTGATATGGCTTGCAAAAACGTAAAAAATATGAAATATTTCTTAAACAAGTATTAAAACAACTGCGTATAACGAAACATTATTTTCTTTTATTTGGTGTTCAATTTGAGAACAGTGACATCTACTGCAATACGTACCTACTAATAGAACGCAAAAAATGTCTAAGAAAAAATAATTGTACTGACTGTTATGATATGACACTGCATAGTAGTAGTTTGTGTTGTTTATTATACAATACATTACTTGTTTTTAATTTTAGGTTTTCGTGATCGTAATTGTTGAAAATCAAATAAATAATAATTAAAAGTGAAATGGCTAATGATAGCAAACTTGATATAAGAGCAAGTATTATTTGAAAATGTATTTTTCTCATAGATTTATTCTGTAATACTCGCAGATGCACCGGAGGCGTATACTTTGACTGCGTACTTTGTCGAAATGATTAGTTATTAATGTTATGTTTTCATTTATGTACTTATCAAATTTCTCGGTTGCGACTTAACTTTCCGGTACACAAATTTTAAGTAGTGGGTGGGCGTAGTGGGTAGTGGGGAGGTATACTTACCCCCACTACAACCCCTAAGGTCCGGAGGTCTTAATTTTTTTTAAATTTATAAGCATAATTTCACTTATTATTGTTGTAAAATTGTGTCATTTTTGATAATAAAAAACCGTGATTTTAGTTTATGAATGTACTCACGAATTGTTTATGAATGTACTCACGAATTGTTTATGAATGTACTCACGAATTATATATATCCGCCAGAACTTTTTGTAACACTAAAACATACATACATACATACATAACTTCACGCCAGGTCCCTTGCGGGGTAGGCACGAACAACAGAGCGCCATACAGGCTTATTCTTACACACCTCACTTGCTTCTTTGACATTCATAGCTCTTGTCATGCACGCTCGTCTGTTCTTAAGGCTCCTGACATCACCTTCTGCTAATACACGATCAATTTGATCATGGAAGGTGTGTCGTGGCCTTCCGCGACTTCGGCATCCATCCACTTTTGCATTGTATATCTGTTTAGTCATTCTTTCATCATACATTCTTTCCACATGCCCGAACCACCGGAGCATTCCTTTCCTTACCTTCACCCCGACACTCTCTTTCAGACCAACTCTCTTTCTTACTTCGGTATTACGAACGCGGTCCGCGAGCGTCACTCCGCAGATTTTGCGCAGTGCTCGCATCTCGACCGCGTTTACTCTACTTTCATGCTCTCTGTTCCATACCCAACTCTCGCTTCCATACGTGAGCGTAGGTACCAGCACCGCGTAAATAACACTAAAACCTTTTTTTAATAAAGTTTCAAATTTAATTGATGCATAATTACAAATTACAAGATAGACATATAATCAAAATTGATTAAAAAGTGACAGTTTTTACTGTCACTTTTGTTTTTAATAGCTTGGCTAACAAGGTGTGATGATAAAAATAAATTAATCGATATGTCATTAATACTAATCGATTTTTAATTAAGAAATTCAAAATCTTGTAGCTCAAGATTTCTCTTGCAGAATATTTGTGGAGGCGAAGAGTCTTAAAGCATTAAAAAGACGGCTTTTTAGAATTAATTGCCGCAATAAAATATATTTATAAAGTTAATTAATTTATATAGACACCATGTTTTATTTAAAGAGATCCCTTACCTGATAATAGAGCCGAGCAAGCATAGCGAGCGTGCCGCAGCAGCGGCCGGCGAGTGCCAGATCCAACTAACCATTTACTATTTATTTTATATACACAAACAGTTGGTTAGGTTAGGTTATATTCAGACCAAACTGACTGTTAACCATTTACTATTTATTTTAGACGCAAACAGTCGGTTTGTTTAGGTTATATTTAGACCAAAGCGCCAGAACTGAGTGGTAACCATTTACTATTTTTTTATACACAAACAGTTACAACGCCTTAAAAGTCTTGCATGAAACATTTGTTGTTTATTTATCAATTTGGACGACTAGCAAGGTGGTTTTTAATATGCCAATGAATCAATATATTAATGGTATCAATTTTTAAATACATTGCTGAACATTTTTTTTTATTATAGGTTAAACATAAATTAATGCGATTACGTAAAAAGAAACATTGTCTTTGTTGGTCGCCATGTTGAATGGTTACTCTTGTAGTGTATATGAATGTGCTCTATTGTGTTTTTTCTTCATTTTATCCAATTAAACTGGTTTTTGGTTATTTTGGCTCTTTTCATGTTGATTATTGGCTTTTTTTTTAACTTTGAAAGAAGTTTTCAACTTTGGACCTATGATAGAAATGCAAAATTAGTGAAAAAAATCAGTGAAAATAAATGAGGTTATGTTTATATAAAAAAAACGAGATCGCCGGACCTTAGGGGTTGTTGTAAAGGCAAGTATGCCTACCCCCTCCACACTTCACCACCCCACTACTTAAAATTCTTGTATTAGAAAGCTATACCTTACCCTTTTTCTTGACATAAGGCCATGTTGTACCGTTGTTCTAGGTGTATATACTGTCTGTGATCACCTATCGTGTATATCAGGTGCATAAAGAGCTATTTACACACACTGTATGTTTACAAACACCCTACTACTGTGCTTAGGCTTCTACCTTTTTGACTTGACAGTCAGTCCCTGACATTGTTTATTACAGTGTCTAGATTTCCTCACAAAAGGATCCTTTATCCTCTCCATATACCTATTAATTGTAAAAATGTTTTGGTAAGGTCTTATAAACTGCCTAAGAGGCGAGTGATCATTCTCTGGAAATTAAACATCATCTGTGTAATGATACATCTTTGCCATAAAATACCGCTAGCTAATAACAAGTAAAACAAATCCTAATAAGCTATTAGGATTTATTGTACTTGTTTAAAAAAAATTGAGACCAAAAAATTATAGTCTAACGGTCTTATTTATATTGAGTACTCTAACTTATTATGAATAAGATCATAAATGTTAACAGTATAGTTGTATAATAATAACTACATTTTAAAGGTTTTAAGTGAGGTAATTTATTTGATTTTGGTTATTCCAATGTTTTGGCTACTTTTCAGTGGCCTTGATCATGGAAGACAAAGATGTCAAGTGTCAAGGAGTATTGTTAGTTTTATTTAGCCTACCCACCAACTTGTTCATTTTAATTATTTAGTTTAAATTTTGTTTATGGTTATTATTTACTCTATGGGAGCCTAATCTAATTTAGTTTAGTTATAATAATGGGTCATTCTGGTTTGGCCCTGGATTTCCAGTGAATACATTTCTAATACCCACCCATACACAAATCATGTATAATTCTACATAGGTTTATTTATCCATACAAGATTGTAAAAAATGCTTCTGCTTCGCATAGGCTCAAGGCTTGTTCATACTTTTATTCCTTTGTCTGAACTCTGAGGTGTTCTAATTTGTTTTTAGATTTTTACTTGTAATTATTAGAAACAAAAGAAATAAATTTAAATTATGTTTTACAGAAAAGAAAGCTGGATACATTTGCAGCTGACTCACTGGACAATAATGCAACAGTAGAAAAGATATTTGAATATTTAGAAGCAAAAAACAAACATAGTAAAGCTTATAAATTTTACTGCTTGAATCTCCGTCAGAGCAAGAGATGTGATTCGTTACACTACGTGGTGCCAGGCCACCCTTTAAACGCATTTCACGAAGAATGGGACGGTGGTCTCAAATCTGGGTATTTTGAAAGTTTTTCTCACAAAAGTATGAAGCCAAAAATGATTTCAGAGATCAGAAATATGCATGTAAAAGATCCTGTTACCGAGATTATGGCCAAGAAGATTGACTGGAATTTTAAATGGAGGACATATAGGAGGGTGAATAGTATGTTTCACTTTTATATACTTCAGCTTCAATGATACTTCAGACGGGAGGGAGTAGTATTCATTGTTGAATGCTGATGTGAACGGAAGTGCACTAGTTTATTTAGGAAATGGTAACCGTAAATGGTTAAGTACAAATATTGACAAGTCATCTGGGTAATACAACATATAGCACAATGTGTGAGCAGGACGGATGATGTGCGAGCGAGATAGAGCAACTATTAATATGTGCGCTCCCAGGTTACGCGTGCCAGTAGTTCGTTGTCCGCTGCAATGACTAGATATTTGCAGCTCCCATACCTGTAGGAGCTTTCATCAACTTGGCATCCATGTCTCACTGAGACCAGCTCATTTTCAATCAAAGGATAACATATTACAAAGATATAGATACAATATTTCCTTAGTTAAATACAAAGGCCTTATTATCTATCTATAAAATTTTAAAAGTTGTAGTCCTTTGGTTTTTTTAAGTTTCTTTGGGTTTGTCTGTTTGTTCGGGATTCATGCAAAAAACTTCTGGGCCAATTTCAATGTGGTTTGACAGCAAATTCCCAGATTTAAAATCTGCCGTACATTAGATCCCAGGAATCCTTCTAGGAATTTTCTTAGTTGCAATTTAAAGTTGGCAGGTCTTAAAAATTGTTATTCAATGCAGTATTTTCACTGATTCAAATTCTCTGTATAAAACAACTGTGAGTTTTGATACCCATCCAATGCGGATGATGTCGTGGTTGACTCCTAGTCTATAATATAGTAAGCCTGTTGGGGGTGTGGATTACCGTCGCCTATGGACATTTGCAACACCAATGGTGCTACAAATGCGCTGCTGCTCTGTTAAGGGAGACTGGAACCTGCTAATGCCGGAACACAACGCGAGGTTGTTATCACATGAGTAAATAAACGGAACAGAGTTAAAGCTTCATACAACCGCGCGAATCGGTTGCACTACTACAAGCGCGCGGGGCATGTGTGCGTGACCACTGGCCAGTGTTGCCAACTTTATTTCAACGAAACCACAATTTGTGGTATTGCAGCCCACCAGAAAACCACTAAATTTGGCGATCCCTCAAACCAACAGAAGACCACTAATATATTATGCCAGACCGACACTACCTGAATATTCTGTGTATATGTATGTTTGTTACGGACTCCGAGACGGCTGGATCGATTTCGATGAAATATTTAGGCAATCTTCAGATTGGCATAGCGGGTGATCCTGTAAGGATTTTCCAGCATATTACCAGCAGCAATATGTGCTTTTGGGTGTACTGTGGTTTAGGCATATTCTTTTTACAAAATTAATAAAATTAATAAAGTAAAACGTGTAAAACATCCGTCGTACCGACGCGAACTATACTACCCGTTGTATTTATATTTTTGTGCATGCAAAGGAAACAAACACAAACAAACCTCTCCAATTCAAATCAAACTTGACCCAGTCATCATTCTAATAAAGTCCATAATCAAAATGATTCAAGAAATTGACAAACTATTCTCGGGAAATCTCCGATAACAACCACCTTGATTTTATTGTGTTGCCTACACATAAAAAAAATATACTTGTAACATAAATGTTCGAGTTCTTTCCTGTAAATATGTAAATCTTGCTAGTGAGTGAATGTCGTACCTAACCACTAAATGAAGCAACCTAAGCCACTAGAAAAAACCACTAGCCACTAAAATCGAAATTTGTCCGCTAAAGGTAAGTCTAAACCACCAGATCTAGTGGAAAATCCACTGAGTTGGCAACACTGCCACTGGCCGCTTGTCGCGTACGCGCCGAGACAGGCAAAAACCAGTTCACGTCGGCACAGCCAGGCCACAGTGGACAAACTCAGGGGCGACATTAGTATTAAAGATTGTCAATTTGATATGCCATGTGAGTGTTTCCCGTTAGATTACTTGAAAAAAACTTTGTTAGATTCAGAATTTACCACACCATTAAAAGAAATAATAAATTATTAAAAAACAAAAATTATAAAAAGAAAAGTATTAGAGTAAGTAATTTGTAAAGTACTTACCTATTCTATCATACTGAATAATAAAACTATTTAACAAATGTTATGTTTCATTTGTTTCTACCTATCGTGACGACCCTACCAGAATAGGTAACAATTTTGCACGTTCTTAAGAAGCTTAATCTCTGTTCCGTTTATTTACTCATGTGGTTGTTATGGCGGCATACTCTAGACCAGGGTGGTAGCCAATTAGCCATCCAGTCGGGCAAATGCCCTACCACCTGGCTGTGGGTTGTTTTGTCGCCTCTTACGACAACTTTGTAACACTGAATAACGTCATTATTCAGTGTTACAAAGTTGTTCAATTGAACAATGCTGCCATTGACGACTTATTCTATAGGTATCAATACAGATTCTGAAAGGTAATAAAAATACCTTTCAAACAAGCCCAGATTGAGAAATCTACTATAATTCTATCCGATTTTATGACGAATTTAATTAAATTATTCTATGTATATATGAAAAAATATCTATTTTGAAATTTTGGGGGGCTCCAAATCCGACTTAGAGCTATGGTCTCTTGAGCAAAATTTCTCAGAATCACCTGTAGATTACGTTTTTGCTATACGCTTTATAAAAAAAAAATTAACCCGCCCTAATATATATATATGTCGCAGAACGGCCTCGTTCTCACGACATCTTTAGTTATTTCAGGTTTAGTGGGCGTCATCAGGATGAAATGCGAGCATAAAACACAATAGCCACGGTTTATACACTTTTAATTTAGATTTGATCAACATTATGACATAGTTTAGACCGAGCAGCGGGTTCAGGGCACCCGCTCATACTTCTAACTTAAAACACTTTCTTTAAAATACTCTAAGGTCCAACTCGACCTGCTGCCATCAACTCAATGTGTCACAAAAACTCCTCAGTCTACCCAAGTAGATATTACTCAAAGTATAGAGGGCGCTGACCCCGCTCTAGACATGCTCTGCTCTCATTGGTCGTTTATTAAATTACAATATTCATAACTTTTATTAGGTTAGAACGATCTTGAAGTTATAGAAACATTAACAAATCTAATTAAATTACATTAAGAATTTTAGAAGTGATTATAATGTAAACAAATGATATTGTGCGTTATACATCCAGTCAACAATACGTCATATCGTCATAGTCATAGCTTCCCTCCGACATATATATATATATATATATATATATATATATATATATATATATATATACATACATAAACTCTACAGAGACATATTTAAATAAAAACAGAAGATAATAATTTTTATTGTGATAATAGAGTGAGCTGTTTCCCTGGGGAGTAGGCAGAGACTGGATCTCCACTCGTGACCTGATAAGCTACTGCTTTATCTACTTTCATTAATCTATCATAATACATGCTTATTTATCTGACCTAACCCCTTTTTAACAATTCTGCTGTTCAATCTTGGTGTGTACGTAGCGTCTATGAGCACCAACTCTACCATTCATAATACTGTCATACAATTGTTTTGTGATTTACTTTATTCTGTATACATATAATAATATATATAAAATTTTCAAACCCAAATCCTAAACTATAGGAAATGGTGAAAAACACTGAAAGTTATCTCAGGATTGATTTTCTCTATTTACAATTAACATATAACTCATTATTTACAGCCATAACATCTGACAAACGCAGATACAAATGGCACAGTGACAATGTGCTGGAATGTCCCAAAGCGTTTGTGGAAATGGCGGAGCATTGGGAACAGAACCCAGATGTGTTTCTGGACAGCAACTATAACTGGTATTACGCTGGCAATGGTAACATGCAACTGATCAATTTCCACGGATCTGATTATTTATTGCACAGTGAATTGAATTGCTTATGTAAGTATTAAAGGAATCTATGGAGATTTGCCACAGTATGAATGTTTAGTAAGTTATTACTGTGATGGTAACATTATTTTTTGTTTGTTACAACTCCATTAAATCTTTGAAAAGTAATAAAATTGTAATATAACTTCTATAGGTATTAAAAAAAGAGCTTGAGATATATAAATAACAAGGATGATAAAAGAATTTTTAGCTAGATGTGTTGCTGGGGAGTTTCTTGCTGCTTCTTCTCTTTTAAATAGTAATAACACGCTGCAAAGTGGTGTCCATAGAATAGGAAGTAGATTTATATTCCGACTATATCTATGACTATCAAAAAGTGTTCTTCAGTGTAACTTATTATTAATAAAAACATATATATATATATATATATATATATATCATCATACAAATCATCATGATCCTAGTATTAAATCCTTGTTGCATTTGGAGAGTCTGTCTCGAAGGCCGGGGTCTGCTGTTTTCTTACTTTTTCTTCTGCCCTTTGTGCAATCTTCGGCATCGTTAATTGTAAGGCTACTATTACATAATGTCATCCTTTACAATGCCAAGCCAGCATTTCTTGGGCTGAAGCCTCCTACCGGGACCTGACGGAGGTGGAAGGCTAAACATTTGTCCCCCTCATGACTGGTTTTCTGTAAAACGTGGCTGGCTGAACCAGCTAAGAATACTTTTGCTGTTTATCTGCTATGTTAGAGACATGAAAACTGTCGCGGATGTGGAAGTCCCTGATACGGTCCCTCCGCGTGACTCCACATATCCACTACCACATATTCATCTCTGTAACACGCTGTTCTTGTTTGTGTCGCCACGCTACCATTAGATGTATGATGTTAGCTAGGTTTTATTAAAGCTTTCCTTTATTTATGACTAAGGCCATCTACAGGGTTATGCTGACATTTGGAATGTTATTCTTTGTGTTTGTGTATAAGTAAATTCTCTATACTGTAAATTTTTTCAGTTCAATATCATCAAAAATTTGGTGATGTGCGATCTAGATAACAAACTCCATTTTGATAGCCCCTAACATAAAAAACCAAGAGGAGAATAATAGTATTTAGAGAGAATTTGACAGTTGATTTTTCACTGGGCAATTCTCATTCTCAATCTAATTCCACAACGTTAAGTCTAATTTTACTTCTGCTTTTAGGGATTACACCATTCTCCAAAGACAACCTAATATTAAATTATGAGAAGGAATTACACCATGACTGTAAAGATACAATACTAGAAACTGTGTCATGCCAAAACTTGATAGCAATTCGAACCAAGAATAAAATAATTATAATGAAACTCACAGGAAGTGATGACAAAATTTGTATAGAGAAATTAAAAGACATAGAATCTAAACTTCCTTTCACAAGTATATCTTTTGATGAATACCATAAGAATATATTGTATGTAACGACTTTGGATTACAAATTGACTATTGTTAATATAGACCGAATGACAGGACGAAATAAGCAACTGAGGGGACGAATTAAAACATTGACTGACAACTGGAGCTCAGTGATTGCTTCAGAAAGATGTTACTATACTCACATAACTAAGGATTCCATCGTTTTATATGATAAGAGAACTAATAACGCTTTTCAAAGGTGGAAAGATATAGAGAAAGTGGCTGATGAATTTCTTTGTAACGACATAACTGTTGCAAAGCACTGTAAAGGCAGACCTTTGCTATATTTTGGTACTGAACACCATTTGTTTCTTATGGATATGAGATATAATGCTAATAATAAACTTATGCCAGTCCAACGCTGGACGCACGGTATGCAATGTCCTCCTACGTACATGTCTATATGCAGTTCACAAAATGACAGGGAATTTGTGTTCCTATCAAGCCAGTGGTGTGAAGATATGTGTGTTACAAATAATTATGCTAAGAGACTGGAAAGTAAATCTGATATAAGTAGTGTTTCTATACCATATAGACCTCCAAGTGTTTTCAGTACGTTAAGGGACGCCCATCAAAAGTCGATGTTTTGTGAATTAGAAAATCCTATAAATAATAGGTTAAGTACAGCGATAACTGGTATGACTATTGTGCCGCTGTATGAAAAATACTTCATTTTGATGCAGAATTCTTTAGGTGATATATCTTCACATGCCTTATTTCCTAAACACATGACTGCGTTCATAGATGATGATAGTGTTGAACAATTATATGAATGGAGTAACAGTTATAAAGTAGAATCGAAACCGTTTGAAGTTTCAAAAGTGGTGAATATAAGAAAATTGTGGAAGAGTTTAAAAAAAGTTCCAGGGGACTACAAGTTTGAAGAGAGTAAATATTTGAAAGATAGCAAATTTAATGAACAAGATATTTACGATGATTTTGAGAATGACGAGTTGGAGTCTGGATTGTTAGATATTTGGATTAAAGAACAGAGTCAGCAACATGATACTATAGAAGAAGCTAGCCAGTTCTTTGAATAAAGAGGAGTAAGATTTGAAATTGCATTTTTTATTTAGCATTAACATGCCTGGGAAGTGAGTCTTGAAACATAGTAATTAAGATTGCCGATGTGTAAAACCCATCTGTCCACTTTAGACAAGTGTGGTTGGTATACAGTTTGTACTTTCTTTTAAAAATGGGAATATCCAGCAGAGGGTTTTTTTATTGCATGAGTTTAGCATACAGGCAGACGGCCCACTTGATGGAAAGTGGCTACCAAACGTGCTGCTGCTCTCTTAAGGGAGACTGGAACCTGGTCACTAATACCGGAACACAACATAAGGTTGCTATGGCGGCATACTCTAGACCAGGGGTGGTAGACATCCAGACAGGGAAATACCCTACCATCTGGCTATGGGTTGTTTTGTCGCCTGCTACAACAGACGGCGGCCGCAGGAAATTGTATTCTTTCTCCATTCCTACACGGATAAAAATGACGGATACTTATAGTAGGGTAATATTACAAATAAAACAATTAATAATAATAAACAACTATCGTATATTTCCTATCTAGAGTGACTGAGTTTTTACAATGAACCTTGCGCACGCGAGGCACAAACATGACCTAAAGAAAACAAGGGATAAAAATCATATGACCATAAGATTATTAAATTGGGAGATTGATGGATATAAACGTGTAGACCAAAAAGATAGGGATGATGTGAAGAATGACACTATTTGTTATGTGACAGATAACACATATATATAATAAAATTACAATCCATATAAGTTTAAGATAGATGAATTTAAAATTCAGTTAAAGGAATGGCTCTAAGTACAATGTTTTACTAGGTGGACGAATTCCTCAATTGGACCTACTTATGCAAAATGCACCAACCCACATACTGACGGTTTTAAGAAAAAGCCGTTTTTATTACAATTTTGCAATAAAAGTATTTTGAATATTGTATATTCTAATGTCAATTATTCTAAAAAAAAAATTCCCAAAATATAGACACATATTTTGTATGCAAAATTTTAATAAAAACAGCTTTTTCTCAAAACTGTCGGTGTGTGGGTTGGTTCCATTTTGCATAAGTAGGTCCAATTGTGAATAAATACCTTCCTTGACTTTGATTATGTGACCTCAAGTTTCTTGACTTATGAATGTTATTATTATTACTATTATTTTTTGACATTTATCAGTTTTTTTTTCATGTGGCATTTAACATTATATAATTTAATAAAATATTTGCATGCTCTTATGTGAGCAAAACATGTGTACATTATAACATATATACCAACTGTTTAACCATGTTTTGAACAAATAAATTTGATTTGATTTGTGATAATGTATGCCAAAATATAGGAGGAGTATGGAAGCAAAATAGATTATGCCCAACATGGAAGAAAAAAAAGAGAAATCCAACGGATGTTTGTTTCAAGAGTATTAACGACTTGTTTTCTCAGGCCATACATACAAATATAACATTAACACATTCAACTTACAAATGCACAATCAAAAATCATATTATTAAACATTCTTTTCAAATATAAATAAGTACAATTTATTATCATCGAAACAAACTCTTAAGAAATTGTCTAGAGTATTAAATTAATTGGTTCAACATTATTAAACTGTCAAGTACAGTGAATATTCTACTTGTTAATAATATTCAAACACAAGCGTCAGCCATATTGTGTGTGCTCGAAAGGCACATTTCACTAAACAGTTGAGATTTTCAACACAAACATACAATTCTTTGTTAAAAGTACATTATAATACATTTTTCGAATATAAAAATGCACAGCAAAACATCACTATTCAAGTTGGCACCAAAACTCAGTATATTTCTTAATTAGACAATCGTTGCCTTCTTCACTACTATTGGATTAAAAAAATGTTTAATATTATCGAGTCATTTAATTAAAATATTAAATCAATAAACTAATTAGTTGCTCAACTTACTTATACTAGTATTCAGAACAGTCTTTTTGAGATACGACTCATGCTACTTTATGGCAAAACTAAATGCATTCATGAAAATCTCAGCGTAATCGGTGTACATATGGAACGGAATGGAAAAATATTTTTAAAAAATGTTCATAAAATGAAAACTACTGAGCCAAACTGTGTTAATTTTTTAGGGGACCAAATGGCAACTATTCTGCATCGAACTAAAAAAGAATCACGTAAATCTGATCATAAATATCAGCGTAATCGGTGTACATATGGAACGGAATGGATTTTTTTTTCATAAAATGAATACTGGGCCGAAGCATGTTAAATTTATAGGGGACCAAATGGCAACTATTCTGCATCGAACTAAAAAAGAATCACGTAAATCGGATCATAAATCTCAGAGTAATCGGTGTACATACATAAAAAAAACATACCGGCCAAGTTGAGAACCTCCTCCTTTTGGAAATCGGTTAAAAATGTATGACTTCTTTATTTTACTGTATGTACTATTTTCACATAATGTTCATGAACTCATTTGTATGAAATAAGAAATTTACAGGTAGTGAGATAACTATAGGTTTTTTTCGAAAGGTATACCTGCGATTTAGTGTGACATACTCATAAAGAAGCATGAGCTCACACAGACTGTTTGCTGAATACAACACAAACTCACTCGAATCTTAATGAAATCTATTCACTTGGGCAAAATATAATATTTTAACATCTCGTATCTTTTAGCATATCAAATACTACATCTATAAACTGTTCAAGTTGATATACTATATCATAGCGGGCTCCGAAACGATCAATGTGAACTAGTGATGAGTAGTACACGTGTGAGGCAGTACATTTGCCCCGTACAAAATAGATTTGTACTGATACGGCTCAAAATTTAACTTTGTACTACTTCAAAAAATTTGTCCGGCTACTACTCATGCGTCAAATGGAAGCAAAAGGACGGTACGAGGACAACAGTATAATAATATATTCACATGACAAAAAGGGACAACATGACATGTAGGACTGCTAGTAAAATGAGATGACCGAGGCCGATCACATCCGACTCTTAACGAGAATTTCCGAACTAGTAGTTTGTACGGCATAAATGAGGGTATGTCGCTCACAGCCTCACCGACCTCATCGCTTCAAATGTACTGTCGCGGTACAAACCATACAAATCTCCTCGCGTCGTTTGAAGTGGTACATTGTACTGGTTCAGTACAAAATGTAATATTGCTCTTACAAACTCATTTTATAATCATGTCCTACCCAACTCTAATGTCAACTAACAATGTCATAATTATTTAATTGGCAATTTTTTTAAGCTACAAGTGGTGTAATGTCAATTGTCAGTACGTTTATATTTTTAATCTATGTATTTTTAGAAAACAAGATAGATTCCGCGCCACATAAAAGTCCCACAGTACTTAATGCTGCCAGAGTAATTATTTGCTAATATGTGAATCGATGTAGATAATTAGCGAGTCTTAAATATAGAATATTCCATAATTATTACTGAATAATAAATACGGAATATAACATAATTAAAGCTTTAAAATTTAGTTCCTGGGTACTTTACGAACAAAAGTCTATCTAATAACGGAGCTGCCACTTTTACTCCCTTTATTTTCCGTGAGACTTCTTTTGTGGCGCAGACACTACACATCAAAGGACCAAAAATATTGTCAATGCTTTGTGATTGACTTTCTTGTGTCAATGTCACATGTCAAATGCTTTATAAATAATATTTAAATGTTATTTTTAATGAAATTGATGTTGACAATTACCATTGATCGTTTCGGAGGCTCCTTTACAATGTTTTAAATGTAAAACATCATTAGTTACAACAGGATGACATATGACCATCTGGACCTAGACCTTTGAGAATCTGGAGAACCAGAAAGACATCAACGATTCATCTACGCCATTTCCGAAGGACCCGAAAAATTATTTCCTTCGTATATATATCAGTTCCTCGACATAAAACGTCTATTACTCCTCGCCATTTGTGCGTCTATGTTAACTACTATACAAAATTTAAAAAAAAAACTTTATAATTTAATTTTCATACATTATTAATTCAGTAGGATTTACGCTTTCATTGATAAAAAAAATAGCATAGGAAAGTTTATATAATATTTTGAAAATAAGTTAAATTTCTTGAACCCATCTAGAAATAGTGGTGTTTTTTGTAGTAAAACCCATCGAGTAAGAGTAAGACTCACACAGTAAATAACATAACTCTGAATATGTTCTAAATCGTACACGACCAGATGGCGCACAGTACACGCAAAACTTTAATGCGCTTCGAGTGAAGTTAGTTACGTAAGTTTGTGCAATGTCCAGCCCGAAGTTAACGTTTATTACACCTTACGGTGTGTTGGGCAAAAAGATAACACGTGAGTCTGGATAATGGCCGAGGGCGAGTGCAACAGTCTCCCCTCTCAACTCGTCCGGGAGTTTTTGGCGGGAACTGAAAGGAGACGTTGTGCTGTGCAGTTTTATTTTCTAAAAATGTGTATAATTACTCTAAAATGAACAATAGTTGCAGGATATTGATAGTTTTTGAGTAGAAATTATGTGTTTTTGTGAGAAATGTGAACTGTATAGTCAGATGTGATCTTTCGAGTTTTCACAAGAACTCCATTGAATGGCGTCGGTTGTAGTCTGCAATACAACTGCGCTACTATACGAAGACCTATTAATTAACATGTTTCCGACTGAAAGACTTTAGATTCTATGGTCATTAATAAATTTAAAAAAAAAACAACTCGTCCGGGAACCTTATAAATGTGTAGTACATGATGACGTGAACGAATTTCACGGCCGCATTTGAGTCTTGCTTATACTATACCAGCTTTTTTAATGGTATTGGTGTAAAATATTATTTTGACACTAAAATAAGTCAAAAAGTGGACTTGACGCCATGTAGTCGTGTTCGATTTTGGAGCTTTTTACGTTAGCTTTTTCACTAGGCGATTGGCATTACAATTCATTGATAAAGCAAAATCACATTTCATAAGAAACACTCAGACCATACTTGAGCTTTAAATAATGAGTTTATACCCAACAATTAAAACTTAGCTTTGTAGAAAACTGTGTCTAGTTTTTCAGATTACATGCGCACTTATTTTCTTTCGTCTTCTTTAAACACTGAAAACAAAAATCAGAGTAAATGTAATTATAAAATTATTTGGTTGAAAATCCTGGAGAATGGAGTGGACCGTTCATTTGCCTCACTATCATCTGTTAGTATTTGAGATAAACTCCGTACAACTAACGTCAAAATTCATCCGAGGATATGGCAAGCGAATGAATAGTAAGCCAAGTATAGGAACCGGCCATCTATCAACTAAGATAGGTACTTTATATCATTTTACAATACACAAACAAGAGATGAATAGCTATTGTAAAAATCAGCTAAATAGCGCTTGATCACAAAATAGCTATAGCTATATTATCCAGTAACTCAGCAGCTGGTTAATAGTTATATTTTTATTATATTTTTGTTTGGCACTCAACACAGGTTGCAGCTGATATGAAGTACAATATTATAGTAACATTATTATATACGACTTTACTTATAATAATCTCGTTAAGATACGATTAGGCATATCTTAAGTAAGAGAATCATAATCAGGCCCTAATCAATGAATATCCTTTTTTTCACTTATACACGTGTATAACCTGTTGTTTATCTAAGAGGAGCACAGATTAACGAAATTTGAATGATTAACGTAGGTTTACCAAAAATATTGGACTAAAGCGGAGTTTATGCGTAAGATTTTCACTAATCAGTTGTTGAGCAGTATGTAAATTTAAGAAACGATTATAAGTGAGGCCCATAAAGTGTAGGCTGACACTCTAAATATGTGAGCACTTACATTAATGTAGATAAGAAACAATATATTATTAAGTGCTGGAAATTATAGCTTTAATTTAGTTTGTTTGAACTCAAGAAAAAAATATTTTCGAGTAAAACTGAAATCCGAATAGTTTACAGCTGAGCTGTCAGTTGTCGGCTGTCTATACAATTCTTTTTTATAATATAGCCTTGAATCTGAGATGAGAGGTATTCTCAATGTTTCCTCTAAATCAAATGTGTCACAGTGCCTCCTGGTAAAGTATACAATTTAAATTATTAAAAAGTAATTTAAATGGAGTTAAATGTAATTACGGAACTGTTGTTTTAAATTTTTTTTATAGGGCCAATTTAGCCCTGCTATTTCCCTTGATTTAGTCAAGGACTATATGAACAGTTTTTTATAAACACGTGTATATATATAAATATATTTATACATATATGTAAAAAAAAAAAAAAAATTATTGACACCAAAAATATAACAAATTTGCCTTAAAATTAGGACTGGATATTAACACCTAGACTAGGCCAAGCCTGTATCCTAGGTGTTAGTTGCTCCCAGAGACATAGTAACTAATTTAACAAATTAATTCTATGCTACAAATAAAAATTAAAACAAAAATTGGAGGTAGTTCCAAAATTCCAAATGTAGCAATGAGCTTGTTAATCACGAACTTGAATCGTCTACAGAACGGGAAATTGTGTATTATGGGGACTTAGGAACATTTTTTCTTGTGAGTTGTGAGTAACAAATTTTATTATTTATATACTACTTATATTATTTATATACTTATGAACAATATTTATGATTACTTACATATTTAAGAATTTATATATAGTAGACTAAGTATATATATATATATATATATATATATATACAATACACATATGGTCATGTTTATGCAGTTGTTTCATCCACTATATAAAACGTTGTTGTGTCAGCTTGAATTTACCTTGTTTTATTTCTCTTAGTAGCATCATTCGCTATTTTCAAGTTGTTTCAATTTAATGATTTCTTGATATAAAATTGCAAAATATGTAATGTCCCACACTAGGGAGCACGAATATGACCAGAACGGGACACTTTTTGGATAGTCCCTTTGTCGAGAGTATATCTCTTTTAGATAACCCGTAAACACAATTTTCTTTCTTTCTTCAAATGAATCACATGCCCGCTCAATCACAGAGGCCGTCCCGAATGACGCGGGTTCGAATCCTGTCCGGCGACATAGACGACTAACTACGTTGATTGGACTCACGCGACTCTAACGTCTGGTGAAGGTGCGCAGCCAGCTGCTGGTGAGCGGCTGCTCCTTCCTGGTCTCCCTCTCCTTCTGCCTCTCCTCCATCTGCTCCAGGAGCTTGCGCTGGTTCTCGCGGAACGCCGCGATCGGGTCCTCGAACTGGCTGTAGTAGGTCAGCACTTCGCGCACGTCCGACACCTCCGACATCGCTATTGCTACGTAACAAACAGTACATCGTATTAACTCATTTCATCATTATGGGCCTTACTTATAATAGTTTTTTAAATTTAAAAAAACTGCTCATCAGCTGATTAGTGAAAATCTTACCCATAAACTCCTCTTTAGCCGAATATTTTGGGTACAACTTACGTTAATCATTCAAATTTCATTTATCTGTACTCCTCTTAGGTAAACAACAGGTAATACACGTTTATAAGTGAAGAAAAAGATATTCATTGAGTAGGGTCTGATTCTGATGATCTCTTGCTTAAGATATGCCTAATCGTTTCTTAACGTGATTATTATAAGTAAAGCCGTTTATTGTTAGCAGTTGCAGGACTTGAATTAACATGCCGTTGGAATTATTATAGAGTTTATTAGAACAATACAAACACGTATAACAAAGGTACAAATATAACCGAACACAACAAGTCCAAACGAAATGAGATCGTAATTCAATAAAACGCGCAAAATCCGTCACTTATTAGATTCCCGATTATACACGTCTCGCTTCGCTCGTGGTTATCGTTCGACTGCCTCCCCCTCCATCGGGTCATCGTTTTATGCTGCACAAATGCAATGTCCCCGTATCTAAATAGACTTCATCGGCCACACGTGGCTAATGACTCTGCCGCAAATTGCCATAAAATAGTACAATAAAACAATGGGCTGTTTTCTAATCATAAATTTTAAACACAAAGTAAACAAAAAAAGACGATCATAAATGAGTTACAATTAGTTAAAATGCCGGCAGGTAATAAAATATGTTTTGATTAAGATATGTAGGTGGGTTTTGTTTTTGTCGGGACCTGACAAAAACAACCACCTACAATCCCCACCTAACAATCAATATTAATACGTGAAGCATAAACTTTGTATCCGTCTTTACGAGAATTGCGCGGACGGATGAGTATGAAATTTCACACACTTATACTAATATGTAAAGCTGAAGAGCTTGTTTGTTTGTTTGAACGCGCTAATCTCAGGAACTACTGGTCTGATTTGAAAAATTATTTCAGTGTTAGATAGCCCATTTATCGAGGAAGGCTATATATATATATATCATCACGCTAAGGCCAATAGGAGCCGAGTACCAATGCAAAATGTTTCAAATTCGGAGGTAAAAAACCCTTAACTAACTTAAATTAATTTTTTTAAACTATTTCACGCGGACGAAGTCGCGGGTAGTAACTAGTAGTTTATATAGAGAAAGAGTGCAGAATGCTAATATTTCTATAGTACAATAATGACGTATTCACGACGACGAATAGAACTGCAAGTGGCTTTGGGAACTGTGAAATGAAATAATACGTTGCACTCTCAACCTTAATTCCTGGAGTTATATATAAGACAAGCAAATGAATGCCTAACGTTTTAAACAGTAAGGTTTACGCTCGTTTAACGTTTTGACTATCTCCTTTAACTATTTTGTACTAGATCGCGCTACAACGACTTCTCACGGGAAATAACGCTATAGTCAAATAGTTGAAGACGTGAGTGAATGAAGGTGATATGTTGCATATTCGGTTTTTTGCTTTTTTTGCGTAGATGTATGTTATAAGTCGATACCAAATGACTACAGACCTTAGACCATAGATATAAGGCATATTTAAAAAATAAAAAGTTGCTAAAGGTGTTAAGTTCAGTTCAGTTTCAAATAAAAGTAAAACTTTTATCTCGATTTACTCAGAATTGGAATTATAAATTTGATAATTAAAATAACTGTTATTTTTATGAGGTGATTATCATCTCATGGAATATTGCCTTCATGGCTAATATATTACACTAGTTGTTACTCGCGACTACGCCCGCATGGAATTTAATTTAATTTGCGGTTTTTTGGCGGGAACTGAAAGGAGACGTTGTGCTGTGCAGTTTTATTTTCTAAAAATGTGTATAATTACTCTAAAATGAACAACAGTTGTAGGATATTGATAGTTTTTGAGTAGTAGTTATGTGTTTTGTGAGAAATGTGAACTGTATAGTCAAATGTGGCCTTTTGAGTTGTCACAAGAACTCCGTTGAATGGCACTAGCTGATTACCTACAGTTCAGCTGTGCTACACATAGGCTTAAGAAAATGAAGAAACTATATTGTAAACTAAGATCTGGCTTAAAGGCCTAGCTGCCAAGCCATAAACCTAAATAATAAATTTAATTTGCCTTCTGGTGCGGCGTAAGCGGTGGCGTGCGCGTGCGCTTTCAACATTTTTTTTTTGCTGACATTAAAGTAGGATAAGTTACTCCTACACCTGAATAACATCAGCTATCTGCCATTGAAAGTCCCATCAAAATCAGTCTAAATCGACAAAATGTTTAAAAAATTCTTTTTTAATTTAAGTGCCGTATACACTCTTATATGCATTTAGTAAAAAGCTGTTATTTTGGTATCACAAACAGACACCTCAATTTTATTTATTTGTATAAGTACTATTCAATAGAAGGGGCTTATTATAACTTACTCTGCAACAAATTGGCCAAATCTAGTAACGCGGTGTCTTCGTCTGCGCCTTTCCACTTCTTCAGGATGAGGGAGTTCTGTTGGTGGAACTTTGTCGCTTGTTTGTTCCAATCGACTACTATTACCTGGAAAAAATCATAAAAAAAATCTGCTCATCGATGTCCCACTACTCCCCATTATTAGCGTAACGGATACTACACCATGTTTGTCCAAGGTGGACTAGCTGGTTTCACACATCTATTATCTAAATTTACAGATTTCATCATTATGTGTTCTTCTACCATCGGCACATGGAATTGTAACAATATACACATTAGGTATGTAGTGGAACACTTACAAGCCCATAGATGGCGCTGTGCAATAATTGATGTCACAAACGTTTCCCGAAACATACAAACTTCCAACTATAACAGATGGGCCAAGGCCTGCGAGGAGCAAAATTAGCCTCCCTGAAAGATCTTCCTTTGAGACGGAGGAGCATTCCATCTCGCTTCTCCACCCTATATGAGGCACCGCTAGGGATGCAACATCGATAATAAAAAACATCGATTTCGATGTTTTCAAAATTGAAACATCGATGTTTATGAACGATGTTTTTAATCACCATTTACAAAACCTTTTGACGCTTGTTCCTTGTTGCTTGATGCAAATGAAACAACAACTACTTTAGCAAACCTTTCTTGATTCTTGCTTGTACTAACATCCTTTTACACCACTGTCACTCCATCTGTCAAAGAAATACCACACACACACTTCTCAATGCTCTCATTCCTACAAAATACTATGTTTATTCTATTTATATGTCTTTTGCCTTACGCAACATCCACTACCGTACTTACAATTCAACAGCGTAGACACACACACAAACACATACCTATCACCATTTTAAATAAATGTACATCTAAGAAAAATGGTCATTTTTAATAGAAATGAAAGAAATAGGTATAATAATCAACTTTTACATTATAAAAGTATTATTGGCAATAAGAAAAAAAATATATAATGGAAATGTATGCAGATCACAGATAGAGCGCAAGATGGCGCGTTATGTCTATGTAAGATAAAACATCGTTCTTGAACAACGATGTTTTGGTTTCAACATCGATGTTAAGACATCGATTTTTATGAACGATACATCGATGTCTGGAAACATCGATGTTTTGTTGGTATCCCCAGGCACCTCCCTACAGGTACGAAAATTGCTTTTGTCATACTAACTTTCTGGTTAGGTTTCAAATGCTTATAATTCGAAATAAGACGAGTAACTTCTATACTAAGCTATCAAGATGTTTTTGTTATTTAATAATGAAGAAAAAAATATTATAATTGTTTTGGGAAACAGCAAATAAATTAGTAGGAATTACCTTAGACAAATCCCTGTTGAGTCCGTCCAAATTCTTTACATGGACCCCGTCGATGAAATGCGTTGAATCCCTAAACAGCCTGTATGTGATGTATTTATTTTCCGGATCCAACTTGTCTATGACCGGCCATATCATGAAAGCGTTCTCTGTCGTGAAAATTATAACCTCATAGTTCGAACTGGCTACTGCTTGCAGGAACTGATCGACGCCGGGACGCTTTTTGAATCTGTAATATAAATCGGCCAAGTGCGTGTTAGGCTTCGCACCATAAATGGTTTCTTAGAGGTGGCCAACATCAACTATTTTGTTATTTCATAAGTCACTGTGTAGTGTTAGAGAAAAGAATATCACCCTAGACATTATTTATGCGTCAAACTTATCTATACTATAATTATCCGTGGAGGAACGGAGAAAGAATATAATTTCCTGCGGCCGGCCGGTCGTATAAGGCGACAACCCACAGCCAGGTGGTAGGGCATTTGCCCGTCTGGATGGCTACCACCCCTGGTCTAAAGTATGTCGCCATAATAACCTTGAGTTGTGTTCCGCCATTAGTGACCAGGTTCCAGTCTCCCTTAAGAGAGCAGCAGCGCATTTGTAGCACCTACGGTGTTGCAATGTCCATAGGCGATTGTAACTACTTTCCATCAGGTGGGCCGTCTGCTGAACTCATGCAATAAAAAAAAGCGATACACATATTGGTACTTGATTTTATAACCCATAAATATTCAAAAATATTCTCATTTTAGAATACTAACCCAAATCTTGGAATAAAATTCAGTATTGTATACCAATTTAAGGTATATGCCACACTGCCCTGGCAAAGTTGAAAAGGATTATCAATAAAGTCATATATATTTTTTTATAGAAAGAATTCAACACATGTGTATAATAGACATCTTAGAAGGATTAACATATAAAATATTTCGAAAGCAGAATATTACTCAAATTGTTTACCTCCATCCGGTCTGATAGGACCAGTCTGGGTGCACTAAGACATCTGTGAATTCTAATACCAGGGTGTAAGTGGGCTGATATGGCACCGGCAGAGGGTCCGGCAGGAGTTTCTCACGAGACGGCTCTTTTATCATCTGAAAATAACAATCTATACTAATGTATAAAGCTGAAGAGATTGTTTGTTTGCTTGAACGCGTAATCTCAGGAACTACTGGTCTATTTGAAAAGTTCTTTCAGTGTTAGATAGCCCATTTATCGAGGAAGGCTATAGGCTATATATCATCACGCTAAGACCAATAGGAGCGGAGCACCAGTGAAGAATGTTTCAAAATCGGGTTTTTTTCGTTTTGAGAGCTTCCGCTGCGTGCGATTCACCTTCTACGTAAACGAGTCGCGGGTTAAAATTAGCTAGCCCAAAGTAACTATTCCACGCGGGGCAGAAGCTAGTTAAATTATTATAATAATAATTCTCATTCCCTACAATAATCCTACACTGGCCGGGGCTTGTCCTTGGGTGGATTATTATATGGTGTAGACAGGGATAATCGCCGGTCAGGGTCACGCCGCATACACATTAAATTTGTCAAGGGGCCTCTACGTGTTGGCCTTCCCATGGCCCCACGAAAGCCCTCTATATGTCCGGACCATTTTTCGGGCATCGGGCAGACAAACACATATGATGTATATCCCCAAATTAAACAAGTTACGCTTGTGTTATGGGTGGTGTATAACGGATTACTCTGGGGCCGATCCGTGACGCCCACACCATAGTAAGTAACGGAGAAAAATTGTTTTCGAAATTTGCCATAGCAGGAATCGAAACCGGAATCTGGCTTAAACCCCAACCACAGAGGCTGCCAACTGAAGTGTCTGTCTGTATTTATCAACATAAATAGCGAATTATAAATGAAAACTGTTATTTATAAGATGCCTAACCACAAACGACTATTTTAAGAACTTCTGTCTGTTCCAAAAGCACAATGGATTGCAATGAAAATTTTACACCAAGAAATTTGAATATCCAATCATTTACATGCAAATTGTTTAACAAATTATTGGTGAATTTAAGCCGTGGTAGGTTGTTAGCGCACGCGTCCTAAGCTCAAAGGGCGCGGGTTCTAATCCTGGTAGGAAAACATACACTGTTTAGATATTTTTCTAAGTTAATATACATTAACTTAGAAAAATATTTGTTGACAATATTGTTACAATTACTATGTGCTAGCGGTGAAAGAAAACATTGTGATATAAACTGCACATCCTACCAATTCAGTTTAGACCAGTGTGGCACACATCCAGTATACTATGCCATTCCCATATAAATGAGAGGCCTATAGATTTTTTTTTTATTGCAGGAGTTCAGCAGATAGGCAGACGGCCCACTTGATGGAAAGCGGTTACAATCGCCTATGGACATTGCAACACCGTAGGTGCTACAAATGCGCTGCTGCTCTCTTAAGGGAGACTGAAACCTGGTCACTAATGACGGGACACAACTCAAGGTTGCTATGGCGACATACTTGAGACCAGGGGTGGTAGCCATCCAGTCGGGCAAATGCCCTACCACCTGGCTGTGGGTTGGTACATAGATATTTTTTTTTAAACTTCAATTTAAAATCTCCGAAAGCTTTTATCAAACAACAAACTTTTGTTTCAAAGGCTTAAAGGATTTCAGAGAAACTAACAATTTTATCTTAATTTTATGCCACGGAATTTTAACATCCACTTTTTTATATATATTTGCTTTACAATAAGGGTCAATGTTTTAATCATCAGATAAAAAACATCAGTAGAGTAAGTTATAACCTGACTGAATTAAAAAGGGAAACAATAAGTAATTGATTCATGCAACAGTCATTTTTAAATTCCCCATGTAGTACAGTCACGGAACGAAGATGTGCGTCACCTTAAAGTCGACTTATCCTTGCACGAGTAAAAGAAACAGTATGGCCAAAATTTTAATAAATTTTGTGTTTGTAAAATATAGACACGTGAAAAAAATTGCATTATTTTTAAAAATAAGACACAAAGAGGATGTAATCACTACGCTTAACATAAATATTAAAACCAATAAAAAGGTTTTAGATGTCAATCTTCTTAAACAAGATTGAAAATAAAACAACTTTGATCTAAGTAACTTTAAACTTTACTGTCAAATAGTTAAACATAATTTTCTGTAGACCAGTCTATTCTACGACTTAGTCTGGTGTGCACCTAACCGGTGGTTAAAATAAAATAATCGATCAAAATGTATGCATAAACTGTGATTATTTTATTTTAACTGTCGATTAAATGTTGGTGCACACCAGCCTTAGTTTGAATTGGTAACATGTGCTCGTGGAACGTTAAATGAATCAATTTGAAAACTGGCGAACATTTTCATACCACTACTGTACTTTAATCAACAAATAACTTTTAACTGGTGAATGAAAAATCAGGGCTTATTATAAAAATATAACAGATCCAATAAATGTTATCTGAAAGACATTAAAGAAAATATTTGTGCCAACATCTTACATTACCTTTTCATAGAAAGTTAGTTCTTTCAATGTGCGTCGTAAATACTGTAATACTATGGGCATACTGGAGAATTCATCCTCAATTATTTGGCCATCGTCATCGCGTCGTGGCGCACCCATTTCTACCACTAGGCATGCACCCATCATAGTCAAGGCTCCACCGAACACTGCAAATCTGCCAAGAAAAAAAAGTTAAAGAACACTATCCTAATTAACTGATATATATGTATATGTATTTTATAAATATATATACTAGTTATGTACAGATATATGTGTATGTAAGTTTATGTATGTATATGTATGTAGTTTATAATGTAATATTTATTTTCAATAAGTACTTTTATGTAACAACCCTGCCTCTTGTCTTCCCAGTCTCGCTAGACCCATAGATTTGCTGGAAGAAAACTGTTTTTAGGGTTAGGCCCACTATCCACGTAGCAGCACATAATACATCGTCATTCTACGCTTGTGTGTAGCTCGTTTGCATGTTGCGTAGAAACAAAAGAAACTGTGTCCAAGGTGAGGCAACAAGCGTTCGTCATGCAGCTCGTGTTGCGGCGCTCCACTACGCAAACTAACTGCGAGACGCAAACTCATCTTTGTCGGTTTCAGCAGCCAATTTTGTTCGGACTAGCGAAGAATAATCTTGTCTTTATTATAAAAAATCAGCAGCATATTCGAGAAAAGACTTCACGGATAAAGCGTGGATGATACGGATGAAGCCAGTACAATCTGCGTCTGTGTCGCCGCCTTCTAATAACATTGTATGCTGCAACCACATCATCATCGCTTGATGACATTTTCGCAGTTAAATAGAAACGTGATTCGGCGATCTTGTAGTTTGCATGACAATTGGACACAACTAATCATCAATATAAAAATTTCCAGTTCATTAGTTTAAACATCTAAAAGCCCTGGATAGCTAGATCTAAAATCATGTTACAACTCAGTTTATACTAAACAGCACTCATATAAGAAGACAACATGTTTCTTAACACTTAACATTTCACTGTTCCTATGAATAAGGAGCACCTTCCGGGCCACAACACCGCAATACAACCTCCCCGTATTGCCGATGGTGGTATATATTTTATTATTGTTAATACACAAACATCATACTTGTCCAAGGGAGTTTGGCAGGTTAGATACATTGGTTATCTCAATGTGCAGGTTTCATCGTGATGTTTTGCTTCTATGTGGTAATTATAGCAATAAACACAGGTTACAAAAATTGCTTAAGTGGCATATTTTCTGGCCACGATTCGAACTTGTGCTTCTGGGATGTGTGCGCTAAGCACTAATCTACCACAGGCATCATGTGATTTCGATCGAGTTTTTGGCGGGAACTGAAAGGAGATGTTGTGCTGTGCAGTTTAATTTTCTAAAAATGTGTAAAATTGCTCTTAAATGAACAATAGTTGTAGGATATTGATAGTTTTTGAGTAGTAATTATGTGTTTTGTGAGAAATGTGAACTGTATAGTCAAATGTGGCCTTTTGAGTTAGCACAAGAACTCCGTTGAATGGCACTAGCTGATTACCTACAGTTCAGCTGTACTACACATAGGCATAAGAAAATGAAGAAACTATATTGTAAACTAAGATCTGGCTTAAAGGCCTAGCTGCCAAGCCATATAGCTAAATAAAAAAATGATGTGATTTCGATCATTACACTCTATATCCAGCTAGACTACAGAAATACATCGAGAGATAAAGCATGGCTTTGAAGGGCCACAAGCACTCACTCTTCATTTCATTCATATCTCTCAATCTCAGTACAGAGGTATATTTTATGTTTAATATTCAATTTGTTTGTTGTTTCTCATTGGAGTCGGGGTAGGCAAAAACAATGCATTTCCACCTATTAAAATCCTGACAAACACTTGCTTTATCAACTTTCATTATTTTCTTCATACACACTTAAAGTGATTTTCACATGACCTTTCATCAAAATATCTATCTTTAATTTGATCATGGTGAGTATGTTGTGGTTGACAGCAATTCTACTGTTTACATAATGTATATAATAACAATTAACTAGTCTTATTGTTCCAATGCTCATTATCTGAAATAATGATTGTCAATAATGGCCATTTTACCACAGAAATATATTATTGAATTTGTCCTTCTAGCAACAAAATTCTGTTAATGTAACTTTAATAAAAACACCCACACAAATCTCTAGGGAGGGCTTAGAGATTTGTAACTGTTTTGCCTAGAAGCATATTGCCTCATTTGGTGGTAGATTACATATTACTAATTTTTATTACCAGCAGAAATCTGATTGAGGACCATACACCACATGCCCTGCATGCACACGCCACATGAGGGGGGAAAAGTCACAGGCAGTATGTGGGATTCACCTTATTGGGGTGGGACTAACATCCCTATAGGGATTCTATTGCAATGCCATGGTTTGGGATACCCACTAAAACCCCTGGCTGATCCTCGAACATCCTGTGACAAGATTGTGGGCTTGTTTGTGCATTCATCTCCAGCCCGGACGGACTACAGCGGGCTCCACCATTTGTTCTTTATCTACTCACCCCATTTTCATCCGCCGCCAACTCTTTTCATTCTCCTCAGACTTCTCCTTTTTTTCTTTCTCAAAACGCTCCTGTTCCTGTTTTATTTTCTGTGTATCTTCTGTGTTCATTGGAGTCTGTGGGAAGAACCTGCCTAATATGTCCACTTTCTCACCATCTTTTAGTTCTTTAGTTTTATCACCTACAAAATTAGAGTGAGATTATTAGATATCATAAATTGATTGTAATTTTTTATTTAGAACTGTGTAAAATTATTACTAAAACTATTATACATTATTTCATGAAAAACTGAGAAAAGAATATGATGAATGAGTAGAGTTTACTGTTTGATTGTCTACCATAATCTTGGATACTTTTTTAAATAAAATATATAAGAAATAGCTTAGCTAGGCCCATGTGCTATAATATACAGATAATAAAAAATAATTATGCTTATATAATGATGATATACAGTTTAATTTTTCAATGTTCAACAACATTACAAAGCAGGTCTCTCTAAAAAAATTTGAAGTCTTACGTTTTCAAATTTTGAGCCATGCCAGTGCAAATGTTTTTTGTATGCGACAAATGCACTGGCTTACACATGTACTACTCATCTCTATCAGAAAGTGCAAGGAATAAGGATGTCGTTGGTTTAAAAAGTTTAGGCGAGTATAGCTAAAGGGAATTTTAAATAACTTAAGATAATAAGCAAAATGACTATGTAGAAAAGCTAAAGAACTAAGAAAAATTGCTTTCAAAGGTCACAAAATCTCGGAATTGAGGGTAAATTATGAGCAGTACTAATTATATTTTAAGCAATTACAATATTCTTTGATATTTACTTACGAAATGACAGGCACTAACCTAAATTTTCGGCAGAATAAAACCTAGCCGAATTTGCAGTAATTAACCATATTTTCTGTCGCGAATAACTGGGGCATTGTAGTTTTGTGCCGGAACAACAAGCTTTTCTAGTCAGAAAAAGTATTTTCCTATACATTATTTAGATCTTTTTGAAAAAAGCACATTCGCAATTCACAACAAATCAAAAATCCATATTTCCATAACCAAAGAGTACTTTTCTTCTTTGTTTGAGGTTATGGCTCCAACACTTTAGGCGTTAAAGAGTACTTTTATTTTATTCTTATATGATCCATAACCAATTCTGCCTGTCAAATTCGATGTCAGTGCTGCCAGATGACCTTGTGAAAAAAAAACTTTTGTCGAAAACATAGACCTACCATACCAAAATAAGCTTTTTGAAAAATATCCCCAAAACAGTTTTTGAAGTGATAACTTCTTATGGGATATAGTAAACTGCTTGGTTATAAGTTATCACTTCTGTTGGGCGTCTCGAGGCGCACTGTTTTTTGCTTATTATAAAGAAGAAATAAAAAAGCGAATCCACTATCGTGGTGAAAATGTCACTGATGACATCATCATATTCGCTCACGGAGCGCTCACAACGACCCGGGTAAATAGGTGGGTTATATTTGACTATTCATTAACGTCGTTATTTTTAACGTTAAAACCATAGGTTACACTATCGTTATAAGCATTGAAGTATGAATATTATATAGGTCTATGGTTATAACTTATAAGTTAAAAATGTGATGCCTTGAGCCACAGCCACAGACAGTATTTTTTGCTACTGTCAGTTCTCTATCATATATAAAAAATTGTACACACACAATTGTAAAAAAAAAAACTGAGACCGCGGCAGTGAAAATATTTGTTAAAATATTAAAAAATTGCCGGAAAAGTTTTCTCATTCATGTTATGGCGACAAAGAAAGGTATTATGCCAAACAAGCAAGCACCGATAATGAATTTCATAGAAAAAAATAGTCGGGTGACAACAAACAAGTATGTATTAATAATAGAAACAATAAATTCTTTAACTTATTTTCGATCGTATTAAATAAATTATGGCCGTTTTCACAACTTGTTGCCGCTTACTGAATGTGAAACGACTCCCATATTATATCAAAATGTAATTAATTATTTGTATTATACTCTAATCATTGTAATCTTTTAATTTATCACAAATCTATATTCAAAACAACCTCCATTTAATTTCCTGGGTGCGGTTAAGTATAGCAAAATAATCTTTCCTTTTTTACTTACTTTATAATGTGTGAGTAAATTTACTCACATACAATAATAATGAAAATACTGGGTTGGGTTTACATATATGTCCCCGGATGATTTCCTGGATGATTTTAATGGTTAATGTGTTTAGGAATATATTTAAGACTTATTTATAACAACTGAAATTGGTTTTGAGTGGAAAAAATACATATTCAATTAATTATCGAAGTTTGAAGTACTTAATAGATCAGGTGCATCCTCTTTGCCTACACCTACCCCAATGGGAAACAGGTGTGACAATATGTATATATGTAAGTTACGTTAAGAACCATAAAGAAGCCTACAAACTTGCTCCACCACTCCCACTTTTTCCACCTGGGAAATCCATCCTTCCTGCCTATTCTACCCCAATGGGTGACAATATGTAAGTATGTATGTATGTAGGGTTTGTTAAGGACTATAAAGAAGCCTACAAACATACTCCAGCTCAATATGTGTAAGACTGCAAATCTTTTACTAATAGATCAGACCTTTACTTTTAATAGAATATATATATTATGTATGGTTCTCTTTTTAATTTACAGTATTAAATCTAATGAGCAGGTCTCAGAGAAAAAGTCTAAATTTGTCTTTAAGACATCAAGTTCATCTACTTGTAAGTATTTGTGATTTACAATATAAAAATGTTTATGTTATAAGGAACAATAATTCTTTTAAATTTATGTGATACAAATGTATTGTCATACATAGAAATGTATTTTGTGAAACAAAGTATTCAGCTATGAAAAAATTGTGAAAATGCTTGATTAATATAGACATTTTCTGATATGGTAAAAGCAGGCGATTAAAACCGTAGCTTATAAAATAAAGTTGTTTTCCATACATCATAACTTAATTATTTCATGTTACAGAAGATTGATTACTAAATGTTTGTATATTTTCATGTAATTTCTTCATGATATATAGTGTATAATTGTCATTACTTTCAGTTGTTCCACCACTTAAGAACAGTTTAGTACAAAATACTTTAAAAGAGGTATGAATATTTTTATGTTTCATCATTAAAACTATAATATTGAAATATCTCGTCATCATTCAATAATGCATAGTCATAATTAGCACATTTTTGTTTACTAGAATGAGAAAAAAAAGTGTACTTGTACTTGAGTACTTTAATTTAATACCTACTGAAATATATTTCTCAAATTTTTATTTTGACATATTCTAGACAAAAAAAATGATAAACTTGCACTACATTTTTGTAAATTCACAGACATGTACATGTGACACAAATTTCATATTTCCAGCTTTAGTAGTTCTTAGGTTATCAGCTGTGACACAGAGACCCATGTATTTCTAGAAATAACACCTGTATACAACTTCATTTATGCAAGAATAAATATTTCAAGTAATCAAACAGACAGATAAGCACTGGAGTGTGATCTTAAGCCTGTCTTCAGTACAGGAACCATAAAAAGTGGTCTGAGCTCAGCATTGGGACATTTATGGGATGGTACTAAAAAAATGTCACATTTTTATGTTACTTTTTAACCTATTCACTTTCAGGATGAAAAAATTCTTCAAAAAGCATCTAGTACACCTACATTAAATAGCAAAATTAGTAAGAGTTCACCTGAGAAGGTTAAACTAAATAATGAGTCACGAGATAAGAATGATTCTTTGGACTTAATGGATGTAGTAAGTTTTTTTACTATAGATTTCTACTTTGATTTGCTAGCGTAAACTTGGAACACATATCCAGTGGAAACAACCCCAATTTTAGGCTAAAAATTGCTTTTTGTTGCTCGGCATTACTGAAATTACATTACATGCATACGAGTTTTTGGCGGGAACTGAAAGGAGACGTTGTGCTGTGCAGTTTTATTTTCTAAAACTGTGTATAATTACTCTAAAATGAACAATAGTTGCAGGATATTGACAGTTTTTGAGTAGAAATTATGTGTTTTTGTGAGAAATGTGAACTGTATAGTCAGATGTGATCTTTCGAGTTTTCACAAGAACTCCATTGAATGGCGTCGGTTGTAGCCTGCAATACAACTGCGCTACTATACGAAGACCTATTAATTAACATGTTTCCGACTGAAAGACTTCTTCTTGGTCATGAATAAATTATATAAAAAAAAAAAAAAATTACATGCATACCAAAACACAATATGACAAGTTAATTCTAAGGGGTGTGAAGTAGAAATAGACAAGCATACAAAAAAATATTATTTAGACGTATTTATTTGTACTTAAATTATATATTTCTTTTAGGATGACATGTCTGACTTCCCGTCAGTATTAAGTAAGAAATACCCACCTTCTTCTGAAAGTAAAAGAACCAGATCAATACGAATAAGCCCCACACCTACCCCACCCAAGGAGAATGTAGAAAATTGTTCATACAAAAAGAAGGTGTTGAAAACACCAGAAAAAAGTCCAAAAAAGAATGATTCGCCTGAAAATGTTAAATCTGAATATGTAAAGCTTGAAGAGACAATAAATAGAATTTCAAAGATATCAGCGTCGAGTAGATTTAATAAGGTATGTAAAACTATATCAAAGAATATTATTGAATTTATTTATTTCTATTTCATCTATGTAACTTAGATACTTGATTTTTAGGATAAAATTACTACCAAAGACAAAGAAGAATGCAAAACAATGTACATTGACCTCTTAGAGAAAATAAGTGAAGCATTTGATAGAATACCTAGTTCTGTAAAGCAGAAGTATATAGGTTATGACACCAAGACTTATGCTAAATTAAACCAGTTAAAATTCAAATTGAAATCAACTTTAAAATTCAAAAGTAATAGTTTAAGTAAAAGTGCTCAGAAATCACCAGAAACCAACTCTAGGAATAGTATTACTGATGTGATAAACTGTCCAGTAGAATATGATAAGGACTTTGATTTTCAATCTAGTCAAACATGTGAGAAGGTACCATCAGATACAAATAGCACTAGACTTACTAATTCCAATACATCCACTCCAGAGTTAGCTAATTTTAACCGAAATGCGCCTATAAAGACGATATATTCAGATGTACTTGCTAAACAGTCACTACCATTCAATGCATTTTCACCATTGAATGATTCTAACAATAGTATAAACCAATCTACTGAAAACTCAGATAATTGTAACAGTAAAAAAGGTAAATTTGTGTTCAAAAGACCTTCTAAAGCATTTGATGATAATAAAACGCCAATAAGAGATGTGCCTTCAAGTACTATTGAAAGATTGAAAAATGCTTCTGAAAATTTAAAACCTGTACAAGTTCAAGAGGTTGTTAAGGTGTTGCCAATAGCAAATAGTTCAGAGCGATTTCAGCCTCCACAATTTAGTAGAAATTTATTTATGGATGAGCCGTGTACTTCTGTGTCTCCTATCACAAATACTGATGAAGAAGCAGAATATCAAGTGCCTTTGGACTTTGACGTTGACATTGACATGAATAATGAAAGTGCAGTAAACATAAGTGATGGGAGTAATACTGAAATTATCAATGATAAAGAATTTGTATTAGATGAAGATGGGTGGCCAGAATATAGAGCCGAAGATTTCGAAGATGATATTAAAGCTGTCACACAAAATGAAGAACTTAACCTTATGGAACAGACTGTTGTGTATGATAAACCCAAATACGAAGGCATGGGTGATTTTCATGCCGGTACTAAAAATGACGGCATAACAGGTATTTTTCGTTTTGAAAACTACATACCAATTGAGTTAAAACAGATAAAATATGGGATAAGCCTTATCGTTTAAAGCCAGCTTCCAGACTCTAACTTAATTTTAAAAAAAATGACTGAATTTCCAAGAATCACACTAGACTAATGACTACCATAGAGATTACAATACACAATGGGCTGTTTTTCCAATCACAAATTTTAAACACAAAGTAAACAAATGAAGACGGTCATAAAACAGTATCAATGTTATTAGCCGACGGGTAATAAATGTGCTTTGTTTACAGATATGCAGGTGGCCCAAATTGTAACAATATGTTATTATTACTATGAAAATAGAAAACATTTTTGTGATTAACATAAAGAAATTTCATTATCTTGATTATAATATAATTTACAGGAGAATTTGATGGAATGGACTACCCACATTCAATACCAATGATGGAAGTTTTCCAAGAAAAGTTTGGCCTCAAGTCCTTTCGGCCGAATCAATTACAAGTTATAAACGCTACATTATTGGGACATGATTGCTTCGTCCTTATGCCTACTGGTGGTGGTAAGTATATATTTCCAACTCAATCATATCATTGGTCACTGATGATTTTATCGTTTTGGGTTCTGTATTAATTGTAACGAAATGTAAAAACCATTTCAGGCAAATCATTGTGCTACCAACTACCAGCAATATTGACTCCGGGTGTGACTATTGTTATATCACCTTTAAAATCTTTGATTATGGATCAAGTAAATAAGCTATTGTCTCTGGATGTAAGCACATTTTATTTCTTTCTGTGTAAAGACATGGGTGGTATTATCTCTCTCTCTCTACAATTTTTCAGTTTTTAAGTATTATAAATCAGCATCTTTTCTATGATTTTATACCTCCCCATCTGAATAAGTAAAAATAAAAAATCAGGAATCTCTCTCTATAGTATTGAGATATAATTAAGATAAAATAAAGAATTTTTGAAGTCAAATATTATACTATTTTCAGGATTTCTTAATTGAACATTGATATGATTGATAGATTTTAAAACTTGAAAATTGTGTTAAATTTTTGAATTAATTTCTTATTTATAGTAGAGATATTGAGTGAGAAGTAATATTAAAAATTGTAGCAATCTCTACTTTTGTTAACCATAAATATCCACAATTTTCTTTATGTCTTTTTCTTTAGTTACGGAACATTTCACCATGTAATTTTTTACCATCATATAGATTATACCTCCCTTTCAATTTTCATCCATATAATGGCAGCAATTTTTGAGAAACGTCAATGTGGCAAATAATGACAGATGAACAGACGGATGCGACGAAAAGGGTGGCAACTTTGCCAATAGTTACGGAACCCTGTGGAAGGAGTTTGACCAAATCTCGATATTTTTAGATTCCAGCAGCTCATTTATTAGGAGATGTGTCCTTGGCGGCTTGTGACGACATTTATCATAAATTATCAATGCGAGAGCCACTCCTAAAATTATTGTATGTAACACCTGAGAAAATCAGCAGTTCACCCAAATTCCAGTCGGTTTTAGACACGTTGTATAGCAGAGGGAAGATTGCTAGGTAAGATTTAAATTATTACATTATATAGTTTGGTCTTTCATATGGGCAATATATGTTAATAAACTGAATCCCATATTTTTTATTATTTCCAATATTAAAACATATGAATAAACTTTAATTACGTATGTCTGATGTTTAAATTTGTGACAAATCTAAATACAGTGTAAACTCCATGTAACGTCACTCGATTTAACGACAAACTCCCTTAAGCGTCCAAATCATTTGGCTTTGTTTGGTTTAGCTTGTCTTCCATATAATGATACACTCTATATAGCATTACAACCACTCTCAATGACGAAAACAATGAATAAAAAGTACCTTTTAAGGCCATAATTAGTAAAAACTGCGCATCTGTGTACGTTCTTTAAGACTTTATTATCCTAGCCCGTTGTAAAGGTTCGGTTTGTATGTACACATATAAAACACCAACTACATGGCTTGTAACGCACTCATCCGCTCGGCGGTTGCACAGCGACTGCGCTGTAGACGTGTGTCGTTCACGAATGAATCCTTCAAATGAAGTACTTCAGTTAGTTTCTGTCCTTCATTCTTTACTTCAGTTACAATTCAACCATATCTTTAGTTCAGTTGTTTAGTTCACCGGCCGCGAACTAAAATCGGCACTGCTCGTGTAAACTCGTGTCTCGTTCGTGTTTCACGAACGAGGCTTGTGCAGTTCTGATTGATAATTTGCTGTCACGCTCTGTTGTACGTACATAACGTACCATAATGATGTTCTATTTCTTTCACTCAAGCTTTCGCTCTGTACTACGTACCCAGTTTTTAATCGTTCGGGACCTCTAACAATTTGCACTTACAGTGTGCATTGCTTGTCATACAAAAAAAGCTAATTTAGAACTGTCAAGCAAAATGGCAATGTACAGTAACTACAGTTTAATTACAATAGGTTTGTTAGAGTTTCAAATATGAAATGAAGTGCATCGTTTTCATTCGTAAGTATAGAAATAGTTATTGAACTGTGTAAAGTTTCAGTACTATTTTGAGCTTTATGTCATTAAGTTACGGATCACTGATATATTTTTAAAATTTTACTCGTCCTCGCTTATTGCAATAATAACAATAATAATGTAAACATTTTTTCCCGCTCTTCCCTGTGAATAATTGACTTTGACTCGTTTAATTAAATCAATGTTTAGTATGTATTAAGTGATTATTAGTGATTGGTAATAAATATAAACTGTGTATATATAGATAGTATAAACTGTGTAAATATTAAATATAGGACATGTCTTCTAGGAAACGAAGCGCCGTATGGAACCACTTCACAGAAGGGGAACCAAATAAGGCTAAGTGTTCGTATTGCTCAAACATTATTTCGATTTCTGCCGGTAATGTCGGTAATTTGAACAGACATTTAAAATCAAAGCATCCAACCGTATTGCTTATTCCACCACGTCAGCCGAACCTTACTACAGTTACTGTTACTGATGAAAATCATGAAGAAATTGGTTCATATGCAACAGACGTTAATGCAGTTAGCGTGTTATGCCCTGTACGCCCTACTCCAGCCCAACAGGCCATCACAGAGTTCGTACAGAACATGAGACCAATTGGACCTCGTCGGACTGAAAAGGTTGATGAACAATTATTAAAAATGATTGCTAAGGGCCATCATGCCTTTTCAATTGTCGATGAGCCCGAGTTCAAAAAATTATTGACATTGCTTTGTCCTGGATATTCCTTGCCGACAAGGAAAACAATTGCCGAGAACCATTTACCAAAACTGTACAGAAGCGAATTAGAAAAAGCGAAGCTGAAAGTAGCTGCCGCTCCGGCTGTATGTCTTACCACAGATGGTTGGACCTCACAAACCAATGAGCATTTTATTGCTATAACAGCGCACTACGTAGAAGAACAACAAAACAAGAATTTAGTACTTCAAGCGACGATGCTAGGTTGCGTTCAATATCCCGACAGAACAACAGCAACAAATCTTGCCGAACATATGAAGAGTGTAATGCGAGAATGGGATATTGAGAACAAAGTAACGGCTATAGCTAGTGATAATGCTTCAAATATTACCGCCGCAATTAGGTCTGGAGATTGGCGTCATATACCATGTTTCGCCCACACCATCAATCTTTGCGTCCAATCAGCACTAGTGGAGATTGCCGATACTACCAAATGTGTGAAAAAAGTTGTAGAGTATTTCAAGAGAAGCTCGCACGCCTTGGCAAAATTGAAGGAAATCCAGGGCCAATTAAATGTTCCGCAGCTCAAACTAAAACAAGATGTCATGACGCGCTGGAACTCAACTTATGACATGTTTAGACGCATTTTGTTAGTAAAGGATGCAGTCACGGCTACTCTTGCCCTAACAAAATCAGACATAATGTTGACCTCTAATGATTGGGCGACAATAGAAGCGGCAGTAGCGATTTTGAAAATATTTTACGACGTTACCGTTGAGATCAGTGCGGAAAAAAATGTTACATTATCAAAAGTTATCCCCTTGTGCTGCATATTACCCACCGATATAAGAAAACAAATAAGCAAGCTGACTGATCAGACTATCCCTTCTATCACAAAATTGCTCCAAAAATTGAACACGGAGTTCGATGCAAGGTTATTTAATTTTGTTGAATTCTCCGTGTTACATACGGAAGCAGCATTGTTGGATCCTCGATTTAAAGAAAAAGGGTTCCGAAACAAAGTCGCAGCTGAAAAAGCCATCAGTGGCTTAAAATTAAAAGTTGGACGTAGCCGTCCTCAACAAGAAATCTGCGTGCCACAGGTACAGGCAGAGAACCAGACTGACCCGTCTTCAAGCCAGACCTCCTTATGGGAAGAGTTTGACAAAGAGGTGGCCAAGTTGGCTCCGTCAAATCCCACTGCAGCTGGTATCGTCGAATTTGAAAAATATTTACAGGAGCCTCTTCTGAAACGCACCTGCGATCCATTTGTGTGGTGGAATGAACGTCGTTATATATACCCGCTGCTGTTTCACTACATGCAGAAGCGCCTTAATATAGTAGCCACATCTGTTCCTTGCGAACGAATCTTTTCGAAAGCAGGGAACATTTTGACACAGAAACGGAGTCAACTTAAGGCATCAAAAGTGTCTCAGCTGCTCTTTATCAGTTGCAACACTGAATAGTCATTCACTACACTACAAATACAAAAAGAAAATAACATGTTAATATTGTATATATGTTTAGATAATTATTTTTAACCTTTTAGTTTGAGTAGATTTTTTATAAAGCGTGTTTTTATTAGTTTTTTTAAAATAATAAATGATTATATAATAACGTCGTCACTTTTAATATATAATAAAATATGTATCGAACTATCGTAGAACAAAAAAAAACGAAAACTATCTAGATTGTCAGCCCTAAGTCTTGATCAAGTATGAAGGGAAATCTGTGCTGTAAGTTTTATTTTTAAGAAACAATTTGTTTGAACAGATATACGTAATACGTACTAACTTCCATTACCTATTTAACTATTTGATACGAGCTCATGTCTCAACTTGTCAAACTAATTTAAGTTTGCGATAAGATGACTCATTGAACTCTTCGTTTAGCAACCTATTTCATATCTCTTGATAAACTAGTGAAAGAAAACCGATCTACAAAGAAAACAATTTTTGTTGAACAACTGAACTATACTGAACTACTGAACTAAAAGATAGATATAGTTCAAAGTAGTGAAAAGACACATTTGTATCTTTTCATTTCAGTGACACATTTTTCGCAAGGCTACTGCGCTGGAGTGAGCCGTGAGCGGCTAGCGACACCCTCCCCGCACTCCCCACCACCGACCACCGCGTCAGTAAGCGTGCTACGTTTATTAAATATAATACTCTACACTCCAGTAATAAACTCGATTCTCGGCATCATGCATACCGAAATTTCTAAGAAGTATCGAAATATCTAATTACTTCCTTTATCACCAAGATGCCTCAACATCGCAAGATATGAATAAAATAAGTAAAAAAACTTGAGAGGTGTCAAGGGACACCCGGATGGAACGAAGTTCCATATTTATTATTTACAAAAAACCTGTATACACTCAACAAAATAGTAAATGAGTAAGTTTGAATCCTATTTACTTCAATATAAGAAACAATTTAAATTTAAAAATTTAAAATTTAAAAATCGAATCACATACTGCAATTCGACTCTTGAAACAAATTTAACTTTAAACCAGATTCGCGATATTGCTCCTTATTTTAATGACATTAAGACTCTATATGTCCGCAAATGCTATTTGTACGTCAGCAACCCATGACATTTAAATAATAATATAATAATAATAATAATTTATTTATTTAAGTAAAGTAAAGTAAGTTACAGTAAACAATATTTTTATGCTAGGTACATTTCTTGAGACTATTAAGTTGTCGGTTTGCCCCCAAACTAGGACAGGCCTGTATTTTGGGGGTCACATTCGGCCATGATAAGTTCTCGTTTTTTTTTTTCATTGTATGGATTGGGTGAGTTGAGCTTATTAATTCATATAATAATTAACAGTTTTTAGTTTTTAATAATTTAGGGTTGCATTATATATATTTACGTATAATGTGATGTGTGTGTGTGTGTGTATGTGTGCGTGCGTGTGTGTGTGTGTGTGTGTGTGCGTGTGTGAGTGTGCGCGTGCGCGTGTACGTGCATGTGTGTAAGGGTGTGTTTGAGTGTGCGTTTATTTTAAAAACAAGTATGTAAGCAGTTCTTCTGTTTCATCATAAGATAAACCTTGCAGCCAGGTGGTCACTTTTGCTTTGGCTTCATAGCGATTGAGACCAACAATATTTAGTTTACTGTTTACAATGTTATAAACTTTACAATTAAGGAAATTTAAATAATAATGTACTCCAAATTAAACTCTAACTGCGTGGGCATAAAGCTGCATTTTATCTTGGCAAGTTCAAAAAGTGTCGTGACAAGTTTTTTTCGTAAGAATTTTTTCCGTCTAGCCCTCATTCGTACCGCGCGATAAGGAACTACGTTCCAAAATTACAACAATATTACAAAAGACGTCAGACCAAACTAACAGACTTAACGGCAACGCTATAACGCCATAAAATGCACAGTACCTTCAGTGTTGTTATATAGAGTTTACACTGTAGTTTATTTTTTTCTGTTTTGTCTTTTGATTGCTATTGTCCTGCCATCAATAATTCGTTGATATTCACACTCGTGTGATTAGTTGTAAATGTGCAAAGTGCCCGATTATTGTTCATAGGTTTGTGATCGACGAAGCCCACTGCGTGTCGCAGTGGGGCCACGACTTCAGGCCCGACTACAAGCGCCTGAATGTGCTGCGCGAGCGATACCCCACTGCTAATGTCATGGCTTTGACGGCCACCGCCACTCCGAGAGTCCGTATGGATATATTGCATCAACTTAAGGTTATATGTGATTACTAGCTTCTGCCCGCGACTTCGTTCGCGTGGAATAGTTTTAACAAAACCGGGATTTTGAAACATTCTTCATCGGTGCTCCGCTCCTATTGCTCTTAGCGCGATGGTTTATACCTTCCTCAATAAATGGGCTATCTAACACTGAAAAAAAATTACAAATCAGACGAGTAGTTCCTGAGATTAGCGCGTTCAAGCAAACAAAGAAACAAACTTATCAGCTTTATATCCCTATCCCTATTAATATTATAAATGCGAAAGTAACTCTGTCTGTCTGTCTGTTCCGTTTTCACGTGAAAAGTACTGGACCGATTTGGCTGAAACTCAGTATATATATATATTTTCGATGCCGAGAATGAACATAGGATACTTTTTATCCCGAAAAACGGGATAGTTTCCGGGATAAAAATATATTTGTCTTTCTGTTTGTTATACTTTTACGGAAAAACGATCGGACCGATTTAGTTGAAATTCGGTATAGATGTAATTTTAATACCGAGGGTGGACAAGGGATACCTTTTATCCTGGATAGTGGGATAGATTTTGGGATAGATTAATGTAAAGGTTATCCCAAACAGTGGGATAGGTTTTTGTGATTTTCCATTTTCATTATTTTGGTCATCTTTGTCCGATTTGTCCTTTTTTGTCCTTTTTGCCCCTTTTAATTTCACCCCTTTTGTCCTATTTGTCATTTTTGCCCCTTTTGCCCTTTTGTTTTTTGTCCTTTGTGTCTTTTTGCCCTTATTGTCCTTTTTGCCGTTTTTGTATTTTTTTGTCATGTTTGTCTATTATGTAGTTTACATAGACGGGGATAGATAAGCATAACTAGGACGGTTTGAAATAAAGAATGAAAGTTTGGATGAGACCAATCATTTCTTAAGTTTATAAATATAACTAGAGTTTACCCCGCGGCTGTGCCGCGGGTTAACCTCTAGTGCGTGTCTCTTGTTTATAGAGCAAGTGCTACAGGTTATATTATATTACATTTTTATGTATTTGCCCACGGAAGATTCACTTCATTTTATATCGCTAATTATACCATCCCCCGTCTATCTGTCAAAAAAATAAATTACAAAACTTGACCAAAAAGGCCAAAATGGTTTAAATGACCAAAAGACCACAGTGACCGACATGGCCAAAATGACGGAATAGGCAAAAACGACCAAAAAGGCCAAAATAATCAAAATGGTCAAAATGACCAAAGAGGCCAAAATGACCAAAAAGGCCAAAATGACCAAATAGGCCAAAATGACGAAAAAGGCCAAAATGACCATAAAGGCCAAAATGACCGAATAGGCCAAAATGACCGAATAGGCCAAAATGACCAAATAGGCCAAAATGACCAAATAGGCCAAAATGACCAAAAAGGCCAAAATGACCAAATAGGCCAAAATGACCAAATAGGCCAAAATTACCAAAAAGGCCAAAATGAAAATTATCCCTTGTCCATCCTCAGTACTTAATTTACATACGTACCGAATTTCAGCCAAATCGGTCCAGTAGTTTTTCCGTAAAAGCATAACAAAAAAACAGACAAATATCATTTTATCCCGGAAACTATCCCATTGTTCGGGATAAAAAGTATCCTATGTTCATCCTCGGTATCGAAAATATATATATATACTGAGTTTCAGCCAAATCGGTCCAGTAGTTTTTACGTGAAAACGGAACAGACAGACAGACAGAGTTACTTTCGCATATAATATTAATAGGGATAATTCGTCGTCTATAAAAAATGCGATAGTAACTCGATATGTCTTTCCGTTAAGCTTTTACAGAAAACTACTAGGAATACTGGATCGGTTTTGCTGTAATTTTGTTTAACTATAGTTTTAATACGGAAAATGGACATAAACACTTTTCATTCCGGAAGCTGGGACAGTTTGCTATATAGAATGAAATTAATCTTCCGAGTACAAATACTACTAACATGAAAATTTAGTACAATGTAACCTGTATTAACGCCTGCTCTAAAGAAGAAGCACGCACTAGAGATTGACCCGCGGCGCAGCCGCGGGTTAAACTCTAGTAATATATATAAGACAAAACTCTCTCACCGACACCATACCCTGTCAAAATTTCCGCTTCTATTACGTTACGTTGCAGAGAAATTACTTTCAGTCTGTTATAAGGTGTTTAAGTAATTTAAGCTTTTTTAACTATCCCACGGGAACTAATTTTTTCGGGATCAAAAGTATCCTATATGTTGACCAGGGATATAAGCTATCACCATACAAAATTTCATGTAAATCGGTCCAGTCGTTTCGGAGATTAGCCGGTACAAACAGACAGAGAAACAAAAAAATTTGAAAAAAAATCTAAATTAGTTCTATTTCACTTCTAACATCCCCCGACTCGGTTTTTAGCATTTTTTTTCATTGTACAGAAATTTGACCTCTACAATTTTATTATATGCATAGATATGTTCAGATTATGTTTATATGCCATGTTTTTTTTATATGACTTGACTTTATGTTGTTGGTCCGAGGACCTCACAACTTTATCGAGGATTTTGGGGCGAGCGCCATCGCGAAGCGAAGGCGCTCGAGCCCGGGAAGCAACTTGCTCGAGGGAGCTCCCTAGGGAGTTTTACCTCGGCTGGACTGTTGCCATGAGAGTGGGATGGATCTAATGATGCCCACCATAGGGCGGCACAATGAAGTAATTGAAAACGGGCGACGGGTAATATTATAATATAGCCCGAGGGGAAGGATCCCGGCAGACCGGGATCGGCGGTTCCTGGCGGCCTACGCTATCTTACTGCCGTTTCGCAACGTGTTATGGCTGGGAGAGAAGAAACGGCGAAAGAAACTTCCCAGCAACACGCCTAGTCTATCCTGTGGGGGGGCTATGTCTCCTAGCGTCCCTCACGAGGACGTGGAGAGATCGTGATTGGCGGCGTCTGAGACGCCGCCGTCTGTGTCTGTCTGTCGATGCCTGCCAGCCTGACGTCCTAACCGTGGGCGGGCTGATCCGGGTCAGCCGTTTTGTAATAGCGTTGACCTTATCCGTGAGGACGTTACGCGGTCGTCGCACGAGAGCCTTTCGCCGAGGCTTGTAATCGGACGCGGACACAACGAGCGGATTTCGATGGTGCGGCGCGAGATCGAAATACTTACGCGAGAGTAACGTAATGTAGTTTTTGATGGAGGGAAGCTCCAGATCGCGATGGAGGTCGACGATTCGCATATAGAGGGGAGCACCAACGGCTCTGCGCATGAATTTATTCTGCACACTTATTTAAAAGGGTAGGCTTGGCATGGCCGAATACCACACTCGCGTATGTCATGATCGGGCGGATGCATGTTTTATATAGAGTAAGCTTGTGTCTGAGGGACATTTTGCTTCGGTTATCTATCATGGGTGCTAGACGACCCATCACAAATCGCGCTCTATTTCGGACTATAGTGATATGCTCATTGAAGCGCAAGTTCTAATCTAGGGTGACACCCAGGTATTTGGGGTGCTTTGCCCAGGGGATTTCTTGGTCATAGAGCGAGATGGCTTTTGGGCAAAGGGAAGCGCGTTTGGGGGAGCGAAGCGTGCCCGGGGAAAAGAACATTGCTGCGCTGTTCTCCGGGTTCACCTCTATACTCCATTTGCGAAACCATTTGCCTAACTCTGTGACAGCTACCTGCAGCCGGACACAGGCCATTTGTCTGTTCTTATCTGATGTATAGAGGGCGGTGTCATCCGCGAAGAGGTCCAACTCCACATCTGGAGTTTTTGGGTTGTCGCTGGTATACAACGTGAAGAGTAGTGGGGACAGGGCCGAGCCTTGTGGTACACCTGCTGTGAGTGGATGAGGCGACGAGCGCGTTTCCTCCACTCGAAAACGGAAGCTACGACCTAGGAGGAAGTCTCGCAAGATGAGCACTAGTCTGTCTGGTACACCGAACTGGTAAAGCTTGTAAATCAAGCCGTTGTGCCAAACCTTGTCGAATGCCTTAGCTACGTCTAGGAACAATGCGGCTGTTCCTATAGGGCGGGGGCGATGGGCAAAGTGAGATAGTATGTGCTCCGTGATGCGGTGCACCTGTTGGACGCATGAGTGTCTGGCACGGAAGCCAAACTGCTCGTCGGGTACTAGATGTTTGCTGATGGCAAAATCTCTAAGTCTAGAGAGGATAACCCTCTCGTAAAGCTTGCTGAGTGCGCTCAGTAGGCTGACTGATGCTATGTTGTTGTTTAAGAATTGATGTCATTCTCATAAATTTTCATTCTATTCGTTTAACACTAATGCCACTTGTCTATGGGACCAGAGATACTTACGCAATATTAATATGGAAGTATGGATTGTTATGCTAGAATAATGACAATAAAATGTCACCTATTGTTCTGGAATTAATATAATTGTAATACCAATGAAACTAGTTGTGTCATCATCATCACCACCATCATAATATTTAAGAGTTCAACTCTTGTCGGTGGAGCCTCCTCCAATCCTCTCTGTTCTCAGCGAGCTGTTTCACTTCTTTATTTGACACAACACATATTTACACTACACACTATGTTTTTTTTAATCTTTGCCTATAGGCAAACTGACAGACGGGTCCACTTGATGGCAAGTGACTACCGTCGCCCATGGACATCTGCAACACTAAGGGAGCCGATACGATGCCTACCTCGTTGAGACTTTAAAAATTTGTTTACGCTCTTTTTGAAGAGGGAGCTCATTCCACAGCTTGCTCACGTATGGCATGAAAGAGCGAGCGCCACGTACAGTGGATGACTTCCAGGTGTCGAGGAAGTGTGGATGAACTCCCAGTCGCCGGCGAGCAGTGCGGTGGTAAAATGGTGGTGTAGGTGCCAAACCTTAGGGCGCGTTCCACTATGTCGTAACGATTAATTTATCGTTGGATGACTGTCGTCTCTAGGTGTTCCCATTATAACGATTGGTTGTCGTCAAATTTTTTTATCGTTTAGCGACTATCGTATCTAGCTATTCCCATTGGATCGCGACGACGTTTTATCGTTTCACGGAAGTCGCTTTGTCGTTTACACATCATTAGCGAGGGGGAAGGGTAAACACGTGTAAACGACGAGGCGATATTTTTATCGTGGCCACGATAGATTTGCCGACACGATTTAGTCGTAACGATTTTTTATCGTTTTACGACTGTCGTGTTAGCTGTTTCCACTGTCATGACAACCTGTCCTCACTGCAAAAAATATCGTAGACGACAGTAAATCGTGTCGTTCTATATGTGAACACCTCCATTTAAACATATAAGTCACGACACTTCAAACTACACGATTATCTGTCGTCACGACAAAGTGGGAACGCGCCCAAACAGCTCCTCCCCATTGTACAGACGGTAGAACGCGCTATGAGCGCCGGCGTCTCTTTTGAGACTTAAGGTTCTAAACCGTCTGTAAATTCGGAATCGTAGACAATCCGGACCGCTCGGCGCTGCAAGGAGTTAAGTGGGAGCAGCTGGTACTGAGGTGCCCCAACTAGCGATGTGACGAGTTGGATTTTTTCTGACTCGAGTAACTCGAGGTATTATGGCCATTGACTCTGTGGTTCCCGCCGCCGCCGAGTCGTACCAAGGCCCAAGCGGCAAGTTGAACGACGCGCTCGACCGTCATTCAATTCAATCGAAATCAGAGATGCTCGGTGCCGTCCGTCGCAACTCGTGTCCCCTCCCCCGTGGGATGCATCATGCGAATACGACGCGAGCTGCACAAGCTCGTTCGCTTCGCGACCATAGACAGAATTCTCTTACTATATTTTAGTAATTCGAGTTACTAACAACTGAACTCGAGTTGACTCGTTCGTGGTTTGATTCGAGCTACTCGAGTCAAATAGCTCGACCCGGACATCGTTAGCCCCAACGCAGAGATGGGATATATACACTGCCTTCTATTATGTTAAAGAGAAGGGCGTCGTGTCTTAATAAATCTCCAAACAGTCTTCCTCTTCTTGTGGTGTGACCATGTGATGTTTTCTTTAAAATGTGGACCTTCGATTTGTATAAAATTTATGTAAACTTAAAATTATTGTGATCAAAAGCGCACAAAGTATAATATTCAAGCTAAATAAAATTAACTAAATTTTAATGTTAATTAAATTTTAGGTGACCAACTGCAAATGGTTCTTATGCAGTTTCAACAGGCCGAATCTGGCCTACAGGATATTGGAGAAGAAGCCCAAGAGTGTTAATCAGGATGTTGTTCATATTATAAGAGAGAAGTTTTTTAGGTAAGCTATTAAATATTATTGGTTTGGTATTGGATTTTTCAGGAAGTGTGTGGATTTGTATAGTATTTCTTTATAGTAGGTTGAAGATGTGCAAAAGTTTTAATAGGGATGGACTCTAACAGATCTATACAGATAAATAAAATTGAAGTGTCTGTTTGCAATGTCAAAATAACAGCTTTTTACTAAATGCATGTGAAGGAATATACGGTACTTATATTAAAAAAATGACATTTGAAAATTTTTTTCTGTCTGTCTGGATGTTCCAGCTAATCCCTGAAACGGCTTGACCGTCTTTGACGGGACTTTCAATGGCAGATATAGTTAATAGTTCAATGCAACAATCATACGTATTAATGCCTTCAATGTGAACTGTCACACAGACTAGGGATGGGTAGCTATTGTAAAAACCAGGTAATTAGCTGTTGTTCACAAATTAGCCACTGCTACGTTATCAACCACTTCGTCAATTGATTTCTGAATAAAACCAACCGCTGACAAGTTTACGGCTTAGCCGTAAGAAGCTAGTAGCTGATTTTTTTTGCCGGATGGTTTTTGGAATTTCCGCTAATAGAGTAAATCCAAAAAGTGATACCCTTGACACCTATCAGATTTGACTACGTACAAGTTATAAGAAAAAAGAGTGCATTATAAAGTAAAAAAAAATAGAACTTTTGTGTTGGTGTTTGGTTTTTTAATTCATATCGTGGTATTTTTTATAGATTAAATCAATAAAAAAACATTACACACACTACCATGTATTTGACACACACACGTATATATATACCCTTTTGTTTATGGTTCAAGTTAAATTAACAGAGTAACCTTGACGAAATCTGTGATTATAGAAGAATAGTCTTTGACATTAATTATTGTGGTCGAATTTCGACCAAGGGCTACCACTAGTTCTTGTTAAATGCTGCAATGCTTTGTGTCCGGGATACCCCCGGGAACAGAGCCCGAGAATTACAAGTTGAAATGTTTGAATTCGGATAATATAGGGACAGCGGCATAGTGTATTGTCTGTCGCGCAAGGAATGCGAGAACCTCACCGTGGACCTGCGCAAGGCCGGCGTCCAGGCGGCGGCGTACCACGCGGGCCTGGCCGACGGCAAGAGGCACCAAGTGCAAGCGGCGTGGGTGGCCGACAGGCACAAAGTGGTGGGTCATTATTTGTGTGAGCGCGACAGATATATGTCAGCGTGAAATTGTAAATACCATTACATTGTAATCTATCTCGCGAGATTATAAACTGTCGAATTATTGGAACTCAACACACTTGGCCTTACTTATCATCGTTTGTTAAATTTTACGAAACTGCTCAGCAACTGATTAACGAAAATCTTACCCATAAACTCCGCTTAAGGAAAAGAGGTGGTGGTCAACTCATAAATCCATGTCAAAAATAACCAACATCGAGAGGTAGTTTAAGTGATTGCTAAGAGGCAGAGAGGATAGCAAGATTTATTTGAAACAGCCATTGATTAGAGTCTCAAAAGTCTCTTATTTAAAGATGGCTAAGCCTTTCTTAACGAGATTATTATAAGTAAGGCCCACTGTGTACAATTTAACGCACTATTTTTCGATAGATATATAGTGAGCAGTATGTTTTATTTTAATTCTGAGATTAAAATAATAATAAACGTACTACTACGAACTAGGTAGTCACAACTTTTGACGATTTAGAAACTAATATTATTGGATTATTTTAATACTAAGATTAAAATACAGTAAAAGTATTATTTAAATCATAATTTTTGCCGATTTCGCTGTTATTTTTATTGCACTATTTTATTATTTTAATACTAAGATTGCAATAACACAATAAAAGTATTTACTCAAACTCAACTTTGAATACGTGCTCCGGTTTCTCTTCCCCAATGGCAGATATGCGCGACCATAGCGTTTGGCATGGGCATAGACAAGGCGGACGTGCGATACGTCATCCATCACTCCATGCCCAAATCCGTGGAAGGCTATTACCAGGAAGCGGGCCGAGCAGGCAGGGATGGAGAGCCGGCCACCTGTCTGCTCTTCTATTCTTACTCAGACGTAGTCAGGTATAGGAGACTAATGGACTGTGAGTATTGAGTAATCTATCTATAATCTTCTATATAAAAATGGATGTTTGTCTGTATGTCCTTTATAGAATCGTAAATATATTTGATCTATACATTTGATCATGTGATGATCTTTAGCAAAGTTGTTGTGCATGAGCCAGAGAAGGTTTCCGAGTTGGTTCACAATTGGAGCCGGTAGGTGGTGCTGCTGTCGGCATATCGATTGATGCTTTTCCGGGCTGGACGACGTCTGCCGGGACTGCTAGTAATATTATAAAATTCTAAACATGAACTGTTTCTTTACGGTAATAACGGTCTGTACATTGAAGCTATTTAAAAAAACAGCTGGAATAGACTATATAAACGACTAGCGGTCCCGGCTGACGATGACCTGCCCTGAAAAAATGAAATCTAGAACCTACTTACAGCGCCACCTGTCGGGTCCAATTGTGAATCTAAACCATTCTCGAATCTACCTGAACGCACACAAAAAATTTCATCGTATTCGATCCATCCGTTTAGGAGTTCACGTCATACACACGCATAAAATAATTATATATATACTCATAAAGATGGAAAACATAATGCATTTTTTTTTCTTTACTGTTTGTTCGGGATTCACGTTAAACCTACTGGGCCGATTTTGATGCGGACAGCAAATTCATAGACTTAAACTCTGCGCCACTTTTATCCTGGGTATCCAGCGCGAATTATTCTGGGAATGATTTAAAATTGCCAAAAAAAACGAATCTTAATGTAATTTTTTCACTGATCACAACACACAAATGTTATATGATAAAATGTGCGTTTTTTTATCGCGGGAATTCTGCCGGGAACGGTTTGTAGTTGTATATGTATAAAAATTAGCTTATTCCGGCACAGTTTACACTAAAACGATAGCTTTCATCCTCTTCTTTGTGTCCCGGGAATCCCGCGAGAATTTCGAGTCCAGCATGGTCAAAGTCGCGGGCATATCCTAGTTTTCTATATTTTTTTAGAATGAAAATTTTCTTTCGAAAAGCGCCAAGTTTGGCATTCCTGGCATGGTAAATGAAACGATCTTTTTGTTAATGACTATGAACCAGGTGTATGGGATCGGGCCCAGAGTGGTCCGTTGTGTATTACCAACAACACAAGCATAATTTGTTTACCTATACAATGTGCAAGGATGTACATACAATGTGTTCGTGTCAGGCCTTGAAAAACGTTATCAATTACAATTACCTTTAAAAATATACGTGATTAAAGGTATTTTCGAAAAATATACTGCCATACCGGTATGTTTTATCTATCCGTGCAGGAACGGAGAAAGAATACAATTTCCTGCGCCCGGGCGGCCTGTCGTAAGAGGCGACAAAACAACCCACAGCCAGGTGGTAGGGCATTTGCCCGACTGGATAGCTACCACCCCTGGTCTAAAGGATGTCGCTATAACAACCTTGAGTTGTGTTCCGGCATTAGTGATCACGTTCCAGTCTCCCTTAAGAGAGCAGCAGCGCATTTGTAGCACCTTTGGTGTTGCAAATGTCCATAGACGATGGTAACCGCTTTCCATCGAGTGGGCCGTCTGCTGAACTCCTGCAATAAAATGTTTTTTTAGAAGACAACATTATTATTGTATTTGAGTATCCAAGATTCTTTGGACAGTAACAGCATATTGAGAGTTTAGTATGTTTTGGTAGTGGATCGAAACACGACCGCAGCAGCGAAACGCGTACACGAAGAGAATCTCCTACGTATGGTGGAAGTGTGCGAGAGCGTCACAGAGTGTAGGCGCGCGCAAGTTCTCTCCTATTTGGGGGAGAAGTTCAACAGGGAGTTATGCAAACAGAGTAAAAGAACTTCTTGCGACAACTGCCTTAATGCGCAGGAGTTCAAGGTACGCTATAATCTGATCTGGTTTACACTAACGGTCTTATTCACATTGAGTTAAAGTGAGTTTGTAGGCTTCTTAAAGAACCATTAATGAATCCTAGAAACTTACTCTAGTTCAATATGAATAAGACCGTAAGATTTTACATTTTTATTTGATTGTCAATAATATAATATTCTACATACTAATTCATAGATTAGAAATACTCTATTTGTTTCTCAGTTATCTTCTGTCTCTTCTAAAGCGTAACTGATAGGATCTTTAAAAAAATTGTCAAGGAGATAGTTTGAATCAGGACAGAAGCTCATGGGCAAACTTTTATCTAAAAAAAATATTTACATGTACAACTTAAAATTCCTCAGAATAGGGGTTTGAAGACGTTTCGTGTTTTGATCGGGAATAAATACAGTTTTTTAACATTACAGTTGCATTTTAATTTAGTTTAAGCTTAGTATTAGGTATTGGTTATTAGTGCTGCAAGAGTTTTGATATATACTAATCAATCAAAACTCTTTTACCCTTTGTCACAAGGTTTACTAATTATGTTATGTCCCCTTCATCCACTCAGGTATTCCATTACTGTAAAGTCTAAATCACGACATTTCATTGCAATTATCCCTTTTGCCGGAGTATTTAAATATTAAAATTTTAAGATATTTGGTGGAGTTACTGTAATTAATCCATAGGCTCTAGAGGTACCTACAGAAAGAGTAGGAAAATACTCCTTTTGAGTTTTCTTATTTGGAATTGCAGCCAGTAGATGTAACCGAAGAATGCAAGTTGATTGTTCGCTGTATCAAGGAAGTGAACAATACCTCTCGTGCTTCATTTACTTTGCTACATATCGCTGATGCTTTGAAAGGATCTATGCAACAGAGATTAACTTCGTTGCAGAAAAATCCCATTCATGGAAAGTATGTATATTTAATTACTATTAAAAATTGTTTTTAGTTAATTCCACTGATGTCAGATTTTCTGTAAATTTTATTAAAATAAATATGATTAAAGTGAATTTGTAAAATACAAAATAAACGCCATTATGGTTTTTCAGATGCAAGTCATGGCAACGCAGCGACCCAACGCGACTCCTAAGGCAAATGGTTGTGCGCGGTTTATTAGCAGAAAAGTTGGTTGTGAACAACGATATTGCCAGCGCTTACGTCATTTTGGGTCCTAATGTCGATAGGTAAGAATTTGTTTACTGCTTCCCTCGGAGTCGAATGTTGTAGTCCGTAATTCACACAGGTTAATAATAGTATAGTAAAAAATAAATTATCATCATTCAAAATTACCAAAAAGTCCATATCTTCGTTATAAATTTTATTGTCTTTTATTTTATTTTCTTTAACTTCTTGAGTGCAGAAGTTTATTTTAAGAGTAGAAGATTTATGGTCTTACTTATAAACGTTGGTTAAATTTTAAGCCAGTTGCTTAAAATTTTTAGCAGCTGATTAGTGAAAATCTTACCCATAAACTCCTTTTAAGGATAAAAGGTGGTAAAGCAACTAATAAATAACTGTCAAATTTAACCAACCTCGAGAGGCAGTTTAAATGACTGCTAAAAGGCAAAATGGCTATTCACATTAGAAACAGCTGGTTCTCATCGAGTACGGAAATAAGGGGATCGAATCTGTGTATAAAAATATATCAGTAAAAAAGCATTGAATTGGTGTCGCCATCTACCGTAGCTCAAGGGATATTTATTAAAGAAAATGCTAAAAAGTTTTACAAAAGTAAACAATGTAAAATCACTAGGGTAGTATGTATTAAAAAGGAATAACAATTAAAATAACTAAAAAATATTGTTTCGTTTGAGCGGAAGTACGTTGGATTGGAAGGAAACACCAGTTTTTAACTAAACGCTTTTATTGACTTACACAGCCGTGATTCCTCTCCGCAGAGTTGGCCCCACATGCACAACTAACAACGCTCTGTCCCGAAAATTATGTCTTACTCACAATACCGTCGCCGATATTGCGTAGACCACTTTCTGCTGCTGCAGTGCCCATATTCAAATTTACCCCATGTAGCTCGCTTCTGGATCTTCTCTTAAACTACGCTACACTCCTCCTTCACTGAACTGTCCACTTAACTTTTCACAAAATTCACCACTAAACTCGTCACTGTCTTCTATTAAACTTGTCTTCCAACTCTTTCATATCGCATTTGTCGCTTCACTGTCTTCAATTGAACTCTTTGAACTACCGGTAGGCGCGCCTTACGCTGCTTATATATCGGCAAAAATCTTCTAGAACCCATACTTTCAATGTTCTTTTCATTATTCTTTTATTTACTATCTATCCCTTTCTAAACTATCTTTATCTTTAACTTCCTATCTATCTATCTCTGTCTTTTCCTTCCCAAACCTTCTATTCTACAACTTTCGCTCATCATCTATTCCGTTCTAAAATGTTGTGTTTTCCTTCCACAATCTTCTACCTTTTTCTAAAAGTCTTGAGAACGGCTTACGCTGCCAGAAAGTTCTACCCTCGGTCGCCACAATATTAAATATTTTCACTCGGCACATAATTCAATAACTTCATTATTGTACCCTTTACCGACACAAGCGCTATTGTCTCTTGTGGCTATTTCTTGGACTATTACTGGTCTCTCAGTCAGCTGTACCCGACAGGCTGTGTTTAGTATGTACCACAGTTAATACTGGTGTGTGCTGTTGTTTTCATTTTCTTGTTTCTTGGTATAAAACATGGAATTCGACAATCTCTACGATTTTATAATTTATACATGATATCGAGGAGCTGCATACTTTTGCTGCGACAAGAAGACGGAGAAAGACATACAGAGCTCGTTTCAATCCGTTGCATGATTTAACAGATGATGAGTTCAGGCTATGATACAGATTCAATAAGATGAATATGTGCAAAGTAATAGAAATAATAAGAGCTGATCTGCAAGTGGATACCCGAGGTGGACATACGGAGTAAGGTAGCAATCGCGTTCGCTTCGAAAAGTTGGCGGTACATAAAAATGCCATCAAATTTAACAGAAGAAGTCAATGTAATCTTATTCAAAACAGGTCGTTTGAAACGCGGATTTTTGCGAAAATTGTGAAATTATGGTCATTGTAGAGGCAGCACACAGGATGCAAGGATATACTGAGAAAGCTCAGTCAAGAGGAAATTTGAAGGAAATGAGTTTGTTGAACGCCTAATTGGTGATAGTGGTTATCCAAGGACTTATTATCTTGTAACAAACACCACTGCTGAGGCCCCACACTGCAGAAGAGCAGCGTTACAATCACTTATATCCAAACTTGTAATCTTATTCAAAGATGTTTTGGTGTATGGAAACAATGGTTCCGAATATTATTAGAAGCCATGATAGGCTCTTACACCTCAATACAGGCAACTATTATTGCTTGTACAGTATTGCACAATTTAGTGATCGAGCTGAATGAAGAACAAGGTGCATATTCATATTAACTTAATAATATTTTTTCATATAATAATAAAATATGACCTTTGGCCAGTTCCTATATCTGACTAATATTTGCCTTATAACTGATTTTTTGTTTGTTTTTCAGATAGAGAGAATCTTCAACCTGAAATGCCTGTATGAAGATTTTAATAATGATTTAATTTTATCATTCTTATTTGGGTATAATGGAGAAGATAAAGAATAGCCCTTTCTATGACATAATACTGATCAACATTATCACTGACCTTCCTTAATTTTATTGAGTGCAGTCTATTACAATATTAATTCTACAGAAACCACTAAACCTAAGCAAATTACCAACCTCATGGCGGCCCCAATATCTGAGGACTGCCATTACTTGCAGCTCAGATTATTGATATTATTGATGACCATGTAGAACAAATAAAAAGGAACATTTTTAACAATTAAAACACCTCAAAAATTTAAATGCACAATTTTAATAAAAAATTATACACAATTATGTATTTTTTATTATTTTTGATAGCCAGTAATCTTCTTCCAGAAACATTATTTTCAATCACTTTTCATGCAACTCTTATCACACCTCATCTTGCACTCAAGGGCTTCTCTTTTACACTTTATTCCTTCTTCCTGTGCTGCTTTGGCCAACACGAACAATGCTTGTTCATGGCTTCCCTTGCAGTAGTCTCCCGTATGTCTCTGTGAAAACAAAAGCCATAATAATAACAACCTATAAACATTGGTATGTATTGGGCTTGAATGTCCCATTCAGAAAGGGAAGGTTATAAACTGACAGTATACGCAATATGCTTTTCCAAGGCCGATTGGCAGGTTTAACCCATTGGTTTTACCGACCTGCAGGAATCATCTCAATGTTTTCCTCTACTGTTAATCACCTGAGTGATGTATGCTCTCCAATCAGGATTCGAACCTGAGCACTTTGCGTTTAGAACACATGAACTAACCTTTTTATTTAAATGGCCCGTATGGCCATGTATCCCCCTATGTAGTATCCATTAATCTACTATGGCTTTGTGTGGCAATAAAAACGAAAGCGATTCGAAAATATATATCATAGAGACAGTGACTCTTTGTTTTTGAATGTACTAAATAAAAACTTGTAGTTACCTGTTTAATATGAATAATATCACTGTCAAAATTTGTTGGAATCCACAGTAAACTCATGGGATATGGTCTCCATCAAAATCTGATCTTCAACAGGCCGGCTACCTAGGCGGAAAAACTCCTCCACCAGTCATTGTTCTGGCTCTTTTAAATGCCAACTCAGATTGTTAGCCTTGTTTTTCATATTAGCCAAGCGAGCTTTTTGGCGACACACGAGTTTGTGCTCGTTTCTTTTTCTATAATATCCGCACACTCAAGTACCAGCATTTCGAGAATTCGCTAAAAAAGCATAAAATAATATGTTAGCGTGCATTAGGCACTTGTTAGTAGAGTATTCAAAGAAAAATAGGATTAATATAGTCATTTTACATATTATGCGCCCTATTACAAACTACGATGGATGCTACGTATGCTATGCCCTATAACGCTTACACTTGCTATTCACTCAAGTTTTTTTTGTATTCTTTTCACATGGCGTTCCGTGATGTATTTAAATATTGTTTTATCAATTTCTATTATTTTCTATTTACACACGACAAACATAAACAACTCAGCTGTCAGTTGTTAGTGTCAACAAAGTCACTGGATACAGACTAAAAAACATAGTGCTGCAAGAAATTCGCTCTTTTTCCGTTCTTTAGTCGAATATTTTGGGTACAACCTAAGTCAATCATTCAAATTTCGCTTATCTGTGCTCCTCTGCGGTAAGCAACAGGTAATACACGATTATAAGTGAAAAAAAGATATTCATTGATTAGGGGCTTAAGAATCTCTTATTTAAAGGATGGCTAAACCTTTCTTAACGAGATTTTTATAAGTAAGACCATAAGTAGTTAAATACCTCTCCTATAAACATTAAATACATTTGGATCTAAGATGTATACCTGCGGAACACCATTGGATATATTAACTTAAATATTTAATTTGGCATGTTTATGATTATTAAGGTGATCTTTACAACTTTGATAGCATTGATACAAATATAACAATCATTAGTGTAAGGATTTTCTGCTTTAAATTAATTGAAATTAATGTGGTTATACAACGAATGAAAAGCTTAATCAAGATCTAAAAACACAGAAATATATTTTTTTCATCACTTTTTAGCATTTATCATTTAATATGCGCAATAAATCGCGATCGCTTAATATCTTTAAGCACACGTTCTCATGTTTTGTTCTCATACATACTATATGACTTGGGCATAATTCTGAAAAAGTGCGAGCACCACTTAGGCAGGTTTTCTGAATGTCTGATGCAGGCACTAACTATTACATTTGTCATTTGCTGCATACAATTATTGACTACCAAAGCTGCCGCTTTTCTTCAGAGGTCAGTCAACAGGGAAAAATTTATGCACCGAAAAAAGAAGTTAAGTCATTGTATTCAGGAATCTGCTTAATGTTTGTATATAACGCTTTAGGTTAATGAGTGGTGCTCTGCGTATAATATTCCCGATGAAGGTGGAGAAGAAAGCTAGTCTGGTGGTGGGGAATGCGCCGGCGCAGCCTTCCGAGGATACGCCCATCAACGCCCTCATCAAACGGCTCGAGGAGAGATGCTACGCGGATCTGGTTGAAGCTTGTCGGTAAGTGGTTCAAGCCTGATTTAAGTTAGGAAGCTAGCTTAATTTGAAAACTGATGTTTAAGCAGCAAGTGATGTCCAACATGCGACAGGCGAGTTTTAAGTAGTATCAGTTTTTCATTGTGAGCGTCCATCTATGGTCGTCAAGATTCAAACACCAAAAAGAATTTGCTACTGAATTGATGTAAATATAACTCAGGCCTGTTGTTTGTTCGAGAAATATTATGTCATCTATTGGTAAAAATATAGTTAAATGCGAATTTTATGAGTAAGAAGAAGTGTTCTTTTTTGGAATAATTATTTCCATTATCTACAGAATTTTCTGGTCATACACCTCTTTTTTAATTTCATTAAACTTTTGGTAATTTCGGTTTACATAATTTTCCTAATTTGTTTCCTTGACTTAAGAGTGAACTACACTTTAATTATTTATAATATAATATTATCTGTTCATCAATCAGTTTAATACAAATCATATTGAGCTTATTATGGAAGAACATCGTAAGCGACATACATAAAACTTTAAAGCGAGCTAATTTACAAAATATTTTTGAATACATTACTCATAGATCTCTGATTTTTTGTTTTTGTGTTTTCATAATTTTGTAAGTATCGCAGATATGGATAAGGATTTTTGTACTAGGATTTAAATTGCTTTATGTGTATGTTACATTAAAAAAAGACAAATATGTAATTACTTAGATACATAAACGAAGGGGCTCTTCGTATACAACAAGCTTACAAAGTCTCTTAGAGAGCTACCACATACACTATTGAAAAATTTTTTACTCATGACCACTAAGTGTTAGTGTAATACAAATATGTTTATGGACGATATAACCTTATGAATTGACATGCTGTAATGGTAGACATTTTTTTATTTAGGTGTATTATTACTGGTCGATTATTTTGTTTAATGATTAAGATATGTAATTTGTATGTTTGATTGTATGAAATGTTTGTTTATAATTCATTACTTTGATAATTATTTTGCATGCCCAATGATGGGCAGAATGCATTGAAACTATAAAAACAGCAACATCACTGTACATGCATTACGCAATATATTCTATTCTATTCTGTTGCTTACGTTGTTTTTGCATGACAGGCTCAATTTATTCCTATAGTACTTCATGACCTGGATGGTTAGGTTAGGTTTGTTGCTCGATTGCCGTCGTTTGGATATTGATTGGGAGGTGTTACACGAATGACAGGGAGATGGGAGAGGCTCGTGGGGCGTCGCTGGCGGCCGTGATGCCGCAGGCGGCGCTGAAGGCCATGGCCGTGAGGCTGCCCGAGGCGCAGCCGGACATGCTCAACCTGCCCCACATCACGCGCGCCAACTACGACAAGTACGGCGCTGAACTGCTCAAGATCACTTCCGCTTACGCGCTAGAGAAGGCCGGTGAGGTTCTTTTGGAATGCTTGCTGTCAATAGTGGGGCCGATCACAGTGTAATGCTGCGATAAGGGTTCATCTAAATACCTTTTTTTTATTGCAGGAGTTCAGCAGACGGCTCACTTGATGGAAAACTGTTACCATCGCCCATGGACATTTGCAACACCAAAGTGTGCTACAAATGCGCTGCTGCTCTCTTAAGGGAGATACAACTCAAGGTTGTTATGGCGGCATACTCTAGACTAGGGGTGGTCGCCTCTTACGACAGGCCTCCCAGCCGCAGGAAATTGTATTCTTTCTCCGTTCCTGCATAGATATACTTCTGTCACTGTACAATTAATCACGATAAAAATGTGTTACTTTTAATGATGTTGGTGTAAAATAAAGGATATTGTAACGTAACAATATTTGGGCAAGTATTTCCACGAATCGTCGCTTGGCTCGCCTCCCGCCGCGTTATAGTAGTCTTAAGTAATCACTTCTGACGCTAAAATGACGTTTATTGCATTACAATGGCGCCCAACGTGGGGCGCGACGCGCTACAGACGTATACTCGTTAAGTACAACTGTCTTTGAATATGAACTGATGGTATTATTTCATAACATTAAAGTTCCCAATTGTATAATAAGAAAAGCTTAATAAAATCTTTCTTAAGAAGCACATTTCAAAAATTTTGTTATAAATTCAAGCCCTTATATCCTATAATTGTAGTGTGGACCAGAGTCATCTAGTTTTCTAGTCTAGACGTCTAGATTTTTGATGTAAACAAAGATGACTATTATAAAATTTTCAATTCATTTTTTTTTTAATATAGGGAATCTAACTAATTATTGGCACAATGTCAATTTATTTATTTACTAGATTTAGTAGCTATACAGCCTTAGTTAGTAGTATGTTACATACATAAAAAAATACTTAGGTATATATATACTATATAAAAACCTTCAATTCTTATGTTTCTGGTTCAATTCCCTACAATTACAAAGAAACTAAGTCAATATAGTGTAGACAACTGCACAGCAAAACATAAAAAGTCCCAGCCAACCTGATTTGTACTACCCTAATATATAATGAATGACATGTGGATATTCTGAATAAATTTCTAAAATTTTATTATTGTGGTAACCACAAGTTATTTATCTCTGATTTTTTAAATATAAAAACAGATTACTACAGTCTGGCCAACGGTCGTGTCACAAGCAATTGATTCAGATTCTTTCTAATGGCAACATTCATATATGTCAAAGAAATATTTACAAACATCTCTTCGTGCGCGTTATCTTTGTGGAAAGTTTTCGAAAAGCAATGGCGGTACCGAAACGAAGTAGTTAAATTAATATAAAAACAAAAGTAGTAAATCGGTTTTTTCATGTAATATTTGGTGTTGCCAGTTGAAGATATTTTGAATTTGCCTCCATTTAGGTGTGCCACGATTAGCTGGCCAGGCTGCAATTGTCAATTCATATATTATTTTTTTCCATATTATGGTTTTAAATCATGTCAATCATAATATTTTCTTAAGTTTTCGCTATTTGTATACATAATAAAACTACGTTTTAACGGGTTTGAAGCGCGGTAACTTATTTGATTTTGGTTACTCCGACGTTTCGGCCGCTTTTCAGATGCCGTGATCACGGAAGGCAAAGATGACAATTGTTAACGAGTATTGTTAAAGTTTGATTTAGCTTTAATTTCAAATATATTACCGGGCTTAAAACCGTTAAAAAGTGTTTTAACATGTCAGTCAGTTTAAGTTACATTTGACATTTTCAGGTCTGCTAATGCAGTACCAGGATGAGCTGGAACAAGAACAGCAGACCAAAGACAATGACTTCCAAGAAGACGGGTCGGGTTCTGACACCGATTGGGGAGCTCTTGCGAGGAGCGCAAACGTCTCAGCATCGTCTTCCTCCAGCTGGAGGGGGCGCAAGAGCTACAGAGGAAAGGGTGGTGTAAAGAAAAGGTGAGTTAGGATCTGTTGAGTAAAAGACAATTAGTTATAAAAACCAATTTGCTGTTAGTTAGTCTAGTTTAAATCTAATAGCAGCTATACCGATTTTCTAGTTTAAACCTAATAGCAGCTAGACCGATTTTGAAGAAATTGTTTGTGTATGTTAGAGTTGGTTCTACTAGCTGTGACCGCGACATCGTCCGCGTGGAATATTTTTGTGGAAACCTAATAAGTAAAATAAAAGTACCCGAAGTTACTCCTCAAAATATCAGCTATTGAAAGTCCAGTCTAAATCGGTGCAGCCGTTTCAGAGATTAGCCGGAACATCCAAACCGACAGACAGGCAGACATTTTTTTTATACAGGTACCGTATATACTTTCATAGCACGAATGATTGGATCTTGATTTGTAAAAATACAGGTAATACTTATACATAGGATAAGGATTTATTTGTATATAGATTGGACCCGGTAGGTGACTCTGGAATCGGGTTTTAGATTTTTATTTTTTTAGGGTTTTTTAGGAAAACGTGAGCCGGCCCACTAGTAATATAATAAAAATCTTGGTCATTAGTCATCTCTGAAAGTACTCGGTCTATATAGATTAAACTTGACTTATTCGTTGTACTGTCATCTAACCCGCACTTGGCCGATTAATTTATTCTGTTACGTTACAGATTCAAACGTAAGACTCCTTCGGCGGCGAAGATGAAGGCGGCGCGCGGGGCTTACGCTCCGCGGGCGAGGGGGGGCGCCACCAGCGCCAGGGGGAGGGGAGCTAGTACAGGTAACGAGATTCACTGACCCACAGAAAATAAAAAGGGACTTTTGTCCAGACCCATCTATTGTTATGTATTTCGATGCGCTGAGTCCGAATCTGGAGTCAGTTTGGTCCATTCGCTGAATTCGGGTCAGGGGCTAGTTTGGTCCTTTCGCTAGATGTGAATTTGGGGTCAGATTAGTCCGTTCGCTGACTCCGAATCTGGGATCAGTTTGGTCTGTTCGCTGACTCCGAATCTGGGATCAGTTTGGTCCGTTCGCTGACTCAGAATCTGGGATCAGTTTGGTCCGTTCGCTGACTCCGAATCTGGGGTCAGTTTGGTCCGTTCGCTGACTCCGAATTTGGGGCCAGTTTGGTCCGTTCGCTGAATCCGAATCTGTGTATTTAATAATTAAGCAGAATATTTTTGTTATTTTTAAACATCATAGCGGCAACACCCAAGTATTTTTATTTTTAATATTTCTAACCTAGAATATCCTCTTCCGGCGAACCCATTGCACTAACAAGATAGTAAAATTGTTATGTAACATATAAACCGAAAAAACCTTGTGATTGGGAATTAAATATCTAAAGAAACATTTGCCTTTTTTTAACATGGGATCAGTTTGGGCCATACTCCCTCTATAGATTTTGTGGGTTTATGGAACAAAAGACCGTATCGGGGGTTTGTTTGATCCATACACCCTCTATATTTGGAGGAATTCGGATTCAGCGCATCGAAATAAGAATAAATATATGTGGCCAAAATTACAGATCACTTGTTTTTTTTGTAATTCTCAATTTTAGTGTATGGTTTGTCCCATAGAGATAATTAACCCGTTGCACTAAGCCTATCCGAGATTGAGTAGTTAAGACGTGAAAGCGTAACAAACAAACAAACTCACTTTCATGATAGGATCACAGCTAAACAGTAAACACTTATATTATACCCTTGCCAAGCATTTATTTTATTTTTGACAGCTCGATGACAGATCAATGTCCTAATGCATTATGGACTACATTTGTTATAAAAATTGACTTCATTTATAAATAAGTTTTAATCATTTTAACTGACGTATATATTTTTTCCAAAAATATTATATCGTGTAATAATTAAACAAATAATATAATTATAATAAATGCGGTATTATTTTTCTTTAAAGTAGAATTTTTATTTATTTTCATCTTTTGAATTATTTACGTGTAGTGTCGATGGTTTAATAGTCTGTGCGTTTACATGACTCACAGAAAATTACTAATACGTCACCCACCACAACAAAGTACGACAATTATGTCATTTGTTTCATGTGGGCGTCACTGTCAATAAATATGTAACTTGATAGACGTGCAATCGTCAAGAGTGAAATAAACGCTTGGAAACAGTATAACAGTATGGATTTCCCTGTTTTCTTTCCAGGTGCCAGCCAGATAGGGAGTATGCCGATCCCTCGCACCAACGCAGTCGTAAACACAAGGCCGGGGGTTTTCAAATCGTCCAAATTAAATTATTAATTTTTGCATTTGAGAGTGTCCGTTAGTTATGTGAGATTTTTTTATCGCTGGAGTATAGTAGACAGGCAGACGGCCCACCTGATGGAGAGCGGTTACCGTCGCCTATGGACGTTTGCGACACCAGAGGTCACTAACGCGCTGCCGGGCTCGAAGAAATTTTATAATGATATAATAATAATAATTCATTTATTTCAGAAATTAGACCTTTCCATATTGTACAGTTTTATATTATAGATTATGTCACTGTTAATAAATTTCAAATATCAAATTAGTTCACAACAATTAATTAATTAAACAAATACTAGGGCATTCCATCCATTTATGACACCATTTTTAAAATAGCTATATATGTGGGGGCAAGTTGCAGCTGAATCTCATTTCAATGTAAAGGACCCTCCACATTCTCGTTTACGCATTCCCGCGAGAATATGGAGCGCCTATTAAGGGACAATTTCACTTCATATTTAAACCTCGGATACACTGTTCTTTTTTTTATTTAGATGATGGCAGCAATGCCATTTATGCATTGATTTTGTCAATGTCGTGTGAATAGAAAAGCCCGGTGATATAAAGAGGAGAATAATTAGCAATTTGGCCGGTAAATTAAAAAGAAAAATCTGCCAATCTAATACAATATAATAAACATATTTACAACAAACATACTTAACACAAAACATGAGATTATTGTTAGTTAAAACTACCTCATGTAACTAAAGGGCATTGATTTACTATTTTAATTTCATAAACTGTGCAATTGATTATTTAAAATAAAAAATATCGAACAACGCCATCTAGTTTTATTTAATATCCATTAGTTACTGTTTATGTATTTTACTATATATTCTTTTATCTTACAATTGGTAGAGAACTTGTATCTTGGAAGAACACTTGGTCCTATGTTTGTATAATATACATACTGTAAGAAGAATTAGCGTTGGTTTTTACTCAATTTTGTACATGAATGATGATCTTCATGGCGTCCCCGGACTTGGCTAAGTCCAGGGCCTCTTTTGTCTTCTCCAAGGAATAGTGGTGGCTGATGAACTTCTTCAAGTCAATGGCTCCGCTCGCAACCGCTTCTAGTGCCGGTGGATATCTGTTATACATTAAGGGCCGATTTTTCAATCATCAAGTAAAATAAATATATATAAATAAATTATAACCTGGCTGTTGCGGACAGAGCAGCACAGCACACCTCTCCACGCCTCGCATACTGCCCCTAGCTCACATGGTTAGCAGCTAGCTGTCGGACATAACGGGGGGATATAAAAAGCGGCCTTGGAGGCCGGAATTATTGCTCAAATATATGGCACCAATTCGCACTACTCTATTCTCTGCCATTCATCTTTATATTCTCTGTAACTCGTCTATTTAGTTTTAATTTAATTTATGGAGGGTAGAGGTAAGGAGGACCATCTAGTATGGGGGATCAGTTGAAAAAGTGTCCACCTGTAAACAGCAAATTATGGTTCGAAAACTCGTCAAAATAGCGCTAGTGTAGAAAAGGAAATGATATGAATTTAGCAGTTATAAACGAAGTGAAGTGTGCTGGGTTGAAAAATTTAAAAATTATAATTTGGAAAAGTATTGATACTTTCTCGTATAGAGATGTATGTATATAAATTTTTGACCAATTGAATTTTTGAAACTTATTTCACTAATTAAGATAACTAACTAAATTATCTGAAAATTTCAATTTGTGTCGCTATTTTTAAATACTTTCCACTTGCTATTATGACGCCATCTTAATTTGCTGCCCTTCAGTGGACACTTTAATATACTGAGATGGATCTCCTTATCTCTACCTTCCATAATTGAATTGTAAATAACGACAGTAATAAGTCATACAGTCCACATCGAATTTTATTTGGAAGAAGGAACTGCCACTAATACTGACTAAATTTAAAAGTGAAACGATTGAACTGTTTTATTTATACAACTGTCATTTTATTAACTTCCCATGTTGGCTGGAGACTCGCAAGGACCACGTTCACGACCGCGATTGTTCCCGTTTCACTTGCTTGCCGGCGTCACAATCCTAGACTTAAGTGAAACGGTTATACGACCCGCCGCTTGACATGGGTCGTTGTGAGCGTTGTGTGATCGAAAACGATGACGTCATTAGTGATGTTTTCGCCATGACCACAACGACCGCGGTCGCCTTGTGTAACGGCTAACGAAGCATTTTGGGCGTTGTGAGCTACTAGTGGAACACGCTGGTTGTGTTTAATTCTTTAGAATAACTTGTGTAATTGAAAAATCGGGCATAAATTATGTTTATTTAATGATCGAAGAGTTATTTTTCTCTGAGAATTCAGAAGATAGAATAGCTTTTATGGATTTTTACCGACTCTTAGATTTTTTAAATGATTTTTAATTCCTTTAATATTGTTACGACCTAGGTGCCGAAAAAGACAAATTCACACCTGTAGCCCTGTAGAAACCTATTTTATTACCATTCCGGCATTTGGACTTTTTTTTGTATTGTAATCACTGCCAGGTGCCTCGGATTTAAAAGTACAAATTGATTCTAAGAATTCGGTCCACGCGGTCGGGCAGACATCTTGCATCTGTGCAGTATAAAGCAATGCCCCAATGGAGAAATGAGGCAATCGAGCGATAACCACGATCGAAGCAAGACTTGTGTAGATTAGGTAATCTATTTAGTGACGGACTATGCGCGTGTATTTGAATTACGATCTTCTGCATTACGTTTGGACTTATTACGTTCGGTTATATTTGTACCTGTGTTATACGTGTTTGTATAGTTCTAATAAACTCTATAATAATTCCAACGGCATTTTAATTCGAGTCCTGCAACTCGTAACAATATTATAGACAAGAAAGTTTGCAAGGTTGGAATGATAAAAATATTAAGTAGATTGTAAATATAATATTTATTGTTGATAAGAATACTGATATGCACATTATGTAAACGACAAGGCTTCTGTATATAGTCTTTAGTTTAAATTAGGAACAATTAAGAAGATAGTAATATACTACACTCGCGGACCGCGTTCGTAATACCGAAGTAAGAAAGAGAGTTGGTCTGAAAGAGAGTGTCGGTGTGAAGGTGAGATAAGGAATGCTCCGGTGGTTTGGGCATGTGGAAAGAATGTATGATGAAAGAATGACTAAATAGATATACAATGCAAAAGTGGATGGATGCAGAAGTTGCGGAAGGCCACGACACACCTTCCATGATCAAATTGATCGTGTACTAGCAGAAGGTGATGTCACAAGAGCTATGAATGTGAAAGAAGCAAGTGAGGTGTGTAAGAATAAGCCTGAATGGCGCTCTGTTGTTCGTGCCTACCCCGCAAGGGACCTGGCGTGAAGTTATGTATGTATGTAGTAATATACTGCAAGAATACAACAACTCGTCGTCTTATTTTGTACTCCCCTCTCGGGCGATTGAGTCACAGGCTCTCGCCAGTGGTGCGTCATCGTATCCAACGGGATAACCATCATCGACGCACCACACAACTTATTTAAAGCCCAGATTATGCATTCTTAGCTCTGTTCTGCTTACACGACTCGTACACTAACGCGCGCTATAAAATTGGTCCACTGCGCAGGTACATCGGGAGGTATTATTAGTTATGATGAAGTTTCAGGACACGCAGGCGAATTCACGGGTGACCGCAGATATATTATATTTTTAATAAAAGGAAACTCACGTGTTCATAATCCTGAAGGATCCTCTGATATCCACTTCCCGTAGCAGTGCAGGTGAGAGCGGTACCTCCACTTTGTCATCACCTATTCCAACAACTAATACTGTGCCTGCTGTTTTAGTAATCTGCAAATTTAATGTACGGTCAACCAAATTCCTCCTTAATTAGTTCTCTCACATTAACGGCTCATAAAGTTTCGACATCTACGCACACATTCAACTTTCATTATAGTCAGGACGTCTCTGAAGTGCTTAAATTTAAACTAAAGGAAACAATTACTCAATTACTCGTGTTCAGTTGCAATATGCACTTTGCCGATTGACGACACCCTTTTTCTGTTGTATTCTGCTCTCTCTTTGTTTACGGACTTCGATTTTATTGCCTCTTTCTAAAACTCAAACCAGGTAGCAATAGAACCCCGCCCCTTAAAACTGATGTTTTACTTGGGTGCTTGTGCTTGGGTTGTTAACGAAAGTTGCCACGCCATCTCAGTCTTATGACTACATCACCGCGTCTTTTGCGGATTGTACTTAATTGTATTTGACTACTTTGTGTTATACATTTTTGGTGAATGTAGGACTGTACGGTGTGTGTGAGTAAATTAAAAAGGTAGATACAAGATAGATAGTATGTTGGAAACACCAATCAAATATGCGCATTTGCCTACGCGAGCGTTTATTTGTTATTGTATATATTTTTTCTATAATGAAATCCATATCTTTTTCTTCTCTTATATATAAAAATGAATGTTTGTCTGTATGTCCTTTATAGAATCGTAAACATATGATTATGTGATGATCTTTAGCAAAGTTGTTGTGCATGAGCCAAAGGTTTCTGAGTTGGTTCACAATTGGACCCGGTAGGTGGCGCTGCTGTCGGCATGTCGATTGAAGCTTTTCCGGGCAGGACGACGTCTGCCGGGATAGCGTTAATCGTAGAAATGTATGTACGCGCATAACGATGATGATTGATGATGATTTTTTGTGTGTGTGTTTGAGTAGATCTCCGGATGGTTTAGATTCACAATTGAAACCGGTAGGAGGCACTAGAATCAGTTCCTAAATTTTAATATTTTAAGGGCAAGACAACGTCTGTTGGAATTGCTAGTTTTGAATAAAATTGCTAACCGTCATAGCGATTCTCTGCGCAGACGCAAAACCACAGGCATCTATAGATATATCGGGTCTTTTTCCAAGCAATTCTATTATCCTTTTCGCAACAATGTCATCGGTGTCCTCTTTCTTGACGAGCACAGTGTAATCTACTGCTAACTCCTTAGCTGTGTCTAGGCGAGATTGTACTACGTCTGTAAGAGGTAATGTTATATACTGTTATAAAAATTTAAAAACTTCGTTTAAAAAAACCAACTTCAAAAAGTAAAAAACTAAAATGTATAAAATAACTTATTTCTTAAGCTATTATTATTAATATATATTATCTAAAACATCTTAAAGTCGGTGCTTAGTAATTTTCAAAATATAGTAATTTTTATGTTTTACTTTGCACCGACTTCAAGATGTTTTAGATAATATATATTAATAATAATAGCTTAAGAAATAAGTTATTTCATACATTTTAGTTTTTTAGTTTTTGAAGTCGGTTTTTTTAAACGAAGTTTTTAAATTTTATTTGTTACTTTTTAGTGTCTAGCTATTTATGGGTGGACCCACGAATGGTGCCGCGCTTCTTAAAAAATATAGGTCCCAAGAAGCGGGAAAAAAAAATGTTCGTAAAATGAAAACTACTGGGCCAAACTATGTCAAATTTTTAGGGGACCACATGGCAGCTATTCCGCGTCGAACAAAACAAGAATCACGTAAATCGGATCATAAATCACGGAGTTATCGGCGAACATACATAAAAAAAAGCAAAAAAAAAAAAAGATCTCGACGAATTGAGAACCTCCTCCTTTTTTCGAAGTCGGTTAAAAAGAAGACAACCCACAAGTCTTCCTCTTTCGTGTTTTTTTATAAAAAAACATCACTCTAGCCTTTCGACCAACATTTTAGTATATAAAATACGGTTTGTTGGACCAAATCAGTCAAATATTTGTTTTCAAATGTAAGATATAAACATTATTAGAAGTAAATTATATACAAATGCTTAAATATTTCTATTGGTTAGACTATAGCTTATGTTATTAGAGAACACATTGCTGAAGAAAGCTGTTGTTGCAATATTAAATTTAGTATTCAAAAGCGTCGTATTATGCAGCAAGAAGCCGCGGTAACTTAGTGGTTAGAGCACTCTAGTACCAAATTCAGTTTTTACAATAGTTACAGTTGCCACGTGCTGACGGCGAAGGACTACACCGTGATCAAAACCTACACATCGAGATAAGTCAGATAACCAATGAATAAACCCTTGAACAAGCGTGGCGGGTATATACTTTTCGTACCGCGGTAAATAGTCTAAAGTATGCCGAATTGTGTTACAGTATTAGAGGCCACGTTCCAGTCTCCCTTAGGAGAGCAGCAGCGCGTTTGATGTTGCAAATGTTCATAGGTGATGCTAACCACTTTCCATCAGGTGGGTCATCTACCTGTCTGCTGAACTAATGCAACTATGGGAGCTGTATGCGTCTAGTCATCCATCGCAGTGGACAACGAACTACTGGCTAGTGCTGCCCGCAACGCGGGAGCGCACATATTAAAAGTTGCTCGATCTCGCTCGCACATCATCCGTCTCGCTCACACATTGTGCTATATATTGTACTACCTGTACTTGTTAATATTTGTACTTAAGGTTACCATTTCCAAAATTAACTACTTCCCTTCAGTTCACATCAGCACTCGACAGTAAATACTACTCTCTGCTATCTGAAGTATCATTTAACCTCTGCCTCTCGCTGCTACACAATAAAAAATAATTTAAAAAATGGTAGGCCTCAGCTCAGCCCAGCAGTCGAACATATGACTCCTACTACACATACTAGATAATTTGTCTTTTAACATGTAAACTAGCAATTAATTTGTGTGTCACACTTACCAGTGATTACAATTTTAGTGGCGCCCATAGCCTTGGCGGTCATAGCACACAACAAGCCTACTGGCCCAGCACCCAATATCAGGATGTTGGCACCAAGTTGGATGCCAGCACGGTTGCAGGCGTGAATAGCAATCGCCAACGGTTGGACGGCTGCTCCTTCCTCCATGCTTAGGTTGTCGTCCATCCTTAAATAAGAAACGAAATCATGTGAAAATAATAAAATATGCAGTCAATGATGTAAATATTTTAATGTTCTCTTTTACATCATTGTCTATAGTAGACTAGTAAACAAGTGCCTTTTGGACTAACTTTTTTCAGCAGTCTCCGAAAATTATAAATGAGGTGTCATTCGATTCGGAATGGCATCTAGATGATTTTTGAAAAAAATGAAGTTACGATTGCAAAAATTGTAAAAGTTATTAACAATTAACTAAAAAAAGAAGGGGGGTTTAGTTTTTTTGCAAATATCTCAAAAAGTAATAAAGATTTTTCAAATTTCAAAACAGATTCGAAAAGAGAAGGAAATCTCCTAAAAAAAGTCTTGACTCCCGAAACTGTAAGATCAATATTTATAATTTTCCCAGAGGGATGAAAATACGGCCGAAAAATTATTTAAACATACTAAATATGAAAATAAAAAATTGAAAAAATTCAGGCACTAACTGAATAGATGAATGAACAATAATCTGCTTGAATTTTTTTTTTATAACAATTTTTCATTTAGTTATTCAATAATTAATTAATAATTTATTTTTTGCTTGAACATGAACATTGCAAGTGTGATAATTGTTAAACTATAAATTTAAGATTTTTTCCTTTCTTGGAGCAATTTTTGAAAGGCTTTAGAATAGAACCCCGTTGGAAAAATTAGGAAATGTTTATTTTTCATTTTTTTATTAATAATTTTCGTTGTTTTAAAATTTTAATTTTGCTGATTCGCTTGATGCCGATTGATTCGCTCGGCAGCCTGGTGCAAGGCTGTGCATGCTGAATAGCGATGATCATTGGGTGGGTGCGGCTAACTTCTATGAGACAGTGATGTCTCTAAAGGAGGCCGCTGTACGACATAGGGAGAGAAATAGAATTGCGCGTATTCATACGCCTCCACGTGGGCGCCGGCGTCAGCTGGGAGCTCGGAGGCGCAGATATGCGCATGATTTCCCTCCCTGAATAATACCGCTTCAGGGGCCCTCTAGCATCAAGGGAGCAGAGGAGTCTTCACCCAAGTCGTCAAAGTGAGTTAGCTCTTTCAGGGGCTTTCTCAGGCACTTTTGCGCTAGGATCGGTGTGGGCGTAACTACGTTCTAAGTCTCATAACTTTCCTGCCATAAGTGCGGGGCATCGGAGGAGGGTCGTATTAGTGGGTAATAGCCATTGTACGTCCAATGGTTCGAGTCTCCACACATTTTGCGCATTGATCGTAGCCAATGTGATATGATTTATCGATATAAATCGATAATATTGTTACGAGTTACGCAGGACTCGAATTAATATGCCGTTGGAATTACTATTAAATTTATTAGAACTGTACAAACACGTATAAAACAGGTACAAATATAACTGGGTACAACCAGTACAAACTGCACGATCCAATTGTATCGCTCATCGAATATACTACACACGTCTTGCTAGTATCGTAATCGTCGCTTGACTGCCTCTCTCCGCATTGGGCAATTGCTTCATAATGCACCGATGCCATACCTGGCAAGCTTCGACGCAATACAATAACAACAAGAATTAGTTCGACACTGATGTCGACCAGAAAGCAAGTACAATAACAATAGATTTTTTGTCTTAATTACAAATTCTAAACACAAAGTAAACAAAAGAATCCCTAAATGCGGGAAGGTAATAAACTACGCTTTATGACAAGCAGGTGTGCGTTTACCTCTGTCGGCATGTAACAATATTATATTTGTCCCTTTACTCGAGAGGGATAACATCTCATATTTGAGAATATTAATTATTGTGCGTTTTCCAAATAAATTAGGAAAATAATTATTCCTAAATACAATAAATAATCTAATACAATAAAAGAAAAAACAACTTTTTTATATTGTATTATACCCACAGTCCCTCAAGCCTACCGCTAGTAACATATTCAAAACCATTCAAAACGGTATTTTTTTAACATTTTTAAATACTAAATTGTAAATAGTCTCTACGTGTCGCTATTTCTTCAAATAAAGTCTTTTTGTTTCTTCGTATGGTCCAGGAGCCAGGTACAATTTTGGTCAATTATTTCATCTCGAGCGAAACTTCGTGAAATGCATTAGGCACTTATACTATGAATACTCGTGACCGTCAGCTGCGACTCCGTGGGTGGGGCGGGCAGTGGCAGCCTCCCACGCATGGAGAAAAAAAAAAATTTTTCATCATTTCCTCCCATTGTAAATTTGTCAGATTATAGTTTACCTAGTATTTTAAAGAAAAAACAAAGTCAGCTGACCATAACATGGTGGATTATATATATGTCAGCTGGCTGCTTGAACATGAAAAAAATTATTATATTTTCAATGATTTCCTCTCAACTAAAAATTTACCTGGTGGTCGTTTATATGCTACTATGAATGAAAATTAATGTCAGCTTGCTGTATCTAAGTGGAAAGTTTGTCAGCTGGTACATACCTTCAACGGTGTAACGCAGCAACATCGATCACCTACTGAATCTTATCAGCTGACGACTTTTCCCTTGACTTGCAGCTAGCTGATTTTTTTCATTATTTACTAGACTATGTTATCAATCCTCTTATAAATTTTCGTCCGGGAGAAAATAACGTATCTTAAGTTATTCTTTCTTTCTATATCGCAGCTAGATTTCGGATTAAAATTACCTTCTCCAGATGCTATGCTATACCAAAAGGTACCCTTGGAGGGGTAAGTTTTACCCATGAGTCACAGAGAAACCTATAGACAAATTGATATCTTTTGCCGCATTCACACAATAAAAAGATCAACTTATGCCGATGTCGTATAAAAGAATGAGACAGAACGATACTATTTTTTGTTTCACTGAGCGTGCCGCGGCTTAGACTACCGGTGATCTTAACAAAGTTCGACAGCTGAAGCGCAGCAGCTATCGTCTTCCTACAAAATACAGTTTTCGCGTGCTTTATGTGAAGTAATTCATATTATATTTTGTTTTCAACAACATAAACGGGTTTTTTGATTTTAGGACAAGACGCCAGAGTACACACCTCGAACGTTGCGAAAAAAATGGCAAAGCTTGAAAATACAATCATCCGAACGACTGAAAAAATTAAAAGTCCTTCGAAAAAAAAGTGGACGTTTAACGAAAAAGGTAAAAACAACAAGAAAATGTTATTGCAGAACTGAAAACAAAGTCATTAATAAGTGAGGAATATGGGGATTTATTGGAATCTGTTGACTCTACCAAAAAAGACTTTTGAAAAAATTAAAAACTCAAATCAAGCATACTGCCGAACAACTTAAGATACGTTATTTTCTCCCGGACGAAAATTCATAAGAGGATTGTTAACATACTCTAGTAAATAATGAAAAAAATCAGCTAGCTGTAAGTCAAGGGAAAAGTCGTCAGCTGATAAGATTCAGTAGGTGATCGATGTTGCTGCGTTACACCGTTGAAGGTACCAGCTGACAAACTTTCCACTTAGAAACAGCAAGCTGACATTAATTTTCATTCATAGTAGCATATAAACGACCACCAGGTAAATTTTTAGTTGAGAGGAAATCATTGAAAATATAATATTTTTTTTCATGTTCAAGCAGCCAGCTGACATATAATCCACCATGTTATGGTCAGCTGACTTTGTTTTTTCTTTAAAATACTAGGTAAACTATAATCTGTCAAATTTTCAAATGGGAGGAAATGACTGAAAACCAATTTTTTTTCTCCATGCGCGGGAGGCTGCCATTGCCCGCCCCACCCACGGAGTCGCAGCTGACGGTCGCGAGTATTCATGGTATAAATCCCTAATGCATTTCACAAATTTTTGATTGGGAGGGACTTGGTCATGAAAATCTGTCACTGGCTCCTGGTCTAGTATTGTTCTTCTATGCCTACTCTCTGCCTCAGTGAAAGACGTGCAGTGGTCTTAATTTTTGAAGTGATAACTTCTTATGGGAGGGTAAACCGCTTCGTTACGTAGCGCATTACGGCGGCAGTCTGTCTGGCTTCCCTTTCTTTCACGCAAGTTATCTCTTTGTCAGGCGTCCCGAGACGCACACATTTCTATTTTAATTTATAGAGGACTATAAGTGAAGTAATCTCAAATTATGACTTACTTGTGACAGAAGTCAGCAACATGCTTGTAATAGTAACAGAGGTTCCCGGGTGCGCCCATCGACGAGCAATATCGCGGAGTGTCACACAAGTTGTATTTCCCTCGCTTGCAGAACTCACAAGCTCTGCAAGGCTGAGTTGGTTCGATGGCCACTCTGTCTCCTACTTTCAGAGTATCCACTTTAGATCCCACCTTAAATATAATAATTTTTTCAGCTCTTATATTTGTACCTAATGTAATTAATAATATCTAATGTTTCTGGGATGATAAACTTTAATACTAATATTTAATATTAATAATTCACATGTTAATTCACTTTATTTGGTTAGCTTAAGTTTTATACAAAAAAGTTTTGGTAGCCGTTGGACAAGACAGATAGAACCTTAAAACCGAACTGAACTTAAACTGCCTTACTTATAATAGTAAGGTAGTTTAAATTCAGTTAGTTTTCAAAAGTATATTATCTACATATGTTAAACAAAGTTTCTTCCTTCATATATTCACAGGAGTTGAGTAATACAATTTACCTATCTGGAAGCTGTTCGCTCTCGGAAAAAATCGACTATAGGTACGATTAAATAAACTATCCCAAATTGTGGAATTAAATAATAAAATAATTAAAAATATCCTACGTCCATTCTCGGTATTAAGACTACATCATTTATATACAAAATTTGTACTCTGGTTTTTCTGTGAAAGCGTAATACAGATAGACAAGAGTTATTTTCGCATCTATAATATTACTATGGATGGATGAGGAATCCGGAAGAGTAACTTTCTAAAGATACGATATATATAGTTAGATACGATAGATATAACGGATAGATATATTTTTCGAGCTGGTGCCAACGCCCCACTTTTACAACCGCACCGCTTGCTAGCGACGGGATGTTCATATGTTCACCCCCATTTCCTTGAGCTCCCACACCCAACTCGCAACGGTTCTCTAGAACATTTATTCCGCGTACAATGGTCTGGATTGAACTTTCCGCCACGGTTTTCCCATGCGCTATGTCATGAGGGTTTTTTGAGAAGGGTGTTATAAAATTCCTTAGAGGTCGACGACGCTTTTCTATCAGGTGGGCCGTTTGCCTGTTTGTCTGCTGCAGGCAATTAAAAAAAAGATACGCAGCGCATACTTAGGAACGCCTATGTCCAGCAGGGGACTGATGCTGACTGGTCACAATAATAATAATTACCCTTACCTTGACCACAACTCCGGCGGCTTCATGTCCGATGACAATCGGTTCGTCAAGGATATCCCTGCCGCATTTCCCTGAGCTGTAAAGTTTCACGTCAGATCCACATATTCCCACGCACGCAATTTTCACTAGAACTTCTGCAAATATGTAACAATATTTGTTTTGCATATACTAGGATATGCCTGTGACTGCGTCCACGCTTCACTTGAAATTCCGGCAGGATACCCGGGACAGAAAGTACCACAGCATCAAAAAAAATGTAAGCTATCATTTAGTGAAAACTGTCTCGAAATAAGCTATTTTTTTTTGCATCAGAACGAACTCAATACACTCCAGGGATAATTCCCGCGGGATGCCCGGGATAAAAAATATCACACATTTTATTACATAAAATTTGCTATCGATCAGTGAGAGAATCACATTGAAGTTTTTTTTTTAATTTGGCCATTTTTATAATTTCCAGAAAAATTCCCGCGTGATTCCCAGGTTAAAAAGTAGGGCAAATTTTAAGTCTATGAAATTGCCGTCGATTCACGAAAACCGTAGTAGTTTTTACGTGAATCCTGAACAAACAGAGAAATCGATAAACAGATAAAAAATCTTAAAAAAAAAATAGCAAATGTTCTCCACCGTTTATATACTTTATTCCAATTGTTTTTTTTAATAGCTTCAATGTAACATACACAGAATGTTGAGAATGTTATAATAATAAAGATAATAATGGCCACACGCAAGTTCATCTGCATTTCTCCTTAGACCATAAATAGAAAGACGAAGTCTCGGACTCTCAAAGTGAAGCGGCTAAAGGATGAGAATCACGCCGCAGCGCTTTACAAGAATTTAAATCGATTTAAATTAATTGAATTAGTACTGATAACATTACTTATTAACACAAACGCAAACTACGTGTATATTACACGAGTTTAAAAAACGTCTACTCGTCTTTGGTTACAGTTACAGAGCGTAGGGGTTTTTTTTTTTTTTTTGAGGCGAGGGAAAATGCTAACCGATTTACGCACTCTCAGGGCCGTCACTAGGAAACGGCGCGCATCCATCGGGGGCGGGAACGCTAGCAATAGTATGCTTTGTTTGCGCTCCGTCCGCGATGGCTTGACACTGAGGAGTGTGGAAGACTCAGAGCGATGCCGCACGGGCGAGCAACCTCAATACCCACTAAAAACCCCCTCCTCACTGTCGACCCTGCGCTTTTGTTGTGATGGAAAGACTGAGATATAGAACATAGTTACGCAACAGTCGATCCAGCGCAATAAAGTGCCTGGAGTGTGCCCTGGGAGAACACACCCCACTTCGAAACGGGGGCAGATGAATCCCTTGCGATGCCTAGTAGCAAGGGGCCCCTCGTACCGGAACCTAACTCAGGGAGGGAAGTAATGCGCGTACCTGCCTCTCCGGGTACCAGCTGAAGGCCGGCGACCTCGAGTAGAGACATTAGCACGCGCTGCAGGACTTCGCTCCCTGTCCCTTTCTGCGGCCTCTTTGAGAGACATTACTGCCTCACAGAAAGTAACCGCAGACTCCCAGCGGTCGTCGCTGTGCAACATGGCCGTTACCAAGTCGCCAAGCGATCGGACGGCTCCTACGTGCGTCTCGAGCTCGAAACGCTGAGGCGTCCATGCAGCGCACTCAACAAGCGTGTGAAGCGCCGTATCGGGTGCGCCACACTGGCGGCAGTCCGGAGAAGGCAAGCAGCCCACAATGCGAAACAGATACTGATCGAAACAACCGTGTCCGGTCAGTATCTGAGTCGTCCTGAAGGTCAGGGTTCCGCTGGTGCGGGTGACCCATCTCTCCAGCTGCGGCCTGATTGCATCCACCGTATAGCCGCCGGCCACAGGGTGTTCGAGGTCACGAGACCATTCGACGAGGGCCCAGAGCGTATGGGTGCACTAACTCTGTACTAGGTATATCCCGTGACGCCCCCCCCCCCCATAAAAGAACGATAAATGAGTCGCAGGTTTAGTTTTAGAGGGTAGTTCGGCGGCCATTTCTCGCGACAGCTTTGTTCTAGAAGCGAGCGTGGCGAAGCACGTGGAGCGCGGTCGCTAAGAATCCCACACACCCTCGATGCAGGCCTTATGCCTGTATTTCGACCCTTCCCCCGAAGGGCCCAAATATGCTGTATTTAAGACATTCTCCTGAGTTATGAAAAAAGCGGTCAAGTTCCAATCCCTCTTCGAGGCCAACAGCACTTTAATAGCACATTTAATGTTGCAAATGTCCATACGCGACGGTAAGTGCTTTCCATCAATTGAGCCGTCAGACTCACTGCTGTTACCTTGCAATAATAAAGTGGAGAAACAGTAATAATTGGAATTTATTTAATTATAAAATGGAATAGAATAGAAAGAAATACAATCTACTCTATTGCATATCATTAAGATATAGTTCAAGAATTTAATAGAATCAATAGAATGATTACTCATTAAAATAACTAGGATATGAACGACAAACGATATGAACAAGACTGGCTTACCGTTTTCTTCTATTTCAGGCATGGGCCATTTTTCCTGTAAGAATTGAAATCAATGATGAAATGTTATAGATCTTTAACATTGTAGCGGTATATTACATTAATAATACAGTACAAGTTAAGATTTTTTTGTAGTGTTATATATAGGTCTTCTATATTTTACCATCGTCAGCGGTCTGGTCGGGCTGAACCGATTGTAGTTTATAGTGTTTTATTTAAGTGTATTTATATTTGTTAGGGGTTTTTTCTATTTGTATGTATTAGTTTTATTTTAATTTTTAAATATAGTTTATTTAAAGACTACGATATTAATTAAGTTTGTACATTTGTAGTTAGTTTGGTCACAGGAGGCCCTAAACCACCCCAAATACTCAGCCATCGGGAATGGCTACATATTTGCGGCTTTTGGGGTCGAGACCCTAGGACCATGGGGGCCTGAGGCGCACAAGCTTTATCGAGACATAGCCAAACGTCTGGTGGATGTCTCACGTTACCAAAAGCTTGGCCTATACAATGCATTAGCGAGGCAATGTGGCCAGTCTTTTGGGCACGTTTCCGACTGACAGTGGTCTGGTACTAGATTTTATAGTTTATTTTGAGTTTAATTTATTGTATAGTTTAATTTATTTATAATTTAGTTTATTTTTAATTAGGTTAGGTTTGATCTTATTCAAGAAATAGAATAGGAAGTAAATTTTAATTTTTATTTATATGTTTGACCTTCAAAAAGTCAGTTCTTCAGTGGAACTTGTTTTGAATAAAGAAATGAATAACTAAATATAAAATTTAATTAGTTTCTAAATTTTGAATTTGCTTGCTTGCTTCTATTTGCTTGATTTGAGTTATTGAAAAAATATTAAAGGTTTTTCATCAAATTAAAACTATATATAAAACTTACAATTTTAATATTGTACGGTCCGTGAAGCACTGCTGCGTAATTTTCCGCCATTTCTAGTTCAGTCTTGTTACAATGTTTTATTAAGAATAAAATATTAAAACCGAATGTTATGTTTTATGTACTTAATATAAGATAATGATATCGCGAGATGATGATGCTTACTCGATCTTAAAATAATACCTATTTAAATAAGCAACCGCGTGACAATGAGAAAATAGGCGGATTTTGCCAAACACTATTTTAGGTTATTGATTTGTGTACGAGGTAGTTCTATTTCTGGATTCTGTCTCCATTATGCTCAGAGTCCTTAATTAACTTAGCAATTACGTTTTATTGTTAAATTATTGTGCGGAAGTTGATATTTCCGAATCCTTAAATGGATGTCATGTAGTCTCAAAGATAGGTACTGTTTACTTTGCTAGGAGCTGAAACAAAAATGCCAAAATAATGAACGCCTAGATTAAAGGTTTAATTAATCATTTTATAGTGACTTTGAGTGCAACATAATCATTGGTAGCAGGTACATCGGTAACGCTACGTTCACACGGTGTCAAATTTTGCTTGTTCGGATTTTTACTGTAAGACAGAACCGAATGCTCTGTTCACATGGCATTCGGTTTTGCGTATCCGCCAAAAACCGAAAGGTGAATATGCAATTCGTTTTTTTTGCAGAAAACACTCTTAGGCCCTTCGTACACAAGGCTACGCAAATCTTCGATACTCTACGATTTTAGTCTCCAAGCGACTACCGCCCATACAAATCCATTGAGGTTAGAGGTGAGTCCCGTCGCCGACCTTCGTCCCGCGACTCGCGTCGGGCCAGTCGCGCGTTACCTGCCGGACGAGATCTTTTTGACGAAATTTTCAAGATGGTGGAGCAATTACTGGTGTATATGTGGCACAAGTAAGCCTACTAAATGCCTATAACTCTCTTTGGACATTCTGAACATTGATAAGAATTTCACATTTGTTTGTTGTAATTCTTTTGCCAAACAGTCTCCAGTTTATATTTCTCTCTATGTAGGTACGGATGAATTCAGTATCTTCTGTTACGACGATTTCTTTGTTTTCGATTTCATCATCACTTGTGTGAGACATTTTGGAAGAAGTGTAATTTGTTTAGCCGTTTATAGTGACTGAATAGGCAACTCGCGTCTTGCGATTCAATGTCGTGTGTACGGACCGTGCGCTACTCGATACTCGCGACTTGATACTAATGTCGTATACAACATTAGTATCGAAGATTTGCGTAGCCTTGTGTACGAAGGACCTTAGTTTTCAATCAGTCTCTCACTATCATTTAAAAACCCAACGCAAGCGCGCCGATCACTCCACTTGCCGGTATTTGTAACAAACCGAATCTGCGCTCGTGTGAACGCAAGTAATGCTATTGTAGCGAGTGATGGTGGAACGATCTAATGGTTTAAGAAGTTTAAGACAAATGTAGATTGGATGTAGATTCTGGAAGAAAAAGACAAGGTAATACATAATTAATTAAATACAAATACATACATTTTAGGAAGGGATAGATGGTAAACAAAAATGAGAAGAATCTAGAATAGAAGGTGCAGGAAGGAAAAGACAGAGATAGATAGATGTTTAGAAAGGGGTATATAATAAATAAAAGAATAACGAAAACAAGATCGAAATTATGGTTTCCAGAAGATGCTTCCGGGTATGTAAGCAGCGTCAGGCGCCCTTACCAAGTAGTTCAGTACAGTTCAAGACAGCGAAGTGACAAGTGCAATACGTAAGAGTTGGAAGAGAAGTTAAATAGAATATAGTGACGAGTTTAGAAAGAAGTTTAGTAGTAGCCAGTGACGGTTTTAGTGGGCAATTCAGTGAAGGATTTAAGTGTAGTTTAAAATAAAATAAAAACGTTTAAGAAAACCGACTTCAAAAACTAAAAAGTATAAAATAACTTATTTCTAAAGCTATTATTATTACTTATATATTATCTTAAACATCTTAGTCTTAGTAATTTTCAAAATATAGTAATTTTTATGTTTTACTTTGCATAAAATGAAAACTACTGGTCCAATCTATATCAAATTTTTAGGGGACCAAATAGCAGCTATTCCGCGTCGAACAAAAAATTAAGGAATCACGTAAATCGGATCATAAATCTCGGAGTAATAGGTGAACATACATATATAAAAAAAGATTCCGACGAATTGAGAACCTCCTCCTTTTTTGAAGTCTGTTAAAAAGTGAACTAACAATCGTCGCTGCACTGGTCGCACCGCTCGCGCGATTTCCCCTGTGAAATCTTCAGTCCGGTACCAGGATAATAAAACAAGGCCTGGTTTAGAACTGAATATGAATAATTTTATCTGTATGCGAACTAGGTCGAAAAAATACGGTACACTTTTTAATGGCCTATAATAAGTTACAACTTAGCTTCCGACAAAAACAAATTCCACCTGCATATCTGTAAAAACTCATTTCATTACCTGTCGGCATTTGAACTAATTATAATTTTTTTATGATCGTCTTCTTTTGTTTATTTATTTATTAGCATACCTTTACTAATTATTCTAGAGAACAGTCTATCTATCTAAAGCAACGAGCATTGCAATCTCTTATGGCAGTCATTAGCCAGGTGTGTCGGATTGCAATATATAGCAATGGCCCGAAGGAGGGACAAGTCAGTCATACAAGAACCACGATCAAGGCGAGACATGTGTACATTCGGTAATCTATTTAGTGACGGACTTTGCGCGTTTCATTGAAGTACGACCTTCTACATTACGTTTGGATTTGTTGTGTTCGGTGTTCGGTTATATTTGTACCTGTATTATACTTTGTATAGTTCTAATAAACTCTATAATAATTCTAACGGCATTTTAATGCCAGTCCCGCTAAACTCGTAACATTACGAAAGTAAAGGTGACATATTATATGATTGTCTCTTTCATAAGTCAAATAAAATTTATTATTGATTACATATTATTGAATACAATGTAAGAAAACTTAACTTATTTGTATTGTATTCTACCCATAGTCCCTCAAGACTATAAGTAGAATACTGAGCCCAGATCACCGTCTTCTATGGGTAAGGTGCCCAGAAGGCTGGCTACGTTTCCTCGCTGGATCGCCATACTGATCCGTTGGCCGAGGTAGGCACCAGCCCTCTGATCACCTGAAGAGTCGATGAGTCGTTTTGATAAATTTTGGTAGAGGCTCATGGCCTCAGGACCCCACGGTCCAAGCGTCTCGACAGCAAACGGCACAAACATATAACTCTCACTGAGGGTTGCATATTTCCGCCGCTTGAGCGATTCCGCTGTTTCCGCCGCCGAACCGGCCGATCTAGAAGTGTTTGGTAAATGGGATGCGGCCAACGTGTCTACGCAAGTCGCATCCCACATCAAAGGCTTGCCACGCTGCCAGGGAATTAGAGTCATTCCGTCAGGGCGCCTGCCATCATCACGTGCAATACCGTTCGGCTCCAATAGAGCCGGCACGTTAGCGGTGGCAAGCGCCCTCCGTAAGACATCATTCAGGGCGGCGTGGCGTGACCATCTGCCGGCACTGCGGCGGCAAGAAAAGTAAGTCATAAGTCAAATATTCAAATTCAAATGTTTTTATTCAAAATAAGTTCCACTAGAGAACACTTTTTGAAGGTCATACATATAGGTTAAAATTTAATTTTACTTCCTAGTCTATGTACACCGCTTCGCAACGTGTTATTGCTGTTAAGAAGAAGAAGCGGCAAGAAACTCCCCAGCAACATGTCTAGCTAAAAATTGTTTTTCTTTATATTTCTTGTTCTATTTATATTTCAAGTTCTTTTTTTTTAAGTTTTATACAGAAGTATGTTACATAATGACTTTTGAAGAATTAATGGAGTTGTAGCAAACAGTGCATATTCAATAAGACAGAGCGCAATAAAAGGATAGAACATATTGTTATAGTTATAAATATAAAGACATTATACAAATATATTACAAAAGTTACAGGGTACCGCACCCAAAGAAACGCCACGATATCAGCGCCCGCACAGGCAGAAAGATACTCACTAGGCTTTAAAGACCTAGTTTAGCAGCGAACGTGTTAACTAAACGATAGAGTAGGTATAACGGGACCGATATGTTATCTATTATTAAGTACTAAATAATGTACACACATATAATCTTATCTTGAGTATTATTACAATTGTGTAATACATGATGTTACAAGTGCGTAATGAGTTTCAAGTCTTTATTATTAATAAACATTTATATCGTTCAAGGTTGCTCGTATTAACTGTTAGTTGAACTGAAATTAAATCTGATTCGAACTGTACACGAGCATATCTAGTATATATTGCTACAATTTGGGCCACCTGCAAGCAAAGCACATTTATTACCCGCCGACGTCGTTTGAGCTATTAACATTGAAGCGCTTTTATCACCGTCTTCTTTTGTTTACTTTGTGTTTATAATTTGGAATTAGAATAACATCCCATTGCGTATTGTAATCTTTTATGATAGTCATTAGCCAGGTGTGATTCTTAGAAATTAAGCCTGCGCGGCCGTGAGACATATTGTAATTGTGCAGTATAAAGTAATGCCCCAATGCAGAGAGGGGCAGTCAAGCGATAATCGCAAGCGAGGCAAGACGTGTGTACATTCGATAAGCTATATAGCGACGGACTTTGCGCGTGTTATTGAATCGTGCATTATGTTTGTACTGGTTGTGTCCAGTTATATTTGTACCTGTGTTGTACGTGTTTGTATAGTTCTAATAAATTCTATAGTAATTCCAACGTCATTTTAATTCGAGTCCCATAACTCGTAACAATATGTAGCAGTAAGAGTTCCAATGGGCCATTCCTCTCCCTCCCCTTCCTTCTATCCAATTTTCCCTATCCATCATTTATATCTAATTCCTTTTGTCTGATCCGTCTGAGCCAGTTGTATACCCAAACCATGGCCCTCCGAGCTTCTGTAAATAGCCTGTCTGACATACTAATAGTTGTTCAATTACATTAGTAACACAACACCTATGATGTTGCAAAAGTCCATAAATGACGGTAACTTTCCGTTAGATGGGTCGCAAACCTCTTTTATACCCTAGCAATAAAAAAACATCTAAATAAATTTATGTTGTAGCCCATAGCACTTTATCTAATACATCTATGGCTACGTTCCACAAGAGACTCGCAACGACCACGTTCACGACCGCGATTTTTCCCGTTACACTTGCTTGCGGAGTTACGATTATAAAGTCTAGTGGAACGGATTATAGGACGTTGATATTGTTACAAAGGCCGCACATCCGGCATGTTGTAAAAACGAATTCTTTTATTACTTCGTGTTTAAACTTTAAAAACATCTATTGTTATCGTACTTATTTTATGGCTATAATAAGTGTCGAACGAATTAATCCTTGTTTTATGGCAGTCGAAGCTGGCAGGTGTTCGGGATTAACTCGGCGAACGCGATCCTTTGTTCTGTTATACAATTAAGTATAAAAAATGCCCGAATGGAGGGGTGAGGCAGTCATTCGACGACTACGATACGATTAAGACGTGTAGTACTTCCGATTAGCGACATAGTGACGGACTTTGCGCCTGTTGAATTGCACTGAATCGTGCAGTGTGAACTGGTTGCATTCAGTTTTATTTTGTACTTGTTTTTTTAGGTGTTTGTACAGTTCTAATAAACTCTATAGTAATTCCAACGGCATTTATTTTAATTCGAGTCCTGTAGCTCGTAACAATATTATAAACAACGAAATGCACAAATGGCATTGATTGATTTGAAAATCGCGCCTTTTTCAATGTCGATCGATAGAGAGAATTAATGCTCTGTGGTCAACGTCCACTTCGACCCACCTCTTGACATGGGTCGTTGTGAGCTCTGTGTGATCGTGATAATGACCGTGGTTGCCATGTGGTACGGCTGATGTTTTGAGGGTCTTATGTATTAAAATTGAGTATCGCTGCTCTAAGCCACCTATCTCATCCTAAAGGCTGCCAAAGCGATGGTTTCCCATCTGGGTGTTGCAAACGTACGTACGTACGACAGTACTCACTTTCCATTAGATAAGCCGTCTGCCTGTTCGAATTGAAGATGTTCCGTATCTACTAAATGGGTTTTTTATTGCGTGAGTTCGGCAGACAGGCAGACAGCCCGCCTGATGGGAAGCGGTTACTGTCGCCTATGGACATACGTAACTCTAAAGGTGCTACCAATGTGCCATGGCTCTCTAAAGGGAGGCTAGACCACTAATGCCGGAAAAAACTGAAGGTTGCTATGCATTGCGGCATTCTCTAGACCAGGGGTGGTAGCTATCCAGACGGGCAAATACCTTACAACCTAGCAACCAATGTTGTCTAAACATCGTGACTATTACAGAATTTTCCATTTAATACTTTAACTTAAAGCAAATATCTCGCCTATTTATTTTACTATGTCGCCACCAAATAAAATAGTCTTGGAACATCGTGATGGTTTTTTTAAATCTGGCTAACGATTTCCACATGACGCACGACTCAAAGTGAAAATAGTTTTTCAACCATCATTTTCTTGTTTGGTGCAATGGTATACTGCAGTCTACTTCATAGATTAGACTGTCACAGTAAAGGGAAAAAGAGAAAAATACGATTTATCGAAAAAAAATATTTATTACAAAATACACATTTTTAACCATTTCAGTCATCATACTAATTTTTTTTGTATGCCATATATAGAAATAAACATACATACTACTACATAATTATGGTTCTATATATTAGTTATTCCATTTTATCTGGACTTGGTAAATTGTTTACAAATAAATGCATTAAAAAATGTTACAACATGTTAAAATATTAAATTTCCTGTGACTAGATGATAATTCGTTGTATTTTGTTGGTCGGTTCTTATGCCTTACGATCGGTTAAAATTTTACATAAGCTCCGTACAACTAATTTTAAAATTCAACCGATGATAAAGCAAGTTACCTATCGAATAATAAGACATAGGAACCGGCTATGAGTAGGGCAAGGAACGGCTAATCAATCCTCTATAGTCTACAAACAAACTTTATGATTGGTTAATTCTTAACGAATAGCTGCGCACTAGCATGGAAGAAAAATATTATGGAATGAGGACTAATGGCCTCAACTGTGATTGCAGAATTTGTTATGAATATTGCATTTATTAGAAAAAAGAGCTTCAGTTTACATGAATATGAAGATATTTTTTTTAAATAGATGGTGTTAATGGGGAGTTTCTTGCCGTTTCTTCGCGATAACTTATTGCAAAGCGGTGTACATAGAATAGTAAGTAGATTTAAATTTTAATTTATATGTGTGACCTCAACAAGTATTCTCCAGTGGAACTTACTTTAAACAAGAACTTTTGAATTTAAAATAGTTGTTGTGGAATAAATACTTTTTGTTTATAAATATTATAGTACTGGCAGCTCGGTTTTTGAAGTTTTTATAAAAAAAAAAGAAAATCGAGTTGGTTATGATTCGAACGTAAAGAAAAAATGGTGTTTCATTTTATTTAGTCCCATTTTAAATAAAATATTTAGGATTTTGTCTCGTTCGGGTTCATCACAATAGTGAAAAATTCTTTAGACGGGTTGAGCATTTTTATTGTGCGTATTTAACGAGAATAAGCCGTCAACGTCACACTCGGCTGTGTAACACTCGTTCGGGTGAAGTCGGCTCGAGTCGACTAAGGGAGCGAGAAAGATATAGTAAACGAATCAATACTTTAGTCGTTCGGCGAAAGTTACTTGCCTTGATGAAATTTTCCCTTCTGTCGTGGTCTTATGCTGGGGCTACATTAGCGGGCGAAGATTCGTGTCGCGTTGGCGCGATACATCGTGCCGGATTGTGTTATGGTGTGCATCATGTACCAAATGTTTCTTTTTGTGGTCTGGGTTACTAGGATTCCATAAAATACCTACTCTTAATATTCCATAAAATACTCCTACTTTTTGTTACTCAACTCCATGGTGTACAAGAAAACAAGCACGTTCACAACGCATCATGTCTGGACGACACTGAAGTGACGTAGGTGTGTAGCCACCCAAGCGAATATTGTCCCGACAAATCCCTTTGATACGCGCCAGTTTACCAACAGTCCTCCGATACTAGATCGTCTTCGTCCTACTACGCATTGCAACGATCTACTCGGCCACACTCATCGCGATAACACGAATATTCGCCGTAGCCCGCTAATGTAGCCCCAGCATTAGCCGCACACCAATGGGGATGGTTCACTTTTTTTCAATCTGGCTATTTGAAAAACCATTTCGAGGAATAGTGTCCCTAATCATTTCTGTCTAGTTAAAATTCCAAAAAACGTACGATCTTCTTGTATTTTGTAAGAAATGCGTTTGACCTTTATTTGACCTTACTAAATCCAATCAGGTGGGCCGCCTGCCTGTTTGCCTGCTTCAGGTGTAAAAAAAATCTAGGTGTACATTATTTGATTTAAGTTATGTAACATGGATTTTCCCTAAAGACCACTTTAAAAAATTTAACGATAACTATAGAAAATAATAATGGTTGAACACGAAAAATTATAAGCCTAGCGACAAAATACACTAAAATGATCACGATACGTAATGAGTAATGACAGTGATAGTTAAATAAGTTGCACAGATTACTATGATTAGATATAGATAAAACTTGCTTTGATTATTTTTGTTTTCTAGGCAAAGAAATCAATATAAACTTGTGCCTTATGACGTCATGGGAGAAATAACTTTAAAATCCAATTATAAAAAAACTAACGCTTAAAATACAAAAATATTCAAATTAGTATCTTAAAATACCCTATTTTACGTAATAAAAATATAAAATCAGAGGGTAATTTTTTGTGAACAATCCCCATTGGTTATTTGCCATATATTACAATAAATTCTAAAATATCTATATATATCTATAGTATACGTGAAGCAAAAACTTTGTGCCCCTTTTTACGAAAATTGCGCGTCGAAGGAGTACGAAATTTCGCAAATTTATTGTGAATTATGTGTTTTTATGTAAAGCGTTTTTTTAAGTCAATAAATCTCTTTCCTTCTTCTTTTTTTGTTCATACATTATGAAGACTAGGAAAATGCTGCTACTGGAATGACTACTACATTTTTGACATTGCTATATTTAGTACCTTCTTATAGATTAGCTGGGATCAGCGGTGTAGCGTGGGTGATGGACGCCCTTTTATTAACCGACTTCGAAAAAAGGAGGAGGTTCTCAATTCGTCGGGATCTTTTTTTTTTTATGTATGTTCGCCGATTACTCCGATTTACGTGATTCTTTTTTTGTTCGACGCGGAATAGCTTCCAATTGGTCCCCTAAAAATTTTACATAGTTTGGCCCAGTAGTTTTCATTTTATGGACATTTTTCATGGAAATAATTTTCACTCCGTTCCATATGTTCGCCGATTACTCCGTCATTTATGATCCGATTTACGTGATTGTTTTTTTGTTCAACGCAGAATAGCTGCCATGTGGTCCCCTAAAAATTTGACATAGTTTGGCCCAGTAGTTTTCATTTTACGAACATTTTTTTGTTCCCGGTTCTTGGGACCTATATTTTTAAGAAGCGCGGCACCATTCGTAGGTCCACCCATACATAGCTAGACACTAAAAAGTAACAAATAAAATTTAAAAACTTCGTTTAAAAAAACCGACTTCAAAAACTAAAAAACTAAAATGTATAAAATAACTTATTTCTAAAGCTATTATTATTAATATATATTATCTAAAACATCTTGAAGTCGGTGCAAAGCAAAACATAAAAATTACTATATTTTGAAAATTACTAAGCACCGACTTTAAGATGTTTTAGATAATATATATTAATAATAATAGCTTTAGAAATAAGTTATTTTATACATTTTAGTTTTTTAGTTTTTGAAGTCGGTTTTTTTAAACGAAGTTTTTAAATTTTATTTAGGTATTTCAATTTAATGCATACTATATCTATACTAATATTATAAAGAGGTAGTTTGTGCGTTTGTGACGTTGTAGGGGGTAATCTCCGAACTGAACCGATTTGGAAAAATGTTTTTCTATTCTGTTGCCAGCTGTCGCTACAATATATCATTCAAAGAAAGGGGATTCCCCGAATTCGTCACAGAATAAGTAATGAAAATTTCCGTGCTCTTTTCAATCGGTCCGAATTTGTGGTTGCGACAAAAATATGAAATGGTTCAAATATTTATATTATTTATAGTGAAATTTTGCCACCCCTGCCCAAAACTACGCTACGCCACTACCTGGGATAGTAAATTCGAAAGGAGTTACAATAAAAAAGATAATAACTTGAACACAAATGCGTATAGAAAAAGTAGTTTTTTTAACCGCTTAAATAAACACTTATTAAAAATATTATACCGATTAAGTTCGTTTTTTTGGCCCAATTCCATCGAAATTGAAAGACACCTTATATTTTATTATTACCTATTACAATACCCAAGTTATTTGCCCACCTATTTAACTTATTGACAATAATAAATTCTTCTTCTTAAGATATGAACTTCTGCGGGTTGTTGGTGTCTCTTGGCTGCAGGTGGATCATGACCTTGATGCCGGAGCCCTGCCTGGCCACCTCGTAGGCCTCAAGGGTCTCCTCCATGCTGAAGTGGTGCGTGACCAGCGGCTTCACGTTGATCTTTCCACTGGCTACCATCGATAAAGCGATTGGGTATCTAGAATTACGATAGATAGTATTTAAACGTATTTTTATAATAGTGTTACGAGTTGGGAGGCTCGAATTAAAATGCCGTTGGAATTATCATACAGTTTATTAGAACTATACAAACACGTACGAGTATAACACAGGTACAAATATAACTGAACACAACAAATCCAAACGTAACGCAGAAGGTCGTAATTCAGTAAAACGCGAAAAGTCCGTCACTATTAGTGTCCCGATTGTACATATGTCACGCCTTGATCGTAGTTGTCGCTAAACTGCCCCCCTCCTTCAATTAGGCCATTGTTTTATACTGCACAAGTGCAATGTGCCCGCCCGGCAACGTGGACCGAATTTCCTAGAATCAGCTTATAACACTTGGCTAATTATGCTAATGAGCGAGTCAATAAAACAATGGGGTATATATATGTAAGCTACTCACTCGTTCAAATACTACTAATAGTGAATGTACGCTACTTACTCGTTCAAATACTACTAATGGTGAACGTACAGTACCCACTCGTTGAAATGTTAATAATAGTGAATGTATGGTACTCACTCGTTGACGTATCTGAAGATGCCCCTGATGTCCACCTCCCTAGCGAGAGCCCCAGCCAGAGGCACGGTCTGCTCCACGGCGCCCATGCCCACCAGGACAGCCACACCACCCGACTTCGTCGCCTGTTTTAACAATACGTCTTTCTATAGTTATACTGAATTTAACTATATAAAGTATGTCAAGTTTGTTTAATGTATTTAAAAAACATGTAAAAACCAGATGTTGGCGGAATATTTCGGATTAGAAGAATTCGAAAAACAATTTTTAGATTTTTGTGTTTATGTTTATTGTTAAAATATCACGTGAAAGTGAGATAGTGTCTATTCTATTCTATTTTTGGCGATTTGGCTCCAACGCTACTGGCGCTGATTCGGCCAATGTCACAGTAACAGAGAATGTCAGGTGTGGGTTATTGGCAATAACAGAGATAGTGTCAGGATGTGCATACTTTTTATAGCGATAATTGACAGTGACAGCCAGCACTGTTACATTATAGCTTAAGAGCCCAGGACTGCTAGACCTTCGTCATTTTATAAAACCTGAAAGTTTTACTGTGCATGTATACAGATAAGAACGACCAGCGATTATGGAGTTTCTTTTGTGGTACTTGAGCAGATAATAAAGGTGTACAAAATAGTACCTTAAATTAGTTAAAGTATATAGCTCAAATTTTTTATATTTTCTTCGGGATAACTTTAGAAATCTCGTCTTCCATTCCCGGACACTTATGACAGTTGCTACCCCCTGCCTGCCTACATCCTAAAACTTTAATAAATTAAACTCTCGTTATAGTATAAAAGCTAAATTTTATATATGTTACTTGGGGACCCATAAAAATGTTACCACAATAGCCGGAGAGTTTTAATGGTTTTTACATCTTGCCATACATTTAAAGTCCACATAGTTTTATGATGGCATGATTTTGAACTTAAATCAATACAAGAAGCCACCGAGGACTTACCAAGAGTGATAGCCTGACTGTGGCCTGGGCGCCGCTGGCGTCGAAGGAGACGTCAGGGTGGCCTCCGAGGAGCTCATGGATCTTCACCACCAGCTCGGCCTCGTTGGAGTCCTTTCTCACCAGGAGGGTGTGGTCAGCGCCCAGCTTCTTAGCGAAATCCAAACGAGATTGGAACACATCTAAAAAAAAACAATATTAGGACTTGAATTTTGAAACAAGTTCTTTATCGCACGTTACAAAAAAAGTATAAAGCGAAATGAATAATGTTGAAAATGAAATTTATTGCAATGCATTAAGACCTAAAATAAAATAATATTCATCAGTATAATATATGTTTTGAAAATAGAAGGATTGTTATTCGGCCGAATTTGGGCGCTGTCGTCGTGCTTCGTGTCAATTTTTAATAGAGTTTTTACAATATTTATTATATAACATATTTAATACTTTTAGATGTTCTTCGATAGTTTTCGATACTTATTTACATTTTTGAGACGTTTTGATGATTTTAAGAATTTTTAAGACTTATTAGGAGAACTTCGTTCCAACCAAGTGTCCCAAGTATTTAGTATTTTGTTTATTAAACACAAATCTAAGATTTAGGGACTTTTCAGAGAAATTTGTTTATTTCTAAAAGTACCTACGAAACGAATGGTAAACGCGTGTGTAAAAGACAATCAAGTGGGTGTCAGCGGTATGTGAGGGCGAACAACGTTCACATATACACAAAAATAAATAAATAAATACAATATTCCGCGTTGGGACGGACAGTCGACAAAAACAGCCCACAGACAGGTGGTAGAGTATGTTCCCGCCTGGATGGCTACCACCCCTGCTCCAGAGTATGTCGCCATAACAACCTTGAGTTATATCCCGGCATTAGTGGCCGAGTTCTAGTCTTCCTTTAGAGAGCGGCAGCATATCGGTGGCACCTTTTGTGTTAAAAATGTCCATAGGCGATGGTAATCGCTTTCCATCAGTTGGGCCGTCTGCCTGTCTGCTGAACTCCTGCAATAAAAAAATTAAACGTGCATCTCGGGACGCCCGACAGTAACACATAACTTAAACTAATCTAAATTGAACTATTTAATATTTAAATTGTTTAACTTAAGAAAAATATAATCTTTTATTGATTATAAAACATATTTTATTCTTAGTTACAATTCTTGAATATGTACATTAGAATTTCGTGTATGTACATAATTGTTCTCATAATTTAATCTAATTACCGAAATACGGCTAGCATTGTGCGTTACAGTGAGGTAGTGAGAGGAGCCTGCCTACTGCTGCTGTATGCGTGAGAGAAAGGGAAGCCAGACAGACTGGCGCCGTAACGCGTTACGTAACGAAGAGGTTTACCCTCCCATAAAAAGTTACCACTTTCAAACTCGGAAATGAACCCAAACTTCTCGACGTTGAAGTCAATGACTCCATTGATCGGGGCTTCATTGACCGTTAAGAAAAAGTCAGGTCAACATGTTACCTGTGATGAGGACCTTTGTAGCCCCCATAGACTTGGCAGTAAGCATGATGAGGAGTCCAATTGGGCCAGCGCCCAGGACCAGCACTGTTTGGCCACCGGTCACTCCCCCCTTCCTGCAAGCGTGAATCCCCACTGACAGGGGCTCCAATAGCGCACCTTCTTCCATCGATACGTGGTCAGGTAACCTAGACAAAATGTAGGATACATTATTATTTAAATATTGTTACATACCGACAAAGAAATGCGCACACCTGCCCGTCGTAAAACGCAGTTTATTACCGTCTTTGATTTAGGACTTCTTTTGTTTACTTTGTGTTTAGATATTGTAATTCAGAAAAACATGCTATTGTTATTGAACTTGTTTTATGGTCGTCATTAGTGTCGAACTAATCCTTGTTGTTATTTATTGCAATCCGTTGAAGCTTGCCAGGTGTGCGGATTAACTTGGTGAACGCGGTCCTTTGTTCTATTATACAGTTTAGTACAAAACAATGTCAAGAGACGATTACGATACTAGCAAGATGTGTGTAGTACTTGCGATTAGCGATATAGTGACGGACTTTGCGTGTTATTGAATAGTGCAGTTTATAGTGTCTAGTTATATTTGTACCTGTTTCATACGTGTTTGTACAGCTCTAATAAACTCTATAGTAATTCCAACGGCATTTCAATTCGAGTCCTGTGTAGCTCGTAACAATATACATTTTTTAAACCGTGCGGAAAATAGCTACAGGAGACTGGAACCTGGTCACTAATACCGGAACACAAATCAAGGTTGTTATAGCGGCATACTCTAGAATAGGGGTGGAAGCCATCCAGTCATGCAAATACACTACCACCTAGCTGTGGGTTGTTTTGTCGCCTCTTACGACAGGCCGCCCGGCCGCAGGAAATTGTATTTATTCTCTGTTCCTGCACGGATAAAACACACGTATTGTCGTTATTTGACTGCGGAATCATAAATAAAATACACTTATTTAATTAATCGACAGCCAAATGTATCTCAAAAACTCGAACAGTGTTTGTTAAAAATTAATTTATTTTCGAACCACTAAATTTGAGATTGATAAGTGGATTGCTCCCGCACTTACTTGTAACAAAAATCAGCGGCATGTTTGTAGTATCTGACCAGATTTCCATGAACAGGAGGAGTCGCACAGAAAAGGATGTCGGGGCAAAGGTGGTAGCGACCGGTCTTGCAGAACTCGCAGTATCTACAAGGTACCCCAGGTTCTATTGCCACTCTGTCACCGACTTGTAAGTTCTTGACTTTTGCACCGATCTGAAAGAATCACAGAAAGACACATTGTGTATATTTTCAAACTAAGCAAGTTACGCCTGTGTTAACCCTGATTTGCATTAGATAAATAATTAACATTAGACAGACAGACACTAGAACATACATTAGAATGTCATATTTGACGTCAGTAACCGAGATTAAAACTCGTTAATTTCATCAAGATCGCTTTAGTAGTTTCGGAGTTTATCCCGGACACACATCGTGACAGGAGTATAATGCTTTCGCTTCATCTGCATTACTGTTAGGGATTTAGGCAGTGGTGGATGCCTTTACTTGAAGCGTTAAAAAAAGCCGTTAAGGCATAGCCACATTAGTGTATATACAAACATACGTTATCTGTCAATATTTAGTGTCATTAACAATGTCGCACCTCAAATAATGCCTTAAATCCATTGCCAAATCTGCATGTAACGGTCTAAGTCTTTAACATTATTCCAGATGGAGCTACACCTTAAATTGACCATTCTGAGGCCGATCTCAACAACTAGGCCTCCAAGTTCCAGTAAACTAGACGAAGGTTTCTTTTCTTTACTTAAAATTTTTTTAATATTAACAACCCAAAAAACTATTTATACTCTTATATTAATCTGACATACATTATTGTATTTTAATCGCAAAATAATAATGCTTAGAACTAAATGTCTTACTATTTTTGAGGTCGATTAAAAACGGAACTTTTAACCCCGCTCGACCCTACAACTCAAATTAGGGATATCCGCCTTACATGTATTTTCGATGTACACATAGTCGTGTGTCGTGTCGTTATTAAGATCTTGAAAGCTAGACCAAAAAGAGATGGATGGATTATGTAAACACGATGATTTGTTGTGTGACAGAGGACACATTAAGAATATGCCAGAAGTATGGAAGGAAAAACATGTACTGAGCCAAAATGGCTGGAAGAAGATGAAGCAAAGAGAGGGATAGTTTCGCTTAAATACAAAAAAAATGGTGGACGTTCATCCCCTCTACGGAACCATTAAGAGCCTGTATACTACTAATTCAAATCGGTGTTTCACATAGTTTACCCCCGCGCAACCAATGTTTACTTCGATGGGACAGCGCCAATTTAAGGCGTGCGTGCGTGTGGTAAAATATTGTATATCACCGAACATACGCTACGTAACATAAATAGGTGTATACGTAGCTAACGAACATTGCACGGCACCGATATCACACTATTCATGCGGCTAAGAACAAGAGGTGGCGAGACAAAACATGATAAAATGAGAGAAGTTCACGTGGTGGATAATACGTATTGAAAATTCGACACGAGGTACTAAACATGTTTGGCCTAGTGGTTTTCTAATACTAAGGTAGTGAGGAGGTTGAAGACTCGATCCCGCACACAGGTGTTTTTTTTTTCTCTTTTTGTAACTAATTTTGATACAGTTAAACTTTATTCTAATGATATTAGTTTTTAGATGTAAATGTTATAAAAATCATTTCATTGTATTATGGAACAACAATGAATTCATATTATCCCTATTGATATTATAAATGCGAAAGTAACTGTCTGTCTGTTTGTTCCGTTTTCACGGAAAAACTACTGGACCGATTTGGCTGAAATTCATTTGATATATATTTTCGATGCTGAGAATGAACATAGGATGCTTTTATCCCGAAATATGGAATAGTTTCCGGGATAAAAATATATTTGTCTTTTTGTTTGTTATCCTTTTACGGAAAAACTACCGAACCGATTTAGTTAAAATTCGGTATAATGGATTTATGTAATCAATACTATGGGTTATCCCAAAAAATGGGGTAGGTTTTTTGTGATTTTCCATTTTGGTCATTGCAGCCATTTCATTCATTTCAACCATTTGGGCCATTTCAGTCATTTAGCCATTTCGGTCATTTGAGCGATTTGGGCCATTTCAGTCATTTCGGTCATTTGGGCCATTTTGGTCATTTCGGCCAATTCAGCCATTTCGGTCATTTCAGCCATTTGGGCCATTTCAGTCATTTTGGCCATTTAGGCCATTTCAGTCATTTTGGCCATTTAGGCCATTTCGGTCATTTCGGCCATTTGGGCCATTTCGGTCAGTTCAGCCATTTGGGCCATTTCGGCCATTTCGGTCATTCCACCCATTTCGGCCATTTCGGTCATTTGGGCCATTTGAACCATTTCGGCCATTTTAGCCATTTCAGTCAATTCAGATATATCGGCCATTTGGGCAGTTTCAGCCATTTCATTCATTTCAGCCATTTCGGTGATTAGGGCCATTTCAGTCATTTCGGCCATTTCGGTCATTTGGGCCATTTTGGTCATTTCGGCCATTTGGGCCATTTCGGTAATTTCGGCCATTTCAGCCATTTCAGTCATTTCGGCCATTTCAGTAATTTCACCCATTTGGGCCATTTCAGTCATTTCGGCCATTTGGGCCATATCAGCCATTTCGGTCATTTGGGCCATTTCAGTCATTTTGGCAATTTAGGCCATTTCAGTTATTTTGGCCATTTAGGCCATTTCGGTAATTTCGGCCATTTCAGCCATTTAAGTCATTTCAACTATTTGGGCCATTTCAGCCATTTAGGCCATTTCGGCCATTTTGGTCTTTTCGGCCATTTTGGTCATTTCGGCCATTTCAGCCATTTCAGCTATTTCAGCCATTTGGGCCATTTCAGTCATTTTGGCCATTTAGGCCATTTCGGTCATTTCGGCCATTTGGGCCTTTTAGGCCATTTCGGCCATTTTAGTCATTTCGGCCATTTCGGTCATTCAGCCGTTTGATCATTTAGGCCCGTTCGGCTAAATATATTTTCATATTGGAAACTATCTCATTTTTCGGGATGAAAAGTAGTTCTTGGCCACCCTCGATATTAAAATAACATATGTACCCAGTTTCATCCAAATCGGTTCAATAGTCTGTCCATAAAAGGATACCAAACAGAAAGACAAATATGCTTTTGGATTTTTTTTCGCGGAACCCTAAAAACGTAGCCTAAGGTGCTTCTTATAACATCAGCTATCTGCCATTTAAAATTACGTCAAAATCGATCCAGCTGTGTCCGAGATTAGCCGGAACATCCAGACACACAGACAGACAGACAGACAAAAATTCTATAAATAGCATTTTCGGAATCTCCTGGTCCGATTTTTTTTTAATTTATTTTGAGATTTCAAACAGGCACTTCACTTTGCATTTTTGGAATCTCCTGGTCCAATTTTTTAGTTTTTATTTTGACATTACAAACAAACCATTTGTTTATCTGTATAGATAAGAACTTTAAAATAAATTATAATAGATAAAACATAAAAAAATTAGAGAGAAAAATGAAATGAGCACTCGAACCATGAACTCTAACCGTACGTGTACTAGTATCAACTCACTCTACCACAATAACATTGAAGAAAGTATTGAAAGTTTTGTAATATTTATAACTCTACTTATCCACGTGTCAACGTAATTTTCTATGAAGAATCATAGATGGCGCTTTCGAATTTTAATGTTACCGGTAAGATTGATTTAAATACGTTTTATTGTCAATAGTATAAAAGTCCAGATGAAATGAAATATAAAAATTTAGAAAAGTATTTTTATTGCATTTTATAAAATTATTTAGGAAGAGAAAAAGAGCATTTTATCAACTTTCTTATAAAAAAAATTCTTCTAGATCAAGTGAAACTAGTAGGGTTCGAACCCACACAGCTAGTGATTTAGACCAGACCTCTACCGTATACGCCAAATAAGTATAGCGCGACCGCTTCAAAATTCTTGTTATTATTGCTCCTTCGTTTATTTAAAATTATTTTTCAATGGCGGTCGTGGAGAAGAGCAGCGCGTCCGTATTAGCCGACGCTCTAAAGCGATCTAATAAATTCCATACATTGGGACCGGCAGGCGGGATTTTTGCAGTCATTTTTAATAAAATAATTAATTACTTCCAAATTAAGTTAAGTAACCCAATAAAAGATCTATAATTCAATTTGTTATAATATAATATGTTACTGTTATTTATTTTAGCGATGTACGATTAACAGTAATAACAATAACCAAGATTGAATAACTCGTTTAGAGGTTACTTTGCAATTATTTTCTATCGAGAAAATTTATCGTAAATGCGTTTTGAGTACAAAGTTTACGTCAGAAATATGATCAAGATTGACATATATTTTTTTCACCGCAAAAAAGTGTGTATAACTACTGTAAAAATGGTTGAGAAAATGATCTAAAAACGCATTCTGTCAGTTATCACCCTGTTAATTGCGCGTTTCTTTCCACGCATTGAGCCATTTTTTATTTAATTTAACGCGACTAAAGCAATGTATTGATTTTAGTAAACCTTGAAACTTGTAAAAATTCTTTTACTTCCTCATATCTCACAATTAGTAGCCTGTGACTGATTAATGTTTATTTGGTTTACAATTATTTCCATTGGATCATGTCATAGAGTTTGTAGGACACCTTTTTTACAGTTACTTTCTACATTGTTTGGACATCGTCATTCTTGTCTGAGGTATTCGAAATAATTTTCCTCCAGAAATTAAATATATCTATATATCCGCGACAAGTTCGTAAGTACTTGACTTTTCGGGTTAAAGAATTTTATTTCTCATAAAAGAATTTTTACAATTCACTTCTCACAACTCTGAGAATATTTATAAGTTGTTAAAAATAAAATTGTAAACCATAACGAGATAGAAAGTACAAATAACAAAATTGTTAGCAAACAATGTTTGCATTCAGCTTGTTGCTGTGCCGGAATAATATCTATCCGACGCTGCTTTTTAGTGCAAAACTTTCTTTTATGAAAAACAACTCGAACCAAATTAATCTAAATTTATAACTAATACATAATAGAATAAGCCGTGGTAGCGTAATGGCTAGCGCACGCGTCCCAAACTCAACGGGCGTGGATTCGATCCTGGCCGGAACGCATGCACCACTTTTTATACATAATTAATTAAACTGAAGTACGTGCGCTAGCGCTGGTACTGCTGCAGCCGAGCAGGTGGCCCTCAAGCGCCGCAAATATCCCGCCATTGGAAATGGTTACATATTTACGGCATTTGGTGTGGAAACTGGGTCCGTGGGGTTCTAACGCGCTAAAGGTCTAACGTGACGTCGACAAACGTACAGTAGACGTCACACGCGACCAAGAAGGCAGGCGTCAATTTTTCTCAAGTATGAAGCGTTGCTATACAATGTCGCAACGCCGCCATCCTTCTGGGAACTTTCCCGGTAGATGAGAGTGGTTTGAGACCAATATTTTATCTTTAGCTATTTTTCCCTTTTTTATTTATAGTTTAATATAGTCTGTAGTTTATTTTTAAGTTTATATTGTATTTTTCATCAACAAAGTAATTATATTTATTATTATCAATATCCTTATCCAATCGCAAAAAAATAAACTGAATGATTGATGTGCATAAATGTAAAGATATACCGTCTCCTTAGTGGAGATGAGATACCTCCCAAGGTAGACAAGAACTGCTTACTTATCACGTCTATCGGTCAGTCAGAAGGAGGTGCCAAATACGTCGCAATATTTAAATTTATTCTACAGTATAACAGTATTTATAGGCGTCGAATTAAAGTTCATGGTCAATAACCTGCCAAAACGCGCGCCAACTAATATATGTGTAATACGTATGTACCTAAATACTAATGAAGGTGTGTCTACTCGTGTGGTTTCAACGTCTATCGTAGCGCACGCGCATCGTGTTCGACGAATGTTGCACGCACGTGGCTCTACTTATGTCTCAATACAACTTTTAAAATTAGATACTAAGGGCACACACACACTACTCTGAATACCCTTAGTACGTAATTTTAAAACGTGAGCGAAATAATAAATTATAACAATAAATGTTACACGAAAATTACGTAAATAAAAAGAAAAATGTCATGAATTTAATTATACTGGCACTTTTACATAGTAAGAACTATTACTTTACTTCTATAAAATTGTTGATCTATTCATAGATCAAGTGTTCTATCCGCAAGAGTTCACTTGGGACCTGGAATGTGCGCTCGCCTCCCGACCCCCGCCTTCTTACTGTTCGCGCTATCGACGCGTCAGTAACCCGCGCTTACGTCATCCGTGCGAAGTCTCAAGTTAACTCTTGCGGGTTGTAAGTTGTCTATCGATACAAGTTTGTAAGTGTTGTTGATGTAGTTAAAGGTGGAGTATGCTCATCTCAAAATATCTACTGATACGTTCTCTGAAGACGACTAATGGCCGGTTCCTATTCATTTACTTGCCTAACTATTCGTAGAACTTTGACATTTCTTGAATGGGGCTTATATCAAACTTTAAACTATAAGGTAAATGACCGGTCGGTAAGATATAAGAACAGACTATTAATTACGTTTTGAATAAAACAAATATCAATAAGGATTACACTCAACTGGGGCTCATAAAAAAATGCTTCATCTGATATAATATATTTGTACTTAATCATTAATATATTGTTACGAGCTACATAGGACTCGAATTAAAATGCCGTTGGAACTACTATACAATTTATTAGTACTATACAAACATGTATAAAACAGGTACAAATATAACTAGACACTACTAGTACAAACTGCACGATTCAATAACACGCGCAAAGTCTGTCACTATATCTCTCATCGAATGTACGTCTTGCTCGTATCGTAATCGTTGCTTGACTGCCCTACCCCTCCGTTCGGGCATTGTTTTATACTAACTATACAACACAAAATCGACCGCGTAGACTGGGGTTTCCGAGAAACCATAATCTGCACACCTGGTTTATTATTCCTGTGAACGGCCAACAAAATCGAAAACAATAACAATAGGCTATTGTCATATTTCAAATTTCAAACACGACGTAAGCAAAAGAACTCCGAATGCCGGAAGGGTAATAAACCAGGTGCGCATTTCTTTGTCGGTATGTAACAATATTATTAGGTATAAGCAATTACTACGTAGTAATTATAGGCTCCGCTGGAACCGTAGAACGGATGGGAGAGGATCGCAGCGTGAGGAAGGCCTATTTAGGACGGCCAGTAAGTCGGCGTCCGGTCGGCCGTTCCAAATATCGCTGGAAGGACAGAGTGGAGGCTGACCTGTCGGAGCAACGAGACAATAATTGGCAAGAAACTGCACTGGACAGGGAATAGTGGCATGCTCTCGTTTCGGAGGCCAAGAACCACTTTGGGTCGCTGAGCCAACGGAGTAAGTAAGTAATTTTTATTTCTTTTATATCAGTACGTCATATTATGCTACGTCCTATTAAAATTGATAAGCAATTTCTTGTTGCCACGCCATTCGCTCCGTGTCTTATCTATGTGGTAGACACACCTACTTGAATATTAATAAGGTATTAAATAACATGTCGCCAGATTTAAAGGCACTGTTAGAAAATGTAGTTAGCCTTGACTTTCAAAAACTATATCTTTACGTCTACACAGATAAATAAAATTTAAGTGTCTGTTTGTAATGTTAAAATCTGAAAAAAACAGAGAGGTTAATTCGAACCAGGACATTCCGAAAATGCAATTTTTAGAATTTTTATCTGTCTGTCTGGATGTTCCCGCTAACCTCTTAAACGGCTGGACTGATTTAGACTTTCACTGGCAGATAGCTGACCTTATAAGGAGTAACTTAGGCTGCAACATCTTTTAGGGATCCGGGAAAAAAAATCCACGCGGATGAAGTCGCAGGCACAGCTAGTTAATAATAAATTAGCAAAGAAATAAAGAATAAAGATAATATTAATTAATATTAATTAAAAGAAGAGTAATAACAAGCTAGCGGGTGAAAGGACGCTAAAGTTTTTTTATTAACAGCCAATAAGTCACAAAGACACCTCTAACAGACACCATTAAGGGGTGTTAGTAAAACTAATGTAAAAGTTGGGTAAGGCAGAAGAAATATTATCGCAGAAGGACGCAGCTTTCTTGACCTCGATCCATGGCCGTAGATAAGAGCTCCGTATACTGAACTAATTACAAATTCTTTCCGCCCTAACAACAACATGAGCCATAAAGGACGACACGGGGATCACATCGTTCAAATGGGCTATACATAGGATTTCCTTGTGTTCCCGCACGCATGTCTAAGCCTGCCATTCCATTGAAGCAGAGCGAGGCTACGGAACGGAGAAGCGGAGTGTTATTAATCAATATGATTTACTGCATGTCCATTGACACCATTTTTATGCAATCCTATTGGTTTAAATTTCTCGGCGTCCGCAACAGGGTCTCAACTGTTTAGTTTGATGTGCATCTAAGACAAACTGCAACAAGAACCCCTTATTTCTTGTCAGTTAAAGAGCTACAATTTAGCCGAACCTTTATTTTGAACATTATTCTAAAACTGGAATATACATGGATGCTTTACATAGCTTAGATAAACAAATCGTGTCATATTTAAAAAGAATAACTCCAATTAAAGAAGAGATTATAATGTTTAGTTACCTTTGCTACTACTCCAGAAGCTTCATGACCCATGATCATAGGTTCGTTGAGGACGAAGTGGCCGCACTGGCCGCTCTGCCAGTAGTGGACGTCAGACCCACAAATGCCCACGCTATCCATCCGGAGCAGGACCTCTGGAGATTTAAATATCAATTAAATCGGCAGACAAATACACAATGGCCTACTCAGAGCCGATCCCAAACACCCAGACCACAGTAAATAAAGAAAAGTTTTCATGCCAAGAATCGAACCCAGAGCCTCTGCGTTCCAGTGAGCTTGGCCGGCTAAGACTTAACCCGCTCAGCCACAGAGACCGTCAAAAAGTCAAAAGTTTACATTCAAGTACAGTTATACATATACTCGAAAAACCAAAATGAAAAAAATTAAATACCAAAACGATCAAAATGACCAACAGGACCAATATGACAAATCACAAAAAAACCTATCCTACTTTCTGGGATAACCTATTTATAATAACAATAATTATATAAATCTTTCCTATTGTCCGGATTGAAAAGTACCCCTTGTCTACCCTCGGTATTAAAATTACATAAATACTGAATTTCAGCCAAATAGGTCTTATAGTTTTTCCGCAAAAGCATAACGGAAAGAAAAAACAAATATATTTTTATCCCGGAAACTATCCCATTTTTCGGGATAAAGAGTATCTTATGTTCATTCTCGGTATCGAAAAAAAACATATATATATATATCGAGGGCTTCATAACATATAGGTGTATACGCAAAAATGCCATTTTTTGTTGTTTACTAAAGACTGAATGTTGCAATTTAGAAAGTCTCATCAGTATGTATGTGTACCTTAAAAGACAGGTATTCCAAATTTCAGCCTTGTCCAGCCAGCCAACAATCAACTAGTTTTGTTTTATTCACAATTTTGTCCGTTGTGTAAAACTGCACTTTTGTCTGTACGCCCATTTGTTATGAAGCCCGCGATATATACTCAGTTTCGGCCAAATCGGTTCAGTAGTTTTTCCGTGAAAACGGAATAGATAGACAGAGTTATTTTCGTATATATTATTATTAGGGATTTGTTCCTTCTTTCATCTATCTTTAATTTCGTTGTCACTGTCCGGCTGATCGGTGAGAGTAGGGCCTCTGGTGTTGCAAACGTCTATAGCCCACGGTAACCACTCTCGATGAGTTCGGCCGTCTGCCTGTTTGCGAGCTTCGCATTAAAAAAGTTAGGTAAGTTATGGATTAGAACTTACCATCATCATTTATTTCTGGTATTGGTGTTTGAACCTGTAATACAAAAGAGTTGTCATTTAAATTTCTTTATTCAATACCGAATATTCAATATTTTATTATAAATAAATCGCAGACCTCCGGAAGCCACTCTGCCGACTGCGTCTCAGGAGTGGTCTCTCTCTCTTGGAGTCTCTCTCCCTTACTCTCTCAGCGGCTTTCTTGCGGGACATTACCGCCTCGCAAAAGGAAGAAACCGCTGACCAGTGATCCGACGCTGTGGTGCATGGCTTCAACCAGTCCCCTCATCGAATCGATCGGCCATATGATGGCCTCGAGCTCGAATCTCTGGGTTTCTATGCAGCGCATTCGACCAGCGTATGGAGCGCTTGTATAGTGTGCCGCATTTGCAGCACTGAGGGGAAGGCAGACACCCCACAATCTGATGCGGAAACTTAGCAAAGCATCCGTACCCGGTAAGTATCTGCGTCATCCTAAGGGTCAGAGCCCCGCGTCCTGGTCGCAACAATCTCTACTCGGCAGTAAACCAGGCCCCTAGTTCTAGCATCCTGTTGGAAGCGTCGAACCTTGGCAAGCACGTCCGTCTAGAGTTCCCAGGGCGGATCTCCCCCTAAAAGTTTCGCCGCCATCCATGACACCGTACGATACTCCAGGATGGACCTCACCCAGGGCCCGCTGAGTTCTCCTCAGCAGAGTCCTGTTGTGGAGGTGAAGGGCGTGATTCCACACGGGTGCACCGTACAGTGCAATACTCCGGAGGATGCCGGAATATAGCCGCCGAGCCGTCCCGCTGGGTCCCTCACGTTGGAGAGATGTCTGGCGAGGCCGCCCGCGGTCATAACTAACTAATGGGTGTGTCCAGTTGTAATAATATGTGATTAGTAATAAATAAAAGTCTCAAGCAGTGCTAAGAAGTCTTTAATTAATGAAGCATGCATTTTACACATAAAAATCAAACAATATATTGTATTGTAATATATTCCTAACAACAACAATAGTCTTTATTGTACACCAACTTAAAACAGTGACACATTAACATATCTGAAAATTAGTAGGTAGTAGTACAATGGGCGGCCTTATTGCTTAAAGCAAACTCTTCCAGGCAACCTTTGGATGGACAAGGCAAGGACAATCTACTATTTCTTTTACTTTGAATTTTGGTCAAATTACATTCTTTGAAGATTCAAATTGATTATGATTTTAGTCATTATATGAAGCAGCGATTGACTGGAAAAAATCGTGCCAATTTACTCTGTGTGAGTGATTAGTTCTAAATTTTAAGGACGTCAATAGCAGTACTTTTGAATCCGAGTCCGACAAAGATGATCTTGCGGCCAGCTCTAATCAAGTCAGGGATTAAAATTTATTGAAATAAATTATAATTAAATAATACCTATCATTATTTATTTCCGGGAATTTTGAATGAATAATACAAATGAACAGACGCTTTAACGTCAAGTAACATTAAAATAAAGGTCTTTGGATAGCCTTTTTGTAAACTTTATGTAAAACCTTACTATAGCGTCGAGAACATGCACTATTTTTTTGGTTTCTAGCAATATTCGATCCTATCTGTAGTCATGGTCAGTGAATTATAACAAAGCGAATTTAACCATGTTATTTTAATTTTGACGCTGATCCAAATCTAAAGTCCAAATAAAAGTAATACGGACATAACAATTCTACGTTTCACACGAGAAGAATTTTTTTTATTTTACCAAGGAAATCAAGCGGGGTTTAAAGCAAAAATCTTTTTCTTATATTTAGACGATATTTACCAAAGAACAGCCAATATGGCGGGTTTGTAAAGGTTCGTTTAGCTTCTTTAAATAACGTTCCCAGCCGTGCTTCGCACCATGGTCGGGAGCAAACCCGGATGGGATGCCGTCTCCTCTTTCTGCGAGCGCGTCATGCTTGGAGCGCAAGGAGGAGGCGGAGCGGAAGCGTGGGCGGACGTCTTCGCTCCGCTTCGTGCCGTGCCGACGCCGGAGGGCGAGATTCGACCTTCAGCCACCGTAAGCGGGCGACGCGGGTAGGGCCCCTTGGGGAATAGGGGTTCTCACCCACCCGCACATACCGTCGAGACGAGAGCGCGAGTGTTCCGCGCGCGCTCACATCTCCCATGGGGCGCGTTACAAATCGCGTCTGGACTAGACCAAGACGATGCCGAAGGACAAAAGAAGTCCCCCGGCAAGGAAGAGGCCTGTGTGTGAGGCGCACGCCTGCCAGGGCCACGGAGGCGGGAATCTCAATTACCCGTAGCCCTGGCATAAAGCGCAGGACGGAACACCTAGGGGTTTTAGAGGGTATCCCTAACTAGGGAGTGGCAATAGTGTGGCACCAGTTCTGATTGGGCGCGCTAGTGCCACCCTCGATCTGGCGAATCCCACACACGGGTCGCGAACTATCCCCTAAGGTTTCTGTGCCTGTCGCGGCTTAGTCCTCAAACGGATTTCCTCTGGTCAAAAAAAGCTTCTTTAAATTAAATAATTTTTCTGTTAATTATCGCAAGGTATCGCATGGGTGTAATACGTTATTTGTGATCTAATTGGGCCACAATCTCTGACATTATCGCAGGTGTGGCCATCAGCATAAAAATTGGAGTTGCTAGAGTTTAAACAAAATAGTGAAAGTGGCGCCTGTATTTCTAAAATTATTTGCCACTGTAGACATATGTGTTATGGGATCTGTTGCCTATTATACGGACACTCAAACCATGGAGAAAGAATACTATCTCAAACTAAAGATCGGAAATTATTTTTACGAAGTTCACTGTGTGTTCCCATTTTAGTTATCCTAAGGCTCTCGTGTCATTTGTTCGAAGTAAAAACATGGAATTTGAATAATTTGTATTATAATGTATCTTAAATATTATAATATTCTGCATTAAAATATGAAATAATTTTTGAGCTTGGTAAAAATATTATAAAAATAATAAACCTTATGAGATAAATATAGAGTATCAGGAGTATTAGGATAATTATCCTAATACTCCTGATACTCTATATTTATCTCATTCTCTCGGAGACTACTTTTCTGCAGTATCACGTCTGACGTGTGTGAATTGCACACACACTTTTATTCATTAAAATAACAGCAAAACATACTAAATTTTTATCGTATCAGTACGTCATCATCATCATCCGATCGTTAAATCCCGGTTGCGTTCGGAGCGTTCACTCCGACGCCAAGGGTCCGCTTTCCTACTTTTTCTACTCCACTTCGCGCGGTCTTCAGCATCCCCCGTTTTGAGACCGTTGGCACGCATGTCATCCTTCACGACGTCAAGCCAACATTTCTTGGGTCTTCCCCTTCGACCGGGATCTGGCGGAGGCGGCATGGCTAGACGATCGTATCATTACGTAATACTCATTATGTTTAAAATGTTTGATCCAATATGTTTATAGCATATTACTATGAATTGTCAAAGTTGGTCCCTGTCTCTTGTATATCCGCTAACTCCTAAACCACGCCACGGACTTTTAAGTTTTTTTCACTAACATTTAAATAGTAAATTTTTCAAGGAACGGTTAAATTGTATACATACAAGCTTTTGCCAGTACAGGCCTACTTTTTGGTAACGTGGGACTTCTATCGAACGAGAATGAATTGTTATATACAAGCTGTCACATAGAACACATTGTTTTCAAAGTAAATGTACAGTGTGTTAGCAAAGGAATTATTCGGAGTTAAGTTGAATGCCACGGCTATCTTAGGCAAACATAAAATATGGCGTACATCAAACAAAGGCAGCAAATAATATGAATGAAGTGTACACTCCATCATCTGTGTCCATTTGCGGATTCTGTTTGGGCAATTTGTTTACAGGTTTAAAAACTTCTTCATTTAAAAAAGCGGCAAGTGCGTGTCCAGCCACGCACATGGTCACATGAAGGCGGTAGCCGTCTAATGATTTTGCCACTTGGTGTAAACTTATCAATATTTAATTTGAACAGCGATAACGCGTTGCGAAGTAGTGTATGTACAGAGAGATAGGATGTAGGTAGGAAGACTGTGACCTGTATTTTGGTGGTGGTGCGAAAAGGCTGACCTGTATTCGTTACATGCCTGGCAAGATAAAAATCTAAAACAAAATATAGTATAAAAGGTTGGAGCGAGCTGCTATGTAAATGAAGTTTTGGTCATTAAAATATCCCTCAATAGTGTAGTATCCCTTTTATAGCAAGACACTTTTTAATTTTGTTTTAAATTTAGTGTAATGCAGATCTAACATTTCATTCGGAATCTTATTGAAGAAGCGTATATACTAACCCTCAAGAATGAGGACAATACTTGTTTGCAATGTAAAGATGGCAATATCAGTCTATTACTATGCCTGGTGTTGAAATTATGAATATCTTTATATTGTTTAGAGGCACTCAAATTATTACGAATATAAATTAAACTATACACACACACACACGCACGCACACCCACACACACACACACACACACAAACATATATATATATATATATATATATATATATATATATATATCCATAAAATCCATAACCCGGGTTGTCTGGAAGAGATCGCTTTAGCGAAAGCGATTGCCGCCCATGGTTGTACGGGCCGTTCTTTCCATTCGTTCCGTATTATAGGATATAGGAAGGTATATGTAGAATTGGAACACAATCGTAAAATACGATTAGGTTTTTTAATAGTTTATCCTGCGCAATTGTGAATCTTAATGACGTTGATTAAACAATATTATTACAGAATTATGTAATCATAAAAGTTGTTTGATGTTTACTTAAATTCTTTATCTAAATTATATTACGTGAAAAAATTATTTAATCTGCTATCGAAGTTATCTCTATAATAAAGTTTTTATTAATTAAGTCTTTAAAGTGAATTTTATGTGTTATCTTTTGAATACCAAGTATGTATGGGAACAAATTTTTCAAGCAACAAATTTGAACAGCCTACAGACAGCAAATGTCTAAATCAGCCCCTGAGCCATGATATTGAAATAGGACTCATTTTACAGTGAATCAAATACAATTATTATAGAGAAACGGATGAACGTTCCAACTGATGGTAAGTGGTTACTTTCGCTCATGGACATCTGCAACAGTTAGCCGATATTTTCTGCTACTAATATTATTCACAAGTACATAACAAGTACGTCTGTTGCTTCAATTAACCTTAGCAAGTGCCAAGGTTGTTTCAAACAGCGTAACAGTCAGTCTCAAGGCGCGTCTCCACTAAAATTGTTGGCAACATTCTGTGTTTCCAACTGTCTGCAAATTTACAAAAAATCACCAACTTTTGTTTCCATTGTGTCTCCATCGAATTGAAAAACTAGCCGTATTGTTGACAACATGTATTCGCACGACGATGATATATTGTACAGGCAGATGTTTCTGTTTCGAACTAATGTTCCGTTCAAGCGTCTCCACTGAGCGAATGAATATGGACAACAAGCGCCTTCTTTTGATGTTTACCGCCAAAAATGGAAACACTGTTCCCATCATTTGTTACAAATTTTTTTTACAACAATGTAATTTCAGAAACATTTGCCACCAACATGTGTTGGCAATTTTCTTTGGTGGAGACCCAGCTTAATGTCAATGTAAATGGTTCATCGAACGGTTTTCTATAATCTATAAATTTTCTACCAGTTTTTATAATTTGTGGTCTTCCAGTATTGTTCAGTATAGAGCCTTCGTTCTTTTTCTACCACTACACTGTTTGCCAGTTGGGTGTTCATCTTGTAGCCGTATACGCAACTACCGATGGGTAACCAACAGAAATTTCAAAATCTTTTCCATCAAGCTAATGGTGGTTCAACAGGCGGTTAAAAACAGTGAATACCTCGTTGACCGTCGGTCAGGCCAAGGTTATTAATCTGGTTTACATATTACGATACAATTATTACATAAACTTTATCAATTAGTTTAAACATTATACTCTTTTATACGTAATTTTATTTTTTTATAGTTTTGCCTACGGCTATGCTGCGAGTGAAACCTTAGGACGTAGCTCTATTTACTTATATATAAAAAATAGGTTATCTTAAATATATAAATTTTCAGTAGAAAAACGATCTCAGTGAAGTTGAAAACCGCTTAAAAATTCGTTACGTGAATTAGGAGGACTTGCGTATATCCAAACAAACAGACGCGGAAAGCGATTTTTGAATTGATAACTTCTCATGAGAGGGTAAACCGCTTCGTTGTGTAACGCGTTACGGCGCCAGTCTGTCTAGCTTGAAGTTATCACTTCTGTCGGGCGTCCCGAGACGCACACTTTTTTATATTTACCATGTAAAGTTACATACAATAGATAAGAAATAAATACAATGAAACAAAAATAAAAAGTTTTATGCGTTGTCTCCCAGTTCGTGCAGAACAATAAAGGCCTAAAAGAGCGGAGCAGTAATCACATACATCAACCATATATGTATAAGCGTCTCGCAAGAACTGTCATTTCTCTTTGAGTAGTAATTTGAGTTATTCATCAAATGGTAAAAATGTATCAGAGTGCAGGAAAAGAGTAGGAGATCAGTTTGAAACATAATATAATACATTCCACAGATAATAACATTATAACTAACGTTGTACAGGGGAGAGTACAATAGACGGTATTATTGGCTACAGGGCTTTCTTCTTTTCAAAGAATACAGTGACTATTGATTTATGTTGATATTATACTTATAATTATGGAATACTATTATTCTCCGTTTCCAGTGTGGGATTATGGTGGACCCGTATGGACACCACTAAAGTAGAATTATTATGTCCGTGCAGTTTGGGCCATAAATCATAGCTCGGCCTCAGCCCGGCTAAGGCGGTGAGCATGTTGCGCGGGCGCAACGCCATTATCGATAAAAACTCATTCTTATGAAAGAAAGACTATCATTCTTATAAAAATCATTATTATCTTTTTTGCTGATAATTTTAAACTTGAGATATAAGTATTTATATTTATTTTTAATATAACTTGTTACATTCTAAATTTTTGTACTTATAGTTTTTTAATGCATAGATACCTAATTAATAATCTATTTTAATAAATACGTTGTTTTATCTATTTTTCTTTCATTTTTATCACTAACCCCTAAAATGACAAAACTAAATACATTATCGATAACGCTTATCGACAACAATAATGCGCATCACTATGCCCGCCTATAAGGCCCGTGAGTGGAAGAGAGAGCGAAATACTCGCTTCACCGCTCCGATTATTTATGACCCAAACTGCACGGACAAAATAATTCTACTATAGTCGAAGATCTTGCCCTCCCAACCTCAATGTCATCATCCGCCGGGCTCTTGTCCGCGTCAGCGTACCGACCGTATTAGAACCGAATGGCTACGCGACGATTGCAAGGGACTGGATGGTATGTCACTTATTCCTTGGAAGATGGGACGGCCGCTTGTTTGGGTCTCGACTTTTTATTTATTGCAGGAGTTCAGCAGACAGACAGACGGCCCACTTGATGGAAAGCGGTTACCATCACCTATAGACATTTGCAACACCAAAGGAGCTACAAATGCGTTCTGTTCTCTTAAGGGAGACTGGAACCTGGAACACAACTCAAGGTTGTTATGGCGACATGCTTTAGACCAGGGGTGGTAACCATCCAGTCGGGCACCTGGCTGTGGGTTGTTTTGTCGCCTCTTACGACAGGCAACCAAAGCGCAGGAAATTGTATTCTTTCTCCGTTCCTGCACGGATAAGGCTAGTGTGTAGACACTAGCGTCATCACATCTTCCAATGACTGAGTTAGAGGCTGACAACGCTGCTTCAAAAGCTGAAACTCTCAAACGGCGCAAATATGGAACCTAAGGAAGGGGTTACATATTTGTGTCGTTTGGAGTTGAAACATTAGTTCCGTGACTTCCGTGAACTCCATCGGCAAAGAGTTTCTTCAAAGGAATTTGCAAGAAACTCTTCGATGCCACCCGTGATCAGAAGGCTGGTTCATATTTCGCCCTCCACACACACACTCCCATCTGGCAGCGATTCGTTACAGTCTATAATCGCTTGTACTATTTATAACTTAAGTTTATTTTTAGTTTTTAATTGTATTTTTTAATTTAACGGGTTATATTACTTTTAATATAAAATACACTGGACATTAAATTAAGTAAAAAATAAATTGTGGGAAACCTTTTGTACAACTACAAAATCAGTCAAAAAACCTTGTAACTAAAATCTTGAAGGAGGTATAACATATAACAGATATTTACATAAACAAACTACTACCCAGTAATGATTACACAATAAAGATACGGAACCACGTTATAAGAATTTAGTACATTATACCAAAATATTGTATAAAACGTAAATATATTTTGACGTTAATCTTTTAACAACAAGTAAAAGTTGTTTACGCAGTGTCTTGTGCTTGGTCAAATTATCGATTAACTACAAGAGCAGTTCTAAATGATTTCTGATTACCTACTGAAATACTCTAAATAACATTTACAATATTAATATCCTCTACTGCAAACTAGGATGCTATGAAGTTTAGATCGCGTAAAATAAATTTTAAGCTCAATTTACATATATTATATATTCACGAAAAGCTAATAAATACACTTTAAATAAGTCTCGAATAACGTATGTACAAGTTATTATGAATATAACAATGTTATTTACATACCAATCTTAAATCTTTTGCTTTATAAAGTAACGCAGTCAGGTTATCGGCCGACATTTTATCCGCGTGCGTCCCACTCCGTTCACAGAGTGCTACTAAAATATTTTATTTTGAATTCTGTTTCTGTTTATACTCTAGTCTCTATTACATTTGCAGACTCAATTATTCAGAGAATGAATGAATGTCGGAGTTTTTGGAGGGAATAGAAGGATGACGTTTTGCTGTGCATTTTTTTTCTAAGCATGTTAGACTTTATTTACAAATTATAGTTGTAGGATATTGATAGTTTTTGTGTAATTAATGTGTTTTTATGGCCGGTTCCAATATCTTACTATTCGTTCACTTGGCTTACCATCGTCGGTTGAATTTTGACATTATTTCTATGGAGTTTAATATATCAAATTTTAACTGATAATAAGGCAAATGAACGTAATGGTAAGATTGGAACAGGCCATTAATGCGTTATTTGAGTTGCGATATTCTTATTAATTGCACTGGCCTTCAAAAATAAAGTGTCTTTTACTTTTTTGACTAGACCCATCTATTCTTATGTACTTCGATGCGTTGAATTCTAATCTGGGGTCAGTTTGGTCCATACACCTTCAAAAAACTGACCCCTGATTCGGATTCAAGGTATCGAAATACATAAGAATAGATGTGTCTAGTCAAAAATAAAAACCACACTTCTCCTGCCGTGCGGCGTGTTACAAATCGCCCCACGCCCGGACTAGACATAGACGATGCGAGGGAACAAAAGAAGAAGCCTGTGCGGGAGACCCACGCCTGCCAGGGCACGCGGAGCCGGAAATCCCATTTACCCGTAGCCCTGGCATAAGGCGCAGGACGGAACACTCATGGGTTTTAGTGGGTATCCCTAACTGGGGAGTGGCAATAGCATGGCACCGATTCTGACTGGGCACGCTAGTGCCACCCCCGATCTGCCGAATCCATGCAGTTTTATGCAAGGTTATTTGTTGCAAGATTCATGTTTTAGTGCATGGCTTTTGAAATAATATAACATATCTAATTAAAGTGAACTATTTCCCTAATTGAACATGTTTGTTATTAGAACATAGGTACTTATGTTAGTAGTTGTTCTTATAATTACATTTAATACACAAAACCTTTTTACAATTATATTTATTAATCCACTAATTAGGTCTAATATATCTATAATCACACGCGAAAAAAAGAAAACTAATTAAAACGCTCACTATAATGATATTAAATGTGCACTTTGTTTAGTTTTCGATATCGGGTTCTTCATACGCTTCGTTCTCTACATCATGCCTGATTATTGTATCTAGGAACTGAGAAGGAGGAGACAAATGGTTTTAGTGCCTACCCCGTCCCAAATACCACACAAATGACATGACATAGGAACAACAACCCTAATGTACGTTTTCCAACAATGCAAGAGCAATAATGACGTAAAATAGCATCCCGACCCTGAAGCCCGCGTTCTCACAAAATATAGACATAGTAAGTTCAGCTCGAAACATGCCTGGATTCGATTCTTCCTCTCAAAAGCCATGGGTCGTTACAATCTAACTTAACTTTTGTGAAATCTTCCAGGTTAGGTTCTTTAAATATTTCAATTAAATAGGTTCCGTTTTTTATGTGTTCACCATATAATAGCTACGTGCTTGCTCTACTTGATATGTGCCCAGGGACTAAATGTTTAGATTATTTTCTAACACATATTCACTTAAGCGATTTTGATTACCAAACTTATTACTGTATACTATCTACTGATCTACTGTATAAATGTAATCGCTGGCCGCAAACTTAAAAAATCAAGCCACTTTTACCCAAACCCAAATGTGTCTAATCACCGCGTGAATTCTATTAACCCCGTTTTACAGTACTTTAAGTTCACGCAGCACGATTTTGATCTTAAATAGCTCGGCTCCGATATAACTTAGGACCAAGTTTTTTTAATATTCTTGTATCTCAAGTATAGAACTACTAAATAGCAATAGCTATAAAAGTGGCCGCTCATAAAAAAAATCAAGCCAACCTCCGAACAAATTTACCCAAACCCCTTTAAAGTCTAATTCTGCTAAACCTGGACTATCTGCCGTCGATTGGCTACTCAATATTTTCGCTGCCGCAACCAACTTACCGAGTACGGGCGTGACCTAAGACTATAAATTACGTTACCTCTCTGGATTGCCATACTGATCCGTCATCGGAAGTAGGCATCAGTCCTTTGGTCACTTGTTACTTGTACACAAGTGGCATTGGCGTTAAACGATAAGAATAGAAAATGTATGGAAAGGACATATCGGTACACTAAGCATTATGTCATTCAACATGAAGGTGCAGTACAACCTTTATGGCCCTACACAATATTTTATTTTATTTATTTTTCAAAAGCAGATTACAATGAATACAGTAATACATTAAACTTATGGATATGGAATGATTGTTATCCTAGTATGTGAATAAATTAGCATTATAATGAGATAAAGCCGTTATTTACTATGGTCTAGGTGTCTGGGATCGGCCCCAGGGTGGTTCGTTGTATATTTATTACCCATAAACACAAGCGTAACTCGTTTAATTTGGGGATATACAATATGTGCGTTTGTCTGCCGATTATTATTATTATTGAAGTGATAACTTCTTATGGGAGGGTAAACCGCGCAGAAATAATATCTAGATAGAATGGTTACGACGTCTTATTCGCTTGTATTTCGCGCGTGTCATTTTTAACAAGCCACGCCCACAGCGTGACGTCAATATCTTTTTGTGCAACTAGTGAGGGACACACTCATTAGATTATCGATAGACATCTGCAGCGTGTGATAAATTATTCTTATGTATATATGTTACTTTATTAATAAAGAATTATCAGTAAGCTTTTTTATTTCCTGAAGATTCTGGATTTTCTTCGTTTTTCTGCGGTTTTGCTCTCGAAGTCGTTTAACCCTTAAATTTTTTTTTGGAACGAAGTTACTTATCGCTCGTTGCGAAAGGGGGCTAGATGGAAAAAATTAAGACCAAAAGTTGTAACGAAACTTTTTGCTATAGTTGTAAGCCGTTCGGCGTGCGCGTGTTAATTAAGTTTATATTACATTATATTTGTTAATAATAATAAAAATATTATAACTTAAAAAAATAAAATTTTATTACAATTCCTTCACTAATTAATCGAAAGGAATTTCGTTACATCCGGGTGTCCCTTGACACCTCTCAAGTTTTTGTAATAATATTTTGTGCATGTGCCAGTTGCTTTATAAACTTTTTTGAAGTTATACTTCTTTAGGCCCGATGAGAGTTCATTTAAAAAATAACTTTTACGTAACGGGGTTCAATTCCCTTACTTTATAGGGTTTAATTCTTTTATGGCTATATTAGATGAAGAACAATAACAAGAATAAGTAAGAACTCTTCACTAGCTGCCAGTGCAATTTTCATATACTTAACGGTTAGCTTTTAATAACTTCAGCGCTTACGAAATTCCTTCTTGATATATAAATAAAAGCATATTATAATTATTATATCACATATTACAATTATTATATGTCATATGTTCATATATCACGAAATAATTTATTTTGTAATTAATTTTGGTACAAAACGTCCTAAACAAATTGACTTATATAGTTTGTTTTAGTTTTAGTCAAAAAATAACTTTAAGTTACGCAACAAGCTTAATAATATCGTCAGAGTAAAAAGTAGGGACAAAACAATACATGAACTGAGACTCGAATAAATATTTAATTAATTCATCGATAAGTAATAAGACTCAACGATGCACGTAGCGTCATTCTCTAGCATTCGATGACCAATCACAGCGATTATCTGACATAAGCAGGTGTATTTTGTGTATTTCGTTCGTTCGACGTACATTGCGCGCATACATTACGCTTCTGTATACGAGCGTTGTATGTGGAAAGCAATGGATGTTTATCTTAACGAAGAAATATACAACTTGTGATCGTATTTAACGAACATAGTAAAAGTAGAACCATTATTTGGTTTCTCAAAAATGGCTTTTTTCTGAATTTCAATACTTACTGATGATACGAAATATCTCCTTTCTTCATATTTGCTTCACTACTTTTGTTTTTGCAGTTTGCCACAGCACAATAAGGCATATTTGTATCGATTTGTCTATTTTTTACGTTGCGAGCGCACGAGCGGGACTCACGTTGCGTAATGAGAGCGCGTTTAGAAAAGTATGCAATATAGTGCATGGTTTTGGCACGGGTGCCACGCCCACTTCGCCGTTCTATCTAGATATTATTTCTGTGGTAAACCGCTTCGTTACGTAACGCTTTACGGCGCCAGTCTGTCTGGCTTCCCTTTCTCTCACGCATACGGCAGCGGTAGGCAGGCACCTCTCTCACTCTAACCCACGTGCTACATACATAAAGTTTAAGTAATAACTTAAGCTTTTGTCAAGTTAAACAATTGCAATATTAAATAGTTTAACTTGATTAGTTTAAGTTATCACTTCTGTCGGGCGTCCCGAGACGCACACGTTTTTTATTTTTATTATATACGTAAATTAATGTATAGCAATACAGAAATTTACATTATTCCACCGAGGTTATTTTTCTATGTGAACTATGTTATTATTCATCAAAACATTTTAATTACACAATAGGCAATTAATATTTGCCGGTTTTTATCTTATCCAGTTACTTTGTTGTTAACATTTAACATTAACGGTGACATTACGTACTGTCAAGGTCAGTGATAAATTTGTTTTAAAAAATAATAGTGGAACAGAAAGATATAAGAATATTTACATAAACAATATCTTATCTGAGTCCATAATTCCACGGGATTTATCTAGCATATTGTATACAATACTAAACTTAATTATAATAATTATTTATTAAACTTAGGTGAGTAGCGACACCTCGGACCCCGACTCTTGGGGACCGATGCAACGCCTTCGTGCGTGCCGACACGGAGTGGAGATCGCTAGAGCTAAGACTCAAGCTCCAGGGGTGGAAGTGATAAATGGCATCACGTCAGAAGTAGCTTCGGTGAAACTGCAGCCCACCTCTCTACACCCCTTAGCCACTCACACCCATGTTGCTACTCGCCATTCTTATATAGCATTTTTAGGGGCCCATGCAGTGAGTGGCGAATCTCCGTGTCCTCAATTTTTCCAGGTTCTTTGAACATTGCGACGGGCAGACGCCAGTCCCCATAGTCTCAGATTCCTATTTGCACTAACAGTTCATCCCAATAGCCCGGTACCTTCTGTTCTCATTTTCTACAAGTTTACGTTGATCGGAGCTTGTCTTTGGGTTCATTTTTGTATGGTGTAGACACGGATAATCGCCGATCTGTCTCACGCCACATTTACATCAAATTTGCCAAGGAGCCTCCACGTGGGGTGTTCTCATGGCCCCACGAAATTCCTCCGAAAGTCCGGGCGATTTTTATGGCTCGTGGTCCACAGAGATAAAAAAGATTATCGAAATTGTTTGCTGTGTGTATTCATAATAGATATACGAGGTTTATTGACGCGTTAAAAATAAGTTAAGAGGGTTACTTACCTATTTTTGGCACACATTAATATTACGTGCCTACCCCGCAAGGGACCTGGCGTGAAGTTATGTATGTATGTATGTACATTAATATTACAAATAACTTACTATTATAAACTCACCTTCACATTTTTATATTAGTAGGTACAGTCAAGTTCATTAATATATATGCATTGACAAGGATTCAAAATATTGTATGCACTAGAATGTTAAAAAATATCTTTACAGTCTGTAGCTCATTAATATATCATCATGTAATTGGTTCAATAATATATGCCTGGACCTTAGATATACCTCAATGGCCTGGACACTTTACAATAATTTGTGACCAGCCATATGATCAAATATAACTCAATAGCATAGGATTCAAAAATATCTGACTAGACAAATATTCATAAATATCTTATAGATATGAGAATTTCACTCAAATTGTCTTTTTCCTAGAATTCATTTTGCAGTACTTTATATGCAAGTAATAATGCATCGTTGCCAATACGTGCAACTGCCCATTGGGCAACGTCGCGTAACTAGCTAGCGTTTTTAGGATTCTGATTAACAATGATCTTGATAACTGATTAATATCAAAACCAATGTGTTCTCGTTGTATTACTTAACTCGGTACTTGTAGAATAAAGTATACGAATTTAAAAAAATAAGATTTTGGAAAACTTATTTATTTTTCTGTAACTACGAAACTAAAAAAGAACTAACTTCTCTTAAAATTATTAATCAAAAATTGAAAGGAACATCAACAACATAAAAACATTTCAATGAATTTTAATACATTTTTATATATAAAAAATAGCTTCTTCTTTCAAGTTGTTCCTTCATTGCTGAGGATTATGACTTTGATAGCAGTGAGAACATTAACTCTGTTCCACGGAGATCGGTACTGTACATAGTGGCTGGCCAAGTTTATTGAAATGTTTATGTCACAATCTAGTCAAGCCACCTATTTGGAGATCTACCACAATGTCTCTTGCTTTCAACTTTTCCAGTGACCACAAGTCTCTGCATGTTGCCTGGGTTCCTTCGCGATATGTGGTCAAAGTACTTCAGTAGTACGTTGTCGGCACACTGCTGATAACATCTGGTGAACTCGGATCTCAAGCTCTTCCAGTATAGAAACATTTGTTCTGTGAGCTGTCCACAGAATTCTGACAATCCGACTCCAGCACTACAATTCAAAGGCGTCGATTTTATGTCTGTTAGATACCTTTATAGTCTAGGTACATAAATATGAAAAGACAAGTGGCTGCACTAAGCGCTTTTTTGTCCGCTTTAAAATATGGCTTAGCCAGCGAGTATTAATTTTAAATCTTGTGTACGCTCCATTTACGTCAATTACATTTTGTAAGCGAGTCCTCATTGATTTAATCATTTTGTAGCAGTAATCCCGATTTCTAAAACTATCCCAGATGGAATGAACGTGAGCCTTTAAATTTTCTTGTGTACGAGTTTCACTATTATCCCAATTTTGGATCATTTATCCCCATAGATTCACTATGGAGTTAAGATCTAGGCTACGTGGTGGGATTTTATCACCAATAGCATATCTTTTTCATAAGTTGTTTTTCTGGGTCGACCAAACGACACATGTCTTTTTACATCACCCTCTTCCAGCCACATTCTACACCATAAAGAAATAGTATTTCTTGATATTCCCAATTACCCAAATACCTTCCTCACACATACACACCATTTTATGAGTTGTGTGTTCATCAATTCTATACACTTTTAATAATAAATAAAGAAGATGAAATTTTAATTTATCTTTTAAAAATATTAGGTAAATGTCAAAAACTTTATCTTTGAAAAAAAACAAATGTATCTTTTCGACCAGTAACTAATGTTACCAATCGCAAACTTTGACTAAAGAGTTTGAAAGGTTTCATAAAATCTACTGTTTGACAAGTTTAAACGTAAGTAAACCGTATTCAAAATATTTATGAATCCATCACTGCATACATAATTATGATCGTAATGCATACATATTATTGAACGGAGTCTGTCACATAAATGAATCTAAAACTTGACCACAAATTATTGATTTGTTTGATTGTAAAGATATTTTTTAACATTCTACTGCATACAATATTTTGAATCCTTGTCAATGCATATATATTAATGAACTTGACTGTACTAGCTGACCCGTGCCCATTTCGCCGGGCATCTGAAAATTATTAAAAAATACTTATTATTAATCACAATGAAATATACCCTACCCTATATAGCTCAGGAATAATGTAGCTTTCCACTGGTGAAAGAATTTTCAAAATCGTTTTAGTAGATCCAGAGATTACCCCCGACAACGTCACAAACGTTACCTCTTTATAATATTAGTATAGATGGATGAATTACAAGCTATGGATTATTAATCTACCATTAAACTAAAGCGTAATTTTAATAAAAAATATTTTTACCAAAATCATTAAAACTACATCAAAAATTCATCATTTACAAATCAGTTCCAATAATATACGTACTTCCGCACTTATCCAAATTTGACTATATGTAATAATGAATATGCTCTTACCTTGAATCTTGCAGCTTGGTTATAGTAGTAAAGGTTTACAAGCAGACCAATGTCTTATATCCGCGCCATACATCCTATTCTTACATCTTCATTGAACTATGCTTACATTATTTATGACGTAATCTCCATTTCACGACCGGTCATCTTCTATTTATTCTCCTTCGTCCATATTTCTTCAGCTCGCACAAACCTATTGGTTACTAGGGTTGGACCGTGCTATGATGAACCTCGTACTATAATAAGTGTGTCTGAATTCAGCTTATCCACAAAATCATTCAATACCTCATTGACTGGTGAAATGAACATCACTGATAATATTGAAGATGGATGGAGTGTTAAGGTACTGTGGTTGTTTATTTCAATGCTAGACAAAAACCCATGACATGATGATATGACAGTAGGGGTTTCTACTTTGTCAGAATGAAGAAAGAGGAAAGAAAAATATTTATTTAAAACTACAACATACTTATAAATATATACAAACGAAAACATACTTATAAATAAGAAAATATAACTATAATAGGAATATAACTATTATAGGAAATAAAATTCTGAATCGATCCTAACTCAACATGTGCTGGTTGAATTAACCAGCGCTGGTCCTTTCCTAGGGCCTTTATAGTGGTGCACGGTATAATAGACAACAAATACAAAAAACAAAGAAAACGAGTATTATTAGAAAAGAAAATACTAATGTGAAAATTAAATGCTACGAAGCCTATTTATAAAACAGTTGTTAGAAGAATTTTCTATATTTCCAAAATTATTGGGAGAAGAAATAATTATAACATTGTACCAGGCAATTTAATTAATTAAATCATTGGAGTTCAAAATTGACTGAAAAATGGGTGCCACGAATGTTAACCGACGAAAACAAAAAGCGACGTTTGGAAATTTTTAAGCGTTATCTCCAAATGTTCCAGCGTGATTCGGATAATTTTTGCCGTCACCTTGTTACCATGGATAAAACGTGGGTCCACCAATTCGATCCTGAAACTAAGAGACAAAACGTGTCCTGGAAACTACCATCCTCTCCATCCATTAAGAATTTTCGAGTTGCTTCAACCGCTGGCAAAGTTATGACCTCAGTGTTTTGAGATAGTGAAGGAATTATTTGTATTGATTATATTGCCAAAGGGCTAGACGATTACTGGACCTTATTATGCAAATTTCATTCTAAAAATGCGTGAAGGGATTAAAGAAAAACGTCGTGGAAAAGTGTCGACGTGCGTGTTGTTTCTTCACGATAACGCTCCCGCTTATGGATCGGAAGTTGCGCTCAACGCAATCCGCTGTGCTGGCTTCAATCTCCTTGACCACCCACCATATTCTCTATCTCTAGACTTAGCCCCATGATTTTCACTTAGTCCCAAAATTAAATGACGTATTTGCTCAATTTCACGATAATGACGCGATTATGGCTGCTGTAGAAGAGTTTTTCGAGACTCGAGAAAAACGATTTTTTTTGCAAGGAATAAGGAAGTTAGATACGCGCTATTCTAAATACATTGCATTAGAGGGCGATTATGTAGAAAAATAAAATATTTTTGTATTTTTGAACTTTTAATTCACCCACGTATATTTAAAGTTTCAATCAGTTTAAAAAATGTTTCAGGCAACAATGAAGAAATGCCTGGACATTCGCAATATAGATACATGCGATCACTTCAAGTCCTTCCTGTATGTTAGAGACGGATGTGTTAACTATCAGGATGGTGAAGCTGTGTACAGTATTTTGTTCCACTATGTTGAACCAAGGTAATCTAGTCGTGGTAGCTCAATGGAAAAGTTAACTACATCTCATTTAGCAGATTTAGCAAAGCGCAACATGTTTCATAGTTTTTGACCTAAGATCCATATTCGTACAGTTACCATAATGTCAATGTTAGAATGTCTTTCGACACCATCCTTGGGCCTGGTGTAAGGATTTACTCCGAGGGATGTGTGGATGTGTGTGACCTGAGATAAGAGTCTTGGTATGGTATAGTATCGAAACTACCCGTTCTCCTCAAATGGGTTGGCCTAAATCTAGAAGTGAATCATAAATTAGTTGGAAATTTATTTAAATAAAATTCACAAAACACTCGTCCAGTGGAGTTTATCGTCGGGTGGTGTCTTCTCCTTTCGTACTCCCCTATTCTGAGTTATATCCTTTACACTATCAACTTTTTTGTTAATCTTATTTCTTGTATTTTAATCTTCCAGTTTAACATTATTTTCTTCAGCTTCATTTTCATTCCTCTACAGAACATGTCCATTACTATTATAAGCTTCTATCTCCGTTTTCCAGCCACCGGTGCAACTTTCAAAGATCCCATGATGTACTAATTTCTCAACTTATCCGTTCTCGTAACACCGCATAAAAAATCCATCTTAAAATTCTTACTTTGTCTGAGTAGACTTAGCGAGTTTCTATAGTTTCGTCACGGCTTAACTTCTGATTATAATTTATTGTTTCAGACTGTCTTGCCCTATTGAAATTGGAAGATATTCTATCAAGGATTTGCCGCTTTATACAGCAGATACTTTAGCAGTACATGAATCCAAGATATCGACAAGTGTCTTTGGTTATACTTTCCGTTTGGATGTCTTCGATAACTTAGAAAGAAAGGTATTTGATATAGTAACATTGTCTATGGCTCTTGGCGTTAATTTGAATTTACTTTACCACGGAGGGATGTTTATAGCATTCATAGATGCTTCCAAAAGGACAGTGCAATTAATATCCAAACAATATCACTTCACGTAACTTTGAAATTACCGAAGTACCTTTAAAAAATATTTCATCCAAACTTTACAAAAACAGCTCATGAACGTCCTATGCTGGGCTTGGAAATATTAATTTTATCATATAATGAATGGATAATATAGGTTTGATTCATCGGTTATCGATGTGTAGGTTCTATACAATTTCCTTCATAGCACGTGGCAATTATGCACATTAGGTCGGCATTTCAAATCAGAATTCGAACCCGCTACACTCAATCTGTGTTCATCAATCAATGTTTGTATCCGGTTCATATTTGGGTTGCGTAAATATGACCATATCTCCGAATTTCGTAATAAGCTTAAATGGTTGCCAATTCGCCTTCGCCGGAATGTTCACTTACTCTCACTTCTGCCTTTTCAATGCCCTTTTCAATCCCTGTACTCCCCCATATTTAAAGGAACTTTTTAGTTTCCTCTATCAATCTCACTCTCGTAATTTGCGCCCAAATGAAAATCTTCTGCTAACAATACCTAAAGACACTTCGTCCTTTGTAGGAACCTCTTTTGCCGTACAGGCCGTTCGCTGAACAGGCCGAACTCCCTCCCCTTGAAAATCAGACAAGCTAAATCTATTTGTACATTCAAACACTTGATCACTGACCATTATTTGTCCATGCAATAAAATTTGTTGCAGTATATGGTATTCTATTATTGTTTCGCATGTAAGTATATGTAATTTATAATATTATAATTTATTTAATTATGTATATTTATATTAGTTTATTACTGTATTTTTTATTTTTATTACGATTGAATTAGTTTAATTGAGTTAAACCAACAAATATTATTAAAAAAAAATAATTAATGTCTCCTTAGACACCAGGTTGCCTGGAAGAGATCGCTATAAGCGATAAGGCCGCCCATTGTTCTAATGGAAATGTATTTAAGTAAATTAAATATCTAGGTTTAAGTTATGATGAACAATAAAGAGTTTTCATTCAATCTGGGACGCTACTGCATTAACCATTAAGCTATTACGGCTTGAAACTAGATAAGTGTCTTTGAAAATTATACAGTAGTTAATTTTTTTGCAAAATCTAGTAGTAGGAACTACAAAGATAATGCAGTGCCGAAAGGAGTCGGCCATCATTATTTTAAGGAGAAGTGTCTTATGCATGTTTTTTTATTGTTTTAACAATTGAAATAGTCGTGGAAATATTTTTCCACAGATATTATGTGTGGAGGCGTATCTGCAGCTACTATACGTTCGAGAACACAGTTGGGTTAAAGGGAAAAAGGATATCTCAACTACAACCGAAACAGCTTCTGCGGAAAATGATGACGTTGAGTAACTTATGGCAAATATTGTTTGTGTGCAGTGATAACAGCGTCATGTCTTAGACACTCAGACCAGGCTTGCCAACCGTACTATAATATATAGTATCGTACTATGGTACTACGTACTATTATAAAAAAATTATATAGTATGAAATCTTATACTAATATATAAGCTTGTTTGTTTGCTTGAACGCGTTAATCTCATCAACTACTGGTCTGATTTGAAAAATTCTTCAGTGTTAGATAGCCCATTTATTGAGGAAGGCTATAGGCTATATATCATCACGCTAAGACCAATAGGACCGGAGCACCAATGAAGAATGTTTTATAATCGGGGTTTTTTAACTTACTTTTTTTTAACTATTCCACGCAGCCGAAATCGCGGGCAGAAGCTAGTAACTACATTTTCATGGCTAATTCAATTATCGCCCTTTTTTTCAAATTCAAAACAAGTTCCACTGGAGAACAATAGAGGTCATACATATAAGTTAAAATTTAATTTTACTTACTGGTCTATGTTCACCGCTTCGCAACGTGTACTTGCGGTTAAAATGATTTTTTAATGATCTTGCTTAAGATTGGCAAAATAGAAATTGACCTAAAGTTATAGGGATTTTGTTCCCACATTTAAAAATGGGAACAACTTTGCAAACTTTCATAAAGTCAGGAAATATTCCTTTATCTACACATCTATTAAATATTTCTACTAATGATGGTGCAATAGTGTATATTATGTTATTTAATATTTTTAAAGATAAACCCCAAAATTCAGCTGTTAAAAACACAGCTGAATTTTCGGGTTTATCTGCTTTAATGATTTAAAAGTTTTAACAATGTAATTTGTATCTTTGTTTAAATTTAATTGAAATATTACATTAATCTACATTAGATTAGCAGCTTATTACATTAGCAGCTCAGCTTTCAGTTTTTTTTTTCTTTTTTAACAACTCTACGGACTCGAATTCCGTACCCTTTTTTACAACTTAATTTCTAGATTTAATTTTTAGAATTTAAACACGATTATTAGTTATTTTGGTTCTTGTGTGTGACATTAGACATTTAGTGATTTTTGTGTTGAGGTGTACCTTACGAATAACTTATTATATTAATTTGAATAACTTTATATTAATTTATTCTAATTTTAATACTAAACTTATACTAATGTAGAGTGTATCTGTAACATGCTGGTGTTGTGAGGAAGTGCATGTGCAGTGTGTGCCTTATGTCTATTATCCTATCTATATCCAGCTTCCAGTTGTAATGATGATAAAGACCTAGTTATTAAAGTTGGTATATCCCTAAAATATTCGTTAAATGTTTGTACAATTTCATAGTTATCACTAATGGTGTTGTTGTGTAATCAACAACACAACAACAGTTTAATTCCATAATCGCGACGTGTGATTTTGCCAGAAGCATCATTCAGTTCACAAACTTATGATTATTTTACAAATAACAGTTATTTGCTGGCCAAAGCAAAATGTTAGAAGAAATACACATGGAAATTGCAATTAAATAAATAAAATATATAATAAATGTGTACTCTTTTCTTCATCTCCCGAAATTACTATATTTTTACAACTTAAAAACAAAAACGACATATTTCTCCAAACAAAGGTGGCAACCCTAACCCAGACCATAGCAAATAACGGAATGCTCATTTACGAAATTTACCACGCTAAGAATGGAACTCGGAACCTCTAGATTCCAATACGTAAAATAAGGAACCTTCAGTTTACGAGCCCGATTCGCAAATGACCAGTTGTTTCTCAATAAAACAACAATATAATAATTAATAAAGTTATTTTATTCATCCCACCCCCACAAGCCGTGACTTTCCCTGATCGTCTCCCTATTATCCCTTCTATGGCGTGTCACAGCACTAGCTTCTCCCTTCGCGATTGCCTTCTTCCTCTCCATCTTCTTCTGTCTAATTTCAAGGTTCTTCTTAACCTGCTGCTTCACTACTTCTGGGGCTATTGTGCTCGCCGAGGTGTATGTCCTCATTGACCTTGCGTCAGACAACGCCTTCTCTATCATCGCCAGTCTATACTTCTGTGTATTTCTTTCTTCTATATCCTTCTCTGTGTCTTCTCCTATCTTCTCTTGAGATACTAGCGTTGGAATTTCTTCTGTTTCATCTATTGTCGCTATTATTCTGTTCGCTTGATTGTCCGCAATTGATAAGTTGGTTGTTTTCGATGCAATTTCTATCATTTTCTTTTCGTCGCTTTCTATTGAGGCGTCCACCTAATAAAGATGTAATAAACATCTTAATTCGTAAATGTCATGGTGCCAAAAGAGTGCTTATAATTTAAACAGTAATGTCATATATCGTATTCATTTCAGTTTCTTCCAATAGCGATGTGATCATATGTTACAATAAATTCTGAGACTATTAATTTAGTTTAAGAACTTTTAGAAAAAGCTAGAACGTTCTGAAAGGAAAATACAAGGACGGATATATTTTAGAAAGGGGTAGACGATGAACGAAAGAAAGAGATAGATAGATGTTAGAAAGGGATAGACGATGAACGAAAGACAGAAATAGATAGATGTTAGAAAGGGATAGATGTATAAACGAAAGTTCCCGAACAGAAGGTTCTGGAAGAAAAAGACAGAGATAGATAGATGTTTAGAAAGGGACAGATAGTAAATAAAAGAATAACGAAATTATGGGTTCTAGAAGATTCTTCCGCGTATATAAGCAACGTAAGGCGCGCCTACCGGGCAGTTTAGAGTTGAGTTCAGTTCAAGACAGCGAAGCGACAATTGCGATACGAAAGAGTTGGAAGAAGAGTTTAATAGAAGACACTGACGAGTTTAGTGGTGATTTTTAGTGACAAGTTGAGTGGTCAGTTAAGTGAAGGAGGAGTGAAGCGTAGTCCGAGAGACGAACCGGAAGCGAACTACACGCGGCAATATCGGAGGTGAGCACTGCAGTAGCAGGAGGTGGTCTACGCAATATCGGCGACGGTATTGTGAGCGAGACACCTCATCGTCGGGACTGTGCATCATTAGTCGTGCGTATAGGGGCAACCCTACAGGGAGGTATTACGTGCGGCTGTGTAAGTCAATAAAGGCTTAATAAAAAACTGGTGTTTTCTTCCAATCCATAAGTGCGTACCCCCGCTCGCACGTAACAATACCTAATCATCATGTTTTTAATGACTGTCGAAACATCATACTTTTGTACACTCATACAAACGAAATCTCTAAAATTGCATCTTTTGTAAGACAATAAAAACTTTCATAATCGATTTGGATGCCTACTCCCCCTATTATATGGGGCCAATACAGTATGCTTTTTTGTTCTTCTATAGTGTTATGTTCTCTCATACATCCTCTGTCACTCCAAAAACTTTCATGTCTTCTTTTGAACAATTCATCTCTTTTGATAAAGTTAAACATTTATATCACATCATTTATATCCCTCCTCGTTAAATGCTTACACCACCTTAATCTTCTCTATGTTTCAGGCACGGACACAACTTTCAAAGACCTTTATGCACTTATTTCTCATCTTATCTATTCTCATATATTTGGTCTACCGAATTTACGTCGTCTTTCAAAATTATGGCTGATGATAATTTTTTAAATTAGCTTTTAATGTTTTTTTGGTTTTGCATAGAGTAGTTGATACTGTTTCCGAACGATGTGCGAGCAAGAAAGATAGACGATGAATGAAAGACTAGATATACAATAGACGATGATGGCTAAAAGACAAGAGACGATCTAATGGTACGGTGGGTTGAGTGGTGGGCTGGACGAAGGAAGATGGGATTATAATAACTAAGATGTATTATTTGAAGAAGTTATTAAGATGTTTTAAATAATATGTTACTTTTTCGTTTTATTGCATGAGTTCAGCAGACAGGCAGACGGCCCACCTGATGGAAAGCGGTTACCATCGCCTATGAACATTTGTAACACCAAAATGAATGTCAAAGAAGCAAGTGAGGTGTGTAAAAATAAGCCTGTATGGCGCTCTGTTGTTCGTGCCTACCCCGCAAGGGACCTGGCGTGAAGTTATGTATGTATGTATGTATGTAACACCAAAAGGTGCCATCAATATGCTCCCACTTTCTAAAGGTAGACTGAAACCCGACCAGTAACACCGGAACAAAACTCAAGGATGTTATGGCGACATACCCTAGACCAGGGCTCATACTCCTGCATGGATAGTTATCCATATACAGATTTTAGAAGATTAAAAATTTGTTTAAGAAATTGAAACAGCTCTACTAATTTCAACACCACATTAGTTACAGTACTTATGGAAAGTATGATGATGAAGACATTTTCATTATTTGTTTTAAAATTACCTCTTTCCTCAACGTAGCCAGTTCATCTTCTGTATAATTGGCATCTTTATCTTCCTCGGCATCTTCGAATTGATCATCTTCAGATCCACTCTCGTTATCACTCACTTGCAGACAGATTCCCATTTCCTAAAACAAATAATCTTGATCAATGCCTGATTTCTTGTTGCATTTCTTATTAGTGTAAAAAAAAACTATTTTCTTTATAGCATTTTGAATGTGATTTTTATTTTTGTCAAACTTTTTTGTTTGTTTTTTTCGAGTGGAAAATATTGACAGAAATACATGGGTTATTTGTTCATTCTTGTGATTATTAGCTTTATATAACTATAATAACACAAAGGGCAAAATATTTCTTTATCAAAACGATTGTATCTATCCTTAACAACCACATTCCTAAATTTTTGGCCATTGATGATTGATTCATTCTTTCAATAGGAACAGAAATAGAGCAAAAAAAATGTTTTTACTGTTACAACTTGTTTCATAAGTAGTACTTCTTTAATGGTTTAAAAATATAATAATAATGGTTTTTCTAAACATTTAATAGACAGTTAAATGATAAGGACTTATTCACAAGTAAACTAACTACTTAACTAATGCAAATAAAGATAGATTCATCAGGCGTTATTGTCCAGTTGTAATAATGAAGTCAAATTATCAAATTAAGTTATTCTTATAAGTTACTGGGATGAGAGCGACTTCATCCACACTTAACATGAAATTCCCGCGGGATTCCCGGGACACAAAGTACCGCAGCATTTAAAAAAGAATGTAAGTTTTTGTTTTAGTGAAGATTGTGTCGGAAAAAGCTAATGAACAAATTAGCTTTTTCCGACATTCCGGGCACATAAAAATTAGCTGTTGCCCGGGGGAATATTCCCGGGAGCGGTTTGTAACTACAGATATTCCCGCGAGATTCCCTGATTATAAAAAGTAGCGCAGAAATTGAGTCTAAGAATTAGCTGTCCATCAGCGAAAACCGCATCGAAGTCGGTCCAGTTTTTACGTGAATCTCGAACAAACAGACAACACAAACAACCATTGTGTTTTTCTTCATCGTTTATATAGTGTATACCAGTATTTTTTATATATATACCTTTATGGCCTTACTTATAATAGTTTGTTAAATTTTAAGAAACTGCTCAGCAATTGATTAACGAAAATCTTACCCATGAACTCCTCTTAAGGATAAGAGTTGGTGGTAAAGTAACTCATAACTAACTGTCAAAAATAACCAACATCGAGACGTAGTTTAAGTGATTGCTAAGAGGCAAGATGGCAAGTTTTATTTGAAACAGCCATTGATTAGGGGCTTAAGAGTCTCTTATTTAAGAGATGGTTAATCCTTTCTTAACGAAATTATTATAAGTAAGGCCCTTAATGTATAGATACGGCATTTATATAATTTAATAATATTATAGACTTTAATACTCACATCCAAAAGCTCATTATCAACATCCTTAGTCCTTTTATATCCGGAACAAGCAATTTCAGTGTCCAATTCGTCGTCTCGCTCCAACTCGCCGAATTTCGGATATAGCTCGCTCTCATGACCGAAACGCTTTTTGAAGAATTCACGAATGCACCTCACGTCTCGGTCGAAATATCTGTTTGTAACCCACATATAAAATAATTTTAAGGATTGAAACTGGAATTTTATGCAAAACTAATATTTGCCCGCGACTTTATCTGCGCTTGACAGCTAACGTAATCTACGTTAGCTTACTTATTTTTCCAGTATTTAAATTAAAATATTGTTGCCAGCAGGGCAACGGATTTTTTAGTTGGTAAGAATTTGTGCATTCCAAAGATTACCCGAAATAAACCCGGGATAAGTAATTTCACTAAAGACATACGTAATTAAATATGTCATAATAATAATAATAATTCATTTATTTCAGAAAATTGAGTATTTCCATATTTTTATATTATAAAATTATTTCAATGTTATCAAAGTTCAAATTCAAATTAATTCACGGCACAACAATTAATTAATAAGACAAATATTTAATATACTATAGAGGTCTAATAAACATGAAACTGTCATATCAAGCAAGTCCTAATATAACGTGGTTTCGAAGTTAGATTCTATTGTTTTAGTATCAATTGGATCAGAATGCACAAATTTTGATGTCTAATTCCCACTTTAAAACACTTTCAGGAAAATTCCCGCGGGATTCCCAGAGTATAAAGTATCGCATCACTTGAAAAAGGACTTAAGCTATCGTTTTAGTGAAATCGTATCCAAAACAGGAAATATTTATGCAATCATAAGTAATTTTTACCACACTTGGGCAAATTTTCCCCGAGGGATTCCCGGGACACAATGGACCGCAGCATTTGAAAAGGAACTATTGTTTTAGAAAAAATCTACCCAAGTCTGCTCATTTTTATTCGCATAAACCACTTTTATACCATAGAATTTTCAGTAGGTATATTTTATTTAGATATAGAGAGCTTTCAACTAAATTAAATCAAAATTCTATGGCAGCCACAAGAAAACAGTTTTGATAAAATCAAGTTCAAAATATAAATAGAAAAAATCTATTACAGGATTTTTTTCGTGTATTGAAAATGGAGAAGCGACACAATATTTTTTTATCTGTGCAGGAACGGAGAAAGAATACAATTTCCTGCGGCCGGGCGGCCTGTCGTAGGAGGCGACAAAACAACCCACAGCCAGGTGGTAGGGCTTTTGCCCGACTGGATGGCTACCACCCCTGGTCTAAAGGATGTCGCCATAGCAACCTTGAGTTGTGTTCTGGCATTAGTGACCAGGTTCCAGTCACCCTTAAGAGTGCAGCAGCGCATTTGTAGCATCTTTGGTGTTGCAAATGTCCATAGGCGATGGTAACCGCTTCCTATCAAGTGGGCCTTCTGCCTGTCTGCTGAACTCCTGCAATAAAAAAACATTTTTTTTAAATAAAAATAACATATAATACTCACAATTCAGCATTGGGATGTGAGGTAGACACCATTTGTGGAAAGTCGATGATAATCGGATGGTTATCCTCGTTGATCATTATGTTGAATTCGTTGAAGTCGCCGTGAATCACGCCGCAGTTGCCCAAGCGCACGATCACATTCATCAGGTCGTCGTACAAGGATTCAGGGTCCTCTAATGACGTCACATGAGTCCTGGAACGAAGGTTAGAGACACGTTGAGGAGCTACCTGAGACAAAGTTCCCAAATTCAAATTCAAAAGTTTTATAAGTTCCACTGGAGAACACTTTTTGAAGGTCATACATATAGGTTAAAATTTATTTTTACTTCCTAGTCTATGTACACCGCTTCGCAACGTGTTATTGCTGTTAAGGAGAAGAAGCTGCAAGCAATTCCCCGGCAACACGTCTAGATAAAAATTGTTTTTCTTTATATTTATTGTTCTATTTATATTACAATTTCTTTTTTCTAAGTTTTATACAGAACTATGTTGAAGAATTAATGGAGTTGTAGCAAACAGTGCATTTAAGACAATAAGACAGAGCGCAATAAAAGGATAGAAAATATTATTATAGTTATAAATATAAAGACATAATATACTAATATTTTTTGCAACATATCTCCATATATTCCTTACAAGTACGCCAAGATCAAAACGTTATACTCGTACAAAACACAGTCAGTATAAGAGGTTGGAGCGAGCTGCTATGTAAATGTAGTTTTGTCATTTAAATATTCTTTAATAGCGCAATATCCCTTTTTAAGCAAGATAGTAAAAGTGGAGTAAACTATCTATCCGTGCAGGAATGGAGAAAGAATATAATTTCCTGCGGCCGGGCGTCTGTCGTAAGAGGTGACAAAACAACCCACAGCCGGGTGGTAGGGCATTTGCCCGAGTGGATGTCAACCCTGGTTTAGAGTATGCCGCCATAACAACTTCAAGTGGTGTTTCGGCATCAGTGGCCAGGTTCTAGTTTCTCCTTCAAGGCCAACAGCACATTGGCATTGTCCATAGGTGATGGTAACTACTTTCTATCACAGTATGGTCGTCAACCTGTCTGCTGCTAAAAAGCTAAAGACCCCCTGACAGCCAAGGGTTGGTAAAAAGGAGCTGGCGGAGCAAGTGCTGAGTATGAGATCCGGCTTGCTGGTGGACCTTACTGGCGACGTGCTACCCTGGACAGGCAGCACTGGCACGAAACGGAGGAGGTCGCTGTCAGTAGGCATTTTGAGAAGAGAAACTTGATAGAGAGGGAAACATTGGAAAGAACTCATCTCGGATTTATTGCTATATAAGGTACCTAAATGGAATAACTGTCATGCATTACCACACTTTTGAAGATATTATGTTATAAAATTGATTGGTTGAAGAAAACTGATTCAGACAAGATTAAAGACAATGCCCATTTTGGCCCAGGGGGGTGAAATCGGAAGAACTTTAAACAAACATCTTTCTAAAATCTTATATTATTGAAGTGAAACTTCTTTAGAATCGTTGTGTTTTGAAACTCGATGAAACGAAAAAGCGACACCAAAAAGAGATAAACATATAAAACTACAGGAATAAGCCTGCGACAAAATGAGATACCGAGTTTTACTTTGTGCATCACAGATTAGAGAGTCAATAAGATCGATGATTAAACATAGGTCCAATTTGGACCAAGATTAGACTGATGATAATAGTTTTTAGACTAAAACAATGAAAACTTGAAAGTGATACTTAAGAAATTTATTTTGAATTATATAATATGTTGACGGATGTAGGCTAAAGGAATGATATTTATATTAATAAAAATTAGGGAAGAATTATCTGCGATCAACAATAACTGTGAGTATATTATCTGAAATTCCACTTTTACTGCGTGTGAAGTGCACATTTATATATTATTATAGTAAAAATATAGAATTTATTACAATGTACCCCTGGGTTACAATCCACCATAGGAACTACATAAACATATTTTTGAACATTGTAACTTTGAATTTATGATATTCTAAGAAATACTGCTCTAGAAAAATTAAGATTTCTCTTGAACCTAGTTCAACGTAATAAATATTTTTAATATGATAATAATTAAAATTTTCTACAAAAAGCTGGTATAATTTGATATGAAGCCCAACTCTCCTAACAAACTGGGAAATGTCCTTTGACCCATAACCATAGACAATTAGTGTTGGCCATAAATAATACTATTCATTTTTTGGGTTCACTCTTAGCGTAAGGTTACTGATATTCTCGGGCTGGACTGGTTTGTCTACCTTTCTTCGAATCATGCGCGAACCATGCATCCCATGATATTCTCAATGTGCTATACAGCTTGGTGTTCTTTTAAGTTAGTTTTAGCATTTAATCAGCTTAAAAAAGGAGAAGGTTCTCAATATGTTTTTTAGTTAGTACTTTAATTTAAATTGTTAATTTATATAAGACTTAATATTTTCTTAAGTTTTCGCGACTTGTACACATAATCTAATCAAATTTACCACTGGTGGTAAATTAGATTAGGCTCCCATAGAGTAAATAATATCCATAAACAAAATTTAAGACTAAATAATTAAAATGAACAAGTTGGCGGTAGGCTGAATAAAAACTTTGACAATACACGTTTGACAAATGTCATCTTTGTCTTCCGTGACCACGGCCACTGAAAAGCGGCCGAAACGTCGGATAAACCTAAATCAAATAAATTACCGCGCTTAAAACCGTTAAAACGTAGTTTTATTATATAAGACTACTCCCTCCCAAGGTCTTCTACAATATATCTATGTAATACGAGTTGAAAACGAAATTGCTACTCACAATGGTCCACCATGCACTAGCTCCATAACGACACAATGCCGGTTGAAGTCGATTGGCTTTGGTACGGGGAATCCCCTTTCGTACAATGCTTTCATGTACGCAAACTCTTTGGTGGCTGAAATCCGACTCAAGTATAGCCAAGACGCCTTGTTGCGGTGGGCGTGATAGTCGCGTTTGCCTTTTATGTTACGGAAACAAGTCCGGCCCAATCTGCAAATCAATTCTATGTTAAGCTTGAATACACTTTGATTTCTATTGATAATGAATCAGCCCCGATCTTGAATTTTTCGAGGGGGGGCCAAAAACTGAAAAATGCCGTCCCCATTCGCCAAGGACATAGGCCTCCCGGAATTAACGCCACAATGACCGGTCTAGCCTCTTTCTGTGTTAAGCATATTTTTCTTACAAATATACAACATACGTGCATGTTATTTACGGCATGGGTTCCGGCTTGCCCCCCTCCCCTCCTAGATCAGGGCCTGTAGTCGATTAAAGCAAAAGTCTCGTCACTAATGAGTGTCGATGGACAGCACTGGCGTTTTTTCTCTTTGCTATCTGCTAATATAAGCTAACAAATTCATTTCGCGTAATTTGTATGGTGCAGCTGTCACAATTCACTACAGCACAACAAACACCAAAGCCGACACCCGACCTATGTCGGCAACTATTTGTCGGCGACAGTTTCAATTAAAAAAAAAATACTTTTACATTAATACATAACACTATCATTCTCAACTGAAAACTCTACACCAGTGCTTTTCAATCTTTTTGAATACGCGACCCCTTTACAGGTTGAAAAATTTTGGCGATCTCCTTGGGCGGTAGTCAGGCAAAATGTTGGTAAATTTAAATGACTGTTTATGGCTTTCTCTATTCTGTTACCTATATTCATTATTACGGCCTATACTCTGCGGCAAGCTGGTGAGCTCAGAAAGTACCTAAGTATGAGGTATAAACTTAAATTGCCTTGTCTCTTATGCCGGCGACCCCCCTAGTGGTCGACAGGTTAAAAAACACTGCGCTACACTATCACTAAATCTATTGCAAACTGACAGCAACCAGCACGTCCAATGTTACTAAAAGCAACCATGAATGTTAGTACAGCCTGTACAAACGTTTTTTAATAAACAAAAACACATTGCATACCTGTGAAGTTTTAAGCACAACGGATTCCTATCTTCATCAGCCACTGTGTAGATATTTGATTCTTTGCCGACTCCTATTTGGTTGCCAAAAGACGCTATCACTTTTCTGTTTGTTAGTGCTTTGAGTGCCAAGTAATCATAACCAGCATTGGTGAGACGGTATCCATCATCTGTAAATTTAAAGTCGTCATTTCACTGACAGAACAGTGATGGATTTACACTAGGGGCACTAGGGGCTAGTGCCCAGAGCAGCGAAATTGGAAGTGTCAGCAAAAAAAAAACAACTTTCTGCTATAAAACTTAATGATTTCCAAAAATTGGGAAGTTATTGATTTCATGCCAAATCTTAAAAATTGAGTTCACATTTGGATATTTATTTTTTGAAGTTTAGTTACAGTGCATAGATAATAGGGTGGTATTTTTCACCGTGCCCCATGGTGGCACTTAATGTAAAACCGGCCCTGTTCTGGAACCAATATCTTGGTTACAGCTCTAGGGCTAGCTTGATGAGTATCACCCCACACTGTCACAAAATATGGCATTAAAATGTTAGCCTTGCACTAATCTGTTTCATACAATGAGTAAGGGTGAGGAATTCAATTAACCAAATTAAATTAATAATTTATTGCATAAAAACATGGTAGGTTACTTCTCTGTGCCTATGAAAGACATTAAGCCCAAATTTGCCCAGGAAAAAAGTAACTCTGAAAAGCTTCTACATCATACATAACTAGATGGCACTATGGGTACTTTAATTGATCTTATTTGAAAAAAAAATTACTTTTGTTCTTTCATTCTTGAATGTTCTATTTTATATTGGACTTTAATCCGATCACAGTATTTTTTTACCTTGCCTGGATACGTTAATATAATAAATTTTTAAAAAAATTTATTTATATATTTATTGCAGGAAATCATGTCCCATAATTATAATACATGAAAAATATATTACAATAATTTCAATTAGAAATTGATAATAATTAAACAAAGAGACATTCACATAGATACTTCATATGCCAGTTATCACTTAGGTACACTGTTATGCATTGTACACTAGTGTAATACTTGCAACAACTCAGAAGGGTTTATGGTAGTAAAAGAGCAGCAACCGATCACAATACTTTATAATCAGAGAACCTTACAGTTTTAACACATATTTTAGACTAACTGTAACAGTCATCGAACATTTTTAGAACACCTCGCCATCCCTCCAACAATTTAACAGTTTTAGAAACTTAGCACATTGACACAACTGATAGCAGATTGAAGTCATTGATAAACTATTAAATATTAAATTAAAGTGTTATGAATGAAAATAATTTAATACGTAATGTAATGTATGTTTGGAAATTCCAGATAATATTTTATACAAGATATTATATAAAACATTATACTTTAAGTTTTACATGTAGTAAAACAAACCGAACACAGCACAAATCTATTGCGTCTACCAACAGGAAAACAAAATGTAGTGAATACCGTCTATATACAATCGAGAGATTTTGAATTATAATCTGTATACATTCACTACATTATAAAGGATAAATATTGTATCAAAATTATTGTAAATTATAGACAACTAAAACAGGTGCCAATTACAACAAATAAAAACATAACATTATTATTCAATTAAAGGAAATGGCTGATTGTATCGTTTAGAAATAAGAGGGTACATAACAAAATTAATTATTAATTTTAAATGGAAATATGAAAAGAACAACTATGCTACTAAATAACTCTAACATTAGTGTCTAATTTAGATGCAACCCTAGTTTTATATAGATACTAGCCGCCCCGGCAGACATTGTCCTGCTCTGAAAAAATCAAAATCGAGGACCCGATCCCAGGGCCACCTACCGGTTCCAATTAATCCAATAAACAATCCTATCTTTCTAGTTGGATCAAACTGCACACTGTCTGCAAATTTGATTAAAATCGGTTAAGTAGTTTAGGAGTCTATCGCGGACAAACAACATGACACATAATTTATATATATTAAGATATATGTCTTCTGTCTAATGTTTGGACCAATTTTGATGTAATTTTTTGTGTATATTCATATGGGTTACAGAATGGTTTAGATTCACAATTGGATCCAGTAGATGGCTCTGGAATCAGATTCTATATTTACATATTTTTAGAACAGGATGTTTTCCGGACCTCCTATTTTATTATAAACTAAAATAAACTCACAATGTTTCCCTCTTTCATAAGTTAACAGTCTGTGTTTGCATAGATCTTTCATTAATTTATGTACTCCACCGTGACGAAGGTTTGCTATGGAAGCGACAAGAGATCCAGGCACAAGTTCATGATTCTTCATCCCCATTTCCACCTGGAATTATATAGTCCACAGTCAAATCAACTGAGTCTCTTTTTATCATTTCACACAACACCACAGCCTTCGAGATTTTATATAAGCATAGCAGTTTATGAGGGTTATATTTAGAATTTCACACCCTGAATTGGGGGGAGGAGTGTGTTGGGGAGTCACCTCCCACCATTTATGGCTCCTGGAGTCAAGATTTCATTAATAAAAAAACATATGTAGCTTCGAGGGGGATTCAATAAAAATTTCATGGTAACTCATCTTGATAAGGCAAAATGAAGGGTTGGGGGAGTAACCCCCCACCATTTCAGGCTGCTAGCTATACATGGTTGTATTTGTTAATTTAAGAAATGGAAAAGCTATCTTGTACAAGATTCAGAATAAGTTGCCTTGATAGGGCAGAATTACTTATTGAGTACTGAGAAAACAATAAGCATAGGTAGTTATTTTTATAATATAATTGTGACATACAAAAGCATAAATAATCAATCATAATCATAATTAATAATAACACAGTTGATTAACAATAAAACAGAAACAGTTGGATAATAAAACAGTTCTTTTCCATTTTATCTATTTGGAAAATACAACAAAACATGTTGCAACAGCAAAGCTATCTAAAATAGACATGAAATTAGTTTTAAATTTGAATATACGACATGTTTGTCTTATTGTGAAATAAAGGAACGAAAATTAAAGTACTTAGAAAGTTCCATATTAAATTATTAAGATCTTTACCCTTTCTCTTGTAGCCCTAGACAATGAGCAGTGCAAAACCTAGGTCATTTTGTTTCATAAACGAAATGATGAAAAGAATCTTACTTCTATGTATCACTAATTATTTGTATATGCTATATCACTAAATAAATATATACGCATCTAACATACTATTTATTTAGAAATTGTAATACAATGAAGATTTGACTTTCATAATAATTTCATGGTATCTTATAGGAGAAATTTCCTTTAAATTTGACATAATAATATTATTGCACGATATATTATTGGACATTGTGTTTAAAAACATTATTTTGAGGTTATAATTTACAACATCTGGATCATACTAACCGCAGTTAAAACCCGAAAGTCTTCACCAGTTAAATACCGTAAAATTGCTACGTCGAGCTTCCCCATGCTTAGAAGTTAAGTTATTATTTTATAAAATATGAATATAATTGAATAAGTCAATAAACTTTAAAAAACCTTAAGTTTAAAGAAATATAAATATATTATATTCTAGGTATTTAGGTATATGAGAAATTTGACAAGTTGATTATACTTGCTGTCGAAGTCATATGTTAATGTCGGCCATAGATAAAACATATATATTTCTCTATGTGACAAAGCGGTCGTATTATACACCGGATTTCCCTAGTAGCAAATGTACGAAACCTATAAAACATAAATGCACCGAATGCACGATTTGTCCCACTCATCGGCTCATTTTAATTTTTTAACAAATGAATCACAGCATCAGCGACGAGCGACACATGGGGCGCACCACCATACACCAGTAACATTAACAAACAAATGTAGGTGCGACGGCGATCTAGAGAGAGATCAGAGACCACGATACGCAGAGACTGCGGCCTGAATACGTCACTATAGTCACAAACTAATATGGATACTACGTAACTATAGTGAAATAGTGACATACTACTATGGATATATATAATAACAGTCGCTGCCTGTTCGTTATCACAACTTTTTTTTTAATTCGACACAAAGGCAGGCAAAGGAACCTTAGTCCATACAGCCAAGTCTGATGTGTAAATCTTCGCATAGTAGCACAGTTGTATTGTAGGCTACAACCCACGCCATTCAACGGAGTTCTTGTGAAAACTCGAAAGGCCACATTTGACTATACAGTTCACATTTCTCACAAAAACACATAATTTTTACTCAAAAACTATCAACATCCTATAACTATTGTTCATTTTAGAGAATTTTTACACATTTTTAGAAAATAAAACTGCACGGCACAACGTCCCATTTCAGTTCCCGCCAAAAACTCGTTATTACAACTGAGGAGAGTTCCTTGCAAGGGTATACTACTAAAATTATATGTTGTAAGTTAACACATATTATGTATTAAATTACAAAAATAATTTTAATATCGGTAATTTATTTTTAAGATTAGTAAAATTAAATTAAATCGAGATTAAATCTAATTAATGATGCCAACAAATGGGGGCATTGACGGTTGGTGAGTGATAAAAAACTTGAGGGGAAGTTGCAGAAGGGGGAGTCGCGGCCGGAGACCCGAAGCGGCCTACACTATGTTACTGCAGTTTCGCAAAGTGTGTATGTGTGTGTGTGGCTGTGAAAGAAGAAACAGCGATAAGAACTCCTTAGCATGATGCCTAGCTTATTCTGTAGATATGATCTAATCCTGTAGGCTATGTCTCCTGGCATTCCTCGGAAACACATGGAGAGATTGTAATTGGTTCCGTCTGCGACGCCTACGTCTGTATCTATTTGTCGGTACATATTAGCTTCCTTTTTTCCGGCCGCAGGGTGTTCGAGGTCTCGTGACCAGTCGACGAGGCAGCAAGCGGTTTCCCGCTTCCTGACCGTCTCTAACATATCAGCCTCCTGTGCTAACCGCGAGCGGGCTGATCCGAACGGGTCATGCTCGCCAAGGAGAAGGCGGAGCGAAAGCGTGAGCAACCCAGTCCCGCTAAAAGAGGACGCGCAGGCGCTGAATGGCGTCTTAAGATATTCGACCACCAGCAGCAGGCGCTGCGGGCGAGTCGCCGGGGAAGGGTTTTGGCCCACCGTTAATGACGTCGAGATTCTGGATAGAGCACAAACGGATTTCCACTAGTTAAAAAATAAAAAGCCGGATTAGTCTGGGACTGCTCATTTGTAATGACGTCGACCCTGGGACATGAAAACGTTATGCGATCGTCGTAATCGCCAAAACTTGTAGTCAGACTAAACGCGTTATAGATAATTTTCTGGACGGGACTTCCTTTTATTTCTTATACATTATTTCATAGACATAGTTTCTTATTCCTTATTAAAATCCAAATGGCTTTGCATTGTATTTATATTTAGCCAGTGTATTCGAGAGGAAGTAGGTATTCTATTTAAGTCAAGCCTCATTCAAAATACAGACCTTAGTTCTTGTAGCAATTTGAAAGACATTGTTTCACTAAGTAGTTGAAATTATCTATAAGAACATAATTCAAATACGCTGGAAAACATTACCTTTCAAGTTCCCACAAAAACTTTGATATGTTCAAACTTCAGAATGAATGAAGTGCTGAGCTTATTCAATTTCAAAGTTATAAATTCATTCGTGCATATTTCATTGTTGTAATTCTTGTGGCCAGGCTGGACGTGTACGTGGTTAGATGATTTAATTTTTTGCAAAAAGAAAAAGTTGTAACTCTAATTTAGATTATTAATAAGAAAGAAATTAGGTAAGAATTATAATATTTATCCCCTCTACCCGTTTATATTTTAATTTTAGAAAATAAACATTGCAATCTTTTTTGTTTATTGTTTTGTCTACAAGTTACTGAGTCGAGTTCTTGTAAGTTTGTTAAATGCCATATGAACTCAATCTCATGTATAGTTATACATAATATGTATTATTGGTGCTATGGATGTGTATTAAAATTTATTCAGTCTGGCCATAGATCAGAAATATATTTTCTACCATCCACAAGCTATATTCAAGTTGCTATAATTATAAAATAAATAAATGCAAGTACAATAATAATTCTCTTGATATTTGAGTGTTAGTAGTATTTCATCAGCTTGTATGACATGGTATAAATATTTATGTCCTACGTGTGGGCTACAACTACAACTGGTATTAACTGTCGAACTATTTAACAGGACTGGGGATACACTAAATTCCTTTAACTATGGGACGAAAAGTAGGATTCAGCTATGGTACTATTAAATTTGACAATGCGAACGGTGTGTACCAGCCTGGGCAAATGGTGTACGGAAAACTGGAATTTGATCTTAGCTCCATTTTGAATTTTAGGGGTAAGTAGCACCATAGACTATTCGTTTTTTTTTTCAATTTTAAGTATCCATTTATTTAGTAACATACTAAGTATAATGTATTTATATTGTGTATTGTATATATTGAAATGAAAAATTTATCACAGAATACATTAATATAATCGCGTGACAATGCAATAATATGGTACCATGGAGCTGATCTGATGATGGAGTCGGAAGGTGGCCATAGGAACTCCTGTACTAAACAAGATAGACCCGTCGTGTTTGGGCTCGGTTTACTTGTCTTGGCTAGCACTCTGCTGCTACATGATATGCAGGATCTCAAAACCTTGTATTTAAAAACATTAAAAAAAAAACAACTAAAAAATGAAAATAAATAATAGTTTAAAAAAACTAAAAAAAACACTCTATTCAAAGCGCTTTTTAAGATATTATATTATTAATTGAATACACCCCACGCTTTTTACAATAATGTACATTCATTTTTTTTTACACCGTACTTAATCAAATTGATTATTTTTTTCTTTTTTGCACTCCACGGTAAGACCCCATTCATCAGAAACCAAATTTATTAAATTTTATTTTCTGTTTTTAGTTGGATTTTTTATGAAAGGGTGTTTTTTTAGTTTTTTTAAACTAATTTTTTTTAGATACTTAAATTGATAACACATATGCAATGGACGCGTCCGTCTGCGCAATTCTTGACAATACCATTATCCTTCATCCCCGCCATCCAAGCCGACACACTCTTGAATTATTATTTTTTTACACATTGAGTTTTATATATATATACTACGTGCTAGACTTGACTTACTAGAGAAGTTTTCAAAACAAAAAAGGTCGAACTTGACGCCTGCGCGGGGTGAGCGTGCCGTTTACTCGTGTATTTGCGCTACAGCGCTAAATTACGGTCTAACCATACTATTAAAACAACAAAATTATTATTATACCACGCTAGATGGTATCGTAGTGTAACAAGGTGTCGTCTCTATAGATTATTATAATAGATTGTACACCGCAGCCGCAGAGGTGATGTGTCACAGCTTTTGTATCTACGAAACTTCATTAGAATTCGTACTTTAGTCCAAAATAAATAACTATTTTTTTATAGGTAGTTAAATAAATAAACCAATGGTAATGTATAAAAGAAAAAGTGATAAATCTATAGACATTTCATGCACGAATTTTAAGTAGCGGGGTGATGGAATGGGTTAGAGAGGCATACTTACCCCTACTATAACCCCTATGGTCGAGTCCCACTTTTTGGAACGTAGTTCCTTATCGCGCGGTACGAATGGGGGCTAGACGGAAAAAATTCTTACGAAAAAGTTGTCACCGACACTTTTTGAACTTGCCAAGATAAAATGCAGCTTTATGCCCACGCAGTTAGAGTTTAATTTGGAGTACATTATTTTTAAATGTCATGGGTTGCTGACGTACAGATAGCATTTGCGGACATAAGTCTTAATGTCATTAAAATAAGGAGCAATATCGCGAATCTGGTTTAAAGTTAAATTTGTTTCAAGAGTCGAATTGCAGGATGTGATTCGATTTTTAAATTGTTTCTTATATTGAAGTAAATAGGATTCAAACTTACTCATTTACTATTACACTTCGCATTGAACAGTGTGGTGTCGCGACGATTATTGTTGTTGAGTGTATACAGGTTTTTTGTAAATAATCGAAAGGAACTTCGTTCCATCCGGGTGTCCCTTGACACCTCTCAAGTTTTTTTTTTTAAAGTAAACAACCTCACTTATTTTTTCACTAATATATAATGTGTGTGTGTCTATGTTTGTTATAAGTTTTTATACATCTACCTACTTAAACAACGCACTCCTTTTAAATAAGATCTTGTCCATCCAAAGATTGGGCAATAAAGTCAACCATTATACTAAGTTATATTATTTAAGATAATAAGATGTGGGTTTCTTTTCTATTATGTATAATAAAGAGCATTGTTTGCTTATTTCTGTTGAAAACCGTATTTATTTATGGAAAACCTACAGCTAAATACTATAATTAAGAAAAAGCCAATGACAGGTTTTCACGAATAAGCTATTAGTTAAAAGTAACATGCAGAATTGCAGACGTAAAAAAGGCACCGAGATGTTTAGTCACTGTTAAAAAATTCAAGGCTTAAACACCGCTTGGCTCCTGAAATACTGATTGCAAATGGGTCGATGTCATCGTATTTACTTACATTATTTAAATAATTACTTGCTCGCACTAAGCACTAGAAATGAGTTTTTTCTGTAATTACTAAAACTTAAAGGTATATTTTTGGGTTGATTAAATCGTATAGACTTCGCTGGAATTTATAAAGTACTAGCGGTTCCGGCGGACGCTGTCCTGCCCTGAAAAAATAAAAATCTAGAATCCGATTCCAGCGCCACCTACCGGGTGTAATTGGCAATCTAAACCATCCTCGGATGCACTTAAACACTATTTTTTTACAACTTGGGTTATATAATTGAAGTTTTAGTGCGGATCCCTAATTTTTACTAATAATAAATATAGCCTATATTAATGTGGGATAATGTAGGATTCTAATGGTGCGGAGCGGGACAGGGAGCAGACCAGCACACTCTCCCCCCGCCAAAACCGGCGGCGGCGACGGAGGGTCATGAACGACGATCTCCAACCGCCCTAGGCTACGGCCGTGCCTGCCTAGGCCCGTGGGGACCTGTAGGAGAATCAGGTCCCCTGCACATAAAGGCCGGAGAAGAGGGACGCGAACCGACCCATGCGCCCCCTTTCACCTCGTGGTGAGACCCGAGGTAGTTGGAGAAACCCAGTTCTCCAGCTTATAATTGAGGGGCCAGTCCGCGACCGGGCCGGCCATCGTCCGTCCGGGCTAGAGGTGAATGCGTGAGCGAGCCCACAGCCCGGACATGGGACGCAACGAGGATCAGCCAGGGGTTTTAGTGGGTATCCCCAACCGTGGTGTGGCAATAACATTCCTGCGGGAGTGCTAGTACCAGCCCGACGAGGCGAATCCCACACCCCCCACCGCGCTTCTCCCGCGGCGGTTTGTCCTCAAGCGGATTTCCCCTGGAAAAAAAAAGGATTCTAATGGTGAGAATTTTTTTCAATCGGTCCAGTAGTTTTTGAGTTTATTCGTTACAAACATACAAAAATATAACCATCCTCTTTATAATATTACAATAGATAAATAAATAAGCTTTTAATTTTGCCTTTACTTCAATAAAAAACTAAATTTAACTTATAATAATATCAGCCCATAAATGTCCCACTGCTGGGATCGGGCCTCCCATTACAGGTGGAACGGACAGTATACCCGTCACGCTTGTCCAAGGCGGCTTGGCAGGTTTGACACATCGGTTATCTCTATGTGCAGGTTGCATCACGATATTTTCCTTCACTGTTGTTAGCACGTGGTAATTGTAACAATATGCAGATTAGATCAGAAAACTGACGTGGTGTGTGAAGAGTAGTGGTGCATATACACAATTCTTTCTTACTCACTTCATTTTCTTAGTATTCAATAATGCTTAGATGATACATGTTATATAATTATGTTTATATAGTATATTATAAAGTATAAATTCCACTCCAAATTTGTGGTCTCTTGAGAAAACCTGATTCTATGTGAAAGAGATGCTCATCGCGCAGCCAATGGCGGTCATAAATTTTGCTTAGGATTATTTTTCTACCTACTTATATTGGTTAATCGGTATCATAACAGCGTGATAATTACCGTCTCGAATTCATACGTGTGTTTTTCCTGTTAGAAATTGTAAATTAGATAATAATGCAAAATGTTTTTTCCAACTCAAAACTGGTACACTGGTAGGAACTGGTTTATTGAAAAAAAACTACTTCCTCACAATGTACGATTTACGATTCACTACTGATCAAAACTGTTTAAGACTGCAACACTTCAGGATGTTTCAAGACTTAATAATTAATGAGAGAGTTTTATTTTATATTAGAGATTGAGATAGTAAGACAAAATAAAGTCACTTTAAATAGATATTATCTTCCAATATTATTTATTTGTTTAAATAAATAAAAATTAAATCATGTTTTAACTTACTTTTCTCATATTCGAAATTGGGTGAAAGACTTATTTAGGCATTCTATAGGTTGGTGCGCAAAACCATCTCGTGCATAAACAGGTCGCATTAATATAATAGGAGAATAGGGCCCTTTCATCCGCTGTTTAACAATCTACTAATTGTTCAAATCTTAAAAAGAATAACAGTCAGCAATAAAATAATATTTTAAAATATGCACAAAAGAATGAATTTGAAATCTCAATGACTGACTGATGATCCCCAGCATGTGGCTCTGATGGCCTTGTAAGTAGGCAAGTGTTTTGTTGGCCGCTGCAACAACATACAACTTATAAATCAAGGCTATTGAACCTTGTAGTACTTTCTTGTTTCGACTTTAAAATACATGCTTACCAATTTATCTGGAAATACGACGTGTTGTTTACAACGTATTTCTTACCAAATGCCTAAATATGAATTTTAATCCTGAAAGCAAGGCAAAAGTTGAGAGTGCTAAATTAGTCCCAAGTCATTGTATCGCTACAAAATAAAAAAATAGTAACATTCCTTAATTTTTTTCAGTAAAATAATAGGGTGCCTATCATTGTACTGGAGTGCCAACAGTAGTATAACTTACCCAATGTACACTTTTGACATAAAATAAGCAAACATTGTTTATACATAACTTACCGAAAGTAGTTCATGCAGTAAATTCATGCAGGAACGTAGAAATAATACAGTTTCTAGCGGCTGGGCGGTCTCGTAAGAGGCGACAAAAATAACCCACAGCCAGGTGGTAGGGTATTTGCTCGACTGGCTGGCGACCAATCCTGGTCTAGAGTATGCCGCCATAACAACCTTGGGTTGTGTTTAGGCATTAGTGAACCAAGTTCCAGTCTCGCATTTGTAGCACCTTTGGTGTTGCAAATGTCCATAGGCGATGGTAACCGCTTTCCATCAAGTGGGCCGTCTGCTACTGCAATAAAAAAAATATATTAGTCTGAGAGGCTAACATTTCGCGAAAGTAAAGTAGCCATGCTCAACCTTTTTACACGCTTTATATTAGCTTCACTTGTATGTCAGTATGTCTGTAACCGACCCCTTTGAGCTCGATTTTGTCCTACTTTGAACGATCAGATTTAATTCATAATTTGCACACCTGTCAAAGGTCGATGACAATGCAATAATATAGTATCATGGAGCTGATCTGATGATGGAGTGGGAAGGTGGCCATAGGAACTCCTGTACTAAACAAGATAGACCCTTCGTGTTTGGGCCCGTATGTTTATATCGCGTGACAATGCAATAATATGGTACCATGGAGCTGATCTGATGATGGAGTCGGAAGGTGGCCATAGGAACTCCTGTACTAAACAAGATAGACCCTTCGTGTTTGGGCCCGTATGTTTATATCGCGTGACAATGCAATAATATGGTACCATGGAGCTGATCTGATGATGGAGTCGGAAGGTGGCCATAGGAACTCCTGTACTAAACAAGATAGACCCTTCGTGTTTGGGCCCGTATGTTTATATCGCGTGACAATGCAATAATATGGTACCATGGAGCTGATCTGATGATGGAGTGGGAAGGTGGCAATAGGAACTCCTGTACTAAACAAGATAGACCCTTCGTGTTTGGGCTCGTATGTTTATATCGCGTGACAATGCAATAATATGGTACCATGGAGCTGATCTGATGATGGAGTCGGAAGGTGGCCATAGGAACTCCTGTACTAAACAAGATAGACCCGTCGTGTTTGGGCTCGTTTTACTTGTCTTGGCTAGCACTCTGCTGCTACATGATATGCAGGATCTCAAAAGCTTGTATTTAAAAACATTTAAACAAAAATCAACTAAAAAATGAAAAATAAATAATAGTTTAAAAAAACTAAAAAAAACACGCTTTTATAAAAAATCCAACTAAAAAAACAAAAAATAAAATTTAATATAATATAAAAAAGCGTGGGGTGTATTCAATTAATAATATAATATCTTAAAAAGCGCTTTGAATACACCCCACGCTTTTTTATATTATATTAAATTTTATTTTTTGTTTTTTTAGTTGGATTTTTTATAAAAGCGTGTTTTTTTTTAGTTTTTTTAATTGTCATAGGTAGGCGGCGGCATAGTAGATAATACATACGCGTATGCCGGCCGAGCACGTTGATTTAGTTTTAAACAATTTCCTTATTTTTTTAATGGGTACTAAAAGACTAAAATTCAGTAAAACTATTAGTTAAATTGTTAGCCATTAGTAGTTAAATTGGACCTACTTATGCAAAACGGAACCAACCCACATACTGACAGTTTTGAGAAAAAGCCGTTTTTATTAAAATTTTGCTTACAAAAAAATGTGTCTATATTTTGGAAAAAAATATTTAGAATATTGTACATTAGAATATACAATGTTCTAGATATATTTTTTTTTGCAAAATTTTAATAACAACGGCTTTTTCTCAAAACTGTATGTAACTGTAAACTGTATGTGGGTTGGTTCCATTTTGCATAAGTAGGTCCAATTGGCCTCGGGGCGACAAATGGCCCCCGCGTCCGCGCCGTCGGCGGCGCCCGTCCCGCGCGCCCACCACGTCGCCTCGAATGTGGCACCGTCGCCGGCGCCCGTGGCGCGCGCCCGCCAAGTCGCCCCGTACGTCGCGCCACCGCCGGCGCCCGTGGCCCCCGCCCCCGCCCCCGTTCCCGAGGGGGGGGCGTGGTCCACGGTCGTAGGACGGAAAAAGGGTAAGGGGGCGAGGGCCAATGGGCCCCCTCCCCCCCCCAGGCGCAAGCTGCTGCCCCACCGACGGGGTGGAGGCAGCAACCGCGAAAGCAGGCCGCGAGGCCTGCCGTCGTTCTCCGCGAACCGAAGTCGGCCGCAGTCATCATTAGACTGCTGCCGGCAGCGGCCGCGAAGGGTGTCGGCTATCGCGAGGTCTTCGCAAAGGCCTCGACGGTGGTCGACATCACCGCCATGGGCCTCCGCGAGGGGCTGAAGGTGGTGCGGACCGCCAGGGACGCGCGTCTCCTCGAGTTCCAGCCGGGACCCGAGAGCGCGGCCAAGGCGGACCGCGTCGCCGAAGCCCTGCGCGGGGCCCTAGAAGGGATGGCTGAGGTCGTCCGCCCCGTAAAGCGTGGGGAGCTTTACGTCTCAGGGCTGGACGACTCAGTCACGGTCGATGGGCTTCGTGACGCGATCGCGCGCGCAGGCAACTGCCGGCGCGACGACGTGCTCACGAAGCACATCGGTGCAGGACCGGGCGGATTGGGCGCATCGTACGTGCTGTGCCCCGTCGCTGCTGCCAAGACCATCGTCGGGCTGGGCTACCTTCTGGTTGGCTTCACCTCGGCGAAGGTCGAGGCACTGGAAGCCAGACCGATACGTTGTTACAGATGTTTCAACGTCGGTCATGGCACCCAAACTTGTCCGGACACGTGCCCGGATCGGACTAACTTGTGCCTCCGCTGCGGTAAAAGCGGACACAAGATGCCGGACTGCACGGCACGGAAACCCCACTGCGCGGCGTGCGCGGCGGGGGGACTGAACGCGGCCCACCCCACGTTGGCGAGGTTCTGCCAACCTCCCTACGTGAGGGGCCAATTCGTCCACTCGCGAGCGAAACCACGTACCGGCAAATCGGGAGTACAGACAATGGACACCTCCAATGCCTAGTACGCCCGTAACAACGTTCTTCCAAGCTAACGTAAACCACTCCCCCCACCGCTCAGGACTTGTGCCTGCAGGCGATGGCGGAGTGGCAAGCGAATTTAGCCGTAATAAGTGAACCTTATTACGTCCCTCCTTCTGGGAACTGGGTGGGCGATCTCGATGACATGGTAGCGGTGGTGGCCAGAGCCGGGTCCGGCACACCGCTTACATGTCTCGAAAGAGGAAAGGGCTATGCTGTGGCGGAGAGCGGGAGTATCGTCGTCATAGGCGTTTACTTTTCGCGCAACCGCCCCCTGGCGGAGTTCGAGCTTCACTTGGACGCCGTCGGGGCTGCCGTACGCAGACTGTCGCCCAAAACGATCTTCGTGATGGGCGACTTTAATGCAAAGCACCTCTCCTGGGGAAACGTACTCACGGACCCTAGGGGTCGGACGGTCGAGGATTGGGCTCTTCAAGCCGGCCTGACCATACTGAACCAGGGGTCGGTCCAGACCTGCGTGCGCGCGCGGGGTGGATCGATCATCGACCTGTCATTCGTCACTCATGCGGCCGCCCGCAGAGTGACCGGATGGAGGGTGCTGGAGGAGGTGGAGTCGCTCTCTGATCATCGGTACATCAGATTTGAGCTCACGACCCCCTCCTCCGGTCCGAGCCCTGTTCACCGTCGCCCCCCTCTCCTCCCGCGTTGGGCCCTTACCAAGCTCGATCCGGAGCAGGCCGAGGAGCGGGCACTCTCGGAAAGCTGGGCCTACCCAGCCGACTTCGCGAATCTGGATACGCAGGCAGAGCACATGCGCAAGACCCTGACGAGGGTTTGCGACGCTGCGATGCCACGCGTCTCCAAGCGGCAGCCTCCGTGCAAGCAATCGGTCCACTGGTGGACCGAGGAGCTGGGCGAGATGCGAAAGGCAGTTCGCATCATCAGCCACAGGCTCAAACGCTGCAGGGCGCGCCGTCCTCCGGACTTCGTCGCGGAAAATGGACTCGTGGGCGAGTTTAGAGAGGCCAGAAAGGCCCTTTCGATTGCAATATTGCAATCGAAAGCCCGGGCTCGGGCCGAGCTCCTCGAGACGCTCGATCGGGACCCTTGGGGGCGCCCGTACCGTGGGGCCCGCAACAAGTTGCGGCCTTGCACATCCACGGTCACGGAAACGCTCGAACCCGAGGTGCTCCGGTCGGTTATCGATGGGCTCTTCCCGGAACCGGGGATCTTCACTCCCCCCAGTATGGGTCCACCCATTCCCGACACCCCCACGGACGAGGAGCCTCACTCCATCTCCGAGGGGGAGCTAGACGTCGCCCTGGACCGGCTTCGGGGCAGGAAGACGGCACCGGGACCCGACGGGGTTCCAGGTCGACTCCTCTTCCTGGCTGCAAAACACCTACGCAGCCAGCTGCGGGACCTCTTCGAAGCCTGTATTCGCGCAGGTAGGTTCCCGTCGCAATGGAAAGAGGGGCGTTTGTGCCTAATTCCCAAGGGAGGTCGGCCTCCCAACGATCCGTCCGCCTACAGGCCCATAGTGCTGCTGAACGAGGTCGCCAAGGTCTTCGAGAAGATCTTGGCGGAGCGGCTTGTGAAGCATCTAGACACTGTGGAGCCGGGGCTATCAGATACGCAGTTCGGGTTTCGGCGGAGGCGCTCCACGATGGACGCCTTCGAGACGCTGCGAACGTTGACGGACGAAGCCGTCCAAGCGAAGGACGTCGTTCTTGCAGTGTCGCTAGACATAGCGAACGCCTTTAACAGCCTCCCCATGAGACGATCAGGGAGGTGCTCCGCGCGCACGGAGTCCCCCCGTACCTCACGAGGCTGTTGGGCGAGTACCTGCGAGATCGGCACATCATTTGGGAGGGTGGTGAGTCCGCCAACCACGTGTTAGGTCGGCGACGTGTCGCGTGCGGCGTTCCACAGGGATCGGTCCTCGGTCCTATCCTTTGGAACGTAGGCTATGACTGGATCCTTCGGGTGACGGTCCGGCCCGGAGTAGGGCTGATCTGCTTTGCGGACGACACCCTACTCACGGCACGCGCCGCGTCTTTTGCGGAATCCGTGGACGTCGCCAACGACGGGCTGGCGATCGTCGTAGATCGAATAGCTAGGCTGGGCTTGAAGGTCTCCCCCGCGAAAACGGAGGCCGTCATGTTCCATAAGAAATTCCGGAATCCTCCTCCGGACTTGTCCGTTACAGTTCAGGGGGTGGCGATTAGAGTAGGGCCCACGATGAAATATCTTGGGCTAGTCCTTGACGGGAAATGGCTGTTCAAAGCGCACTTTGAGCAGCTAGTTCCCAAACTTTTGAATTCCGCGGGCGCACTCTCCAGGCTTCTTCCTAACGTGGGGGGGCCGGGGGGTGCGACGCGGAAGCTTTATTCCGGCATCCTGAGGAGTATGGCGCTCTACGGTGCGCCCGTCTGGTTCGATTCGCTTCACCGCCACAACCGAACCCTGCTGCACCGCGCGCAGCGGGTTCTGGCCGTGAGGACCATACGGGGGTACCGCACAGTGTCGTGGTCGGCGGCGACTCTCTTGGCAGGCGAGCTGCCCTGGCCTCTCCAGGCAGACGTCCTGTCCAGAGTTCGTCGCACCCGGCAGGATGCCCTAGCTAGAGGACTGACCTTCTGTCAAGTCGAATTAGAGACGGTCAGGAAACGGGAAACCGCTTGCTGCCTCGTCGCCTGGTCTCGTGACCTCGAACACCCTGTGGCCGGCGGCTATACGGTGGATGCAATCAGGCCGCAGCTGGAGAGATGGGTGACCCGCACCAGCGGAACCCTGACCTTCAGGACGACTCAGATACTGACCGGACACGGTTGTTTCGACCAGTATCTGTTTCGTATTGTGGGCTGCTTGCCTTCCCCGGACTGCCGCCAATGCGGCGCACCCGATACGGCGTTACACACGCTTGTTGAGTGCGCTGCATGGACGCCTCAGCGTTTCGAGCTCGAGACACACGTAGGAGCCGTCCGATCGCTTGGCGACTTGTTAACGGCCATGTTGCACAGCGACGACCGCTGGGAGTCTGCGGTCTCTTTCTGTGAGGTGGTAATGTCTCTAAAAGAGGCCGCAGAAAGGGATAGGGAGCGAAGTCCTGCAGCGCGTGCTAATGTCTCCACCCGAGGTCGCCGGCCTTCAGCTAGCACCCGGAGAGGCAGGTACGCGCATTACTTCCCTCCCTGAGTTAGGTTCCGGTACGAGGGGCCCCTTGCTACTAAGCAACGCAAGGGATTCAACTGCCCCCGTTTCGAAGTGGGGTGTGTTCTCCCAGGGCACACTCCAGGCACTTTATTGCGCTGGATCGACTGTTGCGTAACTATGTTCTATATCTCAGTCTTTCCTTCACAACAAAGCGCAGGGTCGACGGGAGGAGAGGTTTTTTAGTGGGTATTGAGGTTGCTCGCCCGTGCGGCATCGCTCTGAGTCTTCCACACTCGTCAGTGTCAAGCCATCGCGGACGAAGCGCAAACAAAGCATACTATTGCTAGCGTTATCGCCCCCGGTGGATGCGTAAATCGGTCAGCATTTTTCCTCGCCTCAAACAAAAAAAAAAAAAAAGTAGGTCCAATTGTTACCATTAGTTAAGTTGTTAAATGCTATTCGTTTTTCCACTTGTTCGTTGAAGTTTCACTTCTGCTATGTGTCCCAGCACACATTTCGATTTTTTTTAATAGGTTCAATGTACAGACACGGTATGTTTAGAAGTTTATAAACTATAATATTGTAGATAGATAAATCTGCGCTGTTAAAATGAATTAAATTAAAATCTGCCCATTTTTTATCTATGCCACCGATTACCACCCCCGGCCTAGAGTTGTGTTCCGACTTCATTGGCTCGGTTCCAGTCTCCGCTATAATATACGCTATAATTTTTTTAAAGGGGATAGGGACGTGACCATCAGAAATGTCACTCATTGTACGAAACATGATTAGCTCGCTAAGTTTCATGCCTATATTCTGTAAGAGGCCATGCATAAGTTACGTTACACGTTAAGAGGGTCGACGAAGTGCGACATTGTGTGACAGGGGTCCTCAATTTCTTGACGTCACATTTCAAAATTATTTAAGTTTTAAAACACGAGATTTGAGCTATTAACGAAAAACTTCAAAGTATTTTCAACTCTATCTGGATGTGCTTATTGTTTACATTATTAAAAATTATGGGACTGTTGTTTTAATTTAATAATTTCTTGGTGTAAAATCACAAAATATGTGATGTTACACTAGAGGGGGACAAGGACGGGGGAGGGGTCGATAAATCACGAAATTCGTGTGACGTAATTTGCGGAAGGCCCCTAATCAAGATTCCAGCATAGCTCTAACCACGTAATTGTTTTTGTTCAATCAATGTTTAGTGATGTAGCTTAAGTAAGTATTTTATCAATTTCCAGGCATATACGCTGTGATAAGGGGCTACTGTGAAGTGTATTACACAGAAAACAAAAAGGAATCTGGCAAGTCGGAGAACGTCAGAACAGAACACAGATCTGAAGAGGACTATTTAAACAAAACTGTTTATCTTGCTGGCAGTATCGGCGGTATGTGTTTAAGTTGATGTTTATGAACTGAAAATGAACACTATCGGTACTTGAAGAACTGTAAACAAGGAGCATTATTTAGATTTTTTAAGATATGTAAGATACGTGTATCTGAGCGTATAGCTTTCAATATCGCTTTCTCTATGTAATTCGATGAACTAACACACAGCGCAGATAATATACATTTTATTATCGCATAAAGTATCTGTAGGTACTGATCGATATAGTAAGATGGTGACAATACTATCTGCTTATAGAAATATATTTGCAGATATATGGGAGTTTTTGGCGGGAACTGAAAGGAGATGTTGTGCTGTGCAGTTTTATTTTCTAAAATTGTGTAAAATTACTCTAAAATGAACAATAGTTGTAGGATATTGATAGTTTTTGAGTACTGATTATGTGTTTTGTGAGAAATGTGAACTGTATAGTCAAATGTGGCCTTTTGAGTTGTCACAAGAACTCCGTTGAATGGCATTAGCTGATTGCCTACAGTTCAGCTGTGCTACATAGGCTTAAGAAAATGAAGAAACTATATTATAAACTAAGATCTGGCTTAAAGGCCTAGCTGCCAAGCCATAAACCTAAATAAATAATAATATTTGCAGATATAAATATGACATAGGATTTTACCTGATGATATAAATATATATATAAATACTAGCTGACTCGGCGAACTTCGTACCGCCTTATTCAAATAAATTAATAAACAAACAAATTGAGAAAACATGGGAAAGGGCTCATAGAATTTGAAAAATATATAGCCTATAACCATCTACGATTAATTCCGCGTCGACTGGTTGTGGTTTCATGATGATCGGTCCAGTAGTAGATATATATAGATAAATAGCCATAAACCATCTAGGAAAAATTTCGCATCGAATGGTGGTAGTTTCATGTCGATACGATCAGTGGTTTAAGCGTGATTGAGCCTCAAACGAACACCATTTTCATTATATATATATAGATAAGTGATTGCGCGCCGGCCCAGAGAGCTTACCCTCTCTTTCGTCGTTCGTTTTTGTTTTAGAAGTTTTTCGGCTTGGTTTTTAAGTACATTTGCGATTTATGATCCATTTAATTTTGTGTTATATAGACTGTATGATTGTAGTTAAAAAAAATCGTTATTCTAGTTTTAATAAATATCGCCATATATGTATGTCAGTCACCCTGTGGTTTGAAAAATACATTGTAAATTTGTTGTCAGACACATCCTTTTTAAGGTTTTTATGTTGCTATATCCAAATTCGTAAATTTTTAGTCAATGCAACACGCGCATCAAATTCAAAATTGGAATCCTCTTCAGACGAGCTGTCCATCAAATCTAGAAGCAATATACTAGTGTGGTACTTACAGCTAATTACATTTTTACACGCAGATCAAATATTATCGTACCTGTATAGTCAGTGCAGTATGTTAAAAGCCATAGATCGACGAAAGTGTGAATTCTTATGCCAAATAGTGATATTCATTCACACTTCACTAGACATAGGAATGATATGAGACACATAAAGGGCGCTTTCTTTTAGTATCTCACAACGCTCAAATAGCTCCGTCTGCCATTCCACTAGAAGACCGCAGTCGTTATGGTCGTGGCGAAAACGTCTTTAATGACGTCATGATTTTCGCTCACGCAGCGCTCACAACGACTCGTGTCACGAGATGGGTCGAATAACCGTTCCAGTTGAGTTTACGATTGTGACGTCGGCAAGCAAGTGGAACGGGAAAAATCGTAGTGAGTGCCTAATAGTCTAATGGAACATAGCCAAAATGCAATCTTGGGAAGTCAGGCAGATTCACACATTCATTGTTTTTTTTTTTTTTTTTTTTTATTATCCAATATGCTTACATTCATATACATTACATTCACATTTGAACTGTGGCACAGAAACCTCATGGGTTTATGGGTTAATTGTTATAATGTCGGGGCCAAATTATATACATGTCAATTTTTCTTATTATTATTTATTAATTTCTTTGGCCTACCCCTTCGACCGGGACCTGACGGAGGCGGCATGGCTAGACATTTGTTCCCCACGTAACTAGCTGGTTTCCGTAAAACGTGGCCGTACCAGCGTAAGCGACACTCCTGCAGTTTGTTTGTTATGTCACGGATGTGAAGGCTGCTTCGGATGCGGGAGTTCCTGACGCGCTTCTTGTCATCTTAACTCTATAGCTACTACATTTTCTGTAGCCCAGCATAAAAACGTTTTGGACTTAATAAATGACTAAGTCAATACACAATGTCATGTTATAAACTACAGGAAGCTGCAGATAAAAATTATGCGATGCGAATTTAAAATGTCGTTAATTAAGCATTTCTGAGTTCTACTAGTTGCACAATATTTATTATATTATTTCTTGATAATTTATGTACTTACTATTAAAGGCAAAAGTAACGATTTTCCTCCACATGTAAACAAAGGTTTATTAATTATCAACTATTATATAATAAGTGGGTGTTTGACAGTCAAATGTCTGTCGTAAGAGGACAGAACAACCCACAGCCAGGTGGTAGGGTATTTACTTGACTGGATGGCGACCACCCTTGGTCTAGAGTTTGCCGGCATTAGTGACCAGGTTCCAGTCTCCCTTAAGAGAGCAATAGCACATTAGTAGCACCTTGGGTGTTGCAAATGTCCATAGGCGATGTTAACCGCTTACCATCAAGTGGGCCGTCTGCCTGTCTGCTGAACTCCTGCAATAAAAAAAGAAAAGGAATTACAGTCAAATAGAATAGGATGCAAACGAAACAACTTTTCGTTGTTAAAATATCTTATCATTTTTTTTGCATAAATATTCACGGTACTTACGTAACGTAATTTTTCTATACTTATTTTAAGTTAAGAAAAAAAACACCAAATCATCTCCAAATTATTGCCAGAAAACCATTTTACTAATTTAATTTTTATCAAAACATGATAAAGAGAAGTATTTTATCAAAACAGGATAATTTCGTTTTTTTTTTTTTGAGCCAGGTGTAGAATGTGTCCGTTTTACTATAATATTATCAAAAACTTCAAAAAACAGTCAGAACAGTTATTTTTTAATGTAGATAATAAGGCTAAGGCGGGAGAGAAGCGAAACCGAGCCTTATGTAAAGGTTATCCCAGAAAGTAGGATAGGTTTCGGGTTTATTTTGTGATTTGGCATGTTCGTAATTTTGGTTATTTAGATTATTTTAGTCTTTTGGTAATTTTGAGTAATTTCGGCCAATTCAGCCATTTTGTCATTTTTAACCGACTTTGAAAAAAGGAGGAGGTTCTCAATTCGTCGGGATCTTTTTTTTTTGATGCTTTTTTTTTGTATGTTCGCCGATTACTCCGTGATCATAAACACAAAGCACACATAAACATAAGCACAAGCAAAGCAAAACATAAAAATTACTATATTTTGAAAATTACTAAGCACCGACTTTAAGATGTTTTAGATAATATATATTAATAACTAGCTGACTCGGCGAACTTCGTACCGCCTTATTCAAATAAATTAATAAACAAACAAATTGAGAAAACATGGGAAATATATATATATAGATATATATAGATAAATAGCCATAAACCATCTAGGAAAAATTTCGCATCGAATGGTGGTAGTTTCATGTCGATACGATCAGTGGTTTAAGCGTGATTGAGCCTCAAACGAACACCATTTTCATTATATATATATAGATAGATATATAGATAAATAGCCATAAACCATCTAGGAAAAATTTCGCATCGAATGGTGGTAGTTTCATGTCGATACGATCAGTGGTTTAAGCGTGATTGAGCCTCAAACGAACACCATTTTCATTATATATATATAGATATATAGATAAATAGCCATAAACCATCTAGGAAAAATTTCGCATCGAATGGTGGTAGTTTCATGTCGATACGATCAGTGGTTTAAGCGTGATTGAGCCTCAAACGAACACCATTTTCATTATATATATATAGAAGATAGATAAAACCATCTAGGAAAAATTTCGCATCGAATGGTGGTAGTTTCATGTCGATACGATCAGTGGTTTAAGCGTGATTGAGCCTCAAACGAACACCATTTTCATTATATATATATAGATATATAGATAAATAGCCATAAACCATCTAGGAAAAATTTCGCATCGAATGGTGGTAGTTTCATGTCGATACGATCAGTGGTTTAAGCGTGATTGAGCCTCAAACGAACACCATTTTCATTATATATATATAGATAGAAGATAGATAACAGCTTTAGAAATAAGTTATTTTATACATTTTAGTTTTTTAGTTTTTGAAGTCGGTTTTTTAAACGAAGTTTTTGTAGTTTACAAGTAGATAAATAAATAAAATTAGAATGGGTTGCAATAGAGTATGAAATTTTGTATGGGAGATCAATCATTTCTCAAATTTATAGATAAAAAAAATATCATCTATTAAAAGATGCTATAGTAACTCGATCTGTCTGTCTGTTAAGCTTTCATGGAAAAAATACTAGGAGTAACCTAATAGATCGGTTTTGCTGTAATTTTGTACAATTATGTAGTTTCAATTTCGAGGTGGGATAGTTTGCGATATAAAATTAACTGAATCTTCCGGGGGCCGCGGCGTAAATCCTGGTAAAATATAAATTATTATCTTTGCACATAAATCTGCCGGTAAAGGTTTTACTCAAATGTATTATGAAGTAAGTAAATAATTATTAATCCTCGAGACAATTACTTAATTTATTGCTGTTTGTGACATATTTAGGGAATACCAGGAATTCGTACTCAAGCACGCCGGGACATTGACACACAATGATTCATAATATATCCTTGAATGGCTGGCCCATTACGCGACTGATAAAACTATTATTCTCAGAATACAGAAATATAATTTTTATAGTTGTCGGCAGTTGTAAGTTTGAATATAATAAACTTCTTTGTTACGGCCGACGCAAAAAATTCGCCTACGGACTCTAACTCATAGGTGGCGGGGAAAACGGGGGACCTTTTCTACCTGCTTAACATTCGATAAGTTAAATTTGGTAAATTCTATGATAAATAAAAGAGTTAGGAATGAAAAAAAAATTCTCACTTTTTTGCTTATAACTTCTTTAATTTTTAATTTAGGGCAAAAAGTTATATAAACATATGTGTAGGCAAAATAATTTGCTACAAATTATGACTTTACAATTTTTTTGTAAGACGCATAGTTTCCGAGATATCTCGAAAAAAGTGTTTTCACCCCTTTTTCCAAGATGGCGGCCGGGGGACAAGGGTGGCGACCCCACAAAGTTGAGGTTGGGCTTCTATAGACACCCCACACATGTCCCAAAAATAAAATTGCGTTCTCTAACAAATGCAAAGGTCATGTAACATTTCAATGAACTAATAGCATTTCTTTATAGATTATGATTTTTTGTATCTATAAGCTTTAGAAATAATTGGTCTCCCATACTAACTTTCATCCCCTATTTCAACCCGTTCGTTTTATTTATCTATCCGCCGTCTATCTCTCTGTAAACTACATAAACGACCAAAACTACTTCATATTATAGTAAACCTATTTTAGGAATAGAGACATTTCAATATTATGTAGTGTTTTTGTGGTTTTTTTTTCGTGTTACTGTTTTCTGTATTCAATAAAATTAGAGTAATAGAATATTTTATATTTCATGAGTTCAGTAGACAAGCTGAGACTGCTCATCTGATAGAAAGCGATTACCATCGCCTATGGACATTTGTAACACCAATTTGTTTCCTCTCTCTAAAGAGACTGGAACCTAGCCAGTAATGCTGGTACACAACACAGATTGTTATGGCGGCTTACTCTAGACCAGGGGTAGCCATCCAGGCGGACAAAACCCTATCACCTGGCTGTGGGGTGTTTTTGTCGCCACTTACGACAGGCCGCTCGGGCGCAGGAAATTGTATTCTTTTTCCGTTCATGCACGGATTAGAGTATAAATTACTAACTAAAATTAAATAAAAACGGGAAAAATAGCTAAAGATGAAATATTGGTCCCAAACTACAGTCACTTACCGGGAACGTTCCCAAAAGGCTGTCGGAGTGGCCATACTGTATGGCAACGCTTAATCTTTGAGCAAAATAGACGCCAGCCTTTTGGTCGCTTGAGACGTTCTCTAAATGTTTCGCGACGTCTATTTTCTTAAAAGGAATATTAAAGTTTTTTTTTGGACTTCAGGTTCAGCACAACTCAATCAAGGGCATCACTCTTTTCCCTTCGAATGCTTGCTGCCGAATAACGGCCCTTCATCGTTTGAGGGCCCCCATGGCCACATCAGATACCAAGTTAGAGTGATTTTGGACAAGGCGTTCAATACAAACGAGGAGAAACTGGCAGCCATCAAAGTTGTTGCTCCCTTGGATTTGAACAGCAATCCTTATTGCAGGGTAAGTTAAATAGATTTATATGTATATAAATTTAAGTTGTTCCGCAAAATTTCATTCGTGTTGCCATGGCGTTTGTTTAGTGAATTGCAAGGCGGTATAAAAGAGGCAACCACAGCGTCATCTTTTGGGTTATATTCGTTTATCCCTCGGGAAGATTACTTTTTCTGGACGAAAGGTACCGCGGTATGTCCTTTTCTGTACCTCTGATATGTGAGTAAAATGTTATGATGATCGGTTGTATACTTAGGGCATGAATGTTTAATAAACAAACTCACGTTCGCACTTATAATGTTATAGTTAAAACTAGCTGTGCGGGTTTTTTTTTTCGCGGGACCCGAAAAAAGTAACCTTTACTTCCTATAACATCAGTTATCTGCCAGTGGAAGTCCCGTCAAAATCGGTTTAGCCATTTCAGAGATTAGCCAGAACAAACAGAGAGACAAAAATGTTAAAAAATGATTTCTCTATGGTCACATTCACTCATATCCAAAGACTAATATAGACACAAAAAATATAAAAATTGCAATTTCGGAATCTTCTGATCCGGATTATCTTCCCCTCATTTTTTCATTTTTATTTTTACATTACAACCAGTCACTTCAATTTTATTTATCTGTACCAATGACATTGTATAAAATTATACAATGTCATTGATCTGTACAGATTATGTTGAGTATATCAGATTTGCAAGTTTTGCCTTCTGCAATATAAGTCCATAAATGTCCCACTGCTGGGCTTGGATCTCCCTTTTCTTTAGGCAAACGGACAGTATACCCGACACGCTTGTCTTTAATACGCTGTCGTGTTTCACATATAGGCTGGCTTGATGTACAGGTTCCATCACGATGTTTTCCTTCACACGTGATATTATCATGAAATATGCTACCGTGGCTTCTTAGTAATTAAGTATTACATCATGAATTTATGTAAATTGTGGTATTTTTTTAAATATAGTTTGTAATTCTATTTCCTGACTACCATTTCTATGCAGTTATACATTGGCTAATTAATGCTAACATTGTAAATTGTAGGCATGAAAATGTATAATAAAACTACGTTTTAACGGTTTTAAGCGCGGTAATTTATTTGATTTAGGTTTATCCGACGTTCCGGCCGCTGTTCAAATCGTTTTAAAAACTAATTCTACGTGGTCACGGCCACTGAAAAGCGGCCGATACGTCGGATAAAGCTAAATCAAATTAATGACCGCGCTTAAAACCGTTAAAACGTAGCTTTATTATGTGTACAAGTCGCGAAAACTTAAGAAAATATTATGAAAATGTATATTTGAGATTTTCAAAATATGCGCCATTTTTCATCATTTTCAGAATTTTTTTGCTTTGATTATATTAGTGTTTTATAAGCGAATGGAAGGGGTAATATGACGAAATTATAAGAATACTGTTGTTTATTCGGCTATGGACCCCAAAAACTGAAACTTGTCTAGAAATGGAATATTATTACCTACACATATATAGATATGTTTAATATTAATATTGTTACGAGTTGCAGGACTCGAATTAAAATGCCGTTGGAATTACTATAGAATTTATTAGAACTATACGAACACGTATAACACAGGTACAAATATAAAACTGAACACAACCAGTCCAAACGTAAAGCACGATTCAATAACACGCGTAAAGTCCGTCACTCAATAGTTTACCGAATGCTAATGATTACCATAAAAGATTACAATACACAATGGGTTGCTTTTCTAATCACAAATTTTGAAAACAAAGTAAACAAAAGAAGTCCAAATGCCGTAAACGTAATAAAACGTCTATAGGTATGCAGGTGTGAATTTGTCTTTTGTCGGCGCTCAAGTCAATATAGTTTAAAACGTTAGAAATTGTGTATTAGAAATTAATTAATTTTTTATTATTTAATCTGTACCTATATGGCCCTATAAAAATAAATTGAATTGAAGTATTTACAACGTATTATAAGCAAACCGTATAATCGCTAAATAAATAAGCAGCCCTTTTAGATAAGACATTCGGCAGCTGATATCCTGTAAGTTTCGTCCTCATGTCTTCTTATCGCCACATGGATATTGAATCAGAATTATTACTTTATTTGTGGTAGAGCCATGCTGGAATAATTAACTTGATTACAGCGCTTAGAACTTTAATAGTGTTACATACCGACAAATAAACGCGCACACCTGGCTGTCTTAAAACGCAGTTTCCTGCATTCGGAGTTCTTTTGTTTACTTCGTGTTTAAAATTTGCAATTAAGAAAACATCCTATTGTTATCGTACTTGTTTTATGGCCGTCATTAGTGTCGAACTAATCCTTGTTGTTATTGCATTGCGTCGAAGCTTGCCAGATGTGCGGATTAACTCAGTGAACGCGGCCCTTTGTCGGTATTATACAGTTTAGTATATAACAATGCCCGAACGGAGGGCTGGGGCAGTCAAAGCGATAACAGAAGCGAGGCAAGACGTGTGTACAATTTAGTGACAGACTGCGCGTGTTATTGAATTGTGCATGACATTGGGGCTTATTGCGTCTTGTTATATTTGCACCTATGTTATACGTTGTACCGTCCTTGCCTATAATAAGTAGGTAAAACATCGCTCCGCTGATGTTGCTATCTACCCTCTTTCTGTGTGAGGCGACGGCCAATGCGCAACAGGGTAAAGGGCAGCCATTTTGAAGTCACTGTCAACATATCGACTACATCGAGCCGTGCCAATTACTTTCAATGACCTAACCTGTGTACAGTGGTAGCTCGTAAAGTGAAACATAGTGCCGTGCTCTGTTCCCAAGTGCAACCTGAACTGAGCCAGGAGAGGGCTGATCTCAAGGTTGGTAGAGCTTCTGCTTTTATAGTGCAAGGATCTAGGTCATATCTCTCTCATACAGTCCATTTCAATCAAACCACTTTCACTGTGGGCTATAAGCGCCCCACATATGTGTTGGTATAGTTTTAATAAATTGTATAGTAATTCCAACGGCATTTTAATTCGAGTCCTGTAGCTCGTAACAATAGCTAGCCCTTAGGACGTAATATCGGCGTGAAATGGTTTTTTTTTTAAATTCCCTTCCACCGAATGTACTAGGTTATTCGGCTTTATATAACTTTTAGGTATGGAGGGTAGAGATAAGGAGAATCATCTCATATAGGAAAATAGTTGAAGAAGTGTCCAGTTGTAAGCTGAAAATAACAGTTCAAATACCGTCCACAATGGCGCTGATGTAGACAAAGTTAATACAATTGTTTTTCACTTTAGGAACCGGTTGACTTCGAGATGATAAACTCATATTGCTGCTGGTGCATAAGTTCTGGGGCTTCAGAGACGATTGTGCATATACCGCGTTCAGGGTTTTGTTGTGGAGAGGTGATACCTGTGGACGTCGCATGCACTAACAGAAGTAGTGTCAAGATTAAAAGCATAAAGCTGAACATTCAAAAGGTACGTAAGGAGCAGTGTCATAACAGTCGGTACAATTATTTTTTCTTAGAGATTTTTTGCGTTCTATTAGTAGGTACGTATTGCAGTAGATGTCACTGTTCTCGAATTAAACACCAAATGAAAGAAAATAATATGTTTCGTTATACGCAGTTGTTTTAATACTTGTTTAAGAAATATTTGATATGTTTTTGTGTTTTTGCAAGCCATATAGCTAATAAATATATTTTAAAGTGTGTAAGTTCTATTCCTCACCTTTTTCAAATTATATACCTTTTTTAAACTTTAATTACTGGATTTTTGATGAATTGTCGATTTATCGAAAACTTATTTCAAAGATGTCAATTATGTCAAAACCAAAACGACATTACGATCGATACGAGTCACATTCGTGAACGTATGTACTTTATTTGTGTTTCGATTATTTTTCGACAACTTTGTTCGATTCCTGGACTCGGAAGACTTCGCTTATCTCGTTTACTAGTGTTCTGTGATCACGTTGGACTTACGCATGTACCCTGAACACCGATTTACCTAACGATTTGTTCTCTGTTGACTTGGATTATGGCTTCTTCTGAAAGAGGTTGTTGTGTGCCTAGATGCGGTAAAACTTGTAAGTAAATCATCCTAACGGCACCAGATTAGATGTGGACACAAATAATGTTATGAAAATGTATGCCTTTGAATATTGTAATAAAAGGAAACATAATAAATCAGGCTACCGCTAAATTGTTGTTTTATTTTACTAACAAATAAACATTTTTTGAAAAGGCTTTGGGAATTGGAGAAGTTAAATTATTAACTCCCGCAATTTCCAAAAGTCTAATATAATAATCAAAATAATACTAGATGCCCTGGACGGTTGTTGCCGTTGTATTGTGTCGTATACCGACAGAGTGCGTTAGTATATATATTATGACTGTTGACTCTATACCAGTATATATAAAGTACTCTGTGGTAAGGAGTCTAGCCAGTAAGTGTCGCCAGCTGTTTATTCATATTCTTCATATGGCAACACTTATTTGCCACCTGAACCCATAATAAGGCGGTGCACGTCCTATGTATATTTTAGTCGTAGACAGAGAAACCTATTTTAGTGCAATGTTTCCCCGCATTTTTTAATAATCTATGGGGAACTATATAGAAGCGCAAATATCAGAGAATCAATAAAATCTCGATATTTTATTTGATTAATATTCCGACGTTTCGCCCACTATTCAATAGCCGTGACCACATAGAATTAGTTTTTAAAACGATTTTTTTCAACTTATACTAATCTATTAATGTGGATTTAGGGTATAGTCTTGTTATATCAATGACATTGGAACTTTACAGAAAATAACTTATCACGCTGAATGTGAACCTGGTACCAAGGATGAGGCTGTGAAGATCATGGAACTATCCACTGGACCCGTAGAACCCAACACGACCAAGAATTTTACAGTTGAACTTAAAATTCCAACAGTCGATGTCTACAATCTCTATGGAAGTCGCTTTATTGACCTGCAATACTATTTTTACGTGAGTTTCACATTTTACACTATTATGATTTTTAAGTAGAGACACACGTGACTTTGTCAACTATTTTTTAATTCGCAAAATAAGCTACAAAAACAACCGTCAACAACGTGTGCGTTTCATCAAAATCAGTTTAGTAGTTTTTGGGTGAACGTGTACGCCCATCCTGACAGATGTTTTCGTTTATTAGCGCTTGTGTACACTTTTCTATTATGTAAATTGCTATGTAATATGTATGTATATGCGACCCTGCATATGCGAACGATGTCCGCTCTTCCGTACTGCACTGCCACCGTAGACTCCCGTTCAGGGTTAAAGGATAAAAAATTTAAAAAGATAGTATTTGTAAAAAAATATAGTACACTTTATTATTTTGAATTAAAAATACCTAAACATTAAATAATAGTAAATAAAAGTAATAATTAGACGTACTATTAGACGCCATGAACTCTATTACCTACTTCATAGAGAGCAATATGCAAACTTACTGTTCGAACAATCAGAATGTCAGAAGAAAAAGTATAATTCACGGGAACTCCCCATAAATAGTTCATGGATGACGATTTATAATCTGTATTCTTCGACTACAGATTAGACAACGTGATTACATTTCAATGAGTTTTTTTTTTAAATGTTGGGTTAGCACCAAATGGAATTTTTTTTTTAATTTTTTTATTATCTAATTTATTTAGGGGCTTTTAGTGATAATGTCACCATGTCAGCCCCATCTTACCCTAATCATACAATTCCACAAATCATATAAATGGTTTAATTATTTTATAAATTAAAAGAGCCGCAGCAGACTGTGGCCGCGACAAAATGCTCTGGAAAACACCCACGCCCATCAGATTAATTCCCAGCGCATCCACCAGCCTCTTCTTACCGTCTCTGGTCCGAACACATTCCACTAACAGACGCTGTACGTCTTCCACTACATGGCAATGTAGACAATTTGGAGTATGGAATAGTATTTAAATACTACTTATATTAGTCATACAGGCAAGGTATTGAAATTGTAGTACAAATACTATAATTATAGTACGAAATCCAACCCTGCTCCCGTTCGACAGCAAAGTGCGGCGGCGGCTTGTTCACTCCTAGGCTACGTTCCAGGAGGGACTCACAACGACCACGATCACGACCGGGATTTTTCCCGTTCCACTTGCTTGCCGGCGTCACAATCGTAGACTCAAGTGGAACGGTTATTCGACCCAACTATTGACATGGGTCGTTGTGAGCGCTGCGTGCGCGTAAATGAGGACCTCATTAGTGACGTTGTCGCCACGACCACAACGACCGCACCTTGTGGAACGTCAGACGGAGCAATTTGGGCGTTGTGAGATACTAAAGGAAAGCGTACCTAGTCTACACAGAGTGGCGGTGTGTGTACACAGGCTCTTAAACTGTCTTATAATAGTACATTCTTATTCTCTTTTCGCTAAAAAAAATCTTATGTAGGTACAGAACTCAAAAAAATCACCTCAATTTTTGGAGTAAAAACTTTTTAACTGGGCATTTTTGGGTTGGGCAAAAACGACTGAACTCGCGTGACCGTCAGCTTAGAT